>OY728153.1:300891684-303391684 GCA_963277665.1 Viscum album | reverse complement strand
TATTATCATAGATGGAAAATAATTTTGATAAAGTACTTGAACTCCATTCTTGAGGAAAATATCCTTTCTACTTCAAAAACATTTTCCTTTATCTAACATGTCATACAATTTTAAACTTAAAAATTTTGATTAAAAATAAAATTAAAAACTTATAAAGGTAGCTTCTTGGAAATAATGTTTTAAAAATCCATTCATGCCGTATAAGTTAAAAAAAACATTCTTCTCGTACTTTTGTCAGAAAAGTCAAAAAGTACCTCGTATGAAAAATGACAAAAGATTCCTTTCATATCTTTTACTAAAAACTCACCGAAGGGTAAAATTGGATTTATACAATTGTAGGTGGATGGAACAATATTACATATTTAGGAAACATGGATGTGGATGATAAAATACACCCCAGTAAATTTCAAAGTATAAACAATCTCGGATAAAAATGAGATTGTGATATTTCACTTACCTTAGGTCTGATTTGCTTCGTAAGTGTATGAACCTCCTGTATCATGATTTAAATATTGTTATTGACTTATTACAGATTCATAATTATTTTTATGATATCATATATGGTCATATTCTTAGCTTCTTAGTATTAATATTTCATTGCTACTTGTTATTCGGGTGTTTATAACATTTTGTTCTTATGCATGTTTTGTTGAATAAATTCTTATTATTCTCTTTAGGTTATAGATACATCATTTCCAAAATGGTATTAATGTACTATATATCATATTTATTCATTCAATTCATTTATATAATAATTATGCAATGAAGATCATGTAGAACGAATCACATCACATCGTGGAGACGGTATTCCGTATGTACGCACGAGCAATGATATCGTTCCCATGATCGTGGAATTGTATTGGAGTGTATGTATACTATTTCAGAATCAATATCGCATTAAAATAATAATATATAGTAATTATTTACACCATTATACCCATCCAATTAAGGTGGTGGGGGAAAATAGATTACACCACGACGTGGAGACAGTATTCCGTTCGTACGCACGCGCGGTGATTTCTTTTTCCATAGGATGGATAGATGGTGAAATAGGGTTGTTTCATGATTATAATAACATATAAGTATATGAGTGATACTGATGTCATTACTTCATAATGATACAACTAAATAAGAAGAAGTGAAAGAAGAAATAATGATGAAAGAATCGGTAACGGACAATACCTCTTCTTTGAAGTGATTCTTTGATAATTCCTTATAGGGTACTAAAATTGGTCCTTCAAGAGGACCAGGACCTCTAGGATGATTCTAGAGAAGTGGGGATGTAAAATGGTCAGGGTTTGGCCGAGCATGAAGGCTCAAATTGGTGTGATGAGGAGAGGGAGGAGGTGCCCTTTTATAAGGGAGGAGAGGGGAACCTTTGGAAAAATAAGAAATATTAGTTTATATTAAATCCCAACCCCACTTAAAAACATCCAAAATGACTCATATCCAAAGATTATATGACATAGGGTTGTAATATCATCAAACAATAAAATTTAGAAATGTTAGGAATTTATTTTAAACAATATGAACTTGATTTATCCTTATTTATCAATTTAATTTTATTTGTGGTAATAAAATTCTAAATTTTAAATTATTATAAATAATTACATATGTGTTGTGAATTTTCCATAATTTTACATTTTATGACATTGTATACCATATAAATTTTAATTTATAATTTTGAAATATTTTTTGTGATTTTTAAAAAATTTTATAATATGTTATTTTTATAGAATAACAGTAGTGTCAATTTTGACACTATTCATTTATTTGAATTTAAATAAAATATACACAGGAGATATGTTCAAACTAAATGCTTTAATAGATTCATAAAATGTCATATGTATCTAGAAAATAAGTTTATCACATGAAATAGTTCATATAATATTTATTTTAATATTTTTAAAATAATTTATTTGATATTTTAATTAATAAAATAATTTCAACATCACTATTGTGTCACAATTAATGATAATTATTTATTCCCTAAAAACTCTAAATAAATTCCTATGATGTAGATAATTTTATTAGCTTTCTGGAGACTATTAAGTTTCGAAGTTTCATTAAGTTTATCAGCAAATTAAAATTATTATACTTATAAGATTTAAGAAAGTGACATGTTGTCACATTCTTTGGTTTTAATAATAATTAAATTATTTTCGTGGACAAAAGTCTATTAAATGAATCTAATCCGACCTTTAGGTGATATGGGTAGACTTTTAGTCATCAAATAGTATTTTGGCAGGTGTTAGGGTAATTTTATAATCTTATATTTACCCTTAATTACCCGATTTACCTTTAACTATGGTAAATAAAATTTACCATAGTTACTATTCATAATGCCAAAAAATAAAAAGTAGCCTATTAATATAATTTGGACCCACTGATTCTGAATATGGAATCCATTTTTCAAAATTCAAAACATATAAGTTGCAGTAATTAATTTAAAATAAATCCCGTCGTTAAGAAAACAGGTTTTAGAAGTTAAAACATTGCCAAAGATTGAAATGTTTTTACTTATGAATTCAATGTGAAATTAATGCTAATGACATAAATTATATTAAATGGTAAAAATATATTCTATATATAATTTAAAACCATTAAATATTATTATTTAACCATATAAATTATCTCAATGAAAAAATTTATTTTTAATTAAAAATTAGCGTATTTTTACTATTCATCAAAATATGAAAGTTATCAGAAAAATATAAAAAATTAATCCAACGTAAATTTTTATATCCTGATTAAAAAGAAGAATTTTATTTTGTCAAATTGAACTTATAAATGTGTCAAAAACTAGATTTAATGTGGGTGCTCCATAAAAAGGCGGCAAAACTGTATTTTTTGAAAAATATTTCATTTATCCAAAAAAAACTGATTTTTCTTTTATACCTCATTCTAAAAAATGTATAAGTTGAATTAAAATGTTATAAAATTAAAATTCAGTTAGTACTATTCATAACGACTAGTTTTAATAATATTTTAATAGCGTATCATTGTTTAGTGAAACTCGGTATTGCGTATGACGCAAGCTATCGAGGAAGGCCGCGGTTGCGTGTAAAGCAAGCCAAGATAGTGTTGTGTGTAGTGAATGATTCCTTTGATGATTTATATAACATAAAAACAAAATATTTCTCATAAAATTCTTGGGTGTTACAATACGGGTAAGGTTATTATTCATAACCTGAGTGAGTTGTCCCAGTATGGTGATTTGCTGATTGACACTAGTTGTATCACCAGCTCCACTATAATTATCATGAGAAGGAGGAAAATACCTACATGGAGTGTGTGCATTTATACAGTTTCCATTTCTTCCACTCGACGCCATTTCTAAAAAATGGAATAAACGAGATCAGTTTATGAATCAAAACACATAATTCCGTACTTATAAAACACTTAACATAAATTGAACTGTTTATGGATATAATCCATAATCATAATAATGTTTTATTTGAGGAAGTGTATACTCATAAACCCTTCATAATGATTTGTAATGAAAATTAGAGTTTTCCTAAGCATATCCCCCGGGAGTGTCGTAACCAAGAGTGCAGCAAGGCCCGTTGTCGTGTACCAGTTCCCATTCAAGTCTAGCTCAAATCAGTTTTTTCGGGTTATACCCCTAGGTACATCAGTGCCAGAGCTGCCACTACCTGCTCGTATCCAGACATGGATGTATTGCTCAGAAAACTCACAAAATCTCTACAATACCAAAATTCTAGGAAGTTCTTCTATACCAATCCTCAAAGTTAATCTTAGGTCTACGTGCTCTAATTAGAGTCTATCTAAATATAGCTTCCAAGGTTTGTACTAAACTTCCTCTGATACCAACTTTAACGCCCCGACCCCAGTTACTAAGAGTCGGTGCATTATTACATAACATTGGCATGATCACAAGAAAGACCAAATCTCAAAAGACCGATTAGTTTAGTAGCCTTGGAAACACTTGACATATTCATAAGGTTTTACATTACATCATAAAAATGAAAACTACAACAACATAGTCTCCATAGTCCACACTCTTATCCCCTCATACTATCCCAACAAGTCATTCATAAATTACTTTTTCACATACTGGAAAAAAATAAAACATAGAAAAGGGGTGAGCTCAAATGCCCAGTAAGGATAACAATATAGCGGAGACTTTTATAAATAAGAATAAAAATTTAAGGCAATGTATAACTAAAACAAAAGCCTTTCAAACTTGAACTTCAACATAGTATGGAAAAAATAAAATGAAATAATTCCATTTACTTACTCACATGGATATTCTACTAATCGAATATTCACATGCAATATCAATAACCACTTTCATAATAATGGAATGTATAATGCCAGACTATCATAACCACATAGCCAAGGCCTCGTGCCAAGACTAAAAATAATATTTTGTCAAGACCTTGTGCCAAGACACTAGTTTGTCTCATTAGACCAACCGATGCATCGAGGAGCGATAGCGGGCTCCACCCGTCAAATATTAAGTCCAATGCATTCCCATATGAAAAGGTTTAAACATAACATAAACATTCGTATTAAAACTAGTATACGAAATGTAAATACTTCATTCATAAACCATGAATGGTATAAAAATGGCACATCCACATTCAAACATATCACAAAACTTTCAATATAATATAGAAGTTTTGTATCATAATAAATCTACATCAAATAAGCGTAAAATCCATCAAAGGATGTTGACATAGATGAAATCAAAACACTTTTTAAAGAAATATCTCTTTTTATTTTGAAATAATATAAGAGTCATATATTTATAAAATAAATCATTTTATTTTAAAATATTCTTATAATATTGTAATGGAAGCTTCTACTATTTTACAATGGCGGAAAATATCCGCACCCGCCGTATAAGTTAAAAAAACATTCTTACCTAAATTCTGTTGAAAGGGTTAAAAAAGACCTTGTTTGGAAAAAGATGAAAAGATTCCTTAATAAACCTCTTATAAAAAGTCAAGTAAGGTTATAAATGACTTTAACCCATATTTTTGTAAATGGTAAAAATGTTTTGAAATACATTTTTAAGAAACATGGATGTGGATGATAATGAAATATCAGTATATTATTACGTATAAACAACCTCGGATAATGAAGAGATTGCGAAATAAACCCTTACCTTGTACTTTTCCTTGGTTGGGGTAGGCTAACCTTTTGTATAGTGGTGAAATAATTGTTATTAAATTATACAAGAATCATATACATTAATATTATATCATATATGATCTTTTAACACAGATTTGTTAATAATATCTTAGTATTATCGTATTTTCGGGTGTTAACTTACTCATTTTATTTTATATGTTTTGTTATGTAATTCGTGTTTGTCATGGATAGGTTGTATCTTAATAATATCCAGAATTATATAAAGTCCTTAGATTCTATTATTAATCATAAAATGAGAATTATACTTGAATGGATACGATGGAGAATGAATCACATCGCGTTCGTGGAGACGGTAGTCCGTACGTACGCACGAGAGAAAATATCATTATTTTAATATTAAAATAAAATATAATTGGATGCTATATCATATATAAAGAATCATTATCATGTTATATTTATTATTTAGTTGAATTATACATCATTATTATAACCATCCAAATAATAATGTTTTGTATAACAATTACACCACGACGTGGAGACGGTAAGCTGTACGTACGCACGTATGGTGACATGTCATTCAAAGGATGGATAGAATACTAAAATATGGTTTTAACATATTTATAATAACATCAATGTATATGTAATATACTTGATTTATTATTTTATGGTTGTAATAACAAAGAAAGAAGAAGTGGAAGAAGAAAGGAACTTGAAAAAGGGTGGTGAAAACATTACCTCTTCTTCGGGTTCATCCTATTGATTTGATCAAAAGGGCTCCATAGGTTGGATTTCTGACTAAAGTAGGGACTCTAGGATGAATTGAGGGAAGTTTAGAGAGTGTTTGGGCAGGGGTTGGCCGATCCAAAAGGCTTTGTATGTTTGAATTAATGAGAAGGGGGAGTTCTCTTTTATAAGAGGGGTGAGGGGCACCTTTGGAAAAGCTAGAAATATTATTTTATAATAAATTCATATTCGGTTTCTAATAGATCCAAATTAAATTATTTAAAGGTTAAGGTTGGTATAGGTAGAAAAACACTCAAACAATAGAATTTAGACTGGTTTGAGTTACTATATTAACCTTATCTTTTAGTTTTAACTCTTAGTTAATTAGTTTCACTTTTAAAATGTCTCATTGTATTTTTATATTATATGGTTAATAAAATTACTATATAAATCCCAGAGACCCCCAAGTGGTCCACTAATGATACACCTATCATGATATAAGTCTCTTGTCCGAACCACAGATTTTTAGGAATTGAGTGTCAATTAATAATATAATATATTTTTTTAAAAACTCTTTTATGTCAATTTTGACACTATTCAATAATTGTTTTTTTTGAAAATCATAATAGAATGATTACATCAAAAAATGTTTATTAAGTAAATACTAACATGTCATATTAACCTATAAAATTAGTGTAATTCATAAAACGTCTCAAATTATATTTATTTGGGTATTTATAATATCAATTATTTTAATTTTTCACTGTTATTGTAATTACTGCATCACCATTGTGTCATAAATTAATTTCATTATATAATGTCTAAAACTTATAAATAAAATATATTTATGTAGGAAATCTTACTATATTTCTAATGAATATTTATAGTCTAAAATCCATCATATATAACCCTATGTAAAAATTGTTGTTCTAAAAGATATATGCTTTTGTCATTTTTGTATTTATTTTAACTTAATTAATATATAGTGTCATTATCACTTAAAAGTGGCTCCATGGGGTCCACAAATAGACCCAAAGATGCTCATGGTCGGAAATTTATCAACCAATAAGGTTAGGGAATGTTTTAGGGTAATTTTGCTATTATTATACTATTATTGTTTAACCCTTATTTACCGGATTTACCCTTTAACCATGGTAAATAAAATATTTACCGAACTAATTATTCAAAATTTCTAAAAATAAAAGTTACCTATTTACACAATTTGAACATCCTGATTCCAAATATGGATTATATTTTTCCAAATTCCAAACACATAAGTGGAAGAAATTAATTTAAAATTAATTCCCGCTATCAAAACAAAAAACGTGTTTTTACGATATAATTACTATCAAAAGATTGATACTTGTTTATGCCTGGTTTAATTGTGAAATTATGCACACTGAACAACATTGTATTAAATGGTAAAAATATATTCTAAATATACTTTAAGACCATTCAAATTCATAATTTATCACTATTAATTATTTTGATTAAAAAAGTTGTTTTTAATTAAAATTTAGTAATTTTCACTATTCAACAAAATATTAAAGTTATCCGAAAAGTAAAAAAAAATCATGTTAGGCTAAATTCGATACTCCGAATCCAAAAATGAAGTCCATTTTGAAGGATAAAATTTATAAAATTTCAAAAAAAGGGTATTGCTACTCATAACGGCTAGTTTGATTGGATGTGGTGTGTTAGAACTCGATGTTGCGTACAACACACGCTATCGCATTATTCATAGAGAAGTTTACCATAGAAGCATGGGGTGTTACATGTCCATTTCACACGACCACCACGTGGCATCCAACACGGTATTCAACGCGGTACATGGCCGTTGACTGATCAACACACGGTTTGAGGGTAACGCGTACGCAGGGAGGGACTAGAGGACGTGTAGTTTGGGGTACACGGCGTGTACCCATTTATTTCACACGACAAGGACACAGCTCTATCACGACACATGACCGTTGACTAGTCAACACATGGTTTGAGGGTAACACGTACGTGGGGAGGGACTACATGGCATGTAGTATTGGGTACATGGCAGGTACCCATTTATTTCACACGGTAAGGAAACGACCTTCAACACTGGGTACACCCGGTGAGGGGGTACACGACGTATACTAACACCACACGGCGTGTACTGTCAAAATTCTGAAAAGTGTGGGAAAAGTCCATTTTACCCTCTAGAACACTTCAAGCCCCTTCTTTTGACAAAGGAATGGGCCAGAGAGGTCCGAGACATTACAGCAGCAAACACAACAACATGCCGAAATACAACTGAAAACAAAGTACTAAAAGTAACAACAACTCCAGCAGCATCGCAAGCCTATGCTTGGTCCTATGCTCTCCATCTCCAACCACCGATAATATACCTGAAGTAAAAGGGCCACAATCCCTATCCACGACTGCAACCATATAACCTATTTGGGCTGAAAAGCAGGACCCAAACAGGGTGTGAGACTAATCCCAGTAGGCAATCACTATAAGATGTGTCCCTACTATTAGTGAGAAAAAATAGCAAAAGTAAAGGAAATAAATGTACCAGAGAAACACAGGTACAACAAGGTAACAACCCAAAAAATATCCATTCACATTTATTTATTAATTTCATACAATCATTTAATTATCAACCAAAGAATCTAGAAAACAACTCTAAATTATGAAGGCACAGCAAGTAACACAACAGGTATCTCAATAGACTACCAAGACAACAAGTAGCACAAACCCAAGCTTGTTCTTTGTCTTGGTGGACTCGTCACAACTAACCAAACAAATATTAATACTGATTTTCTGGCTGGCTCATACAGACATACCCCTCTAGTCAAATAATCATACAAGCACAGAAACTCTGGGAAGCTCTCATCATCAATTCCACTATGGTCTTGCAATGATAGCTATAGTCTCTCTGAGGATGACCTTACGTCTAATTCCTCCTGTTGTATCGATACGTGCTTAAACTAAGGAAACTATTGGGAAGAACAAAGTCCAATTTATTTAAGTCCTATGTACGAAACTAATTTATAACAGACTTTCTAGGGAAGCCTTTAATTTTCAATTCCATCTTCAATCTACTGCCCCAGGTTCACACAACCTTGAGCAGTCTAGTCCTGCATAATCGACTGTCAGCAGCCCTAAGTAAGTTCAACAACTACTTGGCTAATAGCTATAATGTATCAAAAGCATATAAACAGTAGGAAATACATGCAATCACCTATAACAAGGCAGACAAACAATGCTACAAGGTTTGCCTCATAGGCAACCTAAGCCAAAAGGCGATAAACAACCAAACCAAGGGAAATCACCCATGGGTGATCCTTTAACATGAAACCAAACATATATTACTATAAATTAAACTCAAGAAAACATGAAATCTAAGGAAATAAATCAATGGAATCAAAATCCCTAACCCGGGATACCCGATATATGGGTATCCGACACTTTTGGCACAAAAACTAAAAGTCATTCAATGAATGGCAAAAAACCACCTACCTTGATTCTAGGAGATCAATATAAGTGAACAACGATGATTGATTCTCCTTATAATGTCGATGATCTGAGAAAATGTCCCAAATGATTAACCCATGATAACTTGAAAATGAGGAGGAATCATGAAACAATGCTAAAGCAGAAGAGAGAGCTTACAGAGGTGATCCCAACGCAGTCGACGATAGCTGAAACAGAGATCAGATGGAAGCTCGGGGGCTTGGATAAGGATCACGGCCATGTGGGAGCTCTCGGGCCAACAAAACTTATAGGAAGGTCATTATAGAGATTTGGCGCGACCCCAGTCCGTTTAATGAAAAAAAGAAAACACACGGTGTGTACTTCTAGGGTACACGGCGTGTACTCTGTTTTTCCGTACTCCGCTTTAAGCAGCCTCAACATCACCCCTACACACCGTGTATGTGGACTAGACATAGCCATCACACGGCCTGGTGTGGAAAGGGAGTACACAACGTGTACTCATAAACTACACGGTGTGTACTTCAAAAATTTCTAGAAACTCCTTTTTCTCAATAACATCAGAAAAAAAGAAAGACATACCTCAAATGAAGATCCAGGTTCTTACAAACTTCCCCCCTTAAAGAAATTCATCCCTGAATTTCCCTAGAAAGGTGGAAAAGAAGAAACCTTGAACAACTCTAGCCACTGTGATCTCATATCGGCCTCCCTCTCCCAAGTCTCATCCTACACACGGCCGTGCTGCCATAGCCCCCGTACTAGAGAAACAGACAGGCCACGGAGTACCATTGTTCTATGACCAACAATTCTGATAGGATGCTCCTTGAACGATTCATCCTGCTCCAACTCAACCTCCTCAGGTCAAAAAACATGAGACGAGTATGAGAAAGAGCATCGAAGTTGAGAAACATGGAAGACGTCGTGCATAGCCTAATATCTTTGAGGTAACTGCAACCTATAAGGAACCGGACCGACTCTCTCCAGAACCCCAAATGGCCCGACATATCTCGGCGAAAGCTTACCCTGTCTCCTGATCCACTTGTGTCCCATCCTCGGCGTAACATGTAGGAAAAACTGTTCTCCGACCTCGAACTGAAGAGGTTTTCTCCACTGATCAGCATTAGATTTCTGACATGATTGTGTAGTAGCCATTCTCTGCCGAATCAACTCTATTTTCTATAAGGATTCCTGATCAAGATGAGGTCCCATCAAAGCTGCATCTCCTGCCTCCAGCCAGCACAAAGGTGATCGGCATGGGCTACCATACAAAGATTCGTACGGTTCCATATGAATAGTCTCATGAAAACTGTTGTTATAGAAAAAACTCCACAAGAGGAATATACTTTTCCCAAGAACCTCCAAAGTCCAAAATGCATGCTCGAAGCATATCTTCAAGCACCTGGATCGTTCGCTCTAACTTTCCATCTATCTGGGGATGGAAATTTGTACTCATAAGTACCTATGTACCCAAAGCTTTCTGTAGCCCCTACCAGAAATGTGATGTATAGCGGGATTCCCGATTAGAAACGATAGTACTCGGAACCCCGTGCAAGCGCACAATCTCATGGATGTACAACCATCCAACAACATCGATCCCGAAGGTTTCCTTTATTGGTAATAAGTGAGGAACCTTCATGAGCCTATCAACAAAATCCCATACCATGTCGTTCCCTCTCAACGATCTCAGTAACCCTGTCACGATGTCCATCGCAACATAATTCCACTTCCACTCAGGAATGGGTAACTGCTGCAAAAGCCCTGCTGGCCGCTGGTGTTCTGCCTTCACCTGCGGACAAGTGGAACATCTCATAACAAAACCAGCCACATCTCTCTTCATACCTAGTCACCAGTACTAGCGGTGTAGATCACGATACATCTTGGAAATGCCAGGATGAACTGCCCAGATGGAGGAATGAAAGTCTCGCATCAGCTCCTTGCATATATTTGTTGGCACCCATACGCGTCCCTGGAAACAAAAGATCTCATCCTTGCCAACGGTCCATCCGGGAAGAGGGTCCTCTCCTAGAACACTTTCCCGTAGGACTAGGCCTTCAGAATCTGCTAGCTGCCTCAGTCAAACTTGGTCAAGAGGCGCAGATGTAATAAGTATAGAAGATAGGAGTGTCTTCCCCTGCCTTTCATGCACCTCCAAATGCATTTCAGAGAACAGAGCCATAAGTTTCCACTCACTACTGGCCTCCTAAACTACCTCTATATGAGTTATCCTACTCAGTGCATTAGCCACAACGTTTCCTTTCCCTAGCATATAGGCAAGCTCAAAGTCGAAGGACTGGAGATACTCAACCCACCTCCGTTGTCTCAGATTCAGGTCATGCTATGTGAAGATGTACTTGAGACTCTTGTGGTCAGTATATACTACAGAATTCTCTCCCAGAAGGTAATTCCTCCAACAACGCAAAGCATGAACAACTTTAGCCAACTCCAGGTCGTGTGTAGGATAATTCCTCTCATGCGGCCTCAACTACCGAGATCAATATACAACCACATGATCCTCCTGCATAAGAACTGCTCCTAGCTCGATTCCAGATGCATCATAGAAAACTGTTTAACTCCTTCCCAACTCTAGAAAAACTAGAATCAGTACCCAAGTCAACCTCCCCTTCATCCCTTAAAAGGCTGAATCACAGTCTTATAACCAAACAAACTTTACCCCCTTCGTACTCATGCCTGTTAATGGCACTGCTAAGCGGGAAAAGTCCTGTATAAACAGCCTGTAGTAACCATCCATCCCCAAAAAACTCCATACCTCGAATAAATTCTTCAGCTTCTCCCAGGTAACTACTACTCTCACCTTCCCTTGGTCTACAGATACCCCTGTCTCTAAGATGAGATGACCTAGAAAGTGGATCCCATCCATCCAAAAGTGGTACTTTGAGAGATTAGCATATAACTGATGCTCCCTCAGTGTACTCAAAATGATCTCAAGATGGGTTTCATGGTCATGTCGAGTGCGAGAGTACACCAAGATGCCTTCCATGAAAGCCACCATGAAGGAATTGAAGTACGGATGGAACAATTTATTAATCATCACCATGAAGACTTCCGGCACATTCGTGAGACCGAACGGCATAACCAAGTACTCATACAGACCATAACTGCTCCATAAGGCTGTAAGGGGTATATCAGATAGTCTGACACGCAACTGATGATAGCCGGATCTCAAGTTGATCTTTGAGAATACTATGGATCCACGAATCTAATCGAAGAGATCATCGATCCTCGGCAAGGGATATTGGTTCTTGACCTTCGACTGGTTAAACTTCCGATAATCCATGCAATGCCTAAAGGTACCGATTTCCTTCTTCGCAAAAAGGAAAGGTGAACCCCATGTAGAAGTACTGGGTCGGATTAAACCCTTTTCCTGCAACTCCTCTACTACTTCTTAAGCTCCAGAAACTCAGGTGTAGCTATCCTATAAGGTGTGATGGACACCGATGCCACTCCTGGCACAAGATTAATCACGAAGTCTACCTGACACTCCGGAGGTAAACCTGAAAAGTCATCTTGAAAGACATTTCTGAAACAATCCACCCCTAGAGGAAAGTCTAACTGCGAGGTCCCCTAGTCATCTAGATAAATACTAGAATAATGGGATGTAACCTTGCCTAGCCTATGATGCTCTGGTCTAGATATACCTTCCTAGACATCCCACTCGCCTTTATGAAGAAAGGACCCACCGTCTGGTGATATGAAACTCACCTTGTGGAGATAGCAATCGATGACTGCCTGGAAGGGAACCAACTAGTCCATCCTGAGAATGACATCATAGCCTGTCATCTCTATGACATAGATGTCCCATACGAAGTGACACCCTACAACCTCTAGAAGGAATTATTTTCACTGTTTTATGCTAGATGTCCTCGTTCCCAAGGGCGTGTCTAGAGTCAACATGTCAGCAGACGAAAAGGCATAGAGCCCAAGGCTCTCTAAGACACCAACAGAGATAAATCTATGAAAAGAACCATTATCAAAAAATAGAATAAGATAAAAAGGAGGTTACTTAAAGCGCACCTCAAACTGTAGAGGGTCTGGGATTCTGCTCCTGATTAATCTACTCTACAGCAAAAGTCTGGCATGTACCGTGGCCCTGTGTAGCAGCCTGAAAACCATGAGATGCTCCTCCATGAGCCTGACCACTGCATCCATGGCCTCTACCCTGACCTAGAAGACAAGATGAACTCAAGCCCCCAGTCTTCTATGGAACTGGTAACCCTGCTCCTGTACGCTAGTTCGAAACTGATCCTCCTTCACTAGCTGCTAGAAGGGGAACATTGCAAAAACGCTGCAGATGACCCATCTTGCCGCAAGATCGGTACTCCAATGGGTCTCTCAGGCAATGGGGATTCTTATTCCTGCTCCTACCACACTGATAACACACCATTGGGTTCCAGAAGGGAGATCTCGTCTACTAGAAGGAATACCTCTCTTCCTTGGGTTGCCTCGGGTAGACTCTCGGTGGTGCTTCCTGCTGTTTGTCTGAAAAGAATCAGTCCTGGATGCTGAACCGCCATGGTCCACAGCTCCAGTCTCCCTCATGTTCATTTCCATGATCAGCTCCTGGTTTACTATCAGAGTAATATAAGTCAACTGGAAGAAATTCACCTGCTATCTGATCTCTAGTTTGAGTCCCTCCTCAAACTTCCTTTCCAAGAACATCTCCTCATTCCCTAGAATGGGAGTGAAACACTGTAACTCTGTGAAAAGGGAGGAATAATCCACAACTGAAAGAGTACCCTGTTGTAGGGTTATGATCTCGGTAGCTCTGTCAGCCCTCAACATCACTGGGTAGAAGTAGTCGTAGAACGTATGCTTGAACTCATCTCAAGCCATAGTCTGTTGGCGCTCTGCCTGAGAAACTACGTCCCACCATCTTTTGGTGGAGTCTCGCAGCACGTAAGTCACGAGCTTCACCATCCTATCTGGGGGTGTCTCGAGATGGTCGAAGATGGATAACATGGATTCTAGCCATGACTCCGCAGCCTGCGGTCCTCCACCCGCTGTGAACGTGGGAGGATGCTGCTGCTGAAAAACCCAAGTCAGCTCTGCCGTAGTCGGGGAAAGATGCTGAACTCCCTGGAAGGTATGTATGAATCTCAAGAAACCCTCTCTAAACTGAGCGTTGGAACCAGTGTCCGGAAACACTACAGGTGCCATGTCCGGAATGATAGGTGGAACTACTGGTAGTCCCTGATTGATCACATCAGGAGTACGATCACTGTTTGGTTCCTGTCGTGCAACAGGAGGACATCTTGGTGCCATAGCTCTGAAAGATCGAAACACACCTTCATTAACGACAAACAAAATTGCAACATAAGAGAGTAAAATGGATCAGGAGGGGGAAACCATTAAAATTGGAAAAAACAGGACTACATGATGTGTAGTATGGATACAAGACTTCTTTCCAGAAATTTTACCCAGGGTGTGTACCCTGGCCATACATAGATGTGTAAACTACCCAACTACACGGCGTGTTCTCAAACTACACGGCGTGTACTGAACCTTTTCTCCCTGCCCAGTTACTCTTACATGACTAAGTCACACAAACTGTCCAAGCCAAAGACTACATGGTTTGTTGAGGAAGACATGGCATGCACTAGGCATGCCTTACCTAGCCCGTGTTGTTAGCGACATGGCCTGACACACGGTCAACACTACACGGCGTGTTCCCAAGGGACCCGGTGTGCACTTGAAGGAATACCATGGCCTGTGTGGTTCAATACATGGCCAACTACATGGCTGACCCTTACACGATGTGTTCCGAACAAACACAGTGTGTATAGGAGAAGAAAACACCGACCCTTGTCGTTCGTGACACGGACGGGTACCTAGGAGAAGACTGCACGACGTGTTCATACCAAACACAGTGTGTACTACCCGAGTTTTCCCGAACCGTGTTGTTAGTGACACATCCGACTACATAGTTTACCACTACACGGCGTGTAAATACCGTACACAGCGTGTTCCTAAAGTCCATTTTTTTCAGCCCCGTGTCCTTGTCCACACGGTTAGTGACACGGCCAAAAATTACACGACATGAATTTATAAAGTACATACCGTATATTCTGGGGTTTTCCAGATATTAGCCTCAGAACAGAACCGGAGCCTAGAAAACATAGAAAACAGAGGTTATGGTGCCAAATTCTGATCCATGGGGGCCCATACTCCCCGCGAATCAATGCTTGGTATCATAACAATGAATATAACAAGCCACATTACAACAAACTCACGACCCACCAAATTATGATCCTCGAGGGACCATAACACCTCCAAGACCAAAGATTGGAGTTCATGATAATGAAGCTCTAAACAAATGATACCCTATCCACATAGTAGGTATTTTATCATAGCAGCTATCGCAATAGCATGCATTGTCTATCACAAATTCTATCACAACAGCATGGAATCTCTAATGCAACCTAGATGGCAAGGAAGAATGCATTGCATGTGATTTTCTAACATGTGCCTATATGATGCATGAGATGTCATAACCTCATCTCATTAGGTTGAAACAAAATAGAACCACAATAAAATAAATAGTAACAGCACAAAACAACTGCATCACCAAATGGGGAAATCAATTAAATTGTAACATTTACAGAACTAAAAAATTACAAAATTTGAGGTAATCTAGCTTTTTTACCTATACACAGGTTCTAGAATGCCCAGGCACAACTATTTACCATTTACCTATTCCATCCTATTCCTGTCCAATGTCTCCAAATAGTAAATAAAATAGAAAAGGAAGAACCTCCTCTGATACAACTTTGTAACGACCCAAATTCGGAGCCACTCAAATGGTGCCCCATGCTCGGTTCGCCACATAACCTCAAGGGAATTTCCCCAAATACCAGAGGCTGACGTCTAGCAGCGAGGGCCTTGATGAGTTATTGGGGAAACTATGCCCTCATTTGTTATGGTATACAAGGGAAAATAAATAACAGTAAATAGCGGAAGCAGTAAACGACATAGAGCAACTGAAACCAAACAGTGGAAGCAATGAATATATATAGTAATGAAGATAATGATGCAGTAGGTAAAAGTATCTAAGGAAAGAAGAAAACACATCAATATGATGAAATACAACTGAAAACAAAGTACTAAAAGTAACATCAACTCCAACATCATCACAAGCCTAAGCTCGGTCATATGCTCTCCAGGTCCAACCAATAATCATGTACTTGAAGTAGAAGGGACAGAATCCCTATCCACACCTGAAACCATAAAACCTATTTGGGATGAAATACAGGACCCAAATAGGGTGTGAGACTAATCTCAGTAGGAAATCAGAACAAGATCTATGCCCTACTGTTAGTGAGAAAAATAACAAAAGTAAAGGAAATAAATGAAGTAGAGAAACAAAGGTACACCAAGGTAAACATACTACAAATCTCCATTCACATTTACTTATTAATTTGATACAATCATTTAATTATCAACCAAAGAATCTATCAGGCATCTCTATATTCACAAGGCACATCAAGTAACAGAACATGTATCTCAACAGACTACCTAGACAATAAGAAGTACAAACCCAAGCCTATTCTTTGGCTTGGTGGAATCGTCACTACCATCCAAAAAAATATTAATACTGACTCTCTGGGTGGATCCAACTGGCAGACCCCTCTTGTCAAATAATCATACAAGCACAGACACTCTAGGAAGCTCTCACCGTCAATTCCCCTATGGTCTTGCAACGATAGCTATAGACTCTCTGAGGAAGCACTTAGGTCTAATTCCTATTGTGGTCTCCATACATTCATAAAATAAGGACAATATTGGGAAGAACAATTTCCAATTATTCTAGGTCCTACGTATGAAACTAATTTATAATAGACTCTCTAGGGTTGCCCTTAATCGTCAATTCCCTCTTTAGTCTACTGCACCAGTTTCAGAGAGCCCTGAGCAGTCTAGTCGTGCGTAATTGACTGTCAGTAGCCCTTAGTAAGTTCAAAAACTACTTGGATAATAGATAAAATGTATCAAATGAATATAAACAGTAGGAAATGCATGAAATCCGCTATAACATGGCAGAAAAACAATTCTACAAGGTTTGCCTCACATGCAACCTAAGCCAAATGACGATAAACAGCCAAAGTAAGGGAAATCACCCATGGGTGATCCTCAAACATGAAACCAAGAATATATTACCATCAATTAACCTGAAGAAAACAATCAATCTAAGGAAATAAAATAATGGAATCAAAATCCCTAACCCGGGATACCCGATACATGGGTATCCGACACTTTTTGCACAAAAACTAAAATAAATTCAATGTAGGGAAACAAACCACCTACCTTGATGCTAAGAGATCAATATAAGTGAACCACTATGATTTATTCTCCTTATAACATTGAATATCAGAGAATACGTCCAAAACTCTCAACCCATGATAACATGAAAACGATGAGGAATCATGAAACACGGCTAAAGAAAAAGAGAGAGCTTACCGTGGCGATCCCAATGCAATCGATGACAGCAGAAACAGAGATCAGACGATAGCTACAGGGTTTGGAGAAGGATCATGGCCCTATGGGAGCTCTCGGCCAAACGAAACCTAGAAGAAGGACGTTCTGGCAATAAGGCGTGACCCCGGTCCGTTTAATGAAAATAAAAGAAAATACATGGCGTGTACTTCTGGGGTACATGGCGTGTACTCTGTTTTCCATACTCCGCTTTAAGAGGCCTCCACATCACCCCTACACACCGTGTGTGTGGCCCGGACACGGTCAGTACATGGTCTGGCGTGACAAGTGAGTACACGGCGTGTACTCATAAAGTACACGGTGTGTACTTCAAATATTTCCAGAAACTCCTCTTTTCTCAAAAACATCGGAAAAAAGGAAAATATACCTGAAAAGAAGATCTGGGTTCTTACAGTTACATAATTGATATGTTTGTTAAATATAAAGTGTTTTTTATCTCTTCATTGATCATTAAATAATAATTTATAAATAGTAGAAACATAGTTTGATGATGGAACCAATAAAATTAGTTTTTGGAGTTGGTTAAGTGAAGTTTCTTATGTTGATGGTAAAATAATATGAAATCTTGGTTGATATAGAATATACTAGTGAAATAATGTCAATACCACCTCCTAAAAATATCAAATAATTGAAAGGGAACCAAAATCACATTGACTATATCTAGTGTTTCATAGCTGACCTTGCTTGAAAATTGTATCCCCTTACCTAAGTTATTGTAAAAGTGAGTCACCTACCAATGGGACAAGGAATTCCATGATGTTTTCTATAACCTTAATTTTTAAATCTGACATCAACCAGTAAAAGTGAATCTAGTAGAATAAAATCCACTTATCTTATACATGGACACTATGGAACAATCACTTGATGCCATCCTCAGATGGAGAAATGATGAAGGAATTTAGGTTGATGGGTTGTTATTCTGAAATAATGTTATATTTAATTTATTTCACAAATGGAAATAAAATGGTAATCACTGGATGATTTCATTACAGCACATCCTGTCCTAGAAAATGTACAAGTTGACACTGAACTTCCTTATGAAAAAGTATGATATACCCATGATACTTCGTGAATGTAGGAGATGTATTTTGATGGTTCTAGTTTAATAAAGAATGGGAATAAAATAGAATACTTGAACATTAATTAGGTTGTTCTAGGGATCATATTTATTTCCCCCAAAAATAAAAATTTTATAACTCCTTATTGTTATCTAAAGGATTCAATAATATTGGGACAAAATACCAATCTCTTATTGCAAGATTAAAACTAGCATGAAAGCTATAGGTAGCTTTCTTGAATTTCCCAGATGATTTATAGCTAGTGATAAAATATATCAACATTGAATATTACAGAAAGAGGGAATAATTTTCCCCCTCGTTGGTTATGTGTGATGGTTAATAGAGGAATTGTCTTTTGAATCAATGATGCATCATATCACCTGATCACAAAATTCTCATTCCCATGCACCAGAAAATGTAGCCACAATATTGATTGATCCTGACTAGGATAAAATATTCTTCCCCATCAAACATCGAAGGGTAGTCTCAGTAGTCATTATTAGTTCCACTGTAGAAATTGATCATGTCAATGCTTCCCTAGATCACGATGAACTGATATCATCACATGGATGGATGGACCCCATACTATATTACCACCAAAATTGGACCCTCCCATCAAATCAATCCACAAGGGAACAATTTGAACATTGTGAAGAAAGAATCACCCTTTAAGATGGTCCAAATGAGAAGAAATAATTCTATAAATTTGGATTCAATGGAACCCTTCTCAAGTGAATTATAAAAGTGAGACTCATATTATCATGAAGGATGCCCATACAGGCTTATGTAATGATCACTAATCTAGAACAAGAATTTCCCATCAAAATAGAAGGCTTTTTCTAATGGAATAAGATTATATATGATTACATAGAACTTACAAATTAGTTTCATGAATGTCAGATTCATGAAAACACCATGAATTGTACTTGATGCACATGAAAAAGTATTCCTGATCATTTTTTATAGGGAATGGTCATTGTAGGGCTATATCTCTATGTTATAGAAAATATGTTCAATTATAAACTTACTACTACCAACATATTTTATAAATGTTCATATTCTATATCTCACATGGAATTTGGGACAAAATGTATCATTGAGTTATTGAATTATAATATTATCACTAAATTCATCACACCTCACACAATATTCTTGGATAGTGGAACCAAATTCTATTCTTCCAAATTGAAGGGCTCCATCAGAAGTATAATATCAAGTGTAAATAGTCATCTTGCAATCATGTAGTAGATAATGGATAAGTAGAGGACTTCAACAATAATTTGTTAAATTGAATCCAGAAAATGGTGGGAAAATACAATAGGTCTTGGTAGAAAAGATCATGAATTCCTTATGGGATTACCGCAACAAAACCTACACTTCCATGAAAGATAACCCATATGCACTAGTTTATGGAACATAGATAGTGCTACCCATTAAATTTCAGTTTGACTCAATATAAACATATATATGTTGGAATCTCTCAGGTAATGAACAATAATAAATGTATTTGGTTAATTTACAGTGACTCAATGAGAATAGCTTGCATACACTTCAAAATCATGAAGCATATAAGAGTTAAATTTTGAGATCCATTCACAAAAAAGATTATCTTTTCTCATTACTATAAGGAGAATTGTTATTGGTTCTTAGAATACTTATGATAATAGGGTTAAAGCCCCCAAATATGGAACCCATGTTGGAAGGGCCTTACGTTATACACAAGCTCTTCTCCAATGGGGCCTACTCATTGTCCAAATTGGATAGGGAATGCATTATTCCCCCACCAGCATGAGGTTTCCTAAGAAATAAATTGTGTAAATTCCAACATAAGAAATGATTTCATGGTGACACGGCATTTAACTGAACAACATTATGTGTCCATACCACAAGATGTTAAACTACAAAGAATATGTTCTTACTGTATGAAGTCAAACAAAACTGATCTGGATCTACGTTGATACCATATCCACACTACATGATGTTAAATTATAAGGAATATTTCTTTAACGTATTGTGTTAAACTATATAGTACACTTCCTCGTCACATGATGTTAAACTACATGACATCTGGTCATCTTATATGACCTACCTCTTCTTTATATCCATGAGTTAGATTTTCATAGTGAGTTTCATGAATATGGGTTTTCCATCTCACATTGATTCTTTCCCTTGAACCCACATGAGCACTAGACATTATCACTTTAACTTGACATAGAAACCTCATCCATTAAGTTTTATTCATCCTCAGTCCAGGATATCACTTCATTGGAAACTCCATATACATGATTTCGATCATTATAGAAGTACAAAAATATGATAAAATAGACACATTCCTAAGTTAAAGCTTAACCTATATAAGGGATCACATCCAAGAACAATGTGTCGATTGAATATTGTTACCAGAAGAAACATAGTGACATACTGATTTCAAATCCTATATTTTTATTATATATATATATATATAATTCCCCATTATTTTGTATAGGTCAAACATGAAATAATAATTTTTATATATAATAAATACAAGTGTCATAAATCATGTTACCACATAATTCATAGTGATGCCCCAGTCTACAATCATAGGTCTAGCATGATTATATAAAAAGAGAAAAAAACACATCCTTGCATACAGGTCAGAGCAAGACATTGAATTTCATTATATATGATCTTTGTTTGGATAGATCCCTGTTAGCACAAGATATGTAGGGATACATTCATAAAAAATCCAAGCTCAATACATCATATAGAAGAAAAAGATAATGAAATTACACTTCTCTTTTTATAGGCAGGACTTATGTAGGTATCTTTCTCTAGAACTATGTGTGTCTGTATTTTTGTTACCACTAGATATGTAGTGATGCCTAGATCTCAAAATTTGGATCCAGCTACAATTCAAAAAATTCCACTCCCCTTGCACATGGGTTATAATTACATTGGGGATTCATATATATGAAATATGTGTGGTTTAGTTCATGTTTCATTAGTATATGTAAGGACACATGAATCCCAAATACTAGTTCCTACAATAATTTATAAAGGGTAAAATTCCATCCTTCCTAAATATGGGTCAGAAAAGTGTGTGGAGTTTTCCATTATGAGAAGCACATGTGTCATGATTCTTGTTACTACATGATATGTAGTAATTCAAACATCTTCAATTTCATACCCAAAAACATATTTTTTTACCATAAAACACGTCCCTCTATGAGAATCAGATCTATGATGATATTCATTCCCATATTAAAAATGTGAACACCCAAAAAAATATCCTTATGTTCACCCTAGTGAAATTTAATCAACATCCAAGTTGTCTCTTTTTTCTCACACTAAGAATAACTAATGTGAGCTCATTAACTTTGGAAGGCCTCTTTAACTAGATTTTTTAAGATTTTTGTTATTAAAATATAAGTAAACACATCCTAATGAGATGAAGTTGAACTACACCATAATGTCCTTGTCACTTTTCATCAGAATACACAACAAAAGGTCTTAAAGTTGAATAAATCATCACTCTTGATGATTATACATTGATTAATTCCATGCTTTATCCCCTCACCCAAAAAATAAGCTTAATAAGTGTTGGTGCAACCTTTAGTTTTCTCAAAACATGCATTAAACTTATTTTCTCCACGAACTAACTTCATATCCTTGATATCTATGTTAATACCAAGAAATTCCTTAAGTTGATAAACTTCTATTGGAACCCCATGAATATTTATCCTACAAACTCTTGCATCCCTATGTAGTGCTCCATCTACAGGGGATGTTTTGTCTGATAGGACCCT
This sequence comes from Viscum album, assembly GCA_963277665.1. Lineage (NCBI taxonomy): Eukaryota > Viridiplantae > Streptophyta > Magnoliopsida > Santalales > Viscaceae > Viscum > Viscum album. Next base: position 303,369,024 of record OY728153.1, on the reverse strand, counting down.
AGTAGGATTCTCTTGCGAGTAACATAACTCCATAGAGCATGTGCATAGTAAAAATTTTGGTCATAGAGTAAATGACCCCTTAAATCCCTGAAATATTTTCCCAACTACGTGAAATATAACCTTTAAAAAAATCAAATGATTAACCTATACGGACCATTCCTCATCTCTTGACGACTCGTATATTATGGGGTTATGATTTAAAATTCACGCAACCCAACTATTCAAGGTAGGTTGGATGATGTCGATGTTACTCATCCATTCATCATACTCATTATCAATGAAATATTTTATCATTTCATCCCAATAGACTTTCAATTTGATGTATGTATCTCTAATGAGGTCCCAATTTCCCTATTCCTATAACTCCCCTTTGGACACCCCTTTTCCACCAGAATAACTTTATGTCCCCTTTTCATATCAAAATTACTAGATAGCTTGAGTGCATAGTCTCTTGGCATCTCATGAACCTTGAGACCATGTCCTCTTAGTTCAACCATGTATCAAATGGGTAATAGTGACTGACCAAATATGAAGCGACCCCACTTAGAATACTTGGTGAACAACACAATAGTCCATATCTTTCACATAGGGGATATTTTTCTCTATGATGAGACACCTCTAAGATTTTATGGTTAATAACATAATGAATCAGATCTTATGAGTAGTGGATATTTCGGAACTAGAGGAAAACCCCCTTAACTCCATAAAAATTTGCAATAATGCTATGACATAAATTCCACTAATCATAAAAACATCATCCATGGTATATTTGATTAAATACATAATTTATTTCATCAATATTATCTAATTTATAAGAAGGATCAAGGAAGTATCGGTGATTTATGCCTTCAAATTCAAAGTCATTATGGAAAGACTAAAAAATCCATTGCACTGAGGTCCATGTTTCCTAACCTTAATATGATGGAAACTTTTTCTTATTCGCATGAAATAAAATTGTGTAACAAAATTTCTATCCTATAGGACATTAAAATACATAGAGTGGGTTACCTCAGATGGCCCATGACCAACATGATAGAAAAATCTAGTGTAGATGGTAAAAACAGAACTCCCTCTCCTTACATATGGGTTAGGATTGTGTAGGTAGTTTTCTCTACAAGAACTATGAGGGGATCAATTATCATTTCCATGAGATATGTAATGATACATATTTTTCACTTTTCAAGGATTTCCCATGAATTATCCCCTAAATGATAACTATATTCCTATAGAAGTCTAAGGCACATGGGCCCAACTGTAGTGCAAATGGAGAAAATAAGATACCCATATCTTTATGTGGGAGTAGGATTCATATATGTAATAATATATAATAACTAAGTGTGGCTTGATTCCAATTATCATAGTATGCATAATGATTTAGATATCACTTATTTTAGGACCAACCATATAACTTTGTTACATTCAATTGTGTTCCTTGATATGATCCAAATTTGGGTGGGGATTATTACTCATTCCAATAATTTATATTCCCCAAATATTCCATATCACGAATTGACGCAATCAACTACATAGATGTATCTTATTTCACACACTAGTCCCAAATCATATATACTTAGGTTCCCTACTAATGTTCATTGATCAGTGTGACCAAGGTGTATTTTATTCAAAGATAAGGAACTATTAAACTATCGCATGACATAAAACTGCATGTCATGAGGTCTTCACATTGAATATATTATCACCATCATGACTATGTACACACTAATTTCATGATTTATATATTCACATCTAGATTTTGTTCAATACACATTTTCATATCCTTTAGTGTGCTCAAACCCTTCTTGAATCTTTCATTCTCCATGAACGAAATTCATAACATAAAAATATGATTTAACAAAAATAAATTCGTTGAGTTGATTTACATATCATGGAACCCCATTGACTTTGATCCAACATACTCTTGGTTCCCACTATAGTGTAATGGTAATCGGGACTAGATAATTCAAAGGGACCCTAGAGGGATTTGCTGGTGAATACAAAAATTCCCCAGAGCTTTTAGATAGTTGATATTTTGGTCCTAAATGAAAGGCCGCCATAAATCCAAGAGCTATTGTCCTGAATTCATGTGTTATAGTCTTCCACCATTATTAAAGGTTAATTTATGAATACTATTATCTACATCTTATTGACTTAGATATTATGGGGTTATGATTTACACATCCCATATCCAAACCATTAAAGAAGATTCATAAATCTTTGATTCTTATCACCTATGTATCTTACCCATTTTCAATGAAATATTAAAACATTGTATTCTTATACCATTCCATTTTGGGGTATGAGTCTCCCATGATGACCCAAATTACCTATGATTCTCATTCTTATAGACGATACTTTGTGATTGATAAATGCTAAATTACTTAACATATGGTCCATCCTATAGAACCTAAAACTACTTAAAACTGGATAACATATCCATAAATAAATGTTATGGATAAATGATTCACATCTATACTTGGATAGGATATGGGAGTTCTATTTCCATATGTATAAGATCAATCTACATAGTGGACCCTTTACCTAACTACAATATAAAAGATCACCACAAGAAGATAAAAACTACCCCTCCATATATGATGAAAATCTATAAGTGGAGTCATATTTATGAGAACTATGAGTGGATCAATTTTTATTTTCATGGGATATATAGTGGTGCCAAGGTTTCCTAATCATAGTATAAAAAATAATATTAAAAATTATAATGCCTCCATCTTTGTGAATGTTCATAATCTATGAAAAAAAACCTTCTCATTAATTAGTACACATGGACTGATTCATTTATTGTTAGGATATGTAGTGATGGTTGAGTATATCATCATGTTTGTGATAGGAAATTCTCTACTATCACAACAATACCTGGTGCTTGATCGATGTTGAAATCTTCCAATATTGTTTTGTTGCAAGAATGTAAAAATTCCCCAATAAGTGAAGTTCTATCCCAATATGAGAGTACTTCACCATGATGGTGTCCTCAAAATCTAGAGATCATGATCCCAAGTAATTTTGAGTGACCTCTCCTTCAAGGGAAACATGACCCTCTCCCATGTATACAAGTCATATAATCAAAAGGGGGATGCTAATTTATCTAAAAATTCATGTGTCTTGATTAATTTTGTTACGAGATATGTAGTGATGCATGATATATTTCATACATGGACCCACCTATAAGATCACACAAATAAAAAATGATCTGCCCCATTTCACAAACAAGCCTAATCTATGCAAGGTGATACCTTTGAAGGAGATGAATGTGGAATGATTCCATACCTTTCAAAATTCATAGGTAAACCTAGAGAATCCTTGACATGGATGTTTTATATTACAATAATCTCTAATCAACCTCGTAAAACCTTAAACTACATAATAATTGTTGAGTTGTATAATATTTCTTTACCTATGTAAGAATCATATCCGCATATGGATGGTTTTTGCATGAATCAGAACTACCGAAAGGGAATTCAGTGTATTGATTCCCACTAGTAAGACTATGTAAATATAGAGAATACCCCCCACATTCAAATTCTGCTAACTAATGCTAGGTGTCAATATGGATAAATTTCACAAATTCACATCATTTACAACACCCTTACAACTTGATGTCAAACATCAAGTAAGATATTATAGGTGTATGAAATTGAACAACATGGTAGAAACATCCCCAATGAATGAAATTAAACCATATAGACCATCATCCATCATCACTCGCTATCAATGGACCACAAGGGATTTACTACGGTCAACCAAATAATGTGGTTCCCCCATCATCTTTCTAGGAATATCAATCAATAAATCAATATTTTTTCTTGATCTAATCAGGTTGTTGTATCTTTACAAAACCCTCCAAAAGAAGAAAGGACCTCTCTTTTTGACCATTTATGAGTCAAATATATAAAAGGGCCATAGGACCATCAACTAGAGGTATTTTTGTCTTGTATAAAAGGCCATCTAATTTTTGCGATCCCTTACACCATCACAGTTGAACTCATCACTGCGAGTGATTCATGATCATCTTTGACATGACATTTTAACACCATCACTCATGATCTAAGACAATTGATTTATTATTTACCACATTACCCTTTTCTCAAATGATTGTTGGAGTACTATCGATGTTGAAAAAACTAATTAATTTATTGTGTAATACTAACATGATACTAGGTTCACATTCATAATGACTATAAACCTTATGCACATTGGTCAAATCTGTATGACCTTAAACATTATCCATCTATGGTCTAAATTATAAGAACCCAAATTATTAGTGAGGTATACATAAGACTTGCCAGGATAAAAACCCAAAATGGAGGTCTAATTATAAATCAAGTATCTAGTTGCTAATGTCTTCATCTCTAGATTTTGGAAAAAAGTTATAGTGTAAATAAAAGGAACAAATCTCATAGAGACCATTTTTGGCTCTAGTAATATTTGATTCATTCTATATGGACCACTATAGTCTAGGAAAATGTTAGATAAATGATTTATATCAGAACCTTTCCATTCTAATATGTTCAGCATATGGTGAAGAAAAATTTAGTATGCTAAAACCCTTATTCAATATTTATTTTTCTAAAACCACCTTCATGTCTTAGAATTCTGAGATGACACAACCCAATTCCATGAGTTTTTACACTTATCATGGGACCCCATAGTCCATAGTAAATTCTCTTGTTTCTTCCCTATAGTGTATTGGTAAAAAAGAATATCTTCTCTGAAGGGACAATATTTGGAATTTATTGTTTATAATGAAACTCCATAGAGATTGCACCTAGTATGTGTATTAGTCAAGGATTAAAGGTACCCTTAAAAATAATAATATGTTTCCCTAAATATGTTTGATACTCATGAACACCCATAACAATGGTCAAAATGTACCCACTACCCTATGTTTTTAGTTGAATCAAATTTTACTAGATCATGATTTAAAATTCCCGCAACTAGTATATTCAGGTGGATTTAACATCCTTATCATTTTTCACTATGTATTGTACCCATTATAAAAATAGATATATGGTAATATATTATCAAACCTCTTGAAAACCCTCATCGCTTGTACCAACATTATGTGAAATAGAGCTCAATATTCCCAAGCATAAACCGAAGTACCCCTAGGGTGCCAAAAACCTTCATGGATGGTCACTTTATCTATATCCAACTTCATCATCCAAGTGTGGGATTATTCATAAATCAATGATAGAGCTTAGAAATGAGTGGTGGAACCCTTTACTTGACCATTCATGTAATACTCTCCTGGATCATGAATAAGGAAAAAATGACTTGTCATATAGATTAATTTAATCCTTTTATAAGAGGACCTACAATCCTTGTAATCCGTCACAACATTATAGAAGAACTTGACACCACAAAGTGTTTTTAGTCAACCTAGATGTTTCTAATACATTTCAATAACACTGATTCAAAATCTTGGGTTATGATTTACACAAACCATAATTCAACTATCAATGTGGATTTAAATTCCATAGAATTATGTCACCATCTACTACAAAACTTTTAACCATGGATGTAGGGTATCATAAACCTTCATGAATATCAATCCTTCACAATTATTTTAAGAATTCAGGGTATCATAACCCATCATGAATAATCATTCTTTAGAATATCAACATGAAAATAGGGGTTTAGAATCCTTTCTAAATATTTATTCTCTATATTCTCAACTATGATAAATGGTGTAAGAAACCTTCATTAATATTAATATTCTAATTATTCCGACTCATAGTAAATAGAGGGATTTACCTGGAAGTCCCAAAACTGTAATAAAAAAAGGTATGAGCATAAAGACACTAAACTAAAACAACACAATCTCTAATATAGAATTCCCAAACTAAAAAAATAGAAGGACTGATATAGAAGAACATTAACTAAAACAATAGAAGGTTCAAACTAGTAGAACCTATATTAAAGTTATGATATGTCCATGCAAGAAGATCTAAAAATATTGTAAGATAAGATCAATGTTAGAAGACCCTAAACAGAAGAAAAAAATGGTCCCACCATGATGTCCCTAAACTACTACAATATAAGGTCTGAGATAGATGACCCTAAATTAAAAAACCTCATTGTTATGAATTTAAAGTCCTTAATCTTCCAATTGAATGATATGAAATGATCACCAGGTTAAAAAAGGGAATCTTAGAAATAATCAGATTGTTTACCCTCTAGACATGCTCCATCTATGATCTAGGAAAAATTGAGTACTTATAAATCGAAAATGGGGAAACCATTATCAGAAAAAAACCTAGAAAGGGAAAAATTTAAAGACATGGATTATCTCTAGTTTTATTTTTATAAATTTAATGGTTCTGAGATGAAGCACTGAGACAACGTGAGATTCTAGGGGCTGGGGTGCCCGTAATGATACTATAAAAATGTTATATTTTTATAAATAATGTAGGAAGTTAAATTTAAAATGGGAATAACTTCTAAAAGGGTGCCCAGATCAGAAATATGATTCAACCATTACGTTAGGAGTCGTAACTTTAACTTTGGCAGGGCTTAACATCGACTGATGTGGGTCAACTCTGAAATTTATAAATTCGACATAACTGTCATTAAAATGTTTTAACAAAAATATATTATTTTACACTGCATTGGTTTCTTTTAATTAATTTCTATTTTCAGAAATCCATGTTTATTTCCATAACCCTATGAATTTTTATGAGGAAAAGAGATAAAAACCTCTCTGATGAATGATATAGAATACTAGCTGGTCAAGGATCAACGATGACACAGATCTCCATTCTCCATCGATAAGTGATCCAACCACTTGTTAGGATGTTGACTATATTTGTGATTTCCATTCCCTCATATATTCAAACTATGAACTTGGACTAAACCATGAATAACTTGATTAGCGGTTCATCCATTCACACAGAATTGATAATTAATTGTGGGTTTATTGAATGGGTATATAGATATATGTGTCGATTTATTCTTTTTTAAACCTTAAAACCTGAATGGATCACAGATGAAATGAACCAGGGTAAGAACCATACATTTTGTGTTCATGTTTTTTATATCTCCCCACTCCATCTATTTCATTCTTCATATGTTCATCACCCTTGAAACCCCTACAAAAATTATCAATTTTTGTGCCCTTGATCTATGGAACAATATCCCGAGAATGAAGGTTTGACTCCGTGATGGAATACTAGAGGTTTGGTGGGAGTGTGGTGTGGTATGGGTGAGGCAGTGACAAATGACAGTGCATGGAAGACCACCAGCTGGGTGGCTATTGGTGAGGCCAGGACGTGGTCGGCATGGCTGGCCTAGGGGGACTGCAAGGTGGTGAAAGGCCGGTGGTGGTGGAGGTAGCAATAGCTTGGTGGGGGATGGGACTCATTGAGCACTGAGTATGAAGGGCCATAGACAGGGTGGCTTACAACATAGGTCGAAAGAGGTGCAGCATAGAACACATAAGAGCCTGTGGTTGCAGAGGTTGCGGTCGGTGACTAGGGGGCTATAGCGACCTCGTGCTACGAGGAGACATGGCGTAGACGTGGAGGCCACATGGCCAGGGAAGACTGCATGGACAAGTAGGGCATGTGGCCAGGATGGTCTAGGTCTGTCATACACCAATTGGCCCATATATAGTTGGACAAATATGATGAGTTGGGCCGCTCCAATGGCCGAGTGGGATGTTCTAGTTTGGGCCTAGCTAAATCGGGTCGGGACGAGTCTGGTCGGACAAACCGGTTTAGTTCAGCTGTTTCGAGTCGGGTCTGGTGGGTCAGGTTGGGTCTGATAGGTTGGATAGCCTCAGACCAGACGTAGGTAAGGCCTTCTAAGAAAAATAGTTGTAACATTCAAACTGTGTGTTCGTATGATGAGTCGTTTGAGGTATTGGAACCCTTGCAATGAGACGGTACTTTTGAGATATTATAAGTGTGTTTTTGTTAATTTTGGGTTAATACCTAACAGATTGAGGAGTAGGTTCTCTTGAATTAAGCACACTATGAGCAGAATCCTGCAACTATTATAACTTGGTTACTATATGAATTGATGAATAAATGAATTGGGGGTTACATGATCCATTGACGCTCAATGCACTATCAACACTCCATGCACCATCAAAACTCCAGGTGCCATCGACACTCCATGCACCAACGACGCTCCATGTTCCATTGACGCTCTGGGCGCCATCGATGCTATTGGAACCATAGACATCTTGGGTTCTATGGATGCTCCAACGTGCCATCGATGCTGCATGAACCATCAAAACTGGATAAATTGTCAACAATTAATGATTCATTGAAACTAGGATATATGTGGACTACAACAAAAAATCATTCTCTTCATGCTTTTGAATTATACATGTGTGTGCTGACTGAATAGACTTTACATCATGTGTTTCCTTTGTGGTGTAATTCATGTGTTCTATTTTTGGTATACTTTATGTATTTCGTAGTGGTGATTCTTTTGTGGTTTTGGGGTATCCTACAATGTATTTTTTTTATTCACCCCTGCTTGGGATTTTCCCACATGTGTTGTGTCTTATAAAGATGATCGACAGTTTGACGGAGTTATAGACAGAGTAGCACCATGTTGTTCATAGCGGGATCAGATAGACATATTGTGCTCCTATGAGTTCGAGTTTTTATCCAGCACATACCTTTCAATTAAGGTTTTCTATGGAAGAGTTTCAAGAACTTGTAAATTCACATCACATACTTCTTCTTTTGGTGGGCATGTATTCTAGACCTATTTACTTTCTAGTTTTCCTATTTTTATACTATTTGGTGCGTATCATAGTGTATGCATGCATTATTTCCTTAGTTTTTTTACATTTAATCCTTTTGGGTTTGGATATGTGTTTTTGTGTGTGTACATGTACTTATGAAAATGCCTACCATTTTTCAGATATGACCACTCAGTGCTAGTTGCTATCCCCTGGCCTATCAGAGGAGGTCTTGGGGTACTCATGGCATGAGACCCTCCTGTATAAGTCATGGAAATGTGGTATCATAATAGGCCAGTTCTTTGTAAAGAACCATGATTCTGTGTGATTGTTTTGGGACAATAGTGTTAATTGTTTTGAGTTTGGATTTCAGACGTGGGACTCAAGTGTTGGTGAAGCGAAAGATGTATCCATACACAAGGACTCAGAATACTTCTTTTCGACAAGATAAATGAAAACACTAGTTGTGGGGACAATAAATAATACATGCATCATATAGGATTTTGGAGTGTGATCTCATATCCTTCCGGAGTCAACTCAACTGGTATACTCTATTGAATATCATACATCTGGATCAGTTTCAAGATTTCTCTATGTAGCCATACAACTAGGATTCAAATGCATGATCATGAGGATGATCCACCTAGTGATGAGTCATTATCACATGAAAAAAAATCAATGATATCACCCCTAGGTGGTTTACCCGAGATACCACCACCTAGAGAGAAGTAGTTACTACAAGCGCTACTGGTAGAGGATACACACAGGCTACATGCATTTCATGAGTCCCATAGGTAGTGACTTCAAAATTTTAGAGGTGAAACTGACCCATAGGTAGATTAGGATTGGATGGATTAAATTATATGTGTCTAGCACCTTCTGACGAAGCCTTCTGACCAGATGGTAGTTCTAATTGCAATCTTTCTTTAGGGATGAATGGGTCGATGGTGGAGCTTAGTGATCCTGACACATGAAAAGAAGACTCTATATTGAGAAGACTTTGAGCACCTATTTAGGGAGGATTTCTCTTAATAATCATTACACGTAGTGTTTATACAAGATCCCATGCATCTACAGTAGGGTAGTAAAACAATAGAAGTGTGCTTAGTAATAATTGCAGATCTTTCTCACTAATCCAAAGATATGGTGTGGGACCCATTCTTCTAGGCCTGAACCTTTGAGTAGGGGCTATGTCGGGAGATCATGTAATCTATGATTTACCTTAATTTATCGACAGATGACTAGGTAATGGAGCAATCTATACTAGTGAAGATATTTCTGGGAGAGAAAATGCCAGCAGTGGGAGCTACCAGCAAGAACTAGAATCCTGTGTCTTCTTCTACAGGTAGATGAAATTAGACAATGGGACCCATCTGGTCAATAAATCTCAAGGATAAACAATGGAAACATGGTTAGTAGTGTGGGGATCCCATGATAGAGTTTTTCAACAAAGTGACATGATGTGTTACTTGTGCGGTGGTCGGGTATATCTTGCTTGAGATTTCCCATCTCGATGTGAAGATGATCAGTAAATGGTTGAGGGACCACCAAGGTAGAGGTGGGGGTAGGATTAGTGTGGTCTGTATGGAGGTGGGTGTGGAAGAGGAGTAGGTAGAGTAGAATTAGGTGGGAGGAGGTTCAACGTACTACCACCACCACCCCCAGGTGGTCCACTGTGCGCTCAAGGAGCTGGTGGATAGGGAAGAGGAAAATTTAGGAAAAGGAGGCTGACGACACCAGTGCTCTAGATATTATTAGAGGTATGATCTATGTATTTTTCACCATAGATATAGTTTTAATAGATATAGGTTATAGTCACTATTTTGTCACCACAACCCTTATTTGAGACTCAGAGAATCTACTGGAATCATTGAATCAATCCCTACACATAGAGAATCCTTTGGGGTGAGATTCAAGGATCACACACAAGTGCTGATAGAGTGCACTTACTATAGGGGACATGAGTTTTGGTTGTGATCTCTTGGTGGAAGAATCGAGGCCTTACGACATCATTCTTCGTATGGATTGTGTTACCATAGTTCATGACCACATTGACTATTTTAGTCATAAAATGCAGTGATTCTATGGAGATAGGACCAGGTTTTCCATTATTGGTGAAAAGGAAACACATAGAGCATAGAAAAAACTTTCTCATAGGAGGGTGAAAATAATTACTCCCCAGTTGTCTAACCTCAGCCTCGATATAGTGGATGATAGGAGTGTGTAGTTTCCTACAGTGGTGGTAGAGTATGAAGACATATTTACTACAAATGTCCATGGATTGCCTTCCCAAAGAGAGGTAGAATTCTACATTGACCTATACCTTGGGGTGACATCGATATCTACACCATTATAACAGATGGCTCCCATGGAGTTTCATTAATTTAGGGAACAACTGGAGGACATACAGAGGAACAAATTTATGAGACAAATGTTTCACCTTGGGTGGACCAGATTTTATTTCTTGAAGGAAGATAGGATCATGAGATTGTGTGTGGACATTAAGAACCTCAACTAGGTGACTGTGAAGAATAAGTATCCACTACTGAGGATTGACAAAATCTTCAATTAAATAAAGTAATGGAGGTGGTTCTCGATAATATACCTCAGATATGGCTTCACCAGCTTCAGGTACTGGATGAAGACATCTCAATGATAGCCTTTAGAAATTGGTACATCCACTTCAAGTACTTAGTGATTCTATTTGGTGTGAAGAACACCCAAAAATGTTTTTGGGACTCATGAACAGAATCTTCAAGCCTTACATAGATTGGTTCATCATGGTCTTCATTGATGACATCCTAGTGTAGTCGGTGTCTAAGGAGGAGCACATGATACACTTGAGGATGATCCTAGACACACTCTGAGAGCACTAGCATTATGAGAATATATATAAGTCTCATTTATAGATTTGGGAGGTCAGTTTCTAGGACATGTCATTTCAAGGCTCGAGTTTTAGTGTATCTGATGATGATGGAAGCATTTATTTCTTGGGATCCACCCAAGAGTGTTACTGAGGTATGTAGTTTCTTGGGTGCATCTTGGTTCTATAAAAGGTCTGCAATTGACTTTTCCAAAGTAAGAGCACCCTTTAAATCCTTGACACTGATGGGGAAAGCATTCTTGCTGATAGAGAAGTGCTAGTGGTGTTTTTATATGTTGTGGAAGAGGTTGGAAAATGATCTTATCTAAAGATTACGAGAGGAGGGTTTTGAGTACGTGGTGTTCTATGATGAATTATCAACCATGATAGGTTGTGTCTGGATGCATGGGTAAGTAGTGATTGCCTATGGTTCGTTCCAGTTGAGGCAACATGATCAGAACTACGTGAACCATGATCTTGATCTTGTAGTGGTAGTCATTGCATTCACTACTTCAAATATGGCCTTTATTAGCGGTAGAATAGGGCATTAACAACGATAAAAAAGGACTGTTAATCAAGGTGAAGATATGGGGGCCCCCTTTTTTTCAATGCTCAGAAAAGCACTGATAAAAGGGGTCTTTTATCAATACTAAAAAAGTGCAGATAAATGGGTCCTTTATCAGCGGATTCTTTTAGCACTAATAAAAGTTAAAAAAATATTTTAAAAAATAAATAAAAAATTATTCTTTCATTCTCGGGGATCAACAGTTCTTGAAGCCCCCCTTTAATAGCGCCACACCCCCATGGTAGCCCATGCATGCCTCAGCCTACTCCACCTAGCCCCACCCCCTTTAACAACGCCCCCACCCTTTAACAATGCTAGGTTATTCCCCCCACTTGTGAGCACGACCTGCCTCCCCCAGGATTCGAACACAAGACCTGATGCCGGTGCACCTAAGCCTCTACCACTCAACCATATTGCTTTGTTTTTCATTTATTAATATATATATATAGTTATATTTACTCATATATTAATATATATATATATATAGAGTTATATTTACAAATATATATAGTTATATATATATAGTTATATTAATATATATATCCGTACATATATTCAGTTATATTAATATATTCATATTAAATTATATTAATATATATATCTAAATATCAATATATATATATTAACATATATTTATATTAATATATATATATATATATCTGTATATTAATATATATTTATATATACTTATATATATATTTTTAGTTATAATTTTTTATTTGTATATTTTTTTGTATATTAATTTATTTTTATAAGGTTGGTTTTAAATACAATTATAAAATATGTTTTCTTATGTGTGTTTATAAATAAGTAAATAAATAAATACATACATATATATATATACATCACACACACAGACACCTACATATATGAATAAATATATATAAATGTGTATCTGGAAAACCATAGAATGTTAAAACAACCATAACTTCAAATCTAGAATTCAGTTCCAAATCCAAAACCATTAAATTATAAGAAAATGAAAGAATATTCGATATGATATGTGGTACATGCATAGAGGACATCCAAATCAGAAGTTATATTTGAATGTTAAAAAGATTGGATAACCGGACAAAAAACTCTATTTTGGTAGACTTCTGGGACTTTTTTGGCCTCAAAAAAATTTGACAAAAGGTTCCATGGGGTCATTATCTTTTAAATCTTGTCGCAGGCTTCAATTTGATATGCTTTAGAGCTCAAACAGACACGTGGATCAAAAGTTACAGCCGTTTGATGTTTGAGTTACATTTTCAACTTCTTTTAGATCTTTTATTAATTATATTTTGTTTTTTGTCTTCGAAATGTTATCAAATGATAATTAGTCATTGTTAATTAGAAAGGTATTAATTAAAAATATTTTTCAAAATAATTTATAATATTCTTTTACTAAATATCTTATACATTTATTTTAGATTTCCATTTATCCTTATCTAAAACATATTTTAAAAAATATATTTAATATTCATATCAATATAAATATACTTATATATCAATATATTATTTTTAATGATTTTATATGAAATATAAACATTATTAGTGCTATAAAAAAGTGCTGATAAGGTCCCCCTTTATCAACACTACTATTTTTTTCATAAAGGTGGCCCCTTTAACACCGCTAAAATGAAGCACTGATAGAGGGGGTGCCTTTCTTAGTGCTAAAAACGTGCAGATAAAGGGTCACTTTTAACCGCTCTTTTTTTAGCACTGTTAAAAGTTTCTTTTACCAGTGCTTTTTTTAGTGCTGTTAAAGGGTGGCGCTATAGAAACCCAATTTTGTGGTAGTGATAAAATTTGTGGTAACACTACCCGGTCAGTGAGCATTTTACCATCCACTCGGACCACAAGATTCTCTAGTATTTCATCTCTTAGATGTATCTGAACTTATGATAGATAATATGGTTAGAGTTCATCCAAGAATATGAATTTGAGATTTTCTATACAACTGTGAAGGAGAACTTAGTGGAAGATTCTATTAGTTGGAGATACAACTTGCAGTTGATGAGAGAGACATTAGAACATTTGTTCACAGTATATATATCCTTTACTGATAGAGTTGGAGTATCTTACTTCCATTAAATGGGTTTAACCCCTCCAATATTATAGTGACTCAGGGAGCCACAAATTGGATACACCAATTATGATACATTTTGTGGTCAGATGTCCACATGGCATGCCCCTGATGAATATTCAAATGGTGGGGAGCACATCATTCTTTTAGGAGGACGTATAGTAGTACCAGTGATGTTTGGGGGGGGGGGGTCTTGAGGGAGTTCCATACATCCCCCTTGGTGGTACATCCAAGAGTGGAATAGATATATCAGGACCTCTGACATCAATTGTTGTGGCATGGGATGAATAAGGCTGTGACATAATTCATTTCTAGATGCCTCACTTTCTAGTAAGGGAAGGATGAGAATCAGGTTCCAAAGGCTCGACCCAACCACTTGAGGTGGCAGAGTGGAAGTGGGATGGGATATTGATGAACATCCTGATGTGCTTACCATGTATTTCTTGGGGACATGATTCCAAACAGGTGATCATTGACCGAGTCACCAAGTCATACCACTTCCTACTTATCCATGTGTAGAGTTCAGTAGGGAGCTTGGGATGCCTCTACTTGCATGAGATAGTTCAGCTTCACAGAGTTCCATCAATGTTTGTTTCAAACCATGATGCTTGTTTCACATCCTGCTTGTATAAGGAATTACATGAGGAATTTGAGACTATGTTGCACTTGATCACGATGTTTCATCCCGAGATGGATGGCCAGATAGAGAGAAACATCTAGGTTCTTGAGGACATGCTACGTTCTTACATCCTAAACACTGGCCGCAGTTGGGAGGATCAACAATTACTAGTGAAGTTTTCATAAAACAACATCTATCAGTCCCAAATTAGTATGGAACCATTCATGGCCTTTTATGTGAGACCATTCAGGACACCACTATACGGGATGGACATAAGGGAGTCATCACTCATGGGTCCAGAGTTGGTGCGGGCTACCACCAAGAAGGTGAATATAATCTAGGAGTGGGTGAGGACTGCACTGATCCAACAGAAGTAGTATGGTGATAGGATATGGAGGACTCTAGAGTTCGAGGAGGGAGACCATGTGTTCCTTTGGTTCTCACCTTGAAATAGTTTTTAAGGATTTTTAAGGGGTGGAATGATATCTCTAAGAAACATCATCATTTTCAGATTCTTAGTAGTGATGGTGGGGTGGTGTACCCTTTGCTATACCCCCTTAGTTTCATCAGGTTCATGTTGTCTTCCACATGTTATAGCTGAGGAGGTATGTGCATGATCCATCACTTGTCATCAACTGGGTAAAGTTTCTCATTGATGATAGGGATAATTTTCCCGAGTACTCATTGCAGATCAAGGATTGATAGGAGAGGATCCTTCTTGGGCGATCAATTCCTCTAGAGTGCATTTAGTGGTAGAATGGGAATCAAAATGAGAGCACATGAGAGGGGGAGGCTCAGATTCATGCTCAGTACCCTCATTGTTTTGTTGAGTAGAACTTATGTTATATTTCATGCATTGAAATCCCTAGGGTGGGGAGAATTTAGGGACTCAAATTTTCTTCGATTTTATTTTTGTAAATTAATTAGGAAATTTCTTAGACCATGTGCTATGATGACATGAGATTCTGAGGCACAGGGTTCCCTCAATGTTACAATTATTAATTTCTAACTTCTAATAAATAATGCATGATATTATTCATTAAAATAGGAATTAAATCTAAATAGGTACAGGTAAAAAAAATCCAAAGGCACCATTATGTTCAGAGTGGTGAATTTACCTTAGGCGGGGCCTAACATCGACCAATGCAGGTCAACTATGAAAGATATAAATTGGATGTAATGATTATTAAAATATTTTAATAAAAATATTTTATTTGAAAATATGTTTATTTCTTTTAATTAAGGATTTTTTGTAGGAATCTATTGTTATTGCTACCACCCTTAAAATTCTTCAAAGGCAAAAAGATGGAATCCTCTCTGAAAAAACAATGATGAATGTCGACAGATCGGGGAATGACAACGATAAAGACCTCCATTATTCATTAATTACTGATCTAAAAATGAGGTAGGATGGTATTTATCGTTGTGATTTCTTACACAATTTGATTAAAAATATGAACAGACACCAACCCATGAACAAGTTGATCTATGTTTTGTCTAATCTTTTCTGGATGGATAACTGGTTATGGGGTTTGAAATGGAGATTTATATATGCATGATGATTTTTTCTTCATTAAACCTTTTAAAATTAAATGATAAAGTCCAAAATGAAAATGTCCATGATCCATTCAGTGGGCATTCATGTGATTTATCTCTCCCCACTCAATCTATTTCATTCTTCATATGTTCTTTACCCATGAAACCCCTATGTGAATGATCGACAGTTTTACCCCCGATCCATGGTGAAATGGTCTGAGATCAAGGGTTTGACCCTGTGATGGAATAGATGAGGTGTGAAGGGAGTGTGGTGTGGTCCAATCAAGGGGGTGTACTATGATGGAATAAGGTTGATCATTGGCGGGGTAGCTAGGGGCGAGGGAAGGACGCTGCCAGTGGGGCCGATCCAGGGGTATCGCAAGGCGGCGATAGGCCACCGGTAGGAAGGTTGGTGGTGGAGGATTCTCTGGCATGGCTTGAGCCAGGCTAGGTGGAGGATGGACTAGGTTGGGTCATTTGTGGAGTGTTCGGGGGATGAGGCGGAAAGATGTTTGACGAGGACCGTGTGGGAGCCTGCGACCGTGGCAACCACATGAACGTGGCTCGGCTGTGTTGAAGGCCCACACCAGCAGAATGCCATAGGTGGATGGGGAACAGACGTAAAGGACACACGATCAGGGTGGACCACATCGACCAGTATGGGGATGCGACCATGGAAGGCTGTGTCAGGCGCACACGAACTGGCTTGCATGTGGCAGACCAGATCTGATGATTCAGGCAGATCTAGTGGTCCGATGGGCCGTGTCCAGCCATCCTTGGGGGCGTTGATAATTTGGGACAGGCCGAACTGGGTTAGTTAGGCTGGACTGGGTTAGTTCGGTCGATAGGTTGGGTTATGTCCGGTAGGTCCGACGGATCCCTAGACTAGACGCAGGTCAAACCTTCTCAGAAAAACCACCAAAACATTAAAACTATTTTTTTGTTTGAAGATACATTTTCAGAGTTGAGACAATTGAAATGAGATGGTACTTTTGAAATAATATAGGTCAGTTATTGAGTAATTTGGTTTACAACATAATGGATTGAGGTGTAGGTTCTCCTGGAACTAGCGCACTATAAGTGGAATCCTCCAGCTGGCTGTGACTTGGGGAATAAATTACATGGTAACTACATGACTTGGGAGTTTCATAAACCATCAATTATCTATGAAATATAGATTCTTTGTGAACCGACGACGCACTATGTTCCATCAATTATCTATGTACCATCGATGCTCCGAGCACCATCGACGTCTCGGGCGCCATTGATGCTTCGAGCACCATTGACACTCCATGTGAGATCGACGCTCCATGCACCATCGACGCTCTATGCTCCATAAATTCTCCATGAGTCATAAAAACTCCTTGATTAATGGAAATTGGGATATCTATGGACCACAACAGAAAATCCTTCTGTTCATGATTTAGACATATACTTGTGTGAGATGACTGTATTGATTTTACTTTGTGTGTTTCCATTATGATGTGCTTCCAGTATTTACATTGTGGTATACTTCATGTATTTATTATAGGACATTCCATTGTGGTTTCAAGGGGTAATATTGACTATTTTTGTCTCACCACATCATAGGATTTGTCTGCATGTGTAGTGTCTAGTGTAGATGATTGATGCTTTGACGGAGTTCTAGGTGGACTGGGACCACGTGGTGCTTTGAGGGATCAGACTAATGTGTTCTTCTCCCATGAAATCAGATAGATTATCTTCACCTAATCATTAGGTATTTTTTTCTATGGATTATTTTCATGAATTCTTACATTCACATGACAAAATATTTCTTTTGGTGGTATTGTATTCTGGCTTAATTTACATTCCAGTTTTCCTACATTTGTACTCTATGGGTTGTATCTTAGTCTTTGCATCCATTGTTTACATAGTGTTTTTAAATTTCATCATTTTGGGCTTGGAGATGTGTGTGATTGTACCGGTTCTATGGAAAATGCCTCACATTTGTGGGAAATTCCTACTCAGTGTTAGTCACCAGCCCCTAGCCTATCGGTGGAGGGCTTGGGGTAGTCACAACACGAGCCCCTCTAGGACGGTCTCTGACAATATATGAGAAAAATAAGTCCTATTTATGCAAATACATTACTTAAAATAGATGAAACCAAATTTAAGGATTAAAATTAGATAAAAAATATTATAGGGACCATTATATGGCCTTGAAAAAATATATCTACGCTAATTATGTATGTCAACATAGGGAAAAAATGGGAAATCTCCCTTCAGGGCTTATTTACCCAAATAATATATTTTGAACTAGATAGTCTCAATAATAGAAGATATACATCTACGATGGTTATATTTCATTTATCATTCAAGGGATATTCCCCTGAAATGTATTTTACCATTTGATATCTTGATTTCAAGTGTGGGTGCAAATGGTAATATAAAAAAATTGATGTATTTGAGGAACTATTAGATACTGAGCTGATAAAAGTTTATGCAAGTAATGAGTGAGAGAAATGTAAATAGTAGAATATTGAGCACAAAATATTTTTTCATTGATAAATTACATAAGAAGAAGGATTCTACACAACATGGAGTCTCTCCCACAGACCCCTAAACCAAATAGGGTTCCTAAAAGTATATGACCATTATAATATTTTCCCAGAGGATTCCCTGAGCTCAACTAACATCTCTTGTAGGGTGGCCATGGATTATCATAATTGATTGAATGACTCAGAATCTAAATTTGGAACCCATTATAAATAATCCACCCTATAAACATAATCATATTTGGCCCTATCTTTCATGGAATAGAGACTATACTTTTCTAATAAAGTTCTCTTTGAGTATTTTAGCATATACTACATCTGTAAAAACTCTTGATGAAGTTGATTGACCTTGTACTAGATCCTTCCAGTCTCATAATTCCCATCACTAACCTGAATTTTTTAGGCCAATACATCCTTTATATGTTGAGAAACCTCACCCATAAGCTCATCCTAACATTTATTGGAAAAATTTGATGCTTCCACTTCTAATATCCACAATTAATGGACACATCTATAGTCTATTGGAGTAATAATTTCTCTCACCCTAGTATGAAAAAACTATATTATTATATCTTATTCCCAATGGTGGTGAAAATCTATATGAGAGAGCTCATATGGTACATTAACTTCTCTAAGGTTCACTGTTTGATTAGGATCCACATATCCTTTTACACTTGTCACCACATCTGATGATTGAGTTCTGCATACTCTGATCCCCAAATCAAGCATAGATCAGAAAAATGGATATAATATAGGACTAATTCATTAAGTGAAGATCTCATACATACATCCTTTGATGATCTTCATATAGATCAGACTTTTGTATTAGTCAATCTAGTTGGAAAAAATCTCAAAGAAGGAGGGTATGGGGCCTTTGAGATCCAAGGTGAGGATATTGTAAGAATAACTTAAATGTTTTATAAATTAGTGAATGAATGATATAATGTTGTAATATATTTTGGATCAATAGTCAGTGACGTGAACATACATTGTTAAATAACATCACTAGGAACATTGTTTCTTCAATTAGTTATTTAGGTGAAGAAGTAATGCCCACTTATGTCAAGTGGCTCAGAGGTACCACTTATGTTTTCCCTATCCGTACAGTTTACATACCACCATTAAGAGTTGTTAGTTCAAGGAAATTGTTAACAAAATACTGTAAATTGGACTATTATTTGACACTCCAAGGAAGTTATTACCCTTTCCTAGTTAATCCTCTGTCAAAGAAAAGTTAGTAGAGAAATAACAATAGAAATTAGCATCATTTAGAAGTGTATCCACCTGTGTTCGGAAAAATAGAATGACTTTTAAATCATCAGTAATATGATTTGGGTTTCAAATTTTTGAAACCAAGACCATATAAACCTTTATATGGACTAATCCCAATGTAATGAATTTCTAATAAAGGGGAAGAGGGATCACCATAATCACTAATAATATATTCCTATTCATCTATAAAAATTCAATTTGGAAATTCATATATATGTAGATCAATATAAGTTACCAAAATAGAACATGAATAAGGGGAGATAACACATAACACTTACTCAATGATTCTTGATGAGAAATCCATAATAACTGGGAATAATTCATTTTCCTTTCCTCACTCGAGGAAGGATCCATAAAAGGTAATGACATTGGAATTGCATAAGATGGCACTGATGGAGGTTTGAAAAATTATGCAACATGATCAGAAGATACGCATTCATTAATTCCATTTGACTAGGGGATCCCACATCCTTAGTCTACTTATCATCATTTAGGTCGACTCCAATAGTTTTTATTCATAGGGAATAAAATGGAGATACATGTAGTGACCAAGTCCCTTCACCTTTCATCCATTCTCAGGGAAATAAAAAATATACATCATCATGATTCTAATGGAAATGTAGTTGTTTTATTATGGGAGTAAAGTTGGTATTACATATTAATCAATGATAAGGAAATCCCCCTCAACTTAAACAACAAATATCATGTCAGGAAATATCATCCACTATTCTGGGGGTGGAATATTGGATTTGATACATTATATTTTTAATTTCCACATTGACGTCTAGAAGGAAATTCTCGACTTTAGTTGGGTAATCATTAAATGACATACCCACGAGAGTAGTAATACATGAAAATACCTTTATGTATATTTCAACCTAATGTAATAAACACCATGTTTCAATTGTTGAGTTAAATTTCTTCTAAATTTACCATTACCAACGTGAATTGGGAAAAAATTTCTTACGAGCACCTCACTCATCATTACTAAGTCGGTTAACAAATTTCTTGGTTGAAAAACTATTTCCAAAAACGTCAATATCTAATGATGCATCTATAAGAGCACAAATATATTAGAATTAAGTTTCTTACCAACACTCATATTTGATTCAAGAATCTATGGAATCTCTATGGCCTTAGATACCAATTAAAATAGTTTATTATTCAGGTATGAGTGGATCAATTCCTTCAAATATACATAAGATTTTCCAATAATAGTACAGTTAATAGGGAATTCTACAAGAGTTTGAGTATCCTCCATGGTACAAAATATCCAAAATTTTTGTGGCACTATATGGTTTTTTTATGATCGATTATAAAAATAATAAATCAATAAATTTTGAATATATTGAAGTTGATTCCAAAAAATAGGGATCCAACCATTCATAGAGGGTTTTACCTTCAATTCATGAAGACAAGATTCCCTAAAAAATTGGAATTAGGTAAGGTCAATCCTCAAGGTCTCCCAATTTATTATTGATTATGCAACTAATAGATGCCTCATGTGGTATAAATGAAAAATGGTCATAGTGGCTCATGTGGTTATAGACATCCCGTATATTTAACCTGATATGCTCTAAAAAATTGATGCATTATAAAATGGTATTTAACTAGAAACTAGGGATATTATGGGAACCTAGATACTCACATCCCCCAAGGAGATCCCCTAATGATCCTATAACACTCAGAAGGGGAAAAAGACATTGCATGTGGTCTTTACCTTGTAAATTTTGTGTAGAAGGCAATATATTTCATCCACCATAGCAACAGATAGACCAATGTGCCATCCTTTTGTAATGGGAAACACCATTATGAATTTGGAAACTCTAACTCCACCCTTCTCTTGGGCTGGGAGCATATAACAGCTCAGGTACATAGCCAAAAATCCATCCAATTGAATGAATAAGTTGATTTCAAGAATAAACTCCCTTCCTTAGCTATTGAATGAACCTTCCTAAACCTTTGGGTAATATGAAGCTTATAATCTAAAAGATTCCCATTTTGGGTAGGCCTTTAACTACTTAATTGATGTTTTAGAATGGGCCTTCATGATTAAGACTGCATCTTATTTCATGATTGTGATGTTTCCCCCTAGAGATGGGGCATTATTGAGGGTCTTTTATACTATTTTGATTAAATAATTAGAAATTGGATGGGTCTTTTCTATCTCTATGTAACACCCCATTCTTCCACGGTACACTTCACTTTGAATAATACAGTAGCATGTGTTGTACGCAACTTCGAGTTCAAACACAGACCACAACCAATCAAACTAGCCGTTATGAATAGTAATAACAAAATTTTGAGATTTTATAAATTTTATCATTCAAAATGGACTTCATTTTTGGAATTGGAATATCGAAATTAGCTTAGGATGAATTTTTGGTATTTTTCTGAAAACATTCAATTTTTGATGAATATTGAAAAAACACTGAGTTATAGTTTAAAATCGAATTTTTATTTTATTAATTATTTATTTTATTTAAATTTATTTTAGGTCTAAAGAGATACATAATCCCTTTATATGTTAAATGTAATTCATTAGAGTTAGTTTATAATAATTTTAGATAAATAAAAATTTTATTGAACTTTTCACCGTCTTTTACCCACATCGTAGGAGAATTTGAAAATTCAAATAAAACTTAATTTTATCGCTTCTATGTGTGGAATTTCAAAAATCTGAGAGACACTGTTAATATCAAGGAGTAAAATGAAGTTCAATAGGATAAAAATAATTATTTGTTGAATAGTAACTTTTAACATTTTTTTACCACGGTTAAAAGTAAATAGGGTAATTAATGGTAAAAATGATATTAATATTACACTAACACTTGTCATAATTCTATTGGAAACGTGTATATCTTCAAATAAGAACATTAGGAATAAAATATTATCATTTAGGTCCACTTGTATTAGATTAGGACATTTATTATTATTTAATTAAAAGAAGTGTTAAAAGAGTTAAAATCAAAGTTTAATTACTAAAACTTTTATAATATAAGGATATACATAAGATAAATTAGATTATAAATAATCATTAGAAAGGTAAAATTATTTCCTACTTAATGCTATTTTATTTATAATTTTTGGACATTATAAAATTTATTTTATTTAAGACATAATGGTGACACATTAATTACCTAATTAATGAATTATTATTATAATTGATATTATAAAAATCGAACAAAATATAATTTAAGACTTTTTATGAATTAAAATAATTTTATAGTTTAATATAACATACTAGGGTCGGTTAGATTAATTTTTTATTGATTTAATAATGCTGTTATGAATTTAGAGAAAACAAAATACCAAATAGTGTCAAAATTGACAAAAATGAGTTTTTAAAACGAATATTTTATTATTAATTCATATTCTATTAATAAAAATCTATGTTTCGGCCAAATGACTTAGATAAGGTTATATATATTAAAAATGAACCACTTGGGGTTCTTTTCGCTTGTTATAGTTTGTTTATTAACCCTATAATATAAAAATACAAAGAGACACGGTAAATGTCAAACTATTTAACTAAGAGTTAAATATAAATGATAAGGTTAATATAGTGACCCAAACCTGTCTAAAATATATTGGCTGAGTGTATTTACACCCATCCACACTTTAGATTTTAAATAAGTCACTTTGGTTCCATTATAAACTGAATATGAATTTATTATAAAATAATATTTTCTGTTTTTCCTAGGGTGCCCCTCACCCCTTTTATTAAAGGGAACTCCCCCATCTCTCAAATTCATACCTTCAAAGCCTTTTTGATCGGCCAAAACCCACCCAAATATTCTCTCAAATTCCCTCAATTCAACATAGAAGCCTTAGTTTGATCATAAAGCCACCCTAATGATCCCTTTTGATAAAATCAAAAGGAAGAACTTGAAGAAGAGGTAATGTTTTCACCACCCACTTTCAAGTTCGTTTCTTCTTCAACTTATTCATTCTTTATTATTTCCATTCTACAACAATAATTAAAGTATCTTATATATTCTGTGATGTTATTATAAATATGGTACAACCATATTCTTTATTCTATCCATCCTTTGAATGAGATGTCACCATGCGTGCATACGTACGACTTACCGTCTCCACGTCGTGGTGTATTTGTTATTCAAAACATTATTATTTGGATGGGTATGATAATGATGTGTAATTTAAGTAAATAATAAATATTTTTTTAATGATTCTATATATATGATATACCATCCAATTATATATTATTTTAATATCAAAAGAATGACATTGTCGCTAGTGTGTACTTACGGACTTCCGTCTCCATGAACGTGATGAGATTCATTCACCATCATATCCATTCAAGTATAATTCTAATTTGATGATTAAAAATAATGTTTAAAGACTTGAACTAATTATTGATATGAATAATATACAACATATCCATAAAAAACATAGATTATGTAACAAAACATATAAAAGAAAACGAGTAATTTAACACCCGAAACGACGATAATACTAAGATATTATTGACAAAGAAATGTTAAAAGATCATATATGATATCATATTAATGTATATGATTATTGTATAAATTAATAACAACCATTTCAACATTTTAATGGAGGTTAAACTACCCTCAACACAAGGAAAAGTACAAGGTAACATTTTATTTCACAATCTCTTCATTATCCGAGGTTGTTTATACATAATTTTCTACTAGGACCTCTTTATCATACACATCCATGTTTTTTAAAAATGTATTTCAAATAATTATTAATATTTTATAGAATATGGGCTAAAGTCATTTATACCCTTTTTGACATTTTATAAGATGTTTATAAAGGAATCATTCTGTCGTTTTCCAAACAAGGTCATTTTTAACCATTTTGACAAAATTAAGGTAAGAATGTTTTCTTAACTTATATGGTGGGTGCGGCTATTTTCCGCCATTATAAAATCTTCGAAGCTTCCCTTACAAGATATAAGAATTTTTTTGAAAGTAATTGTTTTAATTATGAATATTTTAAATGATTTCAAAAACAGAGATATTTCTCTCAAATAGTTTTGATTTCATCTATTTCAACATCCATTGATGGATTTTTAGCTTATTTGAAGTTGATTTATTATGATACAAAACATCCATATTGTATTGAAGGTTTTGTGATATGTTTTACTATGGATGTTTTTTTATACCATTCATGGTTTATGGAGAAAGTATTGATATTTTGTATTCTAGTTTTAATATGAATGTTTATGTTATGTTTACACTTATTCATATGAGGAATGCATTGGACTTAATAAGATACGGGTGTAGGCCGCTATAGCTCCTCGATGCATCGGTAGATCTAATGAGACAATCTATTGTCATGGAACAAGGCCTTGACCAAATATTATTTGTTGTCTTGGCACAAGGCCTTG
The DNA here is from genome assembly GCA_963277665.1 of Viscum album. NCBI lineage: Eukaryota > Viridiplantae > Streptophyta > Magnoliopsida > Santalales > Viscaceae > Viscum > Viscum album. The sequence continues at coordinate 303,343,492 of OY728153.1, read as the reverse complement.
ACAATGGGGTTATGATAGTCTGTCATTATGAATTCCATAATTATGAATGTGGTTATTGATAATGCATGTGATTATTCGACAAGTAGAATATCCATGTGAATAAGTAAATGATATTATTTCATTTTATTTTTTCCATATTATGATGAAGTTCAAGTTTAAAAGGATTTTGTTTTAGTTTTACATTGCCTTAAATGTTTATGATTATTTATGAAAGTTTATGATATATTGTTATCCTTACTGAGCATCTGAGCTCACCCCTTTCTATATTTTATTTTTTCCATGATGTGAAGAAGTATTTTATGACTGACTTGCAGGGATTGTCAGAGGGGATATGAGTGTGGACTATGGATACTTTGTTGTAGTAGTTTTTTATTTTATGATGTAATGTAAGACTTATGAATGTATCTATTGCTTCCAAGGCTACTAAACTAATCGGTATTTCGAGACATGATCTTTTGTGATCATGCTAATGTTATGCAATAATTCACTGATGCTGGGTAACTGGGGATGGGGTGTTATAGTTGGTATCAGAGGAAGATTAGTACAAACCTTGGGAGATTGATTTAGATAAACTATGATTAGATCACATAGCCCTAAGATAGACTTTAAGGATTAATATAGAAGAACTTCCTAGAGTTTTGGTATTGTAGAGATTTGGTGAGTTTTTTGAGAAATAAATCACTATATGGATACTAGCTGGTAGAGGCGGCTTTGGCACAGATGTACCTAGGGGTAAAACCTGAAAAAACCGCATTGATACAGACTCAAATAGGAACAGGTGCATGACAATATGCCTTGCTGCACTCTTGGTTACGACACTCCTAGGGGATATGCTTAGGATAATTCTCATTTTCATTAAAAACTGTTATGAAGGGTTTATGAGTAAATAATTCATTAAAGAAAACTTTTTTATGATTATGGATTATATCCATAAACTATTCAATTTATGTTAAGTGTTTTACAAGAATGGAATTATGTATTTTGATTCATAAACTGATCTATTTTACACCATTGTTTAGAAATGGAACCTAGTTGATGGAATGGTAACCGTAAAAATGCATGCACTCCATGTCAGGATTTCCCTCCTACTCAAGATAATTATAGTGGAGCTGGTGATATAAGTAGTGCTGATCAGCTTCTCACCATACATAGACAACACACTCAGGTTATGAATAATAATGTTACTCATATGGATCACCCAGATCCACATCGTAGAGGATTAATGTTAGATCGCTTCATGATGCAACAACCACTGACATTCAATGGGAGTAAAAATCCTTTAGTAGCTGAGAAATGGATAAATTCCTTAGAGAAAATATTCCATGCCTTGGGGAGTAGTGAAAGGGGAAAAGTTATCATGGTAGTTTACCACCTCACTAGAGATGTTGATCAATGATGGTCATTGAATCAAAACACGATGGAAGATGATGAAGTATAAAATATGGAATAGAGGGAGTTCAATGAGCTTTTCTTAGAAAAATACATTCCTCGTGGACATCGAGAAAATATGGAAAGACAATTTCTGAGTCTGAGGCAATAGGTGGATGAGAATGTCACAATGTATGAGGCTAACTTTACATGGTTTGCGAGGTATGCTACATATTATATATGTAACCCAAGAAGGAGGATTGATCATTTCTTTGATCGGTTAAAACTGTTTATCTGTTGAGCATTAGTCTCACAAACCTTCTCATTGTACGATGATATTGTCTCATGTGCTATCAAGACAGAAAAAGAATTATCTTAGTCTTACGAATTTATGAAAAAGAAAGAGAAGAAGAGATCTACTGATCACTCTGGAAATATAAATAAGGTGAAGAAGGGAAAAGTTTAATATCCATCCTGTAGTAAATGTGGGAAGAAACACCCCAGTACTTGCTTGAAGGGAATGAGATTTTGTTACAAGTGTGGTGAAAAAGGCCACCAAGTTCGTGATTGAAATGGGAAGAAGGAAGCTACTGATGTTCAATGCTAAAATTACAGGGAGATGGGACATTACGCAAATGAATGTCTTAAGTGTCAGAGGAAATTAACTCAGAAAAGGCCAAGGGATCAAGGCGAAACCTATGCTATCGCTATTGCTGAGGTTGAAGCTTCAAAGGACATGGTGGAAGGTAATTTAATTGTTTCCTCAAGTTTATCCAATGCTTTATTTGATTCTGTATCATCGCATTGTTTCATATCTTCCCAGTTTGCTGAGAAAATTAGATATTTCCAGTTTGATTTAACAAGGAAGATGTCAGTTAAAAATCCTAAGGGAAGTATCATTGCTACATTCTTATATGGATCTGTTCCTATTAGGGAATATAAATGTTCTTTATCTACTGATCTCATCATCATACCCATGATTGAATTTGATATAATCCTTGGTATGGATTGGATTTCAGACCATGATGTAAAAATTTATTTTAAGAAGAAGGAGGTTACAATTTTTGATGAGGATGATAAAGAACACCTTATCTTTAGAGCTGAATCGTCACCACCTGATTCTTACCCAGATCCACCGCCAGTAGCTCTACAAAATTCAATTATTGGGGAGTAAGAGAATTAACTTACTATGGGTAAGGAATGGAATGTTCAAATAGATGATGTGCTTATTGTGAAAGAATATGTAGGTGTGTTTCCGAATGTTTTACCTGGACATTAACCAGATTGAGAAATTGATTTTTCCATTGATTTAATTCATGGTTCAAGGCCTATATCGAATACCCGTTATAGAATGGACACTTTAGAATTATTTGAACTAAAGAATCAACTAGAGGAATTTAGTACTAAGGGATTTATTCACCCTAGTGTTTCTTCATGGGTATCCCATATCCTTTTTTAAGAATAATGGTGGATCTATGAGGTTATGTATCGACTACAAGGAAATCAATGCTATAACAATAAAGAAAAAGTTTCCCCTACCATGCATTGATGATTTATTTGACCAACTGCATGGATCTCAATACTTTTTAATGATTGACCTTTGATCTGGATACCATCAGTTGTGTGTGAAGAAAGAAAACATTCCGAAGACATCATTTCGAACTAGGTACAAGCTTTACGAGTTTAAAGTAATAACTTTCGGATTGACTAATGCACCCTCTGTATTCATGGATTTAATGAATAGATTTATTAATGAATATCTCGATGATATTATGGGGGTATTTATTGATGATATCTTGGTATACTCCAAAAGCTACAATGATCATGAAAATCACTTGCGCATTATCCTGAAGACTCTTAGAAGATATGAATTATATGGGACGTTTAGCAAGTGTGAATTCTGGATTCAGGAGATTTATTTTCTTAGCAATATTGTTTCTAAGGATGGAATCTCTGTTGATCCTTGTAAGACCAAGGCAATCCACGAATGTCCATCACAAATGAGTATAACCGAGGTACACAATTTTATTGGTTTAGCAGGTTATTATCAACGTTTCGTCTAGAATTTTTCCCGATTGGCTAACCCATTAACAAAGATCACACATAATGGGGTTAAACTTGTTTGGAAAAAAGAATGTGAAGAATGTTTTGAAGAACTAAAGAGAATATTAGTCAATGCTCCTATATTTACTCTACCATTAGGGAATGATGGGTTCATTATTTATAGTGATGCATCGAAGAAAGGACTTGGTTGTGTCCTTATGCAGAATGATATGGTTATTTCTTATACAACATGACAACTAAAAATTGATGATCAAAACGATCCTACTCATGATCTTGAGTTAGCAGCTGTAATCATTGCCTTGAAGATTTGGAGACATTATCTCTATGGTAAAAATGTGAGATTTATACTGATCACAAGAGTTTCAAGTATATTTTCTCACAGAAAGATCTCAACATGAGGTAAAGGAGATGTCTTTAACTACTTAAGGATTATGATTTCACGATACACTACCACCCAGGGAAGGCAAATAAGGTGGTAGATGCTTTGAGCAGAATTGATAATGTGGTTTTGAACAAGATGAGATTTGAGAGGGATCCTATTTTCATGGATCTATTAATGTTAGATATGGGAATAACCATGGAAGGTGAAACATCGATAATTTTCCAAATGGTGGACAAAAAATCGTTACTAAAATGATAAAGAGTTCTCAGACCGATGATGAATAATTTCAAAAGAAGATTAAAGCTATGAATGTTGGGAGATTGAGTGACTTTGTGTATGGTGATGTAGTTTTGAACATTGGGAAGAGACTTTGTGTTCCAAATATACCTGATTTAAAAAGGAAATTGTTAGATGATGCTCATAGTTCCAATTTCTCTATACACCATAGGAGTGCCAAAATGTAAAGAGATTTGAAGGAATATTTTTTGTGGGACAAAATGAAGAGGGAGATTTCTGATTTTGTGACAAGATGTATGGTTTGTCAACAAGTGAAAGTTGGAAGGAAACATCCTAGATGAGTCATTCAACCTCATCCCATACCTGAGTGGAAATGGGATAATATCACGATGGACTTTTTCATGGGACTACCAAAGACTCCTAGAAAGAATAATGATATATGGGTCATTACTGATCATCTTACCAAGTCAGCATATTTTCTTATTATAAGGGAAGATTTACCGCTTGAACATCTAGAAAGACTATACATTAATGAAATTGTGAGACTTCATAGAGTACCACTATCTATTTTTTCTGATTATGATCCATGTTTTACATAAATATTTTTGAAAAGTCTTTAGAAATACCTAGATACTGAAGGATCGTTTGAGCACTGTCTACCACCCTCAAACAGATGGATAATGAGAATGAAATATTCTAACCTTAGAAGACAAGTTGAGATCATGCTCACTTGGGTTTCAGGATATGTGGGATCAATATTTACCTCTAGTAGAATTTTTCTATAATAATAACTTCTATTTGAGTATTCAGATGGCACCATATGAAGCGTCGTACGGAAATAGATGTCACACTCCAACCTGTTGGGATGACATTGGTGAAAGAAAACTTGTAGGCCCAGAACTGGTGGAGGAAACAATGGAAAAGGTGAAGGTATTCCAAATCCACATCTAATCTGCTCAAAGTAGGTAGAGGGGCTATGATAACAACTAAAGGAATGATTTAAAATTTCAAGTACAAGATCATGTTTTCTTGAAGCTATCTCCATGGAAGGGTGTTATACGTTTCAGTAATAAGGGTAAATTGAGTCCCAGGTACATTAGACCTTTTGAAATTCTAGAAAGAATTGGGGATGTAGCTTACTGTTTTGAAATGACTCTAAGTCTCTCTAAAGTTCACGATGTGTTCCACGTATCACTATTGAGAAAATACATGCATGACCCAACACATGTACTCACCCATGAGGAATTAGAACTGGAACCCGATCTGTCTTACTGTGAAGATCTTGTCGTGATTCTTGATACCAGAAAACAAGTGTTGAGAAAATGGGGACTCGCCTTATAAAAGTTCTATGGAGAAACCATAAGACGGAAGAGGCAATGTGGGAACCTGAGGAACTTATGATGAAGAACCACCCGAGTCTTTTTATGTAGTAGTATTATAGAAATTTTGAGGCTAGAATTATTTGAAGGAGGGGAGAATGTAACACCCCATGCTTCCACAGTATGATTCTCTTTGAATAATATAGTAGCGTGTGTTGTACATAACCTCGAGTTCTAACACACACCACAACCAATCAAACTAGCCGATATGAATAGTAATACCCACTTTTTGAAATTTTATAAATTTTATCTTTCAAAATGGACTTCATTTTGGGATTCATAATATGGAAATCAGCTTAGGGTGAATTTTTGGTATTTTTCTGAAAACATTCATTTTTTGTTGAATAATGAAAAAACACTGAGTTATAGTTTAAAGCCGAATTTTTATTTAAATAATTATTTATTTTATTTAAATTTATTTTATGTCAAAATAGATACATAATACCTATATATGTTCAATTTAATTCATTGGAGTCAGTTTATAATAATTTCAGATATATAAAATTTTTATTGAACTTTTCACCGTCTTTTACCCACATCCTAGGAGAATGTGCAAATTCACATAAAACATAATTTTACCACTTTTGTGGGTGGAATTTCTAAAATCCGAGAGAAACCATTAATATCAAGGAATATAATTTTGTTCAATAAAATAAAAATAATTTTTTGGTGAATAGTAGGGTTTTACATTTATTTACCACAGTTAAAAGTAAATAAGGTAATTAAGGGTAAAATTGATATTAATATTACCCTAACACGTGTCCTAATTATATTGGACAAGTTTATCTCCACCAAAAAACACCTTATGAATAAAATATTATCATTTAGGTACACTTGTATTAGATTAGGACATTTATTATTATTTAATTCAAAGAAGAGTTAAAAGATTTAAAATCAAAGTTTAATTACTAAAAAATTTTCAATATAGGGTTATACATAAGATAAATTCAATTATAAATTTTAACTAGAAATCTAAAAAGATTTCATATATAATAATATTTTATTTATAAATTTTATACATTAAATAATTTAATTTATTTATGACATAATGGTGATGCAGTAATTAACTAATTAATAAAATATTTAAATAATTTATATTATATATATATAAATCAATTCAATTTGAAACTTTTTATGAATTACACTATTTTTCTAGGTTAATATAACATATTATGGTTGGTTAGATTAATTTATTTCGAAGTAATAATGCTGTTATAAATTTAGAAAAAACAAAATACCAAATAGTGTCAAAATTGACCTAAAAGAGTTTTTAAAACAAATATTATATTACTAATTAATATTTTATTCTTAAAAATATAAGGTTCAGCCAAATTACCTAGATAATGTTATATATATTAATAATTAAGGACATGGGGTTCTCTTGGCATGTTATATTAAGTTTATTAACCATATAATATAAAAATACCAAGAGACATGGTAAATGTCAAAATATTTAACTAAGAGTTAAATATAAATGATAAGGTTAATATTGTGAGACAAACCTGTATAAAATCTATTGGTTGAGTGTATTTCGACCCATACCCACCTTATACTCTAAATAAGTCACTTTGGAGCCATTATAAATCGAATATGAATTTATTATAAAATAATATTTTATGTTTTTCCTAAGGTGCCCCTCACCCCTCTTATAAAAGGGCACTCCCCCTCCTCACAAATTCATACCTTAAAAGCCTTTTGACTCAGCCAAAATCTACCCAAATATTCTCTCAACTTCCTTCAATTCAACAAAGAGGCCATAGTTTGATCAGAAAGCCAACCTAAGGAGTCCTTTTGATCAAATCAAAAGGAAGAACAGGAAGAAGAGGTAATGTTTTCAGCACCATCTTTCAAGTTCCTTTCTTCTTTAACATCTTATTTATTTGTTATTTCCATTCTAAAATAATAAATCCAGTATCTTCTATATACTATGATGTTATTATAAATATGGTACAAATATATTCAGTATTCTTTCTATCCTTTGAATGACATGTCACCATGCGTGCGTACGTACGGCTTACCGTCTCCACGGTGTGGTGTATTTGTTATTGAAAACATTATTATTTGGATGGGTATGATAATGATGTGTAATTTAAGTAAATAATAAATATAACATTATAATGATTCTGTATATATGACATACCATCCAATTTCATATTATTTTAATATCAAAAGAATGATATTGTTGCTCTTACGTACGTACAGACTACCGTCCCCACGAACGCGATGATATTCATTCCCCATCGTATCCATTCAAGTCTAATTCTCATTTTATGATTAAAAATAATATTTAAGGACTTGATATCATTCTATATATGAATAATATACAATGTATCTATAACAAACACATCTTATGTAACAAAATATATAAAAGAAAACGACTAAGTTAACACCCGAAACGACGATAATACTAGAATAATATTAACAAAGCAATGTTAAAAGATCATATTTGGTATCATATTAATATATATGATTCTTGTATAATTTAATAACAAATATTTCACAGTTATATAGGAGTTTAAACTACCCTCAACTAAGGAAATGTACAAAGTAAGGGTTTATTTCACAATCTCTTCCTTATCCGAGGTTGTTTATATGTAATTATCTACTGAGACTTCTCTATCATCCACATCCATGTTTCTTGAAAATGTATTTCAAATCATTCTTAATATTTTATAGAATATAGGTTAAAGTCATTTATACACATTTTGATGTTTTATAAGATGTTTATAAAGGAATCTTTTCATCTTTTTCCAAACAAGGTCCTTTTTAACCTTTTCGACGGAATTAAGGTAAGAATGTTTTTTTAACTTATATGGAAGGTGAAGCTGTTTTACACCATTATAAAATATTCAAAGCTTCCCTTACAAGCTTAAAATAAATTTTTTTCAAAGTAAATGTTTTAATTATGTATATTTTAAATGATTTCAAAAAAATAGATATTTCTCTCAAATAGTTTTGATTTCATCTATGTCAACATCCTTTGACGGATTTTTAGCTTATTTGATGTTGATTTATTATGATACAAAAAATCAATATTGTATTGAAGGTTTTTTTGATATGTTTGATTGTGGATGTGATATTTTTATACCATTAATTATTTATGGAGAAAGTATTGACATTTCATATGCTTGTTTTAATATGAATGTTTATGTTATGTTTACACCTGTTCATACGAGGAATGCCTTAGACATAATAAGTGACGGGTGGAGCCCGCTATAGATCCTCGATGCATCGGTAGGTCTCATTAGAAAAACTAGTGTCTTGGAACAAGTCCTTGATGAAATCATATTTGTAGTCTTTGCACAAGGCCTTGACTATGTGGTCATGATAGTATGGCAGTATGCATTCCATCATTATGAAAGTGGTTATTAATATTGCATGTGATTATTCGACTTGTAGAATATCCATGTGAATAAGTAAATGGAATTATTTAATTTTATTTTTTCTATATTATGATAAAGTTCATGTTTAAAAGGCTTTTGTTTTAGTTATACATTTCCTTAAATGTTTATGCTTATTTATGAAAGTTTCTGCTATATTGTTATCCTTACTGAGCATCTGAGCTCACCCCTTTCTATGTTTTATTTTTCCCAGGATGTGAAGAAGTATTTTATGAATGACCTACACGGATAGTCTGAGGGGATATGAGTGTGGAATATGGAGACTATGTTGTAGTAGTTATTCATTTTATGATGTAATGTAAGACTTATGAACGTATCTAGTGTTTCCAAGGCTACTAAACTAATATGTCTTTCAAGACTTGATCTTTTGTGATCATGCCAATGTTATGTAATAATGCACCGAATCTGGGTAACTGGGGTCGGGGCATTACACTCCTCCCATAATTATGATGAATGAAGAAAATAATTTTACATATATCCTAATTTTAGTATATTATAGGAAAGTTTGATATCCCATATGATGAAGTTGTCTTCACCACACATTGGTTGAAACATATTCATGTATGGACTCTATCAACTGTCTAAGTCCATAATTATACACCTTTATCAATAATAAAGGGTTTGAGAGATCTAGATATCCTCATATATTCTAATAAAATTTAGCTCATTTGTAAATTTGACGGTATTATGTTGAACCCATAAGGGATATCCCTAATCCAATCTAAAACATCCCGTAACCAGATATCATAGCTAGGTAGCCATCCAAACCCGAAATTAAATTCTTTTTTTACATTATCGAATGATACATATGAATTTTATGATCAGATTTATGATTAAACTCTTCAAATTATATAGTCATGAACTTCCAAATATATACAGCAAATCACATTCCCTTAGTGAAAGACGACCTGCATGAGAAATATTATCTCTATAGTTTTTTTTGGATATTCAAAATCAAGAAATTGTATATGTTCTTTACCTATAGTGCTAGGATATGAGAATCATTTAGGAGACCAAACCAATATATAGGTAATGAGTCTTAAAAGTATATTGAAGAATAATTCCCCCCATTATGATTGATAGATTATTCATATATAAATAGATAATTAGGAAATTATCAATATCCATATTGGTAACCATAGTTCATTGATGAGCCAAACATTACAGTATCCTACATTCTTGATACCGCATAGATTAAATGCATTGTAAGTAGATTCAATATGATTTAATTCCTTATTAAAGGGGATATACTTTATAAGAATGCCCATGGATTAGGCAACATCGTTTGGATTTCTTGATCCATTAAGAGTCTTGAAATCACATGATCTATCTCCAATCACTAGAATCTCATGGCCATTAGAAGGTCACACGGATCACATAATGATTACGTTATCATGAAATATCCCACATAAGATATGTGAATAGGTGAATCATACTCATGGTCCAATACACACAACACATTTCATGTCATTTATAATGGATTAATTAACCATTTTTTGCACAATCAATCAAGAAAATTTGTTCACATGGAGAGATAAGGTGATGAGGTCACATGAATGGATCACATGATTTGTTCTTATGATGAGATGAAATGACGTAGTCTTGTGATATAATTTTTGGAAGAAAAAAATTCATGATCTATGCAGGTTTAAGGCATATAAAATAGCTCATCTTCAACCGTCCAATTTATAAAACACCTTGTGGGATATTAATGGATTCTCCAAATAACAAGAGAAAATTGGAAGAATGAAAAATAGAAGTTCATGGGGAATAGGTGGGGATTAACTTATTCAGAAATGTGTCATCTTTCCTCCCTCCCTCCTGACTTCACTTTTGATGGATGTGGTTATCTGCTGATTCCCACCAAATCATAGTTGTTATTTTACCAAAAATTAAAGTAGGATGATTCATAGCAATAAATCCTGATCCTGAGTCAAATGATTCATGTGACCTTATATTCAAATCATGATCACATGACCTTACGAACATAGTGATAAGAGATTATTCAGCGGACATGATTTTCCAATTGTTCACATGATATTGAAATAGTGACTTACATACATAGATATTACATATTTGTAGATAAATATTAAATATATTATGCAATCACACACCTAAAGACTGTAATAGTTTAGATCCTTTTGAGACCAAGTATACATTCTTCTAATTTGGTAAATGATCTTCAATATCTCTATCAAAGATCTTCTCATTTAGTAATCTTCATAAACATTCCCTACATAAATATTTTCTTCATAACCTAGGGATATTAATCTTAATAATTTGTGAGTTCATATTCTTCGTAAAGGAAAAGAAGGATGATATTTAAGAATTACATAAACATAAGTGTATTAGAACATGATAAGAACATTTGAAAACCATATACTGCATATCAACGATCATAATCTTGATTCATGAAATAAATATTGGAAGGTTACGAGACGTGAATCTTAATGAAATAAGATAACATGATCCATGGGAGCATAAAATTGGCATACAACATATATATGTGGAAAAAACATAATCATATATAAAATTAAGTCAGGGATACCAAAAAAATATATTCATAACTAGTTAGTCTTGTGATATCAATACATGTACCTAATTTGGGATTGGGATAACCACCCATGTACCATATTTCATGGGCTTGGGATGACCTCTTATATATATCATCCAATCCCAAACTATGCAAGACACCCCATTACATTTATTCCTAAGCTATAACCAACATAGATCGAAGGGAATTTTAGATTTGTATTGGTTGGGGACTAGCACCGGTTATCATACAATATAAAATAGGCCTTGAATTCCCCAAAAAATTACAAGATTACAAGTATTACAAGTATGTATTCTAAAAACCCCAATGTAATATAGTACCTGAAGATAAATAGGTATAAGAAAACCCAATACAATACATCATTAAAGTACTCAATAAAATTCAAGATAAAACTCAAACATCCCAAATTAAACATCAATCCAATAAAAAAATATCCAAAACCTCTACCACCATGAGGTGGCATATTTTCATAATCGGGACCTGGAATATGAAAATATACAAATGGCCAATGGAAAATGTACAGTGTTAGTTATAAATCCTCTATGGATCACCCAAAGTGTCCCACCACACATTCCATAATAATAAATTAAAATTTGATTTAAATTTTCAATAAATCATGGAATTTAATACTCTATCAATTTCATATTTTAAACAAAACATGCTCTCATTTAAGTGATAGGAATACATTTAAAAAAATGGATTAAATGAACATTTCATATAATTGAATTTATATAATTATTTGGAATGAGTAATATAATTCTGCAAATAATGTCAAATATAATCAGAAAAATCACAAAAAACACCCTGTTTATCTACCCTAAATTACATTAGGATTTAGATATAGGTTCCTCACACATCCAATATTAGTGATCACAATATGTATGTGTACTCACATCCCTCATAATCAAGCTTAATATGTCTCATTAACAACCCATCAGGGATAATATATACTGAACTGGGTTTTTTTAGAGTTTACCTTTTCAATCCAATGCATGTGGACAAATATGCTAGTGTTCCAATCCCATATAACTCAATGATTACCCAGGATTGTTTGATCTTAATCAATAAATAGATAATGGGAAAATAATCTCATTTAATATAAATAATCATTTACAAATGAATTACCCATTTATCAGTTTCAATATGCCAATTCAATTTCAATACCAAAACATGGGTTTTAATCATTTAATTATTTTTAAATGCAAAAACATCAAATGTTTTAATGATATCAATTTAATATATTTCCATAAAAACAATTACAAAATAATTTCATCAACTTCATAAATATTCCTAAAACCCCTAAAATCCAAATTACATTGGAATTGGTGTTTTTTTAAAATCCATACAATTTAAAATTCCAATTTCAAATCATATCAAATTAGGTTTTCATGAATCAATTAAATGATATTTAAAAAAAATCAATAGAACTAAGGTTTGAATTATATTAAAAAAATTAAATAGAACCACCTACCTTTAGTCACGGGGTCATTGATCATCACCCTCAATGGGAAAATCAATATAGATCAATGGAAAAGCAGGTCTAGAAATAAAACCTAGAATTATAATCCAATCAAATGATGTTTATGTCCAACCATTCCATGATGATATTTAAAAATCTATTTTGGAAGGATGGAGAGATCAAAATAAACATTTATTTAGGAAATCCACTTAATAGAGAAGAATAAATGTGAACAAAAATGGTTCAATGCATCATGTGAAGTGGTTTAAAGAGAAAATACCACTTCTTGAGGGCCTCATAAGATGAGTAATTCAATTAATTTTTAGTGGGGGTTAACTGAGAGGTTCATGATTTTAAAAAGAAAAATAAGAATACAATAAACCCACATTAACATTTCCTATAGAGGATTGCATGATTATATAAACCATTCACCCAAATTAAGTGACCCGAAAATGGAGTGCATGGTTTCTCCTATGTGGGTGAATAATAAGTCAAAAATTACACTAACCAAGAAAACCCTCACTCTCCAAGGTTTTAATGCATGTAGGGTCTAGCCGCATAGTTTGGAAAAACCATGTTCCCCTTCTTGGGAACCATAAATGGGTGTTTGGTTTGCTAGGACAATCTGAATGATTATTCATAACAATGCGCTAACCATGAATACCATAACAAGATTCTACAACTCTCCAAAATTCAAAAAAAAACTACATACAATCCCCCACCAAATAAATATCAAATGAAATGTTTAGAGGTTCCTAAAAATAAGTAATAGGATGTTACAAACTCGCCAAATTATGTTTTCCCTCAGATACCATGTGAATAAGTTTCTATATCAATGAGATGAGTCCACTTATCTGAAATAAGTTCCTTCCTACCCAAAGTATTGCGAGATTTAGAACCATGATTCCATAGCACATAGACCAAAGGTATCATCATACCATGAAGTAGATTTCTCTCATAATATACTATCCTGACTCGATGGTCCCTCATGGATAAATTAGGACCAACATCAAGATCCTTACAAATTATGAAATGAGATGGGTTAGGAAGATAATTATAAAGTTTCAATGCATGGAATACATTATGTTTCTATATAAACTATAGTGGAAGTTATAAATATTAAACTACCATACTCACATACTGAACAACCATAATTATTACAAAAAAACATGGAGTAAGATTAACTTTCATCCCAATATATTGGTGAAACAACTAAGGTAAAAATCTCAAAAAAAAATTAGCCTCCATTGAATAAGTCCAATGGTATACAATGATGAAAATCATAAGATTCGTACTGGCTGTATGCTGTCAACATTATTTGATGAATCAACTAAATCTACAATAATTTCACTTAAACCATGACTATTCAAACCAAGGATCATTAACTAATATATGACCAACACAATAGATAATTACACAACCTAACATATAAATATTTAAAAGCATCCATTATGACAATGGATTGGTAACTATTTTTACATGAAAACTCAACCTGGCCCATATAGTCATCACAATCTACACTAAAATTGAGGACACATGCAAGAAGAATATTCTTAACAATTTGTATATCCCTATCTATCTAGATATATGTCTACAGATGTTATTACATACTCAAATGGACATGATATCCCATCGCCTCTTGAAGGCCTCTCCAAAAGCGATAAGTAAAATGGGTATCTCTATTATAAACTAATTCAGATGGAATATTGTGAAAATGAAAACGATCTTTCACTTATAGATTTTCTAATTCTTCAACATTGGTTGTATCAAAAATGGGTATAAACTGAGTCAATTTGGTCATCCAATTGATAAAAACCCATATCTCGTTCTTATTTATGTGGATACATGAAAACCCAATGAAAATGTCCTTAAAAATATAATCCCACTTCCATATTATAATAACAAGTTGATGAAGAAAGCACGAAGTTCTACAGTGCTCGAACTTGATCTGTTGTAATGCTTAACAATGTGAGGAAAAGATAGCAATGCCCTATATTATACCTAGACACCAGAATATCCACTACATGTCATAGAACATATTTCGGGTTCATGGGTTCACAAACCACTGTAAAGTATTTTAATCTCTCATTACAGACTTCCGTAGGGATAAATTAACAATGTATGAGTTTCTGAAACATAGAATACTCCACATGGAGAATGACCACCCACCAACGACCTCCCCATAATAAAAAGTGTCTCAAATGGCCTAGAATTTTTCATCAAATTTTTGTTTTTAATGAATCATATGATGAAGAGTAGAGGTAAATTTAAAATTTTCAAAGACAACATCATCCTCTTCCTCATTGACTCTATAATGAAACTTTATAGAAAGAGCAATAAAGTTATACTCGTCCCAGGATTCTTTCATGGTATAGGTTAAAAGATTCCTTCTCAAACCATCAATAATGAAATTAATTTTTATAGGGGTATAGGAAATTTTGAAATCAAAAGAATATAGGTACTCCACCCAATGCCTCTAGTGTAGATTCTAATCTATTTTAGATAAGAGAAAACTTATAATTTTATGGTCATAATACATGGTAAAAATTAGTTTGAAAAGGTAATCCCACCAACTCTTATGTTCAGACATCATGGCTATGAGTTAAAGGTCTTGGGTTAGATATATATTCACATGTGGCCAAATATTCTGAGATCCATATGTAATTAAGTGATCAACTTGTGTAAGAAAACATCCGAAAACCAAACTTGATGCATCATTAAAGACCACATAGCTTGGATGACCTCTGGGAAAGTCCAGATCATCGAATAATTAAAAAGGACTTTTGTCACAACAAAAGAGTTATGAAATTTATCACCCTAACTGAAATTCACCCCCTTTTGAGTAAAACATGTCAATGAATAATCCAACTTCAAGAAATCCTTTATGAGTTATTGGTAATAACTTACTTGACCCAATAAAATCAGAGTCCCCAAAACATTTCATAGTTTCTCCCATGTCAAAATAGATTTCGCTTTCTCAGAATCAACTGTGATACCATGTTTGGAGACCCCATGTCCCAATAAATTCTCTTCAAATATTCATAAATCAATTTTTGATAGATTTATGTGAAGTTGGTGATTTACCAATAATTCTAGAACTGCTCTTAAGTAACACATGTGATCCTCCTCATTCTTAGAGTAAACTATTATGTCACCTATAAAGACTACCACGAATGTTTCAAGATACTCCTGTAAGATCCTTCTTATCAAATCCATAAAAACTGTTGGAGAATTGGTTGAAACAATGGCATGAAAGGATACTCATAATGGTTATATATACTCTAGATAATGGTTTTATGAATTTCAGATTATTTTATTATCATATAGTGATAAATAGATTGAATATCAATCTTTAAGAACCACATTTCTCTTTTAAACTGGTCAAACAAGTAATCAATCTATTAAAATAGATAATTTTTCTTTATTTTAACTCAATTTCATTTTCTATAATAATTATATTGGTGAAGTGTTCCTTAAGCTTTCTCAGAAAAGAAAACATGAAAACCCATTCCGGAACACTTGGATGTATGAATCCTTTATCTAGAAAACCATCCAATAGATTCTTAATCTTTTTAATTTCATATAGTTCCTTGCAGTAAGAAGAAATAAACATTGGTTGAGTTACATGATCTAAATAAATATATAAATGTACATCTCTAAAAAGAGGAAAAACAAAAAAATACGAAGGAAAAATATGGGAAAATCAATGAAAACTATAAGTAGATCATTTATCAGAAACTCTCACTCTAGATAAAAACTAAAACATTGATATTACTCTTCCCAAATACAGATAAGAGGTTCTATCTCTACTCGACTAAAGGTCTAATCCTCCATAAACGATATGGAAAACCCCATAAGATGAAATAAAAGAGACCTTTGGAATATAGTAGTTAATTCTAGAATATTTTCAATGATGAAATCTATCCCAAAAATTAAATTTAGATATTTCATGTTGAGAATTATATATTACTAGGTAATCTCTATCTCTGATAAATAGAAGACATAAGTTGGACAACATAGACCCTCTTCTATCTTCATTCCTAGGGGTACATTAATATCCATTAAATAAGATAAAAATATTTGGTAATATTGATAATTTGAATAATATTAGATGATATAAATGAATGAGTTGAACTAGTAAAAAATAATTTTGTCACTAGTGATGAAGAAATATTGATGGTAACTCTCATGGTCACATGACCTCTTTCTGCTTCCTCTAAATAATTATCCTCAATATGAAGATTCTTAGCATTGAATTCTTGTGGCGTGAACCCCTTTTTTCATGAAGCATCCAATTTCACCAAAATACTTTTATATGTTGATGGTACCATTCCACAATGTCAGGAAAAAATATACCAAAATTTATAAAAGTGACATGAGCGTCTACCTAAACTGTGGATCTTCAGTGCCTCAGGGAAAACCTGTTTAGATTACCAAGGATTTCCACATTGAAATAAATTTAGAGGTCCTACAATAGGTACTACAAGAGGTATAGAGGATTATTAATTTTAAAAACACCATGAGATTTATCGCACCTCCTCATCCCTCTAAATGAACATATAAAACATCCACTAGAAGAATAAAGAACTTTTATCAACCTTGACTTAACATTAATATCAATATCAACCATCAATATACTATCTATCACATCATCACATGAAGTGAGCTTCAACTAGAAAACCAAAGAAATAATATCAATTTGAATATCTACCTTCAAGGTTCTAGTAATTATCTTCTCATTTGATACAACATCTGGTGAAAAATTCAAAACCTTATCAAAGTAGTTTTTATAGATTTTCAAGGTTATATCAGCCTATTGGAGTTTCAAAAAGTCAATTGCCTTAGTTATCCACATAGACTCAGGATAGACCTAATTAGTGAATGTAAATCTAAATTCCTTCCACTCTAAAACATATTTATTCTTCTCCATCAATTTTGAGCCCCACTATCTCTTACTGTGTCATTCGGGCTTAAAAGTGAATCATTTTACCTTAATCGAATCAGGTGTTTTTGAGAAATCAAATAGATTATATATCTTTCTGATTCAATCCTCAGCCTTCCAAGAATCATTATAGAATCAAAACACTGGTGGCTTCTGGAAAAGAAAATCATAACAAAGGTTTCAAGACTCATCCCTATAGGGTTCCACAACTAGAGTTCGAATGGGAATGGGATGATGTGCCTGTCTGAGAGATTGGAAAACATGAACAATAACCTCAAAAAGACTCCAGTACCTAGGATGATATTCTCACTATAGTTACTTAGTAGATTCCTCATAGGGATTATTCATATGTCTTAATGGTAAAATGATTCTACATAGTATCTAAAAAAATATTTACAACATCATAAAATTACTCATATCAACAAATCAAATAACAGAAATTGGAAAAATAATCCCATAAAATAATATATAATGATCCATATTTCATCCTACAAAAATAAATATTTGAAAAAATAATATAATTTGATAAAAGTATTCCTCAGGAAACCATTCCCAAAAATACCCATGGTATGTTAAGGCATGTTATGATGGACAATTACTAGGCACTCACTTGTAACTATATCATATGTCCCAATATAAGATCTCAAACTATATTCTGATATCAAGTAATGATACTCAACTTCCCTCTGATACCTCCTTGTAATGAACCATCATGAATATCCTAGAACCCTAACACCTAAGCTAGAAGTTACATATCACCAATGGAATTCTTGATCCCCTAGGTTTACCGACTAACACCCAGAATAAATGAAGATAAAATATGGAATGAACATTACACCAATGTAATGGAATATAGTAACTAAAAGTGAGTATTATCAACACTACAAAGGTAGAAATTACAAGAATCCATAAAGGTATAAGAAAACCGAAAACAGTACATCATCAAAGTAATCAATAACAAGAAATATACATCTCAAACATCTTAAAGGAAACAACACTATTATTCTAAACGATCAAGAAACTATGCCACCGTAAAGTGGTGCTTTCTCTTTACTTGGAAATGGAATAATAAAATATATAATTACCAAAATTAGAAGGTAATTTTTAAGATATAATTCCAATAGTATATCACCAAGTGTTCTGTAACATATTCCATAATAACAAACCAAATCATTCTGTCAATTTAAATAAAAAATTTCAATGGGAATTGTATCAATTTCATATTTTAAAAAAAACTTGATTTTATTTCAAATAATAAAATACTTATAAAATTAAGTCTTAAATAAAAGGTTTATAGAAAATTATTTATTTAAATTATTTTTCATAAATAAAAAAAATATATTATTAATGAAATATATAATAAAAACAATCACAACAAGCACTATGGCCATCCTCCGTATAATAAATTAGTGATTGACTCAAAGATCTTCAATTTATCATATTAGCTTTCATGGTAATTATGTGTATACACATCCCTCAGGGTTAGGCTGTATGGGACTTATCAATTTCCCATAAGGTATACGATATGCCGAACTAGGTTTTTGATAGAGTTTTCATTATAAATCCATTTCTATGGGAATAAGATCCTAGAGTTCTTTCCCCTAACAACCCACCAACTACCCATGATATCATGTTTTCAATCAATCATTCAATAATGGGAAAATAATAACACATTAAATCAATCAACATTTGTAATTAAATTTCCCAAATTTCATTTTTAATATTCCATTTGAATTTTAAAACTAAAACATTTGTTTTTCATCATTTCACGTATTTTTATTGAAAATCCAATAATAGGTTTTCATAATTTCAATTTAATCCATTTTTATCAAATCAATTCGAAAATAATTTCATCAAATATGTCAATTTTCAAAATATACTAAAAATTTCAATTCTATTAGCATTGGAGGATTTACCACCAATCCATTCAATTTCAATTTCAAATTCAAAATCATACCAAACTGGGTTTTCATACATCAATAGAAATTTAGAATAAAAAATCAATCAAATCAAAATTTTAATTATATAGAAAATTTCATACACAACCACCTAACTTTAATCATGGAATCAACGATCAACGCCCAAAATGGGAACACAAACATAGATTGAAGGTGAACAGGATCTAGAAATAAAACTTATAATCATGATCCAATGAAATAGAGTTTACCTCCTTCCAATATATGATGATTTATTCAAATATAACAAGGAATGAAGGATATTTTAGAAGAAATAATTAGATAATATATCCATTACTGGAGGATAATAAACATGATCCAACATGATTTGATCTACCATGTGAAGGGGTTTGAGGTGCCAAAACCACTTATTGATAGCCTCCTAATCCATAAAATTTGAGGTAGGTTAATTAGGGGGAAACCATGGTATAATCATGGTGTTAAATATTTATAAATTAAAAATCAGAATAAAATGAAACCACACATTTGATTTCATAGTGAGGGGTACAATATTAGACAAACCATACACCATAAATATTTGTCCCTAAACTGGAGTGAAACGTTCCTCATAGGTGGGTGCATGTGTTTTAAAACCCTAAACCAAATATGAATACAGTCACTATCTGTGGTTGCACAGTTTGGAGGGTATGGGTGCATAGTCTGGATAAATGGACACCCCTCTAGAGAACTATAAAATAGTGCACAATTTTTTGGGTAAATATGCTTGGTTTTCACTAACCATGTGCCAAATATGAAACACACCGGGTTTCTGAAAATATTTAAATTTCACCTAAAATAAACCAACAAAATCCAAAAACAAAGAACTTCCAATTTAATGATTTCGGAGTAAATTTAAATAAGTACTATAAGGTTGTCAATCCTTTTGGGGACTGGGATAACCACCCATGAACCCTCTATAAATGTAGAAAATTTATAATTTCCCATTGTATTGGATGGAGATATAGGTACCACCCTACACGTAATGAAAATCATATTTATGTGTTCCAAATGATCTTAAAACATCCATCATACAATATCCCCTAAAATGAAATGGTTTTTATTAACAGTTCATCATATCATAACCCGTGGAAAAGATATATATTTCAAAATCATTTAATCATTTTATAATAGTATAATCCACAGAAAAATAACATGTTTATTTTTTCATGGTATATCCCATGGAATATAAATGTATTTCATAAATATATTATAAAGATAAACCACTCAGATAAAGAATAATAACAGTATATTTCATTCATATCCGCCAAAAACAATGAGTTACATCAAATAATTCTATCTCATATGGGGAATGTTTTTGAAAGAAAAATCTCATGAAAATTTACTTAAGGAAAATAATTTCTTTTTTGAAAATAACTATTTAAAAATAATTTTTCTTAAAATAATTTTCTTTGAAGGTAACTTTGAAACTTGTAAAGGAAGCGTTAATAATATTTTAAAACAACTTTAAAGAAAATATATTTTCCACTTTGCAGAAGATTTTTTAAAAAAATAAAATGAAATTATATATAATTTATTATGAAAATAAACATGATAACATATAATGGAATTTTCAAATGATATAAATTTTAATGATGATATGATATAACAGAAAAGTCGTAGATGTTAAAATGGATTCTTTATATATTTTTTAAAATCTAGATAGACATTGGTTTAGAAATATACATGAAAATTCATTTATTTTTTTTTTGTCAAAATATGAATATGGAAAAAAATTTCATTTTAAGATCATTGGAGAATAATAAAATATTGTTGAATGAATATTTGGAAAATGTGGCACTAGAATAAAATGAATTCCTGACTAAAGATAGAAATAAATTTCCATTCTATTAAAAATATTTTTTCAATGATTTTAAGTAGAAAGGAGTAAAAAATGGTTATATTACATGAAAATATTAATAATAATCCCAGGATAAAAAATTCATTAGTTTAATTAAAGATATGTCAAATGATTTTATCCTCAGAAATGTAATCATAAACAATTACGGTAAACAAATATATTGTAATTTTAAATCATTAACTCTTTGGTTTTTTTGATTCATAATTCCCATAAAGGAATAAAATAAAATATAAATTAAAATATGATGAGGATAAATAAATTCATTATATTTTATGTCAATGGTTCCATATATACACCTCATGAATGAATATATGTTTAAAACATAACGTACGTCTCAAAGAAGTCTAATTGAGGAAAAAATATCTTATCACTTTGGTAATCTATTCGAATTGGAATCACCAATAAAGAATATTGTCATGATAAAATTTAAATAACATGAAAATAATGGGAATCATGATATAACATGTGAAAGGATAGTATACACCCCACAAAAAATAAACATGTGGGGAGTTTATATATCTCTTCATGAAATGAAATGTAGACCATATATCCCTTACCTTAAGTCACGACTTCCATTGAACACATCTAAAACTCTTGTATAATAAGTATAAGTTTGTTATAAATCTATAAAAAAATATTTATATATATCATACCATATTTTATATTGGTATGAAATTAAATTTCCAATTTACTAACAATTCCTTATTTATTTCATTTTTTAGGTAATAACAACTTGGATTTCCATAAATGTTTAGATTTTTTATTTTTGGTCCTATTAGTTTGATCATAGTTCTATAATCTACATAATTTTAACTATTATCTAAATATCATTTATGTACAGTATATGTGTATTTATTATAATCTATAAATGATAGTGATAGAAAATGAAATACACCATTCAAAGAGATGGTAGTCCGTACATACTTATGAATATTATTTCTATTTTCCTGATGTATTAAATGAAATAATGATAAATGATATATTTTAATTAATGATTTTTTTATCATATATAACCCATATTTTAATTAAAATCATCCTTATAACATTCTATGTAAAATTTTAATGAATCAGTGTAACACCCCGAGTTTTTATAGACCATTTTTTTGAATAAATTAAAAAAAGTCTTTATATATTTAAATTCACTAAGTCAATAATTCCTTTCACACTAAACCAACTTTTCATATGTCACCCGCAACACCAATTTGGTGTTAGATACAAAAAACACTAAGTATCTATTTTATTTAATATATAAAATAACTATGTTTGTATTATGTTATATGTAACACCAAAGGAATCTCGACCTACATTAACTTTGCATGTGATACACGTAAGAGTGACCTTACTCGATAGCTTGCATTGTACACAATAACGAGTTTCACTAAACAATGATATATTATTATTTAATGGAATATAACCTAGCCTTTATGACTAATTATAACAACATTTTTAATTTTATATAACATTAAAATTTATATTATTTATTTTATAGACATGATATAAGAATAAAATCAATTTTTTTGATAGAATAAGTATTTTATATAAAATGATGTTTTTCCAACTTTTGATGGTGCACCAATTTTAAATAAATTTCATAACACTTTTATATATTTTATTTGAAAAAATGAACTTATTATTTTGAGGTAGGACATAAAAATTTACTTTGGTTTAATTTTTGGCATTTTTCTGATAATGTTCATATTTTAATGAAAAGTGAAAATACTGCATTTTAATTAAAAAAATCCTTTTTGTATAATATATTCATATAGTTAGATTATCTTCTCAATTGGTTTTAAAGTGTAATTATATTATGTTTTTATGAAATAATCCAAATTTTTTATTTTAATTAATTTTACATTTAAATTAGAAATAAAAACATGTCAATCTTTTGATAGTTTTTACTTCTTAAAAACCCACTTTTTTGGATTTAACAACGAGAATTAATTTTAAATTAATTTTTATAAATTTTCTATTTTGAATTTAGAAAAATGGATTCTATATTATTAATCATAAGGTCTAAATAGTGTAAAATGGTACATTTTAATTTTGATCATTATGAATTGTAACATAAGTAATTATTTTTAGTTACCACTATTAGAGGGTAAATCAAGTAAATATGGGTAACAAATAAAATTATAATAAAATAATAATACCCTAACACGTGTCATAATCCTATTGGATGATATTTGTTTGACCATGAAATACTTGGGTCAATTTTAGGATCCCATTGAGCCACTTGGGTCTAATAATAAACTTTTATAATTATTAATATAATGAAATGGGAAATATATCCTAAACTTGTATCTTCTAACAAAAGAATTTATTTAGTTTTATAAAAATTATATATTTGACAATAAGTAATTACTATAAATCAAAAAATATTTCATATATTGTGATATTTTATTGATAATTTTTATACATAAAATAAATAAATTTATGTATGACACAATGATGATGTTGTGATTACCTTATTAATGAAATATTCAAATAAATGAAATTATAAATATTAAAATAAATTTAATTTTAACATTTTTATTCCCTAAAAAAATTTATTTGGATTAAATTGACATTTTAGGGGTGAGTTAATTAATTTTTTTGAAATGAAACAAGTTTTTATGACTTAAAAAAAATCTATTATTAAATAGTGTCAAAATTTACAAAAATGAGTTAAAAAAAATATTATTTCCTAAATGATGTAATTGTTCTAAAAATATAATATTCATCTAAATGACATATCTATTGTTTAAGATGTTATTAATTATCCACTTTAGGTTCTCTTGTAATTTTATAGTAACAATAGTAACTATATATTATGACAAAGAATAAAGACATGGCAATGGTTAATTTTCTCAAATAAGTTTTAAAGCTAAAAGATAAGGTTAATTTGATGACCTAAACTTGTCTAAAAAGTATTGATTGTGAATATATATACCCATAATCATCATACTCTAGAACTATATCAATTTTTAACTATTATAATTCAAAAATAAATTTTCAATAAAATAATATTTCAATATTTTCCTAATGTTCCCCTTCTCCCTCTTATAAAGTGCCACCACATCTACACACTTATTACCACTTCCCAAACCCTTTTTCATGTCCAAAACATAACCAAATATCCTTAAAACTTCTCTAACATAATCATAGAGTCCACCGATTAGGATTAAAACCAATATAAAGAGTAATTTTGATTAAATCAAAAGGAGACATCCGAAGAAGTGGTAATCATTTAATCCCTTCTTTCAACGTAATTTTCATCTAATAAATACTCTTCTTAAGTTGTTACTATTTTAAAATAATAATTCCAACTTATAATATGTTATGATATTTTATTATTATTATGGTAAAACCATATTCTACCATTTATCCACCATATGAAATAAAATTAGACCATGCGTGCGTACGTACGACTTACCGTCTCCACGCTGTCGTGTAAATTTTTTTCATATATACATTATTTGAATGGGTATAATTATGAATATAAATGACTAAAATAATAAATATTATATTATATTATTTCTTTATAATTCATTTACCATCCAATTCCATACCTTTTAACAATAAAAAAATGATATTGTCGCCCGTGCGTATATAAGGCTTACCGTCTCCACGATACGATGAGATTCATACTCCACATTATCCATTCAAAAAATGATTAAAAATTATATATAATAAATAAGCATGAAATATATGAAATAATAGTTTTAATATATTTATGTATATATATTTATGTCATTTACTTGATTCCATTCAACTCAATAAGAAAGTGGAAACAATGTTTATGCGTATGTATGACCTACCATCTCTATAAACAGTTTATTCCATTTCATTTATCTAAATATTATATATATTTTTATATAAAATATTTATGATATATAATTCATATTTCACATTATGGAAGTAATTAAATCACAATATATTTAATGATATCAAGAATAACAATTCAAACCACATATCATTAATACAATGAATTTTTTCCAAAACATTTCTTTAACATGGAATTTTTAAATTAAATGGTAATATAAAGTCCTATGTGAATCATATATGATATAATGAAAATGGATATTAATTTGGAAGAAGTAAATAACATTATTTACATCATTATAATGGAATTTTAGATATATACGAAGCCTAACAGACCTAAGGTAAGGTATAATTTTACAATATCATTATTATCCAAGATTGTTTGTTTGTAAGTTTTTAATGGGATATATTTTTCATTCACATACATGATTCAAAAATATATAATATTATTTATAATGTTATACCATTTTTTAAATCCAATTTTACACACTTTTTATTTCTTTATTAAACTATATGGAAGGAATCTTTCTTTCGTTTTTCATATGAGGCACTTTTTGAGTTTTTCAGAAAAAGTATGAGGAGAATGTTTTTTAACTTATACAGAATGAATGGATTTTTACATAAATATACTGAATTATTTAAATGAATATTCCTTAAAAAAATTTCATGTTTATTTTAAACTAAATTATTTTCTTTTAAAAATGTGTGGCATTTTGAGAAAAAAAAACATTTTTGATGAAGAAAGAATATTTTTATCATAAATTATATTCTAGTGTTTTATCAAAATTACTTTTCAACTAAGATGATGATATTTTAATAAGTTTAAGTTTCTATCACTATTATTACAGATATTTGATTGTGTTAATGATGTAATGATATTTTATATGGATTATGTTATGATATAATTTAGTTTAAGAAACTAATTTTATTTCTTCAGTCATGCTATAATGAATGGTTTATATTTTTGTGGAAAATGTAAGAATGATTTCATAATGATATGGGTGGGACCTATATCTACCTCCAATACATTGGGTAAAGATTTATATACCATGATATAAACACGAATGGAAGGAAAAGTAAATCAGTTTCAGTAAAACAGGGCTGGAACAACAAGTAATTCAAGTTCAATAATTCATGGATGGAATAGTAAGTAAACCCCATTCAATAATATAAATTATCCACAATGATCGTCTTAGAAGTAATGCATGTGATACTATGGAAATAATATTATGTCATTATTTTTTTCCACAATTCCTTGTCTTATAGAAAATTATATTTTATCCTGGAAAATGTTCCTTTATGATTTATGCCTTACGTACTACCAAAATTTATTTCATGACTCAAGATTTTTATATTTAAACATTTTTTTCATTTTTTTTAAAATTATTTTTATGTTCAGTTTTATGTTCTCCATGATTACCCTTAATGATAATTTTAACTCATCATTTTTATATTTTCGTTTCCCTGATATATAAAGAGAGTTTTTAGGTAGGAAAACAAAAGGGGAAGATCTTTTTGAGAGATGTTAATGATCTTTCACCATGTTAAAAGTTTATGTTCCATGTTTCAAAAGACACTATACTAATAAAATATTTTTGAATATATTTTTCTAATGTATTATTTATTATGAATAAAAAAGTAAATTTCATGTACATAAATCTTGGGTAATTAGAATCACATTGATTTATGAGGTGATAGTACGCCGTATACACAAGAAACATTATCGCATTCAATAAAAATGGAATTTATGAAGGTGTGTGTGATACAATAATGTAAGAAGAAAAAAATATATTATAAATAACATATATAAATAATATAACCATAAATATGTTCAACCGTTTGAGAGGGTAATTGAAAAAGGAATAACATCAGTTCACAAGGCCGTTGTCCGCCGTACACAAGAATGTGAGTTTCATAACACATTTAATAAAAGTGGATATGGTTTACGTCATTAAATTAAAATGAAAACATCTCATTATAAGCAATATAAATTTTTTATTATATAATAATGTTATAATAAGGATTTTAGGATGTGGAGGAATAAGTAAAACAAAATTTATAGTTGATGAATATTACCTCTTCTTCAGGTATCCTCTTTATTTTTTCACTAAAGGCCTTATTTTGTTGAATTTATATACAAGGTAAGTATTCTAAGATAGTATGAGGAAAGGTGATTAGTTATATATGTAGTTATTGTATGAACCAAAATGTTTTGACTTTAAATAATAGATATTTTGAAGGCCATTTTTCTTGTTTCCCTAATATCATAAAGGATATTGGAAACTTTATTTTGATCAAGTGAAGGCTCTATGGAATGCTAGACCGATCATGAGAAATACCTTTTAGATGTTATCCTGGATCTCATAAAGAATCTTAGATATATCATCTTAATCCCATGAAGACACTCAGAAATTTCCAATATATCACACAGAATCCCATTGACAATCCATGAGCTAAATAATTCAAGTAATTATGGATCAATCAAGCAGTCATTATTCATTACATGATAAATGGATAAAGTCATTATCATCATGAAACTCAATCATGAAAATTGAATAATTCTTTATTGACTTATGTGAACAATGTCTATAAAGAATCAAACCAAGACATGAGACAATATTTTTTTTAGGAAAATCAATGTTTGTAGGGGTTAATATGATTATAAAATCCCCCATGACCCACATAAAACCCACATACACATAGTTTCATGATAGGGCTTTCCAGAGTATTGGATTGCATAATCTCAAATAGTTTTTGTCACACCATAACCTTGTAAATTAATTTATGTTATTTTTTCATTGATTTAAGGTCCATTCATTGAGTTTCAGGTTGAGTCTTGGTTTAAATTTTTGTGTTTTGGAAAATTGATAGCTTGGAAGTTATTGGTGCATGGTTGGAACACAATTAGGGGAAACTGTGTTCCCTCACCGTAGGTAATAGTGTGGATTTTTTTAGTGGCTAGGGGTAATGAACATAGGTTGTGCACGATTTAGGAAACCACTCAACAACTATACAGTGTGGTTTTGGAATTTGATGTTGGCATTTGGAATGGTTTGATGATGGTTTAGGAATCCAAGAAGGTACATTGTGTGGGGTGTCCCATTTAAATAGTGAGGGTTTCAAGTTTAGCACATGGTTTGGAAAACCTTGTGGCCAGTCCTTACAAGATGACCAAATCATTAAAATATTTATATCACTACTTTCCCCTATTTTTTGAACCCTAATTCAGGTTTCTCCTCCCATGAATGACCTTGGTGCACCAGGGGAACTCCAAGACCCTCGTCCCTTACCCCCTTTCGCCATTAAATCTCATTGAAGGTTCCTTAGTGAGTTCCCTTTATTTTTAGTTGATTTATTTATCTTATTCCCTCTCATCGCTTGGTTTCTTGTGTTTTATATGGATTTTAAATCTTGGTAAAACCATAATGGTTCGGGTTGATGCATGAGTTGCTTTCATGGATACTAGGGTTTAAGGTTTGCCTCTAAAAAATGGATCTTCCTCCTCAGGATGTTTTGTAACATTTCAATATTGTTGAGGTAAGTTTTTCTATCCTTTTTTTTTGAAACATTCCTTTTATTATTAAAATTTCTTTGAGTTCTTTTAAAATGATATAATAATGCTTGTGATGTGGTAGAATAACATTTTATTATGTTTTCATGATAGAATATCAATGTGAAATGGTTTTAAATAGGGTTTCCTTTCTTATTAATTTGTTAAACGCATGAAAGTTGTATGAAAAAAATGAAAATTGGGGTTTTAATGTAAAATTTGCTTATTTAGGTGGTGATTTACCTTGGATATATTTGGAATTATTCTATGATTTATATTTGGGAGTTATATGTGGTAAGTAGTAGATTTTTTGGTGTAATTATTGCATGTGGAATGTTTTTTGACATAAAAGAAAGTGGTTATTATTTATAAAAATGTTAAGAAAATTAATTTGACGTTATTATGAAATGAAATGTTGTTATATAAAATTAATTGGCTCAGTTTCAAGTATGCCTCTTTTTTGTGCCTTTATAAATATGTTCACCAGATTTTTTAAAAGGTGGGAATCAGATTTAAATAAGTTTTGAGGTACAAGTGTTAGGAATGTTGGTTTAATAAAGAAAGTGGGTTTTTTGGCACATGAGATTCTATATTGTGAACCTACAATATGTTTTCAAATTGTAAATGTGTTGGGAATTATGTTTTGAAGTGGATTTTTTATGTTTATGAATTTGGAAAGGGGATTTTCGTATGATAATGGTTGGGTCCGTATGTTTGAATTTTGTTGAGTCTTCTAAATAGGTTTCAAGATTTGTGCAAGTGGTGTTATGTTCCATTTGTAACCATGTGATATTTTTTGAATTTGAGTTGGAACATATGTGATTTTTGGGTCTTGTGAGCATAGGAGAATATTTTGGAAAATATATTGAAAACCTAGGCAGTGTGATTCCCTGTTTCTATTTAATAATGATTTTTAATGTAATTGATTTTCATTCTAGTTTTGTGTCTTAGATTATATTTTGAGTGTAATAGAACATGGGATGTTCTACTCTATAGTTTCTTGTGCACTATAACTCAGTGGTATTGGTTTCATTAGAACATGGGATGCGCATCCCTCTAATGGATTGTGCATGAGAAAATTGTTGGTTATGGTTGTTATACCATGTGTTTTCATGTATTATTTTTATTATTTCATGCGATTATTGGGAATCATCTATAGGGTTAAGTGACAGTTTCTTATAAATCTCAATTAGATGTGTTGGTACCCCATTGACTTGATGGGGCTATGTGGGACATGCCACTAGATTGGATAGTTTAGACCCGCAAGTTGGTTATTGATTATGAAGTGGCACTATATGCTGGTAGGTGAATCTAAACCGAGTATGTCTATGGATTTCCTATAGAGATGTTCTACAAATGCTAATGAGTAACTATTTATTTGATCTATTTATTTCTGATCCCTAATTGATATTGGATTTGTTATTTTTCCTAATTGTTAAGTATCCTTTATGTCCTGGACAACCATTTTTATTATCCATCTTGGTATTATATTTGAGTTTTGCATTCAAGATAGGTTGTGTAATGTGTGTATTTTTTAAAAAAAATTGACTGTGTTTTTTAAATAGAATTTGTGGAAAATTGGGTTGTTTTATTTTTTTGATTAAAACCCTATTTGTAGATGATATTTATAGAATTTTTCAGGGAAGAAAATTCGTGGAATTTTTTGTGGTTATCTACTGATTAGTTTATGATCATACTTTACTTGTTCCACTCATTATCAGTAGACCCGAGATATTTTGAAGTTCCAAGTTCCTGGTTTGGTTAATTTTATAAATGATTATCCCTCTGGTTGGTGGTGACCAAGATTTCCTGTAGAGATCATGTTATCATAGTCTAGTTTTAGATCTGTATTTTGGATTGTTTTGATCACTAGTTACTTAATTTGGAAGAGTTTTTATTTCTATTGGAATCCAATTATTATTAGTTCTTATATATGTTCTGTTTGATTTATGTTATTTTTTCCAAATCATTATCATTGAATTATTTTGATGCCAGAAAATATTAGCTTTCCTATGGAGATTGGGCATGCTTTTTGGGCCATGTTTCAGATTGGGTCGGGTGGCGTGTTGGATAACACCCTAACCTGGTTCATGATAAAACTGTGTTAGAGAAGGTTCTTGTTAATTTGGTTGATAGGTTGATTATAAATTAAGGAAGTTGGGACACATGTGGTAGGTATAGATAGGACATCCTAAAATCATTTTTGTTTTTATTATAGATTTCACATGGGTTATCATGGATTGGGTTCCTTATTTTGGATTTGGTTGTGTGGATGAATAATTAAAATGGAGGCATATTGGTGTCATGTTATTATCTAACATGGAGTAGTGACCCATGTGAAGTCAGAGTGCACAGTTGAAAATCCTTTTAGTTGTTGATGAATATTTGGGGTCATGGCCCACACAACTTTTCCTTGGGTTAGTCATGGACACTTGATCCTCATTCTGATAGTTTGGTGTGAGTTGGATTTTCTTTTGGTTTCGGTTAGAGTGAGTGAAATTTTGAAATGAAAACATGTTTTTAATTGGACATGGGTCCTTTCATATTGTGTCATATTGAAGGTAAAAATGATTTTTTATAAGGGAATGAGATTCATAGTTTTAATAATTTTAGAAAATGTAGAGGAAAAGTCAATCCAAAACTTTGTGGATGATTGTGTCTATTGGTGAAATGGAATGTGTGAACGTGGTATTCATTATAAACATCCGCATATGTATGGTACTATGTATGGAAATTTGATGAAATCATGTATGTATGGACAATATATATAGAAGTGGGGTGAACATATATGTGATGGTTTATAAGATTCCAAGGGAGTTAAAAAAAATTAAATTTTCAGTTTGGGTATTCCAAAATGATTCTTGAAAGGGAGAATGATTTGGGAAATTGGTTTTTCTTTGATAAGTGGGGTTTGATTGATAAAAGTGGTTGTCGACATTTGAAAGTATCTTTGGGAGAAGATGGGTTGGAAATTGAAATAATGGTGAATTTTTTAAGTAGTGTTTTTGTTTTTGCTGGTATGTATCTATCATGTGAGCCTGTTGGTTTTGCTCGAGTTTTTATTTTTGATAGTGTTACAGTTTGATAATGATTTTGGTTTTGTGTTTTTTGTGTTGTTTAGTGTATGTCTCCTAAAAAGATTCCCAAAATTTATATTAGGCATTTCCACGATTCTGGTTCTTGCCAATTGTTGCATGACTTTTATAGTGATTGAGGTACCTTTGGGGAAGTGGAATAGATTGGGGAGTTGATTGTGTCTTTAGATCAATGGGATTTCCTAAAGATGTAAGAGTGTATGTTTTTCTGGTTTTGTTTTATGGTCCATCGTTGGATTAGTGGAATGTGGTTTCTCCATCATCCCTTCAATTTGGGATGATGTTAGTGATGTTTAAGACCACATTCATCTGATATTTTTTACCTTGGGAGGTGAAGATAAAGAATGTGGGAGAGATCCTATGTAATAAGAAAGGCCACCAGACAGTGAAGGCCTATGTTGACCACATCAAGGAGACGGGCTCCTTTTCTTTATATATAACATCACATGATTATTTTAAGGCTCATATTATCATATGGGGTCTTCATATATAGAACATATAGAATGTTTTTTTTTCTAGTGAATTTTGGTTTTTAGAAGTTAGTGGATGAGGTGTTCTTAGCTAAAATGGATTATAGTTTCTAGTTAGTGGTAGTTGGTGCTCTTAATGGTTCCCCATTTGGTGACTACTGTGTTCTAGAGGAACCTATTTCCACGAAACCTATTTTGTTGGTTCAACATTCTAGTTCATCATGATATTCACTCTTATGCATCTATTTTGGCCAGTTCCGGCATTTGAAGGCATCATTTCATAATACATTATAGAATTTTCACCATTGTGGAGATTTGGGTCATTAATGAATTTTTATGAATAATTTCTTGAATAATAAGTCTTGATTAGATGATCTTAACACCTGACTATGAGGCAACTGATTTTTTAGTCAATACGGCTCAACCCATTGACCTTAGAGTAGAGCTTTCATATAGTGTGGAATTGCTTGGGGTGTGGGGAACCGGAGACCAAATTTTATCATCTATGTCGGAGTAGAGACATTTTCAATTTCATATTTTAGTTTATCATTTTTTTGAGTTCTTTGTAAGAGAATCTATGGTCCTATTATCTTTTAATTATTTTTTTCCATAGATATGAGTATTTAAATTGTTTTCCTCTCATGAATCAGTTATATTTTTTATTTATGCTAGTTTGGAGGTATCCATGCTTGTAGAGGCGGATGTTTGTAGCTTGTAGCTTGTGTGTTTTCCCCTAATGTTAGAAATTTGGATGAATTGGGAAATTAAAAGTTTTGTGGTGGGGTGTTTATCTTTTATGGATAGGTTGGGTTATTTCATGTTTGGATTTCATGTATTATTCACCCAATGGCGGTGTTTTTGTGATTTTCTATGTTGGGAAAATAAGAAGTCATGCCAGGATGTCAGCCAGATTCTTATGGGGGGGAGATCCCTCTTGTGTTATCCCATTGTTTTTTATACTATGGATTCCTCTAGAATGTTCGGGTGTGACTAGTGAAACGTAACATCACCCCGAGGTTCGTGGTTTTTTCATCTGTATTCAGCTTTGGGATATTTTTTTGTTTATCTTTTAGTTGGGTGACTTTTAAGGGTAAAATGTATTTTTGGTAGGGAAACTTCTCATACCCTGACCGTATAAATTCTTTTATTTTATTTTTTCACTTATTTTGGATCATTTTTTTGAGTATTTGGTGTAGTTCCTATTTGATTTTTTTGTTTGGGTTATTTTTGGCTTGGCAGTAGGTGATGCACGGCTAGCGCCTGGTTAAGGGAAACCTTGTTCCCCTTCCTAAGTAATTGTATAGATTTCCTTGGTGTCCAAGGGAATGGAACACAAGTTTTGAATGGTTTGGGAAATCATGTGGAAATATTGTGGTATAGTTCTATAATAGGGAAGTGGTGTTTGTCATGGTTGGCACATGGTTTGGAATTTTGTGTTGCCAAACCATTTGGGGTGTCTTGTTTCGACAGTGAGGGGAACATAGTTGGTGCATAGTTTGGAAAACCATGTGGCCAAACCGTATGATCTTTTCAGATCATAAAATGTTTGAAATTGTGCATTTTATCCATTGGTGTTTTAATACCAATTTATATTTCTCCTCCATTTCTTGACTTAGGCGCACTAGTGGCTCTCTAAAACCCTCCACACCCCCTTCCCCCATTTATGCTCCAGAAGATTCCTAGTTGATTCAACTTTAATTTATGGAAAATTTATTCATATTTTCCCCCTCATATCTTGGTTTATTATTGTTTCATAATGGGGTTTATCTCTTGGAAAACACCTAAGGGTTAGGGTTGTTTTGTGGGTTTCATTTATGCATTCTATGGTGTGTAGATTTTGTCACAAACAATGATCTTCCCCACAAAGTTTGGTTTGATTCAAAAGTCATTGATTTATGTGTTTCTGTCAATTTCCATTCCAACACATTCCATTTTATAATTACATTTAATTTAGTAATTTTAAGATGTTATAATATTTCTTATGAAGTGATAAAAGAATTTTTATGGAGCTTTCATGATGGAATATGGATGAAAAATGGTTTTCAAAAGGGTTTCCTTTATTATTAATATGTTAAATGCATGCAAGCTTTTTGATAAAATCACAATTGAATTTTTAAAGTTAAATTGGGTGATTTTTTAGTTTTACACCTTGGTTATATTTTGATATTATTGTTTTATTTTAATTTGGGTGTTATATGATTAAATTGGTGGATTTTAAAGTGTGATTCTTATTTGTGGCATGTTTTTTTGAATTGAATGAATGTGACGCTTCATTAAAAGTTGTTTTGAAAGTGATTTAATGTGAATAAGGAATTAAAGGTGGGATTATAAAATGAATTGAGTGTGTTTCAAGTATTCCACTATGTTGTGTCTTTATAAAAGTGTTCAATGAATTTTATGATAGGTGTGAATCATGTTTCAATGTTTTTAGGTAAAAGTGTGAAAAGATCAATTTTCTAAAGAAAGTGGGTTGTATGGAACATGAGATTCCTTATTGTGCACATCAAATAAATCTTAAAATTGTAAAAGTGAAGTGAATTGTGTTTGAAATATATTTGGTGTGTGTATGAATTTGGAAATGGGCTTTTCCAATGGGAATGGTTGGGTCCTTATTTGATCCATTTTTGTGTTTTCAAAATGGCTTTCATGAGTTAGGAAAGTGGTGTAATTCCCATTTGGAACCTTATTATGTTTTGTGAGATTGATTTGGAACTTATGTAATGTGTGTGCCTAGTGGGAATATTGGATTATTTAGGAAAATTTATGGAAAACCCAATTTGATTGAGGATGGGTTGGTATTTAATAATGATTATGAAATATAGGGATTTTCATGTGATTTGTGATTCTTGGTTTGTATTTTGAGACCACATGAACTTGAGATGTGCTCCTCTCTAATGGATTGTGCATAGGAACATTGTGCTATCGATTGCTTTATAACTTGGGATGTGCTCTTATATAATAGATCATGATTGAGAACAATTTGTGTTGTCGTTGTTATACTATATGTCACCAAGTATTATTATTATTATTATCATGGGATTCCTGGTCATCATATTTTGGGTTGAGTGAAAATTTCTTGTCAACCCTAATTAGCTGGGATTAGTACCCCCATTAACTTGATGGGGCTACGTGGGATGTGACCACAGATTGTGTAGTTTAGAGTGTCTAGTTGGTTATTAACTATGGATTTGTACTATATACAGGTAGGTTAGTTTGAACTATGTAAGTACATGGATTGCCTATAAAGATATTCAAGAAATACTCATGATTTACTAACAATTTGATCTATTTATTTCTAATGTATATTGGATATTTTATTTGTTAGTATGACTTCATGTTTGTATAATGTTACTTTATGTAAAACCCCTTTTGTTATCTATCATGGTGTTATATCTGAATATTGGTTTTGAGATGGGTTGTGTAAAGTGATATTATTTTGAAAAGGAAAGATGCATGTGTTGTTTATAAAAAGAGGACTTTTGAAGAATTGGGTTGTTGTCTATAAATTATTAAAAACCTATTTTCAGAATTTATTTTCAAACTAATGGTTATGGATTTCTTTATGAATTTAAACACATGGACTTAGTGGTGATTAATTTTTGAGATCTTTAATCTCACACCTTACTTATTTCACTCTATGTTAGTAGACCCAAAATATTTTATAGGTGCAGGTTTCTGGTTCATTTTCTCTTGGAGAAAGTTTGTCTTATAGTAGGTGGTGACCAAGAGGTCATGTTGAGATCATGTTAAAATGGTCCTGTTTTAGTTTGGTTTTCTATTTTGTATTGTTAAATAGTTGTTTTATTTGGATCAGGTTGTATTTCTATTAGCATTCAGTTATTTCTACTTCTTCTTCACGTTTATTTGTATTTATTTCATCCATGTTTTTCTTCAGGATATATAATTACCATTTGATTGTTTTGATTTTTCACACTGGTATCTAGCCCATGGGGATCAAGTATTCCCTTTAGGCTATGTTTTGGATTAGGTCGGGTGACGGGATGCATGGAACCCCAACCTGGTTTGTGAACTTCTTCGACTTGAAATGTCCAATGAATAACATAAAATATTACACATTAGGTTTATGTGCTTTGTATAATTATCTCATTGATCATACAAAGGACCACTATCATGTCATCCAGATAACATGAAAGATTTTTAGGGTGTAATTTGATCATGATATTCCTTAGTAAGTACAAACCTAGCAAACATGAAGGCATTTACATGATTCTAGTTTAGAATTATGGATATGTTGTATAAAGGAATATATGATTATTTTCATGTGAAGGGTTATAGAGTTCCACATGATCAGTTTAATAACTATGTGATAACCTTCATATATGTTCTCCTAATAACATGATGTCCATCAGTCATATTCTCCTGATCATTTGATTACCTCTATTCATGACTTCCTAATCATGTGATGAATATCCGACATGTCTGATTAATTATTTGATGACCATTTTAAATTTCATACAGGTTTTTGAGAATCCCAGGGACATGTTAGCAAGATCACATGAAGGACTCCTGCCATGTAAACCAAATCATACAAAAGACTTCAGACATGTCTGCCATGATCATGCAATGACCTCTAGAAAAGTAATCAATGCTCACACAATGCCCTTGGAAATGAATGCAAGATCCCAAAATAAACAATGGAAATGTAATATAGATCATGTGATGGGCATCATATATGTTATTCTTGATAACTCAATTACCTTTTTACTTGCCAACATAGTTCATGTGGATCGCATGGACATGTCACCAAGATCACCTAAAGGGGTTTTGCATGTCATCCTGGTCATGCAAAGGACTTTTTGAAATTTCAGTATTGATCACGTGATAACCTTTATACGTGTTATCTAGGTTCATCAAAAACATATGAATATATCAGTGAGATCATGTTAAGTACTCTAGAAAAGTCTTCCATATCATATGAAGTACTTCATACATGTATCCTAGATCACAACATAACTCTAAATCTTGTTTTCTTGGTTTATTTGGTGTTTTTCAGACATGTCTGGAAGACATCCTTATAAATATTAACCTTACCATACGTATTCTCTCAGACATGACATTCATACAAATAGATATCCTTCAGCTTGTCTGACAGATATCCCCATACATGTCAACCTTATTAGACAAAATTCCCCAGTCTTATTAGAAAAAAATCAATATACATTTCATACTTACCTAGAAGGTATACATGGATTTATACCCTTGATCCACGAGAACCCATAAACATTAATCTTTTTCCTTGAATTCCCATTTTATGTGGAAAATGACTACATGAGACCAAGTGTTATACAATCAAGAAACCTTATACATGACACTTCCCTGAAATGAGTCGTCATGTCATCCAAGAACACTCAATAGACCAGTCATAGTTCGCACTCATTTTTAGTCAGAGGATAAGGGATGGATATATGAAAAGGGATTCTACTACGGTTTAAGACCCTTTATCTCCATTTAATATAGCATATTAGGCTCACATTCTATGTGTATACCATATTTATTTATCAATTAGTAGATTAGGAACTGAATTGAACAACAAGGAATCTGATTATAGTTATAAAAAGTATATTTAGGATTCTTTACTAGGGGAAAAACTCCATGTTAAACTTGAATAAAATAATTTACTTATAGGGTCATATCCTTCACATGGTTTATGACTATATCCCATTAGGGATGCTTCAAACCTTATATAACACACCTATATGTAGTACTCATGATCCATTACTACATCTCATTTCTCACAAAGGGAATTACTCACATGATCTTAGGGACTTACAATAATCATTCCACTAGAACAATAAAAAATCATATTTCAGGGAAACCATAGTGAGTAATCTCTGCTCAAATATTAAGTCAAACTCTATGTGTTATTCCCAAAAGTGAACGATGAAGATGTTGATTCCTTTTAGAGAAAAGAAATATTTGATTCTTTCTTATGGATTAATCTCCATACCAAAAGATGAAATGAAATAATATTTGTCATTTCAATATGAATTTTGATTACTCTTCATGGTAAAAAATGAAAAACATGTTTGTTGACTCATGTTCTCAAAGGATAGGCAGGATGTGCCATGGAGGATAAATCCCAATCGTCAAATTCCAATCACCATACATGATGGATGTAAACTATAGAGTGGTTATCCATACTGCTTCAAAATATATGAATTCCCTCATTGTTAAGAAATAATGGGAAATATATAGATAACATTTGATATATATGTATGTTACCATTAATAAAACACTATCTCACATGTACAAGTAGTCAACAGTCGGTTTTTTTATTAGGGAAACTAATCTCGTATCAGGATTTGGGAAAGATTAATGAAAATATCTCAAATCTATAAGAGAGTACTATAGTAAGAAATACCCCCCATAGCGTGTGATGTGATTAAACACCCATCCACTATACTAATGTGATTCTTAAGAGTTGTTGGGTTTAAAACCCCAACAACCCCATACATTTGGAAAAAAAGTTATATAAATTGGTATAGATATGGAAATTTTTTGGAGTTTCCATGAAAAAAATAAACGGCGAACCCAATATAAAAATGCTAAATCTTTTCAATACTTAAATTAATATAAAAGGACAAATTTTACAGTTCTATAATAGAATTGTTTTCTCCTCATTTTGTACATAATCAATAATAATTACAGTTTTTTAGTTATGTATGAGAAAGTAATATATTTAATTAGCTATTGAAAGGGAATATTTAAATATATTATCTACATAAAGGCAGTGTGGTGATTTTATAAATGTATTTCAATATTATAATTAATTTAATCCTATTATTATAATAATTTTTAAAAGGAATATTTTCCTATGTAAGGGTACTATTAGTCTCATGTAGAAGTAAAAAAACACCAATAAGGGTATTTCATGTCTGGTGTAATGGTACCTGAACCTGTACAAGGATGCACCTTTTTTCTTGTAATGGTAAGTGAACAAACATAAATGTAACATATCTTTGGTAAATCTAATTGAATATTTTGTAACCGTAAAATCCATTAGGATTTTCTTTTTTAAGGCTATAACCTTACTTACATAAGGGTACCAACATACATATGTAAGGTTACTAGATTATTTCTATTAGATAATCAAGGGTAATTTAATTCTCACATAAAATAAATTGTGGTTCTCTAAAAGCTACATAGTGGTAGTAATCCAAATAGGGGTAAAATATGATCACTCATATATAATGGGTATATTTCACATGAGGGTAACATTGATTTTATTATTTTTTCCTACATTAAATTAAATTTTTTGAAACATGAATGATTAGTATGTTTCACATATTACTTCATATGTCCAATTTATTATCGCTTATTATAAATATTTTTAAAATTATCATATGTTAAAAAATAACTCATTAATTATATTAAACTAATTTGAATAGATTTTAATTTTTTATAAATAATTAAATTTGATTCGCATGGGACTAAATATGTATGGATATTCACAATGATATTTTAGAAAATTTGATATTAAAATCTAATCCAGTAGGAATATGAATAATTTTTTTTCAAATATTTAAAGGGAGTTTCTCAAGGATGTAAATATACATTATTAAAGGGGATATTTTTTTATTCTTTATTATTTATAAAATAAGTATTTTTTTATAGAATATCAAGAGAGAACTCATATGAATTTTTATCTCTCTTTTATATAAATTTAAATAATCTATTTAGAGAAAAATTAGGAACAATATGAATGTGTGGAAAATGAAATGTTCATTCTAGAATTGTTTTTTAATACAAATATATAGTGTTAAAAGTTTTATGGTAGTATTCCAAGAAATTCATTACTGACCATTAAATATGTATTTACTAATATATTAATTACTTATAATTTTAATGATTATTTATGTATGGTATGGTTTTCATTTTCACATTATAATGAATAATTATTTTTCATTTAGACTCTATTATTTTAAATTATAAATAAAATAACCAATTTTAAATTGGTGTATAAAAGAAAAAGGCATATAGTGAACATTTGGTGATGTGACAGTTCATTTTACATTACCTAATGCATAGTTTTTAAATGAGTACTAAATCTTAATTGTTTAAATTCATTCTGAAGAATACCACCAGATTCTTGAGCATTATTATTTCAAAATGTTAAAGGGCCTGAGCACTTCTTGATCCAAATGGAAGAATATTTATCAAAAATAATTCACTGTGTTAAATTGTTTTATTATATATTTGTGTTGTAATTTTCTTGGTTGTATTGTTCACACTTTGTGTGCCATGGATAGGCTGTAACACACTAATAAAGGTACATTAGGATTTTTTTATATCCAATTATAAAACTATGTTAAGTATATCCCCTTATAAGAACTGGTTCCTCTTGACCCATAACATTTAATATATTAGAACTGATCTAGTGAAATCCTAGATTGGTTTAGCATGTATTAATGAAAGGGTTAGTATTTATCTATTAAAATACTCTGATCCCTTTAAACTTGAAAAATTTATTAGGTTGGGATTAATCTTAAATAAGTATAGGTTGTGAATTATTCTATAATAGGATGGTTTTCCTATGCATATAAAATACAAGGGAATTGGGTTGAGCCTATAATTTTGAAAAGGGGGGATGTAAAGATTTATCACTTTCCTTAAAAAGTGATATACCATAGAGGGTTACATATATATATCATTTAGTGAGAAGAGTGAAGTGTAGAGTAGTATAATTTAGATTCATAAAACTATAAATATTTATTATGTTCAAAATTTACTATCATGCATTTTATGTTCTCTCTACTTTTCGTTTATCAGAGTGGTGGAATTATTTATTAATTGAATCGATCACCTTCTAATCCTTAATTTAATCTTTGATTAATTTTTTAAATTTTGAAAACCAAGATTGCCATATTCGTTTCCATTACCCTTTTAGGACATACTTTTTAGTATCAAAGCTTGGCTCTTGTAAGTATAAGTGTAGTTAGTTGATATTTTTAATACATAAAAATTGATATCAGAGCATTATCTTTTGAGGATAATTTATTTTGTCACTTTTTTGATATCTGAAAATTGGTTTTAGAGTTTGAATCAATTTTATCTTATATTGTGATTAATCTTATTGTTTATATAAATTGGGCTAATTTTTAAATCCTATTTGTCAAACAGACTAAGGGATAGATATTATTTATGATTGAAGACAAAAGGAACTAAAATAGTTTAAATCTAATAATGCCTCTACATTTAAAAGATAGTAAGTATAATCAGTTCAAAATATGGATCGGATATTATCTAATGAGTATTGATAATTTATATAGGAATATCATGATTAAATATTATGTGTTACCTAAATATGACCATATTTATTTGAAAGGAGAAGACACAGTTAAATATGATCATAATTATAAGGTCATGAATATTCCTTATTATTCCTTCACTGGATACATTTTTTAAAAAATATATACAGTTGTAGCACTACTTGTGAAATTTGGATACAACATGAAATAACTTTTTTTGAAAATGTAGACTCAAGTAAATCACTTAGGTTTAATTGTAGAATGTCTGGACAGATGAAAATAGAGCATGAAGTCGAGAAAAATAAAAACATAATTTTCCAAAAGGAGATATCACAAAATTTATTTGAAATTTTATTTCATGTTATTCAAATATTATTTTTTATGGTTTCAAGAAGAAATCACATTTTAAAACAGATTTTCTGAAGCATAAAAATCATAGTAATATAAAATAGTATGAAAATAAATCTATGACTACATAAAGTGATTCTAAAATCTCATGCACTAGTGACAAGAGTCCAATAAACTATTAAAATAGAATTTATGGTTAAATATTCAATGGTAACATATTCACCAAAATAATCTTCCTTTTTAAGTGATATCAGTTCATATGATAGAAAATTTGAAAATAAATGAGTGAAATGTATTACTAAAGATTTTGATATGAATTTTTCTTATGAATATTTTATCAATTATAAAATTAGTGATCCTATTATTGAATAAATGAGCGAAATATTTTATTTATATTAATATCAAACAAATGAAATGACTTTTAAACATTCATTATTCGATGAAAATTTTATATGGGTTTATGCAATGAAAAAAATTTATTGATTTTATTGAAGAATGTGGATTTATAAAATTTAATGAATAAAGATGATAATGATATAATAAATGAAAATTATTGAAACAATGCTTCTTCCATAAATAAAATATTTTTTGTTGATTTGGAGTTTTTATAAAAATGTAAGTGAATTGTTGATGAAGGAATTTGATAAA
This sequence comes from Viscum album, assembly GCA_963277665.1. Taxonomy (NCBI): domain Eukaryota; kingdom Viridiplantae; phylum Streptophyta; class Magnoliopsida; order Santalales; family Viscaceae; genus Viscum; species Viscum album. The sequence continues at coordinate 303,300,712 of OY728153.1, read as the reverse complement.
GTTAAAAATAATTTTTTTTGAAAAGGACATTTTATAATAAATGTGTTTTAAATTTAAATATTGTAAAGATCAATAATTTCACGATATTTTATGATATATGAAATAGAATTGGTTGGGATTTTTTTGTTCCTATCATTTTATAAAATAATTTTTCTAAAGTAATGCCTTTGGAATTTCATCATTGATTTCATTAACTATGCATCATATTGTCATTATGCTGGGGATTTTCCAATTATGTCAAACCATAACTTGGTCAAAGAATGAATTTTATGTATAAATTTTATTTCAAGATAAAATTACTTAATCGCATAATTCTTATGTACCTAATGCTATGTATTTTAATTTATGTGAAATTAAGACATTCTTTATACATAATTTATTTGAAATAAACCATTCTTTATACCCATGGAACGTTTGTTTTTATATTTCTACCTTCCATAAGAATTACATTATAGTTGTACTCTTGGAATATTGGTAGGAATATTAGAATAAATAATATTTTATTCTGGATAAGATTGAATACCATAAATCATATTGGGATGATAAACTGTACTTAAATATTTAACTTTTCTCTCAATTAGTAAACAAAAATAAATTTTTTTTATATCTTGATCTTTAATTTCTATTTTTATATAGAAAAAGAATAAATTATGTTACATTAATATTTTTTTACATGTAGAATAATATCATTTGGTGTCTTTATAAATTCATGGAATATATTTTAACATCTTATGTGGCTTTTTGTTATTTAAATATATGTTTTTGAAGTAATGATTAATACTGTAAATAAAATTATATTTACATTTATTTTATATTTATATTTTTAATGTAAAGCATAAATTTAAGCAGACATACTATTTTAATTCTGTATTTATCTTGGATATTTCAGTTATAGAAATTTATTTTACATAGTTTATATACCCATTTTTCAAAGTATAAAATATTATTTCTATAAAAAATTTATGTATGCTTTATTTTTGAATTATTAAAATATATATGACCATGGTTTTTTCGAAAGGAAGAAACTGAAATTAAGGAGTTAGAAATATTGGTTTCTAATTTTTAAACATACTCTGTACTTGTGATCTATTTAAATGTTTATCTACATATTTTCAATTATCATTTCTAAAAACTATCTCATTATCAATATTCAAATATATAATACGCTAAATCAAGGGGTATATATAATTAAAAAGGATAATCTACATTTGAAATTAATTTTTTTTAATTAATATATTAAAAGAATCCATTAAGGTGGAGAAAATATAATTTCAATTATGATTTTTTTAAATGTTATTCTTTTTAAGTGTCTCTCAAGATTATAGGAATCTAGTATTTTTTTAGAATTATGTAATGGTAAGTGTACAATTTAATGTATGTCATGATAAATCTATGGATATTCCATGTTTTTTATTTTTAATTGTAAATAATCATGCATAATTAATATGTTCAGTTTTCAATTTAAAAAATTAGTTTTAAATAGTTTAAGTATGCATAATCATGGTTTTTAAATATATACAATTTTTTAATTTTAATGCCTATATATGCCTTTTGAATAAATAGGTTACCTTATATATTTTTTTCTATTACACTCATGAATAATTATATTCCATAAGTCAAGGGGAGTATGGAAGGGGTTATACGTTAAAATTTTTAAATTTACATGAAATTTGTAGAATCTAGAAAATATTTTTCAGTTTACTATTTGTTTCAAATTTGTACACATTTTTAATTAGATTTCTATTTTAAGTCTTCTAATATATTATTTTTGATTCATAACTACAATTTTAACTATCCCCTTGAATAAAAGGTAATTTTATTAGGTGATTGTCATTGCTTTTTTAATGAACACATTTCGAAATCTTCTCTCTTTATACAAAAAAAATGTTTTAAAATATAAGTTTATATATTGGCTCCTATAAGATCCTCACCAATCAAAAGGCTAGGATAGGGGCGGCCTTACTCGACCATGAGAATTCAACAAGAGATATATCTAAATCTCTATGGCAAGACATAGTGGATTTGAATACATCCTACATTCACACATGTATTTGGGAGAATAAATTTCATTTAAGGATCAGGCTTCCTCATATCGATGGTTCCTTTATGATTGATGCAAGTATTGTGGGTCCTTTTGTAGCCGATTTTTCTTATGACATGCTTTTCAGTAATAAAAAATCTCAAGGGTGTTCTGATCCTACATGTGGAGCCCATGTATCCTTTTTTAGAACATCCAAACTTCTATTTATTACCTAGATTATAATAGGAGGGGTGAAATACTGAAAAATAGAAGATTTATATAATTGTGAAGACACTTAATCCTGAGGGCTCACTAGGCCCTGATGGTTTTTCTGGTGCATTATATTCAAATTCTTGTTCCATTATCAATTGGGATGTGGTGTGTGATATTCAAGGGTTTTAGGGATGTTCCACTACCAAGAGAAACCTCGACAACTATTTTGGATCCTATTAAAAAGGTCAACTAGCCCTATAAGTTTTGATAGTTTTTTCCTATTAGTATGCTTAACTTCAATTATATGGTACTGTCCATAATTATATAAAAAATCATCTGTTCTTATATTCCACTCTACATATCTAAATAATGTCATGGTTTCATCTAAGTGAATGGAATTTAGGGATTAATTGGAATTTCACAGTAAATGATTGATGATCTTGACAAGAAAACTCATTTAACCAACTTGACGATGAATATAGATATATACATGTCTTATTAACAGATGAAATAGTATATCATTATCAATATACCAAGAAATTATTGTTATAAAAAGTGACTTTTTATTTTTTTTCTTTATTTATCCTCCTCTACAGGGTTCTCTATCTCCCTTATGGGGAAGAGATATAGTTTTTTTAAATCCTCGATAGTGTGGAGATAGAGTTACCTAATATCACTGTGCCTTTTCATTCCAGCTCAAGATTTCATCAGTATGAATTGGAAAAAGAAATATATGGAAGGTTTGTTTCAATATTTTAAAGGTAGGTATGCATTGTCTATAATTTCACATAATTACTTTTCATATTATCTATTCCTTTCCATCAATGGAACAAAAAATTCAATTGTAAATTTGAGCATGAATCTTTGATTATTGGAAAAAATTCATTCAATGTGTGAGTGTCTCCAAAAGTGGAGTTTTTGTCCCCCATAAGTGATATTCTAGGATATGAAATATCATTCAAGGTATGATTAGTTTTTTTACTCAAATATTTATTTTGGTTTATCTTAATGATTCTCTTTCTTATAATAGGAAACAAATATATCATTATGATGACATTTTTTCCAGGATTTTGGGATGAATCTTGAGCTGGAAAAGTCAGTTTATATCCTTTTGGGGTAGGATTACACTGATAGATAATGTTTTATAATCTATTCCTATGCATGTTTCATTATTGTGTAGTCTCCCCAATGTAGTTCTTAAAAAATTTAATATCCTACTTAATAGTTTCATTTAGGATTCTCATCAAGAATTGAATTACCATTACGATAGTTATAAACTTATAGGAATTCTTATTCAAAATGGGGTATCAATCTCAATGGTATTGAGGTTAGCATGGGGTTGTTGTGGGAAATACTAGTTTGGGTGTTTATATCTAGGTTCTCTCTATGTTATTATTTTATCAAAATGAATTTTCGGGATTTTTTTTATTATTCCAAAATATTTAGTGTCTGTCATCACTGGAAGACATTTAATAGTCTTGTTCCACCATTTGTGGAGAATTGTTTATGGATTGTTGGGCATGAAGACTTATATTTTTGGAAAAATAATTGGGTTATTTCCATTTAATTATTTATCAGTTGTCTTGTTATGGAATTTATCTCCAACATGCTCAATCATATCCACGGTTCACTGATGTTGTTCCCAATGATGACTAAAAGGAGGTATTGCATAATATATAGTTTTCTAATGAATTTAATCATTACATCATCACTTCTTCAGAATATAGGAAAATTACGTACTTGGTTTTCAATAGTATAACTCATTCCTCTTTTAATTTGTATATCTTGGGTTCTAAACATTAGTTTAATGAAATTTCTCCAAAATGTATGTTTCTCCATTAGAGAATCTAAGAAAATTCCATAAAAATAGTTGATAATATATTTTATATCAGAATTACTTAAGAATCAAAGTGAATATACTATGTTAATGCACATTTGAAAATAGATTATAATTTTTTTCACAGTGAATGGGATGATCATTTGTTGTTTCAGGTAGAACATTTACTTGTTAATTTTTAATCGGTGAATTTTGCGGTTAATTTTATTTTAAAGAGTAAAGACACTCTCACAAAGGTATGTGTGTAGGGAATGGGGTGGAATCTATTCTAAATAACTACATTCTAGATTATATGCTAATTAAAGAACATGGTTTTACACCAGAGGTATTATCCATCACATTACAACATCAATTTAATGTTTTTAGAAATTCTAAATTCTGTCTTTATGAAATGAAAAGTCATATCCTTTACTAGGGTGCTTTTCCCAATTTCACACACTGGATGTTCAATACGAGAGGTCTCTCACACATAGAGAGACACTTGTGTATGTGTTAGATGGTATCTTATTATTCCTTTCTTAATATGAAAACAAATATCTATTGTATTGAAGGCATCGTGTGTGGTGGTGGTGTTGTTCGCGACTTTTGAGATTTAATCATCTTGAAATTCTCTTTGTTTTTCGGTGAGGGATATTATATTATTGTTAAGGTAAATGAATTACATAAAGGACTCAAATTATGTTAGCATCATGCGATAATTTCATCATAAGTGGAACTTGATTCTTATATTTTGTTAAATTCTTTAAAGGTCAGCAGGAATGTTGCTGGAATACTATTTATCACATCATGATCTTCTTTTCCTTACTCCATATGAGCATGACTATTTCTCACAAATTGTGGGAGGGAAATATATTTGTGGATTTTTTTCTTATAAAGGTATCCAAGATATTAGACTTCCAAATTTCCCTAAATATAATTCCCTTTCCTATTGATTGTTCTATGGATGCGTGAAGGGATTCCCTTGGTATCATCCAATTTATGCCTTTAGGACTACTTCAATTATTTATCATATTTTTTTTCTTCACAACTTTTTAATAAAATATTTAAATTTTCAATCAAGGAAATGTTTTAAATTTTTTTTTTAATTTTTCTTATAATTTAGAATGGGGGAGAAGCATTGAAATTACAGTTGGTTTTAAAATTGTCAAAATGTGGGAGAATGTGGAGTGGATCCTTAAACAACTTAATGTTTTTATAATTTAAAAACCTTATTTATATTCTCCCCTATAATAAGAGTATTTAAATGTCTAATTTTTTTTGATATATTATGTAATTATAATTTCTCATGGCATTATTATTCTTTAATGTCATTAAAATTGTTCTATAAGGCTAATAATAATGTTATATGAGTTTTGTAAAGGTGGCCTTGGAATTTAGACTGTTGTGTAATGGTAACTATAACTTCCTATGAGTTGTGTAAAGGTAAGTATTAAAATTTAATAGTTTTATAAAGGTATTAGTCTTAATCAAAGGTTAACATAAAGGTAATTGTTAAATTATATTTATTGTGTAAGGGTAATAATTACTTTTTTATAACTGCATAAGGGAAACAAGTATTTCATATTAGTTACATACTCATAAAAAGAACATTCGATTACTTTTTCAAAGGAAGTTTTGTACTTATGAAAAGGTACTTTAATAATTTCATTAAAGTTACCTTATTATTATAAGAATTGTGTCAATGTATTGTAACCTACATAGGGGTACACATTTTCTTTCATAACATTAAAGCAACCTATATAAGGTGATTCTCGATCTTGTGTAAAGATACAAGAGATAGGGTAAGGGTACTTATTGTTTTCTTTTAAAGGGAACTTAGCTCACATAAATGTAACAGAGTCTTCATAAAGTTAATCAATTATCATTTAAAGGTAAAATAATTAAGGACTGTCTTTTATATAGTTATCTTCTTACTTATATATCGGTATAAAATTACTTATGTAACGCTACCTGGGAATTTCTATTAGCCTCGTAAGGGTAATCTATTTCTCACGTAAGGGTAACCATGCTTATCCAAAAGCCACATAAGTGTAGTAAACCACATAAGTGTAAGATGTTGTTACTCATACATAGTGGTTATGAGTAATATAAAATCGAAAATACAACATCTTTATTAACAATCATTACCTGGGTAAAATCGTTCCAATCATGATTTTTGATATAACTATCAATGTTGTACATTTCATAATCAGTGAACCATTCATAGGGTTATAATACCCTAAAAATGTACATCATGATTTATTTTATCCACTTAGAAGACTAAGTTCAATCTTTTCCCTTATAAAATAATATAATATGAAATTTTTTAGAAACATTATATTGGATAGTTTATACAACACAAAACACTAAGCCTAGACGAATCTCAAATTAATATTTTATAAATATGACTATTATAAACTAGCCATTGATTTTTTGGGTATGAATAAGAATAAAAAAATTACGAATATATATGGTTACACGTAATTCAAATTTATTGATTAATTCTTAGGAAATTAACCATTTGTTAATAAAGACTTATTATTCCTCTAAAAATATGTTTTCTTTTAAAATATTTTTTCCCATACATTGAAAAAATAAAATAATTAATTTTTTCTTGTTTTATAAAATTTATACAATATCCTGAACATTATTTTTAAAATATAAAATTATCCTAATTTTATTTTTTGAGATTGTTTTGAATTTTTTTAAATTTCAATGAATAGGTAAAAATGATTTTTTTATTACAAACTATATTTTTATATCATGAATTTACAAAGTTGTATTTTGATTTAAAATGGTTTCAATGGAAAATTAGTTAAATTATATTATAAATAATACAAATATGGTTTTATTAATTAACTATACACTTTAATTTAGAATAAACACATTTTTATACAAAAATTATATTTTTTAGAAAAAGAGTTTTCATTTCATTTTGTATTTTCATATTAAATTACTTTAACCAATTATTAAAATTTCAAAAAGTGTAATGGCTTAAAAAATTGGAATCAAAATGCCCAAATTTGGTAATATTGTGCCTTTTTATTTCTGTTCTTTATGAATAATAAACAAAGTAAATAATTGTGACTACGATATGGGTAAATTGGGTAATTAAGGTTTACAATAATGTGATATTTAATTAAAAATTAGAATAAATTTTCCTTCATTTCATTATACTAGCCTATTTTTTCTTAATCATGAAAAATTATAAAATATGACCATTCGTTTCCATTTATCAATGATTTTTACCTTTATAATATATATGTTAGAGATTAACACAAAAATATCACTTTTCTTCTTTTAATATATGTAAAATTTTATATTAGGGATAAATGCAACTTATACTCCATTATAAATATCTATTTTAATTAAATATATATTTTTATCATGTAAAGTTATTTATAATATTTAGTGATGAAATAATTACTTTAATTTAATTTTCAAATCCGTAATAAAATTTATTTAATTAATAAAAAAATAAAATAAATGATATTTAAAATACTAAAAGGAATATAATTCCAAATAATTATAATGTTCCACGATTTTTTGGATAAAAATAACCTGTTAATGATGTCTAAAAGGATTATAGTCATATTCATTATTTTCATTTTTTTATTAAAAATTAAAATTAAATTAATAAAGTTAAAAATAAAATTAATGATATTTAATAATGAATAATAACTTATAAAATGAAATAAAATTAATTATAATATTATATTTGGAAAAATTAATTAGATGTGGTTGAAGAATAATCCATTACCATTTATGGTTCATTTTTAATTTTATAGTAACATTATTTACCCTTATGTTGTAGAAACCTCAATACTGCAATAATTTTAAAATGAAAAATTTGGGGGATTAATATTAAAATATATGGGTGAAAGAAATAGACAAAACATGTCCAAATTTTTTATGAGTTTAGTTCTCCTAAATATTTTATTTTATATTAATTATATCAATTTATTTCCATTATAAATTAAATATAATTTACATTAATTTAATACTTCATGAATTTTAAAAACTAGCCATCCTCTTTCTTATAAAAGGATGCTTATTCTATCATCTTTATAAAAAACCCTGAGCCTTTTATCTCAAAAAAATGAAAAAATATTTATCAACATCTATAGAAATGTTTTATAGGTTCTATTATTCATAAAATTCCAAACTTGATTCCGATAAGAGAAGATCTAAAGAAGGTATTTTGAAGAAGAGGTAGTCTTCTTTACAGAATCTTCCAAGTTTCTTTATTATTATTATTATTTCCAAAAATATATTATAATCAATAATAAAATTATAAATCCAGCATAATAAAATTATATTTAGGTTATTATAATTATTTTTAAACCATTTTTCAGTTTTGTTGCTACCCTAAGAAAAGAAAAAACATTGTGAGTGTATATCCATGACATATCATCTCTACGTAGCGACACAATTCATTTTTCATCACCACATTAATTAGATGGTTATAAAGATGTATATAATGAATATATATGATATATATGATATAATTATTCCTCCACAATATTGAAATTTTATATACTTTTGACCAACCAATCCATTGGAATATGATAATGTCACTCCGGGATACGTACAAACTACTATCTCCATGAAGTGATGTGAAGCATTTTTTATTTCTCATTTAAATGGAAGGTAATAATGATATATTTAATGCATATATATTATATTTATATCATGATAATCTTTATTTTGATTATGTATGCATAATCAAATTATAATGACCATATCATCCATGACAAAACATGCATGATAAAATAAAGTGGTTAATACCCAAAACAATGATAATAACGGTAGATTGTTAAAAAATGATACTAATAATTTATAAAAGAACCATATATGATATTATAAATATTAATTATATTCTTTTATAAATTAAAAACATGTTTTGGACCATTATATAAGTGGATAAATCATGATCAACTAAGAAGAAATGTGAGGTAATGGATTTCGCATCAATTTCCACTCTATTTGAGAAATATTTGGTAATATGAACCAATTGAATTTTATGTGTTGTATATAGTAATTATTTTACATATATAGCAGGAATATATTTTTTTTAATTATGAATAATCATTCAATTAATGTTAATATTTCAAGATTATTATTGAAGATAAAATCATAAATTATTCTCTTCTTGATCGGGTATATTTCTCTTCCATATAAATATTTGATCAAAATTATTTTGAAAAAGTCATTTTTATTTACAAAAATGATATATATGGGATATTATAAATTATACAATAATTTTTTAATGTTATTATATGAATCATTATATTTTTTTAGAAGAAATATTTCTAAACTTCCTTCACAAAAAAGCCAAAAATAATGTTTATTTAACTAATATGGTGTTAACCGACCTTATCACTACCATAATAATTTAAAAATATTTATATATTATAAATTATTTAAAATGTATTAAAAATAAAAATATTTTTAGAATTTTTTTCCCATCTATTTTCATTAATTATACAAAATAAATAAAATTATTTCAAAAAACATATTTTTGATAAATTTATGGTCATATTTTTAAATTTTTGATTATTAAATTTATCTTGAGACATTCAGATTATTGTGGTCATTGAATATTAAATTTTAATAAATTAACCATATTTTTTGTATCGTGGACATGATTATTTCCTAAATCTTATACCACTTTTTTTCTGGTGATTTATTTTGAATGTTATTTGATTGAAGGGCAAAATTTTAAAAATCTATAATTTTAACTCAAAACCGATATTTTCTAATATAGAATATTTTTTGAAGAATTGGATTCATCAATTGATATATGAGGAATAAATTTGAAATGAAGTTATGGGTGTGTCCTATAGTTATATATCCCTAAAATTCATTGATAAGTATCATGAGAAAAATATATTTTCCAAATTAAATGGGTGTTTTCCCATAGTTTTAATGATTTCATGGCATAAGGTATTGATGGTAAAGATATAATGTTATTTGAGATCATGATGTAACATGGTGTTTATTTCATTCATTGGGAATTATGTTGTTATTATTCATGATATTATTTCATTGATATTATCTATGGACTCATTTTTCCCATTGCATTGATTAAGTGGCACATGTTCTCAATGTTTTAACTTTATATTTTGATTATTCTTTACTTACAAATTATTTATTTCACTGTACATAACACTTACAAAGAATTTAATCTCACACTTATTTTATTTTCATTCCCTTTTTATGAAGAATTAATATTTAAATGGTATTTAAGGATTCATATTGTTTACATTTGTTATGTCTATATTTTATTCAAGTTGTAAAATGCATATAATTTATGTATTTGGTTCTCTAAGATTACTATAAAGATTGATCCTTTGAGATTAAATCCCATGTATCTATTCAAATATAAAAAGTAGAAATTGACTTTGGGTTACGAGATTTGGGGTTATGATAGTTGGTATAAGAGAATGTTTATTAGAAATATGGATAAACTGATTTTAAATGAACATAGCTAACATTGTAATTATGATAATCCCTTATAGGTTTTGAGAAATTGTGTGCTGGTTTTATTATATGGCTCAATATTCACTTTTATTATGATCTAACCTAGTGTATTCCATTATATAGTTATGGATCCTAGTAGAAGAAAGTTAATCAATACATGTGGTTAATATATGGATTCTTACCGGGAAAGATACTATGATTGATGTTTGATCTTAGAAAATCATTGCCATATTATGGAAGATAACCCAAGTTATCTTTAATAACCGTGGACATAATAAAAAAATGATGCTTTATAACATGATACACTTATATTGGACCGTTTCATGTGGCATGAGCCACCATAATTTATAGGAACTACTAATCTAGTGGTAGTCAAGTAATAAATAAAGTCTCTTTAAAAGATATTTCCCAACATGGTATGGAATAAAATCGAAAAAAATATGATAATAGTGTATTATATTACTGGTGATTCTAATTAATAGTGGTCATTGATCCAAAATACTAGGAAGGAAGAATAAATATAAAATATATTGTGTAGATATTTTTAATTAGTATTCCCCACTAAATATTTCCCTTATGATCAATAAAATAACATAATGAGAAAGTTGCCACGAATAAAGAAAAAATAGGGAGAATGTATTTTAATGTAAGAGGATACCTTTATAATAGTAGTGATTTATGGTATAAATTATGTATGTAATCTAGATATAAATATTAACCACTTCATTAAAGGCTTTAAGACCATCCTTTGATGGGAAATGACTTCTCAAAAATTTTCATCCTATAATGAGAAATTATTATGTTCTAAAAAATTGAGAATTAATTTATAGATACAGTATCTTTAAGAAAATTCCTGTAAAAAATAGGTTGGCTAATAATCATGGAAAACAAAAAATATCAAAGAGGAATAGTAGAATAATGAAATTTCTATCAACTGAATATTTTGGAAAGAAACATCCCGGAAAATTATTTTAGGGTAATGGAGATTGTTATAGGTAAAAATATAATGGTCATTTAGATAATAAATGTAAGGGGAAGAAACAAATCAATTATATACAATGACTAAACTATAGATAAATGGTAATTATTTAGTCTTATTCCCTAATTGTCAATGGAAAACACTACAGGAGAGGCTAAAGGGAGAAGATTAAGCATATGTGATAACTCCAACTTAGGTTGAAGTTCCCAATGAGGTGGGATTAGTACTTTATTTATAACATAATATTAAACTAATTCATTATATGATTTATTATTTTAAAAATATCAATATCTTCTATATTTCCTTGGAAAATTATATATTCCCTAGCATGTTAAGAAGTATGTTGTATGTCAAAACTCATTGTAAAACTCTCTCTAAAATAATGAAATGTTAGTCATTTCCCATTTTATCCTATAAACATTCCCTATTTGTAAAAATTATTTGTCTTCTTACGGTTGAATTTTATATAATCATTTATATTTATTTAATTTAAAAATATCAAAAAAAATTATTATTTTTAAAATATAGAAATTATGATTCGTGATGAAGATATACAATTCCTTGTATTTAGATGGAATAATTCATTATATAGAAATTTTCAGGATCCAAATGTAGTAATTATTTTGCATGATATTCTTAGAGAGGAAGTGAAGACACAATCTATTAATGAAAAAGGTGATATTTCGAATGATGAAGTACCTAATATATAGGAATACATTGATTTATTCCTTAGGGAATTTCATAGATATACACCAAAATGTCATTTTGAGTTTTAAATTTATTTAATATTTGATAGAAAACATATATCAAAGAATCCATATAGAATGAAAAATGTAGAATTAGTGGAGCTAAATAAATTAGTATATCAGTTTTTTTGAAAAGTGATTTATTTCTCCTACTGTTTTATCTTTGGGATCCCTAAGTATTTCCATTAAGAATAAAGATGGATCTATGAGTCTTTGTATGGATTATAGAGAAATAAATTCTATTATGACAAAGAAAACGTATCCTCTACCTCCCAGTGAAAACTAAAACTTGTTTTGTGTATCATAAAATTTAATTAATGTTGGAAGATATATAGATGATGATATTTCATAAGAGTTGTACACATTATGAAGTTATGGTAATGAAATTTAGAATGACTACTGAACCCTCTATTTTACGGAACTAATGAATAGAGTATTAAAAGAATATCTAGATATTTTTTGGTATTTATTGATGATATCTAGTATACTATTAATGATATTTATATCATCATAATTAAATAAATATTATTATTTTCTCTATTATATAAAATTAGTAGTATGAGAAATTTAGAAAGAATGAAATCTCATTTTAGAAAGTTTCTTTTCTTGGCTATATTTCCTCCAATTATAAAATATCATTTTATACAATGAATACAAATGTCGCCAATGAATGGCCTAAGCAAAGAAAATAACTAATCTACATAGTTTTGAAGGATTAGTAGATTACTATTAATGGTTTTTTTCAAAATTTTACATGATTGGATAACCCATTAACCATGCTTACACATAAAGGGTTTAAGATCACATGGATAAAGGAGTAAAAAAGAATAATTTTAATATTAAAAGTAGATATTGGATAATGATAATATTTTGAGTATACCACTGGGAAATGATAGACTTATGATATATAGTGATTCATCAAATATGGGACTTGGTTGTGTCCTTATGTAGAATTATAATGTTATTACATATTAATTAAGTCATTTAAAACTCATAAATAGAACTATCAACCTCAGGATACTATGTTGGTAGCTCTAATCATTGATTTTATCATACAGAGACATTATATATATGATGAAGGATATGAAATATACACAGATCATTACTGTCTGAAATATATATTTTATTCGAAATAGATCAACATGATGGAAATATGATGGCTTGAGATGCTCAAGGACTAAGATTTCTTAATAAACTACCAACAAGGGAAGGAAAATAAAGTATAATTTTCATTGAGTAGAAGATAACACGGAGTTCCCGCCAACATAATGATTACGAGATATCCTATGTTTGTAGATTTTTTAAAGATAGATATGAGAATTATTAAGGAAGGGGAATGATCACTCCTTTTTCAAATTATTTCAAAACTATATTTATAGAAAAAAATATCAACAAGATGATATTAATTTTAAAAAGAAAATTAATGTTGTGAATGATTGGAAATGTGTCGAATTTCAATATGAAGATAAAATATAAAATTCACAAAGAAGATATATATTATCTATATCTGATATAAAAAAGGGAATTATTAGAAAATGATCCCAACTCAAATTTATTCACGCACTATCAGGGAACCTAGATGTTTAGAGATTTGATTGAAAATATTTTGTTGGATAATTCAAAGTGTAAAATTGTAGATTATGTTTCTAGATATATAATGTTTCAGTTAGTGAAGGATGATAGATTACATTGTAAATGATTCATGTTACATCATCCTATTCCTAGGTGGAAATGGGTTGACAACACTATGTAATTTTTCACTAGACTAACAAATACTATAAGAAAGAAAGATGCAATATGTTTTATTGTTGATAAACATACAAAATATGAAAATTCTATCACTATAATAAAATAATTACCACTTCAGAACCTCACAAGGGATTATATTAATGAATTTGTATGTCATGGTGGGGTACATGTTTTAATTATTAGTTATTGTGATCTACAATTTATATTGAAATACTAAAAATATTCATCATTAGGATCTCAATACTATACTTCATATGAGTACTAACTATAACCATCCAACTTATAGGTAGTATTAAAGGACTACTCAAACTTTTGAACACATGTTGAGGTCATTATCACTTTACTTTAAAGGTTTGTGGGATCAACTTTTACCTTTTGTGGAGTTTTCCTATGTTAATAATTTCCATTGAAGTATTCAAATTGAATCATATAATGAATTATAAAAAAATATATTTCATACTACTACTTGGGAAGAAGTTGGAATAAGAAAAATTGTTGTTCAAGATTTTGTTTAGGATAATGTGAAAATGGTAAAGTATATTTAAACTCATATTATAGAAACTCAAAATAGGAGAAATATTTTTTCTAATAACCAATGGAATGATTTTTAATTTCGTGTGGGATATCAATTATTTAAAATTAATGCTAAGGAAGTTTGTTATTATAAGGCCCCGACCTTAAACCTTACATTATATTGAGTTAAATGAATAACTCACATTGGGAATCTTTTCAGGTTAAGAGTTTTAGATAATTAGGACATAACTATTACATCTCAAAGATTAAAAAGTAGACACATCTACTCAGCTTCCATTTTTTTCACAAATTAAAAACACTTTAACAAAAGAGTCATGTCTAGTACCTTGTTTTAGACAGCCTGACATTTCCTTGATCCCATCCTTGACTCTATTCAACTTTATGACATGTGAAAAACATTTCAACAAAACATGGTATGAGCATAAAAATCTTAGTAAGGGTTATAAAAATACGGAAAGAAAACATTAGTCCATGTATACATAAGAATCAATGAAATCATACATTACTCATAAAACATAAGCACATTAACATACATCATGAAATCATAAGATTTATGAATAACTCATATAAATCATAAGACATAAAGGTAACTTAAGGAATTCATAAAATTCTTACATTGGGAGTAAACCTCTTGGTTTTGTTTTGAATACCCATCATAGTATATTCCCTAAATCTCTTCGGAGAAACCTTAACGTTTAACCCCTTCGCGTTACCCAATGCTTTGGAGAGCTATATCGGGCTCACCTACCCTTAGATTATCACAGAACCACCCGTCTTCATAAACAATTCCCAAGAACCATAACATAATCATAGTACATAACATAATACTAAAGGAAAGACAACATTCCCACATTTCAATAACAATATAACATTTTTAAGATATTCAAATAATGAATCCATTCTAAAAACCATTTTCAAAACCATCTAAAACATTTATTAAAGATATTTTTGAATCAAAGTGTCCCATAACACTTTGAAGCTTTTAACAATTTAAACCATTAATATCCATATAAATAAATCCTTGAAACCATTTTGAAAACATGGATATTAACGAGAAATATTTATAATAATAAATCATTAAAACATATAAAATGATATTTTAGTAAAAGGGTTTTTAACAAAATGAGAGACAATTCAATACAATAATTGAGGAATAACATTTAATTAGAACATTATAATATCATTAGAATAAAGGGATTCATGATATAATATTCCAAAGGACTGTATATACACCATATAAGAGTGAATTGGTGCATAAAAAAAATGAAGTCTCAATAGAAATGTAAAATGAGATAAAATCTCTTATAAAGAAGGTATCCTTATATTAAGGATAAATCAATCTCATTATTATGTGTGAAAAATATAAATACACCCAATATAAGTGGATATTAAGTGTAAAACAATCAAAGTTCATTCACACATATTCAAATGATGACATATTCAATAACTACATGTTGAACCCAAAGAAATTGAAATTGGGTTAAGAAGTTCCCTTGGTAAAATTCGATAGCCTAACGGCGTCACTTCAAAACTCAAAAAATGAGTTGATGAGAGATAACAAAGGGTATCTCATCACTTGGATATAAAATTTACATGAATATGGACATATAAGAACATATCCCAAGATAATAGTATGTTAATTAAAAGACATAACAAAAGAAGTATTTTAAAAAGAGGAGGGTGAAAGCTTCCCTTACCGACTTGGGTAACTTTCGAAACGTACACCCCATTGAAGAAGGTTCATACAATGAATATGTAAATACCCATAAATGAAATTATATTAAAAAAGGATTATAATAATGGGCAGTACATAGATCACTCAACGGAAATGGTGGCAAATGTAGCATAAATCTCATGGGAATAAAAGTGAGATGAAAAATCCGTTACGAAAACTCAGAAGCCTAACGTCGCCACTTGAAACATCCAAAAATGGATTGATGAGATCAAATAGGGTCTCTCATCATATTAAAATAAAATGTACAGAATGAGTAATATAAAGTAACATCCCCTAACATCACAAAGAGGATCCTAAAAGAAGTGACATAAAGGAGAGTACTTAAAAAGAAATAGAGAGGTTGGATCCCTTACCTCGTGTCCAACATGACTCGATCGTAATTTAATCTCTTGAATAATAATATTTGGTCAATTTACAATTTCATAAGGACCTAATTTAAATATTATTATTCAGTTCATATAACATATTATTATTTTATAATAATTGGTTAATAAAGTGAGTTCATATCAGATGTTTTTGTCGATGTTCGGTACATGAGTAAAAATTGAACTTGTTGGAAAAGAATTTTATATGTAGTTATAGGTTCATCATCTCAAAAAAATTATTAATGTTTTAAATATCATATATATCTAGTATATATTCATTTTATACAAATCCATAACATTTTGAGATAAAAAATTAAAAGCACCGTTCATGGAGACGGTAGGCCGTACGTACGCATGAACGCTACTTTAATTTTTTTGGCATATTAATGGAAATAAAGTTAAAATAGATATATATATATATAAATCCTAATTACAGAATGATATCCATCATTTAGATGTAATATATGAAATATATATCCATTATATATATTTACTTATAATAGTACATAACATTTGGAAATAAGAAATGAAATGTACCGTTCATGAAGACGGTAAGCCGTACGTATGCATGAATGCTACTTTAATTTCATTGTCACATTAATGGAATTAAAATAGATGAGATATATATATATATATATATATATATATATATTAAAATTACAGTATAATATATACGTTATATAGATCACATAAGTTCATCAATTTTATTCTTTATACATTCCATGTATTGTATGAACGAGTCACATCACTTGAGGGGGCGGTATTCCACACTTCCACAAATGAAATTATCGCATTTTCACAACATGAAAGGCATAAAGGTATGTATTAATTATATAATACAGATGAATAGAGTGGAAATAAATATAATATATATCATAAATAAATATTGTCCCATCATAATGGCCACCATGAGAGGTGGTATGAGAAGATAGAACAATCATCGTTTCATGAGGCAGTAATTCGCCTTCCACCGAAATAGTATGTTCTTTATCCATTAGACTGAGGTGTGAGTTAGTGTTGTCACGACCTACCCTCGGGGTCCGTGCCGTGACTACCCCAAGCCCGCCTTCCATAGGCCAGGGGCTGGCGACTAGCACCAAGGCGTAAATCCCGGTAAAAAGGGAAGGCATTGCCTTTGTAAAGTAAACAAACACCACAGAGTCGCAAGCGGAAAGTAAACACTAAGAAAAAGTAGAGTACAATTGAAAGTGCGGAAAAGTAAATGGGCCAGTATACAAACCCAAACTGAAAGTAAAGTAAAACTCGAAAGGGAAAACAACAACTGAAAAGTAAAAGCCGCTACGCCGAGCTGTCCACCGGAAATCCCACCTGAAGGGTGGGTACAGATAGCTCCAAGGGTCCCGCCGTCCGCTTCGAGCACGTCCCGCCCAGTGGTCCACCTCCGGGTACCGTCCCGCTCTGCAAGCCTCAGCTAAGGTCAACGATGTCCGTCGTCTGCAACCAACACAACGTAGTGCGGGCAAAGCCCGTGCAAGGGTGAGTATAAGCTACTCAGTAGGGACCCCGAGACCCCTGAAGGTCTCTCAAATCCACAAAGGATAAACCACGAAGAAAGGTACAATCACGAAGTAACAACCGACACTGCTTAGGTATATGCCCATACATATACCTAAGTCATCAAATTCAAATACGCTCCAACCTCCGAGCCCAAGTACAACTCAGTCCACACAGGAAAGTAAATGTATTCCACACAAGAAAGCAAAACGTAATCCACACAGGATTGCACAACAAAATCCACACAGGAAATCAACAGGATTCAGATCACACAGGTATACATCTTCAAAGGACGATAAAGATGATCTCTGATCCATCTATGTCGTCGGACCCACGAAGGATCGATAGGTAACTAACCCCCACAAAAGACCCACACAGGATCGGGCCCACACAGGACCTGTAGGCGCTGGTTCACACAGGACCGCTGAGCGCAAGGACCCACACAGGATCAGACCCACACAGGATTGGGCCCACACATGACCTGTAGCACTGATCCACGTAGGATCGCTGAGTGTTGTAGTCGTCGTCGTCGAATCCACACAGGATCTCTGTACAGTCGTCGTCGCAGTCACAGTAGCAGTAGCATCAAGCACTAGGGTTCCCGCACACAGCAAGCTCGTTCAGAGGGTCCGCTCTACGAGCCGAGAGGCTGATACATCAACTGTCATAAAGCCCAGATTTGATGTATCCAAAAGTTCCGTATCGACAACAGGAACTAAACGCAACAGACGGCGCGTCGATCGGACGCACGGTCTGAGAGTTATTGGCATTTTTGTCCCCGGGGCCCGGTTGGTTTTTAAGGCAAAACCAACCCGACTGTACTCCACCTGCGCCCAAACCTCAGGCGGAGTATTCCAAAAGATCCGTCTTACTAAGAGGAACACAACGCAACTGACGGCACGTCAATCGGACGTCCATAGCTCAAGATATGAGCGTTTCCGCTCCGAAGGCCCGGTTGGTTTCGTGAACGAACCAACCCGGCCGAACTCAATGTAATCCGAAACCTTGAGTGTGATATACCAAAACGACCGTCTCGATCCAAGTATCGCGTTGCCGCAGACGGTTCGTCGATCGGAGGTCCGTGGCTCAAGTTATGGCCAAAAGACCGAATCTGATTCGAAACGGGGGGTCCGGGTCCGGGCCGACCCGGCCCGACCCCCCCTGGGTCGGCCCGAACCGGGTCGACCCGACCCGGGTCCGACCCAGCCTGGCCGGCGCGGCGGCCGCGGCGGCCTGGCGCCGCACGGAGGCAGCACGCGCGGGGGGGGGGGGGGGGGGGGAAAGCCCCACGCTTCTTCAATTGGCGGCGCCGCTATGCCGCGCCGTTTTGTAAATCAACGGCCCCCCTCCTGGGGGCCCGCTTCGTGGAAAAACCAGGGGGCCTCCTGCCCCCCCTCAAGGAAACCGCCCCCCTCATAAATGAGGGGGGGTTTTATGTGCTGGCCGAGGGATTTATTTCCCCCGGTTTATTACCATCCGGCCGGCCAGCTGGCCGGCCGGTTTTCTACAACGGGACCGGAAAATCCGGTCCCCTCTTCGGCTTCCGACGCCGGCGGCCCGGCCGCCGGTCTTCTCAATCCGCCGCGGCCCGGAACTGGCCGTGGTGTTCGTCGTCCGGCATGGTGCGACGGCACCGCGCCCCTCCGCTGCACCTTAATTTCCCTCAACGCGGCGCGATGGCGTCGCGTTCTTGGTGATCCTTCCATGGCGCGGCGCGACGGCGTCGCGTAATATAATTGCACGATTAACCGCATGGTGCGACGACACCACGCCACCTTGTTTCCACCCGCAAGGTAAATCAACAAGAACGATGGAGGGGGTTCGGCCGTGTTCATGCGGTCCGCCCCCCCCCCCCCCCCTCACGTTAAATAATAACGCAACTTAAATTATTCAAAATCCTTACGTTAGTCATGCGAACCACGAGCAAGAATAAAATAATTAAACAAGAATCAACAACCCCTACCTCGGGTATAGGTTCGAAGATTTGACAACGTCCCGCGGAAGACAACGTCGTGGAGGTTGGGCGTCGTGGTCGTCGTTCGTCAAATCCGATGACGAAGAGATACGCCCGAAGAGATACGTCGTTGGCGAAACTTCTTATGTCGACGAAGGGAGTCCGAGGAGGAAGCGGCGTTCCATCTCGTTGACACGGAAGACGAAGAAGAGCGGAGCGGTGTTCTTCGTCGGAACTTGAGCGCTCTTCGTCAAGTTGAGCATTCTTCGTCAAGTTGAAGAAGAAGGAGGAGGAGCTCTCAAAAACTCTCAAGTTGGCTAAAGAGTTTTAACCCAACAAAAAGAGAGAAGAGCTTCATTTAAACGCAAACTTAACAAATAATTTCAAAGGTTTGAAATTCAAAATGGATAACTCCAAAAATTAAACTCACTTATTTAATATACATGAGTTGTATAATTAAATAGAAGTTAAGTTGACAAGCCTTTAAGAGGGAGAGAGGGGAGTTAGGGAAATTGAAAAGTTTAGGGTTCGTGTGGGCCCCACCACACTTAATCCTCTCAAAGGAGGTTAAGTGGGTGTGGGTCCCACACCTAACTTCCTTTGGGAGAAGTTAACCCACAAGTTTAAATAAATTTTGTATTTCACAAAATTTATTTAACTTAATCTAAAAACCCAAAAACTAACTTTCAACCCGCAACAAACGCAACTTCCGAAAAGGTCTCTTTATGCGAATATCGGCGCTGCGAGTTCATCGGTGCCCTCGGATTTCAATTCCGAGCACCGGATCAAAAGTTAGGAATTCCCGCTCGTTAGTTCACTGAACGTACCCGAGCCAAACTTCGGAAATTAATTCCGGGCACTCCGGGCCTCGGAATCAGGTGCCGTCTGAAACCGCGCTCTTGTAAAATTCTAAAGAAAATTAAGAAAAAATTTCCCTTGAATTTTACGGGTCTTTACATTACTCACACTCAGGGCTTTACGTCCCCGTAAAGATACATCAAAAACTAGGGAAACAAATGAGGGTACTGAGCACCCATATGAGCCTCCCGCTCCCATGTGCTCTACTGGAGATTCCCGTGCTGCCATCTGATGCGCACAAAAGGAATCGATCGCCCACGCAGGACCTGCTCCTGTCGATCCTCTATCTCCACTGGGACCTCCGTAAAAGTCGCCCCATCATCAACGTCAAGCTCCCCATGATCAATGATGTGCGTCGGGTCATGCACGTATCTCCTCAGCTGAGACACGTGGAAGACGTCGTGCACCCGGTGCAACTGAGGTGGTAGAGCTAGGCGATAATCCACCTCACCAATCCTGCTGAGAATCTGGAAGGGTCCGATGAAGCGCGGATATAACTTGCCGCCTCGGCCAAATCTCCGAATACCACATCGAGGTGAGACCCGCAAGAAGACGTGGTCGCCATCCTCGAACTCCAGTGGCCTCCGCCTCCTGTCAGCGTATGACTTCTGCCGGCTCTGAGCTGTCCTCATCCGCTCCTGGATGACCTGGACCTTCTCTGTCGTGGCCTGGACCATCTCCGATCCCACTAGTGCTGACTCCACAGGGTCTGTCCAGCACAAAGGAGATCTACAAGGTCGGCCGTACAATGCCTCGTACGGTGCCATCCCGATAGTGGAGTGGTAGCTGTTGTTATACGCGAACTCCACTAAGGGTAGGTGGTCCTCCCAGCTACGACCAAAGTCGAGGACACATGCGCGGAGTATGTCCTCGAGAGTCTGAATGGTCCTCTCTGTCTGACCATCCGTCTGAGGGTGAAAGGCTATGCTCAAACGTAGCTGCGTCCCGAACGCCTCCTGTAACGCCTTCCAAAGCTGGGAAGTAAAGCGAGCATCTCGATCGGAGACGATAGATGATGGCACACCGTGGAGCCGCACAATCTCCTGAACGTAAAGACGTCCCAAGCTCTCCACTGAGCCCTGCTCTCTGATGGGTAAGAAGTGTGCCGACTTGGTGAGTCGGTCAACAATCACCCAGATGGAGTCGTGACCTCTGGAAGTGCGTGGAAGTCCAGTCACGAAATCCATAGATATGTCGTCCCACTTCCACTCCGGAACCTCCAAGGGCTGTACCAAGCCTGTTGGTACCTGATGCTCTGCCTTCACCTGCTGGCAGGTGAGGCATCGAGAAACGAACTCTGATACAGCCTTCTTCATGCCCGGACACCAGTGCTGTTGTCTGAGGTCCTGGTACATCTTCGCCACTCCAGGATGTACCGCCAAAGTAGAAGTGTGAAACTCTCTCAGCACTTCCTCTCGCAAAGCGACTGGTACCATGGTACGTCCTCTGAAAAGGATGTCGTGCTCTGCTCCAAGGGAGAAACCATCAGGTGCCTGTCCCGAGGATATCTGTGCACGCCGTGTCTCACAGTCAGCGTCCCCACGCTGTGCCTCCCTGACTCGCTGCAGTAGTGGAGGAGTGACTGTGAGAGACTGAAGGAAGGCTGCTCCATCTCTATCCACGAAGGATATCTGCAAAGAGGCTAGATGCTCCGTCGCCTCCTCAAGTAGCTGAATTCCCGTCCTCCTGCTAAGGGCATCAGCTACTATGTTCCCCTTCCCAGGAGTATAGACTATCTCAAAGTCATAGTCCTGGAGGAACTCGAGCCATCGCCGCTGTCTCAGGTTCAGGTCCTTCTTCGAGAAGATATACCTGAGACTCTGATGATCAGAAAAGACTGTAAAGCGCTCGCCCATCAGATAGTGTCGCCATGTCTTCAGAGCGAAGACCACTGGTGCTAGATCCAGGTCATGGGTAGCGTAGTTCTGCTCATGAGGCCTCAACTAACGTGATTCATAGGTGATCACGGCCCGCTCCTGCATCAGAACACATCCGAGTCCGGTCCCTGATGCATCGCAGTAGACTACGTACCCTACTCCCTCCTCAGGAAACCTCAAGATAGGTGCGCAGGTCAATCTCTGTCTCAGCTCCTCGAAGCTCTGCTGACATCTGTCAGACCACACAAAGGGTTTCCCCTTCTTCGTCAAAGCTGTGAGTGATGCCGCAACTCTAGAGAAGTCTGGCACACATCTCCGATAGTATCCAGCTAGTCCCAAGAAACTCCGAACCTCTGTCACGCTCCTGGGTGGCTCCCATGCTAACACAGCCTCAATCTTCGCGGGATCCACTGCAACTCCTGCCTCAGAGATAACGTGTCCCAAGAAGTGGACCTCACATATCCAGAACTGGCACTTCGAGAGCTTACCATAATGCTGGTGCTCTCGGAGTGTGTCTAGTACAACTCGCAAGTGATAGGCGTGCTCCTCCTCTGTCGTAGAGTAAATCAGAATGTCGTCGATGAAGACCACGACAAACCGATCAAGGTATGGCTGAAAGATCCTGTTCATGAGAGCCATGAACACTGCTGGAGAATTGGTTACACCGAAAGGCATAACCAAGAACTCATAGTGGCCATACCGACATCTGAAGGCCGTCTTCTGCACATCCTCGTCTCTGACTCTGAGCTGATGATAGCCTGACCTGAGGTCTATCTTCGAGAACCACCGTGCTCCCTTGAGATGATCGAAGAGGTCGTCAATCCTAGGTAGTGGATACTTGTTCCTCACTGTCACCTGGTTCAGGCGACGATAGTCAACACAAAGTAGCAAGCTCCCGTCCGCCTTCTTGGCGAACAATATCGGGGAAGCCCAGGGTGAAACACTGGGTCGGATGAACCCCTTGCCCTGCAAGTCCTCCAACTGTACCCGTAGCTCTCGAAGCTCGGCGGGGGCCATCCGATATGCTGGAGTGGATATCGGGGCTGTCCCGGGGTACAAGTAAATATAAAAGTCTACCTCTCTGCGAGGAGGTAGCCCTGGAACATCGTTGGGAAAAACGTCCGCAAACTGATCCACCACTGCAGGAAAACCAGGACTCCGCACTTCAACTGCTCCAAGGATAAGGCTAGCCAACTGATGAGTAATGGGCTGTCCTCTCCTCCGCGGAAGTCCATCATGTGCTGCTAAGGCTCCCTTCTCGCCGGTGAAGGTGAACCTGCTCCCGTCGGTGCGTACACATCGCACCTTGCGCCTAAAACAGTCAATCTGTGCATGGACCGTAGATAGCCAATCCATGCCCAAGATGACGTCGTAAGGCCTCGACGCTGCTACAAGAAGATCCCAACCGAAGCTCTCGCCTCCTAGAGTAAGCTCACACTGCCGGCACCAGTGCGTAATCGTCGAGTCTGCTCCCGTAGGAGTCTCTAGCCGTAAGGATCGAGCCAACGGCTCTGTCGGAATCTCCGAGCTCTGAACAAGGGCAGCGGCTATGAAAGAGTGACTCGCTCCTGTGTCTATATGAACTGCAGCAAGGGTGGAATAGACATAGATAGTACCTCGAATCATCTCGGGTGCGCCGTGGTCGTAGGCCTCTGCTGCCTGGAGCTGTGCCTGTCTCTGCCTGCCAGCTCCCTGTGGTCGGGGTGGACCTCCTGGTGGTGGTGGTGGCAGAGCCTCAAAGCGTCGCCCACCACCGGCTGCTCGTCCAGCTCCTCTGCCTCGTCCGCCTCCTCCCTGCGGACCGCCACGGTCGACCCTCTGCCTCTGCCTCGGTGGTCCCTCAACCGTCTGCTGCTCCTCGGCACGGCGGGTCGGGCAGTAACGAGCCATGTGGCCCTGCCCGCCGCACGAGTAGCACTGTCTGCCTCTCGAAAGACTGGCTCCGCGCTGTGTGCTCCGCACTGCTGAGCCAGTGTCCTGAGGTCGTCTGCCCAAAGGTCTAGTCTGTCTGGACCCCTGAGTCATCCGTCGACTGCCTACTGCAGATGACTCTGCCACGTGCCGCCCTGCAGTGGGTCGCTGCGCTGGTGTAGACTCAGTAAGGAAGCTCTCGATCAGAAGGGCCCACTCCAGTACTCCTGTCTGAGTCAGTATGCTGAGGGAGATCAGCGATGCCCTGATCTCGTGTCTCAAACCCTGCTCGAAGGTCTGGGCCCGGAAGACTGGGTCCCGTACCATGTCGGTCGAGTAGCGCGAGAGATCGGTAAATCTCGCCGAGTACTGAGCGACCGTCATGCTGCCCTGCCACAACTGTAGAAGCTCCTGGATACGCACCGCACGAAGGGTGGCTGGGACGAACTCCGAGCGGAAGAGGCTCTCAAAGTCCGTCCAAAGTAGATATGCCTCATCGTGCACCTGGAGCATCAAGCTCCACCATCGTCCTGCTTCTGCGTGTAGTAGGCTCGCAGCGAGGATCACCATGAGGTCTGCTGGTGTTCTCACTAGCCTAAACACTCGTACCACTGCCTCCAGCCAGTCCTCTGCTGCCTGGGGATCCGTCTCCCCGCGAATCCTGGGTGGTCGCTGGCGCTGAAACTCATGCAGTGCGCTGAGGCAACGTGCATCGTCAGCGGCTGCTGCTGGAAGCATCGGGGGCTCAGCGGGTAGAGCTACCGCCGGTGCCACTGCTGACAAAGGGCCCTGCACCGAGGCCTCGTCGCTCGGTGGGCTGTCGTCACGCATGACTCTCGGAACCCTAGCTGGCTTCCGTCGTGGGGCCATCCTGAAAAGGAAACAGGTGCGCCACGGTCAGAACAGTATACCTGGTGAGCTGATATAAGTAATCCCAAAGAAAACTTTGAAACACACACGCAATCAATGTTTTCGTGCATTAAGTCGGAAATCAGAAGTCAGGGTCCTGGTGTACGGATACGTCGGCCGCCGCACCAACACTGGACTCCCTGGACTGATAACCACACTCAATACGCTAAACATTATTGCTTCACATAGAAAAGATCAGAGTTCGCGGTAGAACCGAACTCCTTTGATACCAATTTGTCACGACCCGCCCTCGGGGTCCGTGCCATGACTACCCCAAGCCCGCCTTCCATAGGCCAGGGGCTGGCGACTAGCACCAAGGCGTAAATCCCGGTAAAAAGGGAAGGCATTGCCTTTGTAAAGTAAACAAACACCAAAGAGTAGCAAGCAGAAAGTAAACACTAAGCAAAAGGAGAGTACAACTGAAAGTGCGGAAAAGTAAATGGGCCAGTATACAAACCCAAACTGAAAGTAAAGTACAACTCGAAAGGGAAAACAGCAACTGAAAAGTAATAGCTGCTACGCCGAGCTGTCCACCGGAAATCCCACCTGAAGGGTGGGTACAGATAGCTCCACTGCTCCACGGGTCCCGCCGTCCGCTCCGAGCACGTCCCGCCCAGTGGTCCACCTCTGGGTACCATCCCGCTCTGTAAGCCTCAGCTAAGGTCAACGTTGTCCGTCGTCTGCAACCAACACAACGTAGTGCGGGAAAAGCCCATGCAGGGGTGAGTATAAGCTACTCAGTAGGGACCCTGAGACCCCTGAAGGTCTCTCAAATCCACAAAGGATAAACCACGAAGAAAGGTACAATCACAAAGTAACAACCGACACTGCTTAGGTATATGCCCATACATATACCTAAGTCATCAAATTCAAATACGCTCCAACCTCCGAGCCCAAGTACAACTCAGTCCACACATGAAAGTAAACGTATTCCACACAGGAAAGAAAAACGTAATCCACACAGGATTGCACAACACAATCCACACAGGAAAACAAAAGGATTCAGCTCACACAGGTATACATCTTCAAAGGACGATAAAGATGATCTCTGATCCATCTAAGTCGTCGGACCCACGAAGGATCGATAGGTAACTAACCCCCGCAAAAGACCCACACAGGATCGGGCCCACACAGGACCTGTAGGCGCTAGTTCACACAGGACCGCTGAGCGCAAGGACCCACACAGGATCGGACCCACACAGGATCGGGCCCACACAGGACCTGTAGCACTGATCCACGTAGGATCGCTGAGTGCTGTAGTCGTCGTCGTCGAATCCACACAGGATCTCTGTACTGTCGTCGTCGCAATCACAGTAGCAGTAGCAGCAAGCACTAGGGTTCCCGCACACAGCAAGCTCGTTCGGAGGGTCCGCTCCACGAGCCGAGAGGCTGATACATCAACTGTCACAAATTCCATATTTGATGTATCCAAAAGTTCCGTATCGACAACAGGAACTCAACACAACAGACGGCGCGTCGATCGGACGCCCGGTCTGAGAGTTATTGGCATTTTCGTCCCCGGGGCCCGGTT
Organism: Viscum album; assembly: GCA_963277665.1. Classification (NCBI taxonomy): domain Eukaryota; kingdom Viridiplantae; phylum Streptophyta; class Magnoliopsida; order Santalales; family Viscaceae; genus Viscum; species Viscum album. The sequence continues at coordinate 303,273,517 of OY728153.1, read as the reverse complement.
GGTTTTTAAGGCAAAACCAACACGACCGTACTCCACCTACGCCCAAACCTCGGGTGGAGTATGCCAAAATATCCGTCTTACTAATAGGAACACAACGCAGCTGACGGCACGTCAATCGGACGTCCGTAGCTCAAGATATGAGCGTTTCCGCTCCGAAGGCCCGGTTGGTTTCGTGAACGAACCAACCCGGCTGAACTCAAAGTAATCCGAAACCTTGAGTGCAATATACCGAAACGACCGTCTCAATCCAAGGATCGGGTTTCCGCAGACGGTTCGTCGATCGGAGGTCCGTGGATCATGTTATGGCCAAAAGACCGAATCTGATTCGAAACGGGGGGGTTCGGGTCCGGGCCGACCCGGCCCAACCCCCCCCCCCGGGTCGACCCGAACCGGGTCGAGCCGACCCGGGTCCGACCCGGCCTGGCCGGCGCGGCGGCGCGGTGGCCGCGGCGGCCTGGCGCCGCATGGAGGCAGCACGCGCGGGGGGTGCAAAGCCCCCCGCTTCTTCAATTGGTGGCGCGGCTATGCCGCGCCGTTTTGTAAATCAACGGCCCCCCTCCTGGGGGCCCGCTTCGTGGAAAAACCGGGGGGCCTCCTGCCCCCCCTCAAGGAAACCGCCCCCCTCATAAATGAGGGGGGGTTTTATGTGCTGCCCGGGGGATTTATTTCCCCTGGTTTATTACCATCCGGTCGGCCAGCTGGCCGACCGGTTTTCTACAACGGGACCGGAAAATCCGTTCCCCTCTTCGGCTTCCGACGCCGGCGGCCCGGCCGCCGGTCTTCTCAATCTTCCATGGCCCAGAACCGGCCGCGGTGTTCATCGTCCGGCGCGGTGTGACGGCACCGCGCCCCTCCGCCGCACCTTAATTTCCCTCAACGCGGTGCGACAACGTCGCGTTCTTGGTGATCCTTCCATGGCGCGGCGCGACGACGTCACATAATATAATTGCACGATTAACCGCGTGGTGCGACGGCACCACGCCACCTTGTTTCCACCCGCAAGGTAAATCAACATGAACGATGGAGGGGGTTCGGCCGTGTTCATGCGGTCCGCCCCCCCCCCCCTCACGTTAAATAATAACGCAACTTAAATTATTCAAAATCCTTACGTTAGTCATGCGAACCACGAGCAAAAATAAAATAATTAAACAAGAATCAACAACCCCTACCTCGGGTATAGGTTCGAAGATTTGACAACGTCCCGCGGAAGACAACGTCGCAGAGGTCGGGCGTCGCGGTCGTCGTTCGTCAAATCCGATGACGAAGACATACGCCCGAAGAGATACGTCGTTGGCGAAACTTCTTATGTCGATGAAGGGAGTCCGAGGAGGAAGCGGCGTTCCCTCTCGTTGACACGGAAGACGAAGAAGAGCGGAGCGGCGTTCTTCATCGGAACTTGAGCGTTCTTCGTCAAGTTGAGCGTTCTTCGTCAAGTTGAAGAAGGAGGAGGAGGAGCTCTCAAAAACTCTCAATTTGGCTAAAGAGTTCTAACCCAACAAAAAGAGAGAAGAGCTTAATTTAAACACAAACTTAACAAAGAATTTCAAAGGTTTGAAATTCAAAATGGATAACTCCAAAAATTAAACTCACTTATTTAATATACATGAGTTGTATAATTAAATAGAAGTTAAGTTGACAAGCCTTTAAGAGGGAGAGAGGGGAGTTAGGGAACTTGAAAAGTTTAGGGTTCATGTGGGCCCCACCACACTTAATCCTCTCAAAGGAGGTTGAGTGGGTGTGGGTCCCACCCATAACTTCCTTTGGGAGAAGTAAACCCACATGTTTAAATAAATTTTTTATTTCACAAAATTTATTTAACTTAATCTAAAAACCCAAAAACTAACTTTCAACCCGCAACAAACGCAACTTCCGAAAAGGTCTCTTTAAGAGAATATCGGCGCTGCGAGTTCATCGGTGCCCTCGGATTTCAATTCCGAGCACCGGATCAAAAGTTAGGAATTCCCGCTCGTTCGTTCACTGAACGTACCGGAGCCAAACTTCGGAAATTAATTCCGGGCACTCCGGGCCTCGGAATCAGGTGCCGTCTGAAACCGCGCTCTTGTTAAATTCTAAAGAAAATTAAGAAAGAATTTCCCTTGAATTTTACGGGTCATTACAAGTGTAGCTCGAATACTCCTCATAAAAACATCCTAGTATATTGAATATACTGGTTTTGTTACAAAATAAATAAATAAAAAGAGTTTATGGGGTTGGAGAAGCAAAATAAAACAAAAGAACACTAGGGAAGACATTACCTTTATATCGGGAAACTCTTTTTGATTTGAGATCAAAGGCTTCCTTGGAAAGTATTCTGCCCAAAGTGAGGATTATAGGAGTAAGAGAGGGATGTGTAGAGAAAAAATGGGCAGGGTTTGGCCGAGCCAAAGGCTTGAGAGGTGTGGGTAAGGTGGTAGAGGTGGGGGACTTTTATAAGAGGAGAGGAGGGGCACTCTTGGAAAGTTATAAAATATTACTTTATTATAAAATGATTTTCTGATTTTAAAGGTCCCAAAAGGATATATTTCAAGGATAAGGTGATAAGGATTCAAAATACAGCCATCTAATTGGTTTATGACAAGTTTAGGTCTTATATTTTACATTATCTGTTCATTTTATTTAAATCATTAAATAATGAGGCAATCACTACAACATCATGGTGTCATAAATAAATTAATTTATTTAGTGTGTAAAAATTATAAAAAAATATCATGATGTAGGAAATAGTTTTAGCTTTATAATGAATATTTATATTAAAATGTATGACTTGTAAAACCCCGTGTAAAAATTGTTTTAGTAAAACAACACAAGTTTGTGACATTTTAATTTTAACTTTAAATAAAAAGGTATTAATGTCATTTTCCTACCAAAGTGGCTCCATGGGGTCCCCAAGTTGACACATGGATTGTATTGGTCTGACATGACTCATCCAATAAGGGTAGGACATGTTTCAAGGTCATTTCATATTATTAAAACATTATTTTTACCTTAAATTACACTAATTACCTCTAATCGCAATTAAAAACGTAAAAAGTTACTATTCACCAAAAATTTATTTTAATCCCATTGAACCACATTTTACATCCTAATGAAAACCATATGTGTCTGATTTTTGATGTTCAAATCACAAGAAGTGGTAAATTTTCATTTAAACGAAAAATCAGTTTTTAAACTACCACTTAGTGGTTTCACTATTTATTAAAAATTGATGTTTTTCAGAAAATTACCAAAAAAATCACCCTAAGCTATATTTGATATTACAAATTATAAAATGATTTAAATTTTAGAAAATTAAAAACATATAGGTTTCATTATTTAATTTATTAATCAATTCTCGTTGTCAAAACAAACAACGTGTTTTATGAAACAATATCTATTAAAAGATGGACACAAGTTTAAGTCAAATTTCAAAGTGAAGTTTATTCCAACGACCACTATTGGATTAAATGGTAAAAATATATTACAATTGTACTTTAAAATAAATTCAAAAGATAATCTAATCATATAAATAAATTATATTAAAAAAAGGTTTTGAATTAAAATACATCATTTTTCACTATTCATTAAAAAATGAACTTTATCGGAAAAATATCAAAAATTTACACAATGTAAATTTTGATGTCTCGATTCAAAAGAAGAATTTTATTTGGTCCAATATAACATATGAAATTTTTAAAAAGTCTATTTAAAAACCGTTCACCATCAAAAGGTGGTTAATTGACCTTTTAAAAAATATTAGAATATTTACGCTTAAAATTGGATTCATTCACATTTTAAGCCTCTACCATTTATTGGATAAAAGTCAAAATATTTGACAAACGTATATAATCATTTTGTAGTTAGTTACATTCCTTCCTTCAATTACAACGGTTAGGCGTTAACTACCATATAAAATTATATTATTTTATAATTAGAGTGCAATGTAAGATTCCCAAGAAACTCGTTGTTGCGTATTGGGTACGCCATCGAGCATAGCGTCCCATTTAAAGTAATATTAATATTTTATTCACAAATATGGATAAATATGAAAATGTCATATTCTTTATTTACCTGGGTTGTTACAGTTATAGGACTTGATAAGAAGGGAAAACATAGACTCTTTTACATTAGAGCTTTTCAAATTTTGTAAATAATTGGAGTGATGGCTTATGGATTGGAAGTGCCACCAAGACTCTCTAATGTACATGATGTGTTCTATATGTCTTTATAAAATATGTATATTCCATAACCAATGATATATATCACCTCTGATGAAATATAACTATGAACTTATCTATCATACTATGAATTTCCCATCTAGATTATTGACACTACAGGGAAAGTGTTGAGAAATCATGTGACATGATTAGTAAAGTTACTTTAGAGAAATCAAAAAATAGAGGAAGAAATGTGGGAACCTGAGGAAATTTTGAATAAGAAATTGCTTCAACTTTTTAGAAGGAAATATTCATTAAAATATTGAGGATAAATTTTTTATACGATGGAATAATTGAATAACCTACGTTTTATGAGAACTATGTTTGATAGTGTGTACGACACACAACACCATGCCTAAACAAACCCAGAAATATTATTATTTAAATACGACCTTTACAACTTAGTAGTTTAATTGGTTTGTATGAATATAAAAAACCATATTATGAAATATATATGATTTTATTACTGAATACAAATTTATTGATTTTTGAATAGGAAATAAACCCTCAATTTTTTAGTAATGATATTTTATTCATCAAAAATACTTTTTCTTCAAAAATGATTCTTATTTACTTTCTAGGAAATAATAATAATTTTTTTTCTTTAAAAAAATTCATTTTATTATTTTAGCTTCAATTTATAAATATGAATATGATATTTATCTTATAGTGATTTTTTTGGATTCTCTAAAAAGTATGATTTTCAATGAAAAGTATAAAATAAAACATTTTATTAAAAATATATTTTTTTTTCAAGGGTTTTCAAAGTTATATTTTGGATTGAATTTATTGAAATGTAATATTTGTTTTATTATATTACTAATAATCCAATTGTGTTCATTGTAATGAATTTTATACTTTAATTTGGTAATAAAACATTTTCATACATAGAATGTAATTTTCTAAAATACTATTTTTCCTTGAGTTTTGTGTTTTAATCATAAAAAAATTTCATACAATTAATGAAATTTATTCTAAGAAAATGAAATCTATGTTTGGAGGCAAGAAAACCAAACTTGGTAAATTTCTTTTTTTTATTTTTAGTCATTTTCAATTGTAACCATATTATATAATTATCACCATGGTATGGGTAAATTGGAAAAATAAGGTTAAAAATAATGTGATATGGCATTAAAATTCAAACAAAAACATTCCATAACTTTATTTTATGAGGTTATTTCATCTATAATAATCCAAAATTTGAAAATATGACATTTTCTACATTTAGATATGTTTTTAAATTTATAATATTTAATTGAGAGATGAAGACAAATTCAACACTTTCCATTATTTAATATCTATAATATTTTATGATACAGATAAATATAAAATATGGTAAATTGTAAATAGTCATTTTAAAGATGAATAAAAAATTTTATGTATGCATTTTATAATTTTTATTGGTGAAATAATTTCCTTAAATGTTTTCAGAACACAAAACCAACATTTATTTAATTAATAGTAAATTAAAATATATGATATTAATAATACAAAATGTAAAAAAATTTAATGAATTATTTTTTTCATTATTATTTTAGATAAATATAACATGGTATTGATTTTTGAAAGGATTATATTTGAATTACCTTTTGGTATTAATATAATTAATGTCACATTAAATGAATTGTGTAAAAAAATTCATTAATGATATTTTATAATAAATAATATTTTATTAAATGATTTCAAATCCATGAAAAGATTATATTGAAAAAAATTAATGGGAAATGGTTTTAAACATAAATAATGGTTCTTTTGTTTGTATTTTTTAATAGTGACATTGTAGACCATTAAAGGGTATAACACTTTAAAAGTGTTGTAATTATCAAAAGACTCAATAGGGGATTAAACCAAGATGATAAGGAATAGAACATAAAAAACACTTTTCAATGTTTAATATTATGAGATTATTATGTCTCTAACTATTATTATATTGGAATTATAATTTTTTATCCAATGTTCATATAAAATATAATTTATATTACTTTAATACCTTAATAAATTTGAAAAATGCCTCACCCTTCAATTATAAAAGGAAACCACTTCTCTAAATTATTCAAAAAAAATTTTATCCATTTTTATCAACTAAAACCTAACCAATTATTTTCTACATATCACTCTAAAAGTTTTATATGTAATGTAATTCCAAAAATACCAACCCCATGTCCCTTAATAGATGATATAAAGTATTTTATTCAACGAAGTTGTAAATATCTTTACTGTCTCATTCAAATTTCATTCTTACTAAAATTCCACTAAATCATTCATATCCATACTTAAATAATAAATATTATATAATTAATTTAATTAAATTATATTATTATTATGGTGAATTTTTTTTCACTCTGTTTTCTATCCAAATAAAATAAAAAAAATTATCATGCAGATATAAAACTTACCACCTCTACATAGCGTTGTAATTCATTATTTATCACCACATTACATAGATGACTAGAAAGATTAAAATAAAGAATATATGTGTTATTTGTGAAATACATATGCCAATTTATCTTTTATATCATAAATACCTTCTTTCCATCCAATCCATTGGAAAACGATAACGTCGCTAATGTGCAGGTGTGCACTACCACCTCTCTAAAGTGTTATGATTCATTATTTTACTTTTACTTTATATGGAAGGTTATATGAATATATTTAATGGATATGTATCACATTTATATCATTATTAACATTCCGGGGATTATGTAACCATAATAAAATTATAAGAACAAGAACTTCTATGATAAAAATGGACGATAAAATAAATCAATTAACACCCAAAACCATGATACTAATGAAATATTCACAAAAAATGAGTAATAATATATTAAATTGGACTATATATGATATTATAAATATTAATAAGATTATTTAATAATTTTAAAACATTTATAAAACTATTATACAAGAGTTTAGTGCATAATCGACTAAGAGTAAATGTAAGGTAATAGATTTTGTCTCAATTTCTACACCATTGAGGCATATTTGGTAATATGCACATATTTACTTTTATACGGTGTATATGTTTCCCCTTTGAGTTATAGAATATTAATATATATCTATTAGTGTTGATTAATGATTTAATTCATGTTAATTGTTAAATATCATTGTTTAAAAGAAAATTTGACCTTATTCTCTTATTGATCAGGTATAATTATCTTCAATGTCCATAGTTTTTCAAAATTATCATAGTAAAGTTCATTTTACTTCCTAAAATGATTTATAATGGATATTTAAAGTTATCCCTTACTTTTCAAATGGTATGTAAGTAAAATTTATAAATTGTTTCTTAAAGAGTTAATTTTTACCATTCTTTATGAAAATTCAAATTGAATTTTTCTAACTTATATGGAATTAAAAAACATTCCCATATCTATAAGAATTTTAAAATGTTTATCTTATTCTAAAATATTTAAAATGTATTAAAAAAATTGATAAAGTTTTCTCACAAATTTTCTTTTATTCCCCCAAATATATTAATTTATTTAGAAATATGTTTTCAGATAAATTGAAGGCTATATTTTTAATTTTGTGGTTTTTATGTTTCTCTTAAAACATTATCTTTATTGTTATTATTAAAAAATATTTTTCCATAAAATATCCATATTACTTTTATCATGGATATGAATATTACCTAAATCATATACCATTGTTTCATATGAAATTTCTCTTTTTTTATTATTTGACCTACTGAGAAAATATTGATATTTCATATTCCTTACTCAATGTAGATAATTTGTGATATTAAAATATTGTTTATTAATTAAATCAATTATAAAATATATGAAGAATGAATTAGAAATGAAGTTATTGGTGGGGCCCAATATTATATATACCCACAATTTATCGACAGGTATCCTCATACAAATCAGTCGAACAAGTTAATAGTGTATTTATAAATAGTTTTTTTAAAATATATTGTAAGCTATTGTTGAAAGAGATATCATGATGTATGATGTCATGATGCCCAAAGGTATGGGTTTCCTTTAATAAAAATTAATATTTTATTTTCCAGTATATTATTACATTAATATTTTTAATGGATTAATTTGCTTCTCAATTTATTAATTAAATGGAATGTATTTTAAGTTATTTATATTTACATATTTATTATCACTAATTTAATAATGATATATTCTTCTATATGAAACCATTACAAAGCATTTGAACTCACCCTTATTTTTTTCCATTACATTGGTTATTGAGAATTATTGTTAGACTGATTATCAAGTATGAAAAATGTTTACTTTTATCATGTTTAATTTTAATTCCCAGTGTAAAATTGTTATCATTTATGAATCTGGATGTCTGATACTTCTAAATTGATAAATCTATTAATATTAGATCCCATGTATCTATTAAAATGTAACAAAGTAGACACTAAATCTCTATTACTAGATTTTGGGTTGTTATAGGCCGGGTTTCTCTTGAATTGTAACTTAGATGAGATTGGGACTAAACCATTGAATGTCTAGGTGTAGTCTGCATATATAAAAGACTGAGTTATGTTTCCCCCTAAAATAGATATGGATTCTTCTATGCCAAAGACTGAAATAATTTAGGATGGAGCCTATAAAATTTTAATTTTGGTATTCTCTTGTAAAATAATGTTTTTTATAAACTGATAAATAATAAGGTAGTGGGGTTGATCCTCTAGATGTGAAAATATAGGATGTAAAGAGTTACTACTCTCCATCATAAGTGTTATACAATAGTGGGTTCTATCTCTCTCAGTTTGTTGGATTGGTTAAGTGTGGATTAGGGCCATTTAGATCTAATGTACAATAAAATTATCTTTTTTTATCTTTTACGTTATTTCATTTTTCTTTTCTCACACATTACATATATCTTATTGTTGGAATTTTTTATTATTTGAGCTTACCACTTCCCACTCTTAACGTTTCATCTATAAATAATTTTTTAAAGAAAGAAAATTTAGACACCCTATTTTCCGTTTCAATCAACCCCGCATGGCCTAACACATAATTATTTAGGTATAATTTGTTGGAGATACAATGAAAGAGTAGTTAAAAGATAAATAGGGGAGATATAGGATTCGACTCAATATAGTATCCCCTAAGTATATTTATCTTTTTCTTACAATGGATATATGTTAATATTTCTTGTGAAAACATCATAAAATCTATGACATGAAATATATGTCGAATATTTAATTAAATATAATTAATATTACTTATTTGTTAATTTATATTGTTTATTTTTGTTTTATCTTGGATGAAATTCATTCTTTTGACAATTTAAATTTAAATTATTTTACGATTTTACAAAAAAAATCGATATATGAAAATTAATATTGAGGCCTATTCAACATAGATTTAACCCTTTCAATATATCAATTGATTGAGAACAAAAGATTTTAAATAATGACCTTCCTTTTGTAAATTATGTTTTTCCAGTGAATGAAAATTGATTGCTTTCTTTTCAGAATACTGAATGAAAATTCATCTTAAAATATATTGTGTTGAATTCATTTGTAGTTATATACTTGATATATAATATAATATATTTTCTTGATCAATATTTTCTTTCTTTTTAAAACCATATTCAAGGACATAAAACTTTCAGCAAGTATAAGGCCCCAACCTTAAACATTACTTAATCTTGATTTATTACAAGATTACACATTGAGGATCTCTTCGGGTTAGAGTTTTCGATAATTAGATCATAAAACTTGCATTACATTCCACATATAAACAAAGTGGTTACATAAAGATAGTATTCTTCTTTCCCATTAATGGAAACATATTTAAAATAAAGCATGGATTCTTTTTTTGACACTTCCTTGACACTATCATCATATCATGTACCTTTCCCTTGACCTGTGAAAAACATTTCAAAAAACATGGGATGAGCTTAAAAAGATCAGTAAGGGATATAAAAATATGGAAAGGAAACATGGGTACATATATACATAAGAATGAAATCATACTTTACCCATAAAACATAAGCACTTTAACATACAACATCAAATCATGAATAAATCATATAAATCATAAGACATAAAGGTAACTTGAGGAATTCATAACATTCTTACGTAGGGAGTAACCCTCTTGGTTACATTTGGAATACCCATCACAGTTTATTCCCTAAATCTCTTTTGATAAACCATAACATTTCACACCTTCACGTTACCCAATGCATTGGAGAGCTATATCGGGCTCACCCACCCTTAGTTTATCACAGAACCACCCATCTTCATAATAATTCCCAAGAACCTCAACATAATCGTATCACATAAAACATGCATAAAGGAAACATAACATTTCCACCTTTCAATCACAAGATATAAATACAACACATTGATATAAAAACATTATGAAAACCATTTTCGATACCAAAACAAAATAAAAGTAAAACATGGTATTTATTTTTCTTTAAAAAAAGGTATGGCTTGTAGAGGAAGCCGAAACTCAAATAATGGTCACGGCGGCGGAGAAGTCGTTGTGACCGCATACGTATGACAAAAACATTCCCTTTTGTCGTTTAGTAAACACTTCGTATAAAAAAGATTCCTTTTGAATAAACGTAAAAGTCAAAGAGGTTTATACACCATATAAAAGAATGTTGTGTATAAAACAAAATATGCCTCAATGAAAGGATATTGAGACGAAGTCCCATACCTCGGGTCCGACTTGACTCGATTGTTCTTTAATGTCCTGAATAATAAACTTGAGTTAATTTCTACTTGCTTAAGAACCTTTTTCAAGTTCATTATTCCTTTTATATCACTTATTTCCATGTCATGAACACTATGTAATTATTTAAGTTTATAACGATCGTTTTAACGATCATTGGTACTTGAGTAAAAAATAAACCCTTTATAATTACAAGTTGGTCATGTATCCATTATATCTAGAATGGTATTCATGATGTAGATATCATATATATCATATATATACAGTACATGCATGAATTTATAATATTACATAACATTTAGAGGTAAGAAATGAAATGCACCGTTCATGGAGACGGTAAGCCATACGTACGCATGAACGCTACTTTCATTTCTATTTCGTATTTTATTAAATGGAATAATAATTATATAAAGGTATATTATAATTTCAGTATAATATCATATATAATATCATAGTTCCATCCTTTATACATCCTACATATGGTATTTAACGAATCAAATCATTTTGAGGGGGCGGTAGTCCGCACTTCCTTAAATGAAGATATCGCGTTTACCCATAATGGAAACCATAAAGGTATGCCCAAAATGAAAAATATAGAAGCTTATGGAAAACATAAACATATTATATATCATATATAAATATAGTGACATCTTAATGACCACCTTTTAAGGTGTTAAAAGAATGTTGAACAATCATCGTTTCCGGAGGCATAAAATCACCATCCACGGAAACAATATGTCCTTTTACCATTAGATGTAGGTGTGTGTAAGTGTAGCTCGAATCCTTCTTATAACAACATCCTAGTATATTTAATATACTGTAGTTGTTACAAAATAAATGTTTAAAAAGCGTTTAGGGAGTTGGAGAAGCAAAATAAAACAAAAGGACTCAAAAGAAGACATTACCTTAAAATCGGGTAACTCCCTTTGGTTTGAGCTCAAAGGCTTCCTTGGGAAGACTTAAGCCCAAGGTGAGGTTTCAAGGAGTAATATAGGGAATTGTAGAGATAAAATGGGCAGGGGTTGGTGGATTGAAAGGCTTTTGGAGTGTGGGTAAGGAGGTAGAGGTGGGGGCCTTTTATAAGAGGAGAGGAGGGGCACTCTTGGAAAGTAAAGAAATGTTACTTTATTTGAAAATGATTTTCGGATTCAAAAGGTCCCACATTGATATAATTCGAGGGTAAGGTGATGAGGGTTCGATATACACCTATCCAATAGGTTTTGGACATGTGTAGATCATAGAGTTTACATTATCATTTCATTTTATTTAAATCCTTTATTAATGAGGTAATCACTGCATCATCATGATGTCATAAATAATTTACTTTATATAAAGTCTAAATGTTATGAAAAAAATACTATACTGTAGGAAATATTTTTATCTTTCTAATGAATATTTATAGTACAAAATATCATTTATGTAGACAAAATTAAAAATATTTTACTTAGGTGATACATACTTTGTCACATTTAACGTTCTTTAAAAATAAAAAGATAAAAAGTCATTTTCTCACAAAAGTGATTCCATGGGCCCCCCCCAGTTTGGCACAAGGCATCCCATGGTCTTCCATGAGACAACCAGTAGCCTTAGAGCACATGTTTTTGTATTTTTGTATTATTATGATATCAGTTTATTATCTTTAACTACCTGATTACTCATTAATCAAGATAATTAAAGAAAATTACCATCGTTACTATTCACAATGTCCAAAAATAACAGAGTCTTAATTACATAATTTGGACCTTATGATTCCAAATATTTAATCCATTTTACCAAATTACAAACACATAAATTGCAATAATTGATTTAAAAATAATTACCGTTGTCAAAACAAATAGCTGGTTTTTTTGAAACAATATCTATGAAAAGTTTGGCATTAGTTTATGACCAATTCCAAAGTGAAATTAATAATAATGTCCACCATTGGATTAAATGGTAAAAATATATTCAGATTACACTTAAAGACCAATTAATAGGTTAACCTAACCGTATAATTAAATTAAATGAAAAATCAGTTTTGATGTAAGATGCAGTATTTTTTCACTATTCATTAAAAAAATGAACATTGTCCGAAAAATACCAAAAATTTATCCAATGTAAATTTCAATGTCCCAATCATAATAAATATGTTTATTTTGACAAATATAGATTATAAAATTTTCAAATGTTTGATTTAAAAAGGGTTTGCCATTAAAAGGCAGTAAAACAATCTTTTAAGAATATTAGTGTATTCCATGCATAAGATTGTATTTATTTTCATTTTAAGCCTCTAAAACACTATCTAATTCGCTGATAGACATAGATAAAAATATCTATTATTCATTACTTACTTGGGATGTTACATCCTTCCCCCCTTTATAAAATTGCGTCCCTGCAATTTATTTACTTATCCAATAAATGTGGGTACTTATCCCTCATTGCCTTTTCAGATTCCCATGTTGCCTCTTCCATCATGTGGGTTTTCCACAATACCTTTACCCGATTAATCACCTTATTTCGTAAAACTTTCTCCCTGTGGTCAAGAATCTAGACTGGTTTTTCCTCATAAGATAGGTTCTCTTCCCTCTGAACTACCTCTAGACTCAAAACATGAGATGGATCTGGCATATACTTTCTCAACATCGAAACATGAAAACCATTGTGTACCTGAGATAAACTCGGAGGTAAAGCCACCCGGTATGCAACTGATCCAACTCTCTCCAGAATTTCATATGGTCCAATGAACCTTGGACTCAGCTTTCCTTTCTTACCAAATCTCATCACACTTTTCCATGGTGAGACTTTGAGGAAAACATGATCACCTACCTCAAAAGTTAGATCCTTCCTCCTGTTGTCTACATAACTCTTCTGCCTACTCTGAGCTATTCAAATGTGTTTCTGAATCAGCTGAACTTTTTTTGCCATCTCTTCTACCAATTTTGGTCCCATCAACTTCCTTTCACCCACTTCATCCCAGAAAGCAGGTGTTCGACACCGCTTCCCATATAACGCCTCAAATGGTGCCATCTGTATACTAGAAAGAAAACTATTATTATATGAAAATTCAACCAAAGAAAGATGTTAGTCCCAACTTCCCTGATAATCCATCAAACAAGCTTGTAGCATATCTTCCAAGGTCTGAATTGTTCATTCTGACTACCCATATGATTGAGGATGACATGCTGTACTAAAATTTAATTCAGTACCCAACGACTTCTGAAGGATTTTCCAAAAGTTAGATGTGAACCTGGGATCACGATCAGATACAATGGAGAGGGAAACTCCATGTAACCTGACTATCTCTTTAATATAAAAATGGGAAAGTTGATCTAGGGAAAAAGTATCTCGTATAGCAAGGAAGAGGCAGATTTATTCAAGCGATCAACAATAACCCAGATTGCATTATTACCTCGAGATGTCTTCTGTAATCCCACAACAAAGTCTATGGATATATTCTCCCATTTCCACTCTGGCACTGGTAAATGCTGAAGCATCCCTTTAGGTAACTGCCGCTCTGATTTAACCTATTGACATGTCAAACTCTTCACAGTAAAATCAACAATATCTCTTTTCATTCCATCCCACCAGTAATACTCCCGCAGATCCTTGTACATCTTAGTACTTCCAGGATGAACTGAAAACGGAGAACTATGAGCTTCACATAACAACTCTCTCTTTAACTATGAATCACAAGGCACACACAATCTCTTCCCAAATCTCAAAACACAATCTTTATCAATGTTGAATTAATGAAACTTACCTCTCTGAACTAGCTCTACCTTTTTCTGCATCTCACTGTCTTGCTTCTGTGCTTGCTTGATTCTATCTGATAGATATGATCTCACTGATACCTGAAACAAAATAGAAGAACTTCATGCACCAACAACTTCTATGCCAAAGTTCATCAAATACTTAACCAAAGGATCACGTTCCAAACGCAACATTGCTAATGAAGAATTACTTTTTCGACTCAAAGCATCAGCCACTTTATTTGCTTTTCCCGGATGGTAATGAATTGTACAATCATAATCTTTGATTAATTATAGCCATCTCCTCTGTCTCATGTTTAACTCTTTCTGAGTGAATATATACTTTAAACTTTTGTGATCAGTATATATTTCACAATTTACTCCATAAAAATGATGCATCCAAATTTTTAAATAGAAAACAACAGCAGCTAATTCCAAATCATGTGTAGGGTAATTTACCTCATGAGTTTTCAACTGTCGTGAAGCATAAGCAATTACCTGATAATTCTACATTAGGACGCAACCAAGTCCTTTTAATGAAGCATCACTGTATATAACAAACTCACCATTCCTAGAAGGTAGTGCCAAAAATGGAGCATTCACCAATCTTCTTTTCAATTCCTGAAAAAAAATCATCACATTCTTTTGTCCAGATAAACTTAACACCCTTCCGAGTTAGGTTAGTCATTGGGCTAGACAACCGTGAAAAATTTCTAACAAACCTTCGGTAATAGCCTGCCAAACCAAGGAAGCTACGAATCTCAGTTACATTTGTGGGTCTTGGCCAGTCTTCCACAACTTTTGTTTTTTCAGGATCAACCGTTATCCCATCTTTAGAAACAATGTGACCAAGGAAAGAAATTTGTTGCAACCAAAACTCACACTTTCTGAATTTTCCATACAGTTTCTTTTCTTTTATGGTGTGTAAGATAACCCTTAAATGTCTTTCATACTCCTATTTACTTTTCGAAAACACCAAAATATCATCATTGAAAACCACCAAAAACATATCCAAGAACTCATGGAAAATTATATTAATTAAGTCCATGAATTAAGTAGGTGCATTGGTTAGCCCAAAAGGCATTACTACAAATTCATAATGGCCATATCTTGTACGGAATGCGGTCTTCGGAACATCTGCTTCCATTACCTTCAGCTGATGGTACCCTGATCTCAAGTCAATCTTTGAAAAATACTGAGCTCCCTGGAGCTGATAAAACAAATCATCGATATGAGTCAAAGGATATTTGTTATTAACAGTGATGTTATTCAAGGATCTATAATCAATGCAAAGTCTCATTGAACCATCTTTCTTTTTAACAAATTAAACAATAGCACCCCATGGTGATGTGCTAGGTCGAATGAAACCTTTCTCTAATAAATCTTGCAATTGCTCCTTCAACTCTTAAAGTTCAATTTGAGAAATTCGATAAGGGGGTTTTGAAATTGGATTAGCATCAGGAACTAAGTCAACAGTAAACTCAACTTCTCGATCTAGTATTATTCCAGGAAACTCATCAGGAAAAACATCAGGATACACATTTACCACTGGCACATCATTAATCTGAATAGTTCCTTTATTTTCAACGATGTGTGCAAGGTAACATTCATTTCTATCTTTTACATGTTTCTTGGGCTCTTGATATGTTATCAACAGTAAGGGTTCATTCTTGTACACAAACTGAATGTCTTTTTGAAAAGAAACTTCTTTAGCTCTACAGTCAATCTTAGAAAGGTAAATAGAGAGCCAATCCATACCCAGGATAACATCAAACTCCACTAGAGGTAGAACAATAAGGTTTTCAAGTAGGTTCTTTCCACATATAAGGATAGGAAGATTCGTATAAATTCATTTTTCCTCAACATTTCCCCCAGATGATTTTACCAAATGTTCAGGAGTCATTTCTCGAGATTGTATTCCCATTTCACTAGAAAAGTTTTCAGAGATGAAAGAATGTTTGGACCCCGAATCAAACAACACGCTGGCATAATCTGAAAAAACAAAAAAAGTACCTGATACAACTTCATTTGATGGCCTGACATCTGCTGAAGTAGTTGCAAAGGATTTCACCACCCCATTCTGCTTGTAGTCTAACTGCTTCCCATCACTCAAGCTCTTTGTCGGACACTTGTTTGCATAGTGACCCATCTCATTGCACTTAAAACATTTCACTAACTGAAAATCAAATTTGGTCTTACCTTCACCTTGATCTTTTTCAGTGGAATCACGAGCCTTATGTACCATCTTACCACATCGGTAGCACTTTCCAGAATTCAGAAAACATTCCCTAGCATTCCTTTTTCCACATTTATCACAAACTGGAAACTTAGATTTCTTACCATCAGACTTTTTTGAAAAATTCTTCCATTTCTCCTGCCACCTTGGTCTCTTCTTCTGCTGGTTGTTATAGAACACTTGATCATCGGAAAACTCCATTTCCACCTTCTCAGCACATCGAACAAGATTTTCATAACTTTTAAACTCACGAGAAGCTAATGCCTTTCGATATTTTGGATTTAATCCTGAGTAAAAATGATTGATTTTACTATTAAGGTCTCGGATAAAATTTAGAGCATACCTTGCCAATCTAGTGAACCTTTCTTCATAGGTAGCCACAGAGTCTTCCTCTTGCCTCAATTCCAAGAATTGTTTCTCCATACTAAGTCAAACAGCCTTAGGAAAATACTTTTCAAGAAACATACCTTTGAATTCATCCCAGTCGAGAGCATCAATCTCATCAGCGTCCCTGATATTTTTAACCATCGACCACCACTGATCTGCTTCGCCCTCCAAACGGTAAATAGAAAGACTAACCTTCTGTTTGTCTGAACACCCCATGACATCCAAAATCTTCTCTAGTGCTTTAATCCACCCTTCAGCTAGCACATGGTCAGATGATCCTATGAATGATGGGGGATGTTGCCTCATGAAATGTTCCACCACTTACATGTTCCTCTGTCGTTGATCTGGCTGATCTCGTGTATGGATACCACTGCCATTTATCGCTTGAGTCAACTACGCCATTACTGCAACAAACTATTCAGTTCCAATTCCGACCATCTCAGGATGCTGATTCGGAAGGTTATTTCCTTCTGCATGCCTTCCTAGCACTGCTTCCCTTTTTTCTCCATGGAAAACCATTCTGAACAAGCATGTCTTAGATGAAGCAACTTGGTAATCTTCAAATACTATATCACTTCAATTTGACCAAAAAAAAATTTGGATAACCATTTAATAGAATTCTAACTCCTAAAGTTATCTAAACCGACCTTTGATACCAACTATAAGGCCCCAGCCATAAACCTTACTTAATCTTGAGTTATTACAAGATTACACATTGAGGATCTTTTCGGGTTTAGTGTTTTAGAGAATTAGATCATAAAACTTGGATTACATTACACATATAAACAAAGTGGTTAAATAGAGATAATATTATACTTTCCCATCAATGGAAACATATTTAAAATAAAACATGGATTCTTTCTTGACACTTCCATGACACTATAATCATATCATATACCTTTCCCTTGACCTGTGAAAGACATTTCAAAAAACTTTGGATGAGCATAAAAAGCTCAGTAAGGGATATAAAAATATGGAAAGGAAACATGGGTACATATATACATAAGAATGAAATCATACTTTACCCATAAAACAAAAGAACTTTAACATACCTCATCAAATCATGAATAAATCATAGAAATCATAAGACATAAAGGTAACTTGAGGCATTCATAACATTCTTACGTAGGGAGTAACCCTCTTGGTAACATTTGGAATACCCATCACAGTATATTCCCTAAATCTCTTCGGAAAAACCTTAATGTTTCACTCCTTCGCGTTACCTAATGCATTGAAGAGCTATATCGGGATCACCTGCCCTTAGTTTATCACGGAACCACCCGTCTTCATAATAATTCCCAAGAACCTCAACATAATCGTATCACATAAAACATGCATAAAGGAAACATAACATTTCCACCTTTCAATCACAAGATATCAATACAACACATTGATATAAAAACATTATGAAAACCACTTTCAATACCAAAACAAAATAAAAGTAGAACATGGTATTTATTTTTCTTTAAAAAAAGGTATGGCTTGTAGTGGAAGCCGAAACTCAAATAATGGTCACGGCGATAGAGAAGTCGTTGTCGCCGCATACGTATGAAAAAAACATTTCCTTTTGTCATTTAGTAATCGCTTCATAAAAAAATGATTCCTCTTTAATAAACGTAAAAGTCAAAGAGGTTTATACACTATATAAATGAAGGTTGTGTATAAAACAAAATATGCCTCAATGAAAGGAGATTGAGACGAAGTGCCATACCTCGGGTCCGACTTGACTCGATTATTATTTAATGTCCTGAATAATAAACTTGAGTTAATTTCTACATGCTTAATAACCTTTTTCAAGTTCATTATTCCTTTTATATCACTTATTTCCATGTCATGAACACCATGTAATTATTTAATTTAATAACGGTCGTTTTAACGATCATTGGTACTTGAGTAAAAAATAAACCCTTTATAATTACAAGTTATTCATGTATCCATTATATCCAGAATGGTATTCATGATGTAGATATCATATATATCATATATATCTAGTACATTCATACAATTATAATATTACTTAACATTTAGAGGTAAGAAATGAAATGCACCGTTCATGGAGACAGTAAGCCGTACGTACGCATGAACGCTACTTTCATTTCTATTTCGTATTTTATAGAATGGAATCATAATTATATAAAGGTATATTATAATATCAGTATAATATCATATATAATATCATAGTTCAATCCTTTATACGTCCCACATATGGTATTTAACGAATCAAATCACTTTGAGGGGGCGGTAGTCCGCACTTCCTTAAATGAAGATATCGCGTTTACCCATAATGGAAACCATAATGGTTTGCCCAAAATGAAAAATAAAGAAGCTTAAGGAAAACATAAACATATTATATATCATATATAAATATAGTGACATATTAATGGCCACCTTATAAGGTTTTAAAAGAATGTTGAACAATCATCATTTTGGGAGGCATAAATTCACCATCCAGGAAAACAGTTTGTCCTTTAGCCATAAGATGTAGGTGTGTGTAAGTGTAGCTAGAATAATTCTTATAAAAACATCCTAGTAAATTTAATATACTGTATTTGTAACAAAATAAATGAATAAAAAGAGTTTAGGGGGTTGGAGAAGCAAAATAAAACAAAGGGACTCAAAAGAAGACATTACCTTAAAATCGGGTAACTCCCTTTGGTTTGAGCTCAAAGGCTTCCTTGGAAAGACTTCTGCCCAAGTTGAGGCATTAAGGAGTAAGAGAGGGAAGTGGAGAGACAAAATGAGCAGGGTTTGGCCGAGCCAAAGGCTTTGGGAGTGTGGGTAAGGAGGTAGAGGTGGGGGCCTTTTATAAGAGGAGAGGAGGGGCACTCTTGGAAAGTAAAGAAATGTTACTTTATTTGAAAATGATTTTCGGATTCAAAAGGTCTCACATTGATATAATTCTAGGGTAAGGTGATAAGGGTTCGAAATCCACCCATCCAATAGGTTTTGGACATGTGTAGGTCATAGATTTTACATTATCATTTCATTTTATTTAAATCCTTTATTAATGAGGTAATCGCTGAATTATCATAATGCCATAAATAATTTAATTTATTTAAAGTCTAAAAATTATGAAAAAAATACTCTGACGTAGGAAATCTCTTTATCTATCTAATGAATATTTATAGTCCAAATTATCATTTATTTAGACAAAATTAAAAATAGTTTACTTAGGTGATACATTCTTTATCACATTTAACATTCTTTAAAAATAAAAAGATAAAAAGTCACTTTCTCACAAAAGTGATTCCATGGGGCCCCCAAGATTGGCACAAGTCATCCCATGGTCGGCCATGAGACAAAAAGTAGCCTTATGACACATGTTGTTGTATTTTTGTATTATTATGATATCATTTTATTATCTTTAACTACCTGATTACTCATTAATCAAGACAATTAAAGATAACTACCATCGTTACTATTTATAATGTCCAAAAATAAAAGATTAATAATTACATAATTTGGAACTTCTGATTCAAAATATGTAATCCATTTTACCAAATTACAAACACATAAATTTCAATAATTGATTTAAAAATAATTCCTGTTGTCAAAACAAATAGCAGGTTTTTTTGAAACAATATCTATAAAAAGTTTGGCATTAGTTTATAACCAATTCCAAAGTGAAATTAATCCTAATGACCACCATTTGATTAATAGGTAAAAATATATTCAGGTTAAACTTTAAGACCAATTTAAAGGATAATCTAACAATATAATTAAATTAAATGAAAAATGAGTTTTGATGTAAAATGCAGTATTGTTTCACTATTCATTAAAAAAATGAACATTGTCAGAAAAATACCAAAAATTTATCCAATGTAAATTTCAATGTCCCAATCATAATGAATATGTTAATTTTGAAAAATATAGATTATAAAATTGTCAAAAGATTGATTTAAAAAGGGTTTTCCATCAAAAGGCAGTAAAATAATCTTTTAAGAATATTAGTGTATTCCATGCATAAGATTGTATTTATTTTCATTTTAAGACTCTAAAACAATATCTAATTCATTAATAGACATCTATAAAAATATCTATTATTCATTACTTACTTGGTATGTTACAGAAAGACTCTTAAATTTATCCCCATCTTAATCATATTTGGTATATATTATCCCTTACAACCCTTTCACTAACAAAATATTCTCAACACATCCACTTAACTATTTTTTTATATTCTATATTCATACTCTAATTTCTCACGAAATCATTTTCACTACATTCCTTATTTTTTCATTGAATAACCCCTTTGGTAACCCACTTACCTTCCCTTTGGTTCGACCGTTGAAAACTATTCTAGTGTAAAAGAATATTTATGAAATTTTGATAGTCGTAATGACCTCTAGTCCTTTTAAGATATAGATCTTGAATTGAACTCAAAGAATAAACATTAATTATTCCTCTTAAAATATCCAAATGTGTGTTTCCTTTCACATTACTAGGTTAATATTCATTCAGGCAACTCATGTTCTTTCAATTCAACGTTGGCTTAATGTCTTGAGAGTCTTAGAGAAAACTATTATGATAATTTCAATGTCTTTTTATATGGATATAATTCAAAACAAAATCATGGTAAAATTCATAAATTTTTACAATATTTCCATAATCACAATCCAAAATTTACAAAAAATGACATAAGTCATTTGAAAATAAGGATTATTTATTTTTTTTTCAAAAATTATTATACGAATTAGAAATTAAAATGTAATCTGAATAATGAAAAATTAAATGTTTTGAGAACCTTATGATAAATAAAACTCAACTAATTTCAAATATTCATAGAATTAAAATAAAGCAATTTATCCCATAGAATATATTAGATGACAAAATAACAGAAGTTTTGAAAATTAAAATTCTAAAATAAAAAATTGTAGATTTTTCTGGACAATTACATCTGAAATGAATATTCCACCAAAATAATGAAATTTACTAATCATTATATGATTATAAAATTAACCAAAATATAAATTCATCCAATTAAGAACAAAAAATTATGTTATTTAAATAATAATAATTTCAACTAAAAATTAACCAACATTCAATAATTCTAAATTAAATGTTTTTTCGGGGGAAAAAAAATAAATTACATTTCAAAATGGTTAGGCAATCTTTTATCAAATCGAAAACACATTACATATCAGGAGATATAAAATATTACCGAATGAATTGGAGGGACATATTATTTTCCCCACCTATCATATCGTAATATATAAATTAATATGTGTTTTACATATGAAAACATTCATTATTTAATTATTCAATATGTATACCCTAAGAAATAAATGTGTTTTATAAATACATCCACAAATATTTATCATAATCCATTCAAAGAATGATCGAGGATGTTTTTAATAACTTATACGATTATGATGGAAAAAATAAAATCCCCAAAAATGAGGAAATTCACTATAAAAGAATAATTTGGTATAATACACCAAACATAGAATAATATATTTTAAGAAGAAAAAATATAACTTAATGAAAATAAATCCATTTAAATTATCAGTCAAAATTTTGTTAAATGAATAATGAAATTTAAAATAATAGAAAAACCATAAAATTTCAAATTAAATACCAATAATAAATATTGAATCATGATATAATATGTAAAATAGGTAGTATATATATCCTATATATGATTACTTTTCCATAATATGATCCTTGTCCTAAAGAAGAGAACATGAGAAAAAAAAAACTCTTATGATATGGGAATTTTATAAATCAAAAGAACATGAAGGGGAAACTATGACTTAGAAATTCAAATAATACAAGATAAAAAAAGTTATATTATAAATTAGGATATTATATATTAAATTAAACCATATAAAATAGTATAAGGTGTATAATATTATCCATGTCATAAGGAATTAAAATTAAGACATGGGTACCATACAAAAACCTTAAAAGGTGATGTATGAATATATCAATGAAGAGATTATTTGAAAAAAAAACATAAATCCACATAAAAATGGAAATAAATAATAAAAAAACCAGAGGATATAATTATAATAAAACTATAATATTATAATAAATGATGAAATTTTATTACTCAATGATAAATTAGAGTTTAGAATCCCATTATGGGAATTTCATGGACCCACTTATTCTTGTTGGATTGAGGATACAATAAATCATTACTAGGCCTTAGGTGACATCCCTAAGATAAAAAAGGCTTGAAGTAAATGTATAAGGGTTTCAAATGAAAGTGGTGTATTATTTACCCATTAATAAATAAACCACTAACTAAATAACTGCTCTAAGATGCATGATGAAAACAAGGCTACTCCACCATCATCTTTAAAACAAAACCACACTAAAGTGTAATACAACCCAATACAATGAAACAATAAAATTATATAGTGGAATACAACCATAAGATACTCAAAGAAAACTACAATACTCCCTGATCAACAAGATATATGATCCAAAATCACCAAACAACCCATGTATCATGATATGGTGCTAAGTACATTTGATACTTTACCATTTCCCATGTAACTAAGTATAGCATCTGCAAAAAAATCAATGTCTCAAATAATGGGTGAGTATAAAACTCAGTAGGATTTCCTTAATGAATTATCTACTCATTCCAATAGTATAGAATAGTTAGAATATTTTATATAAAATATTTTATATAAAATGATTTCCCAAAATAATTTATAACTAAATATAATGATGTTTCCAAACTATTTATAACCAAATGAAAATTAGTGATTTTTAAAACAATATTCCCAGCAAGTCATATTTCTAAAAGACAACAAAAAAGGGTTTAAAACCATTTCACATTAATGTTTTAGCATAATTGGTCCATTCCACTTATTAGAACATTCAACTATGCATGCCTCATTATAATAGTTCCATAATCAAGTGCAGTTTCTCATCGATCTACCAGGTCTTCACAAGTTATTTATATCATATATTCCATTACATTTTTGGAAATGAGAAAAATTTTATATTTCAACCAAGCCACAATAATACGATATAAACACTTACCACTATTATGCCAAAACAATTTCAAAACATTTCAATAAAATCATTCATTTATTGTAAATCATTAAACAAGACAATTTAAAACACCCATTCCATTTCAATAAAACCATACATTTAATTGAAAATACTTCAATCAAATATAAATATTATAATTCCAAAAAAATTCCATTTCAAAATCCCCAATTTAAAATGAAGAATCAAATAACCTTTTAAGAAAACTAATTTTACAAATTTCCACAATCTTTCAAGCCGTCACAAAAGAGGCTTTCCAAAAATTCTCAAACAGCCAATTCAGAATCAATTTGACACAATAATATCAACTTTATATAATTCTAATCAGTTCTAATAGGTGTATTTGAGAGTGAATGATCCTACCTCGATGGTTTTTCAAAAAACTGAAAACAAACCAAGAACACTGAAGAAAACCTGGTCGAATCTACAAAAAACGCAATAGATCTATTATCCTATCATGATCAATAACAAATATCATCATATTATGAATCCAAAATCATATATATACCCATAAGGATCATATATATTAGACACATATACTAGAGTAGATGTAGATCTATGTAGATCATATAACACATGATATGTAAGACGAAGAACGATTCTTATAGCTAGAATCTATCTGAAAAACCCTATGGGAGGGCCTCATATTGATTCCAAATCAATTTGGAGAGGTTATACAACCAAAAATGGAGAATAATAATGATTTATGGATGATTAATGGAAAAATTATGGAGTTAGAATAAATACCAGTTAGATCCTTTTTTAAGATCTATCTTTGACCCTACACATGATTAGTCTGTATAGTTAGAAAAACCATTCGCTAACAGTGCTTTAGATTCTACCTTAAAAAAAACTCACTCAAACTCCTCACATGGTATCCATTTTTATTCACCCACAGTTCGGAATCTATTTTGTTAAATTTCCCAACATAAGACTAAAATTAAAATTAACTCCTAGGCTCTCGCACAGATTGGAATGCATAGACCATGAAAATCCCCTTATATCTCCAAAAAATTATTAAAAGTTCACCCAAACCATCCATCCATCACTCTTACACTTTATAATACTAAAAAACACTATGTAACTGTTTCATAATAGAATCTTAGGGTACTATATTCTCCCCACCATTTGTCTTTCCATCCTCAGAAAGTAGAAAACCATTATCTCCATGAAAGTGTTTTGACCGTTGATCTTTCATTTACATCTCATGTTCCCATGTCTATTCCTAAATATTACTATATTACAATAAAAAACACAATATACTGATGATTTTTCTATACAATAATTTTCTTTCTTATCCACAATCTACACCAGGATATGTACCAAAGAAGAATCTCTCTCTAAGTCAACATGATCTCATCTGATCAGATGGTCCGGATCTGGATTATATTTTTTCAGATAAGATACAAGGAATACATTATGTTCCAAACTGAACCATGGTGGAAATGTAAATTTATATGCAAAATCTTCAAATCAATCCAGTATCTCGAAAGGGCCAATGTCTCGAGGATATAAATTTACACTATTCTCAAAATGAAGATGTCCAAGCCTTGGAGAAATCTACAATAATACATGATCACACAAAATGGATGACAATAGTCATTGATGACGAAATGAATATTATTTTAGATGAATCAGAGTCATCTCAATCTGTTTCTTGATCAACTAAACATTCTCCATTATTTCTTGGATAGGGCTTAGCCCAACAAGTGATGTTTCACCTGTTTCCATCCATCAAATTGGAGAATGACAAGGATATCAATACAATGCCTCTAAAAAATTCATATGTATCAAAGCCTAATAGATATTATTATATGAGACCTTCAATAGGGTTATATTCTCTTCCAATGTGCCAGTGAAATACATTACATAGTCCAACAACATGTCTTCCAATGTATGTATCATTCTTTTATATTTCTGATCAATCTAAGGATGACACACTGTACTCAATGTAAACTGAGTCCAATGTGCATTATGTAAGGATTTCCAAAAGTGAGGACTGATCCTTGAATCTCTATTCTTTACTATAAAAAAATTTACTCCATGTTGTTTTATCACCTCTTGGACATATATTTAGGATTGATTCTCCACCGTAAGAGTTTAATCGATAGGAATGAAATGGGCCAACTTGGAATGTTAATCCACTATCACCTATATGGAATCATTTTGTTGAACCATTATTGGGTTACCTATAACAAAATACACCACTATATGCTCTAATTTTTATACTAGGACAGGTAATGACTACAACATACCTACTGGTTGTTGATGGTCTACCTTAACTTTCTAAAAATTTAAATACTTTGAAACAAATTTTGGCACTTTTCTTTTTAATTCCACTCTACCGAAACTGCACCTTCAACATCTTGTACTTCTTCTATAAACCCGGATGTATGTCCCATATTGAATAGTGGTGATCATGAAGAAGTTGTTCTTGACAAACCAGAGTTACAACCATACGATCTTTGAACCACAACTTTATACTCCCATCAAGTTTCCATTCATCAATGGTCTCCCGACCACTGAGTTTTTAACACATAACCAAGCATTCTATATTCGATGTTTGTGTATATTTGACCATATTTACCAAATTTGGAACCATATAAACTGAAAGGAAAACCAAAAAATCATCTTAGTCTTTACATTACACATGCATGTCAGCTAAGACCAACATCAACTGTGATTTATATCATACATTTTTTTTTAACTAAGTGTAAAAATATCTTCTAACTTCATCTACCACTGAATTTCCCTTACCTGGTGTATACATAAATTCAAAGCCTACCATCTATAGATACTCTATCCACCCCATTTTCCTTAGATTCAAATCTCATTGTGATAAAATTTGTTTCAAGATTATATGATCCATGAACACAACAAATTTCTCACCAAATAGATAGTGATGTTGTGTATTAGAATCATGAAGGACTAAATTTATCTCCAATTAGTGGGTTGGGTAGTTCTTCAAATGACCTCTAAACATCCTTGAACAATAAACAACCACATTGTATAATTTCATGAGAACACATCCCATCCAAAATCTCGAAGAATTACTATACACTATATACCCCTATCCTACTTCGGGAAAAATATAGATAGGTGCTGACATTAAAAAAACATTCTACTATTCAAAAGAATTATTTCATTCTTCACTATATTGGAATGGAACATTATTATTTTAAAAAGATATAATTTGAAAGACAAGTCATGAGAAATCATGCACAAAGCATCAGTAATTCCCAGGTTGACCATGAAATCCTCATATCTCAAAGACATTCTTCGGTGGATTCCAAGAGATAACAACTACTATCTTTTTAGGATCCACTAAAACACACTTTTTTTAAATTACATGGCCAAAAAATTTACCTCTTGTATCCAAAAATCATACACTGGTAGTTTTAAATACAAATTATGATCTCCCAAGATTCCCAACACTGTCCCCAAGTGTGTCCCATGCTCATCCCTTGTCCATGAATACACCAATATGTCATCCACAAACACCATAACTATGGAATCCAGATATCATAGATATATATGGTTTTTCAATTCCATAAATATTTCTGGTGCATTAGTAATACCAAAAGGCATGAATACATATTCTTAGTGGCCATATCTACTTATAAAAGTTATCATCAAAATATCTTCCTTTGGAACTAACAATTGATGATATTCTGATTATAATTAAATTTTAGAGAACCATTGATCACCCCTTAATTGTTAAAATAGATCATTATTGTGTGGATTTGGTTATCTATTTTTTATCATAATTTGGTTAATATTATGATTATAAACATATAACCGATGAGTTCCATCTACTTTATTAATGAAAAACAGCAGTGATACCAATGGAGATATACATGGCCGAATGGATACTTTTCTTTCCTACTGTACTAACTGCACATTTAATTCCCTTAATTCTATTGGTATCATCTTATAAGATAGAATTAAAATAAGACTAGTCCCCGGAAGGATATCAATAATAAAATCCACTTCCCTTACTGATGGTAACCCTAAGAAGTTATTGGGAAATACATATAGAAATTTATCGATGAATGCTGTAATATTGCTATCCTGGATCTCTTCCATCGCTTCGAATGTCATCACTGCCAACTTATAGGAGATCATTCCCACTACTGGTTCCAAAAAACCTATCTCACCTTTTCTCTTCTACCCATAGTCATCTGATGAGATACTCGAAGATATCCTCAATTGTGAAACTAACCATCCTTTTATAATAGTTGATGTGATCCTAGAATGTTGTCAACTGATCCATACCATGGATTATATGAAATACATCCACTATAACACTGAGAATTTCCATTTTATCTTTTCTCCATCAATGGTTATAGAACATTCTCTACACAAAAAGGCTCGACATTCAGTTTCACCAAGAGGGGTTTGAACTTTTAATACATAAGGAATGATATCAAGTATTAAACATATAAAATAAATATGATAAGATTAAATGATAGAATGTGATGCATCATAATCAAACCACACTTGTATAAGGGTAGATTTCAGTAGAATGGTACCTCTCACCATAGATAGTCCAAAATGATCATCAACAATCATCTGCTCAGCTCTATACGAATGATTCATTGCAGAACTATTCTCTTTATTTCCTTTCTGATATTTCCCATGCTAAGGATTCATTGTGTTCTGAGAATCACTATGGTTACCACATCTTTATTGACGAGTTTGATTCAACTGGCCTCATCATATTGAAGTATATGATGCTTGTGACACATAAGAAGTGTCTTGAGCACATGGTCTTAGATAAGTGAGAAAATATCAATTATGATTCTCCATATTATTTTAATTATTTCATTATCTAGGTGGTGGTGTACATTATCACCTCATGTGGTCCAATGAACAAATTTGGAATCATCCCTCTTAGCTCTCTGGTCGTTGAGGAAGGTTCACTAATCTAGAAATTTGATCTTGATTTCTTCTCCCACCTTGGTTATATGTGTCCCTCTTCCGCTCCCCCCAGAATTTGAATTCCCAAAATTTATCATAGGTATCATCATACTCTATCCTCCTACAGATCCTGATTTGTCACGTTCAACCACTAGTGCTATGTTTTGTATCTTTATATAATATGTAATACATAGCACCACAATATTCGAATGGAACTTCTATCTTAGCCCCGATTTTAAAATTTGATCCTTCAAGGCCGCACTCACCACAAAATAGGGTGAAATTAATAGTAAATTCATGAATTTCACTAAATATTCTATGACAGAGATATTTTTATCCATTTGGTTAAAGGATCTTGTTGTTCTCTAGATCTTGAATGTGTAAGGATCAAATTGATTAATAAACAATTCATCAAAATCTTCCAAACTAATACCATTATCATTTTTCCCTACACCATTAGATCCCACCACTGGCATGAAATATCCTAGATCATATATGTTTATAGTTTATCTTTCAATTTCATTAGTGTTCCATTGAATTTGATGACATGATTTATCCTGTTCATCCACACCTTCTTCATTTCGGGTTCTGAATCACCCTAAAAGATGGATCGATTGTACTTTTTAACTGGATGGAATGATCAACATACCATGGATCATCCCTCTAGTTCCCCAATCCATAGCTTGAAACTCTTCGATGATACCCTGAACCATCTATCAGTTCACCTGCGGTTCAGGTGCAACCACATACTCCGTAACTTCTCTCTGTTGGTTTCTACGAAGCCTACTGAATTCCAATTTATAAATGAATAACAAACTCGGTAAGAATCACTATCTAGAAACTGATTTCTTATCCTTGGAAATCATATCACGTAAACTATAATAACATTGTTTTCTAAAAACAACCTTTTCCATGCTTAATCGATCTTGAAAAAAATCACCATTGATTTCGAAAATAAACCCATTTTCAAAATACACCATGTATTCTATTTTAAAAATCGTTCATTTGAAAACAAAGTCTATATTTATTTAAAAAATATACACCTATTAATATAATCATAAATCATTAATCCAAATTAAATATGAAATCCTAATGGGATGTCATTCCTCTAAAATGCATTTCATGCTTGTCTCATAGGCTAAACCCATGACAGTGAGATTCCAAACTCCTATAAATGTCTCCAAAAACATATGTACCGAAATTCCCGGTAACATTAATTTTAATAAAAAAAGTTATTTATGCCTTTTTATTATCTACATTTCATGTCCTAACAATCCAGCTTCTTTATAATATGAAAACCTGACGAATAAACAAGAAATATTTTCAACTCCAAGTCCCAAAAACTAATGAATACTTGTTCCACAAGGAAAGGAATAATCTAATACCACATAAATAAAACAAGCATTTGTATTGAACAAATTGATACATTTTGAAATGACCATCTAATTCTCAATGGCTTGATAATACATTGAATCATTAAAAAGACAAAAATAACATCCCCATGATTCCAAAGGATGGAAAAAATACTAAAGGTTTTTATATGAATGTGGGTGTAAATTTAAAATTTAAGAAATAAACCACTAATTAAATAACCACTATAGTGATTCATGATGAAAATAAGAATAATCAACAATCATATTTAAAAAAACCACACCAAAGTGTACAACAATGTAAGAAAAATCCACTATCAAAGTAAACGGTGGAAGACAACCACAAGATACTAGAGACAACTATAAGACTCCTTGCTCTATAAGTTCTATGCTCCAACATCACTAAACAACACAATTGTCATGATGTGGGGAAAAATACATTTGATAATTTACCCTTCGAAATGTCCTCAAAGATAACATCTAAAAAAGCACCAAAGTGACAAAGTAGGGGTGAATATAAAAATGTGTAGGCTTTCCCCAATAACATTCCTACTCATTCCACTAAGATAATTTTTTTGAAATGTTTTGATAAAATATTTTATATAAACTAATTTGGCAAACCATTTTATAACTAAAAATAAAAAAGTTACCAAACCATTTACAACCAATATTATACAGGTTATATATAATCCAAATTTCCTAGAATGTCATATTTCTATAAAAACAACCAATAAAGGCTTTAAAAACATTTCTCATTGACTTTTTGGTATAATCATTCCATTCAACTAATTCACACATTCTATCACACATGCCTCATTATGATAGTTCAATTCACATGAGTGGTTTCTCGTCGATCTACTATGTAATCGCAAGGTAATTATATCCCATATTACATTACACCTTTATCATTGAGAACATGTTCATATTTTGACCATGCCTTAAAAATTCAATATAAACACCCACCACTATTATGCCAAAACCAATGCAAACCATTCCAATAAAATCATTATTTTATTGAAAACCATTAAACAAACCAATTCCAAACACCCATTACATTTCAATAAAACCATATAATTTATTGAAAAAAACATTAATCAAATCCAAATAACATTATTCTAGAAAATAACCCCATATTAACATACACATAATAAAATGAATAATCAAACCACCTTTTATGAACACTAAATTTCCAAATTTACACAGTTTGTAAAACTGTCACTAAGGATGGTTTACTATCATTATCAAACAGCCAATTCACAATCAATTTAATAAAATAATATAAATTTAAAAGTATTCTAATATGTTCTACTATGTATAGTCGGGATTGAAGCCACCTACCATTATGGTTTTGGCGAAACCTGAACATTGTAGAAGATTGCTAAAGAAGGTCGAGTCTATTCTATATGAAAGAGCCTTAGATCTATTCTCCTATCCGGATAAAAAAAAATACCCATCATTTTCGGAATAAAAAGTATTAGATCTACCTATTATATTTGTATATTTGAGACACCAATAGGACAGGAGAAGTGGATCTAAGAAAACCTGACAAGAATGGTGAATAAAGAAACTATCCACTATAATAGGGCTTGAAAATGCCAAGGGAGGGACCCAGAATGATTCCAAACCACTTATGAGGGGTTTAACTAAATCCAATGGAGAATAATTTTGAGTTAGGGCTGATTAGGTGATAAAATGAAGAACAATTTATAAAATGATTGAGACCCGATATTTTATTAGCTAATGTCAACCATGCGCACAATTAGATCATATAGTTAGAAAAACCATTCACTAACCATTCATTATATAATGAATTAATAAAACCCCTACATAGCCTCCTCACATGGTCTCTCTAATCCCAAACCCACCATGCCAAAGCTACTACCTAAAAATACGCAACCCGAATCCAAAAAATAATATTTCTCCTAGGCTTCGGCACGGTTTGGATAAATAGTTTGTAGACCATGACTTATAAGGACCCGACCTTAAAAAATTACATAATATTGAATTAAATGAATAATTTACATTTAGGATCTTTTTATGTTTGGAGTTTTAGAGAAATAGGACATAACTATTTCATCTCAAAAGATTATAAAGTAGAAAATTCTACTCAGTTTCCATTTTTTCATAAAATAAAAACTCTTAAAAAAGAAACATGAGCAGTTCAACATTTTAGACTGCATGTCTTTCCTTGATCCCATCCTTGAACCTATTCATCTTTAAGTCTTGTGGAAACCTTTCAAAAACATGGGATGAGAATAAGAAGATCAGTACGAGATATAAAAATACGGAAAGAAAACATTAGTCCATGTATACATAAGAATCAATGAAATCATACTTTACTCATAAAACATAATCACTTTAACATACCTCATGAAATTATAATATTTATGAATAACTCATAGAAATCGTAAGAAATAATGGTAACTTGAGGCATTCTTAACATTACTACGTAGGGAGTGACCCTCATGGCTACATTTGGAAAACCCATCACAGTATATTCCCTAAATCTCTTCGGAAAAACCATAGAGTTTAACTCCTTCGCGTTACCCAATGCATTGGAGAGCTATCTCAGGCTCACCCGCCCAAGGTTTATCATAGAACCACCCATATACGTAACAATTTCCAAGAACCATAACATAATCATAACAAATAACTAAAGAATAAAGGAAAAATAACATTCCCATATTGCATTAACAATATAACATTTTAAGATATTGAAATAATAAATCCATTCTAAAAACCATTCTCAATACCAAAATATGTAAAAAGAGTATATGTTATTTATTTTCCTTTTAAAAACATTATAGATTGTTAAGGAAACCATAGATCACATAATAATCGCGGTAGTGGAAAAGGTCGTTGTCACCGCTTACGTAAAAAAAGAAACATATCTTTTTATCATTTAGAAACACATTTCATAGAGAAAATATTCCCTTTGAATGAAATGAAAAGTCAAAAGGTTTTTATTCACCATATAAAATAAAATCATGTAGAAATCAAAAGATGCCTCAATGAAAAGAGATTGAGACGAAGTCCTATACAAAGATGTTATCCTTAGGTTAACAGTAATCAATTACATTATCATGTGTGAAAAATATAAATACCCCCAATATAAGTGGGTATTAAGTGTAAAATAATCAGAGTTCATCCAAATATATTCATAGAATGATATAATCAAGAAGTAGAGGTTTATCCCAAAGAATTGAAATTGGGTTTAGAAGTTCCCTTACAGAAATTTGATAGCCTAATGGGGTCACTTTAAAATTCAGGAAATGAGTTGATGAGAGATATCAAGAAATAAGGATATATAAGAACATATCCAAACATATGAATATTTAAATTAAAATTACTAACAAAAAGAAGAATTTTAAAAAGGGGAGGGTGAAATGTATCCTTACCGATATTGGTAAATTCCAAAATGTACACCCCATGAAAGAAGGGTCATATAATGAAGATGTAAATACCTATAAATTAAATTATATTTCACAATGAATACAATAATGGTACGTACATACACCACATAAAAGGAAATAATGTCAAATATAGAATGAATCTCATGGGAATAAAAAGTGAGATAAAAACCCCTTACCTTATTGTAATAAATCGAGTTGTATGACCAAAATATAATAAACACCAAATTAATCTCATAATAACATGAATATAAATAAAATGATGATAATATATATGAAATGGCTATAATAAATACACCACATGAAACAATTAAGTGGCGAACAATAGAAATCTCATGGAATTAAAAGTGATATAAGAAATCCCCTTACCTCAAGACTTACTTGTCTTGTTCGTTTATTAATATTCATGAATAATAAACCTTGGTAAAATTTTAATTTCTTAAGGAATTAATTTAAAGTTTATTATTCCATTCAGATCAGGTTATATTAATTATTTAATTATGTGAGTTCATATCATACGTTTTGTCGATGTTCGGCACATGAGTAAAAAATGAACTTGTTTGAAAAGAATTTCCCATTTAATTATAAGTACATCATCCAAAAAATGATATTAATGATTTAAATATCATATATATCTAGTATATATTCATTTTATACTATTCTGTAACATTTTGAGATAAAAATTGAATTGCACCGTTCATGGAGACGGTAGGTCGTACGTACGCATGAACGCTACTTTCATTTCTTTGTCATAATAAATGAATTAAAACTAAATGAGAAATATATATATTATAATTAAAGTATAATATATATGTTATATAGGTAACATAAGTTCATTAATTATATTATTTATAAATTCCATTTTTGGCATGAACGAGTCACATCACTTGTGGGGGAGGTAGTCCCCACTTGCTCATATGACATTATCGCATTTTCACAACATGAAATGTATAACGGTATGTTTTAAATATAAAATACGGAATCATATAGAGGACATAAATATAATATATATCATATATAAATATAGAAACATCATAATGGACACCATGAAAGGTTTTAAATAAATATTGAACAATCATCGTTTCGTGAGGCAGTAATTCGTCATCCATTGAAACAATATGTTCTTTAACCATTATACGGAGGTGTGTGTGAGTTTAGGTAGAATCATTATGATAAAAAAATTATTTTATATTGAGGATACTGGTGTTATTATGGGGTCAAATAATAAGAAGATATTGGTGAGTGAAGAAGGAAAATAAAAGAAAGAAACTCGAGAAAAGACATTACCTCTAAATCGGGTAACTCTTTTTTATTTGAGCCAAAGGCATCCTTGGTAAGACTTATTACAAAAGTGAAGCTTCTTGGAGTAAGATAGGGATGTGGAGAGATAATATGAGTAGATTTTGGATGATCCAAGGGCATGAGAGGTGTGGGTATGGAGGTAGAGGTGGGGGCCTTTTATACGAGGGAGGAGGGTCACTTTTGAAAAGTCATGAAATGTTACTTTATTATAAAATGGTTTTCAGATTTTAATGGCCCCACAATGATAAATTTCAAGTATAAGGTGATACGGATTTAAAATCTACCCATCCAATAGGTTTTCTACATGTTTAAGTATTATATTTTACCTTTTCGTTTCATTTTATTTAAATCCTTCATTAATGAGGTAATCACTACATCATCTTGGTGTCATAAATAAATTTATTTATTTAATGTCTAAAAACTATAATAAAACTACCATGATGTAGGAAATATTTTTAAATTTACAATATATATCTATAGTCTAAGATATCAATTATGTAAACAAAATTAATTGTATTTTTTACTTAGGATATACAAACCTTTGTTATATTTCTCTTCTTTTCTAAAAATAATGTCACAAATGTCACTATGACACCTATGTGACTCCATGGGCCCTGAAGTTCGGTAAAAAGATTCCGATGGTCATACATGAATCAAAAAAGAGTATTTGAACCCATGATGGGGTCTTTTTATATTATTATGATATAATTTTATTACCCTTAACTACACGATTACTAATTATTCACGATAATTAAAGATAATTACCGTCGTTACTATTCATAATTTCCTAAAAAAAGTCTTAATTACATAAATTGGTCCTTCTGATTCAAAAAATTGAATCTTTTTTTACCAAATTCTAAACATATAAATAGCAGTAATTAATTCTAAAAACAATTCTCGTTGTCACAACCAAAGACGGGTTTTTAAGAAGTAATTTTTTTTTGAAGATTGACTGGTTTTTACATCCAGTTGAAAAGTTAAATTACTTCAAATGAACAAAATTGAATTAAGTGATAAAAAAAATAATTCAATTATACTTTAATAAATATTAAAAGGACCATCTAACTATATAATTAAATTATATGAAAAATCAGTTTTGAAGTAAAAAACAGTATTTTTCACTATTCATTAAAAATGAGCATCTGTTAGAAAAATACCAAAAATTTATCCAAAGTAAATTTGATATTCAAAATTAAAAAATGATTTCCCATTTAACCAAATTCAAAAAATATAAGTTTCATTAAATAATTTTATAATTAATTCCCACTGTCAAAACAAATAGCATGTTCTTATAAAACAATTTCTATCAAAAATTGACACTTGTTTATGTCCAATTTCTAAGTTAAATTAATTTAAATGACGACCATTGGATTAACTGGTAAAAATATAATTCAAATAACAATTAAAACCAATTAAAAATATAATATATCCATATAAGTAAATTATATTAAAAGGAGGCTTTGAATTAAAATACAACATTTTCACCATTCATTAAAAAATGAACTTTATCGAAAAAAAAACAAAAAATTTCACAAAGTAAATTTTGATGTCCCGATTCTAAAGAAGGATTTTATTTTGAAAAATATAACATATAAAATTGAAAATGTAGATTTAAAAAGGCTTCACCATTATAGAGAGGTTAATCAACCTTTTGAAGAACATTAGAATATTTATGAATAAAATAATTCTTTTCCCTTATTTTAAGGCTCTATATTTTATTGGATAAATGTAAAATTATTTAAAAAACATATATAATCATTTTATAATTATTTCTATTCATTCCTTCCATTAAAATGGCTAGGGATTAACTACAATTTAAAATAATATTATTATATTATTAGTGTGCAACGTAAGATTTCAAAGAAACTCATTATTGTGTTTTGGGTACACCATCGAACATAGCATCCCTATTCAAGTAATATTAATATTTTATTCACAAATATTAATAAATATTAAAATATAATATTATTTATTTACCTGGGATGTTACATCTTTCCCCCCTTCTGAGAATTGAATCCTTGCAATTTTAAAATTGGGCTCAGAAACATCATTGAAAGTCCCACAGCGGAAAAAGAGTCAGTAAAACTATCACTTTAAAAGAAAGAAAGAGAAGTACAAAGGTCACCCGAGTTAACCCATATTAGGATTTCATGTAGGAAAACATGGATATGTAAGAGAAAAAATGGTTCATGTTCTTATGGGTAGTGATATAAAATATGTCTAGGAGATAGTTAACCACCAGAAAATCCCAAACTTGTGATGGGTTAAACAATAATTGATTCCCCAGTAGGAAAACATAACTGACAATGTTTTTGTTTTACGTAATTTTTCATTGAGGAATTTATTTATTAGATTAACTAAAACATTAGGAAACATGCTTACTTGTCATGTATACTTTCAACTCTTACTATATTTCTTACACAAACTCATATTTTCTGCAAAAGATTAGTATTTTGTATGACTTGTTCCCATTAAGATTGCTATAATAAACTTCAAGAGAATCACCTAACCCATAAAAGATGAACTATATATTTCCCATGTCTTTAGACCTTAACCAAAACCAAAATTGTTAGTACAATATCAGATAATCCCCAAAAGGATAATCCTTTATAAAAATAAATACAACTCTTAATCTCCGAAATTCAATAAATAGAACCCAAGGTTCATGAAACACCATCAAATAAATATCTATCCGTAAAATTCTTCAAAGTAATAAAAACTAAGATTCAAACCCAAACCTATGAAGGATTTAATCACATATTATTCCAAGATAAATCCTAACATTTATCTCCAAATATCACCAGTTACTCTTAATGTATCATACTGAAAAGTAGTTAACCTAATCACATATCCTCTATGATAGGTTAATCATTTCCACAGATAACCCAAAATCAACTTATTCTTGATTCATAAAATCATATAACTAGAAAAAATATGTCATACTGACTAGGTACATCACGTAGTCCAGTGGTAGGCGATAAATACCAGTTGCACTTTGGTTGTGGGTTTGATTCCCACAGCTTCTCCGACGCGAAAGGTTGTCACACGGTCTGCGTGATGTACATTTTCAAAAACTATATTATTTTATAACATTCCCAAAAATCGATAAATTTTTCAAAAATATCCACAACATATTTTAACCACAAAGGTTATATAAAAATATTCATTTTGTATCCCAAAATGTATTAACCAGTAATTGCCTCAAATTCTAGGATCATATAAACCCAAATGGTTCTTTATAACTATATCCACAAAAGAAAAGATAATTATTCCTTGAATAAAATTTTCATATATCAAATATCAGGGTTACACATACTATAAAAAGTCTTCTAATGTAATCTCATAATCAAAAGAGCCTTAATGATTTTAAGCATTTCACCATTCTACTATAACTCTTGAATCCCTTATATGTTGACATCTCACTCATTCAACATTCTTCATGATCCATTAACCAGTCCTTTCAAAATTATTCTGAAATAATTCATTCCTTTTGATTGGTCATTATCTGTTTCTTTATCCTCAATCATATTGGAATTAGGTATTGGTAAATGAATATTTTATGATCATGATGATCCCATTCCTGAAACATCTTCGTAGGACATGTGTTTGCATAA
The DNA here is from genome assembly GCA_963277665.1 of Viscum album. Classification (NCBI taxonomy): domain Eukaryota; kingdom Viridiplantae; phylum Streptophyta; class Magnoliopsida; order Santalales; family Viscaceae; genus Viscum; species Viscum album. The sequence goes on along the minus strand of OY728153.1, from coordinate 303,234,699 downwards.
TGACCATGCAGACCACAATTAAAACATTCAATTGATCCTTCAGAAAGAACTTCTTTCCCTTTCATAGATTCAACGAGATGCTTCCTTTTTTCCATGGTAGGTTCTTTATTTATGACCTTCATTTCCACATCTATAGCATCTTTCTGTCCCTTCGAAACATTTAACTATGTGTTTCTTTCCACATATTTGACACATAGTTTTTGAAACATAATTACCTTTATGATTATTACCTGAACTTCTGTAGGGATTTTTTTCTCACATATATGATGCCTTATAAAAATAACTATAGTTCAGGTGGTCAATCATGACTATAGATAGTTGGTTGAGAATAACCCCAAGAGTTCTCATTGCATCTCCCATATCATTTAGTAGCTTGTTCAGAAAACTATCACAATTTTCTTCACATCCACTGTTACTTTGGTGCCTGTTAGATCTAGCCATTTACAAAAACAAATAATGTCATTGTGAGTATATCAGTATAATCATAATATAATACCGAGATATAATTATTCATAATATCTTAAACTCATTCTCTTGATCTAAAAAAATTATGAATCTTTCTGAAATCCTGACCTTTATGGTAATGTCACTTATTCTTAATGAATAACATAACCTCTAAAGTTATCTAAACCAACCTATGATACCAACTATAAGGACCCGAACTTAAAACATTACATAATTTTGAATTAAATGAATAATTTACATTGAGGATCCTTTCAGGTTTAATGTTTTATAGAATTAGGACATAACTATTACATCTCAAAAGATTATAAATTAGAGACTTCTCGATTTCAATTTTTCATAAAATAAAAACTCTTAAAAATAAAAAATGACTAGTTACATGTTTTAGACAACACCACTTTCCATGATCCCATCCTTGACCCTATTCATCTTTAAGTCCTATGGAAAACATTTCAAAAACTTGGGATGAGCATAAAAAGCACAATATGGGATATAAAAATACAGAAAGAAAACATTATTCCATGTATACATAAGAATCAATGAAATCATAATTTACTCAAAGAACATAAGATCTTTAAAAAACATTAAGAAATCATAATAATTATGAATAACTCATAGAAATCATAATACATAAAGGTAACATTAGGCATTCATAACAATCTTATGTAGGGAGTAACCCTCATGGTTAAGTTTGGAATACCCATCACAGTATATTCCCTAAATCTCTTCTGATAAACCTTAGAGTTTAACTCTATCATTTTATCCAATACTATGGAGAGCTATCTCAGGCTCACCCACCCTAGGTTTATTATGCAACCACCTGTATACATAACAATGGGCAAGAACCATAACATAATTATAACATAAAATTTAAGTATAAAAGAAAAATAACATTCCCATATTGTAATAAAAAAATAACATTTTAAAATATTGAAATAATATATCCATTATCGAAACCATTCTCAATACCAAAATATGTAATAATAGTATATGGTATTTATTTTTATTTTTTAAACATTACAACTTGTTAAGGAATCCATAGATCAAATAATACTCGCAGTGAAAGAAAAGGTCATTTTCATCACTTACGTAAAAAAAGAAACATTCCTTTTTGTTGGTTAGTAAAATGCTTCGTAGAGAAAATATTCCCTTTGAATGAAATGAAAAGTCAAAAGGTTTTTATGAACTATATAAAATAAGGTTGTGTAGAAATCAAAATATGCCTCAATGAAAGCAGATTGAGACGATGTCCCGTTCAAATATGGTATCCTTAGATTAAGGGTAATCAATTACATAATTATGTTTGAAAAATATAAATACACTTAATATAAGTGGATATTAAGTGTAAATAAATCCTAGGTTATACACACATACTCATAGCACAACATAATCAGTAAGTAGAGGTTTAACCCATTGAATTGAAATTGGGTTAAGAAGATCCCTTACAGAAATTTGACAGCCTTACATCGTCGCTTTGAAATTCAAAAAATGATTTGATGAGATATAGAAAGGGTATATCATCACTTGGACATAAAATATATTACAATAAGTACACATATGAACATATCCCACAAAAATAATATTTAAACAAAAAGACCTAACAAAAAGAAGTTTTTTAAATAGAGGAGGGTGAGAGGTTCCTTTACCGATTTTGGTAACATTCGAAATGTACACCCCATGAAAGAAGGGTCATACAATGAAGATGTAAATACACATAAATTAAATTATATTACACAAAGAATACAATAATGGGTAGTACATACACCACAAAAAGGAAATAGTGGAAAATGTAGCATGAATCTCCTCGGAATAAAAAGTTAGATAAAAACCCCTTACCTTGTTGTAATCAATCGAGTCGTATGACCAAAAGATAAGAAACACCAAATGAATCACATAATACCATGAATATAAATAGAATCATGATAATATAAATGAAATTTCAGTACACAATACACCACATGAAACAAATAAGTGGCAGACAATGGAAATCTCATGAAATTCAAATTGAGATAAGAAATCCCCTTACCTCAAGTATAACTTAACTTGTTCGTTTCCTTATATTACTGAATAATAAAACATGGTAAATTTATAATTTCTTAAGTAATTAATTTATTGTTTATTATTAAATTCATATCATGTTATAATAATTAGTTAATTATGTGAGTTCATAACATACGTTTTGTCAATGTTCAGTACATTAGTAAAAAATGAACTTATTTGAAAAGAATTTCCCATGTAGTTATAGGTACATCATCTCCATAATGGTATTAATGATTTAAATATCATATATATCCAGTATATATTCATTTAATACTATTCCATAACATTTGGGGAAAAAAATGAAATGCACCGTTCATGGAGACGGTAGGCCGTACGTATGCATGAACGCTACTTTCATTTCATTGTCATAATAAAGGAATTAAAACTAAACGAGACATATATATATTATAATTCCAATATAATATATATGTTATATAGGTAACATAGGTTCATTAATTACATTCTTTATAAATTCAATGATTGGCATGAACGAGTCACATTACTGGAGGGGGTGGTAGTCCACACTTCCTCGTATGACATTATCTCATTTGCACGACATGAAAAGAATAAAGGTATGTTTTAAATATAAAATACTGAATCATATAGAAGGCATAAATATAATATAAATAATATATAAATTTAGTGACATTATAATGGCCACCATTAAAGGTGTTAAGAGAATATTGAACAATCATCGTTTCATGATGCAGTAATTCGCCACCCACAGAAACAACATGTTTTTTAATCATTAGACGGAGGTGTGTATGAGATTAGGTAGAATCCTTATCATAACAAAATCATATTATATTGAGGATATTGGTGTTATTATGGGGTAAAATAATAAGAAGATAGTGGTTAGGGAAGAATGAAAATAAAATAATGAAACTCGAGAAGAGACATTACCTCTAAATCGGGAATCTATTTTTGATTTGAGGCAAAGGCTTCCTTGGAAAGACTTCTTCCCAATGTAAGGCTTCTAGGAGTAAGAGATGGATATGTAGAGATAATATGAGTAGAGGATAAATGAGCCAATGGATTGAGATTTGTGGGTAAAGGGGTATAGGTGGGGGCCTTTTATAAGAGGGAGGAGGGTAACATTCGGATTGTCTTAAATTATTACATTATTATAAAATGGGTTTCGGATTTTAAAGGTCTCCCAATTATATATTTCGAGGATAAGGTGATAATGGTTCAAAATATACCAATCCCATAGGTTTTTGACAAGTGTAAGTCTTATATTTTACTTTATATTTTCATTTTATTTAAATCGTTCATTAATGAGGTAATCACTGCATTATCATGGTGTCATAAATAAATTTATTTATTTTAAAAATGATGTCATAAATGTCACTATTACACACATGTGACTCCATGGGCCCTCAAGTTCGGTAAAAAGATTCCAATAGTCAGACATGAATCAAATAAGAGGATTTGGACACATGTTGGGGTCATTTTATATTATAATGATATTATTTTATTACCCTTAACTAGCCGATTACTAATTAATCACGATTATTAAAGATAATTACCGTGGTTACTAATCATAATGCCCAAAATCAAAAGAGTCTTAATTACATAATTTGGACCTTATGATTCTAAATATGGAATCCATTTGACCAAATTACAGACAAAGAAATTGAAGTTATTAATTTAAAAATAATTCTCGTTGTCACAACCAAACACGGGTTTTTAAGAAGTAAAATTTATCAAAAGATTGACGTGTTTTTACATTCAATTGAAACGTAAAATTTCATCCAATGAACAAAATTATATTAAGTGATAAAAAAAATAATTCAATTAAACTTTAAAACCAATTAAAAAGGCCATATACGTATATAATTAAATTATATGAAAAGTCAATTTTGAAGTAAAATGCAGTATTTTACACTATTCATTAAAAATGAACATTTGTTCGAAAAATACCAAACATTTATCCAAAGTAAATTTGATATTATAAATTAAAAAATGATGTCAATTTTACCAAATTAAAAACATATATTTTTCATTAACTAATTTTATAATTAATTTCCACTGTTAAAAAATAGCGTGTTTTTATGAAACATTCTCTATCAAAAGATTGACACTTGTTTATGTCCAATTTCAAAGTGAAATTTATTTCAGTGACCAAATTTTGATTAAATTGTAAAAATATATTTCAACTAAACATTAATCCCAACTAAAAATATAATCTAACCATATAAATAAATTCTAATAAAAGGAGGTTTTGAATTAAAATACAGCATTTTCACTATTCATTAAAAAAATGAACTTTATCAGAAAAAAAAAACAAAAATTTACACAAAGTTAATTTTGATGTCCCGATTCAAAAAAAAGTATTTTATTTTGCCAAATATAACATATAAAAGTGAAAAGTAGTTTTAAAAATGGTTCTCAATCAAAAGGCGGTTAATCGAACTTTTAAAGAACATTAGAATATTTATGCTTAAAATTGAATTATTTCCTTATTTTAAGCTTCTAACTATTATTGGATAAATGTAAAAATATTTAACAAAAATATATCATCATTTTGAAGTTACTTCTATTAATACCCATCATTAAAAATTCTAGTTGTTAAGTACCATTTAAATTATATTATTATTTTATTAGTGTGCAACGTAACATTTCAAGGAAACTCGTTGTTGCGTTTTGGGTAAGCCATAAAACATAGAATCCTCTTTAATGTAATATTAATATTTGATTCCCAAATATTAATAAATATTAAAATTTCATATTCTTTATTTTCCTGGGATATTACATGAACGTCCCCTTCAATCCCAAAAAATCATATTTAAAGTTAACCCAACTCTAACATCATTCACTCTTACACTTTATAATCCAAAAAACCAAAAAGTAAGGGTTACATACAATAAACTAGGGGTAGTACACGCATGGTAATGAATCAAAAGCATATATAAAGAGAAAATTAAATATTCTTTTAAATAAGGAGAATAAAATTTTATTAGTGATAAAATAAATAAATGGATTATATTTAATTGATTATCAGAATAAAAGGTACATAACATGAAATATGTCTTAAGAAATGAAAGTTGAGATAAATAACCCATACATTAGGTACTATTTAATATCATCATGTTTATGCTTCCTATATAATAAAATTACTTTTCTTAAAACATTTATCTAGAATATAATTCTATTCCCTTTTTTACACTTGAAAACTTAAAATAATTAGAATTTATTTTCTACTACTATGTTTGAAAAGAGAACGACATTAAGAATTGTTTTATTTCAAATTATCTGATTTAGATTCAATTTAGAGATTTCTATTTTTGGTAATTTGAAAATCTATATTATTATTTTCAAAATATTATATTAAAATATAATTAATTTATATTAAAAAATCTAGATTAACATTCCATATAGGTGATGATAAGTAAGTCATATAGAATGTCCTCATAGGAGGATGAAACTCACCATTATCAAGACATGTCAAAAGAGGGGGGGGGGTATATACTATAAATAGATGAAAATAATTATTCCAGAATCATAAAAAAAATAAAATTTTTATATACTTATATATTAATTTTTTTAATTTTTTTAAAAATTAAAATTTATAGGGTGATTAGAAAGTGGGGGAGAAAGAAAATAATGATGGAGAATCAGAGTTACCTCTTCATTGAAGATTTAATACTTGCTATATCATTGAATGCTCGGGGTTGTGTAACAATAGAAATCAATAAGGGAGATAATATTCATAGATGAGTTTAAAGTATAGTACTAAGGAATTGAAAAGTGAAGGATATATGGTATTCTAATGGAAAAGAGGTGGGGGATATATATACTTGAAAAATTAGGTATTTTGTGGATTAAATTTTAATTATTTTATCATTTTGGACAAATATTTTTGAGTGGAGAAAATTCCCATAAAACTTTTATCATGTTAATTATAAACATGGTTATTTCAAATCTTGATCAATATAAAATCTAATTGAACCTTTTGACCACTCAATTCAATGGAAGGAACCCAAAAATCGTTTTTTATTCCGATAAATTTTAAGATAGGTTTTGAAATTATATATATATGTATCAAAATTAAACATAATACTTTTAAAATCATTATTGTACTCCTAAAATAAATTTTATTTAAATTATTATTTTTTAAATGTTTTTATTTTCTTCTTAAATCTTAATGTTTTAAATTTTTTTGTGGAATTCTAAAAAACAGATTTTTACTATTCACATGAAAATAAATTTGGTAAACAATAATAAATCACCACAATTTTTTTATCATGTATAATATAAAGAAAAAAATAAATTTTATTAAATTAAAATTCTAATAATTTATAATTAAGCTTTAAAATTAAACCATATAATTAAATAGAAGATAATTTATTTTGAATAAAAACTATTTTATATTGTTTGTGATTACATTTATATTTGATATTTTCAATTATTTATTATATGATGGATAATTAATTTTTTATATTTCTAAAACATAAAAATTTTATGATATTATTCCTTTAATTAAGTGGAATTTATCATTTAAATATAGAACTAAGTAAAAAACACTGTGTAATAAATTTTAAACCCTATGATAAAAATTATATATTAATATCAATATTACTATTTCAAGGAAAACATCAAAAAAAATATTATCAACATTTTGTGATAATAAGACACTATACATAATAGAAACATAATTATAAAATAAAAGTTTTTAATATTTCATAATTTTATTTTATTATAAAACCTATTACAAAATGTTTTAAAAAGACATTATAGATTAATTAAATTCGTATATTGTATTTGATAAAAACAATTTAAAAATTATGGATCTATAATGTATTTAGAAATTAATTGTAATGTAATATTTATTATAAAAATGGGTTTTAACACTTTATCATCTATTTTAAAGAAAATTTTATATTCAATTATATTTAATATGTTACCTCATTATAAATTTGAAAACATTTACCATACCTATTAACCATTACATTATAATGACTTAACTATAATGGTGATTTGGAAATAAATCAAAAAGATAATTTAGTTATAAATCTATACATGTAATTATAACCATCAATATATTAAATGATGTTTTTTCCAATTTTCTTAAAAATATAAATTCCATTATAACAGAATTAGTATTTTGAAAAAATGAATAAAATTGAATTAACTTAGGGTGTAGATACCAGTATAAGTATTTTATTTATATAATTAAAAAAGGTAATTCATTTAGAATTTACATTTATATTTTATGAAATAATTTTTTTTAAATTCATTTGAAACTTGAGATGTTACATTATATCACCTTAACTAAATTATGTCCTTGCAATTTTAATTTCCCCCATCAATGAGAACTCGCTAATTCATGGTTAATATATTTATTACTCTTGACATAAAAATGTATTTAGACCCATCATATTTTTTTTCTGAAATGAACATGAATTATCCAAATCATATCCCTTGGGAGTTCCAAAATAGGTGTGAAATTAAGTATTATTGTTGTGTACTGAGTGAAAATTGAGTCAGTCCCCAATAAACCAGTTTTTGGATAATTAATCATAGGTTAATCTCTTCTAAAGCCTACATCCACTTGTCTATTTCCAAAAATAAACTTCATTTTGAGGTAACCACACAACATATACCTTCAAAATATTGATGTTTGATTTTTATTTATTTAGATTTATCCTTAGAGTTTCCACTAATGTATTCTAGGAACAATCATAAATAATAATTAAAAATAAATTCATGAAGGCATTTCTTAGTACATAATAATCCCAAATTCATAGAAATATATTATCCAAAAAATAAACACACCCTTTATGACATAAATAATATGATATCACACAAAAACCAATATATTTAAATAGACACACTAAAAATGAAATTAATAATTTCCAAAAAATAACATAAATTTCATTGATTTGAAATTACATACCAACTCTAATGGACACATTTTCTTGATCATATAGTTTTCTGATAAACCAATACATGTGTCCAAAAATATCATTAAACACCTTAAAATTAAATCACATAAAGCCTCAAAATGAGTTATAGGACATTAAATTTACGATCAACCAAAGATTTATTGTCCCATAATGGTATCTATAATTTGTAAATTATCTTCATAGGACCACATACAAACCTATAAATTTATATAATCCCTAATAAAATTGTAATTGATATTTTTGGGGCCATCAATCATGGTTTTGGGGATAAATTATATATTATTTTTATAATGGATTTGATACCAACTACATGAACAAAAAATAAACCAAAAAAATTATAAAAAATAATGAGTCAATTACATGACCAAGTCCTTTTTATTTTATATCATTATTGAATTATAAAAAAAAATTTAACTAAAACATTCATATCATTCATATCTAAGAGAAAATTTTCCCAATTAACCAAAGATCCTTATTATGGTCTAACATTATTATCATATAGCAAGTGTCACGGTACCATTACATAGAAGAATATATATTACATTTATCACATTAGACTAAAAAAATTATTAGTCTTGGTAAATCATATAATTTTTTGTGTCTTGTATTACAAATGAATACACTAATTTCATCATTTTTTTGTTTAGGGGATAATAAATTTATTCCATATATTGTATCCTTGAATATATTTCAAAGTACACTTCAAGGAATATTAGGGAAATTAATAATATGTGTGAGATCAAATTGTAAATAAGGGTATTGTACAATTGAAACAATAATGAATCAATGAGAATAAAAAATATTGAAATGCAATAACTAAACACAAATTCCATGTAACTAATTAATAGAGAATGAAATTACATACAGATATAATTTTGATGAACTAATTTCATGGATAATAAAAAGAAATGAATTATAAAAAAATATAATTCTTAAATATTTGACGTCATGTTTCCCTGGCACATGGTACCTTTACTATCAAGATCTTTCCTCAAGAGAGTTTAAATCTATTAGTATATGTATTATTATTGGAAACAAACTAGAAGGGTGTTTCACTATCTAATTTACCTTTACAAGTCTAAAAATGCATCAAGGGGTTTCTTTAAATGGCCCCCAACCCATAGGGCTTGCATTAACTAGTCCCCAACCCATATTGCTCTTGTACAAATCATTCCTCAAATAGTGAAATAATAAAATTAAATCCTAAACAAATTTCCTAATCGAATATCTATATTGAGGAATGGATACCAATTTTATAATATTTACTAAATAAATCAAAGAACTATCAATTTAAACACCATATACAAAAATGATATATTATTTATGTAATAAACATATGACTGAGAAATTATACAGATAATTTAGAGAAATTCAATATTCAATGATTAAAGGAATTTGAATATCTTTTGGTGACATATAATGGAATCAATGAAGTTAATATATAAATTATCCTTGGAAAAATAAATTATAATCCATCCAAAGGAATAATATGGTTGGTATGAATAAAAAAATCCCATGTGGAGTAAATAAAATGGTTGTTGTCATTTATTAATATATATATTATAAAACTATCTTTTCAATATATTCTAGTTGAAAATATCCTTTTCATTTTGACTTTTTAAAAAATACTTGTAGTTAAAAATAAATTATATTTTTTTCATTAATTATTATCCTTTTAAACTGAAAGAGTAATATTTTATGAAATTATGGTTGGTAAATCTATACATGTTGTACAAGGTAAAAAGAACATTCATTTTTCAAAGAAAAAGTTTATAAATATTACTTGTTCAAAAAGAGATAAGAATATTCCTTTGGAAAAATTGTTAAAAGAAAAAATGGGAAAAAGGTTGTTTTTAAATAATTTTGGGCAGGATAAAAATATTTTTTATAAACATATTCGAATATAAGTTCTTGAAATATTAAGGTTCTCTTTCTAAAGAGAGAAATCAATTTATGTTTTCTTATTAACATTTACTAATACATTTTGAGAACCAAAGAGTGTAAAATTGTACAATTTATTTGGAAAAGGTCATGAATAACCTTAGGAGAATAAATTAAAGGGGTTTCTTATAAAATGATCAAATAATTTTAAAATAATTGAATTCAAGTATAAATAATTCTAAAAAAATTAGATTGTGAAGTAAACCCTTGAAAAGAAAAAAAACAATAATTTGAGAATAAATCAATGAATATATTTTGTGTGTAATATATAAATCCACAATGAACAGGTTAAAATAACATCGTAGAAATTTAAATGTTATTACACACATTATCATGTAAAATTAATCACAATGAGGAAGTAATATAACCCAATGAAAATGAATCTGGTTATGAAATTCTTTTCAACATGGTAATTCTTAATTTAAATACCCTTTAATGAAATAATTCAATTTGATACCAAAAAAGTCATGAATAATGAATGAGACATTATATTATCTAGAAAAGTGAAATATGAACTTTATATATAAGAAGTTAGGGGAACTATAATAAAATATGACTCAGTGAATAGAAATTGAGATGATGTCCCTTATTACATGGTGACATTGGAATTAAAAGTCCCGAAAGTAATCAGAATAAAATGAAAATTATAAATAACATGGATATAAAATAATTATTTCTGTATTATATCAAAATTTTACATAGGAAAACCACATAATGGAAGGGTGTTAATTCCATACACCTCATGGAAGGAAAAGTGAGACAAGAGTCCCCTACACTGTATTTTTTTTGGTAAAAAAACATTAATCCCTTATATAATGGATTTGAAAATGTTAATAAATTATTATAGAACTATATTAATATTTAATATATCATGTATTATCTTCTTACAATATAATATTGCTCGTTTGTTTGTAATCCTTCATTATTTTCTCTATTTTGGGTGTTAATTGCGTAGTTTCTCAACAATGTTTTAAGTTGATAGTTTTTATTTCTATCATGTTATAATCATATAATGAATTTAAACCATGATTTAAAAATCATATATATTCAATATATATTTATTTATAACCAATAATAAAATATTTAGATATATAGTAATTGATATTCAATGTTTATAGAGATAGTAGCACTTACGTACGCATGAACGCAACTTTCTTTCTTTTCTTTATTTAAAATAATCAAAATTAAATGATATTTCTATATTTATATTATAACTCTTATATCATATTTATTTTATATATTTATAATACTTTTAATAAATCTATCTTTTATATGTTCCATTTTTACTATGAGCGAATCCCATCACTGTGAGGGGGCGGTAGTGCACACTTCCACAAGAAACCTTATCGTATTCCCAAAAAATGGAATCCTTAAAAGATTGTTTTACATATAAATACATAAATAATAAATACATAATAATTATCATATATATCATATATTACCATCATGTAAATCATAATTCCCAACCATGTGAGGTTGTGAAGGAAAAGTGAACACTATCATTTTTAAGGTGGTGGTTCCCCATACACATAAACTGTCAGTTCACTACCCATTAGATGGTTGTGCTTATAAGTGTAGGTAGAAGAAACAAAATAAAATAATCTTAGTATATTTAGGATAATAATTTTATTATATAATAATGAAATAATAACAGTTTATGAGGGTGAATATAAAATAAAAGAGCTTGAGGATGGATGTTACCTCTTATTCAGGTAACACCATTTGGATATCACCAAAGGGATTAATTGGGTTTCATTTTACCTATAATGATAATTATAGGATTATTTCATCAATTTTTTGGATATATATGGGTATATTTTTTTTTCAGATAATGTTTCTTTTGAGGTTCAAGGAAGTGAGTGGTGTGAGTGCCTTATTATAGTGCAGTAGTGATATTCTTAAAATTTTTGGAAAAGGGAACCCCACTCACATTTTTCTCATGAAAAGTGGCTACAATAATGATCCAAATTAAATAAAAGTGATTATAGGGTCTAAATATTAACATAAAATGGGTTTTAGACAATTCTCTAGGACATTTAAGTCATTATGTTTATGTTTTAGTCCCTTGCTAAGGTAATTTTTCCCTTTATCATTGTAATTAATTTTAATGACATTAACGATTGTTTTTAAAACTGTCTTCAAATCATTATAAATTATAAATTATTATGATTCAAAATATTTAATCTATTTTTACATATTAAAATCACCAAATTTAAATAAATTAACTTAAAATTTATCACACACATAAGATGATAAATTGGGGTTTTATTGTAAAATGTTCAAAAGATTTCTATGTTTTTATATTCAATTTTAAAGTGAAATTTATTCAAATGAAATTAATTTGATTAATTAGTTTATAATTAAATTAAATTGAATTTAAATTATATTTAATATATAATATAACACTACAAATGTTTTTTAAGAAAAATTATTTTTGAATTAAAATACAGTAATTTGGACTATTAATCAAAAAATGAAACTTCAAGGAAAAATTCAGAAAATTCACCCCAACATAGATTTTATTATTATTATTAAAAAAATATTTTTTTGACATATATAATATATAATATTTTAATATATTTTACTTAAAATAGTTTCACCATTAAATTGTGGTAAAAGTTCCTTTAGAAAAAATATTTTCATTATGAGAAATATGGGGATTGTGGTAATATTATGATTATTAAATGTATTGGAAGAATTTTAAAAAATATTTTATTGAATATATATTATATATTTTACATTACGATCACTCACTGTCTATATTTAATTTAATTTTTTATAAAAAACATATTTTTGGTCAAAAAAATAGTTTATTATAAAATCAATTCCTTTATATTCCATTGGTTTCTATATTAATTTATTACAAATTTGTAATGAATTAATTAATTTTTCATTTATATAAACCATATATTTTTTTAATTTTGTTAATATTTTTCATAACCTATAATTTAATGACTAGGTTATGGATAATTATATTAAATATTAATAATTTAATAATATATTGTTGTTTGGTAAAACTTAGACTTGTATGTAATGAAAGCTATTGCATGACACACACTAACTCAACATAACATCACTTTTTGATCTATATATTATATTAGTTTTTTTATATAGTAATATATTGTAATGTATCATGATATTTTATTCCCTTACGTGTTTGGTGTTGTGTCTACTACATGATATCAAATACAATTTTTTATTCTAGAATTTTGGGTTGTTACATTCTCCCTACCGTAACTAAATTTTATACTCTCAATTTATGCTCAAAATTGGTAATAAATTGTTTGATATTTACTATGTTTAAGTCCCATATTGAGATATGGGTTTTTACAATCCTCCTCTATAAAATAGAGAATGGGAAGTACAATACTCCAATGGACAAACATATAAGTAGGTTTTAATATTGGACAACATTAGCGGCATGTGAAAATATGGACATAAAGGAAAAGTATAATTAATCATATATAGTTATTTATTTCATAAATAAAACAATTGAGTGATCAATCATTATTTAGGGTATCAAAATTAATAATCATTGATGATTTAAAAAACAACCAATTCAACAAAAAATTATGTTATTATGATAACATATTTTTTATTATTATCCAAATGTTGTTTAGTTATTTTATTGACCATGAATAATTTGAAAGACACCTAATTAATAGATTTTTAACATTTAATTCCCTATTTACTTTGATAAATTTCTAGTTCAACTATTATATCATGAAATGGATATCTAAAAATCACTGTTTATTCCCAAAGTAATAAAATATACTTTAATCAGATTATGATACCCATAAAAGAGTGATATGTATATATATTTATCTCTAGCTATTATCAAATAATATATTGTTAATATATTAATCGATAAATGAAAAAGTAACACTACTGGTTCATTATAAATATATATTCATAAATTTATTTAACTAAAAAATACATTTTTACCAAGACATTACATATGTTAGTGGTTGGAATTAAACCCTTATCGTCCTACAATCCTGGGTTCAAATCCTACATTATATACAAATTTGGTGGTTTGTTACTCAACATGTATGTTATCCTTTTCAAAAACTATATTAATATAATTTCCAAAATAAATATAATTCAACCTTCTGAATTTGGGTTTTAAATAACCATTTCACTATGGTTTCCAATACAAACTCAATATATAAATACATCATCCATTTATTTCTACATAGGTCCTTAAATGGCCTATGGTTCATCCATTAGAAGTGGTAACTTTATAAAACCAAAAAACATAATGTGATAATCAATTATCTTATTTGAAAACCCATAAAATAATATTTAGGATGTCTAAGTCTTAACATATTATTTTCAATCTACGACACCTCTGGTTTGATCTAGGTAATTCATTTTGATTATCTATTCAGACCCTATATAATGGATTGTAATGTAAATGTGTATTATTCTAAGACTATCCCCTCGGAGTTTCAAAATATGTATGCATTAAGGCTCATTGTTATGTAGAAGGTTACACTTGAGTAAAGTTTTATTCACCATGGTAGTGTTGTTACCCATGGGTATATCTATTCCTGTACCATGTCCACCTATTGTATCCAAACTAGAGATTATTTTTAGGAATACCCATATAATATATAATTTACTAATTCCTAGTATTTTTTATATTCATACCATAATATTATAACTTAGGGTTATATTATATAATCTATGCTTTCTTAAATCTTGTTCTCAAGGTTTCTATTAAACATTCTCTGTTACCAACTTTAGTGGCCCAACATCAAAAAACTATGGCCAATGTCATGTTACCATTTCATTGGTATAAAATAAAATAAAATTAAATCATATCCTAAAGGAATGAAAATTTTATTAGTCTTGGTAAACTATCAATGTACATGAGTACTATTTTAAAAATGAATACATTGGTTATAACATAATCTTTTTCCTTCAATGATTAAAATATTATTCCATCTACTGTATTATTTCTTATATTTCTTTTTACACTTCGTGGAATACTGGGGAAATTAAACAATATAAGAGTGAGTTAAAATGATCAATAATGGTAATTTACAATGGAAGAAACAATGAATCAATGATAATAGTCAATATTGAAATCTAACAACTGAACAAACATTCTATGTGATCAATAAACTAATAATGAAAGTTTATGAATAAAATATATCAAATAAATATTATTATTTATAACAAAAAGAAATAAATTATTAATAAATAAAATTCTAAAATATTGGAAATCATGTTTTCAAGGAACATGATACATTTATTATCATGATCTTTCCTTAAGATTTATTAAATCTATAGGAAGAAACCCATATATTTTCCAAGGAAACAAACTCAAAGGGTATTTTACCAACTACTTTCACCTAAATGAGACTACCAATGAATCGAAGGGAATAATTTAAATAGTTCCCAACCTATATGGATTGTACTAACCGGTCCCCAACCTATATAGTGCATGTCTGAACCATTCCACATATAGTGTAATAATCAATTTTATTCATAAGAAATGTTCCTTATCAAATATCCATATTAATTAAAGTATACAGATTTACCAATTTTAGCCTATCAATAAAATAACTATCAATGTAAACACCTTTTTTAAAAATTATATATTATATAAGTGATAAATATATTAATGATAAATGACCTGGAAAATTTGGGGAAATTAAATGTTCAATGATCATTGGAATTTTAATATTTTAAGGGGACTGGCAAAGGAATCAAGTAAGTAAATATAAATATTATCCTTGGACAAATTAATCTCAAACCATATAGAGGAAGAATAAATATGGTATCAATAAAAAATATCCAAAGTGGAGAAAAAGTAAGAATTTTTTTGATGAATGTAAATATTACAAATAAATATTTTCAAAATATTTTTGATTTAAAATATACTTTTAGTTTTGATTTTTTTAAAATAATTTTATTTTAAAATCAATTTTAAAAAAAAATTATTTAAATTTTAAACATTTAAACGTTCAATGTAAGCTATAAATAAAGGATTAATATTAAATTTGTATGTGTCATACAAGGTAAAAAAGAACATTCCTTTTCCAGGGTAAAGTGGTTTGAAAAATTCCTTCTCTATAAAGAGATAATAATATTCATTTGAAAAAATGGAAAAAGTAAAAAGGGAAAAAATATCATTAATAAATAATTTTGGAATGGTTTAAAACATTATTGGAAATTTTTTTCGAAAATTTTGGTTTTAGAAGAAACCATGTTCTATGCCTAAACAAACAAATAAAGTTGAATTTTCAAAAAAAATTAATAAAAAATTTTGACTTCCAAAGAGTGCAGAAGTGGTACTATTACTTAAAAAAGGTGTTTAATAACTAGATTAGAAGATAATTTAAGGGGTTATTACAAAATTATCAAATAATTTCCTCCGATGAAAATTCAAATGTAAATAATCCCAAAAAATGAGATTGTCAAGTAAACACCGGAAAATATCATAACATTAATATGAGAATAAATAAATTAATAGATTATGAATTTAAAAAATAAATCCCACTATGAAATTGAAAATAAATTAATAAATATTAAATATTTATTACACACATAATACTATTATATTAGTTGCAATGAAGAATTAAAATAACTAAAGGAAAAGGAATTAGGTTATGAAATTCTTTTTCACTTGTTAACACTTAATTCAAATCCATTTTGATGACATAATTGAACTTACAACTACATATATATTTAATTAAGAATTATTTATGATATTATATGTCAATTCATTGTATTTACACTATATATAATAATTTAGGTGCACAATAATAAAGTATCTCTCAAATAATGGAAATTGATTCTAAGATTCATATTACTTAGTAACTTTTGAATTGGAAGACACAAAATTAATGAACATAAAATGAAACATTTAAAAAACATATATTTAATATAATCCATGATATATTATTTCCAAAGTGTCACTATTTACATCACACAAATAAAGTAATTGTTTTAATCGTGCATGCCTCACGGAAATAAAAGAGAGACAAGAATATTTAACCTCGATTTCATTTTTGTTAAACATCCCTTAACATGATGTATAATGGTTTTAAACATGTTAATAACTTATTAAATAATAATATTATTATTTATGATATCTTACATATTATTATTAAAATATCTTATTACTTTTTTGTTGTCAATCATTCAATATTTTCACTATTTTGTGTGTTAATTTCCTAGTTTCTCAACTATGTTTTTCCTTATTACTAGTTGTTCATATCATAGATTCACAATATAAAGAATTTAAAAAATGAATTAAATATAATATATATTCAGTATACATTTATTTATAATAAATCAAAAAATATAGGGATTGTAAATGAAATGCACCATTCATCGAGACGGTAGGTCTCACATACGAATGAACACTACATTATTATTTTTTCTATATTTGAAAGAATTTAAAGTAAATGATATGTATTTATATGTATATAGAAACCATAGAAAAATATTTATATAATATAGTTTTTAACGTATTTTTAAAATAATTTATTATACATTCCATGAATCGTGTGACTGAATTGAGTCTCTATGAGGAGGCGGTAGTCTACACATCCACAAACGACGTTATCATAATCTCACAAAATTGAATGTATGAAGGTATTTTTTAAATAAAAACTAAATAAGAATATAGAAATATTAAATTTCATATATATAATATATAAATAGTGTGTACATCATAATTCCCAACCATGATAGGTGATGGATAAAAAATGAACGATGCCGTTTTTTTTGGGCGGTAGTTCATTGTACACTTGAATGATATATTTGTTACCTATTAGATGAATGTTTGTATATGTATTGGATGAATCCTTAAAAAATATCTTTATTTTAATGATAATTATATAACTATATAATCATTTAACAAAAATATTTTAATTTGAGGATAATGAAAATAAAATAAAAGACCTTGAAGAAGGATATTATCACATATTCAGGTAACTCATTTTGGTTTTCACTAAAGTGCTTACATGGTTTGATTTATTAACAAGGTGATGATTCTAGGATTAGGGGAGTTAATTTTATAAGATATTTGTGCAGATTTTGGTTGAGGAAAAGTGTCTTGAGAGGTTTGAGGATGTGTGAGGGTTGAATACCTTTTTATTGTAGAGTAGTAGTGACATACTTGTAAATTTATGAAAAAGGAATTCCACCCACGTTTTTCACATGTAATGTAGATCCAATAAAAAAATTTACATAAAATTGATTTAATTGTGTAAGTATTGACATAAAATGGAATTTGGACATGTTTCTAGGTTATTTTGGCCCTTATATTTAAGGTTTATTCCTATGTTATGATAATTTTCCTCTTAATCATTGTAATTAATTTTTATTACATTCATTAATATTTTTTGTAAAAAAAATATTGAAAATGTCATAAAATAGATATTATTTTGATTAAAAATATTTAAAAAAATTCCAAATACCAATAATATAAGTGGTAAAAATTAATTTAAATTTAATCTTGTAGACAAGAGGACCAATGAAGTTTTTAAAATAAAGTGTTCAAAAGCTTGCTATGTTTTTATTTTCCTATTCAAAGTAAAATTGATCAGAAATACCTAAATTGGACTATTAGATATATAATTTGAATAATTTTTCTTTATAACAAATAAATATAATTTAACACTTAAATAAATTAAATTAAGAAATAGCTTTGAGTTTAAATTCAGTATTTTTCACTATTAATCAAAACATTACACATCATATAAAAAACCAAAAAATGATCATAACACAATTTTGAGGATTATATTTTAAAAAAAAATTATTTTTATATATTAAATTTATAAATGTTCAAAAAATTGTATTTAAAATAATTTTACCATTAAATGTGGAAACCAAACCTTCAAAAATTATAAATTTATTTTTTTCAAAATATTTGGGTTGTTCATATCTTATGATTATCAAATCAATTTGATGAGTTTATAAAATATAATTTTTGAATTTAATATATTTACATATATATATTAAATTTCTATTACTCACTAATTGTAATTAATTTAATTTATTAGGATAAAACAACTTTGTGGGAATCAAAATTGTTTTTTATAAAAACATTCCTATTATATTCAATCTGTACTTATATTCATTTATAATTAATTATTAACCAATGGATTAATTCAATATTTTTGTAAACCATATATTTTTATAAGTTTGTTAATAAAATTGATAATATTTAATTTAATAGCTTAGTTATATCTTATTATACTAAATAATAATATTTTAATAATATATTATTGTTTTCTAAACTTTGTATTGGTTATAACGCAAGATATTGTATGATGCAGGATAACTCATTGTCATGTGAATCACAAGCTATATTATATAATGATTTTATTTAAATTAGTAAATATATTTTAATGTTTTGGGATATTAAATTCTTTACAAACATGGTGTTATATATCATACACATTATCGAATACAATGTTTTTTTAGAATTTTGGGAAGCTAAATTTTCTTATTTTACAGTGAGTACCAAACATTTCCCACATATTTAGACACACATGAAACCCTTATATAAATATCCTACACAATACTCTTCTTTATAACTTAGGTAACTATTTCCATAGAAAGGGTGTTCTCAAACTCTTGTTCAGTGTAAAAAAGTGACACATACTAATGATCATAAGTGTGCATGAGATAAACTTATTAGTATCCTGACATATTAAATGTATAAGAACAAATTATAAAGAAATCACAACTTACAGATATTGAATTATATGTCCTGAATCATAAAATAAGAATTTAATTATAAATAAGTAGACATATTAAGTTTATAGAATGTAAAAATATGTTAACAACATAAAACATTAACTCATATTCATAAGTCAAGTTTCATTTCCTAGAAAACATAATGTAGTGGAAAATTTATTATAACACATTAGGATGACACTATAGTCCAATAATTATCATGTCATGAGATATAAAACATTACACAATGAATTTGAGGGCTATATAATCATTGTAAACCTTTTAATGTTATAAAATATACATGAATATTTATTCAATCATATAAAACACAAATAATATCCTCATATAATAGATACATATGGGAAAGAAATGGGATAGATAAATATATCATAAAAACATAATCAATAGACATAATAAAATAATGTGGATGGTATAAATAAAATATAGGCTTGTGTGGCTGAAATGAAAATACATAGAAAAAATGGAATACACCCAATATACATTACTCATTGGGAAGAATGAATCCATATTAAAATTATTAATTTCAATAAGAAACAATATAATTAAATGAAAAGAAATTGAGTTAACAAAAACGCTTACAAATTCGGTAAATGAATAAAATAATTGAAAACAAGAAAGATATAACTTGAAATTTTACTGTAAATGACATTGATTAATAGGGAATCATAATATAATATTTTAAAAATTGGCAGTATATATACCATATGAATGAAATTTTTTCATAATATTTATATTTTTCAGAGGGAATTTGAGATGTAAAAAAACATAAAATATAGATATTTTATAAATAAAAAGAAAATTAAAGGTAAATCATGAAATGGGATTTAAAATCTCATGAAATAAAATAAATTTTTAATACATGAATGAAATTGGGTAGTAATTAAAACATAGAATAGAATACATGTCCCACAATATGAAATATGTATTATAGAATATGAATTGTGACAAATAACCCTTACAAAAAAATAACATGTGAAGTTGGAATGTATCAGTGAGGAAATTTTATTAAATAAATAACAATACTGATAAAAAAGTGAAAATGAAACTTCAAACAATTATAGTTTATAATTCTCATAATCTCCCAAAAATATAATAAATGAAGTAATGATATAAATTAGTGAATGAAAATTTTGTTAAGAATACTTTTATGGTATTGTTAATGAATCAAAACCATATAAGAATAAATAATGAAATTGAATTTTAAAACACATTTACAAATGTTGATTTACTATAAAGTAATTAAATGGATAAAAGATAAATCATGTCAAAAATAATTGGTAGTTAATTTTAAATACCTATACCGAAATGAATGTCGAGACAAATAAATCTTCCTTTAAGGCATGTTTTATTTTGTCATATTTATGCCCCCAGTATAATTAAATTATTTCTATTAATACATGAAGCAAGAAAGTAATTATGTAACATTTTTTTAAAACATTTATCAGTTATAATCATCTAAAATTATTTATAACCATTTCTCTTGATGATAGAATGGCTTGAAAACATGTTTTGTTTTAATTTATTTTATTTGTTTCAATATCATGTTTTTTATTTTTATGAGTTATAATTTTTTAAATTTATTTATAGAGGAATTGAATACATTATAATATATTTATATCACACAATATAAACTAACTATATCCATAGGTAGTGATTAGAAAAGCATTGATAATATCATTATATGTGGATGAAGAAATCCATTATCGGGACATCTCTAAAGAGAGAGTGTTATTTTATATACAATAAATGTATTGAAATTGTTACACTAGTATCAGAATAAAAATATATTAAACTATTAT
Source organism: Viscum album (assembly GCA_963277665.1). Taxonomy (NCBI): domain Eukaryota; kingdom Viridiplantae; phylum Streptophyta; class Magnoliopsida; order Santalales; family Viscaceae; genus Viscum; species Viscum album. Next base: position 303,212,825 of record OY728153.1, on the reverse strand, counting down.
ATATGAATACATTATAAAGGTATAAAAAAATTTATTGGGAGAGTTTAAATAATAAGAGAATGAATATAATGAAAGACAACCACCATTACATCTATATAAAAGATTAAATCCTTGATAAATCCTTGAATTTATGTGGTTGTGTAACTATATAAAGTTAGTAGTAGTTATAATATAAATAATTTAGTGGAAATTGGTAAATATTTGGATTTTATGAATTAATGTTATGTGGGTTTCCAAATAAAAGAGGTGGGGTTACAAGAAGAGACAAGTATATTTTGTTTAAAATATTGATTACTGTATCATTATGGTGAGTTAATTTTGAGAAGGGATGATTTTCTGAATTTTTTTAAGTTTAATAATAAAAATTCGGAGTATTTTTTAATTAGATCAAGACAGAACATCATGTTATCACTCAACCATTGAATTACATGAAAAGAAAAAATTATTTTATATTAGGATAAAATGTAATTTAAAAAGTAAAATTGTATATATAAGTTTATGAATTACATAAAAATATTTTTTAATTTATTAGTTTACTACATGAATACATTTTTGTGGAGAGTAATGACTTCAAAATTTTTGAAATCATGGTTACATTACAATGATTTCATAAAAGTTGTTCTATTTGTAAAAACAAAATTTCTTTTACTATTTTCAAAAAATTAAATTTATTCATACAAAAACAGATCATAAAAATATAATTTTGCCCCTCAATATCCAAAATTGAAGTCCTTTTTTCAAATTAAAATATTGAAATTTATAAATTTAGCATTAAAAAAACTTATATAATACATGTTAACATAAATTATTTAGAGTAAAAATAATTTCTTTCGATAGGAGTGGTTATATTTATATATTTTATAATCACTTATTTATTCTATGATATATAATTAAATATTTGTAGATATAATAATTTTTTTGAAATTATTTGTCTAATTATGTGTAATTCCTCATTTAAATTTATAATTGAGAATACGTTTTTACTATATTAAATTTTATACAGTATGATAAAAATTCCACATCAAATTCTATTTTAGTATTTTAAAGAACTACATTATTAAAATTTAATATGAAATTTGTGATAAAAAACTATATATATTAGGAATCACTTTCTAATATAAAATTAATAATTATTTCATAATTTTATTTTATTATAAAACATTATACTTAATGTTTTCAAAATATTATTTTTTACTAATAAAATATGTGCATAGAATATAATAAAATCCAATTAAAAAATAAATGTCATATAAGGTATCAAAAATACATGATAGTATATTATTGTTTATTAAAAATTATATTTCACCATTCATCACATGTTTCATATAAAATTTTGACATTAATTTCAATATGATATTGTATTGTGACGTTGAAAAATGTATCACACTAGGTTAACCATTATATTATAATGAATTAATTAGTATAATAATTTTAAAATAAAAAAAAAGTAATGTTGTTATAAAACAATATATTCAAAAGTAATCATGAATTTATTAAAATATAATTTATAGAACAATTTTAATAAATAAAATTACATTATACTTAAGTAATTATCATAAATAAAATCATGCAATATAAACAAATTATGGGATAAAGGTGTTTATAAATGATTATTTTATGTTATTAACAAATATAAATTCATTTATAATATACATTTATATTTTAAGAAATAATATTAAAAAAAAATATTCCTTATAATACTAGGATATTATATAGATATACTAGGAAGTTGTAAGATAATATAATTTAAACTTTCATAATTATGAAAATAAGAAATAGTTTTTATAACATGATTCCACAAACCCTAATCAACAAATGATTAAAACACTATATTAATAAATATTAATTTCTAGAACTCAAAGAGGTTCATTAATATAATGAATATCATAATATCAGTTGTTATTTGATGTGAAAAAATAGTAATAGAACTCAAACCGAACCGAATCAATGAGTTTTAGTGGACAAAAATACATTAAGAATTAAATAATTCAAATTAATTAAGATAGTCAACATGCTATGAAATAAAAAATAGTATCGATAAAAAAAGTGATGTTGATGTTATTTGAAATAAATAATGAATCAAGAAACAAAAATTAAATATTTCGTAATTAAAAAGTATTATAATGAAAAAATAAAACCATAATGAAGAAACATATATCTGAATTCATTGGATAATAGATATATGTTCATGAGGTAGGAACATCAAAGGTTCAAATATGTAAGAAATAACAATATGTTAAATTCCCTAATGACCTGAATAAATTAGTGAAATAAAAAGTAATGATAAAATTACTCTTGTAAAACAATGAGGGACTAATCAATCAAGAATTGAGGGAAACAACATAAGTTTCTATTTCGGATGAAATAATATAGGAATTCTACAAAACAATGAAAGAAAAAAATGAACAAGGTAACAAGAAAAAAAATATTAAGAATGAACTAGATTGTTACACAATTACCAAGGATTAATATCATTTTCATCTAATACTTAATACTTATCTCTATTCACTTGAATAATTTTCAACATCCTTTTTACATCATATTTGTAATTTCCATCATCAATTGATCACAATAACACCAAGAGATCTTGATATTACCAATAATGTATTCAATGGTTGAACTCATGTTTTTTGAATTTTGGTCTCATCTCTAGCTCTAAAAAACCTAGTAAAATCACAAACATTTTATCCTTTCCCCTTTCTCAGTAAAATAGAATAGATGAACTAGGGGAACAATTTCCCAATAAAACCCCTGCAAAATTAATCATAATGGAAGAGTAGAACTAATTCCATACCACCCAAGGATAACCATGATTTAAAATGATAGATTCCTTCATTCGTTTCACTATATGAGGTAGGTATGATTCAACAAGAACACACAACATCACCTGATGGGTAAATATGATGGTGGGGTGAGGGTGAGATCGAATCCTAATAAAACTATGGAGGAACACACAACAATAAATAAAAAATAGAGAATGGGTGGCCACATGATCTATGTAATCAATGGATCTTGTAATGTTTCAGATTAAACTTCGATTAAACATGGAATATTGTGATATATTAACACAACCAACCATAGATAAGGGAATTAGTGAAATATACCTACATGGAAAGCCCAAAGGGAGTATGAAATGCACATATATAAGACCAGTATATTAAAATAAGAATTAAAATGAATATTTATACTAATTAATTAAAAAATTAAATATATAATGATATGTATATAATATAAATTAAGTCAAGTTTCCTCGAATTAAAATCAAGGAATATTAAATATGATACACATTATATACAGGAATTAATGTCAAATAAGTTGGTTCTTATGATACTATTATAAGGATGAATTTTTGGGATACAAATTAGAAAATAGTTCTTTTATATGTAATATATAAATGAGTGACATCCATAAAATTTGGGGACGTAACAAATAGAAACATGACCTGATAAGGCCTAGAGCTTATGGAATGCTCCCTTTACATTGGAATAAGATTCCTGTAAGTCACATCGTAACGAAAAAAAAATAGTTTAGTATTATTGGAAAACCTGATACATACATGAGTCTTATTTTAAAAATTAATACACTAATTAAAACAATTTTTTCATTTCAAAGATAATAATTTTTTCCATCTTGCATAACATTAAATATATTACTTAGTAAACATAATGTATTTTTGGGAGAGGAAAAAAAATAAGGATGACCTCAATTTCCTTATAAGGGTAAGTTAAATATAGTGGAAGAAATAATGAATAATTGAGAATAATTAATATGTAAGGGTAAATAACCAAGAATAAATTCCATGTAATTGATAATTAAGAAGTTAGTGATTAAATAATATTTCAAAAAAATAAAAGAAAAAAAATACATTTTAATCAAGAAACTGAGAATGAAATAAATCCATAGTTTTTATTATGTGAAAATGTCATGGAAAATAACAATGACTAAATTATAAATAAATGTAATGCTTAATTATTGGACATAATGTATCTAGAACAATAACCACTATACCACCAATATATATCCTCAAGATAATTTAGGTCATTGGGTAGAAACCCATCTATAATATATGGAAACAAACATAATGGGATTTTCAACATCGAATTTCATCTCATGAAACTACCAATGCATCATAGGGCCTACACTAAGTGGTTCTCAACCTATAAAGATAGCATTAATTGGTCCAAAACACACAATGATTTCAATAAATTTTCCCCAAATCATATAGTGTATATACAAAGTATTCCTTATATAGTCAAATAATCAGTTTACTTAATGAACAATGTGCCTTATCAAATATCCATATTAAATAATGGACACATATTTTCTAATATTTCCACAGATAACAAAATAACTATCAATTTAAATACCATTTTTAAAAATTATATACGGTTTAGGTAATAAACATATTAATGATAAATGATATGGCTAATTAAGGTAAATTGAATGTTTAATGATCATAAGAAATTGAATATTTCATGCGGACTAAAAAAATAATCTTGGATGATAGTTTCAAGACTATACTTGGAATAATAAATCAAAAACCATCTATAGGAAGAATAATAATGGTATTCATACAACATATACTAGGTGGAGTAAATATAAAATATTATTGTCATTGTGAAAATAAACTACAGCTTTAAAACATTCTTGAGGAAAATATACATTTTTTTGTATTTTATTTAAAGAATATTATTTGAAAATAATTGTTTAAATAGAAAATTAAATAATAGGTACCTTTTTTTTATTTCCACGTAAGATTCAATGAAATTATGGTGGGTAAATGTGTACACGTCGTACATGGTAAAAGAAACACTCTTTTTTCATGGTAAAAAGGCTATAAAAGTTCAGTGTTCAGAAAAATACAAGAAGATTACTTGGAAAAAGGATATAAATGAAAAAACATGAAAATATTCCTTTAATAAACCATTTTGGAATGGTTAAAATCATTTTTTCAACCCGTTTTAGAAAATTGGGTTTCAGAAGAAAATATGTTCTCTGACTAAAAAGATATATGAAGTTATGTTTTCATAAAAACATTATCTAAAACATTTTTAGTATCAAGAGTGAAAAAAAGGTAGTATTTTTTTGAAAAAAGGTAATAAATAAAAATATTAGAATAAAGTTAAAGGGTTTATTAGCAAATGATCAAATTATTTCTTCTAATGAAAACTCTAGTTTAAACAATCCCGAACAAAGTGCGATTATAAAGTAAACCTGTGAAAGACCATATCATTTAAGTGAGAATAAATCAATGAATATATTATTTTTTATATTATTTAAATCCACATTAAATAATTTTAAATAAAAAAATATATTGTAAAAATTTATTACCCCCATTATCATAGAATACTAATGACAACGATGAAGTAATATAATCCAATGAGATGGAATCAAGTAATGAAACTCATTACCCCTTAGTATCATTTAACTCAAATTCCATTATAATAAATAATTAAAATTGAAATAATAATATAACATGAAGTAAAAAAATCACAATATAATATATCAAAATGGTTAGTAGATACACTATAGAAAATAATTAAGTGGTGAATATGACATGTATCTCGTGGATGTTAAAAGTGAGTAGAAAATTCATTACCATGCGTTTTTTGGGAGAAAATAATTTAAAAACTTTTATAGTGGTTTAATATATGTTATTAACTTATAAAAGAACAATAATTATATTAATAATATCATAAATTATTTTATTACAACATCTTACTACAAATTTGATAATCGTCTTTAAATATTTTTACTATTTCGGGTGTTAGTTGTCTAGTTTGTTATTATGTTTTGACTTGTTACTTGTTGTTCCTATTACATTGATCATGATTTCATACTCAAGAGAATCAAAAAATGCATTTAATTAATATATATTCATTATATATGTGTTTATAACACTTTATAATATTTGGGTACATGACATGAAATGAGCTGTTTATGGATATGGTAGGCCATACGTACACAGAAACACTACTTTCATTATTATTCATTATTTAATGAATAAGTAATAAATTATATATATTTATATTCATATAATTATTCCAATATTATATTCCTTTCATATATTTCACATTGTATTATTAAAATCATCCTTTATAATTTCCATGTTTTGTGTGAACGAATCACACCTCTTTGAGGAGGTGATAGTCCACACTTCCACAAATGATTTTATAATACTAAAATAAAATTAAATTCTTGAAAATATGAGTTATATAAGAATTAAAGAAGTATAAATAAATTATAAATATCATAAATATAATATATTAACATAATTTCAATAATAATTCCCACTAAGAGATTTAATAATGGATGAACGAATAGTCATCGTTTCGTGAGGAAGTAGTTTGCCAAAATTTAAATAGTAAGTCTATTAGCCATTAGATGTAAGTATGTGTAGATGTAGGTATATCCTTATATTCAATATATCTCATTATATTTTGGATACTAAGATCATTATATAATAATTCTATAAGAATAGTGGAGGGGGTGGAGAATAAAAAGAAAACAAATCTGTTTAAGGAAGGATGTTACCTCTTATTCAGGTAACCCCTTTTGGTTTGCACAAAATGGATTCCATGGATTTATTTCTACCCATAGATAAGATTATATGATTATAGAATTAATGTTTTGTAGAAATCTATGATGTGTTTTTGATACAATGTGGTTTAGGAGGTGTGAGGAATTCAGAGGGATGAGTGCCTTTTTATAGTGGATGATATGTGGCAATCTTTCACATTTTTGAAAATTGAATTCCACCCACGTTTTTCTTATTTTATGTGGCTATAATAATGAAAAAAATATATTCAATGTATTATAAGGTTTAAATATTAATATAAAATATATTTTGGATAAGTGAAATATTTTTTGGGCCCTTATGTTTAAGGTTTAGTCCTTGTGAAGCTATTTTTTATCTTAATCATTGTAATTAATTATAAAAAATATCACTAAATTTATTTGTACAAACATACATAACATTATTACTCATTATAAATAAATTGGATTCCAAATATTTAATCCATTTTTCTAAATTCCTATCACAAAATTTTTAGGAATTAATATAAATTTAATCTTGACGATGGATGAGAAAAATAATGCTTTAAAGTAAAATTGATAAAACTTTTGCGATGTTTTTATATCCAATTTCAAAATAAAATTGATATGAATGACCAAAATTGGATTTATTTACTAATTCTCAATATAATTTATGTTTAAAAACAATTTAAAATTTAATTTAACCTTATAAATATACTATATGAAAAAATAGTGTTGAATTATAATTCACCATTTCTCAATGTAAAAAAAATAAATATTTTAGAAAAACCCAAAAAATTATCCCAGTCCTAATTTTTATGTTTTAATTTTAGAAATGAACTTTCTTTTGGCACATAAAATATAAAAAATTTCCAAAATATATACTTAAAATAGTTTTTCCATTAAAAGGATGTAAAGATGACTTTAAGAAAATATTGATTTTTATGCATAATATTGATTTTTCTATTATCATAAGATAATGAAATATATTGGATGAATGTATAAATATTTTATTGTATGTATAATATATATTCTCATATTTTAGTTAATACTATTCATAACATCTTATTTAATGGCTATTTTATATCTTATTTTATTAATATTTGATACATGAATATCATATTATTGTTCCATAAAACTAGGTCATGTGTGTAACACAAGTAATATAATAAATTCATTGTTGTGTGAGACACATTATAATTCATTATAAAGTTCATATAAAGGTATATAATAGATTTATTTTATTTAAAATTTTAAATATAATATAAAGTATCCAAATATCATATTCCCTTTCACTCTTGTTGTTGAATGTCATATGAAAAGACACGTAAATTTCAAAGAATTTTTTTTCTTAATTTTCTTTGGAATTTTACAAGAACACAGTTTCTAACGGCACCTGATTCCGAGGCCCGGTGTGCCCAGAATCATTTTCCAAAGTTTGGCTCGGGTACATTCAGTGAACAGACGAGCAGGTTTTTATAACTTTTGAACTGGTGCCCGGAATCGAATTCTGAGGGCACCGATAAAATTGCAGCGCCGGTATTTGCTTAGAAACGCCTCTTCCGGAGTTGCGTTTTCTCGGGTGTGGTTTTTAATTTTTGGGCTTAATGTTTAAAAATAAAATAATTTGTTCGAAAACTTTATTTTATTTCACTTAAGCCACTTGAAGCCACTTGAAAGTCAACTGACATGTTTTCATAAATCCTTAACGCACCATTTAATTGGGCGGTTTATTTCGTGAATTAAATTGGCTGTTTCTTTCGTTGAATTAATTCAACGAATTAATGGGTCGTTACTTACCTTTTTCATTTGTTGGCGTAATAATAAAATAAGACCAAGAAGTCGTTTTGGAGGATTACTCGATGAGAGGTTTTGTCCAAGTTCTTGAGACTTCATCCTCCTTCGCGAAGAAAGCGAAGAACGCGAAGAACGCGAAGAACGCCAGCCTCCGACGAAGAACGCCGAACCTGCGGAAGTCGACGATGCGATGCCGTGTTCCGCGACGTCGACGTTCCCTTCCTGCAACGTTCTTCTGCGACGTCTCTTCCTCCGCAACGAAATCTTCGTTTAGCTGTTTGAGGTAAGAGACTTCGGGATTCTCTTAAATCTCCCTTGTTATTTTTTAACAATACATGGATTTAATTTTATATAATTAAATTAAATCTGTTGTTTCTTGGTCCGTTGAGTTCACCGACTCAACGCCGGATTCCGTGACGACGTGATGCCCTTCCGCGACGACGCGACGATCCCCTCCTTCCGAGACGAACAAATCCACGAAGAACGTGCGTACGACGACGACTACGAGGTAGGGGTTATTGTAAATAATTCATTTTTCCCGTGATTGTTTCTTTTAAAAGTGAAAAACCGGACAATAAGAACAATTTTAATCCATTAAAATTGTTGATTCATGTGTTGAATATATATTCTCCCGTTGTTTATCTCTAACGCGGAGGGTGCGGGCCAAACGAACACGGCCCGAAAACCTTCCGCCGTTCTTCGTTGTTGTGCGGATTTGACGGGCGACAACGAAACGTACCGCAACGGAAGTTTGATGGTTCCGTAGTGAAGAACGAGTCCCGGGAGGAGCAGCGGCGCATATGGGAACAGAATCGGACCACCAGAGCGACTCCTGTGGCCCGCGGAAGCTGGCGGCGGCGCCGGCGGCCTGAGGCGACGGCGCCTCGGCTCGCCGCAGGAAGAACCGCCGCGGCTTAGGCCGGAGGCGGCGGCTCCCGCTGACACGCGGCCGCGCGGGTACGGCGCGCGCGGGACGCGGCTGAAGCCGCGTGGTTGTCACTCGAGGGAGGCGGCTCCCCCCCACGTCGCTTGGGTCGTCTAGGGCAACACCCCGCGGGTGCCGCGTGGGTGTCCCGCGGGGGCGGCCGCTCCGCCCCGCGTCGCGGGGCCGCGCGGCCGAGCCGGGCCGGGACGACCGAGCCCGGCCGGTCCGACCGGCCGGGCCGCGCCCTGGCCGGGCCGGGTCGGCCCGGGCCCGGACCCCCCGTCTTCAGACCATTTTCGGTCACATGACCGTAACATGATTTACGGGCCTCTAAACGACTCGCCATCAGCGACAACGCGATCCTTGGATCGAGATGGTCATTTCGGTTTATCCCACTCAAGGTTTCAGAATACTTTGAGTTCAGCCGGGTTGGTTCGTACACAAAACCAATCGGGCCCTCGGAGCGGAAACACTCATATCTTGAGCTACGGACGTCCGATTGATGTGTCGTCATCTTCGTTGAATTCCTCTAAGTGAGATGGATCTTTTGGCATACTCCACCCGAGGTTTGGATGCAGGTGGAGTATGGTCGGGTTGGTTTTTCCTTAAAAACCAACCAGGCCCTTGGGACGAAAAAGCCAATAACTCTCAGACCGGGCGTCCGATTGACGCGCCGTCTGCGACGTTGGGTTCCTGTTGACGATACTGAACCTTTGGATACATCAACTTCAGACATTGTGACCGTTGATGTATCGTCCTCTCGGCTTGTGGAGCGGACCCTCTCGAACGAGCTTACTGTGTGCGGGAACGCCAGAGCTGGCTACGACTGCTACTTCGACAGCGACGACCGTGCAGAGATCCTAAGTGGACTGCGGCGACGACTATGCAGAGATCCTCAGTGGACTGCGGAGACGACTGTGCAGAAATCCTTAGTGGACTACAACGATGATTGTACAGAGATCCTCAGTGGACTGCGATGACTACACCAGTCAGCGTTCCTATGTGGATCAGTGCTACAGGTCCTGTGTGGGCCCGATCCTGTGTGGGTCCGATCCAGTGTGGGTCCGCACTCAGCGGTTCTGTGTGAGCCAGCGCCTACAGGTCCTGTGTGGGCCCGATCATGTGTGGGTCTTGCAGGGGTTAGTTACCTATCGATCATGTGTGGGTCCGACAACTTAAATGGATCAGTGATCATCTTTATCGTCTTCCGAAGAAGTATACATGTGTGAGCTGAATCCTATGTTACTCTCCTTTGTGGATTATGTTGAGCTATCCTATGTGGATTTACTGTTTACTCTCCCTTGTGGATTGTGTTGAGCTATCCTATGTGGATTACTGTTTACTCTCCTTTGTGGATTGTGTTGTGCTATCCTGTGTGGGGATACGTTTTTGCTTTCCTGTGTGGACTGGGTTGTGCTTGGGCTCGGACGTTGGAGCCGAACGGGAATTGATGACATAGGTATATGTATGGGCATATACCTAAGCAGTGTCGGTTGTTACTTCGTGGTTGTATCTTTCCTTTTTGGATTATCCTTTGTGGATTTTGGGAGACCTTCAGGGGTCTCGGGGTCCCTACTGAGTAGCTTATACTCACCCCTGCACGGGCTATGCCCGCACTTCATTGTATTGGTTGCAGAAGACGGACATCGCTGATCGTGGTGGGGGTGTGTGGAGCAGGACAGTACCTGGAGGTGGACCACTGGGCGGGACGTACTCGGAGCGGACAGCTGGACCGAGGAGCTGTGGAGGCTATCTGTACCCACCCTTCAGGTGGGACTTCCAGAGGATTGCTCGACGCTGCGGATTTTCTTTTCATTTGCTGTTTTCTCCTTTCAGTTGTACTTTACAGTTGGGCTTGTATTTCCGGCCCCTTTTACTTTCAGCACAGCTTGTACAGTATTTACTTAGTGTTTACTTTTCTGCTTTCTTACTCTGTGGTGCTTGTTTACTTTTCAATGGCAATGCCTTCCCCTTTTTTCGGGATTTATGCCTTGGTGCTCGTCGCCAGCCCCTGGCCTATGGAAGGCAGGCTTGGGGTAGTCACGACACGAGCCCCGAGAACAGGTCGTGACAAATTGGTATCAGAGGTGGTCGGTTCTACCGTAGACTCTGATCTTTCTTCTATGTGAAGCAATAGTGTTTAGAGTATTGGGTGTGGTTATCAGTCCAGGGAGTCCAGTGTTGGTGCGGCGGCCGACGAATCCGTACACCAGGACCCTGCCTTCTGATTTCCGACCTAATGCACGAAAACATTGATTGCGTGTGTGTTTCAAGTTTTCTTTGTGATTACTTTTGTCAGCTCACCAGGTATACTGTTCTGACCATGGCGCACTTGTTTCCTTTTCAGGATGGCCCCACGACGGCAGCCAGATAGGGTTCTGAGAGTAGAGCGCGACGACAGCCCGTCGAGCAACGAGGCCTCAGTACAGGGCCCATTGACAGTAGAGGCACCGATGATACCTTTACCCGCCGAGCCCCCGATGCTTCCAACACCGACCGCTGACGATGCACGACGGCTCGGAGCTCTGCATGAGTTCCAGTGCCAGTGACCACCCAGGTTCTGTGGGGAGACGGACCCCCAGGCAGCCGAGGACTGGCTGGAGGCGGTCGTTCGTGTTTTCAGACTAGTGAGGACACCAGCAGACCTCATGGTGATCCTCGCGGCGAGCCTACTACACGCAGCAGTAGGACGATGGTGGAGCTTGATGCTCCAGGTGCACGATGAGGCCTCTCTTCTCTGGACAGACTTCGAGAGCCTCTTCCTCTCAGTGTTCGTCCCAGCCACCCTCCGTGCGGTGCGCATCCAGAAGCTTCTTCAGCTGCGGCAGGGCAGCTTGACGATCGCCCAGTACGCGGCGAGGTTCACCGATCTTTCTCGCTACTCGAACGACATGGTACAGGACCCCTTCTTCTGGGCCCGGACCTTCGAGCAGGGATTGAGACACGAGATCAGGGCATCGCTGGTCTCCCTCAGCATCCCGACCCAGGAAGGAGTGCTGGAGCGAGCCCTTCTGATCGAGAGATTTCTGGCTGAGTCCACAGCGAGCCCTACCGTAGGGCGGAAGGTAGCGGAGTCTTCGGCAGCAGGTAGCCGACGGATGACTCAAGGTTCCATACAGACCAGACCTTCTGACAGACGACCTCGTGACACTGGCTCAGCAGTGCAGGGCACACAGCGCGGAGCCAGTCTTCGGAGAGGCAGGCAGTGCTACGCGTGCGGCGGGCACGGCCACATGGCTCGTGATTGCCCGACCCGCCGTACCGAGGAGCAGCAGACGATGGAGGGGCCACCCAGGCAGAGGCAGAGTGTCGACCGTGGCGGTCTGCAGGGAGGAGGCAGATGAGGCAGAGGAGCTGGCCGAGCAGCAGGTGGTGGGCGACGCTATGAGGCTCTGCCACCACCCCCACCAGGAGGCCCACCCCAACCACATGGGGATGGAGGGTAGAGACAGGCACAACTCCAGGCAGCGGAGGCCTACGACCATGGCGCGCAAGAGATGATTCGAGGTATGATCTGTGTCTATTCCACCCTTGCTGCAGTTCTTATAGACACATGAGCGAGTCACTCTTTCATAGCCACTGCCCTTGTTCGGAGCTCGGAGATTCCGACAGAGCCGTTGGCTCGATCCTTACGGCTAGAGACTCCTACGGGAGTAGACTCGATGAATACGCACTGGTGCCGACAGTGTGAGCTTACTCTAGGAGGCGAGAAGGGAGCCTTCGCAGCATAGGATGGACTCACGCAGAGGAGAGGGCAGCCCATCACTCATCAGTTAGCTAGCCTCATCCTTGGAGCAGTTGACGTGACAAGTCCTAGTTTTCCTGTAGTGGTGGATCAGTATGCGGACGTCTTTTCCAATGACGTTCCAGGGCTACCTCCTTGCAGAGAGGTAGAATTTTATATTGATATGTACCCCGGGACAACCCCAATATCCACTCCAGCGAATCGGATGGCCCCCGGTGAGCTTCAAGAGCTATGGGTACAGTTGGAGGACTTGCAGGGCAAGGGGTTCATCCGACCCAGTGTTTCACCCTGGGCTTCGCCGATATTGTTCGCCAAGAAGTTGGACAGGAGCTTGTGACTGTGTTTCGACTATCGTCGCCTGAACCAGGTGACAGTGAGGAACAAGTATCCGCTACCGAGGATTGATGACCTCTTCGATCAGCTCAAGGGAGCACGGTGGTTATCGAAGACAGACCTCAGGTCAGGCTATCATCAGCTCAGAGTTCGAGACGAGGACATACAGAAGACGACCTTCAGGTGTCGGTATGGCCACTATGAGTTATTGGTTATTCCTTTTGGCATAACCAACGCTCCAGTAGTGTTCATGAGCCTCATGAACAGGATCTTCCAGTCATACCTCGATAGATTTGCCATGGTCTTCATCGACGACATTTTGGTGTACTCGGCCACCGAGGAGGAGCACGCCTACCACTTGCGGGTTGTACTAGACACACTCCGAGAGCACAAGCTTTATGGAAAGCTCTCTAAGTTCCCGTTCTGGTTATGTGAGGTCCACTTCTTGGGTCACATTATTTCTGATGCGGGAGTTTCTGTGGATCTCGCGAAGATCGAGGCAGTGCTAGCGTGGGAGCCACCCAAGAGCGTGATGGAGGTGCGGAGTTTCTTGGGTCTAGCTGGATACTATCGGAGATTTGTGCCAGACTTCTCCAGAGTTACGGCGCCACTCTCAGCTTTGACGAAGAATGGGAAACCCTTTGTGTGGTCAGACAGATGTCAACAGAGCTTTCAGAAGCTGAGACGGAGATTGACCAATGCACATATCTTGAGGTTGCCTGAGGAGGGAGTTGGATACGTAGTCTACTACGATGCATCGGGGACCGGACTTGGGTGTGTCCTGATGCAGGAGCGGTCCTTGATTGCTTATGGATCACGTCAATTGAGGCCACATAAGCAGAACTACGCTACCCATGACCTGGAGTTAGTAGCAGTGGTCTTCGCTCTGAAGACATGGCGGCACTATCTGACGGGAGAGCGCTTTACAGTCTTTTTTGACCACCAGAGTCTCAGGTACATCTTCTCGCAGAAGGACCTGAACCTGAGACATCGGCGATGGCTCGAGTTCCTCCAGGACTATGACTTTGAGATAGTCTATACTCCTGGGAAGGGGAACGTGGTAGCCGATGCCCTCAGCAGGAGGACGGGCATCCAGCTACTTGAGGAGGCGAGAGAGAATCTATCCGCTTTGTAGATATCCTTCGTGGATAGGTATGGAGCAGCCTTCCTTCGATCTCTCACAGTCACTCCTCCACTACTGTAGTGGGTCAGAGAGGCACAGCGTGAGGATGCTGACTGTGAGACGCGGCGTGCACAGATATCCTCGGGACAGGCACCTGATGGCTTCTCCTTTAGAGCAGAGCATGCCATCCTTTTTCAGAGGGCGTACCTTGGTACCAGTCGCTTTAGTAGAGGAGGTGCTGAGAGAGTTTGACACTTCTCTTTTGGCGGTACATCCTGGAGTGGCGAGATGTTCCAGGATCTCAGACGACATCACTGGTGGAAGGGCATGAAGAAGGCTGTGGAAGAGTTCGTTTCACGGTGCCTCACCTGCCAGCAGGTGAAGGCAGAGCATCAGGTACCAACAGGCTTGGTACAGCCCTTGTAGGTCCCGGAGTGGAAGTGGGACGGGATATCTATGGACTTCGTGACTGGAATTCCATGCACTTCCAGAGGTCAGGACTCCATTTGGGTGATTTTTGACCTACTCACCAAGTCGGCACACTTCATACCCATCAGAGAGTAGGGCTCAGTGGAGTGCTTGGGGCATCTCTACGTTCAGGAGATTGTACGGCTTCACGGTGTGCCATCGACTATCGTCTCCGATCGGAATGCTCGTTTTACTTCCCGACTTTGGAAGGGGTTGCAGGAGGCATTCGGGATGCGGCTACGTCTGAGCACCACCTTTCACCCTCAGACGGATGGTCAGATGGAGAGGACCATCAGACTCTCGAGGACATGCTCTGCGCATGTGTCCTCGACTTTGGTCGCAGCTGGGAGGACAACCTACCCTTGGTGGAGTTCACGTACAACAACAAATACCACTCCACTATCAGGATGGCACCATACGAGACGTTGTACGGCAGGCCTTGCAGATCTCCTTTGTGCTGGACAGACCCTGGGAGTCAGCACTTGTGGGACCAGAGATGGTCCGGGCCATGACAGAGAAGGTCCAGGTCATCCAGGAGCGGATGAGGACAGCTCAGAGCCGGCAGAAGTCTTATGTTGACAGGAGGCGGAGGCCATTAGAGTTCGAGGATGGAGACCACGTCTTCTTTCATGTTTCACCTTGACGTGGTTTGCGGAGATTTGGCCGAGGTGGCAAGTTGTCTCCACGCTTCATTGGACCATTCCAGGTCCCCATCAGGGTTGGCGAGGTGGCTTATCGCCTGGACCTACCACCTCAGTTGCACCGGGTTCACGACGTCTTCCACATATCTCAGCTGAGGAGGTACGTGCATGACCCGACACACATCATTTACTATGGGGAGCCAGACGTAGATGATGGGGTGACTTTTGCGGAGGTCCTGGTGGAGATAGAGGATCGACATGAGCAGGTCCTACGTGGGCGATCGATTCCTCTTGTGCGCATCAGATGGAATCACGGGAACCTCCAGGAGAGCACTTGGGATCGGGAGGTTCAGATGTATGCTCAATACCCACATTTGTTTCCCTAGTTTTTGATTTATATTTACGGGGACGTAAATCCCTGAGGTGGGTGTAATGTAAAGACACATAAATTTCAAGGAAAATTTTTTTTCTTAATTTTCTTTGGAATTATACAAGAACACAATTTTTGACGGCACCTGATTCCGTAGCCCGGTGTGCCCGGAATCATTTTCCGAAGTTTGGATGAGGTACGTTCAGTGAACGGACGAGCGGGTTTTTCTAGATTTTGAGCCGATGCCCGGAATCGAATTCTGAGGGCACCGATGAAATCGCAGCGCCGATATTTGCTTAGAAACGCTTCTTCCGGAGTTGCGTTTCCTCGGGTGTGGTTTTTAATTTTTGGGATTAAAGTTTAAAAATAAAATAATTTGTTTGACAACATTATTTTATTTCACTTAAGCCACTTAAAGCCACTTGAAAGTCAACTGATGCATTTTCTTAAATCCTTAACGCACCATTTAATTGGGCGGTTTATTTCGTGAATTAAATGGGCAGTTTCTTTCATTGAATTAATTAAACGAATTGATGGCTCGTTACTTACCTTTTTCGTTTGTTGGCGTAATAATAAAATAAGACCAACAAATCTTTTTGGAGGGTTACTCGATGAGAGGTTTTTTCAGAGTTCTTGAGCCTTCATCCTCCTTCGCGAAGAACGCGAAAAACGCGAAGAACGCCGGCCTACAACGAATAACGCCGAACCCACAGAAGTCGACGACGCGACGCCGTGTTCCACGACGCCGGCGTTCCCTTCCTACAACGTTCTTCTGCGACATATCTTCCTCCGCAACAAAATATTCATTCAGCTGTTTGAGGTATGAGACTTCGGGATTCTCTTAAATCTCCCTTGTGTTTTTTTTAACAAAACAAAGATTTAATTTTATATAATTAAATTAAATCTGTTGTATCTTGGTCCGTTGAGTTTGCCGACTCAACGCCGGATTCCGCGATGACGCGATGCCCTTCTGCGACGACGCGACGATCCCCTTCTTCCGCGACGAACAAATCTGCGAAGAACGTGCGTACGACGATGACTACGAGGTAGGGTTTGTTGTGAATAATTCCTTTTTCCCGTGATCGTTTCTTTTAAAAGTGAAGAACCGGACAATAAGAACAATTTTAATCCATTAAAATTGTTGATTCATGTGTTGAATATATTTCTCCCGTTGTTTATCTATAACGTGGAGGGTGCGGGCCAAACGAACACGACCCGACAACCTCATGCCCTTCTTCGTTGTTGTGCGGATTTGACGGGCGACGACGGAACGTACCGCAACGGAAGTTTGATGGTTCCACAGTGAAGAACGAGTCCCGGGAGGAGCAGCGGCGCAGAAGGGAATGGAATCGGACCACCGAAGCGACTCCGGTGGCCCGCGGAAGCCGGCGGCGGGGCGGCGGTGCCGGCGGCCGGAGGCGGCGGCGCCCCGGCGCGCCGCCGGAAGAACCGCTGCGGCTTCGGCCGGAGGCGGCGGCACCCGCTGACCCGCGGCCGCGCGGGTCCAGCGCGCGCGGGACGCGGCTAAAGCCGCGTCCATCAGTCCAGGGCGACACCCCGCGGGTGCCGCAGGGTTGTCACATGGGGGCGGTGGCTCCCCCCGCGTCGCTCGGGTCGTCCAGGGCGACACCCCGCGGGTGCCACGGGGGTGTCCCGCGGGGGTGGCGGCTCCCCCCTGCGTCGCTCGGCTGCTCGGCCGAGCCGGGCCGCGCCCTGGCCGGGCCGGACCGGGTGGGGCCGGGTCGGCCCGGGCCCGGACCCCCCGTCTTCGGACCATTTTCGGTCAAATTACCATAACATGAGCTATGGGCCTCCAAACGACTCACCGTTAGCGGAAACGCGATCCTTGGATCGAGACAGTCGTTTCGGTATATTGCACTCAAGGTTTCGGAATACTATGAGCTCGGTCGGGTTGGTTCGTACACAAAACCAACCGGGCCCTCGGAGCGGAAACGCTCATATCACGAGCTACGAACGTCCGATTGATGTGCCGTCAGCTTTGTTGAATTCCTCTAAGTGAGACGGATCTTTTGGCATACTCTGCCCGAGGTTTGGACGCAGGTGGAGTACGGTCGGGTTGGTTTTGCCTTAAAAACCAACCGGGCCCCTGGGACGAAAAACCCAATAACTCTCAGACCGGGCGTCCGATTGACGCACCGTCTGCGACGTTGAGTTCCTGTTGACGATACGGAAATTTTGGATAAATCAACTTCGGAATTTGTGACATTTTATGTATCGGCCTCTCGGCTCGTGGAGCGGACCCTCCCGAACGAGTTTGCTGTGTGCGGGAACCCTAGAGCTGGCTGCGACTGCTATTTCGACAGTGACGACCATGCAGAGATCCTCAGTGGACTGCGGCGACGACTGTGCAGAGATCCTCAGTGGACTGCGACAACTACAACACTCAGCGATCCTACGTGGATCAGTGCTACAGGTCTTGTGTGGGCCCGATTCTGTGTGGGTCCGATCCTGTGTGGTTCAGCGCTCAACGGTTCTGTGTGAGCCAGCGCCTACAGGTCCTGTGTGGTCCCGATCCTATGTGGGTCTTGCGGGGGTTAGTTACCTATCGATCCTTTGTGGGTCCGATGACTTAGATGGATCAGTGATCATCTTTATCGTCATCCGAAGAAGTATACCTGTGTGAGATGAATCCTGTTTTACTCTCCTTTGTGGATTATGTTGAGCTATCCGGTGTGGATTTACTGTTTACTCTCCTTTGTGGATTGTGTTGAGCTATCCTATGTGGATTACTGTTTACTCTCCATTGTGGATTGTGTTGTTCTATCCTGTGTGGGTATATGTTTTTGCTTTCCTGTTTGGACTAGGTTGTGTTTGGGCTCAGACGTTGGAGCCGAACGGGAATTGATGACTTAGGTATATGTATGGGCATATACCTAAGCAGTGTCGGTTGTTACTTCGTGATTGTATCTTTCCTTTTGGATTATCCTTTGTGGATTTTGGGAGACCTTTGGGGGTCTCGGGGTCCCTACTGAGTAGCTTATTCTCACCCCTGCACGGGATATGCCCACACTTCGTTGTGTTGGTTGTAGACGACGGACAACACTGATCGTGGTTGGGGCGTGCGGAGTAGGACGGTACCTGGAGGTGGACCACTGGGCGGGACGTACTCGGAGCGGACAGCTGGACTGAGGAGCTGTGGAGGCTATCTGTACCCACCCTTCAGGTGGGACTTCCAGTGGACGGCTTGACGCTGCGGCTTTTCTTTTCAGTTTCTGTTTTCCCCTTTCAGTTGTACTTTACAGTTGGGCTTATATTTCAGGCCCCTTTTACTTTTAGCACAGATTGTACAATTTTTACTTAGTGTTTACTTTTCCGCTTGCTTACTCTGTGGTGCTTGTGTACTTTTCAAAGGAAATGCCTTCCCCTTTTTTCAGGATTTACGCCTTGGTGCCAGTCGCCAGCCCCAGGCCTATGGAAGGAAGGCTTGGGGTAGTCATGGCACGGGCCCCGAGAACGGGTCGTGACGTCATACATGTCTTTGGATACTATATTATTAATTTATATTTCGATGGTGATAAATTCTCCCTACATTAATCAAATTTAGTACCCAAAATTTAAACAAAACATTAATAATAAATAGATTTATACTTAATATGTTTAAATCCTACGTCGAGAGAAGGGTTATTTAAAAATACTCTATAAAAGAGAGAATGGACTCTACTTCCAGTTCAGGTAGGAAGCTTCAGAACTAGTTCTCGCTAGATCAGCCCCTACCCCGAATGATGTCCCCTGCCATGTGGCTACCATAGATAGCTGATGTAGCATCTGGTTCTCCTAATATCAGCTTAGAATGAATTCTTCAATTGTCATATTTTTTCCAATGGTTATTTTTTTGATCATGTTACAGACAAGTATGGTTTTATTAGATTATTATTGTGTGAGGAAAGTCATTGAAAACCTGGGCATGTATACAGATGCAGATAGTCATCATAAGAACACTAGGTTCCATTGGTGTTCTCATCATCGCCAAATAACTTCACAATTCCTAACCAGTTTGTTATCTAGTGAATTTTTGTTTCTTTGTGCCCCAACAATTCTTTTCATTGTGTCCTATGGAATTTCGTTATGTTCCTTCGTGCACAATCCCATCTTGGATGGGTGCGACATATTCCACAATTCTTTGGACTGTTTTAGTGGATTCAGTGAAGTCAAATAGCTTGGGGTGGTCTTTTTGCATGTTGGTGAGATCCCAATTGTGTCAGTGAAGCTATTTACATCGGTTATCCTCGACCTATGGTGTTTTGGGTTTTCTCTATCACGTTTCATCCATGGTGGATCCCCTTGGACACACTTATTTCCTTATTTTTCTTCTTATTTTAACTATAAATTATCCTCAATGATATTTATGTTAGGATTTCACTCATATATAATGTGATTTATTTGAAAATAAAAATAAAATGTTAGCATTTTGAAGTGCAATATTCACATAGACTAACATATAACTAGGTATTTAAGTAGAAAAACATTATTGGAGAGTAGATATATGAAAATAGAGGAAAGTGTACCTTTTTATAGGTAGTTATTGAGGTCATCAATCAAAAACAAGATAATTATTAAGGGAAATTTTAGTGCTTATAATCCATAAATCATTGATGATTTACACGAAAATTGGATCAACCAAAATTAAGGTATTAGGATAAATTTTTTATTTTAGGATCCTTTCCCAAATATTAGGGAATTTATTTATTGACAAAAATTATAATGAAATAAACTTACTATATATGTTTCAATTTCATATGAACTATTTAATCTTTTTTTGGTTTTAGATCATATTAAAATCAAACCATTACTCCCTGATATAGAGATTAAAAAATTAACATGGATGTCTAATGCACTGAAATATACTTTTAAATGATCATGAGTCCCTTAAAAGAGTGGCGTTTCCTTACATTTGTCTACAAATATTAATCAAATCCAATATGGTTAGTAAAATAATCTGTAATACTAAAAATTTAACACTATATGTTCATTATTAATATTTATTCGTCAAATTTCAAATATAAATAATGACATTTATAACAGGACATTTCGTAGGTTAGTAGTTGGTATTAAACCTTTATCATCCTTATGTTATTGGTTTATGTCCTGCAACCTCACCGAACAATACAGGTTGTCACCTGAGATACAATATTTCCTTTTCTAAAACCATATTAATATAATTTACAAATTAAAAATGATGGACTATGTTAAAATATGTTAAATTATTATCTTTTTAACTAAGGCTTTCAATACAACCTCAATGCACAAATACTTAATCCATTTATTTTCACATCGGTCCTTATTTATTGTATATTTTATCCATTAAATGTGGGAATTTACTTAAACCAAAAACCATATTTTTATTATCAATTATAATTTTGGAAAAACCATGTAATCATTTTTATGATTTATAAATCCTGACAAATTATTTTTAATCTAAGACACCTTAGGTTTATCCTAGGTCATTCATTGTCATTATCTATTCAAATATATCATGATTCTTTATAATGAAAATGAGAATTACCCAAGGAGTATCAATTGAGAGATTCAAACCATGTGTGTTGTAAGGAATATTGACCTATACTAGGTTACGATCGAGTTTGGCCCAATGCACCTTATCAGAGTTATATACCATATGTACAAATAACCATAACCACTTCCACATGTATTATCTAGAAATTTATGTATTTCATTTAATAACCACATAATATTTTCCTTAAAAAAATTATTGGATGTTATTTTGTACTTATCAAAAAATCTTATCTAAGGGTTACATTCCCAAATTAACATTTTCCTAAATGTAGTTCCCAAGGATTCTACTAAACATGATCTGATACCAACTATAGTGAACCAAATGTTGAAGGCCTAAAGTGGTTTTCATTCTACCCTTACATTGGAATAAAATGAAAGTAAATCATTACCCAAATGACCTATCAATTTATTAGTCTTTGTAAACTAGAAAAATTACATGGGTATTATTTTACAAATAAATTCACTAATTTAAAATAATTTTTTCTTTCTTGGATAATAAATTTCCTCCATATTGTGTAACCTTGAATATCATTATTATTATACTTGTGCGAATCATGGAGATAGAAAAAAATATGGGTGAGCTCAAATTTTATAAAGGGTAAAGTAAAATGGAAGAAATAATTAATCAATGAGAATAATCAATATATAAATTTAAATAACATAGAACACATTCCATGTAATAAATAACTAAGGAGGATGTGAGTAAAAAATATAAAAAATTAAATAACAGAAAACATAATCTATTTAAATTAATAAACTAAGATTGGCATTCATCCATATATTTTATCTTATCAATATCTCATGGATAATAATAACGATTCAATTATCAATAAGGGAAATGCTTAATTATTGTACATAATTATTCAACCACATGAACTAATATATAATCAATATCTATCCCGAATAAATTTTATGTATATTGGTATAAACCCTTTTATTTAATTTGAAAACAAACAGTATGGGTTTTTCTTCAACAAATTTTATCTCATGAGTCAAGATATATATCTTGGAGATTGCATTAAACAATATCCAATCTATAGGGAAAACATTAATCAGTCCCCAACTTATGGGTCTTAAATAAACCACTCCTCAATCTTTTATAGTGAATAACCAAATAATTAATCTTATAGTTTGATGTGCCTTATCATATACCTATATTGAATAATGGATAATGATTTATAATAAATTATCTAGATAGAAAAATAATTTTCAAATTAAATGTTGTATGTAAAAATGATTTACGGTTTAGGAAATATACATATCCATGATTAATGATATGGATAATTTTGTGGTATTCAATGTTCAATAATTATTGGAAATTTAATATTTCAAGGGGGATAAAAAAATGAATCATTAAATGTAATTTCAGTATTATCCTTTGTAAAATAAATAAAAAAACTTCCAAAATAAGAATAAGTATTGTATCAATAAAAATTATACCATGTGGATTAAAAACAAAGTGTTATTGTCATTTTTGAAACCAAAGAAAAACATTAAATAATTATTGAGGAAAACATCCTTTTTTTTGGAAAAAACTATTCATTGTAAACATTTATTTCAAAAAAATTTATTTATAAAGTAATATTTTTATATTTTAGAGGTATATTAAATGATACAATGGTGGGTAAACCTGTACATATCTTATAAGGTAAAAAGAATATTTGTTTTTCATGTTAAGAAGGTTATAAAAGTAACATGTTCATAAAGATATATTAATATTCCTTTGAAAATAGTTTTAAAATACAAAAGAGTTAAATAAATATTTAATAAATAAATTTTAAAATGGTAGATTTTTTTTTCTAAAACCTTTTTCGAAAACTAGGTTTTTTTGATGAAAACAGGTTCTCCAACTAAAAAAAGAACTTAAATTTGGACTTCTTAAAATCATTTTCTAAAATATTTTAATTTCCAAAGATTAGAATAAAATAAATATTACTATAAATGGTCATTAATAACCAAAAATAAATAAAATTAATGTTTTTATTACATAATGATGAAATATTTTCCACTATTTATAATTTATGTGTAAATAATCCCAAACAAAATGGGATTTGGAAGTAAAACCATCAATTAAACATAACGTTGATGTCATAATAAATCAATGAATAGATATTTAATGTAAAATAAAAATACACATAATAAATTTTAAATAAAATAATATATATTAAAAATTAATTACACACATATTTATATAATAATTATGAAAATAAATATGTAATATAACCTTATCAGAAGGAATCAAGTTATGAAAATCATTAGCACATGGTAACTTTTAACTCAAATCCCCTTGGAAGAAATAATTCAAATTGAAACTAAAAATAACAGGTTGATAAAACAATAAATGATATAATATATCAAAATTTGTAATAGATTCACCACACAGAATAATGAAGTTGTGAATATGACTTGTATCTAATGGATTTAAAACACCATATGAAAATACATTACCAAGCATTTCCTTTCTGTGTGAATGTCCTTTAAAATCATGTATATTTTTTAAAGATTTTAATTAATTTATACCAAAAAACACACTTACATTAATAATATCATATATTATGTTTTTTACAATATCATATTACCAATTTGTTAATAATATCTCATTAATTTCACGCTTCTTGGTGGTATTTTTCTAGTTTTTCGAGTTTGTTTTGACTTGTTTCTTATTGATACTATTATATAGATCAGGATTTCATCATATAAAAAATGAAAAACATGATTTAATTATAATATATATTCCCTATATATGTATTTATAATAATCTATTATATTTGTTGATAGGAAATGAAATTCACCATTCATGGAGAATGTATGTCATACATATACATGAATGCTAAATTCATTTATTTTCTAAATTTAAAATAATGAAAATAGAATGATATATATGTCTATATATATTATAATAAAAATATCATATTTATGTCATATATTTCACATATTGTTTTATTAAACCCATCTTTAATATGGTTTATGCATAGCATGAACAAATCGTATCACTTTGATGAGGTGGTAGTCCAGACTTCCACAAATGATGTTATCGTAATACCATAAAATGGAAATCATGAAGGTGTGATTTATATAAGAATTTAAGACTAATAAATACATTTTTAATATCATATATATATCTATCGTATATAAATAGTTCTTCTATCATAATTAAGACCATGGGAGGTGGTAAAGGAAGAATGAACAATCATTGTTTTGTGAGGCGATATTTTGTCGTAAACATAAATGTTAAGTTCATTACCAATTATATGGATGTGTGTGGAATATTATTTATAACAATTTCAGTAAAAAAATATTTATATGGAGGCTAATGAGGCTTTTATATCATCATGGAATAGGAATATTTGTGGGGTGGAGAATGAAAATAAAACAAATGTTCTTGAGGATAGATGTGACATTTTATTTGGTTAAGTCCTTTTTGTTCTCTCCAAAGGGATTTCATGGTTTTATTTATACCAAATGTGAGGATTATAGGATAAAAGGAGATATTTTTTTGGAGTAATTTTAACATATCTTGGGTGATTCAAAGTGTCTTGATAGGTGTGAGGAAGTGGGAGGTGTGAGTTCCTTTTTATAGTTGAGGAGGGGTGACATTCTTTTAAATTTTTTAAAAAGGGAATTTAAACCCCATTATTCCAATATAATGTGGATCCAATAGTGGAAATATTTTATAAAATGTATTATAGGGTCAAAATATGAACATCTTATGTATTTTGGACCAGTTCCTAGGTCGTTTTGGCCCTTAAGAGTTTGGTATAGTCCCCGGGTAAGATAAATTTTCTTATAATCACTGTCATCAATTCAAATTAATTTCAGTAATATTTTTTTGTCAAAAAATACATTTACCATATTATAAATTATAAAATTATTTTTTTTCTAAATATGGAATCCATTTTTTCCAAATTCCAATTACATGACAGGAAGAAATTAATTTAAATTTAATCTATAAATTTGATGTCAAAGAGGGTTTTTAAAGTAAAAAAGGATCAATAGTTTTCTATGTTTTTATAAATCCAATTTCAATTTTAAATTGATTCAAATAAATAAAATTTTATTCCTTTTTGTAATTGATATAATTTGAAAATAATACCAATTTAATAAATAATATAACAATAAAAATAAATTAGATGAAATTTGTTTTGAATTAAAATTCATTATTTTTTGCGATTATTCAAAAATTAGTTTTTATATGAATTGGAAAAATTCGCCATAATATAATTTTGATGTTTAAATTTAAAAAATTAAATTCATTTTGACATAGAAAATATATAAAAGTTTAAATATTTATATTTTAAATAGGTTCTCTACAAAACGGTTATAAAATTACCTTTAGAAAAATTTGGATTTTTATACTTAATATTGTGTACTCTTTTATCTTATGTATATAAAATATATTATATGAATTTAAAAACATTTGATTGAATAAATAATAAATATATATTGTCAGTAGTCAGTTAATAATATTCGAATATGATAATTTTATTACTTGTTATATATTATAATATTAAATTATAATATTTTAAAAACCTATTATTTTTTTGGTAAAACTCAATATTGCATATAATGAATATCTCAAAGAAACTCCTAATTGAATGAAACACATTATAACTAAGTAACACATTCCTTTCAAGAAATATCATATATTAATTTTATTTAAAATAGTAATTATATTGTAATTTATTG
The DNA here is from genome assembly GCA_963277665.1 of Viscum album. Classification (NCBI taxonomy): domain Eukaryota; kingdom Viridiplantae; phylum Streptophyta; class Magnoliopsida; order Santalales; family Viscaceae; genus Viscum; species Viscum album. The sequence continues at coordinate 303,186,671 of OY728153.1, read as the reverse complement.
GTATATTATATTCCTTTACACGGTTGATGTTGCGTGTCATACACACTATCAAATAAAATGTTTATACGTTTGAATTTTGGAGCATTACATACCAAATGAAATGTAATTAGAGTAATGATCAATAACATAAATATTTTTAATAATTGGTATTTTTTAACAAACTACTTTTCAGTTTATATTACCTGAATATACATAGTTTTTAATATTAATAATTCTACTTTTAAACATTTAGTTTTATTCATTATAATATTAAATCTATAATGTTATTAGATTATCAGTCACACTGAATGGTAGGAGTAGTTCCTTGTTATGATGAGAACCTTAAAGTGTTATGTCTATATTCTAAAATACATTTTCTATGGAAATATTACATCATTTTACTATTAATATATGACACATTCCATCTATTATTTGAGGCTCTTAATAAATTATGACTTGTTCTCATTATTTTCTCCCAAGGTAAACTCCATGAGTGTAGGTTATAAGATTAGTACCACCCGTAGGATTATACATTTTTTGTGTTTAATTGGATATTCATGTATAAAAATGTTTTTATTGGTAATTATACATTATATAATTATTAATGAATATATTGTGTAATACACTTATATGTATTGTCAGAAAGCAATGAAAACATATTCTCATCCTAAATTAGGATAAGTTAGGTGCATCAAAAGTGATAAAAAATTAACAAATAAGATGATAAAGGATTTATCCCTCCTTATTTAAAGAAAGTAGATATCATTGGACCTTTAACATGAAAATACTTATTTAATTACGTTTATATCCATTTTGGTTTTAAGAAAATGTACATTTAAATAATGTTAAAGAAAACATATTAACAATATTGGTTGGTGGCACATGTGATGTAACATGATTATTGAGATATGAGGAAAAAGTTATTATACTAAACAATAAATGATTATAGGAGGTTATTATCATTGTGGAATTATAGTTTTTGTTTAAGGGTGCTTGTAAGTATTGCTACACACTAATCTTGGAATTTAGATGAGTTAGTATAATGTAATTAACAATGTGGCCTAATGTTTAACACACTTATCATATCTATAACCTCAATTAAATTTTATATAAATTTAATATTTGAATACATATTATTCTCAATTTATGAGAAATAAAATTATTCGAGATATATTTTATTTTAATATTTATTCACAGGTTATTAGAAATAATATATAGTAATTTGAAAATTAAATTAATACATGTTCATGAGTATTATTTTAGATAATATTTATTTAATTATTGAAATACTAATACAATTATTATTTTTACATAAATATATATCTATTATTTAAGGATCAATAAATATTTAAGATGGTTGATGGATTGATAATGTTTTTATAGATAATGATATATGTAATATTATTTAAATAAATGTTTATTTATTTAGAAAATGATATTAAAATAATCCATGAGTTTTGTGACCAGTAAGGAAATAACAACAACAACAACAATAAAAATAAAAATAAAAATATTATTTTTAGACATGGTATTTTGTTTGAATTTAGAGATTTCCTATAGAATTATGTGAAATAAAAAATCTTCTATCAAAGATATATAAACTATGCTATATCTATTTTATGATTAGGCATTCCGGATATGATTGGGCCCAAAAAATCATCTATTGATTATTCTATTCATCCAAGAGAGAATTTCTTATATAACACTGTCATTAATTGACAGATACAATCCTTTTCAATTACTTCTTGTCTATGACAAAAGTAAAATAAATTCATCAATTCATAGAAATATTTTTTATTAGAATCTACAATGAATTATGAAAGCAATGGGAATCCTTAAATTTATCACCATATGATTCAATGATGTTGTTATGAGGTTCATGGAGAACATGTGGATATCGCTAGTGAGATTTTAATATCGAATCCTTCATCATATTGACAATATGAAATAAAGAGGTTGACCAATTCTTCCAAAAAAATGAATTACATGATAAGTTCTTTCCCAATAACATAGATTAATTATAAATTGTATGTCAAATATATTTTCACGAGGATTTTAGGATTTCTTTTCTTCTAGTTATGAGGATTTATCTATTGAAATTTGAAAAAAACCCTGTTGGTCATGGGATTGTCCACTTATGCAATTTCATGTGGCCTTTAAGTGGTATGAGATATACCAAATATTAATTTTTAATTATTTATTTATAATTGGTTGAATTACACATATTTTGTTAGTTTGTCATTTCTGGTTTCTATTTTTACTTATATGAAAGTAATGATATCATGTTCATTTATATCATGTGTCCAAGAATATGGACATAAGTAGAAGAAGGGAATTTATAATCCTACTTGGTGGTATTGGATATTCAGTACGGATAACATAGATATATGATGTGTAATTGAAAATTAATTTCAATTTAACCATATCAACAATGAAAATATGTGACATGTAAATCATGGTACGTCATGTGGAAGAATAGTATGTGACCTGATTAGACACAACATGTTAATGAACTAGATGGTACATGGTTTTAGGGGGTACATGGGATTTATTGAGAATACACACTATATAACATCGCATGATTTAGACCCATTGATGGCATGTAAGCCATATGGTTAAATTACATGACATTTAATTGAATAAATAAGGTGTAGTGATATAATGTTTATTACCATAGCCTATTCATGACTACATGACATGTAACTCACACACATGACATGTAACAAATAAACAGACATAAATATTATATCTTGAGTCCCTAGGTGTTTATTCTAGATGACCAAAAAAGTGGTACGTGACACATAATAGGATATTCACACTATGTTACCCATTCCTATTATAACGAATCATACATTACATACATTGTTAATAATTTAGAATTTATGTATATTTATTACAACATATAAAAAAACCATGACAGGAATATATAGGTATAGTGTCTTTAGAAACTGGGAAACATAAAAAAATGGTTCATAAAGCATCTACATTGTCTCCCATTTATTCGATCATATCTAGAATCCTTTTTGGTATATCATATTTAAAACCCTTATTCCTGACCTGGGAAAAGAAACATACAAAAGGGTGAGCTCAAATGTTCAATAAGGGTAAACAAATGAAATGCCAATCATATTATATTATTAATATCATAACATTTGAAAATCTTATCCTGCATAAGAGGTCAAAATATTAAATCATAGAACTAAAATGTAATCCAAAAGAAAAATAGAACATAAGACATGAAACATTGTTTAATACACACATAATAATAGAAAATCAATTCATGTTAGTGATTGTTCATCACAAATACCATCATATCCGACAATGTCCATTACTGAATCGAGTTCACTAATCGCTCCAACCTTGTAATACTCAACCAAATTTACTTACCGTTATATAGATATCTATCTCATTAGATAAAAAGCCTTACCCAATGCATTGTAGGGAGATATAGGTCCCACCCATCTCATAATGAAACAATTATTATGTGTTCCACAAAATCATAAATCATAAATCATAGAATAACCCATGCAATAGAATGAGATTCTTAAGCCTCATGACATCATAACATAATCCATATAAGATAAAAGGACTCCATTAACATAATTACGTCATAACATAATCAAATCAATGTAATAATAGTCATAGAAAAAGAACCCTATATCATCTTAGATGGAAAATAATTTTGGTAAAACACTTGAACTTAGTTCTTGAGGAATATATCCTTTATTCTTCAAAAACATTTTCTGTTCTCAACATTTCATGAAAATTTAATATAAAAGAAGTTAATTGAAAATGATCTTGAATACTTTTAAATGAAGCTTCATGGAAATAAAGTTCTCTGAAATCATATGAAAATCTCTTCATGCCGTATAAGGTAAAATAACATTATGGTCATACTATGGCCGGAAAAGTCAAAAATTATCTCGTACTGAAAACGAAAAAAGATTACATTCATATATTTTACTAAAAATTCCCCAATTGGTAAAATTAGATTTAAACAATTGTAAGAGGATAGAAATAAAATTATATATTGAGGAAACACATATGTGGATGATAAATATTCCCTAGTAAATACTGAAGTATAAATAATCTCGGACAAAAATGAGATTGCGATATTTTCCCTTACCTTAGGGCCGATAGTCTTGGTACGTATCTAAACCTCTTGTATAAATATTTAAATAATGTCATGGACTTATTCTATATTAATATTCACTGTTATGATATCATTTCTGGTCATATTTTTTTCTATTTATTAGTAACATTTCTTTGTTACTCGTTATTCGGGTGTTAACTTCTTTATGTTCTTATGCAAGATTTGTCGAATAAATTCCTTATTTATATTTTTATGTTATTGATATATCATTTACCAAATGGTATTATACATCATATTTATTCATTAAATTAAATTATATAATCATTATTCAATTAAGATCATGTAGAACGAATCACATCACATCGTGGAGACAGTATGTTGTACGTATGCACGAGCGATGATACCATTCTCATGATTTTGGAATTTTAACAAAGTGTATAGAGTATAATATTTAAGAATAAATATGAATTTATATTAATCATATATAGTAATTTCTTCCATCATTATACCCATCCATGCATGTTAGTGAAGAAAAATAGATTACACCACGGCGTGGAGATGGAAGGCCGTATGCACGCATGCGTGGTGATTTAATTTTTTTATAGGATGGATAGAAGATGGAATCTGGTTGTTTTATATTCATAATAAAATATCAGTATAAAAGTGATACTAAAGTTGTTAATTAAAAATGAATCTACTCATATAGATGATGTAGAATAAGAAATATGTTTGAAAGAATCAGAAAAGGATGTTACCTCTTTTTCGATGTGCCTCTTTAAAACCTCCTCTTAGGGAACTAAAGTTGGTATTTTATGAAATCCAGGACCTTTAATATGTTTCTAGGTACGATTATAAGGGAAAATGGTAGGGTTTTTTCGAGTTTGAGAGCTCGGAATGGGGTGAAGAGAAGAGGGAGGAGGTGCCCTTTTTATAAGAGAGTAGAGAGGCACTTTTGGAAACCTCCAAAATATTAATTTATAATAAACTCAAATCCGACATAAAAACATCCAATGAAACTCCAATTCGAATATGAGATAATATAGGGTTGTAATATCATTAACCAATAAAATTTATACATGTTTTGATTTTATTTTAAACCTTATTATTTTGATTTATCCTTATTTAATCTATTTAATTTTATTTGTGGTAATAATATTCTAAGTTTTAAATTGCTATAAATACATACTTATGTGTTGTGAATTTTCCATAATTGGATAATTTATGACATTTTCGTCCATATATGTTTCAATTTATAAATTCTCAAATATATTTGTGATTTTTAAACAATTTAATAATATAAAATATCAGTAGTGTGAATTTTCATAGTATTCATTTATTTGAATTTAAATAAAATACACCCAAGAAAATATGTTAGAAAAAAATTATTTAATATATTCATAACATATAATATTTATCTATAAAATTTTGGGAGCATATTAATTAGTTCATATAATATTAATTTTAATATTTTTAAAACCATTTATTTGATATTTCTCTTAATAAAGTAATTACTACACCATTATGTATAATTATTTAGTATAATTATTTTGTTTCATAAAAATTCAAAAACTTACTAAGATGATTATAAATCTAATAAATTTTATAATAATACTTATAGTCGATTTTATCTTCTAAAACAACCAAAATTTAAAATGTTATATTTATTAATGTTTCAAGGTGACATCTTTGACATCATTAATAATAAAGTACTATAAATGTCATAATCTGTTTTATAAGGCTTTTAATGGTCCACAAGTTGACACATGGATTCATATGATATAGATATACTCATAAAATTAGTTTAGGTCTTGTTTTTGGGCTTTTTGAGGGGTATTGTTATTTTAATAAAAACTATATTATTTATTTTGTACTAAATAAATAATTTCTGCATCATTAATTTATAAGATATTAATGTAATTAAATATTTCTTAAAAATTACAAATAAATTACCATAATAAATAAAAACATTTTATCTTTCAAATTATTATTTATAGTCGAGTTTATATTCTCTATAGCCATAGATTAAATAAACATTAATTATTAATGTTTTGGTGAGACATATTTTACATTCTTTAACTAAAATAAATTAAAGGTCTTAATCACATTCAAGTGGGTTCCAAAAGATTCTATTTCAACCCATGTATTCATTAGGGAAAAATATAATCATAAAATTATATTAATACAAGTGTGAGGGTAATTTTATAATATTATATTTACCCTTAATTACCCGATTTACCTTTAACTCTAGTAAATAAAATTTACCATAGTTACTATTCAAAATGCCTAAAAATATAAAGTACTCTATTAACATAATTTGGACCTACTAATTCCAAATATGGAAACAATTTTTCCAAATTCAATACTCTTAAGTGGAAGTATTTAATTTAAAATTGATCCCGTTGTTGAAAAAAATGGGTTTTAAAAGTAAAAACATTTCAAAAGATTGTAATTTTCTTATCTAGGAATTAAAAGTAAAATTAATGATAATGAAATAAATTATATCAAATGGTAAATATATATTCTATTTAAACTTTAAAACCATTCAATATTTTAATTTATCCTTATAAATTATCTCGACGAAAAAAGTTGTTTCTAATTAAAATTTAGCATATATTTACTATTCATCAAATTATGATATTTATTAGAAAAATTCCATAATTTTAACCATAGAAAATATTTATATTCTTCTTCCAAATAAAAGGTGTAAATTGTAATAAAAATATTATTAATGTGTCTAAAAGGGTTTTCCATTAAAATGATGAAAAACATTCTTTTAATATCAATTTGATGAATATGAAAAATACAATTTTAATAACATACATATCATATTAATTTCATTCAGTCAAAAAACTAATATTACAAATAATTGATTTACATTTTTCAATGAATTTTTGTTAATATTAGTGATATTTTTTCCCACTAACATAATGGAAATGTTATAATGGTAACTTTATATTAATGGCATCTCACAGTTTTCTTAAACTCACGATTGCGTGCAAAACAAGTTACTGAAATGTTTTTTAAATATTTCATAAAACACATGGGTGTTACGTTCTATCCCCCTTAAAATGAATTTCTCCCTCAAAATTCATCACTTGGAAATAAAAAGATGAGGATACCTATCCCTCATCATATCCTCAAGTTCCTATGTAGCTTCTTCTAATTGGTGGTTCCTCCATAAAACTTTAACCAATTGAGTGGTCCTGTTTCATAGAACTTTTTCGCTACGATCCAGAATCTCTATCGGTTGTTCTTAATAAGAACGATCTTGCTCCCACGGTATGACTTCTGAGCTTAGTACATGTTAATGACCATGAATATACTTTCTCAGGAGGGATACATGAAACTCATTATGAACTTGAGAGAGATTTGGTGGAAGTGCCAATCGGTAAGCTACCTTCCCAACACGATCCATAATATCAAAAGGACTGATATACATAGGTCTCAGATTTCCCTTTTTTCCAAATCTCATTACCCTTTTCTAGGGAGGTATTCATAAGAACAACTTATCTCCCACTTCAAACTCTAGGTCCTTTCTTCGATTTTCAGCATAACTTTTTTTTCAACCTTGAGCAGATATTACATGTTGTTGAATAAATCTGACCTTTTGTTCCATTTAATCAATATGATCAGGTCCTAATAGCTTTCTTTTCCCAACTTCATCACAACATGATGGAGTTCTGAACTTCATTCCATAGAGGGATTCATAAGGAGAAATATGAATACTAGAGTGAAAACTATTGTTTGTAATAAAATTACACCAATGGTAGGTGTTGATACCAACAACCTTTTAAATTTATAGATAAAGCTATCAACATGTACTCTAGAGTTTGAATTGTCCTTTTAAACTGACCATCTATCTGAGGATGATAAGCAGTAATGAAACTCAACTCTGTATCTAGAGAATGCGGAAGACTTCGCTAGAACTTTGAGGTAAATCTAGGATCCCGATTATATATAATGGAATGTGGTACTCCATGAAATATTACCACTTTTTTTACATATATCCTAGAAAGTTGATCAAGATATAAATCCTCTATGATAGAAATGATGTGTGTCGACTTTATAAGATGATCAATTATAAACTAGATAGCATTATTGGCTTTGGATGTTTTGGGAAGTCCAGTGACAAAGTCCATAGTGATGTTTTCCCATTTCCATAATGGGATGGGTAATAGTTGCAACATCCCCTTAGACTTCTATCCTTCTGCCTTAACATGCTGAAAATGCATGCATCAAAAGATATATTCAGGCACATCTCTTTCTATGACATCCCACCAAAAGTACTCTTTCTGGACCATATACATCTTCATTCTTCCCTTGTGAAAAGAGAAGGAAGAACTATGATCCTCATCCAATATTTACATCTTTAATTCTTTTATGGGAGGAAAAAAAACCCGATTCTTGATACTTATTATTTCATGACAATCAATATTGAATTCAGGAACATTTCTCACATTCTTTTGTAACTCAACATCTTATTTATGGGTCTCTTTAATATTCACATGTATAGATGGTTGAACATTCATTTTAGAAAGATAAGATTTTCCCCCTTCCATATTAATTTCAATATCCATCCATTGCAAATCCATAATTATTGGATCTTTTGTGATCCTCATTATGGATAAGATTGCATGATCTTGTTAGCTTAATGGATCTTCCACATTTTTTTCTTTCTAGGGTGGTAATGTATAGAAAAATCATAATCTTTAATCAACTGCAACCATATTATTTGGCACATATTACTCTCTTTTTTTGTTAAAATATAATTCAACCATTTAGGATTAGTAAAAATATCACAACATTCACCATAAAGATAATGCCTCTATATTTTTAATGAAAATATTACCGTGGTTAACTCCAAATAATGAGTGTCGTAATTTTGATAATGGATTTTCAACTGTCGTGGGGAATAAGCTATCACCATATAGTTTTTCATGAGAACACACCCCATTCCCTTCTTGGATTCATCACCGTAGATCATAATTCTTTCTCCACTACAAGGTAGTGTGAGCACAGGTGAACTAGATAACCTTCTTTTTAACTCCTTGAAATTATCTTCACACTCCTTTGTCCAAACAAAGTTTACTATTTTTCGATTCAACCTGGTGACTGGATTAGATAATCATGAAAAATCATTCATAAAACGTCGATAGTATCCATCCAAACCAAGAAAACTTCGGATCTCAGTTACAGTTGTTGGTCTCGACCATCTTTCGATAACCTTTATTTTTGCTAGATCTGCAGAAATCCCCTCTATTGAGATTATGTTACCCAAAAATGAAACTTTTTGTAGCCCAAATTCACACTTAGTAAATTTGGGATAAATATTCTCCTTTATCAGGGTCTTTAATAAAATTATTATGTTATCTACATGTTCTTTCTTTCTCTTTGAATATGAAATAATATAGTCTATAAATACCACCACAAACTGATAAAGATAGTCTCTAAAGACTCTATTCATTAGATCCATGAAGATAGAAGGGGAATTAGTAAGACCAAATGGAATCAATATAAATTCATAGTGTCCACACCTTGTACGGAAAGTCGTCTTTGGTATATCCTCTATTTTGACCCTTAATTGATGATACCCTGAACGAAGATCAATATTGGAAAAGTATTGAGCTCCGCTTAGTTGGTCAAATACGTCATCAATGCATGTGAGAATATATGTGTTCTTAATTGTGATCTTGTTATGTTCTTGACAATCAATGCAGATTCTCATTGATCCATATTTATTCTTAACAAACAGAATAGGTGCTCCTCAAGGTGATGAACTAGGGAATATGAATCCATTACCTAGATTCTCTTGGAGTTTCTTCTTCAATTCCTGCAACTCAATTTGGGCCATTCTATAAGTATTTTAAATGGGCATAGCACCCAGTATGAGTTCTATTGAATACTCAACATCCTGATTTAGTGGAGGTCTTGGAAATTCATCTAGAAAGACATCATCAAACTTCCTTACAATGGTAATATTCTTAATCATGAGTTTATCGCCAACCATTTGAGATAAATAACCTTCATTTATTGGAATCAAGACCCATAAGATTGAATAAAGTTCCACAGGAAGGTTATATTCATCTTTGCATCGATATATGATCATATATTGATCTGGAGTATGAAATGTGACTTCACTTCTTTGGAAATTGATAATAGCACCATTTAACTAAAGTCAATCCATGCCAAGAATCACATTAAATTCCACTATATGAAGGATCATAAGATTTAAAGGAACCAATTTACCTCCAACGTCAATTGGAGAAGAATTATAAACTTTTGATGCAATTGTTGTGTCATTAAAGTTGTCACAGCTAACTCAACATCTAATTGTTGAGGTATTAAAGTGATACCCTTAGAAAATGCATCAGAAATAACAGAGTGGTTAGATCCAGAATCAAATAAAACATTTGTAACTTTAGAGTGGATGGTAAGTGTACCTATCACCACTTCGTTATCGTACAACACATTGCTGAAAAAAATTTCATGTGATATTCCTTTTTCTTTATCCTTAAAATATTGTTGACTTCGAACATCATCAACAACCCTTGGATTAGGGAATTGATTGGTATGATGCCCCATTTCATTGTACATGTAACATTTAAGTGTAGGAGGTCCATTCTGTGTAGCCTTTTATCTATTCGCATCATTAGACATCTTTTTTCCATCACTACGACATTCAATTTCGTGATGAACTTCTTTTCCACATTTAAAACAATTACTTGTCCCTTTAAGACAATTACCTCCTTGTTTCTTTCTACATATTGAGCATAATAGAAATACCATTTTCTTTTCAGTGTGGTCATTAAATTTTCCATTTAATTCCATTTTTTTCTTCTTATCAAACCCATATGACTTCTGGGTTACTCCAATATCCTTCTCAACCTTGAGAGTAGAGTGAAAAATTTCCTCATTGCTATTGATGTTCCTTATGGATAATGCCCTTTTACGACTTGATTTTATGCCAATAAATAATCGATCGATCGTACTCTCAGGATGGACAATAATTCAGAAGCATTCCTTGAAATTCTTGTAAAATTTTCTTTGTAGGTACCAATAGAGTCATCATCCTTTTTCTTCAGTTCAAGAAACTCATTCTCCATCTTTGTTCTAAGAATACAAGGGAAGTACTTATTGAAAAATTAGTTCTTGATCTCATCCCATTACATGGAATAAATTTCATATCTTTGCTTCGTATTCTTGATAAGATCCCACCATTGATCAGATTCACCTTCTAAAATAATATACTGCTAAGATGAATTTATCATGTTCAGAACACTGTAGAACTGAAAATATCTTTTCAGTTGTACTGATCCATTTTTCATCCACAAATAGATCAGAAGACCCGCGGAATGAAGGTGGATGCTGGATCATGAAGGATTCAATAGAGTGTTTCACCTTTTCTCATTTGGATATTATGCTTGATTCATAGCATGAGAAATCTGTGTGAGCATGGATACAAGATTTTGCATTCTAGCTCCCATAATGTTTGGTTGCATAGGGGGAAAATCATTTAATTGCCCGTCACAGTCAGGATTAACACGGTTCCTTCGGGTTCCATCCATTGACTAACATCAAGAAGCATAGTGTGAGAAACACTAATTACAACATGAAAACAACATAATGACGAATAAAATTTCACGCATTAGGTCATATCATGGGTTATTCACGGACATTTCTAAAACACTAGGATTATGTCCTATGCTTAGACATATCCATAGTGTTCTTACTAAGGCTTTCAAAAAGTACTTTCAAAATGTTAACTATATCATTCCTATGATTCCAACTATAAAGAAACATACATCACATACATTGTTAATCCTTTGGAATTGAAAAATATTTATTAAAACATATGAAAAAACCATTATAGGATCATATAGGTATAGTGTCTTTAGAAACTGAGAAACATAAACAACTGGTTTATAAATCATATACGTTGTCTCTAGTATATTCATTCATATCGAGAATCCTTTTTGTAGTATCATATTTAATAGCCTTCTTCCTGGATAGGGGAAAAGAAACATACAAAACGGTGAGCTCAAATGCTCAGTAATGATAAACAAATGAAATTCCAAACATATCATATTCTAAATATCATAACTTTTGAAAATCTTATCCTGTATAAGAGGTCATAATATTAAATCATATAACTACAATGTAATCCCAAAAACAATTAGAACATAAGACCTAAAACTTTTTATCATACACAAATAATCATAGATTCTCATTTCATATTAGTCAAGGCTCATTCCCAAGACCATCATAGTAGACAATGTCCATTACTGAACCGAGTTCACTCCTCATTCCATGCCTGTAATACTGAACCAAATTTACTTTCCAATCTAGCCATGTCTATCTCACTAGATAAAAATATCTACCCAATGCATTAGAGGGAGATAAAGGTCCCACCCATCACATAATGATCCCATTTTTATGCGTGTCACAAAATCAACAACCATACATCACAGCATAACCCATGTAATAGAATGGGATTCTTATACATCCGGCCATCATCACACAATCCATATAAGATAAAAGGAATTCATAAACATAATTCCATCGTAACATAAAAAAATAAATGTAATAATAGGGATTGAAACATAACCCTATATCATCTTAGATAGAAAATAATTTTGGTAAAACGCTTGAAATTAGTTCTTGAGGAAAATATCCTTTCTTCTTCAAAAACATTTTCTGTTCTCACCATGTCATGAAATTTTAAAATAAAATAAGTCAATTGAAAATAAGAGTGAAAAAATGTAAAGGAAGATTCATGGAAATAATTAACTCTAAAAGCATAAAAAAAATATATTCATGCCGTATAAGGTAAAAAATCATTCTTCTTGTACTATGGTCGGAAAGGTCAAAAAGTAACTCGTACTAAAAATAAAAAAGGATTCCATTAAAATCTTTTACAAAAATTCACCAATTGTTAAAATTGTATCTAAAAAATTGTAAGATTATATAAATAATATTAAATATTTAAGAAACATGGATGTGGATGATAAATATTCCCTACTAAAAACTGAAGTATTAAAAATCTCGGATAAAAATGCGATTGAGAGATTTTACAATACCTTAGGTTCGATATGCTTGGTACGTATCCGAACCTCCTTTATAATGATTTAAATAATGTGATTGTCTTATTCTAGAATCATATTCATTGTTATTATATCATATTTGGTCATATTCTTATTTGTTTGTTAGTATCTTTTCATTGTTACTCTTTATTTGGGTGTTGACTTCTTATGTTCTTATGGATGTTTTATCGAATAAAGTATTATTCATCTTTTTAGGTTATAGATATATCATTTAAATAATGGTACAGTATATCATATTTATTTATTCTAATTATTTGTATAATATTTCTTTAATAAAGATCATGTAGAACGAATCACATCACATCATAGAGAGGGTAGGTCGTAAGTACGTACGAGGGATGATATCATTCTCATGATTATGGAATTTTATTGAAGTTTATGGTGTATAATATTTTTGAATCAATATCACTGTATAATAATCATAAATAGTTATTTCATCCATCATTATACCCATTCAAGCATGTTGGTGAAGAAAAACAGATTACACCCTAGTGTGGAGAGGGTAGGCCGTACGTACACACGCGTGGTGATTTCATTTTTTGTATGATTGATAGAAGATGGAATATGGTTGTTTAATATTCATAATAACATATCAGTATTAATGTGATACTGACTTTATTACTTAAAAATTAAACAACTCATATAGAGTAAGTAGAAAAAGAAACAAGATTGAAAGAATCGGTAAAGGATGTTACCTCTTCTTCGACGTGCCTCTTCTAAACCTCCACATTCGGCACTAAAGTTGGTATATTAAGAAGACTGGGACCTCTAGTAGGATTCTAGGTATGTTGATAAAGGAAAATGGCAGGGTTTTATGAGTTTTGAATATAAAAATAGGGTGAAGAAAAGAGGGAGGAGGTTCCCTTTTTATATGAGTGTAGAGGGGCACTTTTGGAATCCTCCATAATATTAATTTATAATAAACTCTAATCTAACATAAAAACTCCCAAAGTGATTCCAATTATATGATTAGATAATAATGGGTTGTTATATCATCATAAAATTAAATTTAGACATGTTTTGATTTTATTTTAAACCTTATCATTTTGATTTATCCTTATTTAATCTATTTAATTTTATTTGTGGTAAAAATATTCTAAATTTTAAATTGTTATAAATACATACTTATGTGTTGTGAATTTTCCATATTTGTATACATTAGAACATTTCCGACCATATATATTTCAATTTATAATTTTTTAAATATATTTTTCATTTTTAAACAATTTAATAATATAAAATATAAATAGTGTCAATTTTAACACTATTTATTTATTTTAATTTAAATAAAATCCATGCAGAAGATATGTTCAAAAAAAATTATTTAGTAGAATCCTAACATGTAATTTTTATCTATAAAATTCATGGAGAACATTAATTAGTTCATATAATATTTATTTTAACATTTTTAAAACCATTAATTTGCTATTTCTCTTATTAAAATAATTACAAAAACTTTTTTGTATAATTATTTAGTTTAATTATTTTTGCATAAAAATTAAAAATAAAATTATATGATTAAGAAAATATTAATATATTCCATAATAATACATATAGTAGAATTTATCTTCTAAAACACCCAACTTTTAAAATTTTATCTTTATTGAAGTATGTAGGTGACAACTTTGATGTCATTTAAAATAAAATAATATAAATGTCATAATTCGTATAATAAGGATCCAAATGGGACATAAGTATACCCATGGATTCTTAGGGTATATATATACTCTACCAATATATTTTGGTGTAGAATTTGGGCCTTTTATGGGTATTAGTTTTTTAATAAAAATTTTATTATTGATTTTTAACTAAATTAATAATTTCTGCATTATTAATGTATGAGTTATTCATGTAACTATATATTTCATAAAAATTACAAATAAATTACCATAACAATGAAAAAAAGTTTATATTTCAAATTAGTATTTATAATCTAATTTATATTCTATAAAACCTTATATTAAAAATACTTTAACTATTAAAGTTTGAGTGAGACATATTTCACATTCTTTAACTAAAATAAATTGAAGATCTTAATTACATCTAAGTGGGTTACAAATGATTAAATTTAGACCCAATTATTCTTTAATGAAAAATATAATCATCCAATTATATTAATACAAGTGTTAGAGTAATTTTATAATATTATATTTACCCTTAATTACCAGATTTACCTTTTAACTATTGTAAATTAAATTTACCGTAGTTTCTATTCATAATGCCTAAAAATAAAAAGATGTATATTAGAATAATTTAGACATAATGATTCCAAATATGGAATCTATTTTTTAAAATTCAATACAAATAAGTGGAAATATTTAATTTAAAATTAACCCAGCTGTTGAAAAAAATGGGTTTTAAAGGATAAAACATTGCCAAAGATTGAAATGTTTTTACTTATGAATTAAATGTAAAATTAATGATAATGAAATAAATTATATTAAATGTTACAAATATATTCTATTTTAACATTAAAACAAGTAAATATTATAATTTCACAATATAAATTATCTCGATGAAAAAGTTGATTTTAATTAAAATTTTGCGTAATTTTACTATTCATCAAATTATGATGTTTATCAGAAAATACCAGAATTTAAACTGAAGTAAATTTTTATATTCCCCTTCCAATGAATTGGTTTACATTGTAATACTAAAATTATTAATGTGTCTAAATGGTTTTTCCCTTAAAAGGAGGAAAAAACATTCTTTTAATATCTATTTGAAGAATATGAAAAAAACATTTTAATAATATATATATCTTATTAATTTAATTCACTCAAAAAATTAATATAACAAATATTTTATTTAAATTTATCATATATTTGTAGTAAAATATAGTTATATTTATTCCCTCTAACATAATATCTAGGTTATAACGATACCTTTATATTTAGGGCATCTCACAGTTTGTTTAATCTCACGATTCCGTGCAAAACAAGCTATTGAAAAATTATTTAAATATTTAACAAAGCACATGGGTGTTACACCCATTAACATAGATTAATTTTCAATCCAGGCTATACTTTTAAAAAATTAAATACATATAATGAAATTAATTAGGTCA
The DNA here is from genome assembly GCA_963277665.1 of Viscum album. Lineage (NCBI taxonomy): Eukaryota > Viridiplantae > Streptophyta > Magnoliopsida > Santalales > Viscaceae > Viscum > Viscum album. The sequence goes on along the minus strand of OY728153.1, from coordinate 303,170,431 downwards.
TTAAAACCTAATTAAATATCATTTAGTTGGTTCACAAGTCGATTGATATGATTTTACAAAATATTAAATTTATAATTTATTTATATGTTATTTATTGAAAAAATATTTTATCCATGGTCCTCGTGCACATGGTTTACTTCACATGATCATTAATGGGGGCCCACACTATGTATATTAATTCGTGTCTTATGTTATACATTTCAAGCTTACTACATGGATTGAGAGATAGAACAAAAAAACATGTAATACATGATAAGATATATACAATTTATGTTGTGTTAGTGAAATTTACTTGTCAAAAACCATAAAGAACAAATATAGTTTAGTTGGGCACACACCATGTAATTTCTTATTATTTTATTAAAATGAATTAAGTATTTTTAAAAAAATTAAAGATGGTGGTGATCACCGTTATAGTTTTAATGGATAAATAATATAAAGGAATGGAAGAAAAAATAATGTAAATACGTTTCTAAATCAAGTTATTTATCATAATAAGTAATGTATTAAAATTAATTCTACCAAGCTTTAATTGCACACACATTGCATGAATGGGGGGACGTGATCTTCACCGACCTATGTATATATTGAAATTTGTTTATTTTATTTATTATTACATTAATTTTATGATAATTATTATTAAATTCAAATAATGATATGTGGATAATCTCAACTTCTATATTACACATGGGAAAGTGTGTCCTAAATTTATTTCATGTTAACCCAAAATCATGGTTCCCCTCACCATCTTGTGAGAAAACATATATAAATGATGTATCTCCCTATTGAGTGGAGGAAATATAAATGTTTAACCAAGGTGAAACCCTAAGAGATACATTGTTGAACTGGTGGAATATTGAAACATAAATCAAATATTAGTTCAAGGATTGTTCTCCATTGTCAAAGGGTTTGTTTAACATATTCATGAAAATATAACCAATAGAAAATATAACAATCATTATTCATTTATTAATTTTATTTTTGTCTAGTGCTTGATTAATTAATTGATTTTATTTGATTTTTTATCATGATCACATAAAATAAATGAAACAACATACATGAAATATGGAATCAAATAAATGTATTATAAAATGATTATTATATCAATACATGGTTATTAATCACTAATGAAAAACCACAAATATTAGCAAGAATGTAAGAGGAATAAATAATGTTTATTTATGAATATAGATAAAAAATTCCTTAGGTAAAAAATTGACTCATTACCACATTCCATTACTTAAAATCGAGTGATGAAGAAGATCAAAGTGTTGTCACAAACCTTGTTAGTACACTTCAACTTATCAAGGTGTTCTAATGAATGTTTTGGCATGGCGTAAAAATATTAAATCAGTAGAAGTATCATTTTATACTCTGGGTTTAGGTATTAATGAAACCTATGTACAATATTTCATTATTATAAAATCCAATCCACAATTCAATGAGAAGTGAGTTAATTCAGTTGGAAAGATATTCCTACCTTAATATCATTATGTATTTGACTAGACCATTTTTGGGTTATGAGAAGGTTGGTATGGATCCTTTACAATAAAATATTCACATTATAGGCTATTCAAAATAAAATAACAAGGTATATTGTCATTCAAAAAATAGTGGTGGACTAATAAATAAAATCTATGACATCACATTTTTGTAAACAAGAGAAATTTCTTAAGAAGTCTATTATTATTTATTGTATAAAATTTCAATATATAAAACCTTGATATTATAATTGTATTAAAATTTGAGATAAATATAAACTTCTTACCATTTTAAATTCTAGGAGTTGTATAGGTTCTTTCACATATTATTACACGAAGAGTAAAATATTTATGTTCTAGAGTTCCTGATTCCTGATGGTACCACTGAGGAGGCGACTGATGGAGAGATCTTTGTCTACCATAGAAACCAAGATGAAGAGATAAATATATAATGTTTGATATTTTATTCTATACATACAGTGATCAAGAATCCACATGAAATCCCAAATATATAAATGATATTTTATATTCTTTATGTTAAATATAAATCTACAAAATAGTGGTTTGAGATCTCAATGGAAATTTTTACATGAATTCTTAGACAAGGTTCCCTAGTCAGGTCTTATACTGTAATGTTGATTAGCTACATTGAGAATTTACACATTGTAGGTTTCTTGGATTCTAGATTAGTTACACACTGATCCCATAATTGATCATGAAAATGTTAATTTCTTGAGAAAGATATATAAATATTTTTATTTATAATAATTGAAACTAAAACCACACGATCGATGTATGACTTATATTCATGGAAATATGACCAAACCAGATTTTCATAGTAAATGTTATAGGGACACCAAATTTCTAGAAATAGAATACGATGATGTGTGTTGACAATTTAGAATATGGTATGAAAGTTATATAGATAAATTTATGGAGTAAATAAAATATCAAAATCATGTAAAATTTTCATCGTTGAAGCCAAAAAAAATATTGGTTTAATGAATAAAGAATTCAATCCCTCAATCTATCATTAGATTAATCATAGTATAGTTGGTTTTCAAGTAGTATATTTTGATGATATATTAGTCATTGGAAATTAGATATCAATTATACAACCATTTAAGACATAGTTGAACCCAATATTTTTTATTAAGGACATTGTGGAAGAAACATACATTTTAAGGATAGAGATCATTCATAATATTTCCATGAGGCTACATAGAGTAATTTTATTCCAATATATTTCTAATATACTATATAGAATCAGAATGGAACAATACAAAAGATAATTTATTCCCATACCACATGGAATTTATCTCTAAAAGAAAATGGGTATTTAGGCAAAAATAGGAGAAACAAAGGATATATAAGATTTCATATATATTAGCTATAGAACCAGAAATGTATGCTATTATATGATTTATAAGTAATGTTTCCAATGACTTGAGAGTGGTTTTAAAATATAAAGCAGAACTTGGAGACCAAACGTGGATTGTAGTGAAGATTATCCTAACGTATCAAGGTTTATAAATCTTATGTTCCAAGATTATTGTGTAGATGGGGTGTTATTCATAATAAATATAAAAAATCTAGTCTTAGAATAGATCAAGATAACAAAGAATAATATTTAGGATATGTATCATCATTAATAGAGGATCTATGAGTGGGATGAGCTTGAAAAAAGAAGAGGTTATTCATTCAATAGTTAAGTATGAGTAGTTTCTAACTTCTGATGTATCTAATGATGCATTTTGGATACAAAAATTCATCGAATATCTTGATGAAGATTTTAGTTATAGAGAGCCTATATCATTGTATGGTTATAATAATATAGTGGTGACTCTCTACATAGAGCCAATGTCACAGAAAAAAGAAAATAATTTGAATCCATCACCTATTGAAGTATATTTCTCAAAGAGGGTAAATTTATAGTAATAATTATTTCCAAATAAGAGAACATGAAATACATCATGATTATATTTTTATATCAGTAAGGGAATGAATATCATGCTAGAGCTAATGGACTCAATTTCCTTAGAATTAACCTAAAATTCCAGTGATTTCCCTTTGGAACTTATGACATAGAACAATTTACATTATACTTTTGAATACCTATACATAATCATGGTTTTCAATATTTATAAAATTATTATCAAATTATGAGTGCTCTTATAAATAACCTTAATATTATAATTTAATAAGAGTATCTGTCAGATTAAAATTACATATAAATTACCCATTATGATAGGAAATTTATATTATTATGATTATATTCTCATATACATGTCGTATAGTAGATTAAATCATCTTACTAGAAACATATGATACCATAAATCAGTGGTAGAAGGTTCATAAGATAATGATACTTAATATCGTGATTTTTTCCGTTAGTAATCTCCACTGAGGGTGTTATGGGAATAGACACACCCATTGTAATACAATATCATAAATATGTCACTCGATATTCCAATCTATATATAAGTGTAATGGTAATTATACATGGATTTATTATTAACAGACATCACATTCCACACAATTATATCAGTTTTCAACTACTATAATGATATATGATCATATTTAAGTATGATACATTGGATAATTCAAGAGTGATATAAAATCAATCTATAATTTAAGAACGATTTTTCTCTTTTGATTCAATTGAAGTAGATATTTTAGGAGATTTGATAAGAATCATATTTAATGAATTCCCTGGAAATATAGGTTTTACCATTAAATTTATATTAGAAATGCCAAAGAAAATCTGTTAATAATATAGGTTGATGAGACATGAGGTGAAAACATCTTGATGTGATATCAAGGCAAAGGAGTTGTATTTCATTATGACTATTTTGAAGAAGGTTATTATCATTGGTCATGAACATATTTATATATTGGTTTCTTTATGTCTTCAGATACTGATTATGGACTTTATGTGAGATAGCACAATGTCACTAAAAAAGATTAGAAAAGGGTCACACACTCAGTTTATCTTGATGCATAGTTAAAAACAATATGAATTTGATTTCAGATTAAATATTGTTCACCTCTTACGAGGGATAATAATTATTCGAGTTATATTGATCACTAATATTAATTTATTATTTTTGGAAAGAATATATAAGTCAATGTAATATTAAATAAATACATATTCTATAGTTTTAATGAATATAAGATTTATTTATTTATTTAGAAATAATTAAATGATAATTATTCAAATCCATATTTGTTATTAACGGTGCAAATAATACTTAGTAGAATTTATAGGTGGAGTAAAGGGTTTGGTGGGAATTATATATTTAAAATCATTTAAAAAATAATAATTTATTTATTGAATAAATGATATTTAAATTATCTATGAATATTGTGTACATCATAGAAATAATAATAATAATAATAGATGTGGGGCTCTCCATGGATTTATATATTGAATAAGGGATTATGTGGAATCTTAATCTCTATATCCTATGAATATAATCATAGTTATATCATTTATATAGTCATATGTTAGTGATGGGGTTATTAAAAATGTTATCTCAAGAGAAATTCTTCAACCATTGAGATATATTCCTTTAGAACTCTCTTAACAATGGAGTTCTATAATCCATATACTCCTTGTCAAGTCTCTATGGGTAGTATTGGAAATACATTATGCTGGCCCATGTGACCAAGAAACACTAAGATCATGGTGGTGATAATATTACAGCTGAGGCAAGGGTGCCCAGAGAGATACTAAATAAAACAGAGAATGTTGTAGTGTCTCCACAGTGTCAGGTTCCTGATAAATGCAATGATTTTAAATCACTATTGATTCATAACCATTTATAGGATCTTAATTATATTGGAAAAGTGAATGTGGATATTAAAGGACGGAAAATTGTCATTCCAAAATGGAAGCACAAGTAGGTCAGTTATAAACATGTTGTAGATGGGGAATCAAGTGATAATGATGGGAATTTCCATCTAGATGTGAAAAATGAACATGACTTTTTGGTTGGGACATGATCATGAAAAGGGAAACAAGGGAACATCATGACTGATAATTTTTTGGTTATAAAGGGGGAGAAAATGTCAATACCCCATAAGGATTATTCAAACACCACAAAGACAATAGAAAATAGATCGAGAGGTAAGGAAAAGAGTAAGAGTAAAAATGTTAAACTGTGGGAATTCATATTTACTAAAGGTGTGAAATAGGCCTTTGGAATGATGTGCAAGAAGAATTCTTTGGAGGATTGCATCACTCTTACAGGAGGAGTTGAGGTGAATGAGTGTATAGTTTTTGATGAAGGCTTAGACATGGAGGAAGGACCACTTGGAGCGGGGAGAGAGAGAAAATCAGAACATGTTCAACATTTCAAGGATGGGATGTTGGGGGTTTTAGAAAGCTGGATGAAATTGGTGAATATTCATTAGCGATCACTGTTTGATCACAGCGGTCAGCTGATGCAGAAGTATGGGATAATTCATGGGAACTCATTATACACTCCGACTAAGTAATGGTGGATATGGTCTTGACTATTCATGATTCTTTTGAGGATACAAAAACAATGAATGAGATACCAATACAAGTGGACATAAACATGGAGTAGAGAGAGTGGATTGACAAAAAGTATTTAATTATAACAGGGTCCTCAATGATTGGAAAATATTAGATAATTGTACTTGAATGTGTGGGATAAACTGGCCAATCAATTCGATGATATGATCATATATTATTAGAACAAATATGTAATGGATGTTTCATAAGAATTATATAAGGAGGTACTGTCTAACATGTTTAATAAGGATTTTAATAAGTTTTTTATCTGCTACTATGTTTCATGTTCCAGTTTGAACTTGACGGTTTGACAGTTTTTACATAAAATAGTTTTTAATAAAAATTTAACTCAGTAGTATTTGAAAATATTTTAATCTATGAAAGGTATTATTATTATGATAAAAAATAGTAATTAAATAAGTGAGAATAATTCTTGTCAAAAACCAATGATTCTATTGTGATTTTTAGGTTAATTAAGCTCTTTTAGATACCACTACAGTGTTTATATAATATTATAGTTTAGTAAAATGATTTTCCTATTTCACTCAATCCCATGACCACTCGATAGTTCCATGGCAAGTGGTTTCAAATGACCTCAGGCATACCTCCATATAAGCTAGAGGATTCCAACTAGCTATGAGGGATAGTGGTGTTATCATGGTGTTGTGTATCATAGTCACTGTACCTCATTGAGGTTAATGGTACCCAGATCATATATCTTATCATATAAAGTCTAGAAGAATGAAATTTCACATGTAATATATCACATTAATAATATTATGGGTTCTCCATCTTGAAAAAATGATCACATATTACCATGGTTGACCTATGAAGTAGATCACCCATTATCACCAACAAGTAAATGAGGAATATCCCCATGGTAGCCTCTCAACATTGATATTCCCTAGGGTCTTGATAACTCAAAGACACCAAACGTGTTCCACTAGGACACACCAAAATTCAAACACCCTACATTGATTCTCATTTATTATTTCTTACATTAAGAGAGAATATCGTTACTCAATGGGAATAATATCCTTTAGAATTACCCTTATCACATAATATCCTCATCAAAATCATTGGCCATACCATATTGGCATCATAATTGAGAGATATCATAATTCCCCCTCATACAAAATTATCCTAGGGAAGTACACCCATAAACAACCTATGAGGTTTTGATCATAATGCATACCTACCTAGGTACTAAAATACAATTGGGAAAAAAATACTTGTCGTACATTCTAATAATATATCTTACAGGGTATAAGGTATCTCACAGGTCAATCTTCACATAATTGGACCTGTCACTAATATCCCAACACAATCATCTACATGGAGGTGATAGGAGAACCCATAAAATGGATAATGTGTTTTATTCATTTAATTTTACTTCGCTAGAGTAATTTTACCTCATATCAGGTATATTTCATCGAGACCTCAAAAATAGATGGAAAATTCACTAATTCTTTCTTAAGATTCCACCATGGCCCTAAATAACTTATCATTTCATCATAATATTAAAAATAAATTTAATTTAAATTTATGGTTGACTACACATATGTGGTTATATTATATATGACATTATTTATAAATAACTAAAAAACCTAGGGGAATATTTAGGGGACCCAATACCTTATAAAGATAAATTATTCTTAAAATTTATTCTCATTCATTCTTGCTCATGCTCATCACAATTCATCTTCCAATCAACTATCAATAAAAATTATTAATCTCATCAAAACTAGTTTAATAATTCAAAAACCAATTCATAAATATATTTTGAATTTATTCCACACTCAATTTTATGAGAAACTTCCCAGGTAATATTAAAGGAATCACGAATGGGGTTATTTCTAGAGGTTCAATACTTGACTAAAGTGATGTGAACAACCCTGCACATTAGTCTTGAAATTTATCACACAGAAGTCCCAATTTATCTATTAATATCATCCAATAATTTATCAAAAAATGATAGAAATCGTTAATTAAATTAACGATGAGTGATTCTATGAAAAAACCATATTAAAACTTGTGAAATTGTTCTCATAGGATCCCCATTAACCATAAGGTGAAAATATCACTTATTATTGAGATGATTCCACTATGATTTGATGGAATCATCTCTAGAGATCTAGTTTGGGTTTCATAATGTAGTAGTGAGAAAAAGGGTTTGAAATAATTGAATATTTAGGTTTAGTGTTATATTTCTCACAATCATTACTACAAATCAAGTGGCACATTATTCTAACAATAAATTTCTAGAAATAGAATATACAAAAAATATCCATGAAAAAAGTAATAAATGCATACAATCAGCACAAGATTTTAAAATACAATGAGAAAATAATAGAGGATGAGAAAAATTTTAGATTTAGCTTAAGTTACCACATCGATTGAACGAACTCATAATCCATTGATAAATGAGTGAGATATCACTTTGAGATAAAGAGACCAGTGAGAGATGTATCATAGTCTATTTAAAAATATCTAGGTTACAAAACACAGAAAAAAACCTGAATTTTTTTGAATACATTATTCAATATTTGATAAAATATGGAAACACTATTCATCATTTCCCAAATATTTCAAATACTAGAATGACTCAAACTGACTTTAGAGTGACTCATTCTTGAATTCATTGAGTGTCATTCAAAATATCATAGTGAGTCCTTATAAACTTCACACTTAGTCATTGTAAGCATTATATTGTGTTATTCTGGAATTAATAGTAATTTTTCCATACATCATATTAATTAATTCCAAACATCATAGGTATTCATAGAATTCTTCATACCCAAAACATAGTAACTCATTAGAAACCTTTCCAAATTTTTAAAACACTTGAATTACTCATACTCACATTATAATGAGTCATTCCAGAAGTTACCAAATTTTTGAACACTAGATCGACTTATACTTACTTCATAGTTAGTCATCAAATAAAAAATACTCACTTCCTAATGATTCCTTCTATACATAGAGAAATTTTCCACAATATCCTATGAGACCTAAAAATAAAAATAAATCTAAAAATATTTTTAAATCACTCTAATCATGTGAAAATCTTTAAATATTAAAATATTCATGTGAATAAATGAAGAAAATATAATTTTATTATAGTTAAACAATATATCATACTAATCTATTGGCTTGTTCCTCAACCTATATGAACACATCTAATACATTTTTGGGGATTAAAGTCATATTTTCTTATACTCATTCAATACACATCCCATTCCCACACATTCACTAGAGAAACTACAACATTCCGCATGCCCTTGAACATATCATGAAATTTCAACCCAAGGTGTTATAACTATTATAATTTCAATCAACGTCCTAATTCTCATAGCATCACCCTATTCATTTTAAAAAACTCAAAAAACAAAAAAATTCAAATTTAACCTGATTTTACCAGCCTATAATGGTGCTAGATTTTAAAACGTCCTTACCATATCAATTATCATCAGTAATAAGTCTCGTTATTCATCCCTCACGATCCATTCAGATTACCAAGACATGATTAATGACTTCAATATCATATTTTTCATCGTTTATGGTCATGTAAATACTAAACCTAAGCCAACACCATTAGATAAAATTGCATTGTAACATGCCTCCTAAAATTAATTATTTCCAAAAATCCACATAAATTCTTAACACCAAGTGTAATGTGTGAATTCAGAATTAACTGGTGTCACACCCAAAATTTGCTGTTATTGGTTATATTATTTTATAACCCACATGATATATTAAGAAAACATCACCCACTTCTTGTTAAAAAAATATATGATCTCACACAAAAAACATTAGCAAAAGCATAAAAAAATCATTTTTTTATATTTTCATGTGCTACCCAAGGGCACAAGTATTTTACCAAATTTATTCACCAATACATCTATTTCAAAAAATAATATCCCATTTGTACCAAAAAACATATATTTCAACACTAATACCTAAATGTCATCATGGACTTCACTTTTTTATTCGTTTTTTTATAATCTACCTCTCAATGTTGAGGGGGAACCCTCACAAGGCCTGAGGGCAGAAGATATAATGGCATGAACCATAGTCTTAGAGGAAGTCATCCAGAAAAGACAACATTGAACTGCTCCTCCCGATCATATGTCGTGATATCAGCACTCCACCATTACATGGCTTGTTGGATAGTTATCCTATGCTGATATGAACATGCCTAGTTGCAATTAAAAAGCCACACAATCTCAATCATCTAATTTCGGTTAGCTCTGCTCTGATGATTGCACATGTTCTGAAAACTTGTCTAGAGCCTTTTCCCTTGAAATCTTACTAGTTGGTTATGCTGTATTCATGTGTCCTGAAGGCTTTAAGTTGGCCCTAAGGCCTTGAGAAATAGCTGGCTTGAAGTCCTTTGGTGTCCCAATGGCCTTTCAAAACCCTAATACCAAACTGGTGGCCCGAAGACCCAAATGGATGAATAGTTCTTGATACTATAGTACTAAAAGACACAAGCTACAATACTACTACCGTACCTAAAAATATGTCCCCTTTAAGATTTGATCTCAGCTCTCTTGGGTGAACTTTTTGTGTCCTCACCAACTGAGTTGAGGCTCATGTTGTCAATCCTAATAACTATAGTTATTTTTATTCACTATCGTCATTTGATATCCAATAATTGATACCACTATATTGGTATTTTCAATTTTCCATACATAGAATGAATTCATGTATTAATGTGTTTCCATAAAAACCATTAATAATTTGTATTTGGGTTCACTCGCATATCATTAACTGAAATCAATAAACCACTCTAAAAATAAAAAAACTATTCGATCAATTATAACGTGTTCCTCACCTTAGAAACTTCATTGAATCTCCCATTGAGTATTCCATTGATCACTTGAAATATTACATGTTTTCCAATCATCTGGATCCATGCACACTTATTATTTAATCCCCTGACGTTGCCTCAATCTAGAAGTGGGAGGTTTTTTGGAAAGGAGGTGGTGGTTTGGACGAGTGGCATGGTGAGCGATCCCTTTGCTGTTTCTTCTTTGGGGGCCAAACAGCAATATTTTGATCAAGAGATGTTGGGCATCTAGGTGAGAGTTTTTGTTAATGCTGTGTCTGATGATGCTGTGTCTGGTCTTGAGAACACAGTGCAAAGGTTTTCTATGAAGAAGATAGAACATAGGACACAGAATCCGATGGTTAAGGAGGTTTTTGATCACTTAAACCGTGACCCGGGAATTGTAAATGTTGATACAGTGGAAGGGAAAGAAGTGGAGCTGGGCACTCAGGAGGACGGTGTTGGCATTGTAGTGGTGGGAGAGCAGCATGATCCAGTTCTTTTGCAGAGAGTGAGCTGTGATACTGCTGGGTCCGTGGAGGTTTCTATGCCAGAAAGGCTGACTTGTGTTTATCCAATGGAGAATGAGGGGATGCTGCATGACAAGGAGGCCGATGTGCGACAAGATGGTAGTCTCTTGAAGTCTTCTGCTGATCCACTTAATGCTACAACTAGGGACGGTGTGATGGAACTGATGGACCGACCACAGTGTCATCCTACAATTGATGTCAACAATCAAGTTCAACAGGTTTATGGTTCAGAGGATAGTTATTGGGAGGTGAAAATTTTGGGAGAATGGGTTGATATCTCCGATAGTGATAGGGAAAATAATCGTGGCGTGGTATGGCCTTCTTACAGAAATTTTGTCCAGGGTGCAAGGGTGAAGGTGCAAGGGGAGGAAGGTGCTAAGAACACCCCACCACAGCAAAGAATGAAGAAAGACTACTCTTACCTTCCCAGGCTAGTGTCCACTAGATCTTCTATTGGGAGGGAAAGCTAGGCTATGCAATCTTCAAAGGATTTTCCGGCCTTGGAAAAGTTAAATCTTAGAAGTAAATATGCCAAAGTTTATAAACACTATTAAAGCTCAGAGTGGGAAACAGATAAAGCAGAGGACTTTGTCTCTAAAGGGGGTGGTGATGGGTATTATTTCTATGATATGTAGTTGTTCTGGACTTCTTTTACATGTTGTTCTTTTCTTTTATTAATAAATGGTCAGAGGCTTGCCTCTGGCTGAGCGTTTCTGGTAAAAAAATTATCCAAATAATCCATTTTAATTGAAACAAACTTATGAAATAATTTTAGGAAAACCTCGTGCTACTAAAAATTAATTTTTCATAATGACACGTAATAAATCCCATTTCTAAAATAAGACATAATTAAGATGATGTGAACCTCAGTTCCACCTTAAGATACCCTCTAAATCATATGATCTGGATCCATTTCTATTAATGGAAGGTTCACATTCCTAAATAACTGACCATGTTCACAACATTTTAATATATTCTTTCCAAGAGAATATCACTAAAGTCTTCCATTATATAAATACCATGTGATATTCCTCACACCAATTTTAAATACAGAATCACCCAATATCTTGTCAATCATCAATAAACCAAAATCATCTACCCATATTTTGACAACTACATAAATTTATCTGATAGAATCAACATGGTCAGGAAAACCCTGGATACCTACCTCAAAATGTTAATGAAATAAATAAAATTCTCTAAGGATTCTTCACCTCATGAAATATAAATGAATCTCATAGGTCTCTAACTTGTATATGATAAAACCTTCCATGCATCAATATTAAATTCATGGAATATAAAAATGGTTTTTATCTACATGGATTTCACAAACTAAGGTTAACCCCCATTTTAAATTACAACATATATAAAAACAATATCAAAATTAGGAGGTAAATCCCATACTACTCTATCATAGCACTTGAAACCTCAATATTATGAGATAAATCTCAATGGTAGTGGCTTCTTCTTTCTTGGCCAAATTATAAATCACAAATATGCTATAGCACAAAAAAGCTCTTATCTCATCTCAATTATCAAAAAGAAACTAACATGTCCAAAGAATTTGTCTAGGGATCTCATATATATACAAGGAACAATAATCAAACTCTTTATCCAACTCCATGGAATATTACCTCACATTGCCTCAATATAAAGGAATTTTACACCACGGATCATGATCTCATCGATGAATATAACGAAATTTCCTAATGGATAATCAAAACAAGGATATCATGTTAATGTTGTTTGGTTTGGTAGAATAAAACAAAAAATCTATATTATATAAAACCATATACGTTATTATTTACATTTTAATTAACCAAAACTATTCAATTTTACGATCTAGTATCTATGAATAAATGCCTATGCAGATCCAATATATGTTATTATACACCCCTAAATAACGGTATTTCAAAGTCATAACAAGAATAAATATCATAATACGGTCCCATGACCTGTAATTAGATAAAATAAACCATTTTCAAGCTAAGAAAAATCCCACCAATAGGTTATATATGAAAATACTATAACAGCTATTGTTAAAAATTTAAGTACTTTAATGCACTATATTTTGGGATATCAGTCACCTAAAAGAATAGGAATTTAATGTGGACACTATGTGACAAGAATTTGGTATGTAAAATGGACCCTTTACAAATATCCAAGAGAAAAAACAATAATATAATCTCAAATTCAAATATCATAATTTAAAAAATATTCCAAAAAAATAACCAATAATAACAATATTAAATCTATGGTAACATAGAAATCCTATTGAGAAGGTGTTCTTGACGTACTAGTCTGAGGAACATCATAATCTATGAAACATGCTTATTCTCTAACCACTATATCCCAAATATTACAAATGACATATATACTTTCATTCCACTTTGTACTAACTTGTACCATATCACTTAACATTTCCATTATTGGTGATGTGACATGACCTCAAGAGTTACTTCTGATATGCTAGAAGATGTCGAGGAGAGTTTATTTTTTCAAGTCTTATAATGGGGAGACCATACACTAACATTAGAGTAATATAACCATAAAAAACAGCCATACCATATCAATAAAAATAATTCTAGTGTGTATTGACAATAAATAAGAATCACTCTATAATAAATGAAATGGAATCAAATAATCATACGTTTCATGAAATCACCCATCATAATGGTCACATATACAAATAAATTAAAGAATAAAATAAAAGGAGGTTATAATACCTTACATGAGCTTAATATAATTCATCTATTTAATATGACCATTTTATCCAATAAAAATATTTAATTATATGTCATTTACTAACTAAACATGAAAATAAAGTGGTTTAATTTTTATAAAATCTCTATTTCTTCCAATGTAGGGTGAGATTACAACTCACTTGGGTACCACCCATTAATATATATCAATAACAGTAATTTAGTGCGTGAAAAAGTGATATTTTCTTAAAAAAATTGAAAACGTGGAAGTGGAATGAAAAAATTCCTATCAGTCCATAAGTTCAATGGTGAGACGTTAGACGGATTGTAATGACCCCAGATTTTAGAGATATATTTCTATTTAAATAAGTGTCATTTTTTGAAATCTTTTTCTACAGGAAACAAAAAACCCTAATTGAGAACAACCTTTTGTTATTAAAATATATATTGATCATTACATGGTAGTCATTGAATAAGAAGAAATAACCATTTATAAGGAACTTATGAAATTAAGGTACTTTTAATACTATTTCAACCAGTGTAGTTATACACTACAAAAAACATTTTAATACATGAAATTTATTTTATAAAAAAATTCATTTTCATGTTTGATATCATTATGATTAAAAATAATTTTATAAGAATATTTTGTTTTCCAAAAAATGATTTCCTCTAAAAAGAAATTTCCACAATATTCAATTATTTTATCTTAAAGTTAAATTTATAAATATTGAAATAAGAATATGAAATATTTAAAATAAACTTTTAACTAATATTAATAATTTTAATTTAAGATTATTTCTTTTCATTCTCAAAGAGATTTTTTAGGTGAATAATGGAAAATATAGTTTTTACGAATAGAATTAATTTCATTACATATTTAGTATATATATTTTAATAGTAAATTCATGACTCCTTTTCATTAACATAATTATTTATTTTATAGGTGACTTTATTTCATTATAAATATTTTTTCAATTTACAATCCATTATTTGAAATTTTGAACTACTGTTATATTTCTTAAAAAATGTTTTAATTACCTTATTTATTAAATATTTTAAAATTAGTTTTTAGCCAATTTTAAAAATATATATATTTAAAAGGATTTAAATTTTTTAATATTTAGGTCCAAATTATGTAATAAGGATAATTTTATTTCAAATATTTATTGATAAATTACTTTTTTGAAAAATAGTGAACCTAGTAAAAGTCATATGGGGTAAAAATATTTAATGTATGTGGGAATGAACACAAACATGTTTAAAACATGTGTTGTAATTGGATTTTGAGACCATTATATCACATATATCATCAAACATGCATATTTTAAATTTTCTAGATAATATCATTGAGGGTGAAATTGTATTATTTAAAAAATTTATCCTTGTAATAAAAAGTACATGCTTTTTTCACTTATAAAAGTGGCACTCCTCTCCTAACATACCATGAGACAAAAATCCAATTATTTTGTCCCAAAATCTGGAGAAAACATTTCTTAAAATTATTATAAATATTTAATAGATTATGGTTTATTCAAAATACCACCCCATAAAGAATTGACCATATTTTAAAAGTAGATAGTTCAATAAGTATGGTATAATTTTCCAACAACTATTTTCTCCACTATATTTCCTTTTATACAATTATTCTTACTGAAATTATATTAAAAAATATTAAAATGAAATAATAAAATATTATTATCAGAAATTGATTTTATTATAAATATGTTTTAGTAATTATATAACCTTTCCCTTTTACATTAATAAAAACCAAATTATGAATCATGGGTACCTGTAAACTACTACCTATGCGAGGAAATGTTTTCATTCCCCATAAATACATAACCTCAGAAGAAATAAATAGGAATTAACGAAATATGAAAAAACGTGTATCGTATTAGTTTTATTTAAATGGAAAACCATATTACCACATTATTTATTACCTTGAAAAATTAAATCATTTTCCACATGTACATGCATGCAACTTCCACCATGGAATTACATATTCCATTTTTCAAAAATAGATTATTGGATAGATTTTATTTATATTTTTTCTTATATATAGGATATATATAATCCATATACAATATTAATAATTATATTTAATGATACCATGACATATAATGATCATTATAAGGTAATCCATCAATATTAATGAATATCCTGAAACTTGTTCAATGATATTTTAATCTTCATTAAATGATTTTAAATATACTATTTAATTGAAGTATAACGTTATAGGTATTTAAAAAAAATACAGCAGCTTTAATTGAATTTAAATTAAAAACTATTCAATAATAAGGAAGATATAGTATGATTTTATGATCTTATATCCAAACAATCAATATTATTAACACCCTATGTCATAAATAAATGAAAAAAATATAAAACATGGTGAGTGTTGATATTAGTGAAGAGTATAAATAGAAATGCATATGAATAATGTTTTTAAATATTTAATTATGATGTCTATTTTTATGATATATACGGTTAAATAATATTTATGGATATAAATGGTAAATATACAAGAGATAATAACTAAATATAGTTTCTTTGAGTTATATAATTTGTAGATGATAATTGTTTTTATAAAATATTGAATTTTGAGTGATTTTCAATAATTTATTTTTTGGGGAAATAGGTTTTTAATCCAAACATGTTTCCTAGAAAATTTTTCATTGAATTTTTAAAAATGAGGCTTTTTGAATATAGACAGGTAAATATGACTTTTTCAATAATGAATGATAATTGTTTACAAAATATAAATTTTCAACAATTTTTCCATTATCATCATATGGTATATCTCTAATATAATTATTTTTTAGGTTTCACCCAAAATTTTTCTTTTTTTATAATTATTGCGGGTTATCATGTTTTTTATATTAATAGATTAAATTCATGAAGTTATTTTATACCATAATAATGCATTATGAAAGAAATTTATTTCGATAGGTTTTTTATAAAAGGTGAATAATTTTAATTTGTAAGTGTTATAGAATCCATTTAATTCCCATGGTTTCTCTATTATTTAAAATGTGAATGATTTATACATGTCATAAGTAAGTATGGATATGTTATGTTTGGGGTCCTATATCACCCTTCAATGAATTATTTGATAGTTTATAACTCATTATATAGGTATTAAAATGTTTATTTTAGTTTCTTGTAAGCATGTGAACATATGGTGTGGCTCGTGAATGTAATGTTTCTCTACACTAATTTTTATTCCATAGTTAATGTATTTTTATCATTTAAGAATTATGTTATAATATTTTAAGATATTTTATTGGTATTATACCTCTATATTGATTTTTTTCATTTACGTTATTTGGTCATTAATTTGAAGGTTATTTTGTCATAATATTATCACTCATGATGTTATGATGTATTCCTTAAAACGTTTTCCTTAATCATGAAGATGAACTGAACCTTGATGAAATATATATTCAAAACTTACTATGCTTTTGACACCACCCATTTAATATGTTTTTATTCCCCAGGTTTGGACGAAATTTTTTACTAAATAAATGTCTTGAAGATGGTCTAGTATGGTTTCATCAAGGTAAAATAATGCCATGATTTTTAAAATAAGGTTAATATTTAACTAGTATCAAGCTATAATGAACCTATAGGCTATTGGGATATTAAGATTTTGAAAATGTAAAGTTTAAATTATGTAAAATATATAAAATAGAAACATATTTCATCTGGGTCTCTATAGTTGGTATCATATCAATGGTTTAGTCATTTTTTTGATTAGTCTAGTAAACATAAGTGTTTAGGTTAGAGAACATTTGTGAAAACCCATAGTGATGATTCTAAAAAAAAAAATATAATCCTGAAATATTTTTTAATCCATTATAAGGTGGTTTTATTAGAAATACATCTCTATTTGAATACTAGAATTTGGATATGGCTATGTCATATATACACCTAGAGATAATCACTCCATATAGGTATAGTTGATCCTGGAATAAATCATCACCATGATACATGATGAGTGGGTTTAAGACTACACACCAGGATAGACACTCTAGGTGAATATTCTATAGGTTGTCATATGCTAATTAAATACCACTATCTTGAGCTAATTTAAAAGTGAAATTGATGTATTTCTTGTTTAAATGATCATAGAGGAGGTCAACATTGAGGATATAAACATTACATTAGAATATACTAATTTATTCTAAGAGTAAATACCTACTATTATTCTAAATAATTAATATTGTTTCCAATTAAACTAAAACCTAGATCTATTTCTTCTCTCATGTAGCTCATATAGAATTGATGTCATTGAATTTCAGGAAATAAAAAATCAGTTATAATAAAATATAAACAGGGGTTTTATTGACCATATCTCTTTTCCCTGAGTTAATCAAGTTTTTTTATTAAAAATATGGATGGATCATTGAGAATTTTTATTGAATATGATGAGATTAAAAATATAATTATTAAGAAAAAATATCCTCTTCCCTTTAACGATAACTAGGTTGATTATCACTGAGGATCTGAATACCTTTCAATGAATGTATTTCAATATAAAATAATCAGTTAGGGGTTAAAAGGGAGGATAATTCCTTGAAATATATATAAATTGAGTATAGAAATTCTGTCTTTATAGTGATTCCATTGAAATTTATTAATTATCCCTCCCAATTCATAGATATAATTAATTGAGTTGTTAGAGACCATCTGGATCATTTTTTTTTCTTAATTGATGTTATTTTTATTTATTATAATAATAAGAAAGATAATGAATGTTATTTTTTAATTGTATTGATTAACCTACGAAATGATAATTTGTATTAAAATTCTATAAAATAAGAATTTTACCTATAAATTGCTTGATTATTTTTAATGGTAATCACTTACGTGGTAATATCTATAGATCCTTCAAAGTTATAGATTATTTTGCAATGAACTAGACAAAAAATTGTCATTATGATATATATTTTTCATAGATTAGATATAAACTATCAATGATTTGTGAGAATTTTATCATATATATCAAATATAAAAACCATGCTAACAACGAATGGAGTAAATATTATTTGGATAGAGGGTTGTGAAGAATATTTTTAAGGAAATGATGAAGATATTGGTTATAAAACATGTACATACATTATCCTCTAGTGGGGAAGAGCTTGTAATATATAGTTATTCGTTGATGATGGGTCTTGGATGAATCCATATAAAAAATAGAATTTAATAGTTTATGTTTCATGATAAATAAATACTCTTTGTCAAAATTGTCTGGTGCATGATTTTGAGCTATCAATAATTATATTTTCATTAATAATTTTTAGAAATTATCTCTATGGGGAGAAGTGTTATATTTTTATTATCCACTCGATTATGAAATATATATTCACATATTAAAATTTAAATATAAAAAAATTAGATGATTATGAATTATTAAATGATATCAATGATCAATACATTACCACATTGGGAAATTAAACAATGTGGATGATACTTTGAGAAGGAAATATCATGCTACCATATTTATTATGATAATTGAAAGAAACCAAATACCCATGGATTTTTAAACTTTAAATATTGAAGTCATAATGTAAGGTAAGAAATGATATCCTTCCCATGTGACTACTCAAACATCCATTCAGATGAAGATAATATAATCCCAAAATGATGATATCGATATATAAAACAATGTAGTGAATATTATAGAGTGCAACATTCATCAATATTGGGTTAAAATGTTAAGAAAATTGGTATGTGGGTTGAATTTCAAATGGTTTTTGAATTTGAAAATGTTGGTGTACTATGACGTTTGCCGCAAATTTTGTTATTTTTATGGGTTTTGAATCAATGAAATGGTGAAAGTTATGTGGTATGAACTCATCCATAAATGTGTTTTTTATTCATAAAATGAAAAAAGATATTTTGAAGAGTATAATAATCACTCATCCTTCTCTATTCATCAAGGAAGTTCAAAGATGAATAAATATCTAAAGCAAAACATCTATTGGAGAAAATATGAAGAAGGGGGTCCCATAAAAAATATCTTAAATATTGGTAAGAAAATATTTAAAGTTAAATAAAACATGTTTAAGGGAATGATGAAACCAATACCCATACCAATTTTTCAATGGGAAAACATCACCATGGATTTCATCATAGGACTCTTTAAATGTATAAGGGAAATAATTCTATTTAGGTTGTAATAAATCTACATTCAAATTACAAATTATTTATTTCCATAAAATAATATTTCTCTGTTGACTAAATCAGAATGATACACATAAGAGAAGTGGAACTATATATAGAACAAATATGTACAGTATTATATTGATATAAGATATTTACCATGAGGTTTTGAAGAATTCATCAAAAACGATTTAGAGATAGAGTTGGGTTTTAGTATTTCATATCACCCTTAGACCCATGATCAGTCATAGTGAAACATACAAATACTTGGGGATATTTATAGATATTGTTTAATTGAGTTAAATGGATCCTTTAACCAAGACCTCCCCTTATAGAGTTTGAATATAAAAACATTATTAATTCTATAATTTATATTGAACCATGTGAGGCTCTATATAAGAATATATGGAAGACATTAACATGTTTGGAAGAAGTTGGAGAAATGAAACTGACAGAACATGTACATGTCCAAGAAATGATGGATATTTTTGAAACCATTCAGTGAAATATAAATTTGGGCCAAAGTCATATAAAGATTTATGACGATAACTATCATTGATATCTATAGTTTTAAAAGGGATGTTGAGGCCTGGGTATACCGACACAGTTAAGATCGATGATCATGTGATAGTCTTTCAAATATTTTATCAGTCCCATTAATCCTATCCATTGTACATGATGTGTTCCATGTATCATTATTGGTTATGTAAATACCAAATACTTCATACATGCAGAGTTGGGAGGCCACACAATTGGATCATGATCTCTAATATGAGGTCAAATCAATATAGATCATAGAGAGAAAATAAAATGTTACGAATAATAAGAACAAAATTCTAGTCAATTACTATGGAGGAATAAAATTATTGAAGAAGATATAAGAGAAACTGAACATGTAATGAGGGAAATTTACTCACACTTGTTTTTTATCAAGGAGATATATTTTTTAGGATGAGATTATTTTTAAATTAGGTAGAATGTTACCAACCATGATTTTAGTTATATAATACTCCTTTGATAGGTATTGTGTTTGATAGATTTTAACCCATGTAACATTGAATTCTAACGGACTACAACTCTTACAATTAAAATATATATTTACCAATGTATGGTAGTAATTGAATTTTTAGTTTCAATAAATTAAAACCAACCTATTAAATAAAGGTTCCTTATAATACTATTTTAAAAAATTAAGCTATGTAGTATAAAAAATATTTCTATTTGAAAATATATTATATAAAAGGATATTTTTAAGGTTTTATATATTTAAAATTAATAATAATCTTATAAAAATAGTTAATATACCAAAAATTGGTTTCCTAATTTTTCAGAATATTTATTTATTTAATTTTAATGTTAAATTTAAAAATTTAAGAACGTTAATTTAAAAAATTTTAATTCATTTGTGAAATTATCATAAAAATATCAACTTAAATTATTTTTTGTAATTTTTATGAAATGATTTATTTTTAGGTGAATAATTTAAAATGAAATTTCTTACATATGACATGACTTTTATGACATTTTTAGAATATAATTATGAATTTTAAATTTATGAAGTCCTTGTATAAAACCATAAATATATTTCATAAGTGGAATTTACATAATAAAAATATTTTTTTTAATTTTATAAACATATAATTCATATTTTATTACTAAAGTAATATTATTCAAATTTGTTCTAATACATGATAAATTTAGTATTTTCACATTATTTTTTATACATTTTGTAAATTTATGACAGTAAAATGGATTTCAAATATTCAATAATTTTTTCAAATATAATTAATAAGGCCCATTTTATTTTCATGTATTTAGATATTTGACTAAAAATAGTTACGTTAGTAAAAATCAGTAGGGTTAAAAATGTTTTAACCAATAGTGAAAGACCGAAAACATGTTTAAAATATGTGTAAGAATATGATTTTTTAATTTATTATCATCATTCTTTAACATATCTTTTGGTTTCTAATTTTGAGCTATATTACATAAAAGCAACATCCTATTGATATAATGTTTTTATATTTTACAAAATTTCCATCTCATTTCCATTATTAAAGGGTCACTTCTATCCTATCATATCCTAATACCAAAAAACAACATTTTAAAACTGATTGCTTCCAAAAAATATCCCAAAAATAAATATACAACCTTAAGAGGTTTTTTTCTTCTCAAAGGACCATCCATTAAAGACATAACCCACACTGTAAAAGAGATAATCAAATAAGTGAGGTAAAAATTTCAAACTACTCCTTTATCAATTCTATTTTAATATGTTCACTCATTATTCCCAAAATAACATTAAAAAATATAAAAATGATAATAAAACTATCACTATTATACTTTCATGTTATTATATTTATGGTAAAATAATCAACAACCAATGTCCCCCTTTATGAAAAATGAAAATGTGAATCATGGCCACAAGCTGACTTCCACATCCATGAAGAAACATGTTTTTTTCCTTCACTGTTTGAACTAAAAGGTTCAAAAGGGTAAATAACTAAATATTTATGAAATATATATCTTATTTATGTTTTTAAAATTATAAACAATGATACATATTTATTTGTACAATTAGAAAACTATATCATGATTCAAGTGTACGTGCTGACTTCCACCTCCATGGAATAATGAATTATGTTTGTTTGATTACCCAACCATAATTTATATATCCCTGAGAGCGAGAGGGTGTGAATTAGTGATATATTTTTCTTTTATGTTTTTTTTAAATAATAAAAAACCTTTATCTCTTGTTAAATATTTCTTTCCCTGTTGAAAATAATTTAAGCACATATCCACATGAACAAAATAATTTGTATGGTTTAGTACAGAACAAGAGTAGATACATCCTTGCTATAGTTTATAGATAATTAAATACAACAAAATATTCTTGAAAACAATCCATTTATGAAGAATAAAATTAATAGGATAAACCCTTTTAATATTGTAGTGATATGTTTAATACAATAGCGCATGTGATTCTATTATCATGTAATGATGTAATACAATTAATTTTTTTATTGATACACTTTAAAAAATGTGATTTTTTTAAAATAAATCCCCACATTATAACCCAAAATAAGGTATGATCATCCTAGACTTTATTACGATACCCAATATAATACTCCAGTCCAATTTCCAAATCTTATTGGTTAGAATGAAAATTAAAAATTTTGGCATTCTTTTTTTTGGAAATTGATTTTAAAAACAATTTTTGTCATTTACAAAAATATTTTGTACCTTTTTTCAAACATCCATTTTACTATGAAGAATTGTATTTTATGCTTCATGGACTGCCATGCACTATTTGTTGTGAAGGCTTCATTGACAAATGGATTCTTCCATGGACCACCCCACTTTATGGACATCTGAATCTTCAGAGGTATTCCCATTCCTTATGGTCGGATGATTATTCTAAGGACACCTATAATATATGGTACCTTTTCCTTTGTGGGTTACAGTGCCCCGTAAACTCCATCTATTGGAAAATTCTTCCTTCATCTAATATTTCTTATGAGAACTAATTCCCTTTACAAAATTCTCCCTCGTGAAGATATATCCTTCACAGAATTATCCCTTGTGAACACTTTCATACTTGGAAAAATTATTTCAACAATGATAATATCTTATAAAAAATATTTCTATATTAATGATCTAATTATGGGCCTTTATATATGAAAATATATCTATAAAACCAGATAATATAAATTAACAAAAACTTCAAATTAGGATATCCTTCACAGTGAACTAGGCTATAAAGTTTTTAGAGCACCTTTCTGCCCTCACGATGGGAAATGTATTATGAAAATGAATCACTGACTTTAAACCAAAAATGAAATGCTTACCTCAAACTCTAATCTTTCATGAACTGCATGCCTCTTGTGGACTATTTTCTTTACATAGTTTGCATAGTGTACTTCACGGTGTACATACCACTACAACAAAGAAATCCTTCTTTTTCTGATTTTCCTTCATCATTCCGTACACATTAATTGTGGTCCATAAACTATTATTTTCGGTCTTTGACCTATGAAATCATTTAAAAAAATATTCAATTTAAAAAAAATCTGATTTTGAGACCCAAAAATTTGGAAAACACTAGGGGAAATAACACAACCTTAAAAATATGCTTCAAAAATACCTCCCATACCAATTTATAGTCATATGTCTTTTCCAATAAACATGAATTGATACATCATTATAGTTGAAACCATAATCTACCAATGTTCAATTCATTCAAAAACACTCTATTTATTTCATTTTAACACCATATGTTATTATATTTAACATTTTATCAATCACATTTGGCATCATTAGACATTTAACAGAATGTAGTGTAGCTTCCCTATCTTCTAGAAACAACGTTCTTTCCAATAAAACCCTAATATGATTGGAAACATATTTTATCCTCCTTCCCTTAATAAGTATTAAATCATAAGTTCTCCAAACAACATATGATATTTGTGAAATAAAAATCAACAAAGCATCATCAAATTTTTTGAAACATTTAAAAATTGAATTTCTTTTTCATTTTGGATGACTATATACAACACTCTAGAATGTAAAAATATTCTTACATCAAAAACTCATCCCTGGACAACGCGGTCCCAAAAACCCCCCTTTGTATTTTTTACCAACCATGATAGATAAATCACTAAAATTATTAATTTCATTGTATGGATTATTTGACAACAATTATATGCCTATGTGATCTAAATCAGTGTTGGAAACAAGAATTATTGGTGGAAAAGAACCTCATTGTCTAAATTTAGTGACTATGAAACATATTCATATTTCACCCTCAGCCTTTCATCCTCAGCCTTATCCATAACATCATCATCTTTATTCTATAGCCTTTTTCCTCATCATTCTTCCTCATAATTCTCCTATACATCAAATTTCCTGGAATAATTTTTTTTGTTTCCTAAAAACACTCCTACAAACAGTTAGAGTTGTTCACACACTGATATGATGGTTTCAAATCTTACCCAAAACCCCCAATTTGTTCATGTAACTATAAGGATGGATTTCTAAAACAATTTTACCCATTTTCAACACTAATAAATGGTATGATGAGAGAGATGGAATAGATACACAAACCTCAACCTTGTTGATAATGAAGATGGGTGCCCATGTTCATCCTCAATTTAAAAAATTGTTCCTTTTCTAAAGGTTTGGTGAATATGTCAGTAACTTGATCCAATGTAGAAATATACTTTATCTTAAATTAATTATTCTCTACATTCCCTTTCATGAAATTATATTTGACATCAATATTTTTTAAAAGAAATTGTTGTACCATATTTCTTGTAAGATTGATTTCTCTTTTATTATCACATCATAAGAGAAAGTCTAACATTACTTTAATAGGTAATTATTTAAACAGAGTAATCATCCACATATGTTGGGTAGAATCTTGAGTGGAATAAATGTTTTCTACTTCAGATATGCGAAGAGATAATAAATTCAATTTTATTATATGATAAATAAAACATAATTTATCTAGAAATAAAATTCCATAAGAAATGGATCTCTTTTCATAAACATTTCTATCCAAATCAATATATGAATATCAAAACAAGTCAATACTTTATCAAATATCATACTTGATTTTGAAATTTTATGTGCCTTTGAATTATCTGATAAATCTTTCTCCAATAATTAAATTTTATTTTTTTAACGAAATATAAAATCTTGAACATAAGGTGACAACAAACAAAATGTCGGGTCTTGAGAAAGTCAAATATAATAATCTTCCAATCAGCTTTTGTAACTATTTCTAATCAACTCTCTTGCCTTCCACATCTTATGAAAAAATGTTTTGCACTGAAATTGGTCTTGAAACTAGTTTCTAGTTTTATTTTCCAAGAATCTTCATAAGTTCCTTAATATAATATTATTGAGATTGAAAAATGTGTTTCTTATTTTGTATGATTTGTATCCCATGATATTATTTCATTTCCTCCAGTATGGGGATCTTAAACAATTTTTTCTTTTCTTCCAAACATCTTTCACAAGTTCTTTTTTCATTCCATGTAAGGATATTTTTATCAACATAAATAATTATGATGAGGGAAAACTCACGAATATGTTAGAAGTTGGAGGTTTTTTAGCCCATAAAATGCTTTCTTCAACATACACACATAACATTCATATTTTCTTACAAAAAAATTCACATGGTTGTTCAATGTAGAAGTCCTAATCAAGATCACCATTCCAAAATGTTGATTTCCTATCCATTTGAAAAAAATTGTATATTTTCTATGAATCATTATTAATAAATATTATGATTATTTATAACACTTCCCCTAAAAAAAATTCTCATCAAAATCAATGCTTTAGATTTTTGAGAAACCTTTTCACACTAATCTTGTGTCACTCCTAATCACTTCACCTTATTCATTTAGATTATTCAGGAAAACTCATTTTGTACTAAGAAATTTTTTGTTTCCCTGATTGGGTACAAGTTATAGAGTATCGTTTTTTTACTATCTGATAATGTTCTTCATTCATAGCCTAAACCCATTCTATATTACTAAGAGAATCACTCAAATCATTCGTCTCAACTTTTCAATATAATGAAGTGTGTATTACAAATTTTCATGTTTTGGTTGTTTTAGATTTCTCATGCTGATCACAAATAATGTTTTGAGCGTATACTTTTCTCCATAGCCTTGGATGAATTATTTGAGTTTTATTATCATCAACTGAAATACTTTATTTGGATTATTCTTTTTTAGTTAGTCAACCACTGTCAGTATCCTTATCATAATTATAAAAAAACATTTCTTATTCTACTCAACTTTTTTATCCCCATATGTCTCTATTTTTCATCCAAATCATTGTCAAAAACATTAAGCTTAGAAGAATAAATAATTATGACTTTTTTAAGAAACATCTATATCCTCTTCCCTCTAGAGCATACCCAATAAAAATTTCATCCTCACCTTTTGGATCAAATTTTCTATGGTATCCACCTATATTCTTTTTAAATCATGGACTCCCAAAAACACTTAATTGTTTCAAATTTTTTTTACATAATAAATTTTATATGGAATTTATGTGATCCTATATTTTAGAAACAAAGTTTTTGAATATGAAAAATAAAATTAATGGATTTCCTCAAATAGTAATGACTATGACAATGTTCATGTAATATAGTTTACCTAATTTCAACTAGACTTATATTATTTCTTTAAGATACCCAATTTTATTGAGGCGTGTATGGTCAACTAAACTCATGAAAAATTACATATTTCTTAAGGTAACAGTCAAATTATTTATTTTTATACTAACCGCCATTATTATTTCTCAACTTCTTTAATGATTACTCACATTCCTTCTTAGCTTTCCTCAAAAATCTTTTAAATATTTTCAAATAGTATTACTTTTTTTTCTTATATGTAACATAAGTGATGCATGTAAAGACATCTATTAATGTGATGAAGTACTTATCTCTATTATTATATTGTTTTATTCTTTTCATATATATATCAGAATGAAAAATTTCCCTAGGTTGTTTTTAAAAAATATCATTTTTCTTATACACAGAGATTGTAATTTGTTTCCTTTAGGAAAAATAGTACCACACCAATATCATATTTTTGACATATCAAAAATACCACATGATGTCTCTTTCTTTTTGAAATATTTCAATTTTATATGAAACATGTTTTCATTCCTTTTATGCCACAACTTATTTTCTTTTACCATACCCAAGTAACAAGAGTTTCTTATTTTACAAATTCTGATCAAGATTCATTTTGTATGTTAAAATATTGTAAAAATATTTCCAACTTACACACTATTAAAAAAATCCATATTTCCCAAATATTACTTTTTTAACCTCATAAAAATGTTTTTAAATCATTATTATGTTGTGTTTATACCCATAAACTTAAAAATATTTATTGGGCTTCATCTATTCTTTTCCAATGATTGATGATCCAACTCCATTGATTCTCACAGATTCATTATTTCCATTTTTCACCATTCTTTATTTTGATTTATTCACATTAATTAGAAACTTTCATTATATTTTCATATGAGAAGAACAACTGTTATCATGAATCCATGGATTCCCTCCTTTTATATAATTCATTGTAGTTAAAAAAATAAAATCTTCTTTTTCTTCTTCTTCTTCTTTCATCTCCTCCATATTTTAGGAATGGTTAAAAATATTTTTTTGTGTTGGTAACAAATAAATAAAACCCTGATAAGGATTTCTTGGATATTTACATATTTCAAAAATGGTTTTTAGTGGTTGGAAACTATTCTCCACTTTCACTACATCCTTCTCTAGTTTCATCGGAACATCCTTCTCAGACTTCTTCCTCTGAGATGATTGAATCCTAGTCAAACCTTTTCTTCTATAACATGTGGAATAGAAGATTTTTTTTGGTTGAACCAACTCATATTTTATATATTCCTGAATCCACTATAATACCATGAATATCCCTTGAAAGAGTATTTTCCTCTGAAACCATCGTTTTTACCAGTGTTGTGCTTATATTTCTCAACAACATTCCTAATAAAACAATTTTTACCACCAACCGTTCTCTTTTCAAACATAATATTCTTCTTTAGCATATAAATTTTTCCATTTATATTAGAACTAGAATTAATTAACACTTTTCAATACTGAGGGTTTTTATAATCTTCAGAATTTTAATCAAAGTTAATAATTTCCATGTACATAACTTTACCAACTTTATTCTTCTAAGAAACAATTATATATTTCATCATATATTTGAAGGTTACTTTTTTTCATCCTTATTAAGTATATACTTATTATAACATTCTATAACTTCTAAGATAGTTTCTTTGATACTCTTATCCCTCTGTTCAATTTAGAATTTTTTTGGACATGTTCCAAATCCACTTATTTTTTTTTCATCTATACATCCATATGATTAATAATATTCATTTCTTCATAGAGATATTTTTTCAAATATTCACTCACTTTTATTATCTAATATTTATCATTATGAAAATAATATTGATTATTTATTAAAGAGTTTTCATTCTTCATTTTTATGATTTCAATATACATCCTTCCAAATTTTCTTTGGCACTCTATCAATTCTTCTTCAAGACGAATTTTTAATATTGTTTTTTATTCCTCATCGGAACTATTGTATCAAAACTCCTCATTATTCACTCTTGCTACAAAATTATTCTCTCTATAATTTTAAAAAATAGTATTTATATTTAGTTTCACTTTATTCATCATAATATTTACATAAGAAACTTCTTATTTTTGATTTGAATAATTTTTTATCTTTAACTCTGGATTTTTTTAACATTATCCCTATCATTCTTCCATGACCTTCTTGGTCTTCATTCTTGTTCATTACTACTCTATTATTTCTTTCTTTGAGAAACATTATCCTCATAGATTCCAATTGATCCACATTTAAAGAATTTTTGGGGTTGTTTCCTTTTATATTTACCTATACCTATTCTCACATTTTTGTAAAAAAGGATTAAATACCATTAATATATTTATATACCTCATTTTTCGGATTAAGAGTCAGCACCAAAATGTTACCCAAGAACAGTCATTAAATTATTTCTTAGAAGCATTGAAAGGAATTTATCAATCAACTTTTTTTATTCTCATTATTACCTTATCCCTTATCATTTCATAAGTGATGAGAGTGATATGAAAATCATCTAGAGATAATATTTTAGGGTCTCTACCTTCCAATGAATAAACTTTATCATCAAACATTTAGATAAGAATTATTAATATCTATTCAATAACTATATAATCCTCCTAATATTTTCCAAGACATTTGATAGAGCTCACAAAGTAATTTATCATAGTAAAGAAATCAACCATAGATTAATACTCATCCATTTTAAAATAATTGTACTTCAGCCTATAGAGTTTTTGTTTTTCCTTCTTCACATGGGTATTTTCTTTATAAATGTTTTTAGAATATCATTAATTCAATTAGATGTGGCAACATGTTACACTCTTAAAAAATAAATATCTGAAACTGATGAATGTAAATCATTTTTATCTCTTCAATCATTCTCATGATTTTTCCATTGAGAGGTGTAAGAAGAACATTATCATCAAAATATGGAAATCCATCATTTATAGCAACAAGAACGTCATGTCAGGGATTCATAAGATAAAGAATAATTTTATCTTTATATATATGATTATTCTTTCCATCGATGATCAGAATTCTCTTACTGTTCACACAATTCAGATTCTCCATCACAAATTATCATCAAAACATTGGAAAACAATAAATTAGGGGAAGCTTCACAAAGATACAAATTGATTTTACCCATCCATAATTCGTGCATCACTGATAGGGGGAGGGGTAAATCAGACCTTCAATTCCGGTTAAAAATTATTTTCCCTATCGAAAAAAATTCAAACACACATCCACCAGAACATAAGAATTTACAAGGTTCACTATTCAACAATATTACCTAAATCATTGGAATGGTTCTTAAATAATCCCGCACCACACAATACATTAGAAATAAAATCCTTTTTGTGCAAGACAATGAGTAGCATATTTCCTTACAATCATGTAGCACTATGTTAAATATAATAGTTCTTATTCTTCATGTAGAACATAATGATGTAATGTAATTTATTTGATTCTTAATCAAAATTAATAAATATGAACTTTCAAAAAATATATTCAATTTATTACCCATAAGAATGTATTAACTTTATGGGCTTCGTAATGATTCGCAATCCAATGTTGTAGTCCAATTTCCTAATCAAATTAATTTGAACGCAAATCTCAATTCTCCATGCACTGTTTGTTTAAAAAAATTTATTTCATAAACTATTTTAAACATTTTTATAATTCCCATTTAACCACTGTGAATTTTCCTTTATCCTACAATGACTACCTTTCAATACATGGCATCAGTGCTTCGTAGACAGTCTTTTTCTTTAACAGAAAGCCCTTTCTTCACGGACATTTGATTCTTCTGTGGACCACCCCTACATTTTGGATGAATAATTATTCCAAAGACTACCTATTTTATGTGATATCTTTTTTCATTGTGGGTTACAGTGCCCCAAAAACTCCTTGGGAAAATTCATCCTTCAATGAATCTTTTATCACCAAACTACATTCCTTCATGGAATTTTCACTCAGAAAAAATAACCATTCGTGGAATTCACCCTCACAAACTCTTTCATACATGGACAAATTATTTCATTAGAAATGATCTCTTCATATAAAATTCACACTATATTAATTCTCTAATTAGGGCTCATTATATAAAAAAATATATTCATAAAACCTTCTATATATGATTTACGAAAAAAATTTGCGGGGAAGCCTTCACCGATTACTATGATACGCAGTGTACATAGACCATTTTTTCCACGTGGCTATTGATGTATTCCACAAACGAATCACTACCCCTCAACCAAAAATGATTTGTTTCCCATAAATGATAAGCTTCTAAAAACTGTATGCCTCCCACAAACTTTTTTTCCCCACATGGTATATAAATCATGGTTTAGAGTCTGCATAATGTTGTTATGTGGATATCCTTCCTTATCCAAAATCTCTTTGTCATTAGAAACACTTCTTTTATGGTTTTTAAAATATGCTACATGGTCCATGAACTATGAAATACTTTTCAGAAAACATGTTTTTTCTAAAAAAACTCTACATTTTGAGGACCTAGTAATTTGAAAACACTGGGAACTGGCACCACCATAAAAATATTCTTTGAAAACACCACTCATACTGATGTTTGGTCATCCGGATTTTAAAATAACCATTAATTGATAAATCATTAAATATTATACAATCATCTAACAAAATTGACTTCATTCCAAAAACTACATAATAGCTTTCATAAAAAACCCCCATGTGTCAATATATTTTACCTTTGATAACTTGATTTCTTTCATCACAAACCCCATCATCTTACTTGTTATGGAAATTATTGTAACTACCATGTCTTCCAATAACATCACTCTTTCCAATCAAACATGAATACGATTGGAAACACTTATTCTCCCCTATTCCATTATAAGGCTAACATCACATATTATCCAAACAAATTATGATATTTTTTCAATACAAATCAGAAAAGCATCATTATATGTTAAAAAAATTTAAAAAGTTAATTAATGTATCCATTTATAAATAAATATACAACACTCTTGAAAAAAACCTTTCTTACTTCGAAAAACCTTATCCAGGAAACATGGCCTCAACTTGTTATTCAATACAACCTTAATGAATGGTTTTAGTTTATATTTTATTGTTTTATATTATGAATATAAAAAATATCTCTAATATGGTTATTTATATATAACATAAAATTTAATGATCAATATATAAAAATCCAATGATATTAGTGAAAATATAAAACATGTTCTTTAGTATATTTGACTTCAGAATATAAGGCTAAAAATCACATTCAATGGATTTATAAAATTATAGGTCTTTATAAAAAATAAATTTTTGTAATATTAATAATTTTAAATAATTTAATCTAGGAGAACAAGGAAAATTGATACCAATTTTAATAACATAATTTAAAATAATAAAAAAATTTAACACCATATTTTGAAAATAGAATATAAAAATCCGATAAATGAAGATAATTGTTATTAATAATGATTAAAAATGATAATATATAGTGATAAGGTTATAAAATAGGTAATTAATATTTTATATTTAAGAAAATGATGGTTAAATAACATTTATATATATTGAGGGAAATGGTAAATAAAATTCATAAATCAAACTTCTTCTGTTGAGTAATATAATTTCCCATTGAACTTATTTATTATATGAATTTCCATATTGAATGATTAATTCTATTTTATTTAGTATTATTTATTTTATCCAAATCGATTTCCATAAAAGGTTTGATTTTCATTTTTTAAAAAAGTTGTAATTTGGAAAAGGGACTAGTATGTATGACTTTTATAATGATTATTAGAATATGTTTTCAAAAATCTATTTTCTTAACATAGTTTTCATTATACTCAAATGATCTATATCCAATTGAGTTATATTTAATGATTAACTAAACATTGTTCTATCATTGGGTGACTATTTATGGAGATCAAAATTTTAATGTCAATAGATGTAATTCATGATGTAATTATATAATATTTGGAGGATTAATAGAACCAATTTTTATTTCCATGGGTTATTTAGGATAACAAAATTATTTCCACTTAATTTTTTTTATAACCCGTTTTATTTTCAGGGGTTCTTTATGATATGAAATGTAAATTTTTATTAATTGGAACATAAATGTATGTAATAATGAGTTGTGTGGTCTTATATCACCCTCCAATGTATCATTTAAGAGTTTATATCCCATGTGATATGTATTCATGACTACATTTTAGTTGATCGTATGCATTGGAACTAGTGGTGTGAATAATAAATGTAATGTTTTCCAATGATAATGTTGTTTCCATAATCAAACCAAGTTATTAATTATGATCATATGCACCAATGATTCATTATTTATGTTAATTAATTATTTCCCATGATATAGGTAATATTCTTCTATACTGAAATTTTGTGGCATTTAGTTTTGATTTCATTTACTTTGAATCTCAATTATGTATTATGATTACCACATATAATTTCAGGTTGTTTATGTTATACAATGTTTTTTTACTTATGCACATGAACTCATCCTTGATAAAATGTTTCATCATTCTTTATTGATCATTTGAGATCAAACCTTTATTATGTTTTCATTCCCTATGTTTGAGGATATGTTTTACTAATGAGGTTTCTAAAAGATGGTCTAGTATGTTTCCATAAAAGATAAATGATCATGAGTTCTATAAAATAATAATATTATGAAGAAAGTATCTAAGGAAATTGAAGCCATTAGTTCGTGGGATATTATCATTTTAGGAATATAATGATTAAAAAATGTAAAAGATATATAAGGAGGACATGCATGGATGGGTTTTCTAAATCAAATAAAGAATCTTCGTCCAGTTCTGGATTGTCTCTAAGAATGTGGTATAACAATGACAAGGGTTTGTTAAGCATCTGTCTATAATTTGATCATAAGTGTTTGAAATCACCCAAAGATAGATAACCCAAACTAGATCATCTCATATATATATATATATATTTGTGTGTGTGTGTGTATTTATCATGTTTATTCACAAAATCCTAATAAGTATCTTAGTCAACTCTAAATATTAGGTGTAATCACTAGATCCTAGGAAGTATCATAAGTCTCTAATATGTATATGGTCTAATCACTAAATCCTTGTATGTTTTCTAGGAATCACATTTATATCATGTTTAATCATTGTATCCTAGGTGGTAACCTAGTAATCTCTTCTAAATCAAGTTTAATATTATGATCCCAGGTAGTATCCTATTCATTCACACATATTAACTGTAATTACTAGATCCTACAAGTTATCATTTCCATCACATATATACTAGTTGTAATAATAAGATCCTAGTAAGTATCAGGATCATATCATGTATATCTAGTTTAATCCAAATACCTGAGGATGTATCATAGGAATCATATCTATATCTGGTGTAATCCCTAGATCCCGGGAAACATCCTAGTAATAATTTATAATAATGAAAATTCATGGGGGAAGTGATCCCTGAACATAGTATCTCATCAAAGTGAATGGTTCTAATATTATATCTCACCATATATAATCAATTATAATGGATCCCCACCCATTATATCTCAAATTATTAATAATAATGGAAATGTAATATTCCAAAAACCATCATACATAAAATTTTGGCATCTGATGTGTATGACCTATCACCACCACCACATTCATAAAGGATATAATCATTTTAGTTTATTAAAAGAAACCCTCCTTTGGGTATCCATAATATTATGTAACCCAAAGTTTTACCTTTGTTCACATCATAATCTATACACCCACCATGGATTCCAATGTCTTATAATTCATATTGGTTTAGAATCCATGTCACTCATCCGGTATAATATTCATCAAAATTGAATGATCTTATTACAACCTTACTAGACTCTTTATCTATAATATACAACCATCACACTAGATATATATCATAATTCACACCTCTCTTCTCAAATCACCTTTTATTTAGGCCACCCACACCTAACCTACACATAATCAATCCTAGGGTATAACATCCTAGGTACTCACATACTAGTGGTGAATGGAAACTCATGCTACTTTCTAATCATCTTTCCTGAATGGTATATGGTACCCGATTTTTCCATCATATCTTACATGGTTCGATCAGTCCATGTCCAACACTCTCTAGAACATGGAGGATATAGGGACCCCATTAAAGGTTCACTCTATTATACCCATTTCATTTTTATCAATATATAGACTTAAAATATAATCTCACAAATTTATGATTGAGTCAATATATATCATAGTCTCATTGAATAACTAGTTCTCAAGGTTCTGTCATGAAACTTAATATCTCCTCATTTCAAGTGAATTTACGGGAAAACAATTAATTTAAATTTCTATTCAGTTTCATGAATATGGAGAGTCTATATATCACTCATTTCATAAATAATTTATAAACATATATAGGAGTTTGAGGTACACCTAATTCATATAGATTCATTTATATTACACCTTCACATAAGAAAATCAAATCCCTTTCAACAATCAACCATCAACATGAATCCCTAATCCCTTTAAAAATAATTTAACAGTTTAGAAAAATATAAAAAATTCTTCACAATTTATTGAAAACCGAATTTACTAATTAATTAATTATTAAATATTTTAGGAGTCACTAATCATGTGATTTTAATTCATCCAATCATTGAGAAAAGTGGTGTTCACCACCCATGACATCAATCTAGACATTTAATACACAATATACCCAATTTATAATTTAATTTAATCCGATAACTTCACAAGAAAAGTTTATAAATAACTAAATATATTATGAAAGTCATATAAATTGTCAAATTTTCATAATAACTATTGCAATAATTATCCCAGTACACCCTTTAATAAAGATGAGAATAATTAATTTGATATAGAGAAAAATCTATAATTCTTTGGTGGAATCGTCAATAAAGTCGTTATCCACGTAATATAACATAGTAGTGAGAATGTGGGGAATAAATAAAGTAAAATTTATGTGAACTGTTATAATTATGTATTATTATTTTAAAATCTGATGAAACCTGATTCCACGAAGAAAAAAAATTAGAAATAAGATATTATTAAAAACCGAAAAATAGGGTAAAAATGTTTACAATCGTTGTAAGATTAAGGAATAACATGAGAAACTAAGAAAAGATGTATACATAATATAATGTATACCTTAATCTATCACCTAGATAAAATGGGATGGTATCTATTGTGAAATGAAATGGACCTTAATTTAAGAAGAAGAGAATGATATAAGCTCTATCTAAGAATATTTTCTCATGTATTGGTCATGGAACCACCAAAATACTCTTTAAAATGTTTTTAATAAATAATTTAATATTTAGGATATCCTATAAATACACATAATTATTTCCAAATTTTTGGAAACACCAGGATGAATCATTACTCAATTCAGAGTGAGTCATTCCAGTTAACACATCAAGTCAATCTAGACATCAAAGTGGGACATTCTAGACTTTATAGTGAGTTATTCTAAATATCATAGAGAGACATTCCAAAATTCATAAAGGGTAATTATAGACATCATATTCTGTCATCTATTGACTTATTCTCCATTCTGAGTCACTTTAGGATTATCTATATTATTGTATAATGTAATTACACATTCTCACTTTACAGAGTTCCATTCAAAACCTAGCCAAATTTTTAGTCAAACATGACTCATACCAACTACATATAAAGTCAACAATTGACTTAGAATCACTTCATAGTGAGTCATTATAGACGAATAATTAATAAATATATTTTATACATCAACCAAAACCACTAACATTCCAAAAAATATTTTCTAAACCTTTCCAACATATAAAAACTCTAGAATAATGGTATATTCATTCTAGAAACACATATAATATTATTTTTTTAGAAGTTAAACCAATTAGCTATGTCCAAATACCAAGGATTTTTCATCACCATATACAAATAATTCTTATAACTCTAAACGTTCTAAAGTAACATTTTAACATACTTGATAATTACCATAAGTCTTCTATAGAAATAACTTGGAAACTAATATATTACCTAGACATCCAACAATATGAATTTTTCCCCCAAATGTGTTATAACTCTAAAATTACTATCCAGTTCCCAATTTTTAAAAAATCTCCCTACCAAAGACAAAAAATTAAAAAATATATATTTCCCTATATTTTACCATACAATAACACTTTGGGTTATTTGATTACTACCAGAAGAGGTCAATTAATTCATAAATAATGAAATAAAAGGGTTCCAATGTAATTCAAAATAAAATTAATTAACTATAAATTATATGTTAAATATCTAATATTATCAATTACTTGGATTCTATTAATATATTTTTAAGGATTTATCTAATTAAAATGATGAAAACCCATTATTGGGCCTTGTCCTCACAACTTCTTATATACCTTAGAACCATAATAAAAGTTTTTTTTAGTATTCTACCTATCCTCTAATAGTAATTAAGCTAAAAGTACCCCTAATGGTTTTTCACCATTATCATTAGAGGATGAATAGTTAAATATTTAAAAAAATTATATTCATAACGGATCATAAGGTAGACATGCATAATATATAAGAATTGGGTATTCTGTTTAAAAATAAATGATTAATGGAGAATATATAAAAGAATAAAAATGTTCTTAAAATATTTAAACCTCGTCGAATTGGTTAATAACAGGGATACAACTTTTTTGGCTAGAAATTTTTGACGGATAATTAGAATGTGGATCATCAAGCCTCACTTTAGCCTTCTAGTTTCACCTTTTATTCGTGTTCAATTCTAGGATATCCCACAACCAACTCATAAAAAAAATACACCTGATAAAAATATGATTGTGAATTTTGTTAAAACCCTTTTATAGGCCATAGTAATCATATTATCATGGGGAGGATTTAGACATCATAGACTTCTACTACTACATATGGTGCTAAAAAATATAATTTTCAAATGATTGTGATACTAAGTGAGATATACAAAGATGTTAAATAATATATTACCTAAGAAACAAATTTTAATATTATTATAAGAATTTATCAACCTTAGATTCACAATAAGGTTGGGATGTGAAATTATAAAATTAGTGGGAAAGTTGTTTGGGGAATCATTTATTGATATAATTTTTTCATGTTATGATACTTGGATGCTTAATTTGATTAGTGTTCCATGTTGAAGATGAGATTATTTTTTTTAACAACTTAGGATATAGTTGTTCTGTTTTTTTCTCACATTCTCTTTAGTGTGATTGTTTTCACATGTGCATAGATACTTTGGGTATGATCCTATAGAGTATACATGTACGATCACCCCAGGTATATCAAAAATATTTCTTGTTCTCAAGAGTACTTCAAGGACCATGATAGAAATTTATAGCTTATGAACTGATGTAATGATGGTTTTATTGTCTTGACATCTATTTTGAGAATTTTTTAAGACTTTTATCTTCATGAGATTACATTATACATTCATTTTTGAATAGTATGGAATTTCTTTTATATTATGTCATATATTTTCTTGAAGTTGATTTATCCAATATTATAATCCTATTATTATATATATTAATTTTTACAATTAGGGATATTTTTCATACCCTTAGTGTTAGTCCCTATCCTCAGGTCTACAAGAGTAGAGACTCATAGGTCATTATCAATATTCCTTCATTACTATCTAATATGGGGAACCCGTGGATGGATTTGGTTGTGTTGTATTTTATGAGAGATGATGGTTTAGGGATTGGATGATGTTTTAAGTTATTAATTGTTTAAATTTCATGGGTTTTCAAGGTGACATTGTTAGTTGAACAAGGTGAATGACATATATAATTTAATATGAGATAAGAATTGTGATTCTAGGGCCACCCATGATCCGAAACACAAACTATGACACTAACGAATGACCACATGAGGTTATTCCATGTTAAAGGTAGATACTTAGGATTGGTACATAAATCACGATTGAATTGTGTTGTTGTTTAAATGGATTGTCTTTTGAAAGTTTTAGATGAATTAAATAAATCATCATAAAATTTTATACCACTGGACATAGGAATTCATTGTTTCCCATTTAGGATCTCACTTTTTTTCATCATCTGTGTGTGGTTCAGTTAGTGGAGTAGGTAAAGCAAGGGGAAAAAAGATTAGTCGAGGTGAACTAAAGTAGTTGTTTTTTATATTTTATGCCTGGTAAGATTTAATAGCTGCACACTCATTTTTTAACCTTCTCTAGGTTGTCCACTAGGACTAGATGTAGAGTATATTATTATTCTTATGGTTTTTATAAAACTGGTTGGTGTCTAGACTAACTTTTTAGATGTGTGATGTGGGTGTTGATTAATGTTGGGGTCACATTTGTCCGTTGGGGATATTTATTTCAATTTATTAAGTCGTATAATGCCATAATCATCATCCAATATTTATATTCCATGCATGATAATATTAATTTCTTCTGGAGGGAATCATTTCATACCTTATGAATTTTATTATATTATGTTTTATATTGATGATCTAATGCAAGATGTTTTCATCAAGCCTGGTGTTTCTTCTTAGGGTTCTACATTGTTATTCACTGTGAATGAATATGGTATTTTGAGGTTGTGCATAGACTACCATAGGTTGAATCAGGAGAAAATAATGATTTATTACCCTATTATGAAGATAAAATATCTTCTTGACCAGTTGAATGGAGTTGGATCATTTTCAATGATTGATCTATGGACTTTTATCACCATTTGAGGGAGAATGATGGTGATTTATCAAATACTACCTTAATATACATGTATGGGAACATTGAGTTCTTATTAATTCCATTCAGTTAAATGAATTTAGAATCTCCATCCATTGGGATCATGAAATCAATTTTATTTGAATTCATATACCAGTTAGTAGTCATTTTAAACGATGATATTTTCATCTGCTCAAATCTAGTTTATATGAATGTCAATCAACTCATAATTATCTTTAAATTTCTTCAACACCACCACATATGTAGATGTTTTCTTAATTATATCATCTATAAATGGTAGTTTTATTTTTCTTAATGTTGTGACTCGACAAGCTTCTTCCCTGGACCCATCAAAGGCTGATGCAATAATTTCTTGTAAAACACCCAAGAGTGTGGTAGTGGTTTGTAGATTCCATGGTCATGTGGAATATCACTAGAGGTTTTTTCTATTTTCTCAAGGATTTTAACAACATTGAAATATTTGAGTATAAATGGTCATGATTTTTCCTAGACTAATCAATTTCAATCATAATTTTAATACCTGAATGGGGAATTGACCAGTTCTTTAGTGCAATAGTAGTTAGAGGAAAGGGTGATGTTTGAGGTGTTTTTTAATTCCTCTTGTATGTTCTTTGTGGTGTTTCATGATGTATCATTATATAGTAATATCTTATTAGGAAAGGATGTTATAGCCACATGGGCATAACTATTCCATAAATGTCCTGGAGCTGGTTGTGGTTGTGTCTGATCTAAATCTATGGAAACATTACCTTATTAGAGATACATTTGTAGTATTCATAGATCCCAATGGATTAAGGTATATCTTGTATCAATTTAATTTGAATAAATGATAATAAAGTTGGATGGAGTTTCTTAAAGATTATATGTTCATGATTTACTAGACCTTGAAAAAAATAAAATGCCATAGATGATACTTTGGGATTCTTTTTAAAATATGTAATAAAAATTTTAGAGATTATTAGAGGGAAATGAATGAGTTAACAACCCTTAACATAGATATAAGGGTGGATGATAGTGGAGGATTCGTGTTTCATATTTTAGTGTATTATTGTTTGAAGCAAAAGGATGTTGAGTCGCAATGGAGGAGATATAGGGGTAGATGTGGGGTGTCATCATATTGGACATAGTGATTCTATATAGATATGGATTGAACAATATGTTGCTTCAGGGAAGGATTTTTATTTTAGTAGAGATATTTGAATGAGTTTTTCATGATTTTCATAACTCATATTTGGTGGTTTAACTGAGATTATCCATGATGAATCATTGTTTGATGAGGAAATATTTGTAGCCAGGATGAAACATGTTTTTAGTATAGTTTAAAACTTGGTATTTTGGTTTTGTAGTATTCAAAGGAAGAGAATTATATTTAGATATTTTTTTTAGTAATTATATATTCGTGAATGAAATGTGATGAAATATTGATAGAATAAATCCCCACATTACCTCAATCATAGGGTGTTTGTGATTATTTCTGGGTATTCATAGATTAATAGATGAAATCATATCACTTATTAGTAATCAGGGGCCGTGAACCACGTATGTTTTGGCTATGATGTTTTTAGATGAGGAAGTGTGACTACATGAAAATTTAATGTCCACTGTCTTAGGTCAAGATGCACATTTTACCTTGTGAGTCTAGAAGGGATTGAAACAACATTTTGGAACTCATTTATACCTAAACACTTCTATCCACCATTATATAGACATGTAGGAAGAGTTTAATATTTAGATGATGGGAAAAATATTGTGCACTTATTCCTTAGGCTACGGTGGATCTTGGTCCTCAAAATTACCCTAGTTTTATATTTTTAATAATAACATCTTTCACTCACCCATCAACATGGCCCCATATAAGGATCTAAATAAGAAAATATACTATTCTCTGTTATTCTACCCTATGGTTGAGGAGTTATGATTTCTTGGTCTAGATGTATTCCAAATCATAGTTAATACGGTTCAGGATTTTTACGAGATGATTAAAGTGAAGTAGGAAAAAATATCATATTTTAATATAAGAGTATGTTCATGGAGTTTGATGTAGGAAAACATAAGTTCTTATATATTTCTTCTTAGTGTGGATAGTAGAGGACTGGAAGGATGAGTATGTTTTTTATTGGGCCTTTTGAGGTTTTTGGGAACATTGGAGAGGTGTATCATTAGTTGGAGATTTTACCATACTTAGAACAGATTCATGAGGATTTTAACATCATTGATCTCCATTTGTATCTTCATAATGACTCTTGTTTCATTAAATCAAGAGAGTTGTATATTTATGACAATGTGTCATTCATGAAGCAGCCAATAGAGATCCATGATTTACAAGAGATGGTTTTAGATGGATGGAACATTACTTTCATTTGTTTGTTGGGGTGGGATGGATATTTAGAGGAGAATACATATTCTTTCCTAGTACCTAGATTTTTGTTGAGTTTTATATTTTATTATTTTTCAAGATGATCTGATGTTTGGATCTTATTATTATTTTAGATGTGTTCTTTCATTGATGATATGATATCTGATTAATGATTATATCTTATGAAGAATAAAAAAACACAATTCTTAATAAATGCAACTTATACCATGAAATGATATAAACCATTTCAGTGAGTCATTTCTTCCCTAAGATAATAATATCATGGCCAGTGATATGGGATTCCTTGATTTTTGTTCATGGGGATATTTTGTGTGATGGTAGTGGTAATCGTTGGTTCTCAATGTATATAGGTCGAGAAGGATTTATAGATGATTAATTATAGAAGAGGTGGTATTGGGATAATATGAAATGGTGTGGTGTTGTGGATGGTGGAATGTGGCATGGTTATGTGAAATTTATGGTTGGTTTATCTAGTGGTTGTGTTCAGTTGTAATGAGATATCTGAGTGGCATCTCGTGGTATGGTTTTTAATACATATTTTATACTTTTATTTCTTGTGTTGTTTTCAATTCTTGAGTGGTATCCCTGAGGTCCTTCTCGAGACACCTATTCCATCGCATCACATCTCGCCCACAAAAACTAATGCCACCATATCACATCTCGCATACATACATGTGTTTTATCACATCACATCACATCATGTAAACCATATAGAGTATTAGGGTATCCTGAACATGAAGGAAATAAACCTCATTCCTTTATCCTACCATGCATGAACCCAAAAATGACATCACAAAATCTAAAGTCTTCTGAAAATGAATCATTGCGTCTCAACGAAAAAAGACATACTTCCAGCAAACTACAATAATTCGTGAACTGCATGCCTCTAGTGAATTGTTTTCCCTACATGGTTTGTGTAGTGTACTTCAAGGTCTTCATAGAACTACAATATATAAATTCTTCCCATTCTTATTTTCCTTAATCATTATGCACACATTCATTTTCGTCTATAAACTATGCTTTTCGGTTCGTGAACTATGTATTCTTTTACAAAAACATTCCTATACCAAAAACAGACTTATGACTTTGAGGCCCAAAAATTTGGAAAACACTAGGAAATAAAAACACCTTTAAAATATGATTAAACAAGACTACCCATACTAAATTATATTTATATGGATTTCTCAAAAAAGACCAATTGATACATCATTATAGTTTAAACCATATTCTACCAAAGTTCACGTCAATCCAAAAAAACTTGATTACTTTCATCTTAAACCACATATGTTAGTATATTAAACCATTTATTGATCACATTTAGTATCATTAGATATTACAAGTAATGTAGTATAGCCTCTCTATCTTCTAGAAACAACATTCCTTCCATTCATATCTTAATATTATTGGAAACATATTTTATCCTCTTTTCCTTCATAAATATTGAATCATAAGTTCTCCAAACAACTCATGATATTTGTGAAATACAAATCAACAAATAATCCTCAGATATCCAAAAACTTTTACTAATTAAATTTAATTATCCTTTTGGACAACAATAGGCAAAACTCTAGAATAGAAAAAATTTCATATATCTAAAAACCTTCCCAGAAAAACATGGTCCGAACAATCCACCCTTTGGATTTTTTATCAACCATGATAGATAAATCACTAAATTTATTAATTTCAATGTATGGATTACTTATCAACAATTCTAATCCTATGTGAGCTAACTCAGTGTTGGAAAAAATAATTATTGACCGAAAAACCTCATTTTCCAAAAGAAGTGACTATGAAACGTCTTCAAATTTCATCCTCAGCCATTATTTCTCACCCTTCTCCATAACATCATCATCTTTATTCTATAGGTT
Organism: Viscum album; assembly: GCA_963277665.1. Classification (NCBI taxonomy): domain Eukaryota; kingdom Viridiplantae; phylum Streptophyta; class Magnoliopsida; order Santalales; family Viscaceae; genus Viscum; species Viscum album. Next base: position 303,126,054 of record OY728153.1, on the reverse strand, counting down.
TATTCCTTAGAATGATTTCTTAACTTTCACCACTTCATCAACTTTCCTAGAATAATTTTTTCCCTACAACCAATACAACAAATAATTAGAATAGGTCACACATATACATGATTGATTCAAAGCATACACATAACTCTACTTTTATGCATCAATCTATAACGATGGATTTTTGAAACAATTCTAATAATTTTCCACACTATCCAATGGTAAGATGAGAGCGATTGAATAGATACACAAACCTAAACCTTGATGGTAATGATGTTGGATGCCCATGTTCAGCCTCAATTTATAAAATTGTTCCTTTTGTAAAGGAGTTGTGAATATGCCAATAACTGCTTCCGATGTAGAAACATAATTTAACTTCAATTAATTATTCTCCACATTCTTGTTGATGAAAATATATTTGAAATCAATATGTTTTAAATAAAAATGATGAGTTAGATTTCTTTTAATATTTATTTCATGTTGATTATACCATAATAAGAGCTTGGGTAACTTTACATAAATAGTTAATTCTTCAAACTGAGTTATCATCCACATAAGATGGGTAAAAGCTTGAGTATAAGAAATGTAGTTATCTTTAGTTATGCTAAGAGCTACTGAATTCTATTTTATTCTATGCAATTTAAAAAATTTATTTATAAATAATGTTCCACAAGATATGGATATGTTATCATCAACATCTCCTTCCCAATCAACATATTAATATAAAAACAAGTCAATAATTCGTTATATATCATACTTGATTTTGAAATTTGTTTTTTCCATTGATTTATATAATAAATATTTCTCAAAAATTTAAATTTAATTCTTTAGAAGAACTCAGAAATATTAAACCTGAGGTGATAACATAGACAATAACAGGTCTTGAGGAAGTCAAATATAAGATGTTCCAATTATTTTCTAGAACTATTTCTAATCAACTTTCTTTCCTTCCCTATCTTTAGAAAAATTGTTTCCTATAAAAATTTATGTGGAATCAAGTTTTTAATTTTATATTCTAAAAATATTCAAATGTTCCTTAACATACTTTTATAGAGAAAGAAAAATGTGTTTCTTATTTTGTATGACTTGTAACCGAAGAATGTTTTTAATTTCCCCCAACATGGGGATCTTGAATTTTTTTTCATCTCTTCATAAAATCATCCATAGGTTCTTTCATCATTCCCAAAAAAGATAGATCAATCAAAATAAATAATTATGGTCAGGGGAAAATCCTGACACTATTTGATGTTCGATTTTTTTAACCCCTAAAAGTCTTTATTCAACCTACACACATAACTTTAATATTTTCTAGCAACAATTTCGCATGGTTGTTCAATGTAAAATTTCACATCATGATCCCCATTTGAGAATGATAATTTCACATACATTTGAATAAAATTGTAGCTTCTCTATGAATCAATATCAATAAATATTCTGATGTTTATAACATTTCCCCCAGATCAAAAGTCTCATCAAAATCAATGCTTTAAATTTGTGAGTAACCTTTACACACTAATCTTGTGTAATTCTTAATCACTTCACCTTTTTATTTAGCTTGTTCCGAAAAAACATATTTTGAATTGATAAAATTTTTGTTATCCATATTCGGTACGAGTTTAAAAGTATCATTATTTTCTATCTGATAATGTTCCCCATTCATAGCCTAAAACCTTTCTACATTCTCAAAATCATTCCTCAAATCATTCAGCTAATAATTTCAATATAATGAAGTGTGTGTATCAAATTTTGATGTTATTGTTGTTTTAACCTTCTCATGTTGATCACTAATAATTTTCTAAGCCTCTACCTTCTTCCACATCCTAGGATGATTTATTTGTGTTTTATTCCCATAAATTTAAATAGTTGAGTTTGATTCTTCTCCTTGAGTAAGATTTCTACTATCAGTATCCTTATCATAAATGTTAACAAAACATTTATTATTCTACTCAACTTCCCTATCAGCATATGTCTCAATTTTTCTTCCTCAACATTTTCAAATACATTTACATTAGAAGAATCAATTAATATTACTTTTTCTTTTTTGAAACATCTATATCATCTTCCATCTGGTGCATAAATAATAAAAATTTTGTCTTCACCTTTCAGATCCAATTTTCCAAGGTATCCACCTCAATTCTTTATAAATCATAGACTCCCAAAAACACTTATGTGTTTTATAATTTTATTTTTTATATAAAAATTTTAATATGGAATATTATGTGATCGTATCTTTTAGAAACATAGGTTTCAAATAAACAAAATAGTACTAATGGCTTGCCTCATATAGTAATGACAGTGACCATGATCAAGTATCATAGTTCGCCCCATTTCAACCTAACTTCTATCATTCCTTTCAGACACCCCATTTTACTGAAGTGGTTATGGTCAACTAAACTCCTGAAAAATTCCATATTTCTCAAGGTAACATTAAAATTATCCATTCTTATACTCACCGCTATTATCAGTTCTCAACTTCCTAACTGATCACTCACATTACTTCATAGATTTCCTCCATAATATTTTAAACAATTTAAGGGAATTTGAGTTTTTTATACATAACACAAGTAATGCATGTAAAAACATCAATGAATGTGATGAAGAAATTATCCCAATTATTTTATTACTTTTTTCTTTTCCCATAGTTATCTGAATGAATATGTTCTGTAGGTTGTTTTGAAGAAATATCCACTTTCGTATGCACTGAGTTTATAATTTTTTTCCTTTATGAATAATAGTACAACAACAATCTCTTCTTTTTGACATATAAATAATACCACATACACCATATTTTATTGAGAAATTTATTTTTTTAATTGAAACATGTTTTCCTGGATTTTATGCCACAACTGGTTTTATTTTACCATTCCAATGTAATAAGAGTTTTTTATTTCACAAATTTGGAACAAGTTTTCTTTTGTATGTTGACATCTTCTAAATATATTTCCATCTTATTCACTACTCACAAAAAATCCATATATTCAAAATAAAAATTTGTCTTCTTCATCAATGCGTTTTTAAGAAATTTTTAATTTTTGTTTAAACCCATCATAATATAAATATTTCTTGGATTTCATATTTTCTTTCCCAATGATGGCTGATCTAACACCATTGATTCTCATAGATTCATTATTTAAAAATTTCACCATTACTTCTTTGACTACTTTCACAATATTCAAAAAATTTAATTGTCTTATCATATGATAAGAACAACCACTATCATTAATCTAAGTATTCCCTCCATTAATTGATTTCAAATTATTTTAAAATATAAGAACTTTTTTTCTTCCTTTTTTTTCTTCACCTTTAGATTCTGAGATGGGATTAAAAACTTTTTTTGTGCTGTTAACAAAACAAGACAAACCTTATAAGGATGTCTATGTTATTCACATCTTTCACACATAGTTTCCAGTGGTTGGAGACTATTCTCAACTTTTACTCCATCCTTCTTGGGTTTCTTCTGAGCTTCTGTTAGGACCAATAGGGGCCTATATACCCTGAGTGGGGGGTTTGAATCGGGGTATGGATATTCATTTTCAGAATTCATCCTTCCCCACTATATACTGAACTCTTTATTAGGACAGACACTTTTTTTTTGCACTTGTGAGTTAATTATGGCCACTTCTTTTCTTCTTAAACGGATGTTGATGCTTTAAATGCAATGCATGGAAGTAAACAAGTAGACACATATATTTTTACTTAGTTAACCCTGAGTGGGATACATCCAAGTAGCATACAATGGCGATGTGCCGCAGTACCAAATCCACTAAATCCCATTGTTGTTTACAAGGTTTGGGCTAGATCACTTCTATGCCTAGGCTCACTTCCTTTAAAATGTTTTGGGTCATCTCACTGCTTTCCCAAGGTTCAGTCCCTCTTTTTCTCTCTCGAGATCACTGCCGGTAGAGAGGATCACATTTTTCCTCTTCCATTGTTCAAAGATCTATAAAGGATCCACTCATGGTTTATAGACTTGTAGGTCTCTTCATTTTCACGAAGGAATGAGTCTTCCCTTGTATGTAGATGCTCTGTTGAAGTCTAACTTTCCCCCATAGATGAATCTCTCTTTGCACCAAAGGTATCGTGAAATCTTCGAACATTCATGAGCCATGAATTACCACTGTAAATCAACCTTACTTGGCACACATGCCTAATCTGGTGCACAAGTATTGGTGCACAAGTCACAATTGGTGCACAAGTCTACCACAATCACTTGTGTGGCACAATCTTCTACAACTCCAAACATGCGCAACTCAACCCCTTTTACGCCCAAGCCAATATTGGTGCACAACTACCAACCGGTGTGCTACTTCAAACACTGGCACACAAGTCCACCTATGCAACCACACACCACTTGAGCGACCACTATATCCACGCGATGAGAGCTATTATTTTTCTAAGTGTTGAACTTCATGAAAAAATGAGGAGGGTTCGTCATATATTTATAGGAATTTGCACACCCTACACAATGGCACACAAGTTTACCCTTTGTGCGCAAGTATCAGCGTGCAGGTCTCTTCCCTTGAAAGCCACTTGCATGACCCACTTCCAAACATGGGTTCCCTTCTCACATTGCCATATTTTATTATTCTTATGTTGAATCAAACATTGATCATTAACAACAACTCTTGAACTCCACATGCCACTATGAAATCCCCTTTATCAACAAATTTGTATGTCATATTTTTCTTTTTCAACAATCACTACATAGATGTCCACTTTTTTAACAAACACAATCACATAAAAAAAGCTTCAATGATTCATTGAGGGATTTTTTCTCAACAACTTCCTTCTCACACTTCTTCTTCTGAGAGGATTTAATCCCACTCAAAACTTTTATTCTATAACATGTGGAATATAAGTAAAATAGTAGGATGAACCCTTACATATTTTCCATAGGTCTAAATCCAACATAATACCATAAGTATCCATCAAAATAGTATTTTCCTCTTAAACAATTTTTTTGACCAGTGTTGTGTGTGTATTTCTATAATACATTCATCACAGAAATATTCTGACCACCAAACCATCTCTTTTCAAATTGAGAACTATTATTTATCATAAATTTTTTTACATTCATATTATAACCAGAAGTAATAGACACTTTTCTAGATATATGGTTTTTATAAACATATTAATTATCCCCATTATTAGTCTTATCCATGTATATAAATTTCCCAGCAGTTTTCTTCTCAGAAATAATTACATATTTCTTCCCATCATTGATGGTTACTTTTTTTCCTTCTTATATCTATCTATATAAGAACATTATATAACTTTTTATATAGTGTTTTTAATTATTGTATCCCTCTATTATGTTTTATAAATTTTTTGTTAGAAATGTTCTGAATCATCTTATTTTTCATTCATCTATACTTCCAGATGCTAATTGTTATTCATTTCTTCTGAAAGAGATTTTTTAAAATCATCAATCACTTTTATCATACTGGATTTCTTATTAGAAAAACCATCATGATTATTTGTGAAAGGGTTTTCATTCTTCATTTTATTGATTTATTTATCTTGAATTCAAATATTTCATAGCTTTACTTTCAATTATTCTTCCATATGAATTTTTAATTGAGTTTAGTCTTCTTCTTCAGAAATGTTCCATCTAAACTATTCATTATTATTTTTTTCAATATAATTATTCTCTCTAGAATTTTAAAAAAATTAGATTCATTTTTCCTTTCTTCATCATCATTATATTTAAGTGAAAAACTACATATTTATTACTTAAATAATTTTTTATCTTTCCATATACAAAAAGATTTAACTTTACCACTATATTTCATCCATGACCTTCTGGGTGTTCTTTCAGTTTTATCACTACTCTTTTGTTTCATTCCATAAGGAATATTAGCAGAAAATTCCCAATGGATCCAAATTAAATTCATTTTTGGGTAGTTTTACCATTATATTTACATATACCTCTTCTCAAAGTTTTTGTAAAAAAAGATAAAATATCATCAATATATTTACATACCTCATTTTTAGAGTCTGATTCAGCAACATAATCCTTCTTAAGTACCTTTTTAACATTTCATTTTTCGAAGCATTGAAGGGAATTTCTCAATCAACTTGTGTTTTTCTCATCATAACCGTTTCTCGTATCATTTTATAGGAAATGATAGTGATATTAAAATCGTCTAGAGATAATTTTTCAGGGTATCTATCTTTTAATAAGTAAACATTAGTATCAAATTTTTTGATAAAATTCTTAACATATCTTCAAAAAATATTGAATCCTCCATCATTTCCCCAAGACATATGATAGAGCTGACAATTTATTTACCATAGTAAATTAATCCCCCACAGATGCATACTTACCCATTTTCAAATAGTCATAATTTATCCTCCAGTTTTTTAGTTTTTTTCATCTTTACTTTTTTAAGTAATTTATAAATGTTTTTAGGATATCCTAAATACCTTTATATGTGGAAACATATTTCACTCTTAAAAAATAAATTGATGAAATTGATGAAATAATTTTCTATATCTCTTCCGTCATTCTTATGATTTTTCTATAGAGAGCTGTAAGAGTAGAATTATCATAAATAGGATGAAATCCATCTATTATAGCTTCAAGAACATCAGGACTGGGATACATAAGATAAAGAATAATTCTATATTTCCTTATATGATTTTTATTTCCCTAAATGATCAGAATCCCCTTACTATTCATACAATTAAGATTCTCTATTCAAAATTATCCTCAAAACATTAGCAAACAATAAATGATGGGAACATTCACTAAGAAACAATTTGATATTACCCAACCATGATTCATGTACCACTAAAATGTGGAGGGGTGAATAAATCCTTCAATTCTTGATAAATATTATATTCCATACTAAAAAAAATTTGAACACACATCAAAATGAACATAAGAATTAACAAGGCTCACTACTAAACAAGATTATCAACATCATTTGTATGTTTAATAAATAAACCAACACTACACAATATCCTACACAGACTTCCTTGCACTGTTAGTTTATAGAAATTTATTTTGTAAGCTGTTTTAATCATTTTGAGAACCTCCATTCAACCACAATGAACTATCCTATATTCTTCAAATAGTTCCTTGAAATGTATGGCGTGAGTGCCTCATAAACATGTTTTTTCTTCCCCAAACCTCCATAGATTCACGGAAGTCTGAATATTTTATGGAACACCATACATTGTGGATGACTAATTCTTCCACAGACTACCTATTTTAGGATATCTATTTTTCTATGTGGATTACAGTTCCCCAAAAAATCTTTCCATGGGAAGACTCATCCTTCCATGAATCCCTCATCCCCAGACTACATTTCATCATAAAATGATCCTTCACAATCAAATATAGTTTGTAGAATTATCCCTCATAAAAACATTCAGACTTAGCCGAATTCTTTTAGTAGTGATGCTATATTCTAATAAAATTCACACAAAATTAATTATCTAGATATGGTTCTATATATTACAAAATAGATCCATTAATACTGCCATATATTAATTACCCAAAGTATTGATGTGGGTAGCCTTCACTAATTACTATGCTATACAGTCCGCATAATGCCTTTCTTCATTCCAGGTCACTGATGTATTCTGAAAAAGAATCACCACCTCTCAACTAAAAACGATTTGTTTCCCATGAAAAAATTGCTTCTGAAATCAAAATGCCTCCCAAAAACTATTTTCCCCAAATTATCAGTATAGCATGCTTCGGAGTCTGCATAGTGATACTATGTGGATATACTTTCTTTTCTAATTTTCCTTCTTTATTACATAAACCATTTTTTTTGGACAGTGAACTGTGATTTGTAGTCCATGAACTATAAACTGTTATGTAGTAAACATTCTTTTTCTAAAAAAACTCCCGATTCTGAGGACATAACATTTGGAAAACACTGGGAAATGACACCACCTTAAAATATGCATTAAAAACACATCCCAAACTGATTTTTGGCCATATGGATTTTTCAATAAACATCAATTGATACATTTTTAAATATTATTCATCCATCTACCAAAATTCACTTCATTCGAAAAACAACTTGATTGATTTCATCAAAATCCCAATTTGTCATTATATTTGACCTTTGATAACTTGATTGATTTCATCAAAAACCCCATCATCTGATTTTTTAAGGAAGGTATTGTAACTACCCTATCTTCCAATAACATTATTACTTCCTATAAAACATGAATACGATTGAAAAAACATATTATCCCCCTTTCCATCATAAGGATTACATCATAGGTTCTCCAAATAACTTATGATATTTGTGAAATACAATTCAACAATGAATTATTAGATGTTACCAAACTTTTACAAAGGGAATTGATTTATATTTTTTACAAAAATAGAAAACACTCTAAAAAGAAAACATTTGTTACTTCAAAAAACCTCATCTAGCCAACATGGTCCCAACTTGTTGTTCAATTCAACCTTAATGAATGGTTTAAGTTTATATTTTATTGTTATATATGATGAACATAAATAAAAAATATTTTTAATATGATTATTTATATATATAATAATGTTAATTATCAATATGTGAAAATACAGCGATATCAGTGGAAATCTAAACCTAGTTCATCAATATATTTGACATCAGAAAATAAGACTAATATTCACATGTAATGGGATTATGAAATTATTGGTCTTTAGAAAAAATAAATTTTAGTAATATTTATCATTTTTTAATAATTAAACAAGAAGAATAAAGATGATTGATGCCGATTTTTCGAACATATTTCATAATAGAAAATATTATTAACACCACAAGTTGAAAAGAGATTATAAAATTCCAATAAATGAAGTGAATTGTGGTTAATAATGATTAAAAATAAAATTTTATTGGAATAATGTTATTTAATATGTAATTAATATATTTATATTTATGATAACAATACATATATAACGTTTATAAATATTTAGGGTAATGGTTAGGAACTTATTAATTCAAAAATCTTCCTTTCAGTAATATAAATTCCCATTGATGTTATTTATTATATGAATTTTCATTTTTGATGAAGCATTCACTTTTATTTCATAGTATTTTTTTCCAAATCCATTTCAATTAAAGGTTTTATTTTCATTTTTTAAAAAATTAAGCTTTTTGAAAAGAGACTAGTATGTATGAATTTTAAAATTATGAATAGAAAATTTTTTCAAAAATCAATTTTCTTAACTATGTTTTCCTTATACTCAAATGAATTATCTCCAACAGAGTTATATTTAATGTTTCACTGAACATTTTTCTTTTATTGTGTGATAATTTATGGTGATCAAATTTTAGGTGTCAATATATTTAATTTATGATGTAATTTTATACCATTTAGATGTTTAAGAGAACCTGTTTTTATTTCCATGGGTTATTTATGAAAAATAAATTTTTATCATTTAGAATTTTTGAATGACCCCTTTAATTTTCAGGGGTTCATTATAATTTAAAAAGACAATTATTTTTAAATGGAACATTTATGTATGGATGAATGAGGTGTGTGGTACTATATCAACCTCTAATATATCATATAAGAGTTTATATCTCATGTGATATGTATCTATCAGTACATTTTAGTTGATCATCTACACTGGAACTAGTGGCAAGGATCATAAATGTAATGTTTTCCAATGACAATGTTGGATACATAATAAAAGGCAATTATTCATTATGGTCATATAAAATAATGATTCATGGTTTATGTTAAATAATTTTATGGCATGCTATTGGTATTATTCTTCTATATTGATATTTTGTGTCATTTAGTTTTGATTTCATGTAATTGGAAGCTCAATTATGTCTTATGATTATCACTCATAATGTTAGGTTATTTCTCTTAGGCTATGTTTTTACTTAATATTATGAAATCATCCTGGATGAAATGTTTCTTCATTCTTTGTTGATCATTTGAGCTCACCCATTTATTTTATTTTCATTCACAATGTTATGAGGACGAGTCTTACTAATGAGATATTGATACGATGATCTAGTGTGGTTTATTAATGGATAAATGATCATGATTTTTGTAAAATAATCTTATTATGAAGCTAGTCTCTATGAAAATTGATCCTATTAGTAGGTGGAATTTAATTATTTTTGGAATATAATGTTTAAATATGGTAAAAGATATATAATTATGGAATTCATGGAAGGGTTTTCTAAATAAAATAAAGAAGATTGGTTTAGTGCTTGATTTTATCAAAGTATGTGGTATAACAATGAATTGGGTTAGTTAAACATCATTATATAATTTGATCATATGTTTTTACAATCACTGAAGCAGTAGATAACCCAAACTATATCATCTTATATATATATATATATATATATATACATGTATCATGTGTAATCACCAAATACTATGATGTATCTTATGCATATCATAAGTATTAGGTGTAATCACTAGATCATAGGAAGTATAAAAAGTATCTAATATATATATGGTATAATCATTATAATGTTGGGAGTGTTCTAGGAATCTCATCTATATGATGTATAAACGCTATATCCTAGGAGGTATCCTTGGAATCTCATCTATATCAAGTGTAATAACATAATCCTAGGTTGTATCCTTTCCATCTCATCCATATTAATTGTAATCACCTGATCCTATAAGGTATTATTTCCATCATATATATATTAGGTGTAATAACAATATCCTAGTAAGTATCAACGGAATATCGTCTATATATTATATAATCAAAAGATCATAGAATGTATCATAGTAATATTATATATATTAGGTGTAACCCCCAGATCCTATAAAATATCCTAGTAATAATTTATAATAATAAAAATTCTTGGGGGGAGGTTCATCCTAAACAAAGTATCTTATCAAGGGGAATGGTTTCCAACATTATATCTCATCATATATACTCAAGTATAATGGATCCCCACCCATAATATCTCACATCATTAATAATATGGAAATATTAACTTCCAAAAAACATCACACATAAAACATTATTGTCCTCTGAAGTGTATGACCTATCAACACCACCGCATACATAAAAGAAATCATCATGGTAGTTTATCAAAACAAACCCTCTTTTGGGTATCCATAATGTTATGTAACCAATAATGGTTCCCTTGGTCACATCATAATCTATAAACCCTACATGGGTTCCAATTTATTATTTAAATTTTTTGTTTATATTCTATTTCAATCGTTGGGCATAACATCCCTCAAAATTGAAATTATCTTATTACAACCACGCTAGAATAGTTTTCTATACTATACCGGAATCACACTAGATATATAACATAATTCCCACCTATCTTCCATAATCACCTATGTATGGTCCACCCACACCCATCCTACAAATAATAAATCCAAAGGGTACACCTTAATAGGTACTCACATACTAGTGGTGAATATAAACTCACCCCATTTTTTAATAATCTAGTAATAACCCTATATGGTACCTGAGTTTTCCATCATAGCGAACATGGTCTGATAAATCCAAGTCCAACACCCTTTAGTATATGGAGGGTATAGGGACCCTATGAAAGGGCCACTCTATTATACCCATTTCATTTTTATGAATATAGATACTTAACATACCATCTCACAAAATTATGATTAAGTCTTCAACTATCGTTGAATCAAGGAATATTTCACTCATTTCATAAAGAGACTAGATATCTTATCATTTCAAGAAAATTTAAGGTAAAAATTATTTTAAATTTAAGGTTAGTTTCATATATGTGGAGAGACAATATATCACTCATTTCAAAAAATAATTCATAAACATAGATAAGAGTATGAGGTACCCCTACCTCATATTGATTCATTTTCATTACACCCTCACAAAAGAACGTACAAGAATATTTAACTATCACCCATCAACATGAATCCCTAATACCATTAAAAATAATTTCAGTATTTAGAAAAATGTACAAATTTCATCACAATTTATTGGAAACATAATTTACTAATTAATTAATTATTCAATATACGTGGAATCACTTATCAAGTGATTTCCATTAGTCCAATAATTGATAAAATAGGTATTACCCACCCCTGAAAACAATCTAGATATTTAACACATAATATCCCAAATTTATAATTTTATTTTACCAAATATTTTCAGAAAAAAGGTTTATAAATACCTAAATATATTATGATGCTCATATAAATTGTAAAATTTTCATAAAACCTATTTTGATCATCATCCTGGGACAGCCTTTAGTGAAGATGAGAAATCTTCATTTGATATAGAGAAAATTTTAGAATACTTCAGTGGAATCATCACTAAAGTCATTGTCCACATAATATAAAATAGTAGTAATAGTGTGGGTAACTAATCAAGGAAAATAGATGTGAATTGTTATATTTACATAATATTTTATTAAATTCAGATTAAACATAATTCCAACAAGGAAAAAATATTTAAATAACATAATATTAAAAACCATGAAATGGGGCATACATGTTAACAATCAATTTATGACTAGGGAATAACATGAGAAACTGATAGAAGATGTATACATAGTATTATGAATACCTTAATCTCTCACCTATAATAAATAGGTTTGAATATATTTTGAATTGAAATGGATCTTACTTTGAGATAAAGAGAGGGACATGAGATCTATCTTGGATTATTTCCCCATGTAATGGTCATTAAACACCCAATATAATCCTTAAAATGTTTTTTACTCATTTATTTAATATTTAGGAAACAATAGAAATACAGTTCATTATTTCTAACTTTTTGGGAAACATTGGGATGACTCATTACTCAATTCATAGTGATTCATTCTTGTCTTCAATGTGGGTCATTCCTAACTATATAGTGAGTTATTGTAAATATCATAGAGAGACATTCCAAACATCATATTGGGATATTATATATATCATATTCATTCATTTGAGGAATTATTCTACATTTTCAGTCATTTTAATATTATTTAAATTTATGAATAAGGGAATTACACATACTCACATTATTGAGTGTCATTCAAAACCTAGCCAAATTTTTATAGAAAAATGACTCATACCAAATTCATATAATGTCATAAATTGACTTAGAAACACTTCATATTGAGTCATTCTAAACGAATATAATTTTTTTATATATTTTATATAGTCACCATAACCAATAAAATTCCAAAAAATATTTTTCAAACCTTCCAAATATATCAAAACTTTAGAATAATGGTAGATTCATTCTAGATGTAATTAAAATGAATTTTTTTATAAATTAAACCCATTAGCTTGGTCCAAATACCATAGATTGATCATCATAATGTACCAATAATTCTTAAACCTCTACATGGTCTAAAGTCACATATTAACATACTTGATAATTACAATGACCCTTATCTAGAAATCATTTTATAAACAAATACATTATGTAGACCACCAACCATATCAAAAAGAATATCACCCAAAGGTGTTATAAATATGAAATTTCTATACATGTTCCAATTTCTAAAACATCCCCCACCCCCAGAAAAAATTTTAAAATATTTAGATCTCCCTTTATATAACTAAACTATAACACTATGGGTTATTTGATTACAACAAGAAGAGGTCCATTAATTAATCAATGATGAAATAAAAGGAATAAAATGTAATTCACAAAAAAAAATAAACTAATTAGAAATTTTTTTATGAAAAATCACATATTATCAATTACATGGTTTCTATTCATATATTTTTAAGGATTTATCTAAATGAATTGGTGCACACCCGTTATTGGTCATTGTCCTGACAACTTCTTCTATACATCATAACCATAATAAATGATTTTTAGGTTTTTTCTTGCCCTCTCATATAAATTTAGTTAAAGGTACCCCTGAACATTTTCCATCATTATCATTAGAGGGTAAAAAGTTAAAAATTGAAAAAATGCTATTCAAAATGGATTATCAGGTAGACACCTATAATATAAAATAATTTATTATTCTATTTAAAGTCAATTATAAATGTATAATAAAAGGAAGACCAAACAATAGTCTTGAACTATAAAAATAGCATCAAATGGTTTAATAATAAGGATATAAATGTTATGGATTGAAATTTTTGAGGGATAAATATAAGGTGGATCATCAAGCCTCCCTTTATCCTTCTAGTTTCACCTTTTAATCATATTAAATTCTAAGTTTTCCCACAACCAAATCATACCAAACAAAAAAAAAACATCTCACAGATAGAATGATGGGTGCGAATTTGGTTCATACCGATTCTTATTCCCTTATAATAATATTTTCATGGGGATGATTTAGACACCCTAGACCTATACTACTACATATGGTTGTGAAAACATATAATTTTCCACTGATTGTTATAATAAGTGAGATATCCATGGATAAAAATAAATATATTACTTAAAAAAATATTTTATTATTCTCATGAGAATTTATCAACATTAAAATCACAATATACTTTGTTATAAACATGAAACACGTTATACTTTTCTTTATAACATTAGGAATGAGAGACATAATAAATTAGTGAAATTAAATGCATAGTAAGGGAAAAAATATTGATATGCCATAAACTATTTGATCATAATTATATGAGATACATGTGAATGGAAGAAAATTTTTTTTAGAAATAACATGTAACAATATTATTTTTCTCTATGTTAAGAACATATAATTTCAAAATGACCTAATATATATAATGGAATAATGGTGTCAGATATGAAACATAGGACATAGTGAATAATCATAGTTATATGACTGAAAAAATATGGAATGTAATTTATAAATAACATCATAAGGAATTACAAAACAAAACATAATAGTAATGTATCCAACTGTTTTATTCAAATTCATTAATTTCCATATCTTAATCTGGTATACAAATAAATATTCACACATCATATTGTGAACAAAAAAAATTATAAAATTATTGAATAGTAAAAAAATATCCATCCTTTTTGTATTTTTTTTAAAAAATATCCACGTTTGTTATTGTGAATAAATTTGATTTCCATGCTTCATGTTGGGTATAAAAAAATTTCTACACTACATGTCACGAAAAAAATGTCAACACTTCATGTTGTGAATAGACAAAATTCCCATGCTTCATGTTGTGAACAAATAATGATTCCATGTATAACATCGTTATATCATAAGACTTGAATCCTTAAAATATAAAATGGAGGGAGATATATGAAATCTAATGGTCCAAAACATTCAACCGATTATAATATGGGAAATTATAGTAGTTGAGTTTTCCATGGGTTGTACTGAGGAGTTGGTGAGTGGATGTGTGGATGCTGCATGAAAATCTTACTGGGAGGACATATGAGGTGTGGAGTGATAAGATGATCCATATCGGTGGACAATACAGTGTAGTAGGTCTAGATAAATCATATAGGGTAGTTGGAGTAGTGTATTGTGACACATCGTATACTATAATATATGTGGCATGTAGGGTGGATATGACGTGGAGATGAGATTCCCCTAAGGGGGTTGTGGTGAGGAGGAATGTATGTGGCATAATGGATCAAGTAGTAGTGATTACATGTATAATAGTCTTTTATATAGAGAGGATTTTGTGTTGTAGTGGTTTACGATCAATTATTGGTGATTTTTACATTTCTAGTGCTGCTTCACCATGGTTATGGGTTGTGGCATAACCCCTTTTATAGTTATTTGGTCTTCTGTTAAAACAGATTTGGCTCTATTTTAGCCTTCCTCTTGGTTTTTTAGGGTCTTTGTAATATTGGTACGGTATTCTTAGTGTTCTTCCACTAGTTTATAAGATATTAATCATGGAAATATCTCCATAGATTAGTGGTTGGTTTGACCATCCTTGCAATGGCGTTGTCCTCCCCACTCCACTGTAGCCCTACTATTTTCAATTATTTTCTAGAGTGGTCATAGGTACTATGTTGTGGTATTATATATTTTAGAAGGTATATAAATTACAAGATATCCTTAAACACGTTCTCCTTTTCAACTTCTATCCCATTTATTGGGAAACTTATATGTTCCCAATATGATCTTTTATCCACCTTTTGGGACTTTTGACCTCAGTATTGGGAGAACAACTGAATGTGGTTTAGGTGAGTTCTTATCTTACCTTTCTAAGTTATTCCGGAATTTTCTTTTATAAGAAGTTTTATAGAAATGGAAGAAATGTGTTTTGGATTATTTTTACAAGAAGGTGTTGTGGTTGTTGTGATTTCAGTTATCAAGGTGTTCATCTTCATTTTGATGCTCTCTGGATTTTCCCCCTTATTATGACATTATGGATAAAATCATAAATCTTAATTTGAGTTAAGGGATCCTTAGTTTCTCATTTAGTTTTTATCATTCAGAAGGTGTTATTCTCTATTTTATCTGGGAGAAGATAGTTTTCAATTTTCTATAGCATTTAAGGAATATGTAATTAGAAATTGAAATGGGAATAGAAATGAAATCAAATTCATTAAATATTTTGATATTATTGATATTTTGATTTTATGAGCTTCACACCTTTCTAAAAATAATTACTATTGGAGTCATTGTTTACATGGTGATTTTTGTGATAATAGAATGATTTATGTGAATGTTTTTGTATAACATAAATGTAAATAAGAAAAATACACATATCGTGTAAATAAAATGATTTCTATAGGTGATATTTGTTTTTTGTGATAATTACATTGAGTAAAGAAGTGATATGTGATTAAACCACTATAATAAATTTGATTTTAATCTATAATGTGATTTGAAAGGTGTTTTTATGTGTTAGGTTTTGATACATTATGTATGTGATGATAAGTGGTGGTTATGTGTGGTTTTTTTGTGGGGAAATGATGTGGTGAGAAGTAGGTGTTGTGTGTGGAAGTTGTGATACAAAAAGTAGCTATGTTAGGGAAAGTATACATGGCATAAAATAGTGGTGGTGTACTTCTTGTTGGCATTAGATTGATCATCATGACTTTATTTTATGTTGTGTTATATTTATGAGGAGTGATAGAAGTAAATGTTAATGTAGATTTGAAATTATATGAGATGGAATGGTTAATATAATCTTGAATTTATATTGGATGTGTGGTTAAATTATCTTAATATAATATGGTAAATGAAAAGATAAAGTAATAAAATGAATATGATAAAAATAATAAAATTAATTTGATATTTAAATGAAATGGGTTGGTAAAAGATAAAATAGAAATTTATAAATTTGTAATGAAATGTGGAATTTGTATTATCTATTATGGTTTGTTGTGTGATGTGGTTCACTTAGAGGTTGTATTGAAAGTGATTCATTTTGTGGGGCTTGGTGGTGATGTGGCATTTTGGGATAGTTCTCAGTTCTAAACCCATAGGTCGGTATTATGTGTTCTTATATATATATATATATATATATGTATACATATAGTAAGTGTGATCCTTGTCATTTTTATATGCAGGCCACCCATGTCGGGAATCTTATCCCAACAACAAAATTTACAAGGGGTGTTTTTCCAAACATCCTAGAGGTAAGAATCTATGGATGGCTACCTGATCTTCCCTCACTATTGCTTCATGATGAGTTATATAATCTTTGGATATAATGGTTATAATTTATAAATTAACTATTGATGGATGTGGATGTTTGATGAAGTGTCTTATGGTGTGGGTAGTTCATACTAGGAGGTGGGAATGATGTCAATAACCTTCTTTTTCATGATATCATACTACTCTCCTTATATTGTTGGGATGTGATGTAATAAACTAGGTTTCAACTAGAGAGAATGTATATGATTTTATCTGATGGACCAACTGTTTGTGGGTTAGATGTGAGGTGATGTGATGTGATGCGATGACCCAGGTTTTAGAATGAGATATGTGGCTATGATGGGATGTGACGTCTCATGTGTTTATTAGTGAGATTTTATGTGATTTAAAATTAAATATATGGTAGAATCATGATGTATAATGTTGGGATGTGAAAGGGAAGAATTAGTGTGAAAGTAAGGTGGCGTACCTTTTGTCGAAATAATTATTATTATGTTATTATACTAAGTTGCGTTATTTGATTAGTGGGACATAGTGATGATGGGATTTTTTAGTTGACCTAACTTGGTAATGGTTTTTCATTTTTCTATCACATTCTTATTAGAATGATTGTTTTCACAAGTTCATTAGAGACTTTGGGTATGATCCTATAGATTATATGTGTATGATCACCATAAGTATATAAAAAATATTTCCCAGTTTTCAAGAGTACTTTAGGGACCATGATAGTCATTAATAGCTTAAGAACTAAATTTATTATGGTGTTGTTGTCTTATATTTTCTTTTTAGTATTTTTTATGACTTTTAACTTCATGTGATTACATTATACATAAATTTTAGGATGGATTTTATTTCCTTTTAAATTATTTCGTGGATTTTTGAAAAGTAGATTTATCCAATATCCTAAATCTATTATTATATAGAGTAATTCCTTAAATTTGGTATATTATTTATACTCTCAGTGTTATTTATCAACCTGAGGCTTATGGGAGTAGATTCTCGCGATTTATTATAAATATTTATTCATTACTGTCTTAGAAGTGGAACATTTGGAGGGATTTGGTTGTGTTAGATTGTATTATAGATTTTTATTAAAATATAGTTTGATTTTTTAGTTAGGAATTTAGTGAATTTCATGGGTTGGAAAGGTAACATTGTTATTTGATCATGGTAAATGACATATGGAATTGAATACATGATAGAAATTTTGATTCTAGGCTCACCCTTGAACCAATGCAAGGACTATGACACTACCGAAAGTCCACATGAGATGATTCCATTTTCAATGTAGATACCTAAGAGAGTTACATGAGTCAGGATTTAATTGAGTTCTTGTTTATAATGTTTGTCTTTAGGACAATTTAAATGAAATAAATAAGTCATCATAAAACTCTATACCTCTGGGATTAGAAATTCAGTTACTCTCATTTAGGATATGGCTTCTGTTCATCATATGTGTGTTGTTCAGTTAGTGGAGTAAGTAAAGAGAGGAGAAAAAAGATCAGTCGATGTGAACTGAACATGTTATTTTTTAATTTTTATCCCATGTTTGATTCAAGAGCTTCACACTGATTTATTTCACCTTCTCCAGTGTATCCATTTTGACTATACATAGAGTATCATCAAATTATTATGTTGTTTATTACACCAGTTGGTGTCCAGACTACCTTTTAAAATGTGTGATGAGTGTGTTTATTAATGATGGGGTCACATTTGTCCCATGGGGATATTTTATTTATCTATATTAAGTCATATGATGTCATTATCATCATAAAATTTTTATATTTCATGCATACTAGTATGAGTGGATTCTATAGGGAACCGTGTTCTCAGGTGTGGGTTTCCAGAATTTGTTTTTCACAGAGAGAGTTGTTTTATCTTGGTTAGTAGATGCATGGATCCCATTATTTACTTTATGGATTAGCTATCAAAGGAATCAATTGATGTTGGGATGGTGGAGGTCCATAGGGTTTTCAAGGAGTTTCTAGATGTTTTCCTTGAGGAGGCCATGATTATACCTCGCCAACATAATGTTGATTATGGGATATACTTCTAGCCTTGTGATAATTCAATATAAATGAATCTTCTTCAGTTGAAACATTATTAATTTTTTCATTTAATGATTCATATTGATGATCTGAGGCAAGAAGTTTTCATCTAGCATGGTGTTTTTCTTGGGGTTATACATTGTTAATCATTGTAAATAAATATGGTATTTTGAGGCATTTCATACACTACCAGAGGTCGAATTAGGTGAGTATAATGATTAATTACCATATTATGAATATATAAGTTCTTCTTGAAAAATTTAGGGGAGTTGGTTCATTTTCTTAGATCAAACTATAGTCTTTTTATAACCATTTAAAGGTGAATGAGAGTGATTTTTCAAAGAATACCTTCATATACATTTATGAGAACTTTGTGTACTTGTTTATTCCATTCAGTGATATGTATTTTCTATCTATATTCATGAGGATCATGGAATCCATTTTATTTGAATTCCTTGCCAAGTTAGTCATCATTTTCACCGATGATATATTTATTTACTCAGTGCCATATTAGAATAATGTCAATCAACACATAGTAATCATTAAATTTCATCAACCCCACAACATCAATCAATGTTTTACTAATTCTATGTTCTAGATATTTTAGGTTCATTTCTCTTTTAATTTTGTGTCTTGATAGTTTGTTTTCATGGACCCATTAAAGGCTGATACAGTTTTTTCTTGTAAAACACCCAAGTGTGTGGTAGTGGTTTTTAGATTCCTTGGCCATGTGGGATATCATTAAAGTTTCTTATCTGATTTCTCAAGCATTGTAACACATTAAAATCATTTAGTATAAAAGATCATGATTTTTCATGGAATAATCGATTTCAAGCAGTGTTTGACTACCTGAAGGGGGAATTGACTAGTTATATGGTGCTATAGTAGTTAGAGGAAGGGGAGATGTTTGAGGTGTTTTTTAATTCCTCCCATAAGTTTTGTGTGGTGTATCTTGATGTATCACTAAGTAGTGACTTTTTATTGGGAATGGAAATTATTTCCACATGAGCATAACTATTCCATCAATGTCCTAGATCTATTAGTGGTTCTGTCTGCACTAAATCTATTGAAACAATACCTTATTGAAGACCCCTTTGATTTATTCATCAGTCACAATGGATTTAGTCATATCTTATCTCATTTTAATTTTAATAAGAGACAATAATGGTGGATGGAGTTTCCTAATGATTATTAATTCATGATTTACTACACCTTGGAAAAAGTAAGTGTCATAGACGATGCTTTGAGATATTTTATTTCAAAAACATGTAATTCAGAATTCTTAGATTATTGGAGGGAAATTAAATAGTTAAAAACCCTAAACCTAGATATAAGGGTGGATTATAGTGGATGTTTTCTTTTTTAGAAGTTAGTGTAGTCTTATCTTATGCAAAAGGAAGAGGAGCCTCATTGGGGAGACATAATGGTAGAAATGAGGTGCCATGTTGTTTGACATTGTGATGCTCTAGAGGAATATATGGAACTGTGTGTTTCTTGGGGAAGGCATTAGATTCTAGAAGAGATATGTGAAGGAGCATTTAATGACTTTCACAGCTCAAATTTGGTGGTATTATAGAGAGTATACTTGATGAACCAGGGTTTGAGGAGAAAATATTGGTGGCTCGGGATGAAACTGGTTATAGAATATATTACATCTTGGTTTTTGGCATTCTAGTAGGTAAGAGAATAACATTATATTTGATTATTTTTTATTATAGTAATAAGATATTCTTGAGTAAAATGGGATGAAATATTGATGGAATACATAATCATTTTACCTTGATCATAGGGAGTTTGTTATGATATCAGGGTATTACTAGATTAGTAGATGAAATCATCCCAGTTCTTATTAATTAGGGAACATGAACCACAAATGTTTTGGCTATGGGGTTTTTAGATGAGGAAGTGTGACTCCATGAAATTTTGATGCCCATTTTCTTGGTCCAGGATGTAAATTTTTCCTTTCGAGTCTAGAGGAGATTGAAAAATCCTTTTGGAACTCATTTATACCGAAAAATTTCTATCCACCGTTAGATATACATGCAGGTATAGTTGAATATTTAGAGAACATGGGATATATTGTGCACTTTAGCATTGGGCTATAGTGGATATGGGGAATAACAATTACCATAGTTTTATATTTTTTATAATACTAGCAATCAATCACCCATCAACATGGACCCATATAAAGATGTATATGGGGGGACATATTAATCTCAGTTGTGTTACACTATGGTTGAGGATTTATCAGTTCTTGGTCTGGATATATTACAAATCACTATTAATAAGGACTATATGTTTATGAGAGGATTAATGTGATGTAGGAACAAAAAAATCATTTGTTGATTATAAGAGGATGTTCATGGAGTTTGAGGTAGGTGAACATGTATTATTAATGAATTAATTTTTTTTGTGGATAATAGAGGATTTTAAAGATGATGAATCTTTTTATTTAGCCTTTTACGGATTTGGGGCAAATTGGCGTGGTGTATTATTAATTGGTGATTCTACCATAATTAGAATAGAGTCATGATTATTTTTACATCATTTATCCCCATTTTTATATTCATAATGACTCCCATATCATTAAATCATGTTATTTGGATATTAGTGATGTTGTGACATTCCAGGAGGAGCCAGTAGAGATCCGTGAGTTTTAAGAGATGGTGTTACTTTGATGGAACATTACGTTCATTCATGTATTGGGGAGGCATCATGGATTAGAGGAGAATACATTGTAGTTTGATACACATATGAATTCCTAGTACCTTTATTTGTTTTGTGTTTTATATTTATCTATTTTTCTTGATGATTTGATGTTTGGATGTCATTATTTATTAATATCTTCAATTTACTTGATGATATGACTTATTATTAAATATTAAATCAAATGAAGAATGAGAAACATGATTATTAATCAATACACTTCATTGCATGAAATTATTAAAACCATTTTGGTGAATTAGTTCATTAGAAAGAGGATATTCTTTTTTCATGTGATATGGGATTCCATGATTTGTGTTCTTAGGGATTTTTGTTTTATAGTAGTGGAAATCATTGGTTTTTGATGTGTATATGTTGAGAAGGTTTTATGGATGGTTATATATAAAAGAGGTGGTATTTGGAAATTATGAAATGGTGTTGTGTAGTGGATGGTGGGATGATGGAAAAGTGGAATTGTTATGTAAAATATATGGTGGAATGTTTTTTATGGATAGTGGGTTTCACTAGTAGTTGTGTTTAGTTGTTAGGTAATATCTTGGTGGTATCAGATGGTATGGTTGTTAAGACATAATTTATCATTTTATTTTTTCTCTTTTATTTACTCTTGTGTGTGAGAATATTTTAATAGGTATATGATGTAATGGTTCAAACCTTCCAAATTGTCACTTTGTAAGAATTCATGTATAAGAGGTGTCTCCAGGAGGTCCTCAAGAGTTGGAGAGTGGAGGATATGTTAATGTTGGATTATTCAGCTAGGATGATCCTAGAAGTATGGAGCCAATGGTTGCATTGTAGGGGTGTATGTTATAGTGTAGGAGGGACATCTATGTCATAACATGTTGTCAGAAGTATTTTAGTGTTAATTCCAAATCTTGAATAGTTGTAGCATGGTGGTACACTACAACATGACTATTACATATCCTTCATAATGGTTTATGGTGTTTGTGACATAGTTGTATGGGATACGAATTGGTCTTCCACCACATTTGTATAATCCCGGGATTTGAAATATCTGTAGATCACAGTAGAAAATTTCATTATCCTAGATCTGCATGGTCCTCTCCATGGTTCTATATTCCATCATTTTTTATTACTTATTTTGACTGGTGATAGGGGTTATTCCATGGTATTATATTAATTAGACCGGGCATATATTCCTAAAAATCATTAGGTCCAATTACAGTTCAATAATCTATCTTGTTTCTTAGGAAACCCATTTGTATCCAAAGGTTTTATTTCAATCCCTTTAGTTAATTTCAACCGTGATATTAGCAGATAAACACATTATGGTTTAGGATAGTTCCAATCATCATTTTAAAAATAATAATATATGTTATTATCTAGGATGTTTTATACAAAGTAAATAATTTTTTTAATGTTGTTTTGATAAGTAAGTGTTTTGGTTAATGTATTTAGGTCGATAAAGGTGGTAATCATCATTTTGATGCCTTATGGTTGTTACCTATTATTCAAAAACTATACATAAAATAAAAATCCCCATTTTTGGATTGTGATCCTTTATTTTTCAATTATTTATATCATGAGAGAAGGGTTATTCACTTATTTATTTTTGTGATGGTTGTTTATAGTAGAATACTAAAGATAATGAATTGGTGATTTTAAATTCAAAGTGTAATGGAAATGAAATCACATGATTTATTAATTTTTATGTTATTATTTTTGTGATTATACATGCTTTACTTCTTGCTAAAAATCAAAACTAATTAGGTATATTTTTTCATTGTGATTAATTTGGTAACAAAATTATTTTTTATGAATGCTTGATATCACCAAATGATAAATTGGATAGAATATTATATCTAAATAATCAAATTGATTCCCCATGAGATTTTTTTATTTTTAGAAAATTCCCTAAAATAAATAAGTGGAGTGTGATTAAAATCTACCACGTCAAATATGGTAATTATATTTTAATGTGGTTTAAAATGTGTTGTGATGTGTATGATTCTGATACGTGGTGGATATGATGGTAAGTGGTTGTTATGTGTGATTTTGATGTGGGTCAATGATGAGGTGATAATTGGATGTGGTATATGGTGGTTGTGATGTAGAAAATGATTATGTTATGGAATGTGGTTTTGACTCTGTAAGAGAGTTGATGTATTTTATATTTTCATAAGAAAGATATGTTTGGTGATGTGTTCTATTATTTTAGATTTCAGGTTAGTGAAGGAATTAAATTTCAATGTTAAATAAAAGTGGAATGATATTTAATGTTTAATATAATATAAAACAAACATGTGATGTGTGGATAAATTTTGTTGTGATAAATGAATAATAATAAGATGACATAACAAAATCAATTGGATGGAAATAATAGAATAAATTTATTATTTAAATGAAATAATTTGGTAATGGGTAACATATAAAATGGTTTAATTTTTAATGAAATATGGAATTTTGATTTGTTCTTTTAGTTTTTTTATGATTTGGTGCACTTAGAGGTGGTAGTAAAAGTAATTTTTTTGGTCTGGTGTGGTGATGTGGTTAGTTGGGATAATGATATATTCTATACCCATATCCCTGGATTGCATGTGGATTTATATATATATACTATGTTTTTTGGTGACTTTAATACCCACTAACCCCTTATTGTGTACCATTTATTGATGTACAAATATTCTTTTCTATTTTTTCTCACAATATACATGTGTTGAGGATGGATATCTTGTTACCTTCCATTTCACCAGCTATTTTCTTGGTGATTTATATATGAATGAGATGTGATGGGAATAAGTCAAAATTGTTAGAGTGATGTTTGATAACGTAGACTACATTGGGGGTCATGCATGTTAGGATAAATGTGTGAGGTTTATGTCCTTCATGTTCATGATACCCTAATAATCTATTCGGTTTATAGGATGGGATGTGATGTGATAGCCCAGTTGTAT
Source organism: Viscum album (assembly GCA_963277665.1). NCBI lineage: Eukaryota > Viridiplantae > Streptophyta > Magnoliopsida > Santalales > Viscaceae > Viscum > Viscum album. The sequence goes on along the minus strand of OY728153.1, from coordinate 303,100,944 downwards.
ACATGTGAGATGTGATATGGTGGACTTAGTTTCTCTGGGCGATATGTGATGCAATTGAACAAGTATCCATGGTTGAAATGTGAATTTAGTGTGATGCAAATATTTAGGTGTCTATGGGTGAGATGAAATGTGATGTGATAAAGAAGATATGGGAGTACCTGGACATCTAATATTGATGTGTGAGATCAGAAACTCAGTTGGAAATTATTGTGAAGATCCTTTGATCTATAATATTCTTATTATGTTATTTTAATTTGGAGCATTATGTAACATACCTAAATAATAAAATAATTACAATTTATTTTCTATTATATGAGACATTTAACACCGATCTTAAAAAACGCACAAAATAAAGTACTTTAAATTTAATATCATTGATAGCTTGAAGAACACGCAATAACTAGTATAAATGAATTATAATATAAAATACAATTATAATATATTTTTAAAATTGGTTGGTATGAATAGTTATAAATAAATTATAAATTTCTGTTTTTATAGTGCCTCAATATAAAACAAGATTAATTTAAAAGAAAACGAAATGATTTCAAAAAAACTATATTTTTTCTAAAAGATAGTTCTCCCGCTCATTGCACATATAATTTAAAATTTTATTTTACCAATTTTAGAAAATATATTTGATTTAATTAACTCCATTTTATAAACTATATTATCAGAATTATCATGGTGTGATTCTTTTTGAATCTCTTCATTTTTAAATAAATACTGAGAAAACAAAATTTTAATTGGAAACAAACTTTAAATTAAAATAATTTATAATGATAAATTATATTTTAAAATTTTTTAATGTAAAATTAGTTCATTTATATATCAAATAATATTATTAATGTCATTTTAATCATTTCCAAATTTAATTTTGATATAAAAAAATATTAAATAGTTATAAATTTATTATTTGAAAACCCACATTCTCATTATGTTTGTAAGATTAATTTTAAATTAGATAATTCCATTTATGTGAATATAATTTGGAATTATAGATTCCATATTTAGAACTATAATAATTTATATTATATAATAATTACAACTCAATTGTTTACAATAATGGATTGTAAAAATATTAAAAATTATTTACCATAGTTTAGGTAAAATGGATTTACCTATGGAGTTAAAATAAGAAGATAATGATCAAATTACCTAAAATGTTATACAAAATCATCTTTATGGCCATATTTATAACCTATGTGGTCTGAGTCTCAATATTAAGAATTTTTTTACCCTCTTTCATGTAAAAAATGTGGGTAAGTCATTTTCTATCCAAAATTTTTTAGTTTTCCAAACACCAAACTTATAAAATGCCACCCCTCCACTCATCTTCATATATTCTTACACTTTTAGGTCAGTCGATCCATACTAAAATCACTTCCCAAATTTCTTCCTCTCACCCTATAATCATTATTATTTTTATATATATGAGTTATGAAGGATTTTGGTAATAACCTATGGAGGTTAACTAAGGAAGAAGTAATGTTCTTCATCAAGAGTTTTTATTTCATATCCTCTTCCACATCATTAGATTCATATTAAAACAATATTATATTACAACCTCAGTATATTTCATATAATGATATGTTTTTATATTAGGTCATTACCTAAATGTTTTCCCCAAAATGATAAAATGTGTTATTAAATCATCTTTCATGTGTATGGTGGACTACTACCTCCGGAACCAATGCCTTTCATTTTTCCATTAATACATATCGTGCATGAGTATGATGATGGATATAAAATATAAATGTGGTATTTATAACCTAATTATACCCATTTAATAATTATATCCTAGATACCTTATTTTAAATTCCATTCTGAATGGGATACAACAATTTCGATCGTGTATACGACAAACTACTGCCTCACAAAGCAATGTGATTCTTCTTTCACTAACTCTTTACCTAGAATATTATGAGGATAAATTTAATTCGTTTATTTGATATAAATTAATAATTGTTATTTTATAGAAATATTTATCAATATGAAAATATAATATATCATTTTATTTCTTATATTATTACTCACTTAAATATGATAACGTTTTTCATGTTCGTGTATACTACCGCCTTCACGAAGAGATGCGACTCTATTTTCAAAAAAATACCACATAGATAATATATATAACTTTATCTAAAGAGTTAATTTGGTATTTATGATATTATTATTATTCAATTATATAATATTACTTTCATCCATTCCATATTTATTGTTTAAATGATGGAAATGTTAGTCAAGCATACCTATGGCATATTGTCTCCATGATTTTAAAGTTATTCATTTATAATAACCAAATTACTTGCTTTGTATAAAAATTATAATATATTTATTATTATATAATTATTATTATTCTTTATATGATGAAAATATATAATATTCACAAGAAACGAATCATTCATTAAAAAATAAGAATGAGAAAACAAGATAATTAACACCCGAAACAATGAAAACAATGAAATATTATTAACAAATATGTGACGAAATGTTAAAATGGATCATATATGATTTTATGAAAATTAATATCATTATTAAATTAGTTAATAACATGTTTAAAACCACTGTAAATGTAGTTAAATCATGTTCAACAAAAAGATAGTATGCAGTAAGGATCTTCATCACAATTTCTCTACGCAGAGGTATTTTGTAATGTTTTGAAAATATATTTTTTTAAATTATTTATATACTACCAAATTAAAATTTATTATAATTTTCAATTAAAATTAATATTATTAGTGTTTTCTATTTTATTAATTTCATCCTAGGTAATTTTACATAAAATTTACCAAGTGGTAAAGAATTTAATTCCTCAATTTCATTTCTTTAATTATAATACTTATTCATTTTCATTGATGTTATAAGATTGTGGGTATATTAACTTATTATTATATTATTTTTCATCTCCATATATTATGTTTATTTTAATTTTATATAAAAATATATTAATTAATTAATTTTAACATCAAAGTTAATATCACTTTAAGAGTTTATTTCACAATTTCATTCTAATCGAGATTATTTATTCCTAAATTTGTATTAAAGGATATTATTTGATTGTTGTACTATAATACAATTTAATTTAATTATGATATGATTATTAAATATTTATTCAAGTAATAGTAATAATTTTTGACATTCTATAACTTAAAATAATTGAAAAAATGTATCTTTTTAAAATACAACTTCATTTCTCCCATTGTACAGAATTCTATTTTATTTTAAAAACATGTTTTTAAAATTGTTTTTAACACATTGTAAATACTTTATTAAATTATATTTTTACCATTTTAAATATTTATATTTTTTAAAGGAATGTTCATTTATTTTCCAAAACTGGCCCTATTTATATTTTACCTAAAATGTGAAAGGAATATTTTTTTTAACGCACACTGCATGTATGGAATTTCATGTCATCATGAACAATAAATTAAATAAAATATAATTTATAAGTATAAATGTATTTTTCATAATAAATTTTTTTATAAATATAATTTTTGAACATATAATTATAAAATGACTTTTAAATTAAAAAATATTATTTTATTAAATAAATTATAATGGCTATTTTCATGAAATTTATATTCCTCGAAGTCAAAAAAACCCCATATACTATTTATTCTTCATTGGGAATATGATTCATTTATTCAACTAAATTTAAATTGTTCCTTGTTTTGTGATCTTTTTTGAAATAGAATTGTTTTGAAAATAACTTTCTTGACACATTTTAGAAGGACCCTAGAACACCCTGAGAGTCGAGGGGTGAATCAGGGTGTCAATGATTTATTTATAAAATTGTGGATCTTGTTCCCACATCGGTAGGAACCTATAAAATATGTCAGAAAAAAGAAATCTGGGAGATGACACAACACTTTTACTTGGTTCACCCCAAAGGGCTATGTCCAAGGAGCATACTCCAACAGTGTGTCAAACATGTCTAAGTCCATTAATGTTTACTAGATGTAGAGTAAAATAGTTTGGTTATAGTCACACTATGCGAGGAACATTTCCTTTTAAAAAATTCATGGATGACTCACCACTTCTCTCCGAAAACTTCGAAAACACCTCATATCTCACTATTGTGAGATAAGTCAAACTTGGTTTATCAACTTGAAGGTCACTTCAATAGATTGGAATTGGAGTCTTTGTCTCTATCCAGCATGAGACACTGCTTGCATCAAGGATTGAAGTAGATTCTCACTGAATTCCTTAACCACTATGCACTGATAATCGAAAAAAAACCTTCAAAATTCCCATTTTCAATTCTCAACCCTTCAGGAAGCTCACTGCCCTGTGGTACACAATCCTTCGTGAAGATCACTGCCTCGCAGAGAAACCAACCTCGTGAAGCTCACTACCTCGTGGTGCACAACCTTTCAGGAACCTCATATTCCTAATGATAAAAAACATTATTTATGAATTTGGATGTCTATTCAAGAAGCACAAGCTCCCTTATGACAACATGCTTCACATAGAACCCTTTGCATCACAAAGTCACAATGAACACAAACTTTCCCTCTGAAAAATCATCTCGAAAAGAAGAGGGGTGGCCTCTTATTTATAAGAACAGTCGATTGGAGAGATCCATTTCATTTGGTGAAAATCCATATCGATCAAAATGTATTCACGGGGTGTCCTCAATCTCATGAAGCTCCGCTAAAATTTCCAGTTCACAGAGATCATCCTAACCGCTGATCTCTCCCTCAAAATACTTTGCATCACTGCAAATCCCCACTACAATGCTCCTTCCCTTCGCGGTTCGCGATGCTCATTTTAATTTAAAAAAACACAATCTAAAATTGTGATGCTTAATTTCTATGGAAATTCATTCACATTCTTCGTAAAATCCATGATTTTCCATAATAATAAAAATTTGATTCTAAAAGAATACATTTCGCCAAGCTCAAGGATCAGAAATTTTAAATCATTGAGCACAATTCCTCAAATATTCTAGTATCTGTGAAATACACATCATGAAGGCAATATTCATGAAAATAAATCATTTTACATATTTTTATAAGGCTTTTAAGAAGATCCACTTTTTGAAAATCTTTCCATTATCCAAATTTTAGACCCCAAAAATTAGGCAAACCCTGGGAAAAGACGTCACCATCAAAGCTACTTACTGCTTGAACTATATGATCCCTTTCCTTACAATATCCCTGATCATCCACTAGAGGATTGAAAACAAACAGAAATCGTGCTACTTTTGAAGGAAATAATAACCTTAGTTCAAAAAAATATTGTAGTCATTAACTTTCAATTTAAATATTCACTTTTATGTGATCATTGAATATTATGTTTCCCAGAAATATCAATATTATATAGCATGAAAATTTTTATTACCTTTACTATATATCATTTTGACATATATTTTTCTACTTTAAATTTTATATTTTTACCTATAGAAATTTTAATAAATATGTATCTTTTACTCAATAATGATATTTGATGATAGGACACAACATTCAAAAATTAAATCAATTATTTTATATCTGTGGAATTATTTGGAAATGCAGTGATGGATGGGGCCTAGAATTGTATTTCCCCTCTATGAATCGATAGTCTCATGAGGTTAATCAGTAATCCAGAATTAATTTGGGTTATAACTATAGTATTAAATCTTCTTATCAATGGTATATATAGTAAAGGTATTGTAATTCCGAATATCATGGAATAGAATAATTAATCAATTCCTCATTCATGATTATGTTATCATTATGCCATCGAGTACCCGGTTAAGAATGAAAAACACATAAATAATTATTTGACTAACCCTTATTAGTACATTTTTTTTCTCATGGAATTCTTATAAAAAAATTGTCATTGAATTATCCAATTTATATGTATATAATTAACACTCAATTAACACGATGTCTCTTAGAGGTTAGTGTTGAGAAAATTTGAGTCACAATTTCATGATTAGGGTGTCCACTCACCGGATCATGGAGATGAATTCCCATAGATATAAAATAATTTACCAAGTAAATACCATTTATTAATTATGTGATCCCTCACATGGTTCAAGAGAAGGGGAATACATATTTTTTCTACAATAATTACAATGTAACTAGACATTCTCAGTTATATAGTGAGGGTTATTGGTTCTTAAAAAACTTGTGGGAGACCTAATGAAATAAAATAAATTATGTATTACATAAATTTTAATAAATTTAAGTAATAATAATCTATTGTTTATAATTTAATAATAATTGAATGTTTATTAACTAAACTATTCATACAATTAATTTTAGAGAAAGACCATATCCTTATAATAAGTAACTTCTGGAAATGTTTTTAATGCATACTGGTTGTGCTTCCCCCTGAATAAAAATATTATTTTATAGAGTTATCATAGTATATAACGAATCCCACACATTTCACATATATTTTAACATGATAAATAGTCAATAATATTCACTAATAAAATACAAGGATCATAAAGCCAAATGCAATTAGAATACAAGGTTCATAATACATCAAACAAAGATAAAACATGGAATCCTTAATATATTTTCTATAGTGAGATCCTAAAATCCATTGAATCTATTTTATATGAATGTTATAATTTTGATGATAGATAAATATAGAGTTAAGATAAAAATCTTATTAAGAGAATAAGCATGGTAATGAATCATACCAATTGAGTAAAAAATGTGACATGATATCATAAAATAAAAGGAATAAGAGAAATCACAAGGATTAATAGAGTAATGATCATGGGGTCATAAGATTGTGAAATCATAGGAAATGTGGTAGCAACACATAAAATTAAATAATATTATGTCAATGAAAACATTCAAGACAATAACAAATGGTGTACAATATCCCAAAATTGATAAGGTTCACTCCATAATCTCATACAAGATGTATCATGAGACTAAAAATTACCCAATTCATTGGAGAGAGATATAATTTTGGTCCCACCCATCAAATTCATTTAATATACATTAATTTTCATTCCCCATATTTATATCCATCATAAGTAATAAACATACGAATTTCCAATGGAATGAAATGGGTAGAATAATCTTGTCTAATAATAGAATAAAATAAATTCCATAAAGAATACACTTGAAATATTTTCATAAATAATATAATAAACCATAAAATAAAGTTATAATAATATATTTATATATTTGAGAGATATATATTCATAATTTATAATCATTCCATAACATTATATGTCGTTTTCATTTAAGAATAAAAATTCCATGAAATTATAAAAAACATTCTTGAGGAAAATGACCACTCCATATTAGAAATCATTATTTTAAAATAAAAATCATTCAAATATTGAAATAATTTTCATGAAAAATATCCGTATATAATAATAATAATATATTTAAAATAAATAATCATCATGACAATGGAAAATACCATTCATTATGTAAACATTAAAATAAATAATCCTTTCACATTTTTTTTTGTAAAATATAAAACTACCATGTTTAGAAATTGGTAGGGAGATTAATTTTAGTTTATTTGTTAAAAAGAAATAATGGAGAAAAGTTATATAAAATAATAATATTAAAAAAAAAATTAAAATTTTTTTTAAAAAGAATTTATTTTTATGAAAAATGATTTTTGATAGAAGAGATAACTGAAGAAGAAATTCATAATAATTATTCTAAATTATTTTAATTTAAAAAAATTGGGAAATGGAAGTACTAATTGAAAAGATCTTGAATAACTAGATAAAAATAATTTTAAATAATTTATTGTACATCGTTCAAATTATTTCTATAAACGGGTATTCACACAAAAACAATAAAAATTAAAAATAAATAGAAACATAAACCCTTACTGCTTTGGTAAACATTGAAACATAACATCCCATGAATGATATAAATAAATTTCAAATTAAAATAACATGAATTTTTAATGATTCATGATATAGTATGTAAATATCAATTATATACACCATTTAAAAGAGACTAGGATCATAAAAGAACATGTGTCACAAAGACGAATATTTTTAGATGGAACCTCTATAATGTTTGTATCATTGAAGTCAGAGTTAATAAATGAAGTTATTACTTTTAACAAATGTTAATAAACAAAAAAAATCATAAATCAATAAAATTTCATATAACACGTAATATTTTCATAATATAATCAATGAAGTAAATGTATAACCTAATGAAGAGAAATTGAGTTATGAAACCCCTTACCTTAGTCTTACCATTAGTTTAGAACTATTTATACTCCCTTATATTGATTTTAAACAAGATATTAACTTATTAAATAAAAATATCAATGTTTATAACGCCATATATGACACATTTAGAACATCTTATTACTCGTTCATTAAAAATAAATGATTTTCACAAATAATTCAAGTGTTAATCGCCTTGTTTTTTATAGATGTTTTTCCATGAATGTTTTGAATATTGAATAAAGGATGTAGCAAAAAAACATATATAATGATATTGATATTATTATAAATATTATAATTTAGAAATATCTATAATGGGAATCATTTTTTAATTTTAAACATGGAGAATTAATCGCATTGGTTTGTGAAGAAAGTGGGGCGTAAGAATGCATGGGTGATGCTATCATTTCATTAATTGGTAAAAGGGTAAGGAATTGGATTTTGTATTTTTTTTAGTTTCAAAATAATATCATATATATATCATATATATTAATTTAATTAATATTTTATTCCCTCCCATTTAAAATTTTAAGTAAATATCAATCAAAATGCTTTGTAGGGAGGTAGTTCACTGTACATAAGAACAACGTTATAATTTATTCAATGAGGGTAATGTAGGAAATTATATAAATTATCTATCTAATTGAATTTTTAACATGTCATTAATATCATATAACAACACTAAATTAATCATTATTACCATCCATGAATATAGTAACTGAAAAAAATCAAATCACACTGTGAGGTGGTGGTCTACCATGCACACATGTAACATTACTGTATTCCCATAGAAATGAAAGTAAGGAATTTTTTATATTATAATTTTAAAATAATATTTATATCATAAATAAAATATATAAAAATTAGATACATAATTATATCCATCTATTATAAGCAGTGTTGGAAAATAGATTATATCTATTCGCGAGGTGATAATCTGTTGTAAACACGATTAACAGTTTTGTTTCCCATTTAGAGGAGGTGGAGATGGATTTAGTCCATTAACATAAGATAAAATCATATAAGTGTATTTAATATACTTTATTTATTATAGCATAATTGATTAATAATTTTAAAGAAGTTGAGAATAAAATAAAATAAAATTCTTGGTCAACGACGTTACTACTTTATCAGAAAACATCAATTGGTTTGAACCAAAAGATTTCATGTATATAATTTATAATGAACCAATGATTCAATGATTAGAGGAGAGAAGTAGTTAATTTATTTTTTAGTAATTATTTTATCCAATGATTTTTTAATGTGCTAAATAGAGTGGATATGTGGTTTTCTTTTATAAGTTGGGGAGTGGGCACAATATTAATTTTTGCAAAGAAAGAATTCAACCCATGTTTTTCTCATACTAGAAGGCTATAAAATTGACCATTTTAGAACCATATAATATATAAGGTTTAAATATGAATAAAATAGTAATTATTTTTATTTTTATTTCTATCCAATAGGTTATTTGTTTACCCTATTAAAAATATGTTTTTACCTTAACTAAAGTAAAAAATATTTACTATTCATTATGGGAAAAAATTAAGTTCAGTTAAATAGATAGTGAAAATTATTATGATTATAATTATGGAATACATTTTTTCAAATTAATATCATGGAAGTGGAATAATTTTATTTAATATTAAAATCCCAGAAGTGATACAAAACTGGTTTGAAGAAATGCATTTTTAAAAGATAATATGATCTTATATTAACTATATAAAAAATGTAATAATTTAAATAGTTTAAATTAATATTTATAAATATACAACATATATATTTTATCTAAATGATTATCCATTAGGTTTTATTTTAATAAATTATATACAGAAACATTATGCACTTTAAAACAATTTTTAGAATTTTTTACCCTAAAAATAAACATATAATAAAATCTAGTATAAAGAAAATTTAAATGTAAATAGATTTATTTAATATAATTAAATATTAACTAATTTAATTTTAAAACAAATTAAAATAATTATACTAAATTTAAAATACATGATTTATAAAAAATAAATGGAAATTTTATAATAATCAAAAAATTTCACTATTCATTATAAAATAGAATTTTATGATAAATTAAAATAATTAATGATAAGTAAATATCTATATGATGATTTAATTTATTTTATACTTTATTTTAAACAAATAATTTTTATAAACATATTTTTAATTTTATTTATAATGAATTACTAATTTAAAATTTAGAAAAATATATATTTTTAGATAACATTTCCTTTCCTTTTAAATGGTTTTTATTTTATTTCTAATCAGTATATAACCCTATATTTATTATATTAATGTGTAAAAAATAAGTTTAATTATTTAGATAGTCATATTAACACCTTAAAATTTAATGTCCATCTTATAATGGTCACGATTAAATAATAATATAATAATAGAGGATCATGTTTTATTTTAAATTTGGTATTGTGTGCATCAGAAGATATCAAAGAGATTGAATTTATTTTAAAAAAATTATATCACAATGTCTCTAGGTAATAGATTCTCTTATATTCTTTGTGTTTCATGTTATATACCCTATCCAATATAATGTTTTTATTTTAACATCTTTGTGTGTTACATTTTACCCCATTAAATAAATTATGTACCCACAATTTTATTCTTGATCTTGATAATCAGGGGTTTGAAATTTGAAAATTATCATGTTAAAAACATGAATTATATAATGTGTTAATAAATATCCCACCTAATAAGATTGAAAGGTATGTATGAAGGTAATCCAATAACACATTATTAGGTTTTCATGAAAGATAACATTGGTGGGAAAATGAAAACATCAACATGATGGAGAATAATAACATCCAACGATTAATAGAGAGAAAGAGAGACAATATATCACTATAAAATTAATTATAATGAGAAAATAAATATCCAAAAAACCCTAAATCTATGATGAATTAAACTTTTATAGATCGATCTAATATAAAGGTAACAGGGTAACCATTTTGTTTCCAGATCACTTTTTTAGAGATGATGGAATATTTTTTTCTATCAAGACTGAAAACACCAAAAAACTTTATTTAATTGATATTTTTTTTAAATTAATCTTTTCATTTTATTATTATTATTTGATCAACTTTTAATTTACCACTAACATAAAGGAAATGAAAATCCAATATGTTTTTTTTCTTCCAGATGCACTATAATTAGATCAAATGATCCTTAAAAGAGTAAAAAGTTTTTCATCTGTGATTTTTTAAAAACCATTTTTTTAAATGTAAGATAATAATTAAAATGAATATGCATATATATTAATATCCAAAATTCAATAATTAAATCAAAGGCTTAACATAGATCATTATATTAAGAATTAAATCTATATCACAAGTATTCACAATAACCTCAACATTAAATAATAGAGAAACGTTAACTGTTATCTCAATCACTTTCATCTTATATCTCTGATGACATGATAATATTTTTACCAAATAATATATTACATTAAAAAAAAGGTTATATAATGTGAAACCAAATACAAACTCTACTGAAATATTATTAGTCACCTCAAAATATAATAACATAAACATCAAAAGGGGTGTTTAAAAAATTGAAATTTTGATCAACATTAAACTCATAAACCCATGTTGGTATCCATAACTATTATTATATTATGAATTCATATATTCATAAAACAATTAACATAATATTAAGTAGTTCTGTGATTATTTTAACCGTAATACCATTGGTTAAAATACTTATACATTATTAATATTAAATCGTAATACATAAATACATCAACACTTTTACTTCAAATATTTTGTATAAGATATTTCCTTCCTTGGTCTAGGGGATAACCCATTGTTTATGGAATAAAAATGTAGAATGTTCATGTTATCCATATAGAATACTTTGAATTACTTGTTAATTTATTGATCTTTGATATTCCTTTCCACATTGATAGCATATTACTCTCCATTAGCGATATTTTTCTTTGTTCTTCTTTCCGCCATTTTCAAATGTAGGAACCTGAATTTCATTTCCTATAATTTTATAATCACATGAACTTTATTATAATTATATAATTATATTATTTAAAAATTTATAAATATCATTGAATCATATTTTGTTATTCATATAACGTGATAGCTGATTATTCACAATCACAATATGTTTTCCTCATGTTATCATCAATTTTTTTCTCATAACCACTTAAGTGTCTATCACTTTAATTGTTATGAATATTCCTTTTTGTTCTATCCTTGGACTAAAACTAAAAAGAATAGTATAAGAAATAATAATCAGAGTGGTAAACCACATAATCATGAAAAATAATTTATAGGGATTATAAACTATGAAACATTATTTTAAATCATTGACTCCTACGGTTTATCCTAGGTTATTCACAGTCAATGTCTATTAAAATCCTTTATGAAGTTTTATATTGAGTTTATGAGTTTTCAAGAATTAATCCCCATAGGTATCAAAATAAGAGTGTATAAAGCTTGTTGTTATTTACCAGGTTACTCTCAATTCGATTATATTGTTTCTTAATTAGAGTTTTCCCCTAGGTTTATCAGTTTTCGAACCACATCCAATTGTGATATTAGTATAGAGACGTAATTTATAAAAAACAACGAACTCTATAAATCACCAAAATTCTAGGTATTTTCATATACATAAAATTATCTATACTCTTATTATTATACTTATTCCAAAAATTATCACTAAATTTATAAAATTCTAGTTTAAATGCTTAACTAAACCATTCCTTTGATACCTACTATGGAGACTCAATACTTTTAAACAATTATTACATGATTTAGGAACATAAATATACATTAATAAAACTCAATAATATTAACTATATATTTCATTTTGAAGACTAATTTCATAATACATCAACAAGGATAAAACAATTCCTCCATACATACATTGATATTATATATTTTAGATGAAAATTCAATAAATTTCACAGAATATAGTAGTGAATCAAAAAGTAAAAATTCATTTGCAAACATGGAATCTTAAAATACTACGTCATAAGAGTTGTAAAACATAAAAATTTAGTTCCTTAATACTATAACAATTAGAAAAAATAAAGCACATAAAACATATCATCATTACCAGGGGAAAATAAACATAAGAAATTTTGACCTCAGATTCTCAATATGTGTAATCTTGGGAAATATGTAAACTTATCATGAGCATATGGGTATAATAATGTGGTCATAGTATATGAATATCATACCCTACACATCATAAATCATAATCCAGGGTCATGGAATACATATTGGTAGTCCATAAGACATGAATAATTAAGATATCAAATAATATTATCCATGAGGGAAAAGTATTTACATAATACATGGAATTGTGGAATACACATAAATATAAAAACCCATTTCCTTATTAGCCAAGTCTCACTTCCAAAATAGTAATAGTGGAATTGGTTAACTCCATAAACCTTCATAGTATTCAAGGTTCACTCCCTTTACTATCTTAGGTGAAAAAGTCTCTTACTGATGTAGGGTTTACTCCAAATTCATATCCTATTTATCCAATGAGATATCAATAATTACACAATGCATTGAAATGATATATAAGTCCCACTCATCTTTGGTTATAACTATACCACCATACTTGGTTAAAACATAATCACCATCATATAACAAAAACCATACACAAGGGTTCCAAAATATCATAAAACATTAATCATATAAAAACCCATGAAATAAAATAAGCTTCATACCACATTTAACATATCAAAATCCATGAATAGAAATGGGATTTATAAATCCCTCATAATATCAGAACCCATGAAAAGAAATTGGTTTTGTAAAATTTTTTATCATAGTGTAACCTGGGAAAAATGAATTTATTTCATAAACTTATCTTCATCATAAAAATAAAACAAACACTAAATGAATATGGATAGTATCATTGGATCGTATCCCAAGTAAAGAATAAGTAATATCAAATTATTTCATCTTATATGGGTAATTATTTTGAAAGAATAATTGATATTTTCTTAAGGAAAATAAACTTTCTACTTTAAAAATAAATTTTCAAAAACTAAAAATCAATAAAATATTTTTGAAATAATTTCCTATTAATATATAATTGGAAACCAATTATTGAATATTCAAGGAAAATAATGGTTATGATGACATATGATATTTTTTCATATAGTACATGTTAAAAAATTATTCCTTTCTCATTTTTTGAAAAAGTTAAAAAATGACCTTTTATGGAAAATGAAATGAGTATTGATTAAATAAATTAAATTATGGGTAAAAAATATGTTATAAATTCATGGTAAATTTTTTTTATAACTTTTTTTTAGAAAACATGGAATTGGAATAAAAAGGATTTGTGACCAAATAGTAAAATGAAGTTGATTTTCTTAAAAAAATTATAAATTATTTTAAGTACCAATGGAATAAAAAATGAACAAATAATATAAAATATCATGAAAACATGTCTAATAAAATTAATGAAATTTATTAAGTACTAATTATATTTTTTCTCTAATAGAAATTCATGAATAAATAACCCCTATTAAAATGAAATTGAAACATAAACCCATGCCTCTTTGGTAAAATTTTAATAATAACATCACGTGAATGAATTAAATAAATTGTCCCATAAAATACTAGGAATTATTATGGATTCGTTATATAATATGTAAATTTTTATTATATACACCATTTAAAATATATTATGTGCATAAAAGAACATGTGTCTCAACTAAGGACATTTTGAGATGAAACATTTGAAATGTTCTTATCATTGAAGTGAGAGTTGATCAATGAAGTGATTATAAGTAACAAATTTATATCCCTAAAATAGTCTTTTACTAAAACATAATTCACTAAAATATAATTTCACACATAATCATGGAAAAATATAATCAATGAAGTAGATCAGTAACCCAATAAATAGAAATTGAGCTAAGAACCCCCTAATCTTGTGCTTCTCTTTAGATTAGAACTATTGAGACTCATTTATATTGGTTATAAACATGGTATTAACTTATTATAGAACTATATTAATATTTATCATATCATATTTTATCCTTTAATAGCATCATATTACCCATTCATTAACAATATATCATTATCTGTGTTATTTCATGAGTTAATTCCCTTGACTTCTAATGCCTGTTTCTAAATGATAGTTCCTAATTTTAATCATCAGATATAGTTAGATCATATCCATAATTATATTAATATTAGTAATATAATTTTATTTCACTGTATACATCTCAATAATCATTATTTAATTTTGAACAAGGATAATGATTCATATAACTTCGTAGAGACAATAATCCATATGTATCCATGAGCGATGATACTGTTTCCCTAAAAGGTGAAAGGGAAAGGAAGTTTCTTGAATTTTAATTTATATAGTCAATAAAATGTCTTAAATACCATATATATTCACTAAATATATCATTTATTACCTCCCATGTGATATGTTAGTGAAAAACAATTCATATAGATTCATGTGGTGGTAGTCCACCATACACAAAAATGACGTTATAATTTATTCAATGGATGGTAAGGTAAGAAATTATTTGATATATTTATTTAAAATAAAGATTAATATTTCATAAATAACTTATATAAATATCTAGTTAACACTTTTTATCTTCACTGTAAATAATATGTGAAAAATGAATCACATCACTTCATGTAGCGATAGTCCATCGTACACACAAGCGACATTATCATATTACAGATGAATAAAAAATTAGGAAAATATATTTGAAATAATAATTCTATAAAGTATAATTATATTATAAATATAATATATAATAAGTATATACATCATTATATCCATCCTTGATAAGTTGAGATGTAAAATGAATTAATTAGGTTTGTAAGGCAATAGTCCGTCGTAATGATGATCAATGGTTTTGTTTCCCATTAAAGGGTAGAGGTGATGGTTGTAGGCCATGAAATTAAAATAAAAAAATATATTTATATGTATCATAATAATTTTATTATATCATAATGTTTTATTTTTATTTTAAGGATGCAGAGTAATAATTTTTTTGAAATGCCCAGTTAAGGGTGTTTCCTTTTCTTCAGATAACTTCTTTTGGTTTTCACAAAAGGAATTCCTCAGATGAATTTTTGATCATCCCAAGGAATAAAGGATGATTAGAGTGAATTAAGAAACTATTTATTATAGTTATTTTAAAAAATTAATGGTTTTTTGAGGTGTGGAATAGAGAGGAGAGTGGGTGGTGTTTTATAATTACGGGAGATGACACACATGGAATTTTTGGAAAGAAACTATTTTAACCATGTTTTTATCATGAAAAAAGGATCCAAAATGGACCATTATAAAATTTATAATATATTAGGTTTTAATGTGAACATAAAATAAGAATTAGAAACTTTTTTTTGCAAAATTTAATACTTATCATTTTATTTTAACCCAATGTAAGCTCGTTTTTTACCTTAAACATGGTAACATTTTCTTTACTGTTATATATTAATTTTGGTTACAAATTAATATAAAATGATTTAAAATTATAAATTAGGATAAATAAAAAAATTTATTCCATTTTTATAATTTCAACTCACATAAGTCTGATAATTTAATTTAATACCAATCCCATAGTCGTGATAAAAACAATTTTTTCAAGAAATGCATATTTATGGAAAATAAATTCTTAAATAACATTATAACATGAAATAAAAATTAAATTAAATTATATTAAGATTTATTTATATATAAACTATTAATTTAATTCAATTCATTCCCCATTAGGGGTTATTTTAATTAATTAGAAGGTAGAAACATTATACACTTTAAAACAGTTTTAAGAAAAATGGTTTTAAAACTAATGATAAACATATACGTAAACCGATTGTAAGGATGATTTATATTTAACTAATTGGATTTAATATAATTAAACAATATTTATTCCAATTTTATATCTAATTCAAAAAATATTGTTACTTTTTAATTGCATAATTTAATAAAAAGAAATGAGTATTCTTCAGAAATCGATATTTTTCACTATTAACTAAATAATTAATATTTTCCCCAAAATAGAAAATGATTGTAAGTTAATACGAAAATGATTATTTCAAAAATATTGGTGATTTATTAAAATAAATTTTATATATTTACGTAAAATTCATTTTAAATTATGTCTTTAATGTGTGACTAAATCATCTTTTAGAAAAATATATATATTTTTTAAATATTTCTTTTTCTCTTGAATAATTCATTTTTTATTTATAAACAATAGATAAACAATGAAATTATTTAATACTTTCGTAAAAATAACTATCATAATTTATTTATTCTAATTCATACCTTCCAATTTAATGAATAGTTTATACTAATCGTGTTTAAATAATAATATTTTAACTGACGATCTCATTTCATTTAAAGACGGCGTTGTGTGTGTCACAATCAGGTAAAGAGAATGAATTTATTTTACAAAAAATATTCCAGAATTTCTCATGGTGGTAATTTATATTCTATTATTGGTGTGTTATATCATTTAGTTTATCCAACCTAATGTTTCACTTTTAAAATCATGAGGTGTTCCATTCTAATCCACATGAAATTGATGAAATTTATGAAGTTTTTATTATTTATGATAAACACTTAAATGAAATTGTTTATATTAAATGTGTAATGATTTTATTTATGTATAATTAACTAATGTGTTCTCATAATGAAAAGGATTATTATATCAAACCCCAATATCTCCTTGGTCTATATCATTACAGATCTAGACATGAACAATTTGAGACACCCAATGCTCTTTTTCATAGTAATCATGGAGAATGATCACAAATTCGGCCTCATATAGTCATAATCATTGGATTTCTTAAGTTCCTAGGGATTTAAGGGTTTAAATTTCATGATGAATTACACACTCATATATTTCTTGAATCACTGACTCAGAGGTTCGCATCACTTTTATTAATTTAAATATTAAAAATTGATAAGTCTCACATAGATTATCACAAACAATGTTTCCTTATTAAAAATTAGTTGAAGTGTAAAAAAACATATATATTTCTGGTTACTAGGAGTGAAGTCCATGTTATGAGAACCAAGTATAATGGTTCCCCCTAGCACCATTCTAGGAAGATATAGATTAGTAGATAATAAATTGAACAAGATTATATATGTTTCACATATGGAATAAACGTCCCCCGAAACATTACATGCACATAGAAAAAGATGTAATGAGAAGCATAAGGTGAGACCATTATGTAGTGATTTTTTCTTTAAATTGGGTATTATTTAAAGGATTCGTTACTCACATATGTTTTTAAATACTTAAAAAATTTATATTATGTAACATTAATGGAGGGAAGGAATATCTCCAAGTAACCAATGGAGATAATATTTATTCTATGGCTATTGGGGACTACCATATTATGTTAATGATATTAATGTTCTTGGTTTAAAATTATTGTAATTATTTTCTTCCATTAACCAAAAATATTATATATGTATCCATAATTAACAAATATTTAATTTTTTCATATTTAGGAATTAGTGTGGCTTTTTTTATAAAAATAACACATGTTTTGGTAAGGAAAATTTAAAAAATGGTCTTTATGGGTTGGACTACACTAACCATTTAGTAAGAATAGATGATGAAACTAACTCAAATGACTCATTCCACACCCAGATAGAATTATTTTCTAGTTTACATAAATGAAAATTTTATAACCAAATTACACAAAAATGGGTATTTGGATTCCTTTGAATGAAAACCACATGGTGTGTGCCATTCCAGTTTATAAGGAAAAAAACCTTTTAAAGTGGAAATGGTGAAAGTACTAAAGAAATTCTTTAATAAGTTCATATTTATGTTTTTTAAACACTATTAGTTTAATAATGGGGTAGATATTAATATTTCATAACCTTCACTAATGACGTTAGTAGATAGGAACATGTATATATGATGAGGTATAATTTAGATTATTTTGATAAATTAAATGAAAAAATGAATGAAGTTGAAAATAAACATGGTAATAATATTAATAAACTCCACTCTAATAGTGTTTTATAATATCTTAATCAAGGAATCATTGATTATTATAGAATCTTGGTATTATATCCCAAATTAGTACTCCTTATAAACCATAATATAAATGTGTATGTGAAAATAAGAACCACACCATGATGAACATGTTGACATCAATGCAGAGTTATATGACTTTTATATTTTCCATTTACATATTTGTGATACAAAAAAGGTAAAATAGGTTCCAAATAATGTAGTAGAAGAATATACTTACCAGTTGTGTAATGGATATAATATCATATTTCTATACATAAATTGGTGGGGATATAGATTGTTTTAAGGCCAATTTTGGAAATAAAAACACACACCTCCTGGTATTAAATGTCACTTTATGGAATACCCTCGAGAGAAGGGGATATTATCTATAAGATCCCAAAAATGTATTTTTGTTAATACATTATATATCTCTTGAGTGGGATAAAAAATCTAGAAGAGATGATGGGAGTGATACAGACTTTGATGATGTATAATATCAGGTAATGAAAGAGTTATCTCAAGAACAAATTCCAAAACTCCATATGGAAGAAGATGTTTGGGAGACAAAAGTACTTCATTGGATTAAAATAGTGGTTAGAGATCTAGAACGATAGGGTTTTCTTTTCACTAGGGATAATGACTGATGATTAGTTGATAATGATGATCTTGTTACTTACAAGAAATTAGTAATTGTAATATATTTATCCATGTTGAATGAAGTTATGATTTACGAAAGGGATTCTACATACCATAACTATGTCATCATTTTATAAAATACACTACTGGATGCAAAGACCATTGGTTATAAATTTATATTTAAGAAGACATTGCACATGGATGGCTAAGTCTATTCTAATAAGACTTAAATTGTTTCTAAAGGGTTTAAATAATATCATTTTAAATAATACGATGAAACCTTTTAACAAGTTTTTATGTTGTAACCCATTAGATTTCTATATTATATTATGTCTTTCCATGCCTATAAGATTAATAAAATTGATGTTAAAATATATTTCATTAAGGGTAACCTGTAGAAATATGTCTATGTGACACAAAATGATGGGTTTGTGACCCCAAAGGATCCCAACAAGATACAAATCATTCAATGATCTATTTAATGATTAAAGAAAGAATACATTTAAAGGAATATTTAGTTTTATGAATCTGTAATATTTTTTGTGTAAATATTAATTGTGAGACGTGTTTCAATGAATAGTGTAGTAGGAGGGTGAATATTTTCTTAATAGTTTATATTGGTGACATAATACTGATTAAAAATGAAATATCAGTCTTACAGTACATTAATTCATGGTTAAATAAACACTTCTCTGTGATGGAATTAGGATAAGCAATGTATATTCATATAGTCAATATCTATTATGATAGATCCAAGTGGAATCTCGGTTTATGTTAAGGTACATATATTGATAAGATACTCAAAATATTCTATATGGATCAATCCAACATGAAATTTTTCAAATACCACATTTCATTCATATTTCAAAAAAATGAGACCTTAGACACATGATAAAGGATAGAGGAAAGAATGAAATGCACACATTTTGGAAATTTCAACATTCATGCAGGATATGCTATATACTAGGATTAATGTTTCCAATACCTAAAGTGCATGGGAAATATATCATGATGACCTAGGTGAATACCATTGGTTGGTATTCAGGACTTTCTGTAAGTATTTATGGAATACCATTGATATATTCCTTGTATATAGAGGGTATACATAACTAGTCATCATTGGATATACTGATTCTAGTTTCCAAACAGATCAAGTGGATATTAAATCAATGACATGATACACATCCACTCTCAATAGAGGTGATGTGATCAAAAATATCTCAATTAAAGATATGGTCATATATTATATATCCTTATCTGAGTATGTTGGGGATTTTGAGGAAACTAAAGAATAAATTTTTATATAAAACATAATCTAAGATATTGACATAGTTTCTAGTATTATATATCCTATCACACTCTAATGTGATAATAATGTATTTTTTTCCCTTGTAAAGTATCCACAATAACATTAATAGTTTAAAATAACTATTAATAAGTATCATCTCTATATGTATTTTCTCAAAGAAGTGATGTTGTAATGACAAAATATCCTTGTAATGTGATGTGTCAGACCCCTGGACAAAAGCCATAAATCAGTAGAAACATGATCACCATTTGAGTTTTAGTAGAAATAAAATCCTACGTATTTTTCTCTTGTACAAGTGGGATTATAATGTATTACGTTTTCAGGAACCAACTATTTGTACATTAGATAAAATTTATAATACAATAGTTAAATATAAATAAAACATCTTATTAGATATTCTTTACTGTTCAACATGAATTAGATGTTATATTTTCCAAGAGTATATATCACATTAACCAGTTCTTCAAAGATTATCTCTATGATAAAAACAATGAAATTTGGGGATTTTATTCATAAATATAGTTCTATGGTTGGATAAAATACTCATATAGTTAACCTATAATGCTAACATTCATGCGTGAGTACTCATACACATATCATACTTATTTTTATAATGACCACACTTGGTAATATCCAAGAAAAGAGATTATGAAAACATACCCATCTCTATGATTTTATCATGCTTATGTATTATCATATATTTCTATCCATGAGTGTGTGTGAAAATTTTAAGTCTTTATAATTACTATTAATGCATGTCATAAATCACATGATTTGATTTACGGACTAAAACTGTGACACCATATGTTATTGGGAATCATGGTGTGTTTGGAGTGTAGTGAATAAAATATTATAAATGAATTAGTGTAGGAAGGTTTTTTTGCATTCAATATTTATATAAATTGTAATATCATAACATTCACTGAAATGGAACTCTCGCATTAAATTACATTTCCATGGTGTAATGACGCATTTATTTCTGATAGCCAAAGAAATAAATATCATATTTTTTGGTTGATGAAATGTTAGAGTAAAATACTTGATAAGATAATTGGAAAAATGTATTATATTACACAGTAAGTGTTCCTGTGTGGTTGTTGAGATTTTAAAAATAATTTCATTAATATGAATACCTTGACTCATTGGTAGACAATAATCTTGGACTTTTTGAAATCCCAAATAATAATAATAAGAAAGAGTCCTAGTGGGTTATACACTACTTTTCTTCATGAATAAAATCTAAAAAACATTTGAATGTAATTATTTAAATAAATATTAATATCAATACTGAGTAATAATTTTAAATAGGAAATATTGAAAAAAAATATTCACAATCTAATAAGTAATTATGTATTCACTAATAAATAATTTATTTAATTGTTTGAATATTTTTAATTTTTTTTTAAAAATACGAATATATTTTTTTATTTTTTTTATAAATATGTACTCTTGTTTTAAATACATGAAGAATATGATGAGTGGAACATGATTGTGTTTGGTAATAAATATTTATTTTCAAGACAAAATATAATATTTATCATTATTCAAAATAGTGTACCCCATAAAATAATAATAATAAAATTATATGATGTGTGTCTAGATAAGGATGATGTATTATTTAATGTTTGTTGTGAAAAAAAATATTAATTTAACCATAATATTATCTCTATAATTATATTTCTATGTTTATTGTGTAGGGTTACTAAAGAATTGAGAATCACAGTGGACAATATTATTCTCCACATATTCCTCCTCTATCATCCTCTTATGAATGGTATGTAAAAGAGAGAATACATCATGCATGAAGGAACTATCCCACATCATATCCACTATCATCTAGATGGTACACTTCAACTCATCTGGTTGGGAATAAAAAAATTATGGAGTAATTTGGTTCAAAATTCATACTATAATACCCTCCAAATGTCCATGGTTAATCAAGGATACTAGTAAGATATGATGGTCTTGATACCCAATTTATCCACACAATGTCGTTTATATACCTCCTCACTAGAACATCCTCAGCAAACAATTACTGAATCACTTGAAAAAAATCAGATATTCTATAATTACACAAATGGTATCACATCATTCTTAGTTATAGGGTAAACAAGAGGTGAAATACATTGAAATTCCGTTCCACATTCACATTGGTACATGAATTGGCTAAAACAACCCTCTTTTGAAATGATTCTATATGTTCTCTTGCTAGAATACCAGATACCATGTCACGTTCATTTTTACAAACAAGTTTATTAAAGGACAAAAATAAAGAATCCTCAATCAGTGATAAATCATAGTGAAACCTAGATGGGTTACTAAGGGTGAACTATGAGACTCATGTTTAAATGAGTCATGTATGGACAACATAACGCATAGAATTCATAGAGGAAATGTCAAATACTAGACGTCCTATGACCAACAATCTAGGGTAGCCCCCTGACTGACAGTAACCCTTGTAACCACAACCTTGGAGGATTCCCAAAGAGAATCCTCAACATTACACATAACATGATATTCCAACATCACTTGTCTTACGAACCCTTTTCCACTGGCCTCCACTATTCTACGATGTAATGTTTCTAACTCCGACATCACAATCTACGCATCCTGGAACTCTTTGATTATATCCCCTCATGGATTCCTTCTTAACACATCGACAATAACATTACCCTTTCCTAGTGAATTTGATATCTCAAAATCATAATTATGAAGTAACCCCATCCAGCTTATTTGATGCATATTTATATCCAACTATGTGAAAACATACCATAAAATCGTGTGGCCCCCGAAAAACAGAATGATCTCACCAATAAGATTATGTCACTAGAACATCAAGGAAACCACTAATGTAACAAATTCAACATCATGCTTAGAACAATAAAATCACGGGGATTTAACTACTTGAACCCATAAAATATCCCAACCATGTAATATATAGAGACACATCCCAAACGAAAATGGAAATAATGAAAAACCGCAAACATTATTAATTCCTTAAGAAACCAATATAGTAAGCAATTAATGAGCCCCTCATTTAGGTAGTTGAATATTATATGAAATTGATAATTTTTGAGTAATTACTTTTTCATCATAGTTATAACAACTAATTGAACTATAATCTTAAATAATTTTCACAAAAACCTTTGATAAAAACGTATATATCAAGGAATGTGTGAACCTATGACATGATCAGGGGTACGTCCTAATATAAAACTAATATAATCATAAATGATAAAATAAATACATCATACTATGAAAAAAATGTCAAATTAAGTATACATATAGAGTCCTAACATATACTTGGATAGCTTCACATAGAGTTGATGGCATTAATGAAGTTGTTGGAATACTTTAAAGTTCACAACAAACTCCTCCTTCAATTAAGAGTATAATGAGGATGTAATTATTGAGAGGGATGAAATAATGTTATATGAACACATAAAATTGAGTTTTCTCATTCCCCATTAAAACTTATAGTGTATTAAAAATACAAAAATTATGTTTTCATACTATAAAAATGAATTCATTGATAATTCATCACTTACCGTCATATAATTAGATTCAGAACACATATTGATATTTAAAAATAGACTAAAACCAATCAGTTTTTTATATCTATACTCACAAGGGCTAATAGTTCAGGAACATTACCTAGTTCAACCTTTGGGAGACAACACTTAGATTTATACTACCATCCAACCTTTTGAAGAATAACATTATATCTCCCCAAAGATTTTATCTAGGTTAGATGAATCCTTTTTTATAGTAGATCATCGATCTTGATCCTTAAATTCACCAAACATGAGGGTACTATGTGATAGGAATCTATTGAAATTAGATAGGATCCTAGTTGAAAATCTATCAAAATCTCATCATTATGAAGAGGGGTAAGGCCACTACCTCATATGGGGAGACATCTTGAAATTCCTCTATAACTTTTTGAACCTTCACTACCAAAGCTTCTATAATGAACTCCCCTTCTTAAATTCTACATAAAACTAAATATATTGGGATAGAAAAGTCTTCACATTCATACTACCCATTATATAATATTTCTCATGAATTATCTCCACTAATTGGACTTCCCCATTAGAAAATGATACTCTCATCTAGAATAAACCGACAACTACATGCTCACAATATAGCTGACCCATGATAATGATAACATAATAGTTTAACATTTACAATATGAATAAGTCTCCCATCCATTTATATTTTACTATAATCAATCTATAACACTGATGCACATCAAATAACGTAACATGGAATATAACAAGTGTAGATAAAACTAGGGTAACTTGAAGTATATCCACCAATATCCCATATTCACATACTAATATAGGTGTAAAATAGGAGTCCAAGGATCCCAAATCGATCATGGAAACAACAAAGGTATATAGTAAACTAATAATAATTCAAATAACCACTCACCCCATTGGTACTAAAAATTATATAACATGAATCTATCTCTCAATATATTCTCTTCTTTACTTATGATGACCTACACATACATTCTTTAGTGTAGGAAACAGTGGAATAGAGCCATCATGAGGTTGAATTCCCATAACTATATCCTCTCTTGGATTTTTTGTGAAACTATAGACCTGTCTAGAAAAAATTGTTTGCATCCCCAACTACTGATTATACCTATGGTGAATCTGATATTGTTGGTCCATAAAGGGACATGTCCTCCCATATCATAACTCCCCCATGTGAGGTTATGAATAATAAAATAATGTTACTAAAACACAAATATATATAATATGAAAATGTAAATACCATAAAAACACTCATAAACTATGAACCAAAAAAATGTCATAAAGTAGTCTGCTATAGTTAGCTTCTTACTAGTCAAAAAATCGACTACCCTAACCCTTATGATTCTCTATCTGATCATTTTCCTCATAATAGTCTCTTTTAATTTCCTTTTTAGGGAAATACTCTTTCATATGGAATCCCCATGACCACATCTACCATATTATACACTTATAATTATGTAGTAAGCATTAAAATGTTGTCTACCTATATGAAAAAATTGCATAATACCTCTTCAAGATACCATTATCGAGGTTAATCATTCAGAAAAAGGATAAGGTATAAATAAATAATTTACATGAACCTAATACCTGGCTGCTTCATTCTTTATATCTCTTTATAATGGGAGAGTAGCTCTTTCCTCTTCACTGCCTTAATTTTCTAGTGAAATAGTTCCACATGAATCTCGTTCTAGAAAATATCCCAGGAAATATATTCATCCTTCAATGTTCTGAGGTGCATTTTCCAATACTAACAAACTACTACTCAAATATTAATAATACCAAATGTGGCCTAGTACTTATCACATTCCAAAATCAAACGGAAGTCAATATCATGCCCCTCCATCACAAAACCATATCTAAATCAAATACATTCCTATTATTCTTCTCTAAACTGTGATATTGAAAATCACACATTATCTTCGTAAATGTATCATCCTCTATGGTCATATCGATCCTATAAAAATCTACTAGATCATTCTTTGGAACCTCCCCTCACTAAACCACACACATATATTTTACTTTACCCCTAAATAGAATAAAAAGATGTCATTGATCCTAGTATAATTTAATTTATTAAGATTCATTTTTTTATTCCATTTTAATCTCTAGATACCCCGATTTTTAATTAAATGATCAAAAAAACACGATATATGTACCTATCCTACATATCCACCCAACAAGTAGCACTGCCTAACCTAAACATTAAAATTGTATGAGGTTCTTAATTTGAAAAATAGGTCACCCTAATTTATCTTTTCCTACCCATTCTCCCTTTCATACATCATCAATTATACATAGCCTAAACTTTTCCTCTAAAAACACATATAATCCTTCCAAGTTCTTTATGTCATGATTCATCATTTTTCTAAATAAAACTTACTTTTATACCATACTTTCACAACCCCTCTCCATTGATACCCCTCATGTGCTGACAGTGGAGAGAAAGAGTTGACCCCAAATCCCCACCTTTAATAGGATTCAGATTAGTGATAAGAAATGAGGGTATAAGAAAAAAATAGGATTCATTATCCTCATAATATAAATCAAGGAAATCAGATAAAACCCAAACCACTAACCGAAAATATATCATAACTATACAAAATAACCATCATCAGAAAATTCTTTTATAAGGATACAAATAAATTTACCAATAATAAAATACTACTATGTGATATCATAAAGAATATACTCTATAGAAACTATACCTGTCAAATATTAATATCAAAAAATGCCTTTAAAATCATATAAGAAGCCTAGAAAATAATTTATATATATTTAGGTTGAGAATAAAATATATACTCATGATGATCAACACACAGGGCCCCTCATAAAAATGTGAGAAGAGTATAAATATGATCTAGAGAGGGAATAATGAGGCTAAAATTCACAAAAATATGTCAACTAATTCACCAAATCATCGCCAATTATTACTCACCAAGTAAGATATAGAAAATAATTAGATAATTTCAAATAACATATAATCACAGTTCCTTTCAACAACATCCCAATATGTTCTCGACTATTATTCCCCAATATTTGACATCTTGTTCTAACATCCATTAAAAAATAGACTGATCAAATATTTGAAAAATCATTATAATTCATGTGTCCCATCTCTAATGACTTAGTTTATTAAAAATTTGATAGAAATAAAACACATTCATTCCTTTTACCATTCACGAACCCAACCAAAAATCACATCAGGTTCTGTCAGTGACTGTTAAAAAATTATCACTATAAATCACCATAGACTAATCTATAATGAATAATAATTGATACCAATTGAGAATCATCACTAATAATAACAACCAATGAAGCATTCATAATCAGGAATCACCAAAAACTAAGCAATCATCACATCAAATTTCAACTGATGGGAGAGTGAGGGAGATCGGGTAGTTAGACATCTACCCTCACCATCAAAGATGTTGGGGAAAACACCAGGAATCCTTAACATTTGGGGGCTTGTAAGAAGATCCAAGTCAGATGGGGATAGTATTGAAAATAACATATAAATACAATAATATATAATCCCACACAAAACATAACATTAGTGTCAACATAAAAAATACTAATATCGACCAAAATACGGTGATGTCACCACATGACATCCACCACCAAATAAATCCACCAATAAATATAACTCAACACACAAAACAAAAAAAAACATTATATTAATACAGTATTTATTAAAAGGATTAAACATTTCAAGGTTTACAAATTAAAAACCATGTTCCTTTCATTTAAATACCCTATTACAACCCATTTTTCATCATTTCATTCATTGATTGATCACTATATATTGAATTCCATACCATAATTATTTGATTACAACATATTCCATTCCCATTATATCATTAAAAATAGAATTCCATGCTTACTAGGAATCTAAAATAAGGATACAAGAAAACATATGCTTAGTTGATCATAACGAATCAACCCTAATTGAGTAATTATTATCAAACAATCACCCAGAGTATCTCTTAACGCACCCCATTCTAAAAAAATATTTCCCCAATGTTTTAATATATTCCACCCTCAAACTGGTCACTAAATTCACTGTATAGAACCCATAATGTCCTCCCAACCATAAGGTAATTTCAACAAGAAAAAAAATTAACTAATATAAAATTTTAGGTCATATAGTTTTCACTACATTTTTTTATAGTTGTTTTTCATAACATTTCATTATATCTTTCTTGGTTATTCTACAAAAAATTTACATATTTTCAAACAAACAGATCAAAACTATGTTAATATTCGCAATATTTTATGACTAGTGATTTCATACAATCAGTTATAACTGTGGTTCGTAATTATCTATAGGGGAACACATAGTAAAATAACATCAATTGATAATAATTATATCATCTTGTTACCCCAAAATAAAATCAATGGTCTCAATAATGTAGAAACTAGTAATGAACTGTTAACTCAACCCTCTCCCATCATGTTAAAAAATATTATTCATTTATCTTGGTAATTATTTTTTTTCGAACCACCCAAAACAAAAAAACACATGCAAGTTTCATATATGAACAATATTCGAAGAGAATAATGATCTCTTACCTCAATCAAGTATTTCTAATTCCCCATTATTGATTTAAGAAAATAGAACATGATAATGAAAATGAGATTGTATAAATGATGTATCTAGACCCTAGAAATAATATTCCCATGAATATCCAGCCACAACACTACCCAAACCAACTATACTCTAAAATAGCCATGATTTTAAAATATATATACAATGGAAATCGATTTGACGTATCTGATACCTTATTTTCCGTGAACCACCGAGCTTATATGAACAGTGAAGTATTTTATTATTAAATTTCTCCATTATTACATTGCAATTAAAATTTAAGGTATGAATAAGGGTAACCATGTTATAAAAAATATGAATTAAGGTTTCACTTAATACACATCTATTGATTTATTCTATAAAAATAAATTTTGAAGTTTTAATTATACGAATAAAATCTTATAAGCCCTCATTTTTGAAATCCTACATATTATGTAATTTTATTTAAATAAACTATAATTACCACTATATATAAATGTTAAAACATTTTTATGAATTATATAAATAATGGAATTATCATTTTCAATTTACAAAAGAAAAAAAATGATGGTAAAAATCGATCTAGTTTTAGAAAACATGTTTTATTATACGTAATGTATTTTATCTTAATAAGTTGAATTAGTTAGTGTTTATGTTTTATTTTAATTACAGTATTATATTATATATTTAACCATATATATTTAAATTAATATAATTGTAGTTAATAGTAAATAAATGAGAATAAAAACATTTTTATAGTAATGAATACATTTTTTTGAAAATTTTTTTTTTTGTATTTTGTGAGAGGAAATTAGAATAAATTTTTACTTACATTATAAGTATAATATTGTAAAATACATTACATATTTATAATTATTAAAATAAAAATTAGGTAATAAGATTAAATTAATTTTTATCCTTAATGTATAGTTAACATGGTTAAAATATAACACCACAATTAAGGTTAAAATATGTTAAATGCAATTAAACTATGGGATATGGAATCTAATATAAAAAACCCATATATTTATCTACTTGTATGAGACAATTTAGACCCCCATAACATTATTTTTGAAATTTTTATCTTTTTTACACTATTAATATAGATGAAATTTATTATCTTTAAATATTCATAATATTTAAAAGGGTGTCACACCTAACTGATAAAAGGGAATATTATATTATCAGTTCTCAAAAAAAATATTGGATAATATATCAGACAACACCTACTCATATATCTTTCCAAATTCCCTCCCCACATCTTAATGGTCTCCTCATCACCAAAATGAAATTTTACAAAGTGTTAAGTTATAAGTCAAAGGAAGACACTGAAAGGAGAGGTAATTGTCTTTACCGACCTACTTCAAGTTTCATTCATTGTTAAAAAAAATAGTATAAATTTTTTAATATAATTAAATAAATATATTTATTTCTTAGAGATGATTTTTTTTAAAGGTGAAAAAATTATATTATTCCATCAAATGGAATTAGATTGTGTATCTCATGATTATGTTGGTACTCTCATCTCTTTGAAGCAACATGTTCCATTTTTTCATCACCAACTAACATGACTAGGTATGTTTATGAATTTATTGAATATATATGAAATATATGAAATAATTATAAGTATGTGGATATAAAGTACTAATTTATTTATTTTATTCTCATTCATTGAAAAATGAATACATTACTCGTGCCTTTTGTATGGACTAATGTCTCCACTAAATGACGTAATTCATTTTTCATTATCTCCTAACATAGAGATTTCTAAAAGTGTATACAATGAATAAATATAATATTAATAAATAATTAATATTCAGGAGATTACGAAACTATAAACTAGTTGCAAGGATTTTAATTTACATACTAATACATGCATTGAAGTGAAACACAGTGAACACACAAGATATTTTTTTTGGTAATGATTTACCAAATAACTTGTTGTTCGAAATTATGAAAGAATCATATATTGTTATGTAAGTATTACTCTGGTTCCAATATAGATTTATAAAAAATATAAATTTATTATATTGATTTTTATAGTTTTTATGAAGTAATTCAATACATGATGTAAGGGTTTATTTTATAATTACACTTTTTTTCCATGATTATTTGTGATTTAATTTCAATCATTGGAAAATTATATTTTTTTCACTATTATATAACATTTATTATATTTTCTTATGTTTATTTTTTGGATCATCATGTATTATTATAATTTTATATCTCTTTGGTACTAAAAAATTCTTAAATTATGTTTTTAAAAAAAGTTAACAAAGCTACACTTTATTTTATAATGAATATTTGTCCTCTATATCCATTTTCATAAAACATTTTTATGTTTTTTTTACAAACTAATATATATTTCCTAATTTTATTTTTTACTACCTTTTATTTTCTATAAAAGTTTTTAAAAGTAAACCTTTCAAATTGGTTCTGTACGAATCCATTTTAAATTTTTACATAAGGGTGAAAAGAAATTTTTTAATATATAAGATAAGAATATATTTTCACACATCCAACTATTTTATTTTTCATGAAGTCCCCATTACATGTTTCCATGGAATATAAAGGAAAAAAATACTCCCATTTTTCTATGAATTTTTAGTTTTAAAAGTTATTATTAAAATTTTATATTGCCTTATTTTTCATAGTGTATTTTAAAATATTTCATAAAAGTACATTTTATACTTATCAAAATACTAAAAATATTATATTTATATTTATGGATATTATATAATGATACCATGAAAATTATTTCTCTATAAGAATTAAGATTATGCATTATAAAGGTTCTTATGAAACTCTTTAATTTCCATGAGTTTATTAAGTGATGCTGGAATCATGAATATAATGTTATTATGGAACACATATGTTTAGTCTGTCATTCTGTAAAGAGTTATTCCATTTAATCCCAAAAATTAATTATGTACATGTGTCATATATTATTTAATTACAAAGGGATGCAAGAAAAATATTTATGATCCAATACACTAAGGTATTATGATAATAAATCTTGTTCAAATATATACACTGACATTAGCAATAATATCTGATCTAGTATACTAAAGGATGTTGTTAAAAATTATTTATCTATTATATAATAATATTGTGGAGATGATTAAAGATTAAATATGATATGGGATATCAGTGATGAAACATGATCCATTATAATATGGGATTGTGGTATTTACTACAGATCATAAGTGTCGTGATTAACTATATATAATTTTATGCCACATTCTTATGTTATTCCATAAGACAATGTTATTCTTTTTTCATTGATCATAATAATGTATTTTTTAATACTTTGTTTCATGATATAATGAATTTATGATGTGACCCTTATTTTATAAACTATATTCTTTTAAAGAATAAATTTTTATGTTATGCACCAGATTATATTCCCAAACTATTATTCCCATCTTATGACCACTTATTATATTTGAGTGATATCATTCACGCTTATCCTTACAGAGAATTTGGGGACATCCATTCGAATGTTTCCATTTCTCTTGGTTGTTATGAAAGGTTTTATATAGGATATGTCTAAGAAGAGTACTATTTGAGAAGTTCTTTATGGGATAGGTAAATGCTTTTTCTGGAAATACGATAATTATTTATCTAGTATCCAAATATACTAAAATGTTATAGTTCATGAGTTAATATTATAATGAAAAATAATGAATATTAATCAAAAATGATTTAAAATATCTATATTTTAATATTAGTCCACCTTAGTTGGTATCATAGAAGGGGTTAATTAACTTTATATACTTGGTTATTAAGAATAATAGGATAGAACCAACAAAAACATATGTAAAAAAGGGGTATTGGATTAGCTAATGTGAAATAGGTTAATCAAATTTATTATAATTTAAGAATTATCATGATTTATTTTATTATTATATGATTCCCCATTCAGATTATTGTTACTTAGGTACTTACATTAATAGTTTTTTTAGAAAATTGATGGAACATGAGAAATAATATTAGAAATAAATATCAAGGGAAGTGAAATGAATAGCCTCTTGAAATCCCACATTTCATGGGAGTTTGAATGAATTTTTTTAATTATTTTCCATCTCTTTAAAGTAATTATTAATAATGTGAACCATATTTACCTTTTAAAATAACTAAAGAAGAAGATATATTCAATTGAGACTTGTATACTAAAACTTCTAACTTTTTTGGGTCAATAATCCTCTATTTTAATTATAATTGATCAATTAAATAGAAAATATATTTCTGACTCTCCAATTATTAGAATTTTTTTTGTTTTTTGATCTATATATCACTTGGATGTTTTGACTGATCACTAGTGGACTCTTATAAAAAACACAAGGAATGAAAAATAAATCATATCTATTAAATAAAAGTATATTAAATGTGTACTAATAAATAAGGATTTTCCTTGAAATATTAATACTAAAATGTATAGGAAATTTCAAGATATGAAAAATGATGGTGTTTAATCCTATAATATTTATAAGTATATATTAAAAAACTCAAAATGTACATTTTTTGTTTTATAATCAACCCTAATATAAAAATATATTGGTTTCTCAGTGGATTAAAATTAATTCCATAAATAAAATTATCTATCATAGCATTTAGTATCTATGAATAAAGTATTTAATGTTCATTCATGGTAGAAATGGAAGCTAAAAAATCATAATGTTCTACAGATTATGGTAAAAAATTATATAATGTTTCAGGGGAACTAAAAAAATGTATTGTATTCTTTAAATATAACCTAACTACCTATAGTAATAAAATGTGGAATGAATTGTAATTTGGAATTTATCATGGGGTAAGGATATTATTTAAATGTATTAGATCCAACCATGAGCATTTGATTACTAAGGGAATATGGAAAGGCCAAAAAATAACAAAGTAGATTAAGGTTACAACTAATGAACTTCAATTATCAAAATATAAATATGTTGATATTTATGTGAATCAATTTCTCAAATTGATGGGATAAATGTTGATAATAATCCATGACCTCCTCCTAATCTATATGATAAAGGGAAATCCTATTAAATCACATCATTTGAAGTAGGTAAAAAATTTACATTGTGAAAGGTACACATATCATCCACAATATAACAAGAAATATATTATTGGATACTAATTGAACCCACACATTTATATATAGAGAATTTTTTAAGGTTATTACTTCCTCACCATAATGGTAATATGTTTATTTTTTTATGAATAATACTAATAGTGTTATGAATGAATCATATGCCTATATTTCCACTTCGATAAATGTTTATACGAATGTAATTATAGAAAATCTTGTTATTCCCTCTATTGTATTTTATGAATTTATTTTGGGAATAGATTTTATCTCTCTATATATTTCCCATATGAATTTATAATTAATGGATTTAAAATTTTATATTACATGTCAGCCTATGATTATCTATGGATGCAAGTATGAAACTGAACTTTTAATGAAAAGTACACCCACTATAATTATATTAATACCTATATATGAAGGCAATTTATCTTAATTTGTTTAGTAGAAACTCAACAATGAAGATAGTGATATTTTTAGAGAATATATTGATTTATTTATAAATATTTATCTATTCTTCCATTGAATATTGAAGTTGGGTTTCCAATATATCATAGACCTATTACGACGATAATTTTAGTGTATCTTTATATTATAAACTAGAATGAGTTGTATGAATTGAAAAAAACACTATGGGAATCTTTATAGAGGATTCATAAAACCTATTCATTCATCTTTGGATGAATCAGTTCTTTTTCGTATGAATAAATAATGTTTAATTCTCTTATTTATTTAATATTGAAAAAAATATCATTTTATGACCAAGAAAATGTATCATGTAACAAATATTGATTATTTATTTGATCAAATTATTAGAGCTAAATAATTTCAAAAGATTAATCTTCATTATATCTATCTTTAAATTAGGATTAAAAGGGAGGAAAAACATTAAGAAGTCCTTCCATATGTGTCATGTATGCTATGAATTTATTGCAATTCCATTCAAGAATTCCAATTCCCTCATTAATGAGTAATTTATTTTGAGATTACCATGATCAATTATTGTTATTCATAATTGATGGTATTTTTATATAATCCAAGAGGAAGGGAAAAGATAAAAAACACTTTGAAATTGTGTTGAATATCTTAAGGAAAGAAAAATTTTATGACAAATTTAGATAATGTGTTTTTTATAATTAGTTTCATTAATGGTTCATGTAATTACAATGGAGCGTATTTGGGTTGGTCTGTTAATATTAGATTTTGTTGTGGAATGGCATTGATCCACAACTTTTATCGAGTTCCGATGTTTTATTTGACCTGGTGGACACTATATATTCTTTTGGATAAAAAAATCATGCAAAGAAATACATTAACCACATTGATTTGTAAGGTATTCAACTTCTTTAATGTGGATTAATGTGAAGAAAAATCTGAGTTATTTTGAGATGGTTGTTTGGTGAAATTATGCTTACACTACCCTATAGTGGAGAATGTTGTTTTATTTATATTAAACTATTATGGAATGCATTGAAATTGTTTCTCACATAGGAAATGCTATTTTGAGTCACACATTCAACTGTATCCAATTCAGATATGTGGTGTACCTCATCGTGTTAGAGAATCCACTATTCGGAATTGAATAATAAATTTAGCTTTAGAACTTAATATATTTCTCATATAGTAGGTTATTATGGGAGAAAAATTGAAACCTTATAGGACAGATGGATATCATATTTGATGGATTTCAATGATATTTGGGATCAACAACTTACCCAATTTGAATTTTCTTAAAATAATAAATTTCATTCAGTAATTCAGATATTTCCATATGAATCACTCGATGAGACGAATTGTAGAACTCCACCATTAATGGATTAAGTATGAGAAAAAATTCTATTCGATACTACACTATCTGTGGAGATTTTATAAAATGGATAATATATTCAATAACATTTATGGGAAATTAGAGTCAACTAAAGTGTTATTTTGATAACCAACATTGATATCTATATTTTTTTGTAAGACAAAATTAATTTTTATTCATATATCCATGGATTTAGTTTATTATATTTGTAAGGAAGGGGAAAAAATCCCATAATATATTTTTCCATTAGGAATATTTATCTAGTAGGGAAGGTAGATTGTCACTTCGTGCTACATGCAAATCATTCGCAGGTGGATGATGTGTTCCATGTATCGCATTTGTGTAAGTACATACCTGGACCATCACACGTACTAAAATTAGATTTGTTAGATCACAATAATTAAAATAAAGAACAATATATTTAGAATTTAGATTTATGAATGAAATTTTTTTGGAATAAATCTAATCACCTCGTAAAAGATTTGTGGAAAAACCATATGTATGATGAAATTACATGGGAACCTAAGGTTGTAATGGGACAAAAAAATATTGATTTTTTTATTTAATTAACATGATATTAGGAAAATTAATTTTAATGTGGTAGGGTGGTATATTTTAACAACCCATTATTATGGAATATATATTCCTTTATAATAATTTTGAATTATTTTAAAGCTTTCAATATAAGAAACACTCAGCTTATATAAATCATGATAAATTTTATTATGAAAAGTGCTAGTTATAACCTAGGTATTAGA
Source organism: Viscum album (assembly GCA_963277665.1). NCBI lineage: Eukaryota > Viridiplantae > Streptophyta > Magnoliopsida > Santalales > Viscaceae > Viscum > Viscum album. The sequence goes on along the minus strand of OY728153.1, from coordinate 303,064,064 downwards.
TTGGTGAGTATTAAAATGATTAACCACATTAAAAAAAATATAATATGGTTTCTCAGATGTAAATGTCTTTATTAATTCTTCTGAGATATGTACTCGTATAAAAATAACAATAATAAAATCAAATAAGACCCAATTTTTCAATATATTATGTGTTTTTTTCAAAATAAAATGTATTTTTCCTATCAAATCAATGATTAATAATATTTATGATGTATATAAAAAAATGGAAAATAATTTAGTTGGTTATAAATTATGATAAACCCATTTGATGTTAAAAAATATATTTTTCAATAATAGTCTTATTGTTCAAAATTTATTTTTTCTTAATATATTGAACTAATGAAATTTATAAAATTATTTTTAATTATTATTATAGATAATATATTAATCAATATATATTATTTTTTTTCTAATGGTTATTAATAAGAATGTAATGGGAATATATAAAATTAGGCTAAATACGATATTTTCTCAAAATGGGTATTAAGCATTTTTTGTAGGAATATTAGAATTAGTTTATGTTACATTTAGAAATTGAATCCTATAATATAGATTATATATTAGAAATAATCATGGTAAATTGTCTTTAATATTTTTAACTAAATGTTTATATGTATTGAATTTCTACCAAGGTAAACTATTTATCACCACGGTTGAGGTTAAAATGTGTAAAAAGGATTAAACTAAGGGAGAAGGCCTCTAATATCAAATAAAACATATATTTATCTGATTGGTGAAGTTTCATTGATATTATGATATCTTTTATGTTTATTTTTCATTATTTTTATAATATCTTGGCATGGGTGCCACGTAACGATGCCCTGAGCCGGTTAGTTACATGACCTCAGGCGGCCTCCATATACGTTAGAGGATGCTGACTAGTAGCATGGGTCTGGTAAGTAAGTAGTGAAGAGACTATACCCTCTTTTATTAGAGTAAACACTTTCAAAAATACTACACATTTCTAGAATAATATATAGAGACAAACAATACTGATATCGGAATATTATTACGCAGTAAATACAATATCCAATTGAAGAGGAAAATCTCTTCAGGTTAATGTATGTCCAAGGTAACAAAATTTAAACTAGAAAATAAATACACCACTGACTCCCATGAGTATCATGAACTACATATGGTCCCATCCCATTGATCTATCCCAATTCAGCTATCTAACTCAGAGCATTTCCCATAACTTGTCCAAAAAAAAGTCTGCATAGGTTAATATGAGGCAGTCCAGGTCGGGTTTGAGTACAAATTAGTATGCTACTACCAACGAAGTCCAATAAAATCCGGTGAATAATAGTATATAAATTTTTATAAAGGATAAATAAATTAACAAATAAATCAATTTACATTTATTCAATTATCCCTTATTTAATAGTATAAACCTCTGTGTTCATGCGGACACCCGAACCACAATAAAATATTCATCCTACACTGGAGTCTGATTTATTTTCAAGGGATACCACAAGTATTAATTTCCATGTTACCAATCATTATAAAAATTCATATTTAATTTTTAAAAATACCTAATACTTGTAAATTAGTTCGACATGAGTAATGAGCACAATAGGCTCTAACCTCAAGGGTCTATAGTGAGAAATAAAAAACGAAGCATAAATTCTTCTTGGGAAAAGATGAGAAATATATCATAGTATTTTTCCTCAAAGTCTCACATGGTCCTTCGACAAATAATAAGAATGTTGAATAGTATTGTTCCCTTAATGCTATCACATTCCTTATGTAACCAATATTAGAATCTCTCTCAGTTATCTTCCCATAAGGCTCTTATAGTCCTTAAGTAAATAATATTATAGTCTCCATTGGTCTTCTCCTTTAAATATCATTATTACACCCTGATTATTGCATGTGCTACTTCATGCCATCATTATCATAATCATTTTCCATTTCACTAGACATTCAGTTATTTAATTCACAAATTAATTAATCATTTATAATCCTTCAATTAATTCATCAACTAATTGGTCATTCTATCTATATTAATTAATTCAACAATTAATTAACTACATCTATTCTACAAATTACTTCACCAATTAATTAATTATTTCACAACTCAGCATCAAATAATAAATTCACCAATTCATTATTATCAATTTATAATTAAATAATTTTATAATTAACAAAACCATAAATATCACCCAATTCCATTACCAATTCAACAATTTTTTCCCATAAATACCCTTAATTAATTTCCTAATTAATTATGTACATAAATCTCATTAATTAATTAATTAATTAATTTCCATAAACTAAAAATACCATAACTAATTACATAATTAATTATCTCAAAATGTATTATCCATATCAGGTAATTAATTCCATAATTAATTAGTTAATAAAATAATGCATTTATATGATTAACAGGGAGTATATCATAATATCAAACACCCCATTAATAAAAAATTAATTAAATAATTAATAAATTAAATCAATCACATTAATTAATTCTGAAATTAACTTAAGGAATATGTTCTAATTAATCAATTAAACAATTAGTTAACCATATATTTCTTATTAATTCATTCAGAAATTAATTATTCACATCTCTCTATTTAATTAGTTCAGTAATTATTTATCTCATTCATAATCTCAATAACCCAAAATTAATTCTACAATTAATTGTCTAGAATCATCTATTTCAATCTCCCATCATCAATTCAACAATTACTATTCCATGATTCTGATGCTTTTCTCGGGGTGCAAATCCATCTATTTGAAGAGGTCATGCTGATTGTTGACCTTCATTCCCTCTTTCCAAAGGCTGGAGATATCCTTAACTTATTCAAGGATGTTTTCTACGTGATCAAAACAAGATGATGGGATGTCAGTTCATTCTTCCTTATATTCCTCCTCGGAGTTCGTCACCTAGTCCAGGACTCCCTTAAAGATTAAGACATTATTAGTGAAACTCTTCTCAGTGCCATGTCTTTATGAATGCCAGTTAATTACACTGCTTCTGTTAGGACATTCTAATGGGTCCAGTTAGGGGAACATGTAGAAACCCAAGCTTGACGTACATGGACATTACATTACTTTTTTGGAATACATAATAGATAACAACAAATGACACCCAAGGACCGTAATAGTTTAGTGTCTTTGGAAACATGGAACATAATCTTCATATCATGGTAAAATATCTTCAACATCTCCCATAAATATCTTCCCCTTTTGGTTCCTTACATAAAACCATTATTTATATCCTTTGGGAAAAGAAAAAATAAAAAGGGAGATCCAAAATGCTCAGTAACGGTATACATTGGGAGCTTAAAAACAATCCATAAACATTTGCACAAAAAAACATTAACATAAGCCATGATATAAATATTGACAGTACATAAGGCATAGATCATAAAGGAACATTAATCATGATAAAATAGAATGGTAATAAAACATGTAATTGTGGAAACCACTAAGAACATGATATTATTTCCAATGTAGCCAAGGCATTGCTACTAAGACCATCATAGTGAACAAAGTCCCAAATAAGATGGATTTAACTCCTCGTTCTAGTGTTGTATCACTAAACCAGATTAACTAGTCATTTCATCCATTTCTATATCCTGAGATATAAATCTTTACCCAATACATTGGAGGGAGATATAGGTCCCACCCATCTCATAATGAAATCATTTTTACTTGTGCCACAAAATAAACATAAATCATTCATCATACCACAAAGAATAAAATGGTTTTCATAGACATCATCTCATAGTGACATAATCCATACAAAACAAATGTATATTATTTCATCATAAAAAAAATCAAACCATAGAAATAATAAATACATTATACTTGAAACATGAACATGCTAAATAATGCCATCTTAGATGGAAAATAGTTTTGATGAAACAATTAAAATGAATTTTGAGGAAAATATCCTTTCTTCTTCAAAATCATTTTCTTATCACAAAATGCCACACAATTTTAAAAGAAAAGAATTTTATTGAAAATAACCTAGATATATTGAAGAGTAAGCTCCTTGATGAAAAGGTATTATGAAACATTAAAAATATGTTCATTCCGTATAAGTCAAAATAACATTCTCCTCGTACTTTTAACGGAAAAATAAAAAGTACCACTTATGGTAAACCAAAGAAATATTCCATCCATAACACAATGTAAACGTCCAAGAGGAGAAAACAAGACTTTAACATGCATGGAATAATATTAAACACTTTATGAGAAACATTTTATCAACATTGATGAAAAATATAACACTAGTAAATACTTACGTATAAGAAATCTCAGATAAAAATGAGATTGCAAAATTATCCCTTACCTTAGGTCCAATTTCTTCCTTACATGTCCAAAACTCTTGTATAGTGGGTTTAAAAATATTATTAACTTGAAACAGAACCATAATAATATTTATGATATCATATATGATTCACGTATGCCTTTATATTACCCGTTCTTTTGTAAATTCCATGTTAAAGCAGCGTTTAGGGTAAAATTGTTTCATTTATCGTACGCTATTCGAATTGTTGTTCTTGATATTATTACTTATATACTGATTTAATTAATTCCATAATTTAAAAAATCATTTATATTTAATATATATTCAGTATATAAATATATATGATAGATCGATAAATGGAATGAAATACACCGTTCACGGAGATGGTAGGCTGTACGTACGCATGAATGCTGTTTTTGTTTCCATATTGAATTGAATGGAATTAAGTAAAGGAATCATATATGTACATAAATAAATTATCATTATCATTCCATATATTTTATTATTATTCAATATATATACATTATAATCACTCTTGAATGGTTAACATGGAGAATGAATCCCATCGCGTTCATGGAGACGGTAGTCCGTACGTACGCACAAGCAACAATAACATTCTTTTGTTATTAAAATTGTATATAATTGGATGGTATATCATATATAAAGAATCATCATATTGTTATATTTATTATTTATATCATTTATTCTAATTATTATAACCATCCAAATGATGAAATGTTTGAATAACAAACTACACCACGACGTGGGGATGGTAAGCCGTATGAATGCACCTGTGGTGACCTTTTTCATTCATAGGATGGATAAAATAACTAATATGGATTTACAATTTTGATATTAACATCACAATATATATAATATACTAGAGTTATTATTTTATAATGGAATCAACAAAGAAGGATGAAGTTGAAGAAGGAAGGAACTTGAAATAGGTGGTGAGATATTTACCTATTCTTCAGGTTCTTCATTATGATTTAAGAAAAATGGCTCCTTATAATGGCTTTCTGACTAAAGGAAAGACTCTAGGATGAAGGAAGGATAATTGAGAGGGTATTTGGGAAGGTTTTTCCCGTGACAGAAGGCTTTGGAGGTGTGAATTAGAGGTAAGGGGGAGTGCCCTTTTATAAGAGGGATGAGGGGAACCTTAGGAAAAACATAAAATATTATTTTATAATAAATTCATATTCAGTTCATAATGGCTCCAAAGTAACATATTTATAGGATAGAGTTGGGCTTGGTTGAAATCCTCTCAACCAATCGGTTTTAGACAAGTTTAGGTTACCATTTTAACCTTATAATTTATATTTATCTCTATGTTAAATGATATAAGTTTTACTATGTCTTCTTGTAATTTTACACTATATGGTAAATAAACATACTATAAATGGAAAATAGAACCCCAATTGGTTCATTAATGTCATATATATTATTATTTAAGTCTAATGTCTGAGCCTTAGATTTTTAGGACCATTATATCAATTAATAAAATAATATTGGTTTTAAAAACTATTTTATGTCAATTTGGACACTATTTGGTATTTTGTTATTTCTAAATTTATAAAAGCATTATTACTTCGAAAAAAATTTATCTAACCCACCATAATATGTTATATTAACCTAAAAAATTATTTTAATTCATAAAAAATCTCAAATTACATTTATTTGGGTATTTATAATAACAATTAAGTTAATATTTCATTAATAAGGTAATTACTCCATCATCATTGTGTCATAAATAAATTAAATTATTTAATTTTTAAAAATTATAAATAAAATAAATTTATGTTTTAAATCTATTTATATTTCTTATGAATATTTATAGTGGAATTTTTCATATGTAGAACCCTATATTAAAAATATTTTACTTATTAAACATTGATTTTAACTCTTTTAACTCTTCTTCGAATTAAATAATAATAAATGTCCTAATATAATCCAAGTAGACCTAAAGGGTCATATTTTATTCCTAAGGTTGTTTTTGGTCGAATTACACCTATCCAATAAAATTAGGACATGTGTTAGTGTAAAAATAATATCATTTTTACCCTTAATTAGTATATTAACTTTTAACTGTGGTAAATAAAAGTAAAAAGTTACTATTCACCAAAATTATTTTTATCTTATCGAACCACATTTTACTTACTAATATCAACATTTCCCATATGATTTTTGAAATTACACTCACAGAAGTGATAAAATTATGTTTTATGTAAATTTGAAAATTCTCCTAGGAGGTGGATAAAAGACCGTAAAAAGTTCAATAAAATTTTTATACATATAAAAGTATTATAAAATTACTCTAATAAATTAAATTGAACTTATATAGGTATTATATATCTATTTTTAACAAAAATAATTTAATATAAATTATTATTTAAATAAAAAAGTCATTTTAACAAAAAACCCAGTGTTTTCACTATTCATCAAAAATTGAATGTTTTAAAAAAAATACAAAAACATCACCCTAGGTTAATTTCAATATGCTGAATCAAAAAAAGAAGTCCATTATGAATGATAAAATTTATAAAAATAAAAAAAGTGGGAATTAATATTCATAACGGCTAGTTTATATAATATTTTAATAACATATCGTTGTTTCATGAAACCTGGTATTGCGTACTACACACGCTATCGAGAAAGATCGTGATTTCATGTAATGGAAGCCATGTCTGGGTAGCATGTAGTGAAATCTCCCTTTGGTGTTTCATAAAACATAATCAAATCTTATTTCATTTACACATTAAACAAAATCTATACTAAATGTTGCGTAGAATAATTTCCACAAAACGAACTTGAAATTGTGTGTAACACGAGCCAAGAATAGTGTTGCGTATACTGCAAGCTAATACGGTGTTGCATATAGCACAATCTAATGTTGGTGTAGTGTACAATAGATGCCATCAAATAAATTAAAAAGAATATATCTCATAAAATCTCGGGGTGTTATATTCTACCCCCCTTAAAATAAATTTCGCCCATGAAATTCCTCGGGATTATAAATTGCTTAATAATTGAATGTTTCATTCATAGAAACCCACATCGTAAAAATTAATACGGATTCTTAATTTTAGAAACATAAGTATGAAACATAATGGTTACCCAAATTAACTCATCATTGGGTTTCCACAAAGGAGAACATAGGTGAAAATATGGATATGGAAGAGAAATCTAACCATCAAGATCAGATGCAGAGTGGCAGAGGACATGGCTATGAAAAATCCAAAAATCACAAAGCCATAAATTTTTGATGATCTATGGTACCATCTGAATCATCATATATGAGGGTAATATGACAACATTTTTTGTTTTTACGATCATTTCCCTAATGTTGAAAATTTTTTAAATTAGGAGAAATAATTACTTGATTTTAATGTAATATCATTTTTGGTCATTCCATGAACAATTTAAACTTCATCCCTTATTAAAGAAATGAAGTTGAATTTTCCATTCTTGAAGTGTCAATAGACCATTTGATAGGATATTCCATATTTCTCTACCACAAAAGTCATAACACAATTTATAAAATATACATAAGTCCATCTATGCTGAAATTAATCATATATGGTTCTTAAAGTAGACTTATAATTCATCTATCATACCTTTTAAAAAAATAAAATTATATTATACTAACTAGGGACTTTTTGTAGGGAAGTGGTAGGAAACAAAGTCCTGTCGCACATCAGTTGTGGGTTCAATTCCCGCATCCCTGTTTGATCCATTAGGTTGTCGCCCATCCCGCTAGTTGTCCTTTTTCTAAAACTATACTATTATAACATTCCAGAAATAATATCGAAAAAAAGTTATAGCTTTAAACAATACGATCTAATGTCCAACCTAATCCATTTCAATCTTTAGGATTATCCAAAATACATCTATCCAATCTCATATTATAAATAAAAATATTACTAGAGAGGTCATCTACCAAGCATGTGATTACCATCATTTATCCCCCATATATCATAAGATATATCTTGTTGTTGGTTACATTCAAAACATGTGAATAACTTAATCATGTATTCTATTGAAAAATTCATACCCATTGAACTTTAGTGAAAACATGAATTCTGTCAAAAGTTAACTCTTTCCACATAACAAAATCCCAAAATTTCAATATTCTGAAACCATGATATCAATTTGTCCTTATATCAGTCATGAGATCATTAATACTATCAATCAAATTATTTTCGCCATATCCCTTCATTATGCACGTATCATCTGCTTTCCAAAAATATTTCAATCACTTTTCATGGTTACCGGTACCATATAATTATTGAAAACCACAATAAACCAATACATATATAATCTAGTATTCCACAATACTATAAATGAGATTCCACAACATTATTTCGGAATCCTGTTACATAAACCCATAATCATTCCACTACATCATTGTTATACTCAACCTCGCTAATAGTTATTTCATGTGACATCCCTTTATTCCTTTGCCTTTAGAGGTTGTTGTGGTCGATCATCATTAAACATTTCATTAGGGAATTGACTAGCATAAGGCCCCATTTCCTTTCACTTGAAGAATTGATGTGTTGGTGGTGTATTTTCTATAGTTTTTTCTCTATTCACATATTTATAAACCTTTTTCCCATTACTTTGGAACTTATCTACTTGATGAACTTCTTTTCCACACTTAAAACATTTTCTAGTCTATTTAAGACAATATCCCCAAGATTCTTTCCACACTTTGAGAATAATGAAAAATTTGTCTTATTTTCACCAGCGTTTTGAGATTTTTTCTCCAACTCCATCTTTCGTTTCATGTCCAAACCATTAGATTGTTATGTTTCACCAACTTTTAGTTCTACCTTGATAACAGAACACACTATTTCTTCATAGCTACAGAAGTCTCTTATATATAATTCCCTTCGAAGACTTGGTTTTAAGCCACTGAAGAATCGATCAACTGTACATTTAGGTTGGATGATAAAGCCATACGCATACATTGCAATTCTTGTATAATTCTCCTCATATAAACCAACAGATTCATCGTCCTTTTTTTAGATCAAGGAACACATATTCCATATTTGTTTGAAGAATACGAAGTAATTAATTATTGAAAAACAAGTTATTGGACTCGTCCCATTCCACAGATTCAATTTCATCTTCAGGCCTTGTATTTTTAACAAGAGTCTACTACTAGTCTGCTTCACCTTCTAACCATTTAAGAGAAAAAATGACTTTTTCATGCTCTAAACAGTGAAGTATTGAAAATATCATTTCAATGGTACAAATCCATTAATTAGCAACCAGTGGATCTGAAGACCCACTCAAAGAAGGTGGACGTTTCCTCATGAAGGACTCAATATAATATTGTTCCTTTATATACTCATTTGGAATTACATAATGATTCATAGATTGTGTAAGTATAGAATTAAGATTTTTCACTCCATCTCTTATAACATTGGTTTGTTCAGAAGGACAATCATTTCACACTCCATTACATTGATCAACACAGTTCTTTCGGTTTCCAACCATCGTCTAAAACCCAAAAAGAATAGTGTGAGAGGAAAAAATCATGATAGGAAAACATCATAGAAAAAGGGGTGTAACATCAATATATAACAACTTAGATTTAATTCATAGATTGTTACCATAATTCTAGGACTATAACCTATACTTATACTTAACCTTTGAGACATCGCTTGACAAACCATAAAAATATCTCTATGGATTTCACTAAAGTTTTTGCATTCTAGTTTCCAAAGTTTAACTAAACCTTTCCTCTGATTACAACTATAGAGAAACAATCTTTACATACATGGAAATTACATTACTTTTGAGGAATATATAATAAATAACAAAAAATGACACCCAGGGACTGTAATAGTTTAGTGTCTTTGGAAACTCGGAACATAATCTTCTAATCATGGGGAATGATCTTCAACATCTCCCATAAATGTCTTCCCCTTTTTTTCTTAAATAAAACCTTTATTTGTATCCTGGTTAAAAGAAATCATAAAAAGTGTGAGCTAAAATGCTCAGTAAGGGTAAACATGTAGATCATAAAAACAATCCCTAAACATTTGAACGTAAAAACATGAACATAAGCAATGACATAAATCTTGGTAGTATATAAGGCATAATCATAAGGAACATTAATAATGATAAAATAGAATGGAAATAAAACATGTAATTGTGGCATACATTAAGAACATTATATGATTTCCATAGTAGCCAAGTCATTGCTTCCAAGACCATCATAGTAGACAAAGTCCCTTACTGAATCGAGTTCACTCCTTGTTCTATTCCGGTATCACTGCACCAGATTAGCTTGCTGTTCCAGCCATGTCTATATCATGAGATATAAATATTTACCCAATTCATTGGAGGGAGATATAGGTCCCACCCATCTCATAATGAAATAATTTTTTTTGCCACCAAATAAACATAAATCATTCATCATAACCCAAAGAATAAAATGGGTTTCATAAACATCATCTCATCGTGACATAATCCATTTTAAATAAATGGATATCATTTCATCAAAAATAAAAATCAAATAATGTGAATAATAGTGATATTATATTATAAACATAAACATGCTAAATAATGTTATCTTATATGTAAAATAGTTTTGATAAAACACTTGAATTGAATTCCTGAGGAAAATATCGTTTCTTCTTCAAAATCATTTTCTTTTCACAAAATTCAACACAATTTTAAATGAAAAGGATTATATTGAAAATAAACATGAAATATTATAGAGTAATCTTCATGATGAAATGGCGTTTTGAAACCGTAAAAATACATTCATTCCATATAAGGTAAAATAACATTCTTCTCGTACTTTTAACAGAAAAGTAAAAAAGTACCATGTATGGTAATCAAAAGAAAGATTCCTTCCATAACACAAAGTAAAAGTCAAAGTGGGTTAAAAAAACATTAAACATTCCTGGAATAATATTAAACAAGTTATGGAAAACATTTAATGTATATGGATGAAAAATATAACCACATTAAATACTTATGTATAAGTAATCTCGGATAAAAAAAAGATTGCCAAATTATCCCTTACCTTAGGTCCAATTTCTTCAATTCATGTCTGAAACACCTTTATAGTGGGATTAAACATATTATTAACTTATCTCATAACCGTAATAATATTTATGATATCATATATTATTCAATTATAACTTTATATTACCCGTTCTTTTGTAAATTCCAGGTTATTGCAGCATTTTGGGTAAAATCGTTTAAATTATCGTACATGTTTTGAATTGTTGTTCTTGATATTATTACACATATACTGATTTAAAATATTCTAGAATTTAAAATATGATTTATATATAATATATATTCAGCATATAAATATATATGAAATATTGATAAATGGAATGAAATACACCGTTAATGGAGACTATAGTTCATACGTACGCATGAATGTTGTTTTTATTTCCCTATTAAATTGAATGGAATTAAATAAATGAAACGTATATGTAAATAAAATCTAGTATCATTATTATTCCATTTCATTCATGATTATTTACTATATATACTTTATAATCACTCTTGAATGGTTAACATGGAGAATGAATCTCATCACGTTTGGGGGGATGGTAGTCCGTATGTATGCATCAGCGACAATATCATTCTTTTGATATTAAAATAGTATATAATTGGATGGTATATCATATATAAATAATCATAATAATGTTATATTTATTATTTATATCATTTATACTCATTATTATATCAATCCAAATGATGAAATTTTTGAATAACAAACTACACCATGATGTGGAGACGGTATGTCATACGTACGCACGTGTGGTGACCTTTTTCATTAATAGGATGGAGAATATAATTAATATGGTTGTACAATTTTTATAATAACATCACAGTATATATATGATACTGGAGTTATTATTTTAGAATTGAAATATCAATGAAGGAGGAAGTGGAAGAAGAAATGAATTTTAAATATGTGGTGAGATATTTACATCTTCTTCGTGTTCTTCCTTTTCATTTGATCAAAAGGGATCTTTATGTTGGCTTTATGACTAAATTAAAGACTCTGGGATAAAGGGAGGACAATTGAGAGGGTATTTGGGAAGGGTTTGGCCGAGCCAAATGGCTTTGGAGGTGTGAATTAGAGAGAACGGTGAGAGCTCTTTTATAAGAGGGGTGAGGGGCACCTTAAGAAAAACATAAAATATAATCTTATAATAAATTAATATTGGGTTTATAATGGATCCAAAGTGACTTATTTCGAGGCTAGGGTGGGTATGGGTCAAAATTCTGTCAACCAATAGGTGTTACATGTGTTTGGGTTAACATTTTAACCTTATAATTTAGATTTTACTCTATGATAAATAATATATCTTTTTACATGTCTTCTTTTATTCTTACACTATATGATTAATAAACATACTATAAACTACCAAAAAAACCCCAATTGGTTCATTAATGTCATATATATTATTTTATAAGTCTTTTAAATGAACCTTATATTTTTTGTACCATTATATCAAATTATAATATAATATTTTTAAAAAAACCTCTTTTATGTCAATTTTGACACTAGTTGGTATTTTGTTTTTTCTAAATTATTATCAGAAATATTACTTCGAAAAAAAATTTTCTAAACAACCGTAATATGTTATATTAAACTAAAAAATAGTGTAATTCATAAAAAAACTCAAAATACATTTATTTGGGTATTTATAATATCAATTAAGTTAATATTTTATTAATAAGGTAATTACTGCATCATCATTGTGTCATAAATAAATTAAATTATTTAATATCTAAAAAAATACTGTTATTTCAGAAGTATCTTTATATTTTTAATTAATATTTATAGTTGAATTTATCTTAAGTATAACCCAATATTAAAGATGTTTTACTTATTAAACTATGATTCTAACTCTTTTAACTCTTCTTTGAATTAAACAATAATAAATGTCCAAATCAAATACAAGTTGACCAAAAGGGTCATATTTTATTCCGAAGGATGTTTTTGGTCAAATTACTCTTATCCAATAGAATTAGGACATGTGTTAGGGTAATAATAATTTCATTTTTACCATAATTACAGTATTTACTTTTTACCGCGGTAAATAAAATTAAAAAGTTACAATTCACAAAAAAAAATTATCTTATTAAACCAAATTTTACTTATTGATATCAACCATGTCACTTGGATTTTTTAAATCCACTCATAGAAGTGGTAAAATTATTTTTTATATAAATTTGAAAATTTTCCTAGGATGTGGGGAAAAGACGGTAAAGAGTTCAATAAAATATATATATATATATATATATACTTGTTATAAAATGACTCCAATGAATTACAGTGAACATATATAGGTATTATGTATCTATTTTCTCCTAAAATAAATTTAAATAAATGATTTTGTAGTTTATTTTGTAAGATGAAATTTATAAAATTTTAAAAAGTGGGTATTACTATTTATAATGTTTAGTTTATAAAATATTTTAATAATATATCATTGTTTTGTGAAACTCGATATTTTGTATTACACACGCTATTGAAGAAGGATGGGATTGTGTGTAATACAGGCCAAGTCAGGGCTGCGTGTCGTGAAATCTCCCGTTGGTGTTTCGTATAACATTAACAAAACTTATTTCATTTGTACATTAAAAGAATCTATACATAATGTTGCGTAGAATAATTTCCACAAAACGAACTTGAAATTGTCTATAACACGAGCCAAGAATAGTGTTTCCTATACTGCATTCTAATACGGTGTTGTGTATAGTACAAGCTAATCTTGGTGTAGTTTACAATTGAAGACATCAAAAAAATTTAAAAAAATATATCTCTCATAAAATCACTGGGTGTTATATTCTACCCCACTTAAAATGAATTTTGTCCTCAAAATTCATTAGGGTTATAAATTGTTTACTACATGAAAGTTTCATTCATAGAAACCCACATCTTAAATAAGAATGGTGAAAAATAATTTTAAAAAGTGAAGTATGAAACATAACAGTTAACCAAATTAACTCATCACTCAGTTTCTACATAGGAGAACGTAGGTGAAAATATGGATATTGAAGTGAAATATAACTCTCAAGTTATGATGGAGAGTTGTAAAGGACATGGATATAAAAAAGGAAAAAATCACAAATCCATAAATTTTTGATGATCTAAGGTACCATCTAACTCATCAGATATGAGGGTATTAAGACAACATTTTTGGTTTTCAAGATCAGTTCCCTAATGTTGAAAAAATTTTGCATAAGGAGAAATATTAACTTAATTTCAGTGTTATATCATTGTTGGTCATTCCATGAAAAATTTCCTCTTCATCCCTCATTAATGAAATGAATTTGAATATGTCATTCTTGAAGTGTTAGTAGGTCATGCGATAGGTTATTCCATCTGTCTCTTCCACAAAACGATTAGCACAATTTATTAAATATACATAAGTCAATATATACTGAGATTAATCTTATATGGTTCCTAAAATGGATTTATACTTCATCTATCATATCGCTTAATAGAATAAAACTAGTTTCTACTAAACATGGACTTCTTGTAGGATAGTGGTCAGTGATAAAATCCTTTTGCACATCAGTTGTGGGTTCAATTCCCATATCCCTGTCCAACGCAATGGGTTGTCGCCCATCCTGCAGGTTGTCCTTTTTCTAAAACTATACTATTAAAACATTATATAAATAATATCAAAGAAAAGTTCTAGCCTTGAACAATACTATCTGATGTACAACATAATCCATTGCAATCTTTAGGCTTATCTAAAATACATCTATCCAAACTCATAGTATAAGGAAAAATATTACTAGAGAGGCCATCTACCAAGAATGTGATTACCATCATTTATCCCCCATATATCATAAGATATATCTCATTGTTGGTCACATTCAATACATGTGAATACATTAATCATGTATTCTCTTGAAAAATGAATACCCATTGATCCTTAGTAAAAAATTAATGCTGTCAAAGGTTAACTCTTTCCACATACCAAAATCCCAAAATTTCTATATACTCAAACCATGATATCACTTTGTCCTTATATTAGTCATTAGATCATTAATACTATCAAACATATTATTTTCTCTGTATCCCTTCATTATGTTCATATCATCTACTTTCAAAAAATATTTCAATCACTTCTCATGGATACCGGTACCATATAATTATTGAAATCCACAATAAACCAATACATAGAAATTCCAATATTCCACAATACTATAAATGAGATTCTACAACATTATTTCGGAATCTTGTTACATAAACACATAACCGTTCCACTACATCATTATCATACTAAACATCTCCAATAGTGATCACATGTGGCTTCCCTTTTTTCCTTTGCCTTAAGAGGTTGTTACGGGCGATCATCATTAAACCTTGGATTAGGGAATTGATTAGCATAATTCCCCGTTTCCTTAAACATGAAGCATTGAAGTGTTGGTGGTTCATTCTCTGTAGTATTTTCCCTATTCATATCCTTAGCTACATTTTTCCCATTACATCAGCACTCAGCTACTCGATGTCCTTCTTTTCCACACATAAAACATTTTCAAGTCCATTTAATAAAATCTCCACCATTATTCATTCCACACATTGAGCATAATGAAACATTTGTATTATTTTCACCATAGTTTTGAGATTTTTCCTTGAAATCCATCTTTAGTTTCTTATAAAAACTATGAGATGGATATGTGACACCAAATTCCTGTTCTTCCTTGATAGCACAACACACAATTTCTTCATAGCTACTGAAAAGTCTTGTAGCTAATGCCCTTCGAAGACTTGGTTTTAAGCCAGTGAAGAATCGATCAAATTTACTTTCAGGTTGGATGATAAATTCATATGCATAACTTGCAAGCCTTGTAAAATTTGTCTCGTATATACCAATAGATTCATCATCCCTTTTCTTAAGCTCAAGGAACTCCTTTTTCTTCTTTGTTCAAATAATACGAGGTATGTACTTATTGAAAAACATGTTCTTGAACTCATCCCATTCCATGGATTAAATTTCATCTTGGGGCCTTGTAATATTAACTAGACTCTACAACTGGTATTCTTCACCTTCTAAATAATAAACAACCAAAATGACTTTTTCATGATCTAAACAGTGAAGTATCGAAAATATATTTTCAATGGTACTAATCCATTGTTCAGAAAAAAGTGGATCAGAAGACCCACTGGAAGAATTTGGACGTTGACTCATGAAGGACTCAATAGAATATTGTTCCTTTATCTACTCATTTGGATGTCCAGAATGATTCATAGCTTATGTTAGTATAATAATATAATTTTTCACTTCGTCTCCCAAACATTGGTTTATTCAGGAGGACAATCCATTCATTGTCCATTACATTGATCAACACGGTTCCTTCGGGTTCTAGCCATCGTCTAAAACCCAAAAATAATAGTGTGATTGGAAAAAATCATGTTAGGAAAAAAATATAATAAAGGAGGGGTACCATAAATATATAACATCTTAGGTTTAATTCTAATATTGGTACCTTAATCCTAGGACTATAATTTATAATTATACATAACGATAGAGACATCCCTAGACATACTTTTGAAATATATCTTGAGATTTCACTAAAGTTTTCACATCCTAGTTTCCAAAGGTTAACTATACCTTTCCTCTGATACAAACTATAGAGACCCTAGCTTGACGTACATGTATATGAAATTACTTATTTGTAATACTTAATACAAAAAAAAATGAAACCCAATGACTGTAATAGTTTTGTGTCTTTGGAAACTCGGAACATAATCTTCTAATCATGGTGAAAGATCTTCAACATATCCCATAAATATGTTCCCCTTTTTTATTCTTACCTAAAACCATTTTTTATATCATGGGGAAAACAAAACATAAAAATGGTGAGCTCAAATGCCCGGTAAGGGTAAACATGGACAGAATAAATACAATCCATAAACATGTGAATGTTAAAAGATGGACATAAGAAATGACATAAATCTCAGCCGTACATAAGGAATAGATCAAAAAGGAACACCAATAATGATAAAATAGCATGGGAATTAAACATGTAATTGTGGAAACCATTAAGCACATGACATTATTTCCATAGTAGCCAAGGCATTTCT
The DNA here is from genome assembly GCA_963277665.1 of Viscum album. NCBI lineage: Eukaryota > Viridiplantae > Streptophyta > Magnoliopsida > Santalales > Viscaceae > Viscum > Viscum album. Next base: position 303,046,710 of record OY728153.1, on the reverse strand, counting down.
TCCAAGACCATCATAGTTGAAAAAGACCCTTACTGAATCGATTTGACTCCTCATTCTAGTCTTGTATCACTGAACCATATTAACTTGTAGTTCCAGCCATGTCTATATCATGAGATATAAATCTTTACCCAATGCATTGGAGAGAGATATAGGTCCCACCCATCTCTTAATGAAATCATTCTTACATTTTCCACAAAATAAACATGAATCATTCAACATAACCCAAAGAATAAAATGGGTTTGATAAATATCATCTCATCGAGACATAATCCATATAAAACAAATTGATATCATTTCATCATAATAAAAATCAAACCATGTAAATAATAAATACATTATACTTGAAACAAAAATATGCTAAATAATGTCATCTTATATGGAAAATAGTTTTGATAAAACACTTGAAATGAATTCTTGAGAAAAATATCCTTTCTTCTTCAAAATCATTTTATTTTCACAAAGTGCCACACAATTTTAATAGAAAAGTATTGTGTTGAGAATAACAATGAAATCCTGTAGAGTAAGCTTCATGATGAAATGGCATTATGAAATTGTAAAATTCCGTTTATGCTTTATAAGTTAAAATAAATTTCTCCTCGTACTTTTAAAGGAAAAGTAAAAAAGTATCACATATTGTAAACAAAAGTATGATTCCTTCCATAACACAAAGTAAAAGTAAAAGAGGGTTAAAAATGACATTAAACATGCATGGAATAATATTAAACACTTTATTAAAAACATGTTATGGACATGGATGAAAAATATAACCCCAACAAATACTTACGTATAAGAAATCTCAGATTAAAATGAGATTGCAAAATTATCACTTACCTTAGGTCTAATTTCTTCCGTACATGTCCGAAACTCCTGTATAGTGGGTTTAAAAATATTATTGACATTTACCAAATCCATAATAACATTGATGATATCATATATGATTCACTTATGACATTATATGACCCATTATTTTGTAAATTCTAGGTTAAAGCAGCGTTTTGGATAAAATCGTTTCATTTATCATACGTGTTTTGAATTTTTCCTCTTGATATTATTAAATATATCCAGATTTAATTAATTTCAGAATGTAAAACATGATTTATATACAATATATATTCATCATATAAATATATATGATCGATTGATAAATGGAATGAAACACACCGTTTAGGGAGACAGTAGGCTATACGTACGCATGAATGCTGTTTTTGTTTCCCTATTGAATTGAATGGAATTAAGTAAATGAAACGTATATGTACATTAATCCAGTATCATTGTTATGTCATTTATTTCATGATTTTTTATTACATAAACTTTATAATAACCTTTTTTTTGTTAACAAGGAGAATGAATCTCATCGCGTTCGTGGTGATGGTAGTCTGTACGTACGCACGAGCAGTAATATCATTCTTTTGAATCTAAGATAGTATCTAATTGGATGGTATATAATATATACATAATCATTATAATGTTATATTTATTATTTTTATCATTTATACTCATTATTATACCCATCCAAATGATGAAATGTTTGAATATCAAAGTACACCACGACGTGGAGACGGTAAGCCGTACATACGCACGTGTGGTGAAATTTTTCATTCATAGGATGGATAAAATTACTAATATGGTTGTACAATTTTTATAATAAATCAACTTATATAGAATATATTGTAGTTATTATTTTATAATGGAATAAACAAAGAAGGAGGAAGTGGAAGATGAAAGGAACTTGAAATAGGTGGTGAGATATTTATCTCTTTTTCAGGTTCTTCTTTTTGATTTGAACAAAAGAGCTCCATAAAAATGCTTTATGACTAATGGAAAGACTCTAGGATAAAGGGAGGACAGTTGGGAGGGTATATGGTCAGGGTTTGGCCGATCCAAATGGCTTTGGAGGTGTGAATTAGAGAGAAGGGGGAGTGCACTTTTATAAGAGGGGTGAGGGGCACCTTAGAAAAAACTTAAAATATTATTTTGTAATAAATTCATATTCAATTTATAATGGATACACAGTGACTTATTTCCAGGATAGGGTTAGGATGGGTTGCAATTATCTCAAAAAATTGGTTTTAGAAAAATTTAGGTCACCATTTTAACCTTATAATTTTGATTTAACTCTATGTTAAATAATATAACTTTTACCGTGTCTTCTAGTATTCTTACTCTATATGGTTAATAAACATACTATAAACTACCACTCAACCCTCAATTGGTTCTTTAATGTCATATATATTATCATATATGTATTTTGGCCAATCCTTATATTTTTAGGACCATTATATCAATTAATAATATGATATTTATTTTAAAAACACTTTTATGTCAATTTTGACACTTTTTGGTATTTGGTTTTTTATAAATTTATAACAGAATTATTACTTCTATAAAAGTAATCTAACCAACCATAATATGTTATATTAACCTAAAAATATTAGTTTCATTCATAAAGAGTCTCAAATTAAATTTATTTGGGTATTTATAATATCAATTATGTTAATATTTCATTAATAAGGTAATTACTACATCATCATTCTTTCATAAATAAATTAAATTATTTAAAATAAAATTTTTATAAATAAACTAAAATTATATTGGAAATATTTTTATCTTTTTAATGAATATTTATAGTCGAATTTATCTTCGATATAACCCTATATAAATCTTTTTTATTTAACATTGATTTTAACTCTTTTAACTCTTTTTTGAATTAAATATAATAAATGTCCTAATCAAATCCAAGTGGACCTAAAGGGTCATATTTTATTCTTAATGTTTCTTTTGGTTGAATTACACTTATCCAATTGTATTAGTACTTGTGTTAGGGTAATAATAATATCCTTTTACCCTTAATTACCCTATTTACTTTTAACCGTGGTAAATAAAAGTAAAAAGATACCGGTCCCCAAAAATTATTTTTATCTTATTGAACAAAATTTTACTTACTGATATAAATTGTGTCTCTCGGAGTTTTGAAATTATACTCACAGATGTCGTAAAATTATGTTTTATGTAAATCTGAAAATTCTCCTAGGAGGTGGGTAAAAGACGGTAAAGAGTTAAATAAAATATTTATATATCTAAAATAATTATAAAATGACTGCAATGAATTACAGTGAACTTATATTGGTATTATGTATCTATTTTGACCTATAATAAATTATGATAAATTATTATGTAAATAAAAAGTTGGTTTTAACCAATAACTCAATTTTTCACTATTCATCAAAAAGTGAATGTTTTTCATAAAAATTCCAAAAATTCCTCCTATGCTAATTTTGATATTCTGAATCCATAAATGAAGTCCATTTTTAATGATAAAATTTATAAAACTTCAAAAATTGGGTATTACTATTCATAATGAATTGTTTATATAATATTTTAATAACATATCATTGTTTAGTGAAACCCGATATTGCGTACTACACACGCTATCGAGGGAGGTCGCGATTGCGTGTAATGAAAGCTAAGTTAGAGCTGCATGTAGTGCACGATCCCTTTGGTGTTTCTTATAACATAATCAATAATTATTTTATTTATACATTAAACAAAATATCTACTTAATGTTGCATAGAATAATTTCAACAAAATGAACCTGAAATTCTGTATAACACGAGCCAAGAATAGTGTTTCGTATACTGTAAGATAATATGTTGTTGCGTATAGTACAAGATAATCTGGGTGTACTGTACAATAGAAGACATCAAAGAAATTAAAAATATATATATCTCATAAAACCTCTATGTGTCACATTCTACTCCGTTAAAATGAATTTCACCCTCGAAATGCATCAGGGTTATAAATCGTTTAATACATGAAAGTTTCATTCATAGAATCCCACATCGTAAAAAGGAATATTGAAACTTAATTTTAAAAAGTGATGTATGGAATATAATGGTTACCCAAATTAACTCATCACTGGGTTTCCACGTTGGAGAAAATAAGTAAAAATATGGCTATGGAAGAGAAATCTAACTGTCATGTTCTGATGGAGAGTGGTAGAGGACATGTCTATGAAAAATCCAACTATCACAAGGCCATAAATTTGCGATGATCTAAGGTACCTTCTGACTCATCAGATATGAGGTTATTAGGACAACATTTTTAGTTTTCAAGATCATTTCCCTAATATTGATTTTTTTTCATAAGCAGAAATACTTACTTGATTGCAGTGTAATATAATTGTTGGTCATTCCATGAACAATTTTCTATTCATCCCTTATTAAAGAAATTAAGTTGAATTAGTCATTCTTGAAGTATTAATAGATCATGTGATAGGTTATTCCATCTGTCTCTACCACAAAAAGATTAGCACAATTTATTAAATATACATAAGTCCATATATTATTGGATTATTCGTATATGGTTCCTAAAATGGACTTATACTTCATCTATCATACCACTTAATAAAATAATACTAGTTTCTACTAACAAGGGACTTCCTGTAGGATAATGGTAGGTGATAAAGGCCTATTTCACTTCAGTTGTGGGTTCGATTCCCACATCCCTATCTGACACGATTGGTTTTCACCCATAAACCATTCCAATCATCAAGATTATCCAAAATACATATATCCAATCTCATAGTATAAAGAAAAATATTACTTCAGATGTCATCTACCAAGCATGTGATTACCATCATTTATCCCCCATATATCAAAATATATATCTTGTTGTTGGTCACATTCAAAACATGTGAATACCTTAATCATGTATTCTTTTGAAAAATGAATACCCATTGATCATTCGTGAAAACATGAATGTTGTCAAAGGGTAACTCTTTCCGCATTCCAAAATCCCAAAATTACTATATACTCTAACCATGATATCACTTTGTCCTGATATCAGTCATGGGATCATTAATACTATCAAACATATTATTTTATCTTTATCCCTTCATTATGCGCGTATTATCTGCTTTCCAAAAATATTTCAATCACTTTTCATGGTTACCAGAAACATATAATTATTGAAAACCACAATAAACCAATACATAGATATTCGAATGTTCCACAATATAATAAATGATTTTCCACAACATTATTTCATAATCTTGTTACATAAACACATTATCATTCCACTACATCATTGTTATACTCAACATTACCAATAGTGATCACATGTGACTTCCCTTTGTCCTTTTCGTTAAGAGGTTGTTGAGGTCGATCATCATTAAACCATGGATTAGGGCATTGATTAACATAATATCCCATTTCCATGAACTATAAGCATTGGTGTGTTGGTGGTGCATTTTCTGTATTCTTTTCTCTATTCACATCATTATCTAACTTTTTCCCATTACATCGACACTCAGTTGCTCGATGACCTTCTTTTCCACACATAAAACATTTTCAAGTCCCTTTAAGACAATCTCCACCATTATTCTTTCTACACTATGAGCATAACGAAGCATTTGTCTTCTTTTCACCATAGTTTTGAGATTTTTCATTGAACACCATCTTTCGTTTCTTCTCAAAACCATGAGATGGATATGTTACACCAACATCCAGTTCTACCTAGATCGCACAGCACACAATTTCTTCATAGCTACTAAATTATGTTATAGCTAATTCCCATTGAAGACTTTGTTTTTAGCCACTGAATAATTGATCAACTTTACATTCAGGTTGGATGCTAAAGCTAGATTCAAACCTTTAAAGCCTTGTAAAATTCTCCTCGTATATACCAATAGATTCATCATCCTTTTACTTAGGCTCATGTAACTAATTTTCTATATTTGTTCAAAGAATACGAGGTATGTACTTATTGAAGAACAAGTTCTAGAACTCATCTCATTCCATAGATTCAATTTCACCTTGGGGACTTGTATTTTTAACTAGAGTCCACCACTAGTCTACTTCACCTTCTAACTGGTAAACATCCAAAATGACTTTTTCATGATCTCAACAGCTATGTATTGAAAATATCTTTTCACTGGTACTATTAAATTTTTTTAACAACAAGTGTATCAGAAGACCCACTAAAATAAGGTGGACGTTGACTAATGAAGGACTCAATAGAATATTGTTCATTTCTCTGCTCATTTGAAAGTCCAGAATGATTCATAGCTTCTGAATGTATATAAATAATATTTTTCACTCCCTCTCCCATAACATTGGTTTTTCAAGGAGGAAAATCTTATCGTTGTCAATTACATTGATCAACATGGTTCCTTGGGTTCCAGCCATCATATAAAACCTAAAAAGAATTGTTTTAGTGGCAAAAATCATGCTAGGAAAACAACATAATAAAGGGGGAGTACCTTTAATATATAACATCTTATGTCTAATTCTATGATCGTTATCGTAATTCTAGGACTATATCCTATACTTATACTTATCTTTAGATACATCCATAGGCATACCATAGAAATATCACTAGGGATTTCACTAAAGTTTTCATATACTTGTTTCCAAAGGTTAACTAATTCTTTCCTCTAATACCAACTGTAGAGACCCAAGCTTGGCGTACATGAAAATTACATTACTTTTTCATAATAATTAATACATAAAAAAAGTCACCCAAGGACCATACTAGTTTAGTGTATTTGGAACCTCGGAACACAATATTATAATCTTGGTGAATGATCTTCAACATATCCCATATATATCACCCAGTTTTTTTCTGACATAATAAATTCATTTATATCTTGGGGAAATGAAAACATAAAAAGGCTGAGCTCAAATGCTTAGTAAGGGTAAAAATGGAGAGCATAAAAACAATACATAAATATTTGAACGTAAAAACTAGAACATAAGAAATGTCACAAATCTTGGTAGTACATAAGGCATAGATCATAAAGGAACGTTAATCATGATAAAATATCATGAGAATAAAACATGTAATTTTGAAAACCATTAAGCACATGATATGATTTTTATAGTAGCCAAGACATTTCTGCCAAGACCATCATAGTGGACAAAGTCCTTTACTAAATCGAGTACACACCTTCTTCCAGTCTGGTATCACAGAAATAGATTAAAATGTCATTCTGGACATGCCTATATCATCCAATATAAATCTTTACCCAATGAATTGTATGGAGATAGAGGTCACACCCATCTCATAATTAAATCGTTCTTACTTGTTCCACAAAATAAGCATAAATCATTCATTACAACCCAAATAATAAAATGGGTTTCATAAACATCATCCCATCGTGAAATAATTCAAATAAAACAAATGGATATCATTTCATCATAATAAAAATAAAATCATGTAAATAATATAGACATTATACTTGAAACATAAACATACTAAATAGTGTCATCTTAAATGGAAAATAGTTTTGATAAAACACTTGAAATGAATTATTGAGGAAAATATCCTTTCTTCTTCAATATAATTGTCTTTTCACAAAATGCCACAAATTTTTAAAATAAAAGGATTATATTGAAAATAACCATGAAATCCTGTAGAGTAAGATTCATGATAAAAATGTGTTATGAAACTCTAAAAATCTGTTTATTTCGTATAAGTTAAAATAACATTCTCCTCGTACTTTTAACAGAAAAGTAAAAAAAGTACCACGTATGGTAAATAAAAGAAAGATTCCTTCCGTAACACAAATAGAAGTCAGAGAGGGGTAAACATGACTTTAAACATTCATGTAAGAATATTAAACACTTTATTAAAAACATTTTATGGACATGGATGAAATATATAACCCCAGTGAATACTTACGTATAAGAAATCTCAGATAAAAAGGAGTTTGAAAAATTATCTTTTACCTTAGGTAAAATTTCTTCCGTATGTGTCTAAAACATCTATATAGGGGGTTTAAAAATATTATTAACTTTCAAAAGAACCATAATAATATTTATGATATCTTATATGATTCACATATGACTTTATATTACCCGTTCTTTTGTAAATTCCATACTAAAGTAGCGTTTTGGGTAAAATCGGTTCTTTTATCATACGTGGTTAAAATATTTGTTCTTGATATTATTACATATATACAGATTTACTTAATTCCTGATTGTAAAACAAGATTTATATATAATATATATTCAGCATATAAATATATAGGATATATTGATAAATGGATTGAAATTCACCGTTCATGGAGACAGTAGGCCGTACGAACACATGAATGCTGTTTTTGATTACCTATTGAATTGAATGGAATTATGTAAATGAAACATATATGTAATAAGTCTAGTATCATTATTATTTTATATTTTTCATTATTATTTATTATATATATACTTTATAATCACTCTGGAATGGATAACATGGAGAATGAATCTCATCACGTTTGTGAAGAGGGTAGTCCGTACGTATGCACGAGAGACAATATCATTATTTTGATATTAAAACCGTATATAATTGGATGGTATATCATATATAAAGAATCATCATTATGTAATTTTCATTATTTATAGAATTTATACTCATTATTATACCCATCCAAATGATGAAATGTTTGAATAACAAACTACACCACGACTTGGAGACAGTAACTCGTACGTACACAAGTGTGGTGACCTTTTTCATTCACAGGATGGATATATTAACTAATATGGTTGTATGATTTTTATAATAACATCACAGTATATAGAAGATACTGGATTTATTTTTTTAGAATATAAACCACAAAGAAGGAGTAAGTGGAAGAAGAAATGAACTTGAAATAGGTGGTGAAATATTTACGTCTTCTTTGGGTTCTTCCTTTTCATTTGATCAAAAGGGCTCCATAGGTTGTATTTCTAAATGACATAAAGACACTAAGATGAATGGAGGAATGTTTAGAGGTTATTTTGGCAGATTTGGCTTAGCCAAATGGCTTTGGCGGTGTGAATTAGAGAGAAGGGGTGGGGGGTGCCCTTTTATAAGAGGGGTGAGGGGTACCTTAGGAAAAACGTAAAATATTATTTTATAATAAATTTATATTCGGTTTATAATGGCTCATATGTGAATTATTTCAAGGATAGGGTGGGGATGTGTCGAAATCCTTTCTTCCAATAGGTTTTAGACAAGTTTAGGTTACCATTTTAAACATATCATTTAGATTTAACTCTAAGTTAAATAATATAACTTTTACCACGTCTTCTTGTATTCTTACACTATATGGTTAATAAAAATACTATAATCTGCCAATAGAACCCCAATTGGTTCATTAATGTCATATATAATATTAGATAAGTCTTTTTTCCTACCCTTAGTTTTTTAGGACCATTATATCAATTAATAATATAGTATTTGTTTTAAAAACTCTTTTATGTCAATTTTGACACTATTTGGTATTTTGTTTTTTGTAAATTCATAAAAGCATTATTACTTTGAAAAAAATAATCAAACCAACCATAATATGATATATTAACCTAAAACATTAGTTTAATTCATATAAAGTCTCAAATTACATTTATTTGGATATCTATAATCTTAATTATTTTAATATTTCATTAATAAGGTAATTACTCCATAATCACAATGTCATAAATTAATTAAATTATTTAATGTCAAAAAATTATAATAAAAATACCATTATGTAGGAAAGATTTTTATATTTCTAATTAATATTTATTTTCAAACTTATCTTATGTATATCCTTATATGAAAAATGTTTTACTTATTAAATGTTGATTTTAACTCTTTTAACTCTTCTTTGAATTAAATTATAATAAATTTTCTAATCTAATCCAAGTGGACCAAAAGAGTCATATTTTTTTCCTAAGGATGTTTTTGGTCGAATTACACTTATCCAATATAATTTGGACATGTTTTAGGGTAATAATAATATCATTTTTTCCCTAAATTACCCTATTTAGTATTAATCGTGGTAAATAAAAGTAAAAAGTTACTATTCATGAAAAAAATTATCTTATTCGACCACATATTACATAATGATATCAACCGTGTCTCTCTTATATTTGAAATTCTACTCAAAAAAGCAGTATAATTATGTTTTATGTAAATTTGCAAATTCTCCAATGAGGTGTGTAAAAGACGGTAAAAAGTTCAATAAAATTTTTATATAACTAAAATTATTATAAAATTACTCCAATGAATTACATTGAACTTATATAGGTATTATATATCTATTTTGGCCTAAAATAAATTTAAATAAATGATTATTTAAATAATAAGTCGGTTATAACCCATAACTTAGTGTTTTCACTATTCATTATAAATTGAATGTTTTTATAAAAATAAGAAAAATTCACCCAAGGATAATTTAGATATTCTAAATCAAAAAATGAAGTCCATTTTGAAATATTACATTTATAAAATTTCAAAAAGTTGGTATTACTATTCATAGCGGTTTTTTTATATAATATTTTAATAACATATCGTTGTTTAGTGAAACTCGGTATTGCGTACTACAGACGCTATCGAGGAAGGTCATGATTGTGTGTAATTCAAGCCAAGTCAGGGCTATGTGTAGTGCAATATTCATTTGGTGTTGCGTATAACAAAATAAAAACTTATTTCATTTATACATTAAACAAAATCTATACTTAATGTTTCGTAGAGTAATTTACACAAAATGAAGTTGAAATTGTGTGTAACACGAGCCAAGAATAGCTTTGCGTATAATGAAAGATAATATTATGTTGTGTATAGTACAAGCTAATCATGGTTTATTGTGAAATAGAAGACATCAAATAAATTAAAAATAACATATCTCCTTAAATATCGGGGTGTTATAGAGCAACCTTCTGTCAGGGGATTAGTCACGTTGGACATAACTAACATGTCAGGATGCCAGAACACTAGTGTGTCTTGGTTTCTTCCCCTTATAATAGGGCTTCTCGAAGGTGCATAAGCTCTAGGAATCCCACGTTGAATGTGAGTAATTATATGCAATAAGAAAATCTATGAGGTTTTCCTCAACATCACATGTTTAACTTCGGGTATGTCACAAATTTAAAGTATAGAGGTGATCGATCTGACTGATTAGAACACTGACGGGAGTGGATCAGATGGGTGCAACCACTGGATAGATCGCTGAGGCTGGGGCTAACACGTGGATAGCCACCCAGTTGCTGCTAGAAGTAGAAAGAAAGTGGTGACATGATTTTACTGGGATGTGGTATCCCAAGTATGAATGGGGATGGATATAGACTGTTGAGAAAGGATGGAGTGTGAGATAAATATATCAGGGAGGTGACTATAGTGTTAGTCATGATCATAGAAGAAACTTACCATGTATCCTCGTGGAAGGGAATCAATGTCTATGTAGTTCAGAATGGGGGCATATGATTGTGTTGTGTGTAGAGGATTGTGGCCCAATGATGAACTGGGGCATATAGATAATTACAAACCCAGGTTGGTTTGATACCCGAGGGGCGGACCAAAGATATGGGTTCTATCAATGGTCACTACAACAGGTTACTATCGATTATGAACTGAAAGAGATAAATTTTGAATAGGGAACACAATCGGTTATCGTTGATTGGGGATATCAATGTCTTACCGTCGATTGGACACTATAGCTTACTATTGATTAGGGGACAATTTAGTGTCATGAGGCACAAAAATTGGTGTACAGTTTAACGTCATGCAGGATGATGGTGAACCAGCGTTAAGCGGATGAGATCGATGAGTGTTGGGATTTAACCTCTGGGAGGCATCCTACAAACCATTCCATGGAATGGATCAAAGTCCACATAGTTCAAGATGGGATAATTAACCAACTTGAAGGGAGTTGGGACAAGTAGGTGTTTTGAATGATCCTCAGGGTGACTTTATACGTAATTTACCTTATTAAGGATCAAATCCCACATTGTTTGGGAGTGATTTGTTGAACCAAAATGAAGGGGATCGAGACCAATAGGTGTTGGGCATGAACCTCAGGGAGGAATCCTACACACCATTCCATGTCATGGATCAATGTACTCGTAGTTGGGGAGTGGTGTTGGTGAATTGATATGAAGGGGTCGAGACCAACAAGTTTTGGGCTTGAACATTAGGGAGACATTCTATGAAACTTTCCTTGGTAAGGATCAAAGTCCTCATAGTTCAGAATGGTGTGTTGTAACGATGTGAAGGGGGTTGGGTCCAATGTTTTTGGGCTTGATCATCAGGAAGCCATTTTACTGACCTTGCCTTGGAAAGGATCATAGTCTACGTAGTTCAAAATGATTTGGTGAACCGACAAGAAGGGGGTTGGGACTAGTAGGTGTTGGGATTGAACCACAAAAAGGCTTCTTACATACCTTACCTTGGAAACAATCAATGTTCATGTATTTTGGAAGTAGTATTGGTGAACCGACATGAAGGGGTGGAGACCAACAAGTGTTGGGATTGAACATCAGGGAGGTTTCCTATGTACCATGTCGTGGAAAGTATCAAAGTCCCCATAGTTCGAGATTGGTGTTGGTGGACTAATGTGAAGGGTTCGGGAAATACATGTGTTGGGATTGAATATCAGGGAGTCTTTCTATATACATTCCCTTGGTAAGGATCATAGTCCCCATAGTTCAGAAGTGGTTTTGGTGAACAGATGTGAAGGGGTCAAGACCAACAGGTGTTGGGCTTGAACCTCTAAGAGGCTTCTTATGTACCTTACCATGGCATGGATAAAAGCCCCTATAGTTTGAGAGAATGGATGGGCTTGAACCTCTGGGAGGATTCTTATGTACCTTTCTTTGGCCAAGATCAATGTCTACATACTTTAGAATGGGTTTGGTGAACCGACAAGAAGGGGGTTGGGACCAATGGATGTTGGGCTTGAACCTCAGGGAGACTTCTTATGTACATTTCCTTGGTAAGGATCAAAGTCCACAAAGTTTTGGATAGTGTTGTAAATTACATGCTTTGGTGTCTTAGGAAGGATGTCATGGTCATTGTTTACTCTAAGCTCACGTGAGTCATGCTTGGTGTGAGAAACAAGAGACATCAATGACCTGATTACCATGTCATTATATGTGAGTCTGTAGGAAGTAGAATGGGTCTTACACATGGTTATTAGCCCAGGGAGATGCAGATTGGGACTTACTTCGGGATGGAGGCCCGGGTGGTGACAAAGCCCAATAGGAGAGGGACGGGATAAAGATAGTACTCATGCCCATATCTCCTTTGGCCGTTGGGACGGAAAATGATAGGAGGAGTAGGGGTACTTCCTCCTACAAGAATGGATAGGGGATGCACCAAGGTGGTCACCCATCCCCTTGAATAGACACCACTCTAGTAAAGAGGATCTCAATCCATGTGAGGATGATATCACTCTCATGGAGACTAGCAGGCTTAGACAATGTTTGATATGGGGCACCCTGTGTGTGATGTAAGGGGTGAGACCACAGTTTAATGTCATGTGATGAGGATGATGTTTCTTTAAAGCTTAACATCCTATAGCTCAGATTATGTGGGTTCATTCCTCACCCCTATGACTTACATAACTGATACCTTCCCACCCTTGGTGAAGGGTTGGCATCAGCAACGTCATGGAATTTGGGTGCCGCGAAGTGATCCATGGAGGGGCCCATGTTAGCATGGCTATGCAAAGAGGTAATAATCATTAGTGTACCAATGCGAAGAAGCATGTGGTGAAGCAACACAATCGGAAAAAACTCCCAAGGTACTTTGACATTACTTCGTACGAACTTTGAGGGTCGTACGGAAAGCAGGATTCTAGAGAAAAGGGGTTCACATGAAGGGTTTGTGTGATTCTCTAGTGATCTATATAGTGTATGAGCTTCGTGAAGGGGATTACTTCAAGAATTAAAGTGGCGATGTCTAGGAAAATGGTATAGCTACACATGGAGGGTGATTTACGAAGCAGAAAGGATTTCATGGAGGAGGTCTTCACAAAGCAAGGGTGCTCTGTTAAGTGTAGAACTACAAATCAATGTGCTTCATAAAGCATAGTGACCTTACCTTAGCATGTGGGATACATGTGCATGGAGGTTACTTCACGAAGCATAAATTCTCTGTAAAGACCCGAGTAACCATGGTGTCCCACTTCCTTCGCGATGCCTCATGGGGTCTGCAAAGGGCATCCCTCTTTGAATAGGGGATGTGTTTAATCCACGAAAAAGGTAATTTATAATGTTCAAGTACCTTGAACAGCTCATTTTTCATTGAGCAAAGGGTGCTTCATGATTTGAGAGTGGAGATAGAAAAAGGACAGAGGATCCATACTTTGGGTTCGAGGGGAGTTCAATATTTATAGGCAAGAGGTGCTGATAAGTAAGGATTTCTCGACACACAACTACATGGCACTTTTTCGTAACTATGGAGCCTCCTGCCTCCTCACTCTGCGGTGTCTTCATAAATGTTAGCTGGGTCATGGTGGTTGCAGCCTCCTAGCTTCGCAGCGGCTTCGCAAATTTCAGGCGGGTTGCGAAGCCTCCCACCTATTTTCTTCATGGTGGCTTCGCAAATGTATGATAGATTGAGAAGCCTCCAACCACTTTTCTCTATGGCAGCTTCATAAGGGAGGTAGATTCACGCCGGCTGCGGTGCTGTGGGGATCCACGAACAGGCTTTGCAAGGCTGCCCCAAAGGAGGTGGTTTCCTCTTTGTGATTCCTCTTATTCTTCCCATATTTTGGCACTAACAATCTAACTTACTAATCTCATTTTCCTATAATTAATTAAATAATTAAATATTTAATCTTATCATTTAAATATTACATCAAACCACATTAATTAATTTTCCAATTGATTAATCCAATTCATTCAATTCCACCATCACAACTATCCCAATTACTTAATCCAAATCATTACTATTAACTAATCCAACAATAAAATCATAACTTTACATCCATTAATAAATTAACCAATTACATAATCCAAATCATTCCTTTTAATTAATCCCACAATAAATTAATCTAACTCAAACCCATCAATTAATTCTACAACTAATTGTTTACATGCATTTTTGTTAATTAATTCCACAATAAATTAATTTAACTCATCCCCTTCACTAAATTTTCCAATTAATTGTTTCCTTCAATATCATCAATTAATTAAATAATTAAATAAAAACATTCTTTAATTAATTAATTTATCAATTAATTTATTCTTTTAATTTATTTCAACGAATTAAATAACAACATTTCTCACATTAAACAATTTATAAATTAATTAATCAACCAATTACATTAATTAATTCCATAAATAATTAATATTATTCAATGTATTATTATCCAATGATTAACTCCACCACTAATTATTTTAAAAGAAAAAAACATTAAGGATTAACAAATTTTCACTAAATATTATCAAAACTAACAATATTATTATCAAATAATTAATTATACAATTAATTATCCTCAATTTATCATATTAATATAAAATATTTAATTCTATAATTAATTGCCCCTGAAAACCACAATTTCACATTTCAATCATTATTTAATTCACCCAAATTAATTAATTAATCATGAACATTAATAATATTTATTGCTAAATAACTGTGGAAATTCTATAATTTCCATACATGTAATCAAAATAAGAACTATGGGATTAGTTTTTTTGACCACCTACCTCAAGAACAATGTGACAAATGATGGACAACAAAAAACCCCAATTTGATACTGATCAATTATTAACAGAATGAAAAAAGCGATTTAGATCTGAAACCTAGGAGGTGTGCAGATTGTATTCGATTTATGATGGTGGTATACATAGGAGATTTGGTCTAAGACAGAGGTGTTAAAGTGAATTTCAGTTCAACGAGGAGGTCTATGGAGGCTCTGTGGTGAATAAGGGATGGTTCCCAATCTATGTCGATGAGGTGAGGTGAGTTTGGAGGCTTACACAAAGTTGGAGACATGTTTTTAAAAAGTTTAGCATCAGTATTACACGGTGTGAATTCCCATTTCACATCGTGTAACTGTTGTTGCAATCTTCCATTAAATTCTTGTCAAAAATCGTTAAGGAACAAATAATTTTACTTACTTCTTTTAATTGCGAAACTCATTTATTAAACTTCTCTATTAATTCCATGCATCATCTAATCATCTAATTGGGTGTTTCACAGACCTATACTATGATATTGAATTAAATATTCAATATTAGTCTTGAAATAAACTCCTTAATTTATGTGTCCCACTACCACAGAAAATCTGTAAATCTGTCACTGTATGAAAAATTTCTGGTTTAAATGGTTGTTTGACAACAATTATTTTCTCATTTAAAAAAAAATATTTTTACTCTTATTAACATACAATATTAATATAAAGTATATTTCACTGTTTGAAATGTCACGAACAACATTCCTTAAATTTCGAAAACAGATAACAATTTAATATTAACTCTTCATTTTCATTTATTTAATATTGACTAATAATTTCACCGTTATTAAATTTATTAAAAAAAATTATTCACCTGTGGTTAAATGTCATTTTTCATTTAAGTGATAAAATTATTTAATTACATATTAAATTATCCATTAATTTTGTTTGATCAAAAAAAATTAAAACACTTATTATTAATGTATTCTTTTTATTAGTAATAATAAACTTCTTATTAATAATATTATTTTTATTATTAATAAAAAAATTATTTAATTTCATTAATTTTTAAATAATTATTAAATTACAAAAATTAGTCATTTAACATAAGAATAAAAATAACAACAAACTCTTGTTACGCATAAATGATATTCCTTGACTAGGGTAAAACCATCATTTAGGACCAAATGGTAGTCTCATATTTCTTATAAGATGTGCCAATTGATGGATATTAATTATATAATAATCAAAAAATAGATTAAATAAATAATTAAATATTAAAATTTTCTTTTTGCGAGCAAGGAATCCAAATATCCAATGTGTACAAATGTTATACCATGTACCTGTTCAGCTTGGAGTTCGGTTATCTAATGACTCACTTATATGAGTTGATCATGATCATCCTCCATCTAGGCCCTCAACTGCTCCACAAACTCAGTGAAGTTTTCAATGAATACCTCCTGCTCCTTCGCTTGTTCCTCGAGGCGTCGAACCTTCTACTCCGCCCTCAGAAATTCCTAGGTACACCCTGAATCCTCCTAGAATCAGATGATGTCGGCACTCCGGTTACTCTCATGAATCTTCTCATCCATGTACTCACACACAGTCAGGTGAAGACGTTGATCATCCGCCCCTCTAGTGCACAGGAAGCATAGCCAGGTGTGGAGGGACCCCATCAGCTTCAGCCATTCCCTGTGGGGATGATTAAGAAAATACCAGAGTCACTTCCATCCCTAGTGTCGCGTCATCCGACTCTCATAGACCACTTCTGAATCTGAATCGTCAATTTCTTCAGGATCGAAGAGCTGATAGATACGGAAGACATCCAACATGGTAGCAGTAGGGTCTTCCTCAGAGATTCCTGCCTGGGTAATTGGCTCCACAACATCTGGGTGACCTTCCTCTCTCCCCTCGGTCGTGATGGTGCCTATGTTGATTTTCAACCCTTCCCCAATGGCAGCACCACCGATGTCTTCTGATCCTTGTTCACCAATTTCCAGATCCAATATAGTTTGGGAGGCATGTTCTGGATGGGGCGGCATGTTGGCCATCAGCACACAAACAGATTGTCTGGGATCAGCAGCCCTGGCAAGCCTCCAGTGCCGTGATCATTGTACAGACAAGAAAAACCCTAATCGGTTGAGTCCTCTAACAGTGAGTACTGGTATTCAAGTAAGGAACTTACAAGAATTCAAGTAATCAGGCTCCAGGGCTCTGGGCGCTACAGGAGCTATCGTGGCGGGGGATCCCTCTGCACTTTCCAACTCGATAACGTGCGTCGGTTCCCCATGTTGCCATATTGATGCTTCCTCCCATCCTTCATCTGGAGATTCTTGGTCAGCACCAATGTTCTCTTGAGTAAGATGAGAAACATGGTGAAAGGGTTGCAAAAAAAAGATAATATATGAGAAGAAAGATAAGGTTTGAAGCCTACCTCGAGCAGGTCTGTCACATCTATATCGGAGCCGGTGATCTCACCGCTCTCCCGGAGGCTCCCTTGGTGGGACGCCTTTTGTGAACCTTCACCTTTGGGATCCCATTATTTTTCTCCTTCACATTCTCCTTCTCCTTCTAACTCCTCTCCTATTTCTCTACCCTCCAACTCCTCGTCGATGTCATCTTCCCCCGCCGACATCCCCTCCAGATCACGCTCCTAGCCTAGAAACACCTTCACCAAGAGAGGTGGCTCCACACACTGACCCCGTTTATGTGCGTATGTGTCCATGGCTATTAGGTATGCATGTCGTCGATGGATGCTCACTCTGTCGGCGACTTGGAAAAGCCCGACTTCCGGCAGCTAGATCCCGTCTTGCACTATCTTCTGCTAGAGGGATTCAGTACTCATTGACTACCGCAATGATATCCAAGACAACCACATCATAGGGAAGACGACGCCCTAGAGAGTTTGAAGAAAATATCTTATTTTATTCCCAAGAAGTTCTCTAGCCTCTACATGGGGCCCTCCTCCTCTAGAAAATGAGGGTACGACCACGCTATGAGACTCCCCCGCTATTGAGGTAACGGCCTGTGAAGGCCCCGTTTCATGAGTTGCTTTTGGTCTTCCTACTCTAGAGGCACCCTTCCTGCTCTCTCGCCACCAAGGTTCCTCACTGACAACATTGAGCTGTCAGAATAACTTCCACAGAATCCCCTCAGGGTATTTTATGGTCAAATGTTCAGCGTACTCAATTGAGAGGCCAGAGATGACTTTGGTCGGAGGAAAAGTGATGATGTCACCAGAGCCATAGGTTGTGAAAATAATCCACAGCTGACGAAGAACACATGGATTCCTATCCTCTTGAACACTTGTGTACACTCCCTTCGGCATTCACTGGAGGCATCCAAACTACCTAGAGAGCCTGGATGGCACATAAGGCTCACAGAGAATCTTCCCATAAAACCGGTCCATGAGAACCCTGCCTCTGATGCTTTGGAATTACTCTTTCTACTCCCGTGAGCCATTCCCATCATCTATCAGCTCAGTATGGGAGTTTGAGACCTCTCACCCCAGATGTTCATCAGCGGGAGGAACTCATTGTATTGATGGACCTCCAAAGGGATGCCTCTGATGCAGTGGATGTCCCAAAGGCTATTGTCGACTTCCCCATGGTGAAGATGGAATGTTTTGGTGTCAGGGGACCACCCGGTGAACAGCTCTGGTCCAAGCTCAGGCTACCGGTAGAAGTGGAACTACGATGTCCACACCGCCTTGAATAGACCAATGTGCCACAGCTCGGCCCCAAATTGTTCACTTGTGCGGTGAACCCAGTATGCCCAGGCCCACTCGATGGTGAAGTTGCCTCCATACCGCATATCTCAGCCCTGCAGCCAACCCTTGGTCTCGTGAGTGATACTCTGACAGAAAGTGCTCACGTAGAGGGTCGGTGAGCTCTCCGTGATAGGTTCACCCCCTCCAATGGTCCTGGTCCTGGGGTTGAGATCATATACATCCATGTTCAAGGTATCTCTGGAAGGGTGACCATTATTGGTTATGTTGAATCGAGGAAGGTCGTCTTCGAAGGTCACCCATGACCATAGGGTATCCACCTCAAAACCTGGTAGAGGGTCCTCCTCGAGAATGTCGAAGTCTCACAACGGCAGATTGTCAGACATGGAGTAATCATTCTGGGTAGGTGTTACCATGTTGAAGAGGTTGTGTTTATTGGAGAAAACCCTCTTTGTGCCATAAACCTCTTGGTTCACAACCATTTCAACCCTGCGAGCAGCGGCTTCCCCTTCAATAACCCAGTTTGGGGACATTTTCTTCTGAAAAAGTGTTTTATGAGTTTGTGCTAAGACTGGAAGGTTGGTGTGGAATCTAGGAGTCTGGTGCATAAAATTAGTGGCTGGGGAAAAATTTCAGGCTGTTGAGCAAAAAATCCTAGGTTTTCACGTAAAATCCCGCTAAATCTCAATGGAATTACGCATGGCCGAGGCAGTTTTTTTTTGCACAGGAGCAGAGGCAATTTCGCACATGAGAGCTCAATGCTCATCGTGTGAGAAACACCATTCGGAGCATGGGACCTGCAGTAAATTTTATAGGCATAGCCTAGGTTCCGCACCCATGTGAAAAGTAGATTCCTCAAGTAGAAGGGCTTTGTGCACCGCTCGAAAATTTTGCGCGCACGATGCCCATGAGGCCCTGTATTTCAAACGTTCCCTTAGAATCCGACCATTGTGACCCCTCGCTGATCCAATTCTGAGGGAGGTCATTTATAGACAACAAAAAGTTCTTAACTACTGTGGAATATTCTGAAATGAAAAATTGAAGACATATTCGGACCCGGAGACCCGGTCCGGAGGGCCGAGAGGTGTTGTGCGAAAAAAACGATGAAGTTCGTGAAAAAATTTGTCCTGCATGGAAAGTACTGGGATTCGCGAAGGATCCCCAGTGTAGGCGTGAAATTATTTTGCACCCTCAGCCTGCACAGTTGACATTTCACACCGCAACCTCCGTAATGCAATTATTTCATGCTGCCCTGAATTATGCACCGCCGGATGCCTATAAATATAAGGTGACCCACTTTCTTTTCAGGGCTGAAAAATTTGAACCGCCTATTGTGCGCGGAATTCACCTTCCTCTCTTGCACAATATTGCCTTCAGGTATGGTTCTTTTCTATTCCAAGTTGCCCTGGGATCCACTTTCAAATGAGGACACCATGGATTAGACTAAACTACAACCCCCTTCCTTTGCACGCAATCTCTTCCTCTACGCGCAATCCCTTCCTTTGCGCTCTATCCCTTCCTTTGCAAACAATCCTTCAAGTCGCATGGAAAATCTCAGCCCCCCTATTTCACGCAAGCATCATTTATTTTGTGCCGAACTGGTGTTTTTTGCACAACTACCTCAATCGCATGCATGATTTCCCTGTTGCATGTAGTCCTCCCTTATTGTGTGAAACCCCTCCTTCTTGCACAAATCCCTTCCTACGTGTCACTCATTTTATGTGTAATAATATACATGTTTTCTCATGCTTGTCCAAACCGTGGGATCGTAGCCCCAGCACCCCCACTCAGGGTCACTGTCGGCCTTCGGTCCCGGCCCTCCGAACCGGTCCCTTATCAACCGTCACTGACCCTCATGAAAAATGGAGAGTCGCACCACTATCTTTCCGAGCCGGGATGTCGGGATTTTCCATTTCACCCTAATGTGCAGCCACCTTTCACATATGGAATACCATGACTTTAGATACTCCCCCGCACACCATGAAACACCTTCAGTTGATGTATTCTTCTTGGTTCATTTCCTATGTTGTGAGTTGACGTACACCCTATGGATGCCTCTTGCTTCTAATAAGAGATTCCTTATGATCCAAGAATGAAATGCCAGTAGTCCTATCTACATGACTTTAAACTGTATTAATCCCTATAATACAATAATAATATGCCTCTTGTTTCAAATAAGAGATGCCTTATGTGACAAGCATAACATGCCTAATGCCAGGATTACAGTGGCTTAATTTCATGACCGTTGGAACCCATTCAAGCATTCCATCACTCCACCTCACACTTTGTGTGTCCTTCATTCGGATCTGCATCTACTACCATGTCCAAAGGGACCCCCCAACGGCCTAGTCCCATGCCACATCGGCTCACCTACCATCTTGGGCCAATGCCCTGAAATACTTTGGGCGACACTTTGAGTCAGGTCCTGTGTGTCGAACACGGTCAGCAGTCGACCGTAATTTGTTTATCCCCATTTTAGGCTAAAACTATATGGATACTGTGTTTTGGAAACTGTCAACAATTATCCTCTATCTCCACAGCACTCTCATTGCATTCAGAATGCCAGGAATGTGGTTCACACCTTTCATCTACCTTTATTCGGGTCCATTCCAACACCCTTGGCATTATCCCGCTTGTGCACTAGAGAATAGGTGTAGGCCTCAATCACATGCCTCATACAAACATTGAGTTGGGATTCCCTCATGGCCAGACATGAGGAAGACATTATGGGCTACATCCACTCGTAAGCCCCATCCATCATTTCCACTCCTTAGTGGAACCTGGGCAGCTTCCATAAGTAATCCCCATCAACCTTTGCACCCCCTTACTACAACCTTGCCCATGCCTTCCTCCCACAAGGAGTAGTGGGTACTGGTTACGTAAGTCGTAGGGGTGCGGAGCAATCCCACCTCATTGGAGCTGCAGGACGTTAAAATTCCAAGCACCTCGTCCTCATCAAATGATGTTAAACTATGACCCGACCACATGCCTTGCATACA
The DNA here is from genome assembly GCA_963277665.1 of Viscum album. Lineage (NCBI taxonomy): Eukaryota > Viridiplantae > Streptophyta > Magnoliopsida > Santalales > Viscaceae > Viscum > Viscum album. Next base: position 303,024,581 of record OY728153.1, on the reverse strand, counting down.
GGGTCCCCCCCCACCTCGGACATTCTCCACGGCCACTCGTCTTCACGGGGATGGGATCACCTTTTACAGGGTATGATATGCTCCCTGATGGAGTGGAATTTTTTCATGGGGAAGGGAAACCACATTCGTGTAAGCCCTAAGCCTTCCTTCAAGGAGGAAACACCCCTGCTCCTCCTCACATCCACGGTGCCAAGGCCAGAGGAGGGTGTGATAGGGAACGAGGCCTCTCCTCTCTTACTGGGTGCCAAATACCTCTCCTGCTGCGCTTTGTCAGCCTCGGGCCTCCACCCTGGAGTATGTATCGACACCCTGGGCCACTCAATGTGTAATCCCATATTTGCTTCCCAAGCACGCACCCCTCGCTATGTGATCGTTATGTCTCTGCTACCTCTTGTTTCTCACACTGATCATGACTCCCGTGATCTTAGAGTGAGCACCGACCATGACACACCTTGGGACGCCACAGATCATAAGCCCCAAATTCCCTCGTCCCACATGACATTAAACTGTCCATCCTGAACTATGGAGACTTTGATCCGTGCTAAGGCATGCTACGTTGGAAGCCACCACAAGGTTCAAGCCCCGCCACCATGGGCCATCTTAGAGCATAAGCCCCAACCATCCTGATCTACGTGGAATTTTATCCATGCTAAGTTATTGTACATAGAAATCCTGCACAAGGTTCAATACCCACGACCTTGGGCCATCTCAGAGCGTAAGCTCCAACCATCCCGAACTACGGGGACTTTGATCCATTCTAATGCATGGTACGTAAGAGGCCTCTACGAAGTTCAAGCCCCACCATCCGGGGCTGTCTCAGAGCGTAATCCCCAACCATTCATAACTACTGGGACTTTGATCCGTTCTGAGGCATGGTATATAGGAAGCCTCCATGTGGTTCAAGCCCCATTAACTTGGGCCACTTGAGAGCGTAATCCCCAACCATCCCGAACTACGGGGAATTTTATTCATTCTATGGCATGGTACGTAGGAAGCCTTCATGAGGTTCAAGACCCACCACCTTGGGCCATCTCACAGCATAAGCCCCAACCATTCCAAACTATGGAGACTTCGATCCATGCTATGACATGGTACATAGGAAGCCTCCACGAGGTTCAATCCCCACCACCTTGGGCAGTCTCAGAGAATAATCCCCAACCATCCTGAACTATGGGGACTTTAATTCATGATAAAGCATGGTACATATGAGGCCTCTGCGAGGTTATAGCCCACCAAACCATTGGCCCCAACCTTCTCTGTGTCAGTGTGCCAAGCCCCATTTCCACCTTTGCCTACCTCAGAGTGTAAGACCCAATCCACCTGGACGATATGTCCCTCTTTACGTCAGTTCACTGACTCCAACTTTGGTCTGCCTTAGAGTGTAAGCCCCAAATTCCCCCATCCTACATGAGGTTAAACTGCATTCCATCCCGAACTACAATGACTTTGATCTGTGATAATGAATGGTACAAAGGAAGCCTCTACGAGGATCAAGCCCACCACCCTGTTGTTCTGACTCCATTCACGTCGGTTCGCCAGCACCGTGGGACGCCTCGGAGTGTAAGCCCCCATACCTATCTTGCATGATGCTAAACTGTATTTTCCACCTGAACTATGAAGACTTTGATTCCCCTCCATGGGCATACTTAAGAAGCTGCCATGAGGCTCAATCCCATCACTCATGTCTCATATTGATCTCTCCCTCGAGCCCATGCATCCTAGGAAGCTCATGCCCAAACCCGGAGGTTCCACATCCTCTCGATCCCATCCACGCATTCATTCTCACAGGTTTCCTCTTTAGGTGTCCCACCATATCATCAAACTATGCATTCATTGATCCCTACCCCAGAGATATTTAGGAAGTCTCTTCGAGACTCAAGCCCAAAGCCATCATTAATCTTAATTCATACCCGGGAAGCTACATCCCGGTGGGATCGTGAAACATCACTCCTCATTCCACTCCACAACATTCAGGAATCCACCCACGTGCTGGCCCAAACATCAGTGCTCTCTCTAATGGTTTCTTCAATCTGATCCACTCTAGCTAGTGTTCTGATCAGTCCGATCTGTCTCCGCTGGACGATAAAATTACGTCATACCCTATGTTAAACATGGGAAGCTGAAGAAAACCTTAGGTACATGACTATGGAATACAATTCCCCACATTATATGTGGGATTCCTTGGCCTTTTCACCCTCGAGAAGCCCTATGATAAGGTACAAAACACAGACATGCCAATCTCCAGCTTCAAGACATGCCAGTGATGCCCCAACGTGACTACTCTCCTAACCGAAGGTTTGCTGCCCTGACCGGACCCCTTGGAAGGTCAGGACATGAGCGGTGTAATTAACAGGTGTCCATAAAGATATGGTGTCCGGAAGAGCTTCACGAATTATGTTTTAAATCTATGAGAGAGACCCGGACTAGGTGATGAGCTCCGAGGAGGAATCCACAGAAGGAAGAACCGACATCCCATCATCCCATTTTGATCAAGGAGAAGACATACCTGAATAAGGAGCGGATGCCGCCTGCATTTGGAAAGCAGGAATGTGGGGTAACAGCAGCGCATCCTCTGCGTGATGGATGCACGTGCCCCAACAAAAGTGTCGAAAACATCATTTTAGTAACAAAAATTACTAAATTACACAGGTAATTTTTCATTCATTTTTCCTGATAAAATAATAATAATAAACATATTTTTAAAATATATTTTTTCTAGTAATAATACACTTATTTTTAAAAATATATTTTTTATTAAGAATAATAAACACATTCATTTAATTTCATTAATTTCATATTAATTATTAAATTAATAAAATTAATCATTTAGCATAAAAATTAAAATAACAACAAACGCTCATTGCGTAGGAAATTTATACATTGAATATGGTAAACCCCAAATTTTGAACCCCAATATGGTCTCAAATATTTAATTAGATTCACCGTCTGAGAGATATTGATTAATTAATATTCAAAAAAATAGATTTAAATTCTAATTAAAAAAATGATCTTTTCGCAAGCGAGGCATCCAAATTTCCAACGTGTACAAATGTTATACCACACGTAGGAAAAAACCCATAATCAAGACACAATGGTGGTCTTATATTTCTCATAAGATACATTTCTTGTGATAAATTAATTATTTAATCATCAAAAAATAGATTAAATAATTGATTTTATATAAAAAATTTATTTTCATGAGTGAGGCATACATGTTTCAAATGATTACAAATGTTATACCTTGCCTATGGTAAACACTCTATTTCGGACACAACCATTGTCTCGGATTTCATATACGATGCACTATTCACGAGTTATTTAATTAATTTTAAAAAAAATGTGAGATTAATATATCATATTTAATATATATTTTTTTAGTCTTCACTATGGATGTTCAGGTCTCGAAATGTCACACTTAACTCAATGTCGAATTCAAAATAATATTCAATTTAATATTTCAAGATGTTATTTAGAAATTAAGGCATTTAACACATTCATCAAAATTTTATTGATAAATCAATTTTTTGGGAATTATAACAAAGATAACCAACCTTCTCAAAAAATATTTAAATATTTTTACCTAAAAAGGGGATTGGATATTAAAATTTTCCTCATTTTTTTGATAAATACATTTATTATTTTAAAATGTTATTATTCTTTATAATGGTTCCACTCCACTCAATTATAAAATATAACCTATAATCCTCACATATTTAGAAACATTAAGTACCCTATCATAGACAATACTAACTATATTATCTTCAAAAAATGAATCGCCATCACAAAGATGTCAGTCCCTTTTTATAAAACAATCCTAGGTAAAATCAAGGTGTAATTCAAGAAACAATACTCAAAGAGAGGTAATTAAATTTACCCATCTATTTTTAGCTCATTGTTTCTAAAAAATAATCCATATATTATATAACCATTATAATATAATGATGTATGTATATTTATTCAATTTTATTGTTTTTTACATTGTTGATAACCCCATTTTATCTCCCATTTCTATCCAATGGAAAATGAAATCATTGCTCATGTGTATCTATAACATACTATCTCAATAAAGTGAATTTTTTCATATTTTATTACTATATGATATGGATAGCTAGTTTATGAATTTATTAAATATATTTGATATTTATTTTATATTAATGACTCATTAAATATAAATTATTATTTACCTTTCTTTATAACAATTCATTTAATAAAGAAAAACATCATGCTTTCATACGTATAGACTACCATATCCATGAAGTGATGTGATCTATTTCTCATAACCCCCATAAATTGATTTATCCAAAATTTGAAACAATGAATAAATATGATATCAATTACATGGTTAAGATTTTATATGTACAAAAAACATATTAATGTTTATAGGATAAAAAATAGAAAACTAAAAAAATGCAAGAAAAACAAATCCTTTTACACCCACAATAAGATTTTTATCAGAGAATTATTAAAATATGAGATAAAAACAATTATGAAAGAATAATAAATGGAAATATAAGTAATAATATGTGTCTGATATATATGTATAATAAATTTAAATTTACATTACATGAGTTTAGATAAAATATGATGTAATTTTGGAATTCCGATAACATTTTATATTACAATCTCAATTTTTATATGGATTATTTCTCTATAAATTTCGATTATAATAAAATATATATTTTTTCACATATAAAACTGATATATTATATTATTTAAATTTATTTATATCCCTTTATATAATTAGTACCATTTTCCTCAATTTGGTACTCTGAATATCTTATATGAGGTTTTTATAAAAAAATCACCTTAATTTTTTATTTTGGTTGATAATATTTCGTCTCCATGTTCACGTGATTGAATTATATCTATATATATATGTATTCATTATACCTAAAGTCTATAAAATTAATTTTTAATTTTTTTTCAAATGATTTAGAAGAATATTTTCAAATATTTTTCTCATGACTCAATTTTGACTTTTTAAATACTATTGAATCTAGTATTTATATAGTATATGACATGAATGGACTTTATGAGTGTTATATAAATTATACATCATGAATATTACTTATATTTTCAATTTTTTGTTAGAAAATTTTATTTTCATAATTCTATATATTTTTACTATTTTAATGTTTCCAAAAGAAAATGTTATTTTTTATTAATTTTGAATGTGTATTCAAAATGATCACATAGAATTATTTTTCATCTATATAATAAACTATATTTGATCATTTATATTTAATAGGGATATGATACGATGAAATCATACTCCATATGCTTTTAAATATTTTGTGATGGTACATTATTAAAGTATCCAATAAACATGTTTCTTTATATAGGTTAATTATGTGATGATAGAATCATGGCTACTATATTCTTATGAAACACATATTTTTTGGTATATCATTCAATAATAAATGGTTATACTATAAACATCTAACTAATTCCGAATTGTTTTTTATATATCATGAGATTAATAAAGGATAATGGTAATTTTTCATGATAAAATACATTATGGGGACTTGGAAAAAATATTTATGAAATATTTTAAAAGATTTTGTTAATAATGCATATTCCAATATAGTACGGGTTGTTGGTATTAATTCATGAATAATTACACTAAGGGATTCTAGGGATGCTTTTGGATCTTTTATGATACGAGACACTACTAATGATCCATGATTGATTATCTTATGGGATTATGGGAGTGACACATGATTCAAAATGTTATGATTTTCAAAGACGTGTTTATTCCATATTCTTATAGTTTAAAACTTAGTTATGTTATGTTTTTTTCTCTTAGATTAGGATATATTTTTTTAATTCCCTGTTTCATGTTATGATGATGTTTATTCCGTGACCCTTATGTTGTGAGGTATATACTTTTGGTTATGAATCTATTATGTTATAAATGTGATTATTTTGTATCACTCTTATACTTATATTATTCTCACTTATAATCTTTGAGTGATATAATGCATCATTACCCACACTAAATATTTAAGCTCTCCATTTTTTATATTTATATTTCCACATGTTATGGGGAAAAGATTTATCTATAATATGTCTATGAAGTGTACTATGTGAAAAACAATTTGGGATATGTTGAAGATATTTTATAAAATATGTTTACTATATGTCATGTCTCCAAATAAAAAAAAAACAATTATATTTATTAGGAAAGATTTATTATGAAATGAATTGAATATTCATCTAAAATAAAGTCATAATTTTTTTTATTATGTAATGATGAAAAAAATAACAACCATTGGCCTATCTCAGAAATAAATTTGAAGGAAAAGAGAAGGTAAAAAAGGAAACTCATCGTATACTTTCAAGAATCAATCTCGTGTGTTTGAGGTTTAAGTCCAAGTAAGAGGGGTGAAAGATTTCCCAAAAATTAACATTGGTCACACAAGATTCAACTGAGAGTTTATTAATGTGGTTATTTTCAAAGGTGTTCTATATTTATTTCTTGACAACTTTTAAATGAGACTATGTAATAACACTATTTTCCACATTGTAGTAGATTAGGATTCACCCAAAAACTATGTGCAGTAATGGATAATATGACATTGAGAGGTAATGGTACAACCACAAAAAAATTCATCACTAAATATATTAACTAGACATTTTTACCCTATTTATGTAATGTGTGGGACTAACACACCACAATGTAATAGTCCCAAATAAATAAAACAACTAGAACCAACTTTTATTAGTCTCTATATTGTAGCTTCTGGTAAGATCCTGAATCTTATTAAGGAATTTTGTTGTTAAGTATTGGTTTGGCCTCTTTTTTTTGGATAGATGAGTGTTTCCCCTTGTTCATTTGAAACCCAGATGGTGTTATGGGGGTTCTGGACATGAATAAAAGAAGAAAATGGAGTTCCTAGGCATGTTTCACACTTTTCACATGGTTAGTGCAAAACGTGTTGGAACCTTGCAGGAATGGGAAGAGGCTTATACATGGTTGGTGCACAGTTATGAAAACAATATGAAATCCCCATGAAACAGTGCAAATGGGGTTATTTTTAGGCTATTTCTTCCACATAGTTTTCGCACAGTTTTGGAAAACCATGTGGGTAAACTGTGAGGCAACAAAACATTGAGAAAATTACATAAAATGCCTCCCATAGATTTTAAAACCCAACATGGTATTTTCTTTTATTACATCCCTCTCATACCTATGAAATCCTGGACAACCCAAACTTCCAAAATGTGTTTCCCCTTTCAGACTTGGCCGGTTTGGACACTGTTGGTTGTGGATCAAATATCTGTGTAAGTATAATCTTCTCTTTCCTTCTCTTTTTCAGATTAGGGATTGTGATTTCTTCAATCTTCTTACCAAACCCTATAATCCATTTTTTCTGGTTGAACTTGTGTTGGAGCTTCAATGGGTGTTTGAATCTAGATCCATGGCTACAATTAAGAGTGCGTTCATTATAATATTCGATGTAGGTTGTCTATAAGTATTACGCCATAGATTTATATTGGGTTGTTCTTGGAATGTTGTGTTATTTTTTCCCCCTTTTGGTGTTCTTGGTTTCCTGGAGGTGTTTGATAAAAATGGATGTCTAATGACGAATTTCAACCCTCACTGTCCCCATGGGGTGTGCCGGCTTTTCCAAACTCAGAAAATAGGAGGTTTAAATGAATGGTTTCTGAGTGATAATGTGGAACCCATGTAGAACATGTGTTTATGGTTGATTAGGTGTAAATGAAATGGTAATGGAGATCCCTATGGTGATAAGGAATAAGGGGTTGTTTGGCATGACATGGAAATGATCAATTTGGGTCGAATGGGATTATATCAATTGTTTACTTGATTGTGGTAAGAAATGCATGAGGGAGAGAGTGCCTATTAAATGATAAATTTGTAATTCGATAATGGGATGAAGAGAAAAGATTTTTCTATGAGATGTAACAAGGTAATTTTTAAATTTATGGAATTGGTCAATTCATGATGATTAGGTGGTCACCTAAATGGTTGAATGCAATAAAGGTATTGTGTTATGTGATATGAGAATTTTACTTGAAATGAATAGGTGGGTAAATTCTTTTGAAATGAGAAATGGGATAAATGTGTTAATTAAAAGAAAATTATGAATTTGGATAAGGCATAGGGGTTGTTGAATACGCTTAAGGGGTTAAGGTATGATAATAGGTTCTTGGATAAATGGATGTGAATTGTAATTGAAAATGTGTTAATGGGTTATGGAATAGTAATATTTTTTTTTGTTTTCAATGCATTATGAATGATGATTTCCAATGAAATTTGTTATCTTATGTTGTGTTATGGTGTGGTTATGTTGATTGAAAAATAAGCATAGGCACATGTCTTGGTAGTTTGGGTTTTTGAAGTGAGGTTCTATTCACACAGGTTTTGTTATAGAATGAGGCAGTAAAATCCACACCATAATTCAAGAGTTATGGAAGGGGAAAAAGTCTTTATTCCCCTAACGGGTTCATTCCTCCTAGATCGAGACTTCGAGGTGAGGGCAATGGATTGATGGGAATCGTGTGTCCCTAGAGATATATAGACTGGATTGATTTCGCCTATGTATTGTGATTGATTTCCATAGACCCATGTATGGATGATATATATGCTTATCCCAAAGTGAAAATGTTGAAATGTATTATGGGAGAAAATGGTATAATAAAGGTAATTGGGATGAATTCTAGTCACCAAATAAATGAACCTTGTTTGCTAATGGATCCTGAATTGTCCCTTGTTTACTTACCATTCATTTTGTACATTCATGAACTATCTATTAGACTAGAAATTTTGGAGACACCGTCAGTGGTGGCCTACTGAGTTTTTGACTCACACCTTGCTCGGGCCGTTGCTGGATTCCTGAGTAGACATATTGGTTGAAGGTCAAGAAAAGGGAAAGGGCCTTATACAAAGATGTTGAGGTGGGCTTGGGATGTTCAGGGAGATGGATCCATACATAAATTCAGGACCCATTGGGAGTTTTTTGGCTGTTTTATTTTGGTTTTCATTCACTTGCCCTGTAACATGTCCTGACATATTTACCGTTGTATATTATTGTACCCAATTTTGGGAATGGCTCTTGTATGCATGTTATTGATGGTTGTCTATTATTTATATTATTAAATTATAGACTATTGTGGCTACTCTTGTAAAAAGGGTATAGTCTCCCCATGTAACTCATTAGACCCTCACTGTTATTTAGTAACCACTGATGTACGTGGAGTCGTGCTTGAGGTCGTGTGATGACCCGGCTCAAAGCACCATTTTAGTGGATTTTGGGTCTGGTATGTTAAAAGTGGTATTAGAGGAGTTATTTTCACTTTATTACTATTTGGGAATGGTATACAGGATATTAGGATGTGTCAGGACATGGTAATGAGCCTGTTCTTGGGAGTAGCTAACCCATGTACAAGAGAAAAATCAAGTCACCATAGGTTGGAATTGTTGTTCTTCATATGGTGTGTTATAGTTGAGGGATATTTCAACATTGGTCGATGCATATGTTTTGTGATATGAATGATTTATGATATTTTTCTCATAGACAGAATGGCATGAGGTTGCACATTCATGCATCATTTTAGAAACCAATCGGTATAGGCGACATGCATCATTATAGGCACTCACACAGAATGGGTGTGATGGGTATAGAAAGTAGAGTTCATTTTACTCACTTAATTAATTTAATGAAAAAATTCCTAACAATTATAATGAAAGTGGCTGACTGAATAGGATTAAAGTGAGTAGTCAATGAAAAATGGTTATAGAGAAATGTTATAACCAGGGTTAATGTTTTAGGTTGAGATAAATTTTAAAAGGCTGAATCAGTGACTAAAGGAAAAATATTGTACAATGACGGTAAAATTGTTAACGAATTATTCATAATGAATGGTGAAAATTTGTTTAAATAATGATTTGAACAAGATGTGAAATCGAAGATGTGTATAAAGGAAAGATGTCGTGTTATAAATGGAGAAAGTGTTGGAAGAGGTGTTGACTGAAGACTTGTGTTTTAAGTAAAATGGTTTACCCCCATGGTTACCATGACAGACAGTAGGTATGGTAGAGGGTAAAGTTCAAAGTGTGATGTTGACCATTAGGGTAGACTATGAAAAAAATGTTTGTTTATGGTTGGTAGTGTGAGATCTTTTTTATCTATGGTTAAACTATTTCTATCATTCTTTAGAGTGATAGGTGAACTATAAGTTTAAAATGAAAATGTTAGGGTTCAAAGGAGGGTATCCTTTGTGTTTTTCGGTTTGACATGCGTATGTGTGGGTTGGGGCAGTTAGAGTGCCCAATATCGGACATTGTGTTTGGATTGTGAATCCTTTGTGGTTGATATATGGTCTTTGTCGTGTGTTTGGGGAACCCTTGGTGGGGTTTTGGCCTGGGGGTTATGAGTCATTGTTCAGTAATGTGAGTGGGGGAATTCTCATGGTCTGTGACCATACAGAGTACATGTTGGACCCTAAGGAAGGATTTTGGGACTTTGTGCCCATGTACATTGAAACCATGCGAGTTGTGTCTTTAATCCCAAAGAGTATTGTTTGCTTGTAGTTCCAATGAATTCTTACACCATTGGTGTTTAACCTAGATTAAATTGTTGTTTGGTGCAATAGGCATAGTGTACATCCTTACTAGGGTGACAGTGTCATGCATGAGCATTGCTTTGTTTGGGTCATGATAAGTATGGTTTGGAGAGAGGACCTATTCCTTCTTCAGGGTGTGACTCTAGCCTAGGGATTTGGTATCATAAAACCTGCAAGGTGACCTATGAGAGAGGTTATATAGGGTTTCTAGTGATTTGGGAGTGTGTCAAGGATGTAGATGTCTTCAGGTGGGGTTTTGGGGCTCTGAGTGCCTCAAGGTGTTGTTTCATCCTTGAGTGATAAGTGGGATGGTTGATGGTTGGTGGTGCAACTTGAGCGGTGTTCACGCGTTGATATTTTCAGAAATCAAGGGTGACTTCATGGGAGGATAGACCATTGATGTGGGTGCCTTTGAATATGAATCATGAGAGATGGGGCAGAGGCGGTGTTAAAGTATGTTTGGAGGATGGTAAAGTATGTCTGGTTCATCCATAAGGGCACCCCAGTTCTTTCGAAGGGATATCCGTTTTTTAGATGGTTGTATCATATATATGTCTGACATTCCCTTTTAGATGATGAATATTTAGGGACTTGATTTTGTCTCTAAGAAGAAAGGGAAGAGTGGTTGCAGTGTCGTTATATGCCTTTGCATGATGGTGACACCAGAGGTGAGGGTTGTCATGTAGAAGAACTTGTTGTATGAATGGTTTGGTTTTTGGGTGAGATATAGAGTTCAACTCAGGGATGATGAGGCTGACTAACTTAAATGTGGGGTTAGGTAAATAAGCAAGTGATGGTCTATACACACGTTAAGGTTGTTCTGTGGGAGACTAATAGTTTGGATTGTGTGGTATACCAAGTGCTATGATTGTTGGCTGTCCGAGGCACATTTGAAGAATTCAATTGGTGAGATAGATGTTGTTCCATGTGAAATGTTTGTTTATGACTTCTTAGTGGATTGATTGTGGACAGATGGTTGATCTTGGTTGGAAATCACGCATGAGTGGTGGTGGTTAAGTGTTGATGAAATGAGTTCAATAAAGAGGCATGAAATTCTTGGTAGGTCATGGTGTCCCATAATTTTACAACAGAAATGGGTAAGTTTATGGGGGTGTTCCTTGAAAATTTTTTAGCGTACCACTACTATTGGAAAGCATGAGCAACATCTTGACATCGTCCCATGTACATTGAGAAGCTCTAGATCCGGACATGAGACATAGTGGTTTTTGGTCGGATGAGGGATATAATATTTTTTAAGCTCATGGTAACAAAATTTTTGAGCATGACGATGGATTTCATACCCTCTATGGTATTTGGTGAGGTTCTTGGGATGTACTGAATGATGAAACACATCATTGGTGTCATCCATGGAAGATGGGAATATTCACTAAGTGATGTTAGTTTTCTTGTATTGGGGAAAGCTGGTTGAACATGTCTATGTTTGGAGTTCGGTTTTTGATTTGGTATAAGATGTGGTGGTCGAAATCCCTCTTCTGAGCAGTGGTAACAACACTCCAAAGGTGTGGATTGATGAGTTGGTCCATGATATGGAGAGGGTAACAACAAGCTGATGTGGTGGCACCATGATTCCCATGAGTAACTTGTAAGGTGTATGTTAGGTCCCGTAGGGAGGAAATGTGGTACTTGGAGGTGGTGACTGATGAGCCAATTGTTGGCTTGAGATCGGGGGTGGTTCCAAGTGAGGCTTGCGATTTATTTGAAGAGTCTTAGAAGGGTGTGGTTGGATATGAAAAAAGGTTTTTTCAAGAGAATTTGTGGTCCTGTGACTCAAAATAATATTGCTATTAGACTCGGGTAATTTTTTTTCTTCAGTTTTTTGGTTTTGAAATGATGGGAAGTAGGGTAAACCTTGGCCACATGATGTGGTATCATGAAAATGGTGAAGCTGATGGTCATCTTAAGGGTGGTAATGCAGTGATGATGGAATTCTATTGGAATCATGGTAACAAACTTATTTGGTTGTGAGAGATGATAATGATAGGCTTCAACTCAATAAGAACTTTTTGATGGTGAGAAAGGAGTAGCGTATCATCACTAGAAAGAGTCAGTTTTGAGGAAAGCCTGTCATTTCTGGTCTAACCTAAGATGGTAAAATTGAATGGGTGTGGTGAGAGTTACCCACCTCCATGTTCATGTTATTGTGTCCAGTGCCTTTTTAAAATGTATTTGTACCATTGTGAGGTCATGTTGATCTTAGTCCATGACTAGATAGTGTGGGAATTTACTTCTAAAAGGTCTCGAAAGTGCGACTGGATGCTAATGTGGGGTAGTTCCTCATGGAATCTTGGGAATGGTGTGTTGAAAGATGTTAGGAGATGGGAATTTTGGGATGAGTTCCGGAGGTCCTTAATTGATGGAGGAGTATCTAAGTGTATAAAAATATTGGAGAGAACCATACCAAATAAATGGTTGGTTGATGACGTTATCAGAATTTTTGTTCGGAAAGACTCGAGTGGTCACTATTTGAGTGATTTGGCCCTATTAGAGATCTTGGGAATGATTTAACTGGTCAATTATCTGGGAGTTATGGAGTGGTGTTTGAATGTATAATTTTGAAATGAAATCTCCAGTAATGTTTTTAGAAAAAACGGTGTGTTTATTCCAGGTGATACTGGGTTTGTCACTCTTATAGTTTGGAAAATATGGGAAAATGACGTCCAGTGATTTGGGTCACGAGTTGTATAGATGATCAAACATATTAGGTACCTATTGGTTCCTACATGATGATGTGATGTTGGGTGTTAAGTCTCCATGTGTTTAGAGTTATGTGTTGTCACCTAAGAATTCCCCCATGGGGTTCTCATGGTGGAAATGGTTAAAGTGGATGCTTCCTTGAGGATTTTTAATCACGTTTCATGGTATTAGTGAGGAAGGCATGTGGAGAATGTCTGTAACCTTGTTTCAGGTTTGAGGGTTTTGTGATGTGCAATCATAAATATGGGGAATGGGAATGGATAGAAAGGAATTGGTGAAAGAACATAATTTCTGGATGATTACTGATTCCTCGAAGAGCAGCTCGAGGACGAGTCATTATATGGTGGGGAGGTTATTAGATCTTGAATCTGTTTATGTTATGTTTTAGTTAAGAATTTCTTTGGCCTCTTCCTCTTGGATAGAAGAGTGTTTCCCCATATTCATTTGAAAATCGAAGTGTGTTCTGAGGGTTCGGGAAACGAAAGAAGAAGAAAAGCGAGTTCATGGGCATGTTGCATGGTTTGCACACGGTTAGTGGAAACCGTGCAGCCATGAAGAGAGGATTAGTCACAGTTGTAGCAAGGTAAAGAGAACCATTCCAAATCCACATGAAACTGTGTGAAGGGGTTGATTATAGGGTATTAGATTCCACACGGTTTTCACATGGTTTGGAAAACTGCGTGGGTAAACCGTGCGACCCAAAAACATTGATCAAACTACAAAAATGCCACCCTTGGATTTTAAAACACTACTCTAGATTTTTCTCTATTCCTTCTCTGTCAATACTAGTGACAATCATGGACAAAAAATATTCCAAGAGGTGTTTCCACATCGATTATTTGTGATTTTGTACATAATTGCTTGCAGATCGATGCCACGGGTATGTCTATTCACCTCCTTTATTCTCTTTTTCAGATTTGGGTTTGTGATTTCTTCCATATTCTTCCAAAACCATAATACCCCTTTTTCCAATGGATCATTGGTTGGGGATTCAAGGGGTTTTTGAATCCAAATCCATGGATTTGATTAAGAGTTTGTTCATCATTGGATTCTCAGTAGGTGGTCTATATGTATTATCCCATAGTTTTATGTTGGGTTTGTGTATGAAGGTTTTTGATCATGATTTAATATTTTTGGTGTTCTTAGTTTCATTGAGTCATTTGATAGAAATGGGTGTCTAAGTGACCAATTTCAACCCTCACAATCCACATGGTAAGAGTAGAGGATGGCTTGACTGTTTAAGGGCCACCCCTAGGGTGCACTAGATTTTTGGACTTAGAAAATGGTTGGGTTAAATGACAGGTTTTCAAGTGATAATGTGGATCCCATGTAGAACATGTGTTAATGGTTGATTAAGTTTAAATGAAACAATAATAAGTATTCCTAGGGTGATATAACATAAGGGGCTGTTTGGAATTACATTGAAATTGGCAATTTGGGTCGAATGAGATTATGTCAATTGTTTACCGAATTGTGGTAAGAAATACCAAAGGGGGTGAGTGCGTATTAAATGGTAAAAATGTAATTATACAATGGAATGAAGATGGGGAGATATGTTAATGAGAAATTATAATGGAATGGATGAATTTTTGGAATGGGTCAACACATGATGATTAGTTGGTACCCCTAAATGGCTGAATGAAATATTGGGATTGTGTTATGGGATATAAGAATTGTACATGAAATTCATAGGTGGGTAAATACTTGTGAAATGATAAATGGGCTAAATGAGTTAATGAATAGTAAATGATGAATTTGGATGAGGAATAGTGGTTTTTGAATAAACATTAATGGTTAAAAAAAGGAAAGGGAATTTGAAAAAATGGATATGAATTGTAATAGAAAATGTGTTAATGGGTTATTGCTTAGTATGAATTCCCATATTGTTTGCAATGAATTATGAATGATGATTTCCAATGGAATTTGTTATGTTCTGTTGGGTTATGATATAGTTGTGTGATTGATAAATAAGCATATACACCTGATGTGGTAGTGTAGGGTATTGACATGAGGTTCTATGCCCAAAGGTCAAGTTATATAATGAGGCTCTAAACTCCACCGCAAAATGCACGAGTTGGGGAAGGGGGCAGAGGCTCTATTCCCCTAACAGTTGCATTCCAAACAAAATTAGTCCACGAGGTGGGGATAATATTTTGATGGGATATATGTATCCCTAGTCAGATAGGGACTGGATTGATTTCCCCCATGTATTTTAATTGATTTCATTAGACCCATGTATGGATGATATATATTCCTAACCCAAAAAGAATAATTTGAAATGGAATATGTTTGAAAATGTTATAAGAAATGAAATTGTGATGAATTCTAGTCATGAAGTAAATGAACCATGTTTTCTAATGGAACTCGAACTATCCCTTGTTTACATACCTTTCATTTTTTACATGCATAAACTATCTATTATACTGGATATATTTTAGACACAATTGTTGGTGGCCTACAATGTTTTTCTGCTCACACACTGCTTGGGCCGCTGTTGGGTACCCGAGTAGGATTCTTTGTTACAGGTTAGGAAAAGGCCAAGGGCCTGTTATAAGATGTTGAGTTGGGCTTAGGATGTTCATGGAGAAGGATCTGGACTTAGAGTTGGGACTTTTTGAGTGTTTTTTGTCCTTTTTATTTTGGGTTACTTTCAATTTCACTGTAGCATGGCATGACATATTTACCATTGTATTTGATTGTACCCAGTTTTTGGAATTGGTTATTTATGCATGTTGTGGGTTGTTGTCTATTGTTTCTATTATTAAATTATTATTTGTTGTGGTTACTATGGTAAAGAGGGTATAGTCTCCCCACATGACTCATTAAGCCCTCACCCTAAGTTAGAAACCTCTAGCTTATGGGGTGGTATGCTTGAGGTTATATGATGAACTTGCTTAGAGCCCCAGTTTTGTGTCTTCTGGGTCAGAGACATTACATTTCCCACTATTCTCCATAATATATATAGCTTTTCATTACCCAAATAATTCTCACCTCCACTCTATACCAATCTCATAGGAGTTTGAGAAAAGATAAAACTAACACCTAATGATGAAAACAAATACACTCCATACCAAAATATTACATCATTTAGATGAATATTCTATACATATATTAATAATATATTATCTAGAACCATAAATTTTTATTGACATAGGAAAGTAGATAAATAAATATATTATTTAACAAAACATATTCAATATCTCAAACACTGTCCCTCTTATATAGTACACTTAATATTTATACCCTACCTAAAACCTTTCATCATAATCAGGGGAATGAAAACTTAAGAAATGGTGAGCTCTATTGATCTATAATGGTAAGCATGTAACATGTAAGTAAATTGTAACATGTATTTGTAATATGATTATAAGGGTATATGAATATGATTTTAACATTTAAAAATAATATATTGTAATTTATAAATTTTAATAATGGTATAAATATTTTAATGATCATTGGAAATTGGTTATAGAAGAATAAAAAATTGTGGTCCCATAGATCTTATTATTAGAATAATAGAATATCATATGGTGTTTCATATAATATGTGGCATAATCATGATCATCAAAATATTATGTCAACGATACCCACTAATAAATTCATGACATGTTATTCTTGGGCTAACCATTTGTGTACTTTATTTTGGATTTGGATAACCTACCATATACCCTCTTTTAGGCATAGGATAACCTCCCAGGAATCCTTTTTTGTATTGGCATAACATCCCCTATACACATTGACCTCATAAATTAAGGACCCGACCTTAAAAGTTACATAATATATACATTTCAACTAGATTTAATTTCTTTACATTACTAAATATCAGTTTGTTTTATATTTTTATAATTTTAATACATAACCCATTCATATCAACCACAAGAATTAAAAGTGAGTACCATTAAAATAGTATAAATTTCTTCCAAAAAAATAAAACTTTTAATAGAAAACAACAACATGATATCGTTGAAAATATTTATTACATTTAAATTGACATCATATTTTCTCTTAAACTTCGTTTTAACCTGTGAAAAATATTTATAAACATGGTATGAGCATAAAAATCTTAGTAAGGGATATAAAAATAAATAAAGAAACCATTAGTTCAAGAGTACATATAAACATATGAAATCATTTTCACAAATACATATCTCTCACCCATATATATAGCTACTTTGTGAAACATGAGATATCCATAAAACATTAGAGAACATATATTAAAATATAAGGGTCTATTGGGGCATTAAAAAACTATATTTTAACCCCCATGGTTATCTTATGAATTTTACCCTTCATAGAGACCTTACAATGTAACCCTCGTGACTACCTTATGGTGTAACCATCGTAGTTACACTTGGAGTAACTATACAAATGACCTCCAATGTACACATACCCAATGTATTAGAAGAAGATATAAGTACCACCCTTCCAAATTAGTAATTAATAATAACTAGAACATAATCATAAAATATGGATACTTTCAAAAAAACATTTCTTTTGAATTTTGTAAAATAGAATTGTTAAAGAGGATTTTTAACGAAAATTCCCATACAAATATAATATAATTGATGTGAGAATTAAAAGAACGAGGTTAATATATGTATAAACTATAAATACAGACTATATGTCAAAATTTTAAAAAATTTCATAACACAAACAATGTTAGTACTACAAAATCTATGAAATAGAATGTAAACCCAATGTTAGGAAATTGGGTTAAGAATTCCATTACATTGAGTTCGTCTCGTAAAACTTGTTTAAATATCCTCTATAATTGTTAAAATGGGGTATTAATATTTTAATGAAACAAAATAATGTTTATAAAACCTTTTAGAATCTTTTTATAACATCATTCGACCTATTTATTATTAATATTTTGTTATTACATTTTTTCAGGTGCAAGATTTACATGATTGTAATGGTTGGTTTGTAAAGTATTTTACTATCGAATGGAAAAAAACTCTACATGTGGAATGAAATGTTTTGTTATATGTTTATAGAAAGATAAATTATACCGTATATCATTTTTGTAATATGGTATGAGGATAAATCATTAGATAAATCATTAGTGCTATTCGTTTAGAACATTTTATAAGTTCTTTGATAATCATGGACTTGTTTAATCATATACCTTTAGTATTTTTAATATATAAGTTAATTCCAAAACATAAGATAGTAAATATCATAAAATTTAATTTTTTTTGACTATTAAAATGGTTTTACAACCAGGTTTGATGGAATTAAATGGAATTTAAGACACATCATCCTTGATGTCAGTAAATTGACATATCACAAATGATGTTTTCATATTTAGAATTTAAGGAATATGTGAGGTAGAATGTTGATTAATTTTTTCATAAACCTAATAAAAATACATAATATATCTTATAGTGGAGATTTCATGTGTCCTGGATAATGAGAGATGAAGATAACATAATAAAATAAAATAATTCAATGGGAACATAAGAAAATGAAAGAGGATTTTTACCTCTTGATCTCTTCTTCTTGATATCCTCCTTAAGAACATTGGTTTTGGACTTTTGGTGAAACCAATAGGTGTTAGACTTGGGGAAGTGTATTGGGAAGGGAATTTGGCATAATTTAGACAATTATCAAAGCTTGATAAGATTGAGAGGTAGAATAGGGATGAGGGAGGTATTTATAGTGGAAGAGAGGAGGGGTTTTCCATTTTTTCAATCATTAGTTTAATATTTTTTCTCAAGAAAATGAATAGTATTGATTCATGTGACACAAAAAAGTAACGGGAGCATGTGATTTTTAACCAATTGAGACTATATCATCCATGATTCTAGTAATAGTGTTTTATAAATATAATGAATATATACGGTAAATTATCGTTTTTCACAATTCAATTTTTTTTGAGTATTTCATAAAAATCCAAGAAATCCCCCCTTCCACTTTTTCGATGTGTACAATTCGAAAATAAATTCAATTTTATTATAATAATTTTATAATATTCCAAAATTAATCTTTAAATAAAATCTTAATTTATTCCAGAAACAACAATTTTATAACTATAATTGATTTTATAACAACTTGAAAAATTAATCAAGGATTCATAAATTTTTTGAAAAAAACTCGTTATATTCGATACTGATTATTTTGTCATATCAATATTCATAAGGGTAGTATTACTCTTCATAAGGGAAGGTTACTATTCACCAAAAAATTATGTTGGTTCTATCAGACTCCAAAAACTTACTGATCAAAACCGTGTATGACTATTTTTTAAAATTTAAACAATATGGGTGAAAACTTTATATTTAACAACTAGTTTACCACTATCTCTGTAAAAATATTTAATTTTGTAGAGAAATAGTGTTTTATGAATTTAAATTTATTTTAATAATCACTGGGTGTTACATTCTCTCCACCATCTAGATATTATGTCCTTGAAATTTTATTTACTTATTAAACAAGTGAGGGTACCTTTCCCTCATAGCATTTTTAAATTCCCATGTTCCTTCTTTAACCATGTGGTTTCTCCACAATACCATTACCTGATAAATTAATTTATTCCGAAATGATTTTACTCTTCAATCAAGAATTTAAACAGGTTTTTCTTCATAAAAAAGGTTCACATCCAATTGATCTTCTTCTAGGTTCAAAACAAGACATGAATATTTCACAAACTTTCTCCAAATAAAAAAATAAAATACATAGTACTCCAAAGATAAAATAAGGGGAAATGATAATCATTAAGAGAATGATTAGACATTCCCCATGATTTTGAATGTTCTAATTAACTATGAAATCAAATTTCCTTTCTTAACAGCACACATAACAGTTTTCTGTGGTGAGATTCTAAGAAAAACATGATACCCTACCTCAAAATAAAATCATTTCCTCCTATTATCTACATAACTTTTCTGTCTACATTGAGTGTTCCTCATGTGTTGCTCGATCATCTTCATGTTATCAGTCACATCCTCTATGAATTCTAGTCCAATCCACTTCATTTCCCCAATATTATCCAAAAAGGCTGGAGTTCGACACTGCTTACCATATAATGCCCTAAATGTTGAAATTTCAATACTGGAATGAAATCATTTATTATAAGAAATTCAATGAATGAAATATATAAATCCAAACATTCTTGGTAATCCATTGAACAAAATCATAACATATCCTCCAAAGTCTGAACTATCCATTATGAATTCCCATTTGATTGATGATGAAATGATGTACTAAATTTTAATTTTGATCCCAATGAATTATTAAGGCCTTTACAAAAGATAGAAGTGAACCTGTGATCACAGTCAAATACAAGTGAAAGAGGTACTCCATGTAACCTGACAATATCTTTGACATACAGTCAAGAATTCTGGTCAAAATACATAGAATCTCAAATAGGAAGGAAACAAGTAGATTTAGTTAGTCAATAAAAAATAACTCAGATTGCATTGTTACCATGAGAAGTCTTTGGTAGTCCCACAGTGAAGTCCATTGATATATTTTCTCATTTCCACTCAGGCACTGGTAAATGCTGAAGAAGTCCATTTGATAACTTGCACTCTACTTTAACCTATTTATATGTATATAATTTCTATAACTAATCTACAATATCTATATTCATTTCATCCCACCAGTAATACACCTGATGTTATTTGTACATATTTGTGCTTCCAGGATGAACTTAAAATAGAGAACTATGATCTTCATATAACAATTATTTATTCATATGAGAATAATAAATAACACATAATATCTTTCAAAATCATACAACACAATCTCTATCAATGTTAAATTCTGGAAACATTACTATTTTAAACAATTCTACCTTTTTTCTGTTAATCTCTATATTCTTTCTGTGCTTGCATAATTATATTTGACAAAGATGACTACACTGAAATATGAAATAAAAATAGAAATTTCTTGTAACAATACATTCCAAGCTAAAATTCATAAAATATTTATGAAATTTTTTTATTCAATCGTAACATAGTTAATGATGCATGATATATTTGATGCAATACATCTTCCACATTGTATTATTTTTAGGATGGAAATTTATCCTAAAATTATAATCTTTTATCAATTAAATACGTCTTCTTTCACTCATGTTTTATTCCTTTTTAGTGGATATATTCTTTAGAAGTTTGTGGATCATATATATGTCATAATTCGTACCACAGGGCCCATGCCGTGACGACCACAAACTCTCCTTTCATAGGCCAGGGGCTTGTGACAAGAACCAGAAAGGCATATCCGAAAAATTAAAGGAATTTCCTTTAAACCTGCTCACAAAGAGATGGTTAAAACTGTAAAAATAATTCTACAATGTAATGGAAAGTAATAAAACCACCACAAAGTACCACCACTAAAAATAAAATTTGTAAACTAAAAGCAACGATTTTAAAATTCAAGCCCATCTTAATGAAAGGTACAACAAAAGTAGCATAATCTATGAAGTTCATGCACAAAGGATCAAACATGAACAGTAAGTACAGTTCTTTGTCAGATGTCACCATAGAAAACCACATCTATCAATACATGTCAGAGAACTATCTCATCATGGATCTGGTCAGAGGGTCTGACGTGGGTTCGGCATTCGTCCAGCCTGAAGGCATGGGAACAGCCTAGTGGGGGGGGGGGGGCAGCTTATGGATGGCTTGGTCCACACGGTGGGGAATATTCCACCAGGAGAATCCTAACCCTCATCTTGGGGGGCCGATTCACCATCCTGGATGCGAGTTCATCCAGTTTCCACCTGAAAGTGCCAGCTAGAACTGCCCCTTCTCCTAGCATGGCTGGCAGGTGGCTGACCGTTAAATGCACACGCAAAATATCTTCTTCATGCCTCCATCACACCGAAGTAGACTAAGCTTTCCAACCCTCCACCCAATAGCAACGGGCACCGGAGCCAGCTAACCATGGTCTCCTGCCGCTACGGTGAACCGACGGGAACACTGCCTCTCTCAGCCTAGGTCGGCTTCTGTGGGCCACTAGAGCTACTTCGATGGTCTATTTTGTGAGTCACTTGATCCTATGGCTTTAGTTGGATATCTTATTTACTACTAAGTCCTCATAATCGTGTGTTGACAACAAGAACATTCAGCCTTGAAGAATGCATAATAAAAAACTAAGGTAGAGGGTCTGAGCCTAGTTTTTATTGTTCTACACATTTCACATTAGTGTTTAAGAATAGAGAACAATATTAACCACATAACAAAAGTAAAAACCGAATTCAAATCCACATATTATAACCTCCCAAAAAAACGAATGGAACGCTGATCCACCTGTTAGTCAGTTGATCTGTGTTCATTGTTAATTTCTAGAAAGAGGAAAGGATTAGCAATTGCAAGGACGAATAGACCCCTACATGGATATGTTCGATCCGCTGAGGATGAAGGAAGAGTTACATTTCGTCATTGATCCATGATCATTGGCATTCCCTTCCACTTTTCGACCTCTATATCTGATCCTCCAACGTATGTCGCTTCAGTCACCATTCCTCATTAAAGAGGTATCCCACCAGTGGTTTTTCAAAGATTCCCTACGTTTATTAATCCCAAAACTCCAACAAATTTTACTAATAAAAGAAACACATGTAGCGACATTTTTATCATTAATGATGATCATTAATAATCCACATTTAAGGATCCATTAACGAACTATAAAGATAACAACATCACGATTACAAATGATCCATTAATTACCCTCCATTAATGGTCCTCATCGTTGAACCACTTCGTCGTCAACCGCTGCCCAACGGTGTAAAAAATAAATTAACTTTGCAAAATTTATTTTATTTTTATCATAAATAAGTCCCAAAAATAATCTTTTCCATCTAATCCTTATAGATGGATGTTCAGTCCTTTCTAGAAAAATCATGGCATTCTGAGTTCAATAGTTCCCTTGGATTTTTGATTCGAGCACTGGTCCAAAAGTTAGAAAATTAGACATGTGTGTTTACTGAACGTATCATAAGAAAACATCAAAATTGCATTTCGAGCACTCCTCACCTCAGAATCACCTACCAACAAAGTGTGAGGACTAAAAATAATTCCTTATAATAAAAAAATTACAAGGAAATTATGAGAAGATAGTATATATATCACATTTCTATTTATATAAATGATGCATCAAAATTTTTAAATCAAAAACCATAGCTATTTATTCCATATCACGTGTGGGAGAATTTTAATCATGAAGTTTTTGTTATATTGAATTGTAATAAATTTACTTATCATTCTACATTCAAACATAACCATGTCCCTTTAATGATGATTCATAATATATGAAATGCTCACAATTTATAATTTTGGGATACAACTGGACCATTCACCAATATTATTTTCTATTCCTGAAAACAATTTTCATAATATTTTTTCCGGTTGAATTTAACTCATTTTTAAGATAACATAATATATGTACATAATAACCATGGAATGATTTCAAGAAACTTCTGGTAATATCCTAGAAAACAAAGAAAACAATGAATCTTATTTATATTTATGGGTCTGAACCATTATTCAACAACTTTCATTTTAGCTGGATCAAATGTTATGACATCTTTATGAACAATTTGACCAAGGAATGATTTTTTTGCAATAAAAAATTACATTTGCTGAATTTTCCTTACAATTTATTTTATTTCAATGTTTTAAAAACACTCCTTATATGTTTTCCATGTTCCTATTTACTTCTAGAATATACCGGAATGTCATCAACAAAAATTTCAAAAAACTTATCTAATAACTAATGATGTATTCTATTCCCAAGATCCATGAATATAGGAAGTGAATTAGTTAACCCAAATGGCATAACAACAAATTCATAATGATAATATCTAATTCAAAAATCTATTTCTAGAATGTAATCCTCTTTAACCATTATTTGATGGTACCCAAATCTCAAGTTAATCATAGATAAATATTGAACTCCCTGGAACTGATCAAACAATTCATCGATGTGAGGAAAATTATACTTATTCTTAACAATAATTTTATTTAAATCGCTATAACAAATACAACGTCTCATGGAACCATATTTCTTTTTAATGGACAAAATATGAGCTCACCCTAGTGAGGATATTTGATGAATGGTTCCTTTAGCAAGGAACTTCTACAAATATTTTTTCAATTAAAGAAGTTCCATTATAGTCATTAGAAATGGGGGATTTGAAATTGTCTTAGCAACATGAACTAATTCAATTATGAAATCAACTTCTCGATTAGGTATAACACTGGGAATCTCATTAGGAAAAATTCCAATGTATTCAATTACCACTGTCATATCATTAATATGAATAGTTCTCTTGTTTTCAACAATATGAGTAAGATAACTTTCATTTTTATCATTCAACATTTTATGAGAATCCTAATATATTATCAATTGTATGGGTTTGTTCTTGTATACAAACTAAAACTCTTTCTGAAAAAAAACATATTTTGATCTACAATTAATCTTAGAATGATAAAAATAAATGAAATCTATACCTAGACTGACATAAAAATATAATAAGGGAAAAATAATAAGCTTTGCAGGTAATTACATTCCATATATAATGATAGGAAGATTCTTAAAAGTCAATTTTCTATGAAATTTCCCCCTTGTGTTTTAACAAAGCGTTTTGGTCACATTTTTTTAGGTGATATTTTCAATTTACTGGAAAAATTATTAGAAGTAAAGGAATATGTATACCCCGTATCAAACACGACTTTAAAATAATTTGAGTAAATAAACAAATTACTGGAAATAACTTCATTGGATAGTCTGACAGCTACTAATGTAGTCTCAAAGGATATCACTACACCTTTATTTTATAATATGGCTTCCTTCCATCACTCATATATTTATTTGGGTAGAAAATTTCATAATGACCCATCCCACAACATTTAAAATACATTATTATTTTATTTTAATAAATGATATTAAGATCATTTTTATTACAATATCAGCCCATATGTCTAAACATACCACATCGAAAACACTTCCCAGTTTTGGTAAGACATTCCCCATGAGGCTTTTGACCACACATTTCCCAAATTGGAAACTGGACATTATTACCATAAGATTTCATTGATTGATTCCTACCCCTAACATTCCATCTGGACCTCCTCTTATTTTTGTTTTCAAAGTACAAGTGATCATAAAAATACTCCATTCCCACCCTCTCATCATATCAGACAAGTTTGAAATTAATTTTGAATTCTGAGGAGGCCAATTCCATCTTGTATATTGGCTTTACTCCTATGTAAAAGGCGATTGTTTTTTCTATCAATGTCCTAAATTATATTTGGAGTGTTCTATGCTATTCAGGTGAAGTTTTCATCACGCACATCCACAGAATATTCTTTCTTTTTCTTCAATTCAAGTAATTTGTTCTACATCCTATTTCAAACCACCATAGGAAAATATTTTTCTTGGAAAATATTTCTAAATTCATCCCACTGTAATTTCTCACTCTCATATATATCCCTAATATTCATGAACATTTTCCACCACTAATAAAAATGTCCTTAAAATTTATAAGTAGAAAGACCAACCATTTTATTATCTAAATTCCCCATAACATAATATATCTTTTCGAGGGATTTAATTCAACCTTTAGCCGCTACTGGGTCAGAGGATCCAATGAATGAAGTAGGGTGTTTTCCCCTAAAATGTTCCATTATCATCATATTCCTTTGTGGTCTCCTTGGTTTTTCTCTTGCATGGATTCCACCACCAATTATTTCTCGCATCATCCAATCTATTACTACAATAAAATAGATTGGCTCTAATTCCCACCATTCCAAGTTTTAAATTCGGAATGATATCATCTTCATGGTTCCTCCCAATGTCATCTTCCTTATTTCTTCAATGGAAACCATTTTTAAAAAACATATCATAGATGAAATAACATGGTTTTGTTTAAATTCTGTACCCTTTCAACATAAAAATAAGTTGAAAATCATTTACACGAACTCTTAATGTTATATAAAACATGCTCTAATTCTAACTATAAGAACCCAACCTTAAACATTACATAATCTAGCTATTTTAACAATATTTAACTTGTATACATTACTAATGATATTTTTGATTTACAGTTTTAGAACGATAAGGCCTAAATCATTCACATCAACCCACTTTCATGAAAAGTGGGAACCATTAAAACAATATTCCCTTTATTCAAAAGCATTAAATTTTTAACACAATACCACAATATGATTTCTTTGAAAAGTCTTCATTACATTTAACATGACTTTATTATTTATCATAGAAATCATTATAACCTATGAAAAACATTTAAAAACATGATATGAGAATAAAAATCTCAGTATGTGATATAAAAAGAATAAAGGAAAACATTAGTCTATGAATAATTATAAACATATGAAATCATTTTCACAAAGACATACTTCTCACCCATATATACATACATAGTAAAAAATGATATTTCCATAAAACATTAAAGAATATATATTAATCCATATGGGTATCTTGGGGAATCAAATATGTATATCGTAACCCTTATGGATACCTTATAAATTATAACCATCGTAGCTACCATACAATGTAACCCTCACGATTACCTAACGGTTTAACCATCATAGTTACACTTTGACTAACCATACGACCGACATCTAAAATACACAGACCCAATAAATTGAAAGGATATATAGGTCCCACCATTTATCATGAACAGTTCTGTAGAATGAGAATATAATCATAAATCTTTGATAATTTCATCAAATCATTACTTTTTAATTCTTTAAAATACAATTTTTAAAAAGATTTTTTAAAGAAAAGTCTCATGAAAATTTCATATAATTGATGTGAGAATTAATAAAATGAATAGAATAAGTGTATACACAATATATACACATAATAAAAAATAATTAAAAAAATTTCTTCACACAAATAATCTTAGTACTACAAAATCAAGAAATATAAGTGTAACCCAATGAATGGAAATTGGGTTAAAAATTCCCTTACCTCGGGGTTGCCTTACTTAAAACCTGTTTAATCCTCAATGTATAATGGTTAAAAGAATTTTATTAATATTTTAAAGAATAATAATAATTTTATAACAACATATATGATTATTTTAAAACATCATTCTACCCATTTATAAATAATATTTTATTATGTCCATTTTTTCATGCGCATGCTTTACATGTTTTCCATGGTTTGTTCATAAAGGATTTTCTGGTCAAATTAATACAAAACACCAAAAGTGAAATAAAACAATTTTAATATGTTTCCAAAATACAAAATGATTCCATAAATTATTTTGTTTATTTTATATGAGTATTTATCATTAGATACATAAATAAGGATATTAATTTAGATTATTTTAGCAGTTCATTGATAATCAAAAACTTTTTTCATCATATGACATTAATATTATGTATATAAGATAGTTGTAGAACCCAAGAGAGGTATTTAATAGAATTTATAATCTGTTTCATCCACTAAAATATTTTTAAAACCATATTTGAAGGTTTTAATTGTAATTGAAGGCACATTGTCCACGATGTCGGTAAATCAACACATCACGAACTATGTTTTTAATTTTAGAATAAGAGGATGAGTAGATGAAGAGTGATGATGTACTTTTCCATAAACATGATAATCATCAAGTATATATATAATAATATACCTATAATAATATATCTATCACACCTCTTGTATAAGGGGAGTTGAAGATTATAATAAAATAAAATATTTAAAAGGGATAAACAAGAAAATGAAAGAGTATTTTTACCTCTTGATCTCTTCTCCTTGAGATCCTCTTTAAAGACATTGGTTTTGACCTTATGTTGATCCCATCAGGTATTGGATGTGATGAAGATACATTAGAAGGTGATTTATAAAAATGTTTACATTTATCAAAGCTTTATAGGTGTGTGAGAAAGATGGGGGTGATGGTGGTGTCTATACTGGAGGAGAGGATGGGTTTCCCAATATTTTAATCATTAGTTTAATATTCCCCCCCAAGAATATGGATATTTTTGATTCATGTGACCCTAAATAGTAAAGAGAGAATGTGAGTTCAATCCAATGGAGAATACATCATACACGATTCAAGGAATATTGTATTTAACATATAATGTATATATATTGTAAATTACTGTATTATATTATTCATCAAAAATTCGAGTATTTCAGAAAAAATCCCAAAAAAATCCCTAAACATTTTTCAATGTGTAGAATTCAAAAATAAACTCTATTTTATGAAAATAATTTTCTATATATGGGAAAAATAATTTTAAAAAAAATTATAATTTATTTTAAAAAGAACAATTTGAAAAGTATATCCGATTTTATTACACCTTGAAAAATTAATCAATGTTTGATAATAAATTTAGTGGTGAAGTTCCTATTAATTTTTTCATATTATTATTCATAAGGGTAACATTAATATTTATAAGTGTATGTTAATATTTTGTGAAAATTATTTTTTTCTAATGAGACTAAAAAAACTAACTCATTACAACCGTGTATGGCTATTTGTCGAAGTTCAAATCACAGAAGCAGACAATTTATATTTAATAGCTAGTTTAAATCTATCTTCTTAAAAAAGTTTCCTTATGTATAGACTCAGTGTTTTATGAATTTCAATTATTTTCTTAAACAATGGGGAGTTATACATAATCCTTAATCTTTTACCAATGAATTATAGGATTATATAGTTTCCACCCATCATATAATTTAAATGAATTCATATGTATTCTACTAGATCATGAAAAATATTTAACAATTCTTCATAGAATAACCAATGGAAATGATAATATGATTCATAATGGGTTAATAAACATTATCAGTAACCATATGGAGAAATAATAAATATGTTAACATTGGATCATTTTCTTAATAAATAATATGAAACATCAATGGATCAAATTATAGGTGAAATATACTTTTAAAAGATAATTGGAACATTTCTTGTGAGGCATATCATTTATTTTTAAAATCTCATATTTGAAAACTAAAAATTTACAAAAAATTGGGTAAATTTTTTAAAAAAAAACCATTGAAAATTATGAAGGATATTTCTAATCAAAGGGTAGTCATGATAGTGGGAATGTCTATTTGTGAAGTAAACATTATAATAATGATTCCATTCCCAACCAAAGTTAAAAGTTCCTCATTCAGAAAATGAAAAAAAATTTCATTTTAATTATTATATAGAATGAAAAAATGTTTAAAATGAATTAAATAAATCATTTTACAACTTTAAAAACATTCTTGAAATGGTTTTAATGAGAATATGTACATGGAAGGTAATGATACATGACAGAATATAAAAATGACGTTTTTTCCTTAAAAACATTTATATTTTTTTAGTAAATTGATAGTCTAAAAAAATGAAAAACATATAATTTTTAAATATAAATTGGGCATTATAAAATTAATAATATTACTGAGATAGACAATTATAAATGTAGAAAAAAATCCCAATTGAAATTGAGATTTATATATAAATCCCTTTCCACTTTGGTAACATTAAAACTATAGCCTACATGGAAAAAATATTAAATTCAAAATGAAAATACTATGAATATAAATAGAATAATTATATATCATAACAAAAAGGTAATTATATATATCCAATGAAAGAATAAATTTATGAATATAACAGATGTCTAACAGAAACAATGGTAAGATAAGAAACCCTAACCTCATGTTTGAAATGATTTATATGTGATTTAAACATAATATATAATTAATTAAGTGTTATTATATAGATATATAAAAATAA
Organism: Viscum album; assembly: GCA_963277665.1. Taxonomy (NCBI): domain Eukaryota; kingdom Viridiplantae; phylum Streptophyta; class Magnoliopsida; order Santalales; family Viscaceae; genus Viscum; species Viscum album. The sequence continues at coordinate 302,994,562 of OY728153.1, read as the reverse complement.
TATTCCTATTTTTAATTCCATACCTGGTTTAATTGTAAATCATTATCACTCATTAATTAATAATATTTGATTTTCATTATGATTTTGGATGTTAAAAGATTCATTTATTATGTGTCTTTTAGTTACGTAATTTTAATCCTTGAATATAGATCATGGTTACATCATATTTGAAATGATTAAAAGTTTATAAATATAATATATATTAATTATATTCATATTTATTACCATATAAAACAAATATAGATATGAAAATTAATTACATCGTTCAGGGAATAAAGTTTCAATATGTACACGTGAACAAGGTTGTCATTTGTAATGAAAATAATAAAAGTAAGGTAAATAAAAATTTGTCATCATAGAATCATAGTTATATCATAAATATTATAAATATATAATAAATCAATCATTATTTATATCAATGTGAGCCGGTCATGGAAAATTAATCATATCGATACGTGGAGGAAGCAGTCCACATGTACGCACGAGTGATACAATCATTTCCCATTTAATGAAAATGTGATAAAAAATTGTTGCACAATAATTATAATGATAGATTAATATATTAAATTAACTAGTGTCATTATGTTATTATGGATATAATATATTGAAAGGATTTATAAGAAGAAACAATATTTGAAGGAGTTTGGTAATATGATTTACTATTCATTAAGATAACACATTTGGATTATTCATTAAACATTTTTAAGATGGTATTTGTTAAATAAAATAAGATAAAGAAGTAAATTATGGAATCTATGAGGGTTTATGGTAGGTATTGGCCATGATATGGTTTTGAATGTTTTCTAATAAGGCATGAGAATTGGTTCTCTTTTATAAGTGAGAGGAGGGACACACACAGAATTAATTAAATGATTAAACTAATATAATATCACTTTAATTTCAATGTAAATGAAAATTGAAAATGAATAGAATAAAAAATATGATACAGTCACAATATACCCAAAAAATGATATTTTGATATGTTTATGTGGAATTATTACCGTTATTATTTAGTTTGACCCCATAGTAGACTTTTTTTAACTATAATTGTGGTTAAACATTTTTACTTTTTATAATATTAATTATGCTAAAAAATGAAAGAGGATTCATTTTAATTTTTTGAACCCTGATTAAATTTTTTGAAACTATTTAATCAATTTTAATTTTTAGAAAATGGATAAACATAATTTAAAACAAACAAATATAACCGAACAAAAATTATTTTCTAGAAAAATGGATTTTTAAGCACAAAATAGAGCATACATTCACTCCGTTCTCAAAAATATTTAGATGATTATTAAAATATTTGAATGAATATATATTATATAATAGTAATTAAAATCATTATTTAATATTTTTTTATTTAATTTATGAAGACAAAAAAATTGCATATATTTAATATATTTTCATAAAAGTGAATACCTTTTACTTCAAATGATTCTATTTTAAATTATAAATATTAGTTAAATTATGTATGAATAATTGTTCAGAGAAATTAGATAATTTTCACTAAGATAATATTTAAATATTATCAACATATTAAAATATTTGTTACATAGACGAATTGATATTTTATTCAGGAAATGATTTTATTAAAAAATAATTATTATTTTTATGGAAGTATCCCATAAATTATAATTAAAGAATACATTTAAATATTTATTATTCACAATTATTTTCAATCCTATCATTACCCTAAATTCCAATTAATAGTTCATAATGATTACAATTTACCATCATTCTTTTGAACTGAGTGTAAATTATTCATAAAATATCAAAATATCTCAAATTCATTTAAAATGAATACATATAAAATTATTGGGTGTTAAATTCTACCCCATTAAAATAATTTTACCTTTTAAATTATATTACTATGAAAAATATAACCTAGGATACTTTCAACTCATCAAATCCTTAGTTTTGAACATCGAGGTCTCAAATTTAAGGTTTTCTCACATATCTTTGACTGCGTTAATAGTCTTTTTTCAAAACGATTTCTCTATATGATCTATAATCTCAACCAATTTCTTATCATATGGAAGAATATTCTCCAATGGTATCAAATTTGAGTTCATTAAATTTTACTGATAATAAATTTATATCCTCAAAATTGATAAATTGAACACATCATGAACATGATTGAGGTACAATTGAAACATCCAGAGATATGCTACCATATCTAATCAATCACGAATCTATATGGTGAAAATATACAAATGGATATTATATTACTTCTTTACAAACCACATATCATTCATCAATTGATAAATTTTTCGGAATAACTGCTCAAAAAAACCAAATCCTATTTCCCATATCGGATTGTTAGCAAAACTCTACTATTAACTATGAGATTACATAATGTGATGTTGATCGGATCTAGACTTTTGTTCCATTTTATAAAATATATTAGGTCTAAATATATTTAAATAACCAACTTCATCCTTAAATTCCAGAGTTATAGAATTATTCCAAGAGTGCTGAATAAGGACCATCGAGATTCTATAGTAAAAGATTTTGATATAAGAAAATTTGACAATAGGAATGTCATAATAATATCAAATTTTATAATATAGAGATCATGATCACAGAATATAATTCAAGGATTTAATTTTACTCTCATACTAAATATCTCTCTTAGGATGATATATAGTATGTAAAAACAACTCTATATATATAAAATACTAAATAAATCTCAATAACATTGAGGTAAAATCATATCTTGATCAAATACAATAGAATGTGGCAGTCCATGAAGACATACCAATTCATTAATATATATCGGAAAAAAAAATCAAAATGATGATCTTATTTTTTATAATTAATATGTTGTATCATCATAAGGAAACATAATATGACCCTAATTGTGTGATACTATTTAGATTACATGGGATGTCCTATGACAAATTTCATGGCCCTATTTTTTCATTTTAATATTGGAATGGGTAGTGGTTATAAAATACCATTATACATATTTCACAAAGCCTTAATATGTTTTTATACCAAGAACTATAATACATAGTCTATAATATATGTGATCATGTTTTGTGACTTTAAATTCTCATTAACATCTCTATACGTATTCACACTTCGTGGATGTATATAGAATGAGGAGCTATGGGCTTTATCAAACAAATCCTTCAATTTTAGTATAACATGGACACTTTCTCTATCCATGAAACTTATAATTCCATCATAATTTAGGTTTAACACACGAACATTTATGAAATTTTTTAAAGCTCAACATATAGAGCATAATAACATCCTTATACACATTTTTAATGACCATATAAATAGATGGCTGAAAAATTATTTGATAAAAGATATATATATCCCAAAAAATCATGATTTTGAGGTTTATCCCTTGAAGATACATAATTATTTGATCTTTTTTATACTCATAATTGACTACCTTTTATATCTTTTCGAATAAAATCATTAACTCCGTGTTCCCTTTCTTATGATGTTAATTTTTTTAGAATTAACAACTATTAATCGACTCAAATCATATAATCAAGAGTATATTTAAAAAAATATGTGAATATATAATATTAATATTTATTATCTATATATATAACATACCTCTTACCATAAGGATAATGAATCTTAATTTCTTATTGAAAAATTATTATAGATACCCCCAAAGCATGATCCAGGTAAAGTTTCTCATAAACCATCAATTGGAATGTGGTATAATCAATAACCATATCATTATATATAAGGAAATATTGATACCCCTTCTTAAATTCATTATAATAAACCACTGAATATTGTCCTCTATAGCGTAGTTTGTATACTGGTTTGTGGGGAAACCTTCTCTCCATCCCCTTGAATTTTACTCACATTCATGTTTACAAAGGTGCTTGAATCCTTTATAGGTCAACTGGGTGAGTGGATAAAACAACCATGAAAAATTATAAAAAATGAATATATAATACCATGACAATCTATATAAAATATAGATATCAGTCACTATTATTGGTCTGGGATAATCTTTAATGACTTCTATTATCAAAGGATTAAATGATACATCCTCACTTATTTTAACATATCCAATGAGTGAAACTCTATATTACCAGAATTCACACATGCTATATTTGGAATTTAGATTCTCTTTTATAATATTTTCTAATAAAATTATTATGTGACCATCATTACTTAAAATTATCTCAGAGCATATAAGAATATCATTTTTAAATAATACCTCTAGTTGATCGAAGTAATATTTAAAAAATCTATTCATTATGTTTTATTATGTCCAAATGAATTCTCTATAAATTCATAATGTCCATAACTTTTATGTAAGGATGTCATGGTTAAGAATCCACTTTTTTCAATCATTAGATATTATCCATAATGGATTTCAATCTTGAAAAGATATTGAGATCCTTATAGTTGATCAAACTACTCATCAATACATGTAAATAGAGATTTATTATTGATTTAGATCTTGTAATGATCTTGAAATTAATGAAGAGTCACATTGTTTAATAATCACAGATAACAAAAGGAACTGGTGCACCCATGGTGATGCACATGGAGGAATGAATCCTTTGGTACGATTTTACAAAATTTCATCAATTATTCCATCTCAAATAGGACCATTATTCAAGTATGGTTTGATATAGGTGCAGCCTCATGTATGATTTATGTTGAAAAAATAGATTTTATAATTCATAGGATGATTGGTTATTCTTCCTAAAACACATCAAAAGCCTCATATACAAGAGGAGTATATTTAATATAGAGTTATCCCCATTTTTTTTGATGAATACCAATTAGGAATTGTAATCGAGATGTATAAAATGGAAGTAATTTCTATTGCAATATCATATTCATCCTCACTCAGATAAATGATCAAAGTCCATTTGTAATATCAAATGTTGATTATTTATTCTATAAATTTACAAGAAATCTATAAAGTGAGAGATAATCCCTACTTAAAATTTCATCAAATTTTTAAAAATGACGTATATGATATTTTCATTAGGCACATTTTCTATGAAATTCAACATGGCATCACCGACTTTGGACCAAAGGATAAGTGTACCATATCCATTACGATCCACTATACTTATTTACATTTCATAGAACTCTCCATGGACTATGATATTTAATATATATTAGGTTATTATCCTAGATGACATCCTTTGTTTAGACAAATAAGTCATTAAATTATAAATGTAACCTTAGGATGTATATTATTTTCCTCCCTCGAACACTTTATTTTTTACATGGAATGTACTATATCAATTCCCTTATTTTATAATAATAAAACATATTACTGTTCCTTGGATACATTTACCCTGGTGTTTATTCCCATATTCATGACATGTAGGAAGATAAATTTTCTTTTTTTCATTTTCTACATAAACATAACTCAAATTAAAATACATTTTTTATTATCAGATTTTTCAGGAAACGCACCCACTTTGAGGTTCTTAATAATATATTAATATATATGGTCATAAATAATCATAATGTTTTTCATTTGAGAACCCATTATATTCCTTTTATCATTATGGAAATATTTTCATTGTACATCGTCATAATATTTAAAATTATTCCTCCCAGTTCTAACCATTGAATGAAACCAAAAAGCATAGTGTGAGGTACAATTATAATAGAGAGAAATAATTTAACCATGACAAAAAATCATAGGAATTATAAATAATTAAACTTGATTTTTAATCTATGACACCTTATTTTTATCAAAGTCTATCAATTATAATTATCTATACAGATTAATCATAATGGTTAGTGAATAAAAATTGATTAAACCCAAGAATGTCCCAAGGGGTGTCTATCTATGCGTGTAGTCATTTTTCCACTCATTTTTTGATCTACGATGATTGAGTTAATACCCAATCCACCCATTTCTGGGTTGTTACGCCTAGCTTCATCTTCTCGAGAACCATATACACTTTTTGTATATTGTCAAGAATGTATTTTATTATAATAACACATTTATTTATTTATCACATCTAAGGATATTTTAATTTAGTTACACTTATCTTATTGGTTATTAGTAATGTTTTATAATATTAATCCCTAAAAATTACTAAATAATGTTCTGATACCAATTGTGGTGATATAAACATTTGATTCATAAATATTATATATTTTAAATGAATAATTTATATATACATCAACAATACTTTCCATAGAACCATTATATTTTTAGAATTTTGAGACTAGATATAAAAATATAATATTTCATGAATTATATTTGAAATATCCCATAATGATTATCTAACACAGTACACTTTTTATTCACAAACCTTATTAAAACCTTTCTCAACAACATGGAGAGATGAAGATTAAGAATGGGTGAGCTCAAATGACTAGTAACGATAAACAATAGAGATATTTTTTCGTCAATAATATATAAGAATAAAATTATAATGACGATATTATATTTAGATATTTAAATTTAAAAAACACAGAAATGATATATAATGGTTTATCATTATATAAGTCATTCTATTTTTATAGGGCACGAGTTGTAAAAGAATCAAAGATCCTCACCTATGAGATCATATCATAATAATTATAACATTTACTAGAGTTTATAAAAAACATTATAATAAATATAATTATTAAAACCATATACCATGGATAACAACTAATATATTCATTACATGTTAGGATTCGGTTAACCAACCATGTATCGTATTTTGTCTTGGGATAAGATCTAGTATACCATCATTCAATATTGGGATAACCCCCCATATACCATCTGTTGACATTGGAATAACATCTTATATACGCTTTGATCTCATAAACAGTAAAAAATACCCAATTAATTTGAGGGATATGATAGACCCAACCATCACAAAATCTTAGTCGATTCATATGTATTCTATAAGAGAAATATTTCTTTTATGAATTCAACATACCTAACCCATAGAAAATGATAGAGGTTTTATCAAGAATTCATAATAAATAACTATAACCATTGAGTAATAGAATAAATATAGTAATATTGGATCATAATACTAGTAAAGAATAAGAAACATAAAATGATGTTATTATAGTTGAGAATACTTTTATAATGTGATTTTTCCATTTTTTGAGGAAAATAACCTTTTTTTATAATTACTTTTTTACAATATAAAATATCAATAATATTAAGGATAAATTCTTATTTTTAAATAATTAGGGAATCTTCTAATGGAGTCTATAAATTAAATATTAGTCAAGATTGTGAGAGATGTTTTTTTGTGTGGTAATTGTTTGAAAATATTATGTCCACACTTTTAGTAAAAATAACATATTATGGGAAACAAAAATATGATTCATTTAAATATTTTAGATATAAATTAAAATAATTTTAAAAAATAATTAATACTTTTATTATTGTAAAAAAATTCTTGATAGAAAATAAATTAAAATATAGATATTATCACACCCCAACCCTTTTTATTATTTTATTTTATTATTTCATGACTTTAGTTAGCTTCGTCAAGGCGGAAGTTGAGCACCAGTCTAAATTTTTTATCGTTTAATAGTTTTGCTGGGTGTCAACGTGGTGCGCAGACATCGCATGGTTGACGGTGACCGCGCGATCAGCCCATGTACCCCCAGAAATATGTAATGATTAAAATAAATAATGATTAATGTAAATAAAATAAGTTAATGGTTTAAATTGTAATAATCATGATATTTTTACATAGATAAAAATTATTTTCTTATTAAAATTTTTTAATAATATTATTGTCATTGAAATTATTGTAGATATAATTATTATTTAGTTGTTATTAATATTGTTTTTATTGAAAATAAGTTGAAAAAAATCTATGATAATAATAAATATTACTTTTATTATTATTATTATTATTATGAAAATTCATAATGTTATTATGAATATATAAGTATTAATATTGTTACAAATCTTGTCATTATAAATTTTTTTGTTATTACTATTATTATAATTATTATTAAGATAAGAAAAAAATAAAAAAAGGTATGTGATTCCTATTCTACCAGGCACCATGAACACCCCTCCCCATCCCTTTGATTTGTTTTTTTAATTTGTTTATTCTCTTTCCCTTATCCTTTCATGCCTCTCTCTTCTTATTTTGTTTTTTATAATTCCCTAACCATCTCTCCACTCTCCCCATTGTTTACGACACGCCCCACTATAAACACACTCCTTGGTGCGACATCTCTCCACGACTAGCCTCCTCCCAATGCCATGTTCTGGATGTCACACCCCCTTCCATCGTTAGCGCACAACCCTGCAGACCCCCTTGTTTAGGGACGTATAAACCCACAACCGAACATTGGTGGTGCACGACCACCTTTCCCCGGATCTCCCGCACCCTTCGAGATTTATTTTGATTTATTCGTGTTGCTTCAACGATTCATCGAGGTATGGTCCATGGACAAATTTTCCTTAATTGATTTGGGGATTTTTTTCAATTTCGGTAACCGGTTTCGATTTAGCCGAAACCCTAAGGTTTGGCTAATATTCGATTATTGTGTTCTTCCCTCAATAGGGTATGCAATTGACGTATTGAGACCCATTGGTCTATATTCTAGCATCCGCATCCAAGGGCGAGGTAGAGGAACTCGATTTGTCTTGATGTCAATGATTAGGTTAAGGTTAATGCACCCACTATTTTGTTTTTCATCATCTAATTTAGTGTTTTATGTTGTTTTTGAGTCCTTGGTATTTAATTGTTTGTGCTCTAGTCTTCACTGCACTAACTTTATGTGTCGAATGCGTTGTTAAGGTGTGGTAATGTTTTTTTCTAGTGTATGTGCCTTTGTGGGAGTGCGTGTATGTGAACAGGTTGCCATGTGAGTTTGAAGGAATTGGAATGGCCAATTCTTTGAGGTAGGTGGTTCCATGACTTTGCGTAATTTGATTAATTTAATATGTTTATTTGATTTTATAAATATGTTTTATGATCTATTTTGGTGTCACAAAAATATATTTTTGAATTGTTTGTTATGCATTCAATTGGATAATGCATTATTTTGGTGTGTTAGATTTATTGCGCATCTTTGAAATTAAATGGTGAATTACTTGGGTAATTGAAAACATGTCTTAATATGGTTATTTTGGGAATTTTGTTTTAATGTGAAGTTTTTATATGAAATCAAGTGCATTTTTTTGTGTAAATAGTGTTGTTAAAAATTGACGTGTTTGATGGACTATTTGATTGGATTTATTTTTTTAAAAAATGTGATGTGTGAATGTGGAATTTGATAGCATTAAATATGTGTTACGTTTTTAAAGTGTCATTCTTATGTGAAAATTGGGCATTTTACAGGTGAAATCACATAGTGAACTATTTATAAATATTCTATTAATTGTTTAATTGACTAAAGAAGTCATTATTATGGTGTGAATTATGATATGAAAAGGTTTTTGTGTGTGTTTGGTCGAAAAAGGTGATTTTGAGTCTGTTTTGGGTGTAAAGTCATGTTGTGCTTCTTATAAGTGTTTCAAAAATTATGTATATGGTTTATTAAGTTGCGTGAGTAATGTGAAATACATTTCTGAAGGGTTTGGCATGTTTTACGTTTTATGTGTGGGGTGCATGTGAGTTTTTATGAGTGCAAAGTCATTTCTGACATCTTAAAATTATTTTATAATTTTTCGTAGTACTTTATTTGATGGTGATAATGGTTGTTTAATTGCGCAAATGGTTTAATGAATTTTTAAGTGCTGGAAATGATGTTTGAAGAAAACTTTGGTGTGCGTATTCTTTCAAAATGGTAATTATTAGTGTTAATATAATTTTTAAGTACAATTAGTATTTTGTAACATATGGGACTTTTTTGGGAAAAAGGGAAACCTTGGGTATCTAGGTGGGAGGACCGGAACTAGTACACTAGTGAACAGAGGGGGTTTTACAATGGTTCACATAGAATTTTTGATGAGAAAACACTAACAAAACTATATTGGAGATGATTGGGGACCACTAGGATATGGGTATGCTCCCTACTAGTGGCACGTGCATGAGAACACATATTTTTCATGGTTACTTTTCACCGAGGTACGAGGTTCTAGTGACCCTCACGAGTTAGATGACCCTTAAGAGATTTACCCATGGTGATTTACTATTCCTGACATGGTTCCTACCATCGGCATATGTAGGACCACTCAGGTGTGTGCGTGAGGGCTCTTTAAAATTTCCCCTTCCGCTTTAAAATAATTTTTGAAAAAAATGGTTTTTCTTAAAGTGTTCATTTTTCACTATTAGCTTGTAAATGTTTTTCTTAAAAGTGTTTTTTTCTAAATGTATATTTTTGAATAATAATGTTTAAGTCTCCCTTTGATACCATTTTGTCATTAACCAAGACGGGTTGACCTTAAAATGGTCACCCGAATTCGTCTGCGGCAAGGCCCGAAGGGCGTTCCCGATCCCGACGGGCTGGCACAAGTGCCCGGGTATCACATGAGATGCCTAAGGAACGATTTACCAAAATTCATCTTATTAAAAAAAATAATAAAACCCAAAAATAAGATCTTAAATGCTTAATGAAAACCACCAATAATAAATCCAAAAAATATAAATTTTACAACTAAACAAATACTAGAAAGAACGCTGACACCACGAGAAACTAAAACAACACCTTAAACCGCCAAACAACAAGATGAGAAACCTAATCAAGCCACCAACACCATCCAGCATAATAAGACCATCGAAAACACAAACCACCATTACCAAGCACGATGCCTCAACCTGGGATACACAAGATAAAGAAACCGCATGCACCCAAAGGTGTATGTAGGGTGTGATCCAATAGCCCAGTAGGATATCACGGGCAGTGAGGAATTTCCTAGTCTCTGATTCCAGTGAGGTTTTTATTCATTCGGTGTGTGAGTAGTTGAGTTAGTTCCTTATTCTCGAGGTGTTGGGTCATTTCGTAATAAGATTTCTATTTAAGTCTCTGAGTGTTGTTCGGTCAATGTGGATAAATTAAATGGGTTCAGTTTGGTAGTTCCCATGTTGGCCTCTCTCGGGGGTGGTATGATCAGTTTCAAGGTTTCCATATTAGTAAATTCTTGTGGTGGGGAGATCCCTCCCATGTTATCCCCTCAACCTCGAGCTCCGATTTTATCATGAATTGGCCAGGTGTGACCTATGGAGTGTAAGGTCTTCTAGAGATTCACGGTTTATACTCGGTTTTGTCTGGGCATGGACTTAAGTTATGTAATTGTTGGATTGGTGACTTTCTGGGGGAAAAAAGTTTTGTGGTGGGGAGAATTTTCACACCCCAACCCCTTTTTATTATTTTATTTTATTATTTATTGACTTCGATTAGCTTCGTCAAGGCACAATTTGAGCACCAATCTAAATTTTTTATCATTTAATAGTTTTGATGGGTGTCAAACCAGTGTGCGGACATCGCATAGTTAACGGTGACTATGCGATCGGCCCAGGTACCCGCGCAAATATGTAATGTTTAATATAAATAATGATTAATGTAAATAAAATAGCTTAAAGTTTTAAATTGTAATAATCATGACATATTTGTATAGATAAAAATATTTTTTTATTAAAAATTGGTAATAACCATATTGCCATTGAAATTGTTATATATAGAATTATTATTTACCTGTTATTAATATGATTATTATTTAATATAAGTTGAATAAAATCAATGAATATAATTATTAGTACTTTTATTATTATTATTATAATTAAGAAAATTCATAATGTTATTATGAATATATAAGTATTATTTTTAATAAAAATATTGTCATTTATATTTGTGTTGATATTATTATTATTATTATTATTATTAAGATAAGAAAAAATTAAAAATAGATTAAGTGAATCCTATTTTAATAGGCACCATGCGCACCCCTCCCCATCCCTTTGATTTGTTTTTTTAATTTCTTTTTTCTCTTTCCCTTATCCTTTCATGCCCCCCAATCTTCCTCCCCTTTTTTATTTTTCTCATGAACTCCCTCCGTCCCCTATCACACCCCACTCTTCTTATTTTTTTTAATTCCATCACCATATCTCCCCTCTCCACCCTGTATATGACGTGCGCCCTGTAAACACCCTCTATGGGGCGATGGTTCTCCATGAACAACTTCATCCTTGTGCCCTATTCTGGCTGTCGCACCCACCTTCAATCAGCAGCGCACAACCCTGCAGACCCCCTTGTCTAGGCGCATATGAACCATCAGCCTAACTTCAGTGGTGTGCAACCCCCTTTCCGCGGATCTCCCTTACCCTTCGAGATTTATTTCGATTTCTTCATGTCGCTTAAATGATTCGTCGAGGTATGCTCCTTGGATCACTTTTCCTTAATTGATTAGGGGCGTTGTTTCAATATCGGTACCCAGTTAGGATTTAGCAGAAACCCTAATCTTTGGATAATATTCGATTGTTGTGTTCTTCCTTCAATAGGGTATGCAATTGACATATTGAGACCCATTGGTCTATATTCTGACATCCGCCGCCAAGGGCGAGGTGGATGATCTCAATTTGTCTTGCCTCTAATGTTTAGGGTAATGTTAATGCACCAACTGTTTTGTTTTGCGTCATCTAATTTAGTGTTTTATGTTGTTTTTGAGTCCCTAGTATTTAATTGTTTGTGCTTTGGTCTTTGCTGCACAAACTTTGGGTGTCAAATGCATTTCCAAGGTGTGGCGATGTTTTCTTTCTAGTGCGTTCACCTTTATGGGAGTGCATGTACGTGAATAGGTGGACTTGTGAGTTTGAAAGCATTGGCTCGGCCAATTCTTTGAGGTAGGTGGTTCCATGCCTTTGCATTATTTGATTAATTTAATATGTTTATTTTATTTTATAAATATGTTTTATCATCTATTTTAGTGTCGTAAATATATATTTTTGAAGTGTTTGGTATGCGTTCAATTGGATAATGAATTATTTTTGTGTGTTATATTTATTATGAATCATTGAAATTAAATTTTGAATTTCTTGAGTAATTGAAAACATGTCTTAATATGGGTATTTTTACCATTTGGTTTTAATGTGACATTTTTATGTGAAATCTAGTGCATTTTTTTTGTGTAAACTCTCATGTGGAAATTTTGAGTGTTTGATGAACTATTTGATTTGATTTATTTTTTTTAAATGTGATGTGTGAAACTGGTGTTTGATTGCGTTAATTATGTTTTACATTTTTAAAGTGGAATTCATATTTGAAAATTGGTCTTTTTACATGTGCAATCACATAGTGCACTATTTATAAATATTCTGTTAATTGTTTAATTAATATAACAAGTCATGATTGTGGTGCGAATTATGATGTGAAAAGGTTTTTGTGTGTGTTTGGTCGAAATTGGTGATTTTGAGTGTGTTTTTGGTGTAAATTCATGTTGTGATTCATATAAGTGTTTCAGAAATTGTGTATATGGTTTATTAATTTGTGTGAGTAATGAAAAAAACATTTTTGAAGGCTTTGTCATGTTGTATGTTTTATGTATGGGGTGCGGGTGAGTGTTTGTGTGTGTGAAGTCATGTGTGACTTCTTAAAATTATTTTATAATTTTTCTTAGTACTTTATTTGATGGTGAAAATGGTTGTTTCATTGCGCAAATGGTTTAATGAATTTTTAATTGTTGAAAATGATGATTGAAGAAAACTATGGTGTGAATATTATTTCAAAATGGGAATTATTAGTGAAAATATAATTTTTAAATACAATTAGTATTTTGTAACATATGGGACATGTTTGAGCCCAATGGAAACCCTGGGTATCTAGGTTGGAGGACAGGAACTAGTACGCTAGTGAATGGAGGGGTTTTGACCATCGTTCACTCAACATGTTTGATGTGAAAACACTAAAAAAACTATATTGGAGATGATTTGGGACCACTAGGTTATGGGTATGCTCATTACTAGTGGCTCATTCATGAGAACATATATTTATAATGGACACTTTTCACTGAGGTATGAGGTTCTAAGGACCCACATGAGTTCAATGACCTTTAGGGGATTTACTCATGGGGCTATATTGTTCATGACATGGTGCCTTCTGTCGGCATACGAAGGAACACTCGAGTGTGTCCGTGAGTGCTCCTTATAAAATTTCCCTTCTACTTTAAAATAATGTTTGAAAAAATTGGTTTTTCTTAAAGTGTTCATTTTTCACTATTAGCTTGTAAATGTTTTCCTTAAAAGATTTTTTTCAAAATGTATATTTTTTAGTAAGCATGTTAAATTATCCCTTTTATGTTGAGGCATGAAATCTTCTATTCGGTGATATCCTACTAGGCTCTTGGCTCACACCCTACATGCACCTTTGTGTGTGTGTAGTTTCTGTATATTATGTATCCCAGGTTGAGGCATCATTCCTGGTGATGGTGGTTCATGTTGTTGATGGTCTTCTTGTGCGAGTTGGTGTCGGTGGCTTGAGGAGGTTGCTCCTTTTGTTGTATGGAGGTTTGAGGTGTTGTTTTAGTTTCTCATTATGTTAGCGTTTTTTCTAGTATTTTTTTAGTTGTAAAATTTATATTTTTTGGATTCATTATTGGTGGTTTTGATTAAACTTTTCAGATCTGTTTTTTTGGTTTTATTAGTTATTTTAATAAGATAAATTTTGGTAAATCGTTCCTAAGGCATCTCATGTGATACCTAGGCACTTGTGCCAGCCGGTGGGGATCCGGAACTCCCTTCGGTCCTTGCCCCAAACCAATTAGGGTGACCATTTTAGGGTCGACCCAGCTTAGTTCGTGACAGATAAGGAACACAAATATTCCCTACTGAATAGAAAAACAATATCAGTTTTCCAAAAAAATGTTCTTCCTGAATTTTGAGATCATAATGAGAGAAAAACGGAAGGAAAACATGTAATTAATATATATAAACATAGAATTAGAAGATTTATAATATATTTGAGATAAATATATATTATAATTTAATTATTATAAATTTAAGAATAAAAAATCTCATTATAAATTGAGATGGTTACATAAAACCATGACCACTTTGGTAACTTTTGAATCAGAACTACTAAGAAAGACAAAAATACAATGAAAAATTCATACCGTGAATATTAATGGAATCATGATATAAAAAATCATCTGGGTAGCATATGAACCACATGAAAGAAATTTTTTTTGAATATGGAATATTTCATATAGAAACAAAAGTGAAATATGAAAGCCTTACCGCAAGTCTAACATGATTTATAAGTGATTTTATTCCTATAATGTAATAAATTTAAATATATTATAATCATAATATAAGGACACATTAAAACATATAATTCCATAATATTTTTCATTTAGTATATTATAATTAATTTAATGAATTCTTTTTCATTATAATAATTTTTATAGGTATTAACTACTTATTTTTTATGTTTTTTTCAACATAGAAGTTACGGTCCATGTATATTGATAATTGTTTCATAATTTAATAAAAGTTAAAATTAATATAAATAACATATATATTAATTATATTAAAATTTATTACACCCATAGTAGTAAGATATAGGACAATTATTTTCACTATTCATGGAGAGGGTAACATGTACGTATGTATGAATGATATTTTTGATTTTCTAATGAAAATAGGAATAGAAATATTTATAATATTTTATGATTATAGGGTAACAATTATTTACTCAATATCCTATATACATATATATATATATATATATATTAATTCAATAATTATGAATATCAATCTGACTTGGTGATGTAAAATAATTCATATCACTATGTAGAAATTGTAGTCCACACGTACGCACAAGCGACACATTCATTTACCATATTATAGGAAAAGGTGGAAAATATTTTTTCAAAAATCATAATAATATATAAGTATATTGACAATACCTAATTAAAAATTTCAGGATGGATTAAATTTTTTATAGAGGAGATGAAGAAATAAACATTGAAAGAATCATATTATATGATTTCCTCATCATTTGGAGACCTCCTTTAGCATAAACCATAAGGATTTTTAGGACAGTATTAGGATAGGAACTGATGACCAAGAATAAAGAGAAGGATGATAAAAAGGATTTTTAGTTATTATCTAAGCTATAGTGCTTAATTATTTAGACTAAGGGAGTGTAAGAGGTTCCATACAATTAGTGAGGGGATAAATATACATCGAACTACATAAAATATTTAAAAAATATAATATCACTGTTTGTGAAATTTGAAAAAATTGAAAATAAATGAAATATAATATAATATATGGTCTAAATATATTTAAAAAATAATATTTATACTTTTTATTGAGGAATTTTACAATTATCTTTTAGTCTAATATCCTGGTAAACACATGGTAATTTTTTTTAATATTTTTATTATTCATAATGTAAAAAATTAAGGTAGCCTCAAAAATTTTTTTGAATATATAAATGAAAATATGGAATCCAATTTAAAAAATTAATTTTTTCTAAGTGTATGAAACTACCTTTAAAATTAATGTTCCATGCACTAAAAAATGGTTTTTTTAGAAAAAAAAATTTATGCCTTAAACTGAGTTCACATTAACTCATTTCCGAGTTGTAAAGATTTTATTAATGTTAAAATATTTAATTTAATATATATTCAACAAATTTTATTTATATACTTAATAAATATTAATTTATTTAATTAATTAATATGAAAACACATTGTATGTATTAAAATATATATGTAAAAATATAACTATTTTTAATAGCAATGATTTTATCTTCATTTATAACCATTAAATTACTAATATTTGAAAAAATATTTAGGAATTATCAATATAGTTCATTTAAATTATTTTTAATTCATGATCTATATATAATAATACATGATCTGTCGAAAAATATATGTTTTGAGAAATAGGTCTTTTAATCATGAAATTATTTTATTAAAAATTTAAATTATTTTTTCATTGGAAGTAGTTGATAAATTTTAATTAAGGATATAAATATATTATAATGTAAATAATTCTATTCTAACCAAGAAAACTGAATGACTATATTATAATGTATAAACTTAAATGCAGATATTTTAGAATCAGGGATGCGTATTAAGAGATCTATAGAATGCCTTATATTTTTTTAATAGGAATACATATAAAATATTATAGGGTTATACATAGATCTTCCACAATGTAATAAGAAATTATCATTACATGTTCCTTATTTGAAACCAAAGCACACCATTAGAGAATGGTCTTGCCAGAAAACCACTTATATTTCAGATCCCATATGAAGTAACTAATTCCTCCATGATGTAGTCTACTCCTCTAAAAGAAATCTCAAATCAATATACAAAAATGTCTACATGAACAACCTTTATTATACCCTAATACATGAAACCATTCAAATTAATGGGATGAATGATCTATGACATCATACTGAGAATGTCGTTGGTAAATAAATTTTGTGATTTATTTTTATAAGGGGATAAAAAAATAAAATTTTGGAGAACATTAATAGTAACATATATAATGAAATAAAAAATATCAATTTATATTATTATATTTTGAAAATTAATTCTCATAATTTCCTACCAGATGTAAAAATTATTAATTTTAACTTAAATAATGATTCATAAAAAAAATTAATTATTATTCTATTGATATCAAAATATGTTGTTTGCATTTTTGTGATTGTTTGAAACAATTATAGTGTTTTGGGTTTTAGAACAAATGCTAAATTAATAATTTAATAATTTCAATTGTTTTTAAAAAAATTACTTCTTTCAGAAAATAGTGATATATTATAAACCATAACCCAAATTTAGATTCTTATAGTGTAATATTTCTTAATATATTGTGTTTCATTTTATATTATTATAATTTTAAACTGGGTTGTAGAAAAAAAATATTTATTTCAATAAATTTTTTTAGGTAGACGTTAAAATATATATATTATTTTAAATTTGATGAATTATTGATGTTCAAGATAATGAGATAGTGGTCCCCGTAAAAATTAATTAAAATACCTCTTCATTTTTTCTATTTATCATCAATATTGTTGATGAATTATCTTTCATATTTGATTTATAGACGAAAAAATTAATTATTGATAGAAAACATAATTAATATTCAATTTTTATGTAATTTTCATTGCCTCCCTAGTGTAGTGTCATGCTATTCAACCAGATAATTTAACTAATTTCCAAGAAATCCTTATCATAGACTTCAATCACAACATCAATCCCCTATGATTGAGTTTTCAATATCTTTAGTGTTGATGGAAAATATAAATTGAGAATTGATCATGTGTGTTGTTAATGAATTGAATATGAATGATCACATGCTAAATATATAACATAGTAGTCAATTAAAAGAAATGAATGGTGAATGATACTCAAAAATTTCAATCAAAATAATATAAATAGATATGATGTTGCTAAAGATGATGATAAATTCCCAAAATAATTGGGATTTATTCCTTTTATAGTCATGTTTTCTCCCATTTCACATATTTTGTTCATGGTAATCTTAGTTGAAGTTGTATATAATCCCCTAAAAACTATTAGTTTCCTCATCCATCATTTGAATAATAATTAGTGACCCATGGATTCCACCAAAAATGAATCCTTTTTTTGTAAAAGGGTGGTGACCAACCCATAATGAATAATTAATAATTTAAATCCCACTTATAGATTTTATTGACAACTTATAACATCTCCACATTACTATTCTATATTTTAACCATACTATTTATCTATTATAATTTTACTATACAGTTAGCACCATTTTGAACATATCATATTCAATCACATTCATTAAGAAGTCTACCAAATTTTTTCCTAGTGTCAATTTTCTACATGTTGACACTTCCTCTAACACATATTGATAAAAATGATAATCTTCTCCAATTTGTTTCATACTTGAATGAAAATATGTATTCCTTATAATATGAAATATTCTATGACATTAAAAATGTGATTGAATCATCTTCAAATTTTCCCAAACTCCTAAATCAACCTTCACATCTAAATCATCTATATAAATTTTATATCACTCCCATGTACTATAGTTTGATCATGGAGACATCCAAAACTGATTTGATATTGTAAATATTGCACAAAAATAATCATATAAGAGTGAAAATAGTATCCATAGTGGATTCTTATGCCATATAATAATTGATAATATAGAAAAAATGAGACACTAACAGTGAACTCTAATACTTCGTAACATAATGCATCAGGTGATGTCTTCCTAATATACCATAATATCCTCTTCACTTAGTTTCAATGCTCTTAACATGGATTTGTTATGTACTAACTAACAACTCCAAATACATGTTTAATTTCTATATATAATAAAATCCTTAAAGAAAAACAGAATCCCCATTTCTGATTCATATAGTACTTAAGAAATATCCATTATATCTTCTTCACACACATGAATCATAAAAAGTATAAATTAAAACTAATTATAATGGGGGGGGGGGTAAATATTATATTACTGTCATTCGGGTTGAATCTTTTCAAGACATTTATAATATAATTTTTCTATGATACCGATATATTACCTTTATTTATTTTATAAATAAATTTTCATCCTAAGAATCTTGTTTTATTTTCCCAAATAATGCATATATAAATTCAAATACAACTATGCCATATTCATATGGTTCTATTCATTTTTGGTCGTTTTAACCAACAAATTAACTACATTCAATATAATAATGACTATATAATTTCATTATGAATCATTAAAATATACAAAAAGATTTAAATTTTGTTTTTATGTAGGGATCATGATAAAAAATATATTATACCACTTTCTTTATAATAAATAAATTGATTTCAACATTGAAACTAGGATCTCATAACCTTCATTTAAAAAGTAATGTTTCTAAATCATTTATAATGATTTATTTGGATAACCATTGAGAATGGTTTTATTCACATCTAACTACTCTAGATATAGACTATTTATATAATACTATTCTAAAACCACATAAAATTCATCTACATAATATGAAAAGAAAATATTACACTAATATTAATAAATTATTTCTACAATTAAATATTGAATTCCAACCACAAATGATATTTTTTTAATTGGGTACTTTCATTCAAAATTAATCTTAAATAATAATTTATTTCTAACTGAGAAACTTCAATGAGAAAAAGGAAATTTTTCTGAATTCACATTATTTTACAATGTTTATATTTCCTCTTGCATATGTAGTATCCAGGAGGATATGATTGGGATTTTGGACACATCTATAAAATAATATTAATTTTCCTTCTTTATTAATAAGTGGTACATAATGTTTCATTGAATAAAATTATACTATTAATTCCAAATTTGACGTTTTGATGGACATCTAATTTTAATTTTAATATAAAATTTTGTAATTTTGTAATGTATTAATGTTTGAGATATTGAAAGGGAACAATAGAGTCATTTTTGTAAGTTTTAAAATGATTATGCTATTAATTCAATTACATGTTACTAGTTATTTAATAATGGGTGTGGTTCATTCCATGATTAGGGTTATGAAAATGACCATAAATTCATAAAAATGGATGTTTTTTCATCAAAGGGCTGATGTAGGATTATATCCTCCTGGTGTTAGGAGAGGTCACTTGGTGGATTAAGGAATTATTGTAAGTTTTGGTTCACATGTGTTGTTAAGGGACAGACAAGGACCATACTACAACCAAGGAATTTCCATCCAAGTGGGAGTTATGTAGGAGTGAACCCCTAGAGAATAAGTGTGAAATGTGGGGTAAAATGATCGTGATGTGGAAAATGGAATCTTACCATGGTGAAAACCCTTAAAATATTAGGCTCATAGATTTGGTAATCTTTAAGTATTACAAAATTATCCCTCAATGTAATAGTGAAATACTCTATGCGTAATGTTCTATGAGAACCAATATTAATAGAATCATTATGTATTCTTAGGGAAATATCATGTATTCCTTTGAAAAAATTTCAAAGGGGAAGGAAATTCATGGAATAAACCCATGGTTTATTACAAGAATATTTTTTATGGAGTATTCCACATACCAGAATCATATTCCCTATGAATATTCTAGGTCAAAAATAGTATGCCATGAAGGTTTAATTCCATTTTAGGACTTCCTAGGGTGTATTTTATTTTGTTCTTTAATGTAATAAGGGTGAAATATCATGATTATAGAATCCAGCATTTATGGTGGGTAAAAATAGGACATTACTTCACAAATAGTGTTGTAATCCCATAATTCCTGACCCTATTAGTTTTTTTATGTTTCTAAAAATTATATAATTTCTATATTAATGTTATTAAATAATGATTCATTAATTACTATAGTGAAACTTGTTTCCCCTTAACTCCATTTTATTGAACTCATTTTGACTATAGGATATCTCTAATTCTGTATCTGATTCATTTCTTATTTTCTTCTGAGTGATATATAAGAGTAACATTATAACTAATTTGATATTATAAATTCTTATAATTCATTAGTTCACAAAATTATACTTGGAATGATTGTTTATATATATATATATATATATAATTTAATGACTTTGAATAGTTCTAGCTAAATTAAATGTTGATATTCTATGGTATCTTTCTTATGATAATAATGTAGGTGGTCCCTAATTTATCTTTGTTGTCTAATCTCATTTTCCTATGTGTATAATGTGTGGTTATAATGGAATACTATGCACATTACAAACTACCTAATTAGTTAGTTATTATTTATTTTCAAGTGGTAATCACCTTGATTGGGTTTTCAAAGTTACATTCATAAACAAACAACCTATACATTTGGCCACTAAGTGAGGAAATAGTTGAAATAATAAAATTGTGCATTTTAGATGAAATTTGTGATGTTCCATAAATGAAATTATTAGCTATTAGAAAAAATAAGTTCCCAAGAATTATCCTAAGGATTATATTGTGTGGAAAAATTTGTATAATGTGTCAGTAGACCCAATTTATAATATGATTACAAAATTTGTTAGAAGATGGACCAATTTAGAGAGACCCTCTACATGTTATAGTGGGGTGATAATAAAGATCGTGAAAAAAATTTTAATATTGGGAATCAATATGGATTATTTTGTTAATAAATTTGGAAAATTATTTAATGTAGTTAAATCTTAAATTATAAAGTTTTTATGATAATTTTCTAGTGTGGCATGCTAGTCTTCATTAAATAGTTGTACTCATGAATTGTTTTTTGGTTAATGAACTATTCCCCATTTCTATATACATATATATGAGGTATTTCTATGGTGGAGATCTATTTCCACCTCGGTGGGGAAATTCTAGAATGAATTATAGGATAGGCCCTTATTCGATTTTGTTTATATATGTATGACATAGTTTTTTAGTGGCGGTGAGGATTTTACCTATTGGTTTTGATAAATAATGTTCAGTGAATTAGACATGGGGTTAAGAGACTATCATAAAACTCAGATGTCACTATGGAACATTAGGATCAATTGTGGTTTATTTATTTATATATATACTTATTAATTATGGACAATCAATATGAAAATTTTTTAGGATTCATATATTTTGGAACACCATTTATGGTGGACTATGGATTTGTACTCACACCCTACTCAAGTTGATGTGGGTACCTATATGGAAATCATGGTTTTTAGGTATATATAAGAGTAGATTCCCTATAAAAGATTTTTATATTTGATAGATGAATTTTAGTAACATTATTGGACTAGGACACGATTCAAGGTTAGATTTATTGATATCTCTACTTTTTGTAAAAAAATAACTATGACATTTGTATATATGATCTTTCCATGAAGTGTATCGATTCTGTCATTGTTAATTGTATAGAATTTATATTTGTACATTTTACTGTAAAATGCGCAAATGTATTTTCTTATTATAATTTTACTATTACGTTGTATTATTTTTGATTATTTTGATTTTTATTATTATTAAAATTTGAGCTAATATTTATGGAAAACTAATATGTGGGTATAGTCTCCAAAAAATAATATTATATCCCTACTATAATTTAGATACCTCTATTATATGAGGAGGAAAAATTAAGGTTTTTATTGGTCATGTTGGGTTAAATAGGGGGAGAACTAGATGGCTATTTTTAAAAGTTGTATGTAATCATTATATATTTTATTTGTTCTTATAATTTTTTAATGGTCGCTAAGAGATTTGATTTTATCAAATGGTGGAATGGATATTGTGACTACACATAACTAACCCATTTATGAGGAAAATCATAGTTAATGGGGGTGAGATTATTATTTGTTATTTTTTCTTTTACAGTTACGCTAATTTAAAATACATAATGAATTTATTGTGGTTTTCTAATTTATGAAATTCTTCTATTGGACCAATGTATAAATAGGGTGTGTGTAATGGAATCATATCAAGCATGTAGGTTTCATTTTACATTTTTGTACTTACCTATGATTTGTTACTATAATTATAAATTATTATAAAACCATTTAAATCTTTATAAAAACCATATACATGGATATTAATTATAAATTGATGGTGGAATATTTTTTAACTAATTCTTTGTTGGGTTTTGGTAAATGTTATATGTGATTTATTATTCTGTTTATCATTTTCTATTTGTTAAATAAAATGGTAGTGGAGGTTTTTCAATTTTCTAAATTTATAATATTGTATTTTAATTTAACATTTATTTTTGGTTGAATATTTTTTTACGTATCATGTATATGCATTACCATAGAGATTTGGTAAATGAATCTAGAGAGATCTCTCAATTTATGAGAAATTTATGATATGGGGAGTTTATATATAGTGTCCAAACACTAAACATGTTACTCTATACTAAAAATTATGATTTAATTCACCATTATATGATTTTTTGTGACATATGTTTGTAATTATAGGGACATAACACCATAATAAAATTCATTAGAGTGTTTAGATGGTTGGGGTGAGAACTCCTTACTAGTTGTTAATATTGAACAACCTATCCCACCAATAATTACAATAGATCCTCAAAAAGATAAGATATTATTATTGATTATATAGTCTTTGGATAAAGAGACTCTATGATATAGGACATCTATGTCTAAACTAACATTGTTGTTTTAGTTGTAACATCTACCCCTATTCTTTAGTGAAGTTTTCCTGCATGCGAATGTGTGTTGGGTGGAGTTGAAACCAATCCCATTTCACCATAAAAAGACACCTCATGAGAGGAGGATGAAATTAGATATATATGACATTGGGATAATCTATGCATAGGTCAGATATCATGTTTCATGTAAACTAACATGTTTTGTGAAGATGTTTTGGGGATAATGAGAGATATAAAATTTAGGTAAAAGATAATGAATTTCACCTATCATTTATATTAGTGGTTAAAAATTATAATCATATATCTAGGTTTAATTATGAATAGTAGTAGAGTATATAGTTTGTTTCATTCTACAAAAGGGTTATGATAATGTTCCCCAAGGTATTAGAAAGTAATTTTTTAAGTGTTTATACCATGGTGGTGATGGTAAGATTAGTTAGGGTATGATTCATCTCATCCGTATAGGAATGTGTAATGAACTAGATTTTTGCTATGAAACCGAATTGAAATATTTCTAATAACATCATTGATTTTTCTTATTGAAATTTAATGAAGTTTTTGGCAGTACAGATCCTCAATAATAAAATATATAAAATATTTTATTCATACCATTCCATTATAAATGCCAATGAATTTTTTAAAATTATTCTTCAATGGATACTAAAATGGGAAAATTGAGGCTTCGGTTTCATCCAAAATAAGGGTTTTCCCTAGGAGTGTTCTCATTTTTTTTCTCACCCTTGTTACCATGACTAGCAGTTATTGTTTAGCATTTAATTAATATTATGAAACTAATAATTAATTAATTTTTTTATCTGGTGACATAATTTCTATTATAAAATTATTAATAAAATTCATAATAAATAGGTATTCTTTCATGGAAAAAAGAAAGTGAGATCGGGAGAGTTTGGGTTAATAAATGTAATCATGGTGGAATTGACATCAGATCATTGTAATGGGACTATATCTGAAAAAACAATTGAATTAGAATCAACTAATAGTGATTAAAAGATAAGGGATCAAATAGATTATTATAGTGATGAATATTGTGTCCTAAGTAATACATTTTCTATTTTTATCCTTTCCCTTATTTTTGTTTTAGAGTATGGACTCTTGTTTTTTGATGTCTTTTTTCATACAGGATATCCCTAAAACATATAAGTTTCTATTTTTTCCAGTAATTTTTCCTTTTTTTCAAAACCTCCATTTCATTATTCATATCATTATGATTGGAAATCAAATATGAATTTGTGATCATTCATGGTTTCAATATTGTATTTCTTCACTGTTTCATTCTCTATTTCCTTGCACTTTTATCGTCAGCTATATCCATGAACAACAATATGATTAACATGATACAATTATATTATTTACCAAGTTCCAAGACTTTAAACCAGTCGATTTGGATTTATATATGGGGTTCATGGTGTAAAATATTGAATATGGGTGATGAAACATTTATAGAATGTCTAATTATGTGGAATATCAAATGTTTCATGGTGAAGTAGCATTACGAATTAGTTGGAATCCCCTTAGAATCGTTTTTATGGAATATTGTGGTCAGGAATAGAATATTAGAGGCACAAAATCATTATATGTGACAATTGGAAGAGGTTAGGGCCCAATTATATGACAATATTTCACATGTAAGAAGATTTTTAGCATTCTACAAATTCGGGATTCAATGAGAAGAAACATGACATAGGTTATTGAGATACACTCCATTTATTTCATTACAAGTGGGTACTAGGTATTTATTTGTAGAAATGTGTCATAAAGTTTGTAAACTAAGAGAAATTTTAATGTAATACTATTTGATCAAAATGAAATATATAGGGTGTACATGGTAGGTGATTGTTTTCCTTTATATGTTGAGTCTATATTTACCACAAACTATATATCCATGATTGTAGATGACTTGAAAACCTTGTTTGTACTTGCAATGTGGGATAGATGAGTCCACAATCTCTATTTACTCAATGCTATACCAAGTACCTCAGCTATCTCACAACATGGGATATGGTGGTACAGTGCATTTACCCCATCAGTCTGACATAATTTATACCATATCAAGCCTGCCATATTTGTGAGCCTATGCATTCCATGTGCATTAAAGTACATGGCTAAAAAACCATGTGGTGGTACATGAATTGTACCCCTAGATAATGTTTTGAATATTTTTTAAACATAAAATGCATTTCATATATACTTACCTGATACTCGGATTTGGGTCCATGATTTTTCCATCATGAGCATTATTAATATAAGAAATTATAGTCTTATTTTCTAATGAAAGAGAGGTATTTCATGAGATTATATGGTAAAATTTTTCTCCATATATTTTTTGAGATGATGAGGTGGAACACACATGAAAATTAAAGTGATTGTGGGGTATGGTTACCAATATTTTATTATTTGATATTATAAAATGTGTGGATACCCCTATATTTCTTATATCATTCATTTATCACTCATCACCTATCTTCTTCATTGGATGTGTATCCTCTGTCTCTACAATTATACCCCCCCTCAACTAATGTGTCCTAATTAAGGTTCATATGGTCTATCTATGATGTTGGGTATACCCTCATCAGTTCTGTACCACTCAATTGGGTGTTAGTGCATTGTCCCTATAATTAAATACAACCTCATATACAATATTATACAAAATGATTTGTGAGTCATCCACTATAGTTTTGGTGATGTAATGCTAATTTCCTCATCTTTTGATGGTTATTTTCGAAGGGGTCTATGACCACTTATCCAAATAATATCCTTAGTCATAGTGTGGGTTACCTTATAGTCTTTTAGATTGGTGACTTGGTAAAATTGATTAGTAAAATTCAATAATCCCTCACCTTTCATTCACCATTCATTAAGGATAGAATCAACCATTATATATTTCACTGGTGATTTGGAAGTTATGGAGTTTGAATAAGATGAATTATTCCTGAGTTTTGAATCCTTATAAATCATTTAGTTTCTGAAAAGATCAAACAGACAATTTATATTTTATTTTTATAATTTTTGTCATTTTTATTACATTGAAAACCCCATTTTTCTCATGATATACAACCTTCAATGGTTATAGTTGATATAATTGGTACCTCTCTATCTCTAATATACTTCAATTTTTTGGTTGTATATAGAACATTTTTTTTCATACCCATGTTTACATCACAAATTTGGATCATGATATGATTTTTTCCTAACATTAAATTATGTTTTTAGGGTTTCCAAATGTGTTTTTAATACTCAACCCATGCACACGAATTTTTCTAGAGGCGTTCATAGAGATAGTTGGTAAACTATGATGGGGTGTGGTTGAATTAGTGAACAACAGTCCATTTTTATTTTTAAGATTTACATAAAAATAAAATATTTCAATTTTAATAGTTAGGAATCACATTATATTTAATAGAAACACACTAAGAAAATATACAACCAAAGGACACTCAATGTACAATTTTCACTACTCTAAAGGAGTAGTGAATACTTGATATAGTCCAAAATAAAAAGATACTAAATGATCTCCATGAATTTCCATTTTTCATTATAGTCAGATGAAAATATCTATGTTCTTTTTATATAATAGAATTATCACTATTGTCTCCTAAGAAGTCTCTAAACTAAAATAATGTATTTTATTATATTTTTTTGATGTTGGTATTACCCTTATCTTTTGATAATTTTCTTCCAATAATGTTATAGTGGTCCTATAATTCCCCTATTTTAACAGTATGTGTGACTTATTTTTATTTAACACACAGCACATCCTTTATAGTAACATGAAATAAATTAATTTGAACAATATGTCATCCCCTTGTTTTAATTTCACTACAATAAGTCTTTTTCTTTATCTATGCATTGAACTTTGAAACACACTTATTCCCTACCAAGATGAATTTAAATTATTATTCATAAAAAATAAATTCAACAATTCTATTAAATAAGTCAAATAACGGTTGTATTTATTCCTATAGAAGACCATGTTCAAATTTATATTTCACAATATTATTAGTTTAGTTACATTTAAATTTTAATTTTATGTTTACATTAATAAATAATAATAACCTTCAACGACTTAAATTTTTTTTATTATTCTTCCCACTTTACAGCTCATTTTTTGTTGAAGGATCTATCCCAGATAAACCTAATATGAAATAGGAATCATTAAAACATGGATGAATATATATTGTTAACTATAACATTGATATTCATCCATGAATACACAACTAACTTATTAAAAGAATAAATTATATTGCATTATGAACTTATTTCATGATATATAAACCATTCAAGAATTATTTTATAATCATAAGATATAAATTTTAGGAGAATTTTTATTATGGAATATCATATATTTACTCTTTAAAGAAACTCAAATTTTTACCTAATTATTGGCTCAATATGATAATTTCATAGGATTAGAATGATTATCACAATTATAGTGTGAATCCCTTTTTTTACAAAACATTAATTTTAGAAAATAATTTTTTTATCATTAGAAATGTCCCATACAATGTAATATGTTACCCATATAATGTCTTAATATTATTCTTATAATGTCTCAATGAGTCTCCATAAATTTACATATTTTAAAAAATTATTGAATCTTATGGAATCTATGGTTTCCATAGTGAAATTTATTATTCTATTTTGAAGTGTATTTTCACTCATTTGATATCAGTAATACCTCTGACAATGTATGAAGATACTCTTCCATGCTCAGTAAGTAATATGTTGATGTCAATAAATAACTCTTATAATTTCATAAATGACACTTAAAAATTATTAATCCCTTTAACTATTCCCCATTAATGAGACCAAAATACTCTTATTATGTGATGGATAAATTTTATTATGTATCCAATGACTCTAATGAAATATGTTTGACACACATGAAGTCATTTTTTGTTATACATTCAACATTAGGTGTACAAGAATACTACTTTGAATTTGACCGACTATTAGAAAACATTCTAAAATATTATAAGATATAATATATATTTGTAAATTTTATCTTATTTTAACGATTTAATCCTTCTTAAAAACTAACATATATATAAAGTCCCCAACATTTAGTAACAATTGTTTTTTTGTATAGAGTATATTCATTATTGTGAAATTATATTATAGAAAACACATGCACTACATTTCTTATTTTAGACTATTATATGGTCCATAATATTTAAAATACCATTAAGAGTCATAACTATAAATAATACATATTTTTGAAAGATAACATTAACATTAATATATTAATTTTTATGATAATGTCTATTTGATATAGGCAACGAAAGTCATGACCTCAAATAGTAGTATCCTTGCATATAAATCCCATTTATCAGAATTTATGAGCGAGATAACATCACTGAGCTTTATCCATGACCAAGACCAACCTAATATTAAACAACTATATCCTATAAAAAACATTTTCTGGGTGAAGTTAAACCTCATCAAGAGCACTTCCCAAATAATTTTTGTCGAAACACCCCATGAAAATCATATTGTTTCTCACATTAACCTTGGTGAATTCACTTGTGTAATAAAGGAGTATATACCCAGGAAATAACATTATAAAATTTTACGTATTATATTTTTATTAAAATAATTATTATATTTATCTTCTATGATAATATAATTAATATTCAAAAATATTGATAAAAATTAGATTTTGATACGAAGAAAAAAAATATTTTTGGGAAATATATAGTTTCAATCAAGACAGTCTCTTATGAAAAATTAATTAATTTTTGAAAATAATGAATTTTTATTGAAAAAAAATCATAAATTATATTTATTAAATATAAGTGATAATATATTTTTTTTACAAAGTAAAAAATAATTTTTAAAAGGGTTCGAAAAATGGTTTTGACTAAAATCCAATTTTTTTCAATAAATATTGATTTTTTGAATAAAAAAATTATATTTTCCTATTTTGAGAATTATTTGGATAAAATAATTATTAATATTGAAATCAATATATTGAATTTATCCATTTTTTTCTTTATTTTTATGTAAGTCAAACTTTTGGGTAAAAATAAAATATGGTGTAAATATAAAGATTATATTATGATATTAGAATTTCATAATAGTTATTTAATATATACCACAAAAGGTATCCTTAATAAAAATAAATATTATCCTTAAATTGTTTTTTATGTTATTTTACTAATTTTACAATGCCTTAATGAATCCACTAAAACCTACATTATATTTTAATTTTTAAAAATAAAATAAAAATAAACACAAAACACTATAATAACACCAAGGGTATTATTTTAAAGAGTTTGGTTCTTATCATTTTTAAATAATTAAAACCAATTTTGTTTTGCAGAAACCCTAGGGAAAACCATGTCAATGTTTGTTGTTTTGATTACATTATCATATAGGTTCCAAAACCTATGTTAGGAAATTAGTAATGAACTCACCACATTGTTCTACTTAATCCCACCCAACCTCCAATTAAATTTCACTAAAAGCATCATATCATGATTTTACTCTTATGTTCTATCTCTACTGTCCTCAAAAGGTTCCCATAATATCTTAAGAATGTCAAAATATGCGTTTAGAATCCCCTCTCATTGAAATGGTTCATCTCCCCATTATTCAATCTCCTTCTTCATTACATGCATTATGAACTCAATTATTTCATGTTGGGATATGTTTTTATACAAAATTATTATTTTCCTTTTGATTACCAAGTAATGGTAGACCCCTTTCACCCTCATTTACCACATCTTTTAAACATTATGTACACTTGTTATGTGATCAAAATAATCTGGTGATTTTCCATGACGATTATTTTTTTATAGTGAATACCCATATTAGTTTCCACTCAAGGTTATTCACCTTGTTTTAAATATCCATAATTGATTAAATATTTAAATTTATTTAACCTTTACTCCCTAATAATAGTGTAAAAAATGATTATTTTTATTCTTATGTTGTATGATCTATGTGGATTATTTATGTAAGTACATCATATGAATGTGATGGGTGGCCTGAAATTATATATCCCTCCAATGATTTCGGTATTGTATTCCTCTCATGAAATTCCATATATGGTGAAAATTAGGTTCTCCTAGAAGCATTGTGTTATGTTTTATTGGCCATTTTACTCGAATTTTGTTTAGGGTGTCTTGTTTTATGTTGTTGCCACATTTTTATGATGCCTTTATGATATCTAGATATATTATGCCTCATTGTTCAAGATTATGATTTCAACACATATTATAAAAAATTTATATATTTCTTGGATCAAATGTACTTCCTAACCTTTGCTATGTTTTTTATTCTAGTATTACGGTATATATATCACTGCTTTTTTTATGTATATCCTCATGTTATCCAGTTATATTTTAGAAGATCCATGGAATATAAGGGAACACTAATTTATTTTAATAATAATGATTTACCAATGTTTGAAATTATTATATCATGTACGTAATTTCCTAGATACACATCGACTCATTATATTCAAGGTTTGTATTTTGTGCATAATTATGTAGGAAATTATGAATTAAAGCGTGTTATGGATATGTGTTTTCATATATGGAATCTGTGGAATGTGTAGTTATTTTGGGGAATCGTATTAAGGATATTTAGTAGAATCTATTGGAATGGGAAAAAATAGGGAAAAATCCCTTAATATTGGTAAACTAAAGGATATGTGGTTTCTATTAAAATATATCCCATTACGAATAGAACATGTTAATATGGCTCTGGAACAATTGTACCTTGTGTAAATAACCTGAAAGGGCACACTGAGGTAGACACAATCATAACCTAGTGCATAAAAAATGGGCCTTATTGAACACCTAGTTTGACAATCATGGGGGATATGCTTTGGTAAATTTTAAATCCCCTTACGAACCATTATTAAGGGGGAAAATTCAAATATGATTTTATATTTGGGAAATAGGTCATGGATAAGATAGATTGAAACTTGAAAATTAATATGTTAAGGATTATATGTTATTTTTGAAATATCCCTTTAGTGATCATTATTACCTATTTATATCTTTAATAGTTGAAATATTATTATATAGAATTTTATTTTTGTCTAAGGTCAATGAGTGGAAATATTAGGAATTAATCAATAACTATTGTGAGGGGAAATGTGATGATTTTCCAAATGATATTACCAACTCTATGGGAGTAGGAATCACAAAAATCATGAAAATACATTCTAAATTTAATCACATTAGTAATAGAAACATAAATCAGAAAGAACACCCAACCCCCCCCCCCCCCTAAGAAATGGAATATTGAAATTGAGACCTTTATGTAATAAAGGCTTCTAAATTTCAGTTTATATTCTAATACCATAATCACAGAACAATATATCAACTACGTTGAATGGATATTCTCCATCATATATTACTCTAAGGAAGGGAAGATCATGTTGTAATCTTAATATAAGAAGTGATAATCTGTTCAATGGTTGGATTTGGATAAAAATATAATTCTTGAGGAGGAGATAAAATTGTTGGAGTGGAAATATTTATGAAAAATGATCCTCATCAAATATTTTCTTCACACTCTATGTTAAAAAATGGATAGGGGCTTCCTAAAACTCAACAAAGAGGATTATTAATACAATATGGTTCATGTGGAAAACATCACAAGATTTTCATAAAATGACTTCGGCTATGTCATTACCCATACAAGTAATGTTTACCGCTTATTAGGTTGGTTATAGACAATTACAATAATATCCATTGAAATTTGAGGCATTGAAAATGATGAGAAAATTCTACGATGTTCCCTCAAAATTGAAATAATGATGAGTAAATCTCTTGGATCTTATGGATCTTTATATAGGAAGTTTAGAATGAAATTTAATCCTATAAGTGTGATGCCAAAATATCATGGGGGAAAGAAATTACAATATCAGACTTCTGAAAAGTTTGGGAAGAAGCATCCCACAAATTTCCTAATGGTACATGGAAATTATTAAGGTATAGGATGGAATGAAACCTACCTAGTAGTTTCTGATATGAGAAACCACCAATGTAATGGAAAAAAAGAATAATCCTATCAACCCTCATCACATTGTCCAATACAAAAACTAGAAGGAATTGGGACACTCTATGAATCAATTTCCTAATCTAGGGGTTGCTGATGATAACCGAAGAAAATAACCAAAAACGTGCTGGAGAGAAATAGCGTGCTTATGAAATCACTACTACTGATGAGAATCCCAATAACTAATAGGTGATAGTAACACTAGTTATTTATTCTAGAATAGTGAACATAATTTTCCATTTTTGTTCTATGAATTCTTTTTTATCATACACGTTTATAATAATTATTCATACAAAATGTCAAAATATACATATCAAGATATTAGTGAATATGTTGAATGGATTAATTATTGTATACCAATAATATAATTCATCCCCTGGCCAATTATCTGTGCTGAATCTCCCAAAAATATTTT
Source organism: Viscum album (assembly GCA_963277665.1). Taxonomy (NCBI): domain Eukaryota; kingdom Viridiplantae; phylum Streptophyta; class Magnoliopsida; order Santalales; family Viscaceae; genus Viscum; species Viscum album. The sequence continues at coordinate 302,961,173 of OY728153.1, read as the reverse complement.
CATAATCTTCTTAGAGTAACATGACTCAATTATCAACATGCATTGGTTTTCCTCATATAGAATCAAAATAAATTTTCAAGAGAATAAAATGACCCTACGTAAGGAAAATTGAACAACAATTTTATAAAAAAATTATGAGGAGGATGAATATATTTAGCTATAATCATATCTGTAATGAACATTATTTTCCTATGAGAAAGCATGTCATACTAAAACGATTGAAAATAAGTAAAATACCACATTGAAGATATTCCCATTGTGAGGGAATAAATTGGTGTGTTTCAAAAATAATATACTGGTCTTCCTCTTAACCAATAGGATGAGTTCAAAGTTGAAATTCTACCTATATATTTTCCAATATACATGAATCCATATAGAATTGACACTATTGATTATGAGTATAAGAAGAGGTAACTGTAAAAGAATTTAGATAAAGGGTTTATATTCCCAGGTTCCTCATAGTGGGGTGCACTAGTATTTTTCCTCAATAATATGGATTGGCAAATGTTCCTCTATGTTGATCATCATGATCTAAACATGTTCATAGTTAAGAATAAGTAACATATCCCCTGAACTATTGAATTTTTAAATCGAATATGTGGAGTCCAATACCTCTCTATGGTGGATCTTTATTTTATAATAAATCGTGTAATGGTGATGGAGGATATCCCCAAAATTGACTATCAATCATGGTACTATCATAATGAGTTAACATTTATGCAATTTAAAATAACTAATTCTCCAATAATTGTTATGGAATAGATGAATAGAGTATTTAGAGATTACCTTGAAAAAATTGTAGTCATTATAGGATGTATTCTAAATTAATATAAATGAAAGTAGGAATATGAGGATCATTTCAATTATATACTGAAGTCTTTTCTAAAGGGAAAAATTATTTGTGAAGTATATTAAATGTGAGTTCTAGAAGTAGAAAGTTTCATCATTGGGGAATGTTATCACTTGAAAAAGGATATACACAGATCCCTAAAACTATGTAAATCAAATGATTGGTAATAATTTCATTTTGGATAGAAATATGATGTTTCCTTAGATTTTCCAGATAATATCATCAATTTGTGAGAATCTTATCATAATCTTTATCAAGATATTTTAATTCAAAGATATTATTTAAAAGCCAATGGAGAGGCTAGTCACTTCACGTATGCTCATATAAACTACTAGTAGGGAATTATTTATGCTCTATAAAAATCCCTACAAAAAGGGATTGAGTTGTGTACTCATGAAAGGAATTTATTTATAATATATGGATTCTTTTAATTACTGACCCATTAGTAGAAATTTTTAGTTCAAGATCTATAATTGGATATAGTGATCCTCACATTGATGTTTTGGTGAAATTATCTATAATGGGAAAAGTGTGACATATATATAGATAATAAAAACCTAAAGTATATCTTTTCTAAAAATAAGTGTAATATGGTCCAATGATGGTGGTTAAGGATGATCAGTGATTTTGATTATTCAATCCATTACCAGCTTAGGATGGAAAACAATGTGGAAAATGTTATAAGTAGAAAGGATCCTACCAAAATATCTATGATGTGGATTAAAATAAATTCAATACTCTTGGACATGAAAAAGATAGATATGTGAGATATAAAATTATTTTCATACTACCTTACCCAAATAAATACTTATCCATATATTTTTGAGATGTTTTATGAGGCCTATACAGTTGATTATGTGCTATAGAAAAATGTAGAAATTATTATGTAGTTTAACTTTGTCAAAGATGGATTTACATGTTTTGGAATGTAGATATGTATCCCATAAAAACCAAAAATGATGATAGAACTTATAAATTATGGGAATAAATCACCATTCACTATTCGTCTAATATGCACTATGATGTATAGAGATTTGATGAAAATCTTATGGTTGAATAATATGAAGAGGGATGATGTGGAGGTTGTATCTTATTTCGGGTATGGAAATATTTAAATGGTGAATGAAAAATGTTTAATTTTATGATGAATACTTTTCTCATTCCTATATGAAAATAGTAAAACATAACCATTAAATTCATCATAGTACCCAAAAGACCCTAATGTAAATAACACAATTTGGGTGAAATTAGATCACCATACCATGTTAGTGGATTTCATCACTATCAAGGAATATTTTTCTCTATAATAAACCAAAAATAAATACAAAAGGATAATGGTAGGAATTTATGGAGTTCAGATATCTATTTTTTCTGATCGATATCCCAGGTTTACCTTGAGGTTTTAGAGAATCCTTTCAAAATTGTTGGATATTGATGTGTGCCTTAGTATTACTTATCAGGCTCAAATAGATGGTTAGTTTTAAAGGACTGTTCAAAATACAGAGGATATGATGAGATCATTTTCAAAGTATTCCCAAGTATATTATGACAAACCCCATTCCCTAGCGGAGATCCCATATAATAAGAGTTTCTATTCTAGAATAAAAATTACACCTTATGATGCTATGCATGGGAAGAGGTGAAAACTCTTACAAGATGGGATAATGTTGTAGTGAATAAAATTATGAGACCTGATCCTTTCCATGAAATGAAAGATAAGGTTTGAACTATTCAACATCATATGAAATCTGCACTATGATTATAGAAATGTTTTGAATCAAATCATCAACATAACCTATGTTTTGAGGTTGAGGATAAAGTGTTCCTTTGTGTATCATCATGGAATAAATTCATGTGGGTTCAGAATAAGTAAAAAATTAGTCCTAGATATATTTGTAATTTGTCAAAAACTCATTGTAATTTATTATTATTATTTAATTATATGGAATTATTCTGAGACCACACTCTCTGACAGAATGCGATTTTGAGGCCCGATGAGCTTGGAACATGATTTTGAACTTTTTATATAGTACATTCAGTAAATGTGTGAGAGGGATTTTCTATATTATGTATTGGTCCTCTAATCATAAATATAATGGCACTCTTAATCTCGGAGCACCAACATTGTCCTAAAAATGACATACCATCGACAAGTAAGGGCTGGGCAGAAATTGTTTTTGGGAATTTTCTAGAAAAAAAATTAAAGAATTATTTTATTTCTTTATCAACGTTGAGGGGTGGATTGAGATGTTGTGGTGCAACAATGTGGCGATGATGAGGTGCATTAATGGTGGGCCAATAATGGGTCATTTGAAACTACAATATTGTTATCTTAATGACTCATTAAATGTGGATCATTAAATGTGGCCAATTTAATGAGCATCATTAATGGGAACAATGTCACTATACTTTTTATTTATTTTAATAATACAATGTGTTGGATATTTGGTAAATAAAAAATTTGGGGAAATCTCTAACAAACCACCAGCATAATCCCTCTCCAATGAAAAATAATGAATGACTAGTCGATAGATCATCACCGGCTTTTATGTCCCTTGAAGAACGAATGCAGAAATGATGTCATCATCCTAAAACATCAAGGATGAAAATTTTGGCAAAAAACATCAAGGAGGTAAGGGGAAATTTAATTTTTAAAAGTTATTTCCCGTCACTTTTTCTAAAAATAAATGAACACGGATTAGTCCACAAACAGGTTGATCAACGATTCATGCCTCTATGTGGGAAGATGACTTTTATTTGGTATTTCATTATCCGAATTTGGATTACCATTGATGTTTAAACTAAAATTCATGGACCTCCCTTGAATATTAATTCTAATGCGAAAGGTGTGGGTCAACATGAACAATGCATGATCCCCTCTGTAATGGGTGTTCATCATTGCCAAACACTCAAATCGATGGAAAGATAAATTGAAACCCTTCATAGCGAGTGGAAAATCTCTGATGTCTATAGATATAGGAGATGCGAAAAATGGATAAATGGAGCTCTTTTGGTGGTCTGCTGAAGGTTCGGTCGTCACACTGTTACCGATGACAACGCCAGAAGCGGTGCTGCCAACTGTATGCTCGATGGTGGGATCGAGGGTTGTCGGTTATACCGGGGGCCAGGTAGTATTGTGTTCCCATCAGCACACAAATGTGGTTGGGGCTGTGATAAGGTGGTGTGGTGCACATCAGCATCGGGTTGAGGGGTGGCCCGCTCGAGCTGCTCAGGTGCGCCAGAATCATGCAAACCCCATCTTCATTCCTGCAAAATGGTCGTACATCATGGCCTACTACATGGATCCCCCATGGTCACTAGACCATAAGGTGGGAGGTAGAATAGATTTGGCTTTCTTCCACGTCTAGGCTTGGAGGATCGGTCGTCCTATGGCAGACCGGGTTGGCTATTGTGCCAAAATCGCCCCCACCCAGCCAGACCCGCACCACCGGGCTAGAATCGCACTTCAGGACCTGACCTGCAATGTTGGGCCGACCTGTGATCCCAGTGGTCTGGCTGGGCTAGGCCCACATCGAACCTCAAGAGAGGGTCGGGTCCCGTCAGCCCGACCGGGTCTTACCAGACCCCGACCCGACCTGGCTCGTTTTACTGAAATGATCATAACCTGCATCTAGGGTGTTCGATTAATACTCCAACTATGGTTAGAGGACTCTTGATATGAGGTGGTCCTTTTGAGATACTCCATATAAGTTTTGGTAGAAATTTGATTATGTCTTAGTTGGAAATACTTGAATCCAACTAGGCCCTTTCAACTAAAAATCCCATAACATGCAGACTGAGAATCTGATCGACGCGTCGTCTATTACATTGGGACCCATTAAACAGGAAGATACTTTGGGTTACTCTATATAGAACTTCATGGTGGTTGAGGTGAGAATGAAGTCTTGAGGAGGGTATCCTCAAGAAATCAGGCATGTTATGTGCGAGAATCTAGTGGTTGGAAGTGACGTGAAGAATGAATTGCAATCCTACGTGGGTTAGCACGTAGCAGTCCTGAGTTGGTTAGGACATAGTGATCCTCTATTATTTACCACCTAGATATCCTTTGTGGGGAAGCACCCAGTGATCCTCTGTAGGTCATCACCTAGAAACCCTCTGCGGATCACCAAAAGAGCCTCTCGATAGAATAAGATGATCTATCTTATGATTAATTTTCATTACATTTGTTCATTAGTTATACCAGGAATGAGATATGCCTTTTACATTGTTCTTTGTGTTTGAGATCATTATTGGTGGTATTAACTCTGAATTATTTTTTTGGTGTTATCCTTATTAGATTATTGAGACATCTTCGGGGGTCTTGAGGTCCATACAGAGTATTATTATACTCACCCCTGCACAGGATTTTCAAACACCTATTGTGTCTTGTGAGGATGATAGACATTCTTGACTGGGAATATTGGGATCCAGTACTAGATGGCGCCCTGAGGTGGCTCCATAGATGTGGTTTGCTACAGTGATGTCTCATAGATATATGTACCTCCCCTCTAAGTAGGATCCTTTGAAAACTACCCTTAGAGCATATTTTCTTCTTTTTTTAATGTAATTTCCATTTGGTTGGGCATGTATTCAATCCCCATTACTTTTATTTTTCACACATTATTCTTACTAGTGTTACTTTGTGGTGGTTTTACTACTTTCTTTTCTTTTGTGGTTTGATTTGTGCGGTTTTCTCTATTTGTATGTGTACCGGTTTAAACGAAATATCTACAATTTTTGGGGATATGACTATATGGTTCCAATCACCAGATCTTGGTTTATGAAAGGTGGGATTGGGGTAGTCATGTCATTGGCCCTGGGGGATGGTTTGGGAAAAAAGTGGTATCATTTTGTGTCAGTTCTACCTGAATAACTAAGAGTCTATGTTTTTAATGAGGCAACATTTATAATTATTTTCAGTTTGGATTTTAATCTAGGGAGTCCAATGTTTGTGTGGAAGTTTACGTATCCACATAATAGTACATTGAATTCTATTTTCTGACTCATTACATGAAAACACAAGTTGCATGTGTTCTGGAAACGTTTTTCACTACATCTCTTTTGAGTCATCTCCCCAGGTATAACTTATAGACCATGGGACATATGTTTTTCTATAGGATGCCTCCATGAAGATAGCCAACCAAAATTCTAGTGAGAGATAATGAAACTAGTCCACCAAGCAATGAGGCGTTGGTGCATCAACCACTTACAACGATAGCACCTACAGGTGGTGTACCGCCAGAACCACCACCTAGAGAGCAGTAGATACTACCAACACCACTAGTGGATAGTGCACACTGACAGATTGTGTTGTACAAGTTCTAGACATAGAATCCTCTAAGGTTTCGAGGAGATACAGATCCTTATGTAGCTAAAGATTGGTCGGTGGTAGTTACTCAGGGTTTTTTCCTAGTAGAGACCCCAAAATACTAGATGATAGTTCTAGTCTCTATCCTTTTTTAGGGAATGATATGGTGGTGGTGAATCTTGACACTACAGACACATGACATGGTGACCCTTGTTTGGACGGACATCAAGAGACTCTTCAGGGAGATGTTCTTACTAGTGACACTAAACTCTGTGCATATTTAAGAGTTACTACACCTATAATAGGGCACATTGATTGTGGCCCAGTACTAAGCGAGGTTTAATGGCCTCTCCTGCTACTCTATTGACATGGTAAAATACTCCTTTTTCAGGGAATAGTCCTTTTATTAGGGACTCCAATGGGAGAATATGGTGTCAATGATTTCACTTAGCATCCCAAGGTTGGTTGGATTACTTGAGAGTGCCCTACTGGTGGAGAGCTTCCTAGCTGAGTCGACACCAATGGTGAGAGCCGCCACCGGACTATAGGTGGCCGAGTCATCAGCCAAAGAATTTAGGAAGATGATGCAGATGAATAAATAGGAAATACCATTTGGAGGATGTCCCCACGATGCACGTTCAGAGGTGCAGAGCTCACGAGGTAGAGGAGGTCATCTGAGGACTAGAGTTTGTTACTCTTAGGGTAGAAAGGGACACATGACTCCTGACTGTCTGAATCCCTACATGGATGACCAACAGATGGTCGACGTACCACTGAGACAATGATTATGGTTTGAGTGAGGATTTATGTAGGTAGGTGGTGAGGCAGGAGAGCAGGCCGAGCAGTAGGTGGTTGACAACGATTCGAGGTGATCCCACCACCACCCACAGGAGGTCCACCATGAGCTCTAAGAGCAGGTAGATTGAAGTGGGTCCTACTTCAGGTGATGAAGGAATAAAACTAAAACACTCTAGAGATGAATATTTGTATTATCTTTATATACTCATCCTTATCTACAGTTGTTATAGGCACATGTTCTAGTCCCTCCTCCAATGCCACAACTCTTGTTCGTAGATCACATATTTTTGGGGAGATATTGGTTCGAATCTTTTGATTAGACACACCTACAGGAGAGGATTGATGATTTCACACTGATGTTGGTATTGTAAGCTTACTCTAGGAGGTGAGAGCTTCGTCTGGGATCTCCAAGTAGCAATGTTGAGGCCTTTCAACTTCAACTTGGGAATGAACTGGTTGTCCACAGTCCGTGCTCAGATCAACTATTTTTAGGGAAATGTGTAGTGTGCCTATGAGGATGGGACCAGGTTTTCCTTCACTGATAATATGTGATCCTTTGTAGAATAAGACACACTTTTTCAATGGAGGGTGAAACTAATCACTCACATGATGGCTAGCCTCACCCTTAGTGCGATGGAAAAGGGGGGTCCGAACATTCTTGTAATTGTGGAGGAATATGATGAAGTCTTTCCATAATATTTCATTGAACTACCTAATCGCAAAGAGGTAAACTGATACCTTAACTTTTATCTAGGGATGACACAAATATTACACCTGCATTTCAGATGGCTCCTGCGGAGCTTCGAGATTTGAGTGTATAGATGGAGGACTTGTAGAAGGAATTTTTCGTAATGACTAGTTTCTCTCTATGGGTAGCCACAATATTGTTTGTGAAGAAGGAAGACATGTGGTGGTGGATATTAGTGAACATCCAAAACTTGAACCTAGTGACAGTGAATAAAAAGTATCCACTACTAAGTATTGATGACTCTATAACCAGCTAAAGGTAGTGGGGTGTTTATCAAGGATAGACCACAGATTCAGTTATCACTTTCTTTGGGTACGGGATGAGGATGTACCAAAGATAGCCTTCCTATGCCGTTATAGATGATATGTGTTCTTGGAAATGCCTTTCGGCAAGACCAATGCCATAGCAGTGTTCATGGGGCTCAGAATCCAGATCTTCTAGGCTTACCTTGATTAGTTTTTTGTGGTCTTCATTGATGACATCTTGGTATATTCAGCATCGAAGGAGGAGCATGATACCCACCCACGAATAGTACTAGACACACATAGAGGTCACCAGAATTATGGTAAGCTCTCTAAGTGCTGGTTCTGGAGTCTAGGGGTCCATTTCATGGGACACGTCGTCTCAGATGTTGGTGTTTATGTGGATCTGGTAAAGATGGAGGTAGTGATATCTTTGGCGAGACCCTAGAGTGTGACTAAGGTGCATATTTTCCAAGGGTTGGCAGGGTACTATCATAGATTTATACCTGAATTTTCCAATGTTTCAACACCATTATCATCTTTGAAAAAGAATTGAAACCCGTTATTATGGATGGAGATATTCCAGTAGTGTTTCCATGTGCTTAATTATAGAATAACAATTGCCCCTATATTGAGACTACCTGAATAGGGTGTTGGGTATGTGGTCTACAATAATGTATTAGGGACAATACTGGGTTGTGTCCTGATGTATGAGTAAGTAGTGATCACCTATGGCTCATGGAAGATGAGGAAAATGAGTAGAACTATACAACCAATGACCTAGAGTTAATAGAATTGGTCTTTTTCCTTGATGATTTGGTGACACTACATTGATGAGTGAATGGGTTACCATCTACTCTGACAACAAGAGTATTAGGTATATCTTCTCATAGAATGACCTAGACATGAGACAATAGTGATGGATAGACTTCCTCTAGGAATATGACATTGAGATAGTCTATACTCTTATGAAGTGGAACATGGGGGAAGGCGCACACATACAGAGGTTTGGTTTGCATCTATTAAGTGAGGAAATAGAGCAGCTAGCCACAATGCAGATATCATTCATGGGGAGTGATAGAGAATCTTATATTAATTTTATATCTTTCACTCTCCCACTCATTTAGTGAGCTACAGAGGGATAGTTTTCGGATGACTACTACAAGTCCTGACATGCTTAGGGATCCACATGATGACCACCTGATTTTTTTTCTATAGGGGGAGCACATGATCCTTTTCAGAGGGTGGACTATAATACTAGTGATCTTATGAGAGGAGTTTTTGAGGGAGTTCCATAATTTTCCATTAGCGGTACATCCTGGAGTTGAAAATATGTACCAAGAAATCCAACAACAGTACTAGTAGATAGGGGTGAAGAATGTGGTGACCGAGTTCACTTCGCTATGCCTCACTTGTTAGAATGTAAAAACTAAGACTCAGGTTTCAACAAGCTTAGACCAGCCATTTGAGATATATAAGTGTAAGTGAGATGGTATCTCCCTGGACATTGTGATGGGGTTACCATGTACTTACAAGGGCCTTGAATCCTTCTAGGTGATTACTGACAGACTCACCATGTCGGCTCACATTGTACCCATCTAATAGAAGTGACAAATAAGGGTCTTGGTACGCCACTATGTCTAGAATATATTGCGGCTCCATAGGGTTTAATCTAGGATCATCTCATACCGTGATTCAAACATTACATATCAGTTGTGGAAGGGGTTACATAAGGCGTTCGGGGCACATCTGTGCAAGAGCATATCATTTCACCCCCATACAAATGGTCAGATGGAGTAGACTATACAGACAACATAAGACTTTCTCCATGCTTCTGTCCTATATTTTAGTCATTGATGGGAGAACCACATGAAACTGGTGTAGTTTTCATACAATGATATCTATCACTCCACCACTGGCATGGCCCCATTTGAGGCCATGTATGGGAATCCTTGCAGATCACCCCTATACTGGACAGACACAGAAGAGTCTGAATGCATGGGTATATAGTTGGAATGGGATACCTATGAGAAGGTTCAAATCATCCATGATCGGATGAGGGCTACAATGTGTAGTCATATGTCTTAAGCCGACCTGATACAGAGAGCCTTGGATTTTGAGGACAGTGATCATGTTTTCCTTTGGGTGTCGCCCTGGAGAGGATTGTAGAGATTTGGTCAGGGTTGAAAGCTATCTTTGAGGTTCAGCCAAACATTTTCAAATACTGAGATAAGTTGGAATGGTGGACTACCACCTAGGTCTTCCACCACTGATGCACTGGGTGCATAATGTTTTCTATGTGTCACAGTTGAGGAGATACATGCATGATCCATCGCATGTCATAGACAGGGGCGAGCTGGGCATTGGCGATAGGGTAGATTTTGAAGCGTTCTTAGTGTATATGGAGGATTGATAAGAGTGGGTCGTACATGGGTGTTAAATTCTTCTAATACACATTTGGTGGCATCACATGAACCTCTATGAGAGAACATGGGAGCATGAGGCTATGATTCATGCTAAGTACCCCCATCTATTTGTTTAGTTGTTGTTTTTGCTTTCGGTGATGTTAATCCCGTAGGAGGGTAGAATGTAATTTTTCAGAAATTACATGTTAGTTATTATTATTTTTAATTATATTGAATTATTTTGAGACCACATGATCTGAAGGCACTTGATTATGAGGTCGAATGAGACCAGAACGTAACTTTGAATTTTTTTATGGTATGTTCAATAAAAGTGTGAGAGGTATTTTCTATCTTTTTAACTGATACATGGAAATATAATCCAAGGGCACCATTGAAATTGGACCAACAAGATTCTCTTATAAATTAATTAACTTTGGTTGGAAAGGGCAGAGTGGAAAAGTTATTTTTCCGAAATTTTGAGAAAAATATTAAAATAATTTAGAACAATTATTTTATTTCTTTCCCATCATCATGTGAAGGAAAGTTACATTATGGTATAGTGACAGGTCACATTAAAGGAGGTTTAATAATGGCTCATTTGAAACTGCGACAATGTTATCTTAATGGCTCATTAAATGTGGCTTATTAAATGTGGATAATTTAATGAGAATCATTAATGGGTGAAAAAACAATGTGATATTGATTTCTTTTAATAATCATACATGTTGGAGTTTGGGGAATATAAAAATGTGGGGAAATATCTAATAAATAGATGGATGAATCATTCTCCAAATAGGAACAATGAATGAAGTGTCGTTATATCATCACCGGCTTCGACGTGCATCAAATAACGGAGCTGGAAATGACGTCGCCATCCTAAAACCTCAAGTCCAAGTGATTATTCAACCAAAATCAATGTTTTTGGGGTTGTTTTTTTTAAAATTTCTTCCCTATCCTTTTTTATAAAAAACAATGAACACAGATCAACCCACAAATAGGTTGATCAGTGATTCCTGCGTTTATGCGGGAAGAGGAATTTTCTTTCAGGATTTTATTATTTGGGGTTGGATTGTTATTGTTGATGGAAATAATATCCCCAAACCTCCCTTGATTATAAACTTCCAACCCAGAGGGAATGGGTTATCACGAACAAGGCCTAACCCCCTTCGTCGTGGGTGTTCTTTGTGGACAAACACTCAAAGCGACGACAAGATATATTTAAAAAATTCGCGGTGAGAGGGAGGTATTTGAGGGCCATAGATGTAGGAAACACGAAGAGTAAACCATTATATTGTTTTCAGTGGTCTATCAAAGGTTCTTCCGCCACACTAGTGCCTGCAGCGATAGCGCCAACCGCATGTTGGATGATGAAAGTGAGGGTCGCTGATCATGTTGGTGGTCAGGTGGAGTGCCATGCCTATAAGCGCACTGAGTCAAGAAGGGGGTTTTATCTGACCTAATATAGAGGTGAGTTGGCATGGAACCCATTGGCGCTTCATGGAGGAGCGGCTCGCTCGGTTGTGTCAGAGGTATGTGAACCTAGTTTGCGTGCATGCGAAATGACCGACTATCTTGGATGGCTACGTGGAGCCAGCATGGTCGCTTGACCATAGCAACGAGGCCACCCTGCATTGACCAAAAGGTGGCAGGGAGACCGGGATTCTATTTCTGATGTGTCCCATGCAGATAGACCATGTCGGCCAGCAAGTCGGACCCGTGCCGCCTGGCTCGACCCGCGATGCTAGGTCGGTCCTGCCACCGCCCTGAACACATCCGACCAAGGCGGACATGCGATGCCAATGGGATAGCTGGGATGGACCCATGCAGGACCCCCGTTGGACACCTGGACAGGGTTAGGCTGGGTCGGTCTAATAGGGTCAGACCAGACCCGGACCCGATCGTCCCCGTTTCACTGAAACGATCATAACTTGCAGACTAACTATTCAATTGACAGACTAAATACGGTGCGAGGACCCTTGAGAAAAGGCGGTATTTTTGATATACTCTGCGTGAGTTTTTGGTGGAATTTGGAGTACAGATGGGTTGGATATGACTCTAATCTAAATGGTCCATTTATACTAAAAAGCTAATAACTTACATACCGTTCGTCTGATCGATACATCGTCTATTATGTTGGGACCCTTACAACGTGATGATTATTTAGGTTACTCTATATTAGAATTTATGGTGGTTGAGGTTCAACTGATGTATTGAGGAGTGGATCCTCAAGAAATAAAGAATGTTATGTGCGGGAATCTTATGGATAGATGTGACGTGAATAAAGAACAGTGATCCCACGTGGGTCAACACCAGGCGATCCTGAGTGGGTCATGTCCTTGAGATCCTACGTGGATCAACACATAGAGATTCTATATAGGTCATAACCTTGAGATCCTCTGTGGGTCAACACATAACGATCATCTGTGGGTTAACAACTAGTGATCTTCTATGGGTCAGCACATAGCGACCACGCGTTGGTCAGCATCAGAGCCGTTGATATTATTACTATTTTCATGAAGTATTATATAGTCCCGTTACTTATTTTATATGAAATTTGCATAATTTGTGTGAAATATTAATGTTCTAATACTATGTATAATTTTTGAGTATTTTTAGAAGTATCTTATTTGTGTTAGTTTACAATTTTATTTATAACTGTCACCCTACTGATCTAAAATGTGTGGTTCTTGTTTTTTAGGATTATGAATTCAATATCCAACATTTCATTATAAGTGATCATGGGCCCATTATTCCATTTGAATGATCATATGGACTAAACAAGAAGGCCCACAAAATCTGTGATGAAACTGGACCATCCTTGAATATTGAATTATTGGGATAAATCCAGATGTTAAAATTAATTAATTATCCTCAAACATACAGAAAAATGAAAGGAATATTGGATAAAACATTCAGGGCACAACTCCAAGAACAATGGGCCAAACTAATTCTTTGCAGTCCATCTCACCATTCTGTCTGAAAATTAAAAGCTGGACACTATTCATGACATATCTCTTGATGTATTCATCAAATAAAGCTGATATTTTTCAGTTTGAAATAGGGGATGTAGGTGGCAGACTTTGTTGAATAAATCCTCATAATTTGAAGGCATATTTCGATTCAAAAACTCAATAACATTTTGGACTTCAAAAGGTTAGGAGTGAAATGGAAAGATTTACCATGTTTAATCAACCAGCTATAACTTTGCAACCTTAAATCCAATGGCCACCAAAATTTTCAAACAAGACATAAGAGATATTTATCTAAAACTTGTCAAAAAATCATATCTGTATATTCAGTAGTCTACATTATTAAATTGGCAATGCAGGTGGAGGGACAATTTTGGAATGCAAACAGCCGACAAGATTGGGATATAAATACGTCCCCCTCTTCTCCTTGAAAATGTATGGAATTTCATAGCAAATAAGGATAGGATTTCATGACCAATGATCATAAAAAGGTGTGTGAGTATCTTCTATAATCGTGTTTTTAATTGAGAAACCATTCCTCCTTGCTTCCTTTCATTTACTTTTGTGTTGTTCATCCTTAGTAATATTGTATGTTTTTTGTAATTCTAATTTAATGAAAGTTTCTTCATAAATATATATTATTATCATCCAAATTTTTTAGTTTAATATTAATTTTCTGAAAATAGTTTAAATATAGTTTATTCCCCCTCCCTTCTTTCACTTCCTCAATCAATTGAAATTATATTTTTAATTCTAATTATTGTTCGTGTGTGTGTGTGTTCGACACACAAATATTTTCTTATTACATTCTTTTTCTTCTATTCACCATTAAAATATATTACCATATTAATCAATATATTAATGGATGAGTAATTCAATTATTGTGTGATTCAAAATTTCGGGATGTTACGTGATTAATTGTATTTTCTCGATGAATATTCTTCAAATTAACATTGTGTATGTTCGACTTAACATGTCTTGGATTAATGACTTGTTTTGTTTAACATGTGGTTTATATGGATTATTGGAACCATAAATACACTACCATCAACAAGATCTAATTGATATTAGAACCCTAGGTTATATTAAGGCTTGGATTAAATCCTTAACACTTTGCAATTCCAATCAACATTATCTTATAAAGTGGGTGTTAATTTAAATGCAATATAATGAAAAGATCAAGGGTATGAAATGCATAAATACCTAAAAATAAACGCACCACAATATTTATAATTTTTTTAAATCAATCAAAATTAATCAATAGTTTCATAATCTTTTCAATCCAACCCCCAAGGAGAATACAATCAACTAAAAACAAATGACTATTAAAAAGTATAATCGCCGAGGATTCGACCCATGTGCTGCTATACACATTATCAGAGCATCAGAACATTGACCAGTCTATAGGAAACAATCATCCACACTTTCAAATGGCACCATTTCAAGGGATGGTCAATTATATAGTCACTATTTTTTGGTTATTTCAAAAAATCACAAAAACACAAATTTAAAAAAATTTGAAAAAAAACACAAAGAAAAAACCATATTCCCCATTCTTCCAACATATTTCTAAATTCCCTGTAGTCTCCCATACAATCCCTCATATTTTTTGACCCTTAAATTGAGTGAACACTTTTCCAAATTAGGAGCAACATAAGATTTAATCAAATAATTCATGAGCCAGTCCTATTCCATCAAATTGAATAATATATGGACAATCCAAGAGAACAAACACTTAACGAACTTGCTACCCCTGATATGAATTACCACCCTCTTGTTATTCAATATACAATCATAGAAGCTGAATGCGAACACAAATCAGGATTGATTAATCTTCTTCCTCATTTCCACGGGCTAGCTGGTGAGGAACCACATCTTTATCTTAAACAGTTCCAAGTGGTGTGCTCTACCATGAAACCTCAATGGGTTTCTGAGGGACAAATCAAACACTAAGAATTCCCGTTCTCCCTATATGACTATGATATATCAGGGCTCTACTACATTATTCCTAGTTCCATAACCACATGTAATGACTTGAAGCGACTCTTCTTAGAGAAATTCTTTCCTACTTCTCGTACTGCTACTATCTGAAAGGATATAACTGGAATTCATCAATTCCCAAGTGAATCACTCAATGAGTACTAGGAGAGGTTCAAAAATCTCAATTCAACCTACCCACACCACCAAATCCCTGACTAACTCTTAATCCAATACTCTTATGAGGGGTTATTGGCTTTGGAGAGAACCCTCATTGATGCCGCAAGTGGTGGTGCTCTTGTTGCAAAAAAACATGTATAAGCAAGACATCTTATAAGCAACATGGATGTGAACACACAACAATTCCATACTCAAGAACATGATCAAGAAAAAAAAGTCCAAGATAATTAGTCGAGAGAGCAGAACAAGATGACTGATTGGATGATTGTACTTACAGGTCTTATGTGACAGCTAGTTTTGGCATCCAAAGCCCCAACCTCGACTTCTCCACAATCAACGTTTCCTGGACCTGTAAAAAACCATGGAATCTGTAACTCTCAATCTCATCCAATAGACACATCTCCATAACATCATGAAGAACAATACGATTCATCTGGACCAATTGAACTCAATGAAACATATTCTTAGAGGAACACCAACCCTCAACAATCAGGTCAGTTCATTAGAAACATCAACCAACCTCACTCTAAGCCCTTCTTTTCATTCTATAACCAAGGCCTGAGGTATGGTAATTCTGTCTCTCGTCCCCCTCAATTACCTCATCATAACCCAAACCAGTCCCAATATGGCCAAGGTGTTGGTAACTTACAACAACCATATTCTTTTATTCATCATCCTTAAAGGAACAATCCTCCTCCAGGATTCCAATATCTTAGTGATCCTTACCAATTCTAAACCAATACAATCATTTTCCCATGAACCAAAATCTAGGTAATCCCAATTCAGGACAAGCCTATTCTTCCAAGCAACAATGGGAAAGTGTAGTGGAATATCTTTCCTCCTTAACCCATTCTTGCCTCAAGAACATTACATCCCAAATTTGTCAACATGTATCCCACCTTAGTCAGAAGCAACCATCCAACTCTTCTCAATGTCCAGCTAAGCCATTACCCAACGGCAAGGGTAATGTAAGTGAAATTGCACTTAGATTGGGGAATAAAATTTCTATGCCTCAAGATAAGTCCTCCAACCCCCCTTTAAATGTTGGCATAGAAAATGATAATAAAAAGAAACATGAAAAGGAATCTGAATCCATTCCCTCACCTCCTTCTATTCCACTTAGGAACCCAATTTCATTTCTTCAAGACGTTTCTAAGCCAAAGAAGTACATTGAACCCAATCCTGAAATTCTAAAAATGTTTAGACGTGTTGAAGTCTATATTCCCCTCTTAGATGAAATAAAAAAAATTCCAAAGTATGTCATGTTTCTTAAGGAATTGTGCACCCATAAGAGGCAGCATAGGACCTTCGAAAATGTTTCCACCCAGAACTCTATTCCCATAATGTGAAAAGATTTAGGGACCATTAAGTTTCCATGCCAAATTGGAAGTTCTAACTTCGATGATGCACTCATAGACCCAAGAGCCTCAATTAATGTAATCCAAAATATATCTTCTCCAACCTTTTTCTAGGTACCTTACATCCAATGGGGGTTTTCATTCAGTTATCCAATCGATGCACAACCAGTCCTGAGGAAATAATCGTGGATGTCCTTCTTCGTGTCAATGATCTTATCTTCCCAGCTGATATCTATGTCCTTGACCTGGAAGAAGAGACATAATCTTCTTGATTTCTTTTAATTCTAGGAAGGCCATTCCTAATGAAAGTGATACCCAATATTGAAGTCCATTTATGCATCTTATCCATGACATTTGGTGACCAACTGGTCAAATTCAACATTTTCCAAGACATGTGATACCCATCTGAGGATCACTCTACATTCTCAATCCATGCTTCCGAGGACACTTATAAGAGTCAATTGAACCCCACTCTATCATGTTCATCAAGCTCTGATGATACAGAATCTTGTGAATTCTACACCATGATTATCCAAGTCCAAAATGGTGAAGTTGATATCGACCTCTCATTCATAGACTCCATCAATCTGGAAGAACTTTAAAACACTCTTGAATCCCACATCAACTCTGATCTCTACAACTCCACCTTGGACAATATTAAGGAGAATATATTTGAAGCAATTAAAGACCCTTCTTCCATTCATGAGTTTTATTACCCACAAATGAAAGATGATACTGATCTGAAACCTCTTCTTGAACACTTGAAATATGCATTCCTTTCCCATGATCACTCTAATCCAGTCATTATCGCTCCTTCACTTACTGAAACGGAGGAGTCCAAACTTTGTCAAGTGTTAGAGGAAAACAAAAAGGCCTTAGGGTGGGCCCTAGATGACATACCAGGAATCAACCATGCCCTATGAAAGCATCACATCCATCTTGATGAAATAATCCAAACCAATTAGACTACCATAAAGAAGACTCAATCCACTAATCCTTGAGGTAGTTAGGGAAGATATAACCACTCTTCTTCAAGTTGGTATTTCTACCTAATTTCTGATAGTGAATGGGTTATTCCAATTCAAGCTGTACCTAAGAAGGGTGGGATAAATGTTGTCACAGATGAACATAGGGAGGTAGTCACAACTCGAGTGAAAAACAAAAGGTGTCTATGAATCGACTACTGAAAATTGAATGTTGAAACATGAAAATATCACTACCCACTTCCATTCCTTGATTAAATTCTAGAGAAATTAGCCATATAGTCACACTATTTATTTCTTGATGGATACATTGGCTACTTTTAAATCCCAGTTTCTCCTATGGGCCAAGAAAATCCTACTTTTACTTTCCATTTTTGAATATATGCATTAAGTTGAATGCCTTGTGGACTTTGAAATGATCATACAACATTCTGGAGGTGTATGATGAGTATATATTCTAAATTCATTAAACACTTCAAGGAATTATTCATGGAATAATTTAGCATTTATGGTGATTCATTTAAATCTTTCCTGTATTCACTCTCTCTACTCCATAAAAAGTGTGTCAAGTGTAACCTTGTGTTAAATTTTGAAAAATGTCACTTCATGGTTTCAAATGGGAATGTTCTAGGTTAAATATTATCAAAATAGTGTATTCATGTTGATAATTCCAAAATTGAAGTGATCCAATCACTTCCTAAACCCAACTCATCTTGAGACATCCATTCATTCCTCTGTCATGCTGGTTTCTATAACCGATTCATCTGTAACATCAGTAAAATTTCCTAACCTCTCACTCGGTTGATCCAAAAAGAATCCACATTCTATTTCGTTGACGTTTGCAAGAGATCTGTCATTTAACTCAAAACAGTTCTAACATTTTCCCCAACAATCCAACCCCCAGATTGGTCTTGACCCTTTGATTTGATGTGTGATGCTTCTGATAGATACATTGAGGTTGTTCATGGTCAAATAAGAGAAAAAATTCTTCATGTCATCTATTATGCCTCCAAACCATTGGAGAAAACTCAATATCACTACACTATCACTAAAAAAGAACTTTTAAAAGTAGTTTTTGTCTTAGATAAATTCCGGACCTATCTCTTATGTGCAAAAATAATTATCTTCACATATCATTCTACTATAATGTTCTTACTCAAGAAAAGTGATTCCAAACTAAGGCTAATAGGGTGGATCCTAATGCTCAAAGAGTTTGACCTTGAAATCCGTGATAGTATATGAAAATAAAATGATGTGGCTGATCACTTGATTAGAATTTCTATTTCTTCTCATTCTGAAATCATTGATCCTGAATTCCCTAATGAGAACCTTTAATCTCTTGCAATAATATAACATGGTAAGCCCCAATTGTAAATTTCTTGGTTTCTGGTGTTTTTTCTAATATTAATTCAAAATAAAAAAATGAAGTTGAAAGGTGATTCAAAATACTATTTTTTTAAAATAAACTTTGGAAAACTCTTGTTGCCATGGTAATAAAGAGATATGTAAATGAAAATGAACATTCTCCCATCATTGAATTTTGTCAGTCAATGCCCGGTGGTGGCCACATTGGACCACAAAGGAACTCCTGAAAGGTCCAAGACTATGGATTATTTTGGTCTTCACTCTTCAAGGACTCACATGAGTTCTTTCAATATTGTCCCACTTGCCAAAAGTATGGCTCAATCTTAAAGAGAAATAGAATTCCCAAAAATCCATTAATTTTCTGTGAGATCCTCAATGTTGGGTATCGATTTCAAAGGACCATTCCCACCTTCCAATTGATTCTCATACATTCTTCTTGTGGTTGATTATGTTTCTAGGTGGGTCAAGGCCAAACCCCCTTGAAAGGATGATTCACATAGAGTTAGTGAGTTCTAAATGACACACATCTTCCACAGATTTGGAACGCCTCGTGCCTTGATTATTGACTTAGGAACCCATTTTTATAATAGAACCATAGAATCTAAATTGAAAAAGAATGAGGTTGTACATAAATCTTCAATTGCATAACACCACCAGAAAAATGGCATGGATGAACTGTCTAATGGAGAAGTGAGATGAGTTCTTGAGAGAATTGTAAAACCCACCAAAAAAGACTGGCATGAAAGACTGGCTTGAAAGACTTGGTAAATCACTTTGGGCTTATAGAACTACCTATAAAACACCTATTGGGATGTCTCCTGTTTGGCCAGTTTTCGGTAAAGCATGTCATTTACCAGTTGAAATCCAACATAAGTCTTTTTGGGTTGTGATAAACTATAATTTTTATTGTGAAAAATCTGGTGAAGAATGATTATTGCAATTGGATGAATTGGAGGAGCTTCTACTTGATTGTTATGAGAATTATAATCTTTGCAAAGAAAAATCCAAGGCACTCCATAAAAAACACATCCTAATAAAGGTATTACATGGAGGTGAAATGGTAATGCTCCTTAATTCTCAATTTCGGCCTCACCCAGGTCTGCATAATTCTCGTTGGGAAGGTCCCTTTGTTATAACTAATGTTTACCCATTTGGATTAGTGCATGTCCAAGACCTCTCTTCAAAAAGGACATTCATAGTTAATAGACATTGATTAAGGAATCACTATGAGCGGAAGCAAAATCCTGGATCAAAATTGACTTCCACTAGATCCCCTAATTCTGCAGTTGACCCACCATATGATAGAGACAACGACCCACCAAATCCAAACCAGGGGAACCTCTTTCCCTTTAACTCATCATCTCTCTCTCTCTCTCTCTCTCTCTTTCTCTTTCTCTTTCTTCATCTTCCTCCATCATTATCATTTTTATACCACTTTCTTTATCAAACCATTTATTTTTCTATTTCTCTTTTGTGTGGGTGTGTGTTTATTAAAAACTAAAAAAACATAAAAAACAAAAAATGCATCATAACCAAAATAATACAAAAAAATCAAGAGTCGTGATTACTAAACAACTAGTATTGAAATTTCATTAACCATTTTGGGGAGTGAAAATACAAGGTTTAATCCCAAAAATATTGTGTTTTAATTATATATTTGGATAATGAATATTGTGTAAAATCCAAAAAAATTGAACGCGCAATTTTTGATTTAGAAAATGATTTTCCCCACCCATGACAAACAACATTATCTTTCATTCCAAGGAAACCTACGACCATCTTTTCAAAATGTGTCTATTTTTTACCCCCATTTTTGAGTCTTGAGTTTTTGGACCGTGGATCTGAATTTTCCTTCTTTAGTGTGCATTAATAAAATATAGGCATTTTCTGAACCACATGATAATCTTAATAGCCATATAGCTTCCCATTTCCCTTACATTAATCCTCCTTTTGAAAGACCTTTCAAGCCAATGAAAACCTTTTTTTTCAAAGTCAAATTACAATCCCAATAACTTTTCCCATCCTATATCAACATGTATTTTCATTGCATAATTTTTTGAAATATAAATGTTGGTGGAATAGATTTCATTTTGGGTACCACTTTTTTTCATTTTACCATATTATCATATTCTTGAGGGAAATAATCAGTTTCTGTGTGGGGGGATGGTTTTCCTTTAGTGGGGTTTGGGAATGTATATATTTTTATCTTTTATAATTGAAGAGTGTTAAAAAAATAAAACAAAAATCAAACAAAAAATATAAAAATATAAAAAATGAATATAATAATGGGTTGTGTCTTCAGTGAGTCAAAATTCAATCTTCTTCAACTTTTGATCTTGTTATAACTATTAAAATTAGTGTTGTGAAGAAATCAATCATGGGTTGGGATAAGAGTCTGAGATCTATTTCAAGTTCAACTTTCGAACTCTATGATTTTACTTTTTGTTGGTGAAAATGTGAACCTCTACAAATGAATTTTATCATCTTGAGAGGTGTGATTTTTTAGTGTCCACATTTTCAATTTCTAAATTTGAGCTTCAAAAAATAGTTGTTTTTTGAAAATTATTTCTATAAAATTTTGAGGTTTAATTCAATATGGATGAGTGAAATATTCTAAACCTCCCCTGATTGGAGAAAACAAAATTTTAATATTTTTTGGTGAGTGAAAAGAATTTTTTCATTTTTTATATTTGTTGCACATGAGGACATGCACAAGACTAAGTATGGGGGAGTTGATATTATTAATATTTTAATTACTTATTATATACTCCCTTTAATTATTTTATATGAAATTTTCATAATTTTTGTGAAATATTAATGTTTTAATACTAAGTATAATTATTGAGCATTTTTAGAAGTAGTCCAACTGAGTCCGTTAACTATTTTATATATAAATATAAGCCTACTGATCATAATTTTGTTTTTATTGTTTTTTAGGATTTCAAATTCAATATCCAACATTTAATTAGAAGAGATCATGTACCAATTATTCCATTTTAAGGATCATATGGACCACATAGGAAGGCCCATAGAATCTATGTGTAAACTAGACCATCCACAATGAATTGAAATTCATGGATCAATACCGAAGATAAAATTCATTAATTCTACTCAAAATTTCGGATAACAATTAATGGAGTAATATATAAAAATTTCATGGCCCATCTCAAAGAAAAAGGGTCCCAACTAATTTTTTGAAGTCCATCTCACCATTCTGTCCGAAAATTAAAATCCAGAAAATATTTATGACATATCTCCTGACATAATTATCAAATAAAGAAGATATTTTTCATTGTTAAATAGGACATATAGGTGGAAGACTTTGTGATGGAATCATTATAATTTGAATGAATATTACCATTAAAAAACCCATTCACATTTTGAATTTCAAATTGTTTGGATTGAAATAGACAGATTAACTTTGTTTAATGAAACAGCCAAAACATTGGCTCCTTAAATCCCATGGCCATAAAATTTTCAGTGTAGACAAGGGGGATATTTATATAAAACTTGTAAGAAGATAAAGTATTTATATTTGGCTGTATAATTTTATCAAATTGGTGATGCAAGTGGAGGGGACGTTTTGGAATGAAAACATCCCACAACTTTGCGCCAAAAATACACCCCCTCATCTCCGTGCAATGGGTTGCCATTTCCGATAAAAAAAGGGTAGTTTGACAAGACCAAGGCTCTTACAAAGGATTTTTAGGATCTTCCATACTCATGATTTTACTTGAGATACCATTCCTCCTTGCTTCATTTAATTTACTTTTGTGTTGTTCTTCGTTTGTATTGTTGTATGTTTTTTTTGTAATTCTATTTTAATGAAAGTTTCTTCTCCAGTATCTGTTATTCTAATCCACCTTATATAGTTTAATATTTATTTTCTTAAAAATATTTACATACTGTTTAATAACCTTCCCTTTTTTTCTTCCTCATTCAATCGAAATTTTATTTATAATTCTAATTATCATTTGGGTGTGTGTGTTCGATGCACAAATCTTTTCTTATCCCTTTCTTTTTGTTCTATTTATTATTCATCACCATTAACAAATATTAACATATTAATAACTATATTAATGTCTAAGTATGTGTATTTTTTGGGTGAGTCAAAATTTAGGGATGTTAATTGATTGACAGTATTTTCTCGATGAGTATTCTCCAAATTAACATTGTGTATGTTGGAATTAACATGTCATGGATTAATGACATGTTTGGTTTAACCTGTGGTTTCCATGGATTATTGGAACCATAAATACACTACTATAAAAAATCTCTAATTGTGATTAAAACCCTAAGATAAGTTATGGAATTTATTAAATCCTTAAAACTTTTTAATTCCAATCAACATTATCTAGTGAAGTGGGTGCTAATTTAAATGAAAAATAAAGAAAAGATCATGGATATTAAAAGATTAACTACCTAAAAATGAACTCCCCGAAATCTTTATAAATTTTTGAAATTAATATTAATCAATCAATCATTTCATAAGCTCTGAAAACAAACCCCCCATATCAGAATACAAACATCTAAAAACAAACGAATATTAAAAATTATCATCATCGAGGATTCAAACCAAGTGCTGCTATACACATTAGGAGAGAATTAGAACATTGACCGATCGATAGGAAACAATCGGTTGTGCTTTCAGCCACTCAAAAGAATAAGATGATATAGCTTATGAATAGTTATATTTAATGTTGTAATTAAGTTATATCTAGTGTGAGCTGTATCTTTTACTTTGTACTATGTTTTTGAGATATTTATTGGCAGTATTACCTCAATGGTATTTTATTTGTTGTGTTTTCCTTTCTAGATTACTAGGAGACCTTTAGGGTTCTCGGGGTCCGTAATGATTATTATTATACTCACCCCTAAATGTGATTCATCCACACCTGTTGTGTCTTGTGAAAATGAATGATTTCCTTGATTTGGACTTTGGGGAGTTGGGACTAGATGGTTCTCATAGGTGGATCGATAGAGGTGATATGCTACCGTGACATCTGATAGAGTGCAATACCTACCCTCTTGGTAGGATCCTTGGAAGATGACCCATGTATATTATTGTTCTTTTGTTGTACTTTCCTTCTATTTAGTCTTGTATAAAGTCTTCTTTACTTTTAGTTTGAATGCTTTATTCTCAGTAGTGTTACTTTATAGTGGTTGTACTACTTTATTTCCTTTGTAATTTGCTTTGTGTGGTTTTCCTTGTCTGTTTGTGTACATGTTTAAATTAAATACCTTCCATTTCATTGGATATTACTTTCCGGTGATAGTCACCATCCCATGTCCTATAGAATGTGGGCTTGGGGTAGTCATGACACGGGCTCCAGGGGATGTGTCTTGACAACAACGACCCATTTTAGATCCTTAATCGCATCAGAGTGGTGTTCTATCCTGCAGCACTCCCACATAACCTATCTTTAGTATGTGATGTGATTCATGTATCTATATTGAGGATTTAAATTCTATACCACTCACATGTATAGAATCAATAGGTTAATCTTTTATAGAACGATCATTCATAAGAGGATAAGATAAAGATGATCTTAGATCATAGAGATAATGTTCTACAAAACCAAAAAACTACTTTGTTCAATGAGTTGTGGCTGAACTATAAGTATGAGGAAGGGACATGGGAACCGGAAGAATAAAATAAAAAAAGTACCATTATTTAATTTAGTGTATGAAATAATAAATTTTGATGGAAAATTTCGGAATGATGGAATAATGTAATGAACAGAACATTTATAAATGGAATTTATTATTTAATGAGTAAATTATCTATTAAAAAAATAATATATAGTGACAACATGCACTAATTTGGTTATTTTGTTTTATTATGTAGCCTTTAAAATAAAATAAAACATTATGCATCATAATCATTGATAATATAGCTATTGTATAGTGAACATAATGATTATTATAATAAGGGGTGTGATAAATTCTATTTATGAGAGATAATGGAACAATGGCCCTGACCATTTGGATCATGCCCTAGGAAAATCATTTATTAATAATTTTGTGGTTGATAAAATCTACGGGCTTTTACATTGTTAAAAATAAAATAGGGATTCAACCACTCAGCATTAATGAAACTATTTACAGGAAAATTTCAAACTCCTAAAGATTATAAACCAATCCATGTTCTCTAAAACACCCAATGAGAATATAACTATTTCACACCTTATCATTAGGGTATTCACTATTGTAAAAAAGTTCTATATATCTAGAAACAAATAGTATGAATTTTTATATATTTAAATTATTATAAAATAATGATTATATTATACTATAATTACATTACAATGATTAAATAATACGATTGATAAAAATTATATTTCGATATAATGAAAAAAATGTATTTTTGGGAAATATATAGTTTCAATCAAGATAATATTTTTTAATGAGTTTAATATTTTTTTAATAAATGAGATTTTAATAAAACAATTATTAAAAAATTAATAAATATAATTTATCAATCAATTTTTATGATGTGAAAAATAAATTGTATAAGGGTATGAAAACTGTTACTATCAAGAAAACCAATATTTTTCAATAAATAATGATTTTTTATTTAAAAGTATAAATTATAAAATATATAGGAATATTTGGAGAAAGTAAATATTAATCTTCAAATCAGATTATCAAAATTATCAAATTTTTATTTTACATAATTTGTTAATATAGATGAATTATTGGGTGGAAATTAAATACGGTATAGAAATACATTATGTATTACGAAATCCTAATTACCCAATAGTGATGTAATTCAATATAAAAAGGGTACTCAATAACCAAATTATGTGTTCCACTTAAAATAATATATTTTTGATGTTATTTGATTAATTTAATAATTCCTTAAATAATCCTCCAAAACCGATATTATATTATAATGCATTAAAATCAAATCTTTATGAACAAGAATCACTTCTATATTATGAATATAATTATTTTAAAGATATTATTTATTATCCAAATAAAATAATTAAAAAACTATAGTTTAGAAAAAAATCTGAGAAAAAACCATAGTCTGGTTGTGGATTTGAATACATTATCATAAAATGTCCAAAACATATGTTTGTAGATTAATGTAGAACATGCCTCTCATTTTCAACATAAACCCACCAATCCTAACATTACACTGACCTCAAGACCGATGGATAACTATGTTTATCTTATATTACCACTCCATATCCCTCCCATGGTTCCCCTAATCTCTTAGGAAGCTCCTCTTTAAACTTCATAAACACCCTCTCCGAGAGAGGGATCCACTCCTTCCCCGAATTTTTTTCAACCACCTATTTTATGTCATGTCTTATGATATCCAATTTTTATGTTTTTGATATATATTTATACAAACATATTACTATCCTTATAATTCTAATGTATTGATTGACCTTTTTCTCACGCATTCACCCCTTCTATAAACCTTAATGTGGACTCATTATGCTATAGAAATAATCGTGTGATTTTCCATTTCAATCATTTTTATAGTGAATACTCATCTCTATTTACACTCAATGGTATTTACCTTGTTGAAACTATCCCTAATTTATTCGGTATTTATATTTATGTAACCCGATTTCCTAAATTATGGGGTTAAAATTGATGAAGTACATCTTATTTTGTATGATCAAAGTGACACAATTATGAATTAAATTATATGAAAGTGATTGGTGGTCTATGAATAATATTTCCCTCTAATGCAATGGGTAATGATTTTTTCACATGAGATGCCATTTGTGGTGCATAATATATTATCCTAAGAACATTATATTATGTTTTCATGATATTTATCCCTTACTTATTCTTATTATATCATGTTTTATGTTGTTTCCACATTCATATGTTTCCTTTATGAAATTATGTTATATAGTTCCCCATTTCTCGATATTATGATCATAACCCCTCTTATTTTACCTTTATATACCTCTGGTATTACATATAATATTTTAAATTTTTCTTTTTTTTCTCATGTAGGTATTTTTATCTCAACCATTTCATATGTACACCCCCCAACTTATCCCATATAGATTTATATGACCCATGGGATATAAGGATATATTACATTATTTTTTTAATAATGATGTCATACCCATGTTTTAATTAATTTTTTGGGTACGTAGTTTACTAAAGAAACTAGGCCTCAAAAACATCATAGGTTCTATTATGTGTAAATTTATGTAATAAATATTTATTTAATTAATATTGAAGATATGGGTTGTCATAATACACATTCACACCTTTACAAATTTTCAGATTTAATCCTTGAATTCTATAGTTTACCAAATTCAAACCTATATTTCTTACAATTCAAAAAGACAATAATAATTATGAAAAAATCCATGTAAATTATAAACACATTATAAAATCTCAAAATACTAAAAATTATATAATAAAAATTATTTTATGCGAGTATAAATATTAATTATGTATTGAAAAATAATCCAATATAATAAATATATCCATTGAATCATATAAAACTATTATTTTATTTAAAAAATACTAAATTGTATAGGAAATTTACTCATCTAAAAATTATAGAAATTTAATTTTTTGTCTTGAAAACATTCAATGAACTCAGAATCACCCAAAACATATATTAATTTAAAAAATACCCCCCTTTGGATTTTTTGGAATCCATAGAACATAAAAAACATTTAAATTCAAAAATACATAATAAAAAAATTAATTGAACCATTATAAATCTACATGAGAAAGCGTAGTATAGTAAATAATAAAGTTTAATAATAACATCATTATTTCGTAAAAATGGTGACTTACATTAATATCTTCATAGATCTAGAACATTTTAATGCCAATTTTTAATGATCTTATTAATACTAAAGGAAAAAATTAATATTTCATTCCCATTGATACAACTAGAGATTATTATGAGAAACAATAGTCATTAATTTCAATGAATCAAAAAAATAAGCATATAATAGATTCTTTCACACATACTCACAAAAAATAATAAGAAAATTAACAAAGACACAGACAAACACACACAATAACAGACCTCACAACTTTTTCCCATTTAATAACTAACTCAAAATACAATGTCCCGCAAAATAACAGTTCTTTATCACATTAGGAAAAACAAATATATTTGGTTTATCTCTAAAACTTTTACTACTCTGTTTGAAATACATTCTAAGACTAAATAAAGGAATAAAAATAAAGATAACTACCAAGTATTTATCCCCCATTAAAATCAATAATCTATAGAACAACTAATAGAGGGAACAAACTATTAATAAAATATATATTGACGAATGAAGGATGTGAATTCTCATTAATCGTCAATGTATTATTACATAACTCTAAATTGAATGAAAAAAATTTCAATCATCAATATTCTTCTTATAAACACATTTCAATGTTAGATTACAAATCCTGATTTTCTCTTCGATAGTAATAAATTCCAAGGAATATTTATTCATTCTATCCTTGAAATCATAAATTATTGAACTTTAACACTACTATTTAAAAATTTAATAACCCTACAGGTTAATATTTATATAATCATTTCATTTTTAGATAACACGTATAACCATCTTTTTCAGTTTACAAGTTATTCCAAAAATTATATAATTATCTCAGTGGGATTTCTATTTTTAATTTTTTTAAGAGCATTAATAATCAATCATATAATATGCGCATCTAATGTAAATTATCCTAGGATACTTTGTCGGTGATGTTTTTGTAAAACATAATCAATCATTGTCATCACATTTTTCATTTAAATTCATTATTTTGGGATATTGGATTATTATTACTATTACTCAACAAGGATTTTGAAATTCTAATAAAATTATTAGCAATGTGACATGACTTTTCTAGAGAATCCATAATACTCACCCATTGGTCAGAATTTATTCTCAAATTTCATCATAGAATTTGTAGTCAAATTTAAAGCATTTATCCTTTTATTATAAAATTGTTTCTTAAGTAACATATTAACACATAGTGATATTGGTAATTACACATAAATATTCCACCCAATTTCTTAATGATTCTATAGTGCCTAAAATTTCCATAAATTTAATACATTCTAATGAAAATTTCATGTTGTACAAAATTTGATATGATATTTTTATATATCTATGGAATATCAATATTGAATCATTATTATAAATAAAAATATTTATAAACCACCACAATTTTATTCTTAATCCAAGAATTTTTTCAATCTATTTTAGTATACCCATTATTAAATGTTTTCTCATTAAAATCAGTACTCCTTGAATTTCCATATTTTTTAGAATCACATTGTTTTTCTATAAATATGGTTTTATTTAACAGGGACCATGATTGTGACTTTTAACCAAATAATATGAGATCATTATAAACCATTAAATGTGATAAATATTTGAAAAAAAATTATCATTATTGGAGACATCAAATTCCTTCATTGTCATCATCATTGATCATCCTCGATGTTCATGAATTGAATTATGCAAATTATATTCGATCATTTACAATTAATTTTTAGCATTAATTAATTTGGATTGGAAAATATTAATATTCATATTCTTTTCATTGAAATTTAATTCCAATTTAACATTCAACGATTCTATTTGTTAATAATCTTTTTCAACTTTTCATTATCACCTAACAAGGTAGAATAATTTACAATTTCAAAGATATCATTATTTATAAATAGTTGAAAGACCTTATTCAAATGATTATTCTCATTTTTAAGATTGAAATATTCATTTTATACTATTTTAGAACAATTTTATCAGAAAATAAATTTTTGCCTCTTCTACACATTTATCATTACAACTATTATCATTTCTGAATCCATATTCACTACCCATTGCAATTAACAACCCTTCATCATCATCCATAGATGATTCAAATTATTCATTATCCATTGTAAATTCACAAAATTTATACTGAGATTAAAAAAAATCTATTATTAAATTTAGATAAATTATTACCTTTCTCATTAGGAGAATACATTTATTCCTTCTTCTTCATGTAACACCTTATAATATAGTATTCATATTTAATATTTTAATCTTAATATTGTTTTATCCTATGATAATTAGCGAACAATTGTTTGATACCCCCAAGAATGAATAACTTCAATGGTAATCTAGTAAAAAAATTAATTATTCTTCTTTCAACAATTCCTTAAATGAGTTACATGAGTTTTATAAACATCACACCAATATCTTCATCTGAAAAATAAATTTAAGATTCATCTTTATTTTCATGCCCACTGTTCACTTTCATGAAATATTTTAATTAAATTTACATATCAAATTAGTATTAATCTAAAAAATACTTATATTTTAACGATAATAATAAATAAAAATGCTATAATGATGATGAAATATAAGGGTACCATGATCATGGTCTCCAAGTGATGAAATATTTTTATCTATCATGTTCAACTACATATGTAATTTTTTTTAAAATAATAGTTTCTCCGAAACTCTAAATAAAACATAAGATGGTGCTCAAAATTTCATTAACACTTCTAAATAATTCATACGCTATTTTATCATATTGAATCTTGATATATTCATGTTTTATTCTAAGAAAATACTTATTTTATTACTTTTCATTTTAATTACATTTTCAATATTTTGTAATTTACTCCAAATTCAATTTTCCATCATTCTTCCATTATCTTTGAGAAATTACTTCCCTGAAATTGATTTAAAATTGGAACTATAATCACACGAATCATTCAAAAAATTATTATTGTCTACAGATACTATAAAACTAACTTCAGCATGAGAATAAAAATATATTGTTGGAGGCCTCCAATAAATTTATAATAATATATAAATGATATTAAAGAATACAACAGTTCAATATATATTAAATCATCCCCTAAAATGTAAAAATCCAATCGATATTCATTGAATAGAAGTTTTCTATATTTAGAAAAAAAATTAGATATTATTAATTCCACAATTGAGTAAAAAATTCTAAAAAATTAAAATACCAAGTGAGTTAGAAAATAATAAAACATGTAAACTCTAGTGTTCTGATATTTAGAGGTAAACCTATTCTAATAACAATTACGTTGGTCCAAAGAATGGTAGGTTCATTGAGATGGTGGGGGTAAATTAGTGAAAACTGATTTATATTTATATTTTATATTTTATTTGGAAGTACACCACCATTACTTTTTAGAGTGGTAGAAGTCCTTAGTTGAGACACACACAACACACACCGAGTTGAAAAATATTCTTCTTATGTCCATAGAACCTACTAAAAATGTGTATCTAATTAATGACATGATCTAGAATCATATGAAACTATACCATACTATACACACAATTGATTACAAAAAACATGGAATATCAAAGAAATAACGTTTATAAGAAAATAAGAAATATTGTCTTATGAAAAGGGTTCTGACCAAAATACTATATTATCTTATGTTATTTGGAGTTATTTATCATTATTACTCTATGATAATTTTCACCCAAAATATTATTATTCGACATCCCTTATTATAAGTTATGAATATGTGTAATTTATTATTCTTCACCACACATAATATTGATGATTATCACGAATACACTAGTAAAGTGAACCCATTCTCCTTTTTTATGTCTTTTCTTCATTAAGTATTATTTTTAAAATGAATATCTAAACGTTTAAAAAATAATAATACCCATCTTTTATAATATATTTCATTATTTAGATATAATCCACTATACATTCTCTATTAAAAAAATCTCCATTCATTCATCTTCCTTTCCGTGAAAGTAACTATTTTAATATATCTTTCATGACATAAATAATTTTTTGTAATTATAATTTGATTTTTGTGTTCAAATTAAAAACAATTAAGAAAATTAAACTACTTATTCACCTTCTCTAGGTAATCCCACTATATAATTCTTGTTTTTTCATTAATTATTTCTTGAAGGAGAAAAACCTAGTGAAAAAAAGTATTTTGAATTGTATAAATAGTTATCATAAAAAATATCTTAATTTTTTATTATTTTTGGTCAAACTAGATTCTAAATGACTAAAAACATTATATTTCATCATGAATATACTTCATTATATATAAAACAAAGAAAAAATATCTTCAACATCATATATTATATGTTTACTCATAATATATATTCTATAAATTTAAAATCATTTAAATTTCATACAAAATAAGTTTTTCTATAATTAATGTCTTTATATGATTATTTCATCAGATTAAAATGACACTAAAATGTAAATTTAGAATCCATACCTTTTTTATATTTTGATAAATTGAATTTAATATTAAAAATGACTCTGATGATGTTTAATGTTACTATTAAAAAGTATTTAGATTATTCATATGATATCCCAATGAATCTTTCTCCTTTGTAATATTTTATTAAACTATTGACTCCTAAAAATTGAAGGTTACCATTTCAAAATGTATTATTCTCTATCAATGTCCATCTTGACAATTAGAAATTCATTTTTAACTATTCAAAAGTCTCAAGTTACTCTTCTAGACTCATTAATGACTCTTATGATGTCATTAATGACACTTATGATTTCATTAATGACTCTTAGTAAGTAGTCACCCCAATCCAAATTTTTCATTAAAATTCCCAAATTACTTTTAGAAAGACATGGATAAATATTAGGAAATTTTTTACGTCTCTTAAAAAGTTTTTCTTGAATTTTAAAAAACCCTGGCTTCATAATATTTCTGATATCCACTATACAAGACAAATCATCAAATGTTGTTTCAATCTTGTGAAATGTTTAAATATATGATGAAATTTTAGATATTTTATTAAAATTATCTTACCTTTGTAGAATTTAACATCTCTCAATATAATATCATATGAATTCATGCCTTATTCAATTTTGAGATGTAATAACTGGATTCTATATTTTTAAATTTTCAAACATGAATCTATTGAACTCAAAAAAAATATTTCTATAGAAAAATTTACATTAAAACACACAAAAATACTCAACAACATTCACTTCACTTAATTAATATTATTTATTTTGATTTTCAATATGATTTATGTATTCATAAAAATGATAATAAATAAACATATCTGATGCATATTATTAAATTATTCTTCTATAAATGAAATTCCAAAATATAGAGGATGCATCTTCAACATAAAATAATATATATATATATATATATATATATTTAAAACTCAACATCACTCAAAAATTCTATTGGGATATATAGTTCATGCACTGGTTATGTTTTTTGAGATGGCATAGGGCTCAGTGATAGTATTGGTGGACATGGGGCTAATCTAGTTTGTTTAAAAATGATCCCTGGTTATAATTGGTAGTTTATGGTGTATCATGGTGGTTTCTGATGGGAGAGGTCGTTATTATTCATAGAGATAGATCTAGATGTATATATAGAATGGATGATCTCATTAGTGTCTTGTGTCTACCGGATTTGTAGGATTAGTAAATGTATTTTTACTTTAGTATTCCCATATATAGATTTTTCCTTATACTAGATGCATAATTAATTTATTCAATAATATTTTATCCAAAGTGTGTTTTTTTAGTTTCTAATTGTTTTTTAGAGGTTGCAATGTTTATGTAGAATTAAAAGTGATGTAAAGAAATAGACAAATTGGATGTGATCTGTTGTATTTAATTTTGTTTCCAATACATAAATCACCCCCAATAAATTATATTTTAATGTTTATTTTAATATCGGAGATATATAAATAAGGTTGGAATTTCATTGGAGATTATTGAGAAAACATTGATATGGATTGGATGAGATCTAGTTGGAATTGAGGGAGTTCTAGAAATTGTGGTCACTTCAAATATACATAAATACTATTAAATTTATGTATTCATTAAAGGTGCATATTAGTGCTTTTGGGACTATATATGAGTTATTAAACATTGTTCATGAGTCATCTGATCCAATATATGAGTTATTTTAGTTTATATTTGATTTATTCAGAGTATTTAAGAGTCCTATAGACAGGTTTATGAGTTAACTGAACAAACTTATGATTCATTGGTCTCATTTTATGAGTCATATGGTATTTTTTTATGATTCAACATTGTGTGAAAAGTTAGTAATTATTTTGAATTATAATTTTAGTAGACACTATGAAAAAATTCTTTACATAAAAGGAATAAGAAGCAATTAGTTTTATAACCAACTAGTAATATAGTATACAAACTTAATACATTTTGGTGGTTCAAAAAAATTTCAAAAAGAATAAATAAGATTCATAATGATAAGAATATGTTGAGAAATATTTGTGATGATTTTAATAATTTGAATATTATGTTTAAATTAAAATGTAAATTCTATTCTAGCTGTTGACTTTTTTATAACACCATTCTTGATGAAGACATATGAAATTGATGATGTCACATACTATGACTTACAGAATCATATTGAAATGTTTAACTAAGAGAATAAAATTAATAATATATCTTCTAATATAACTCATTCAAATTTTAGTTAGTGAGTGAATTATGAATTTTCTTTTCATTATTCATATTATTGTTATGTATAAGATTAACCAATGTTCTATTAGGAGTTGAATAAATTATTTTAGTTGATATGAAATAAAATCATGTTTCTATAGCTTGATATTATTGAGTAGTGTAATATCATTTGAAAAAATATCACACCAAGAATTAGATTTCTCATTTTGATAGGTATGCCGTTTATATCACAATTCTATTTGTGATGTAATTTGGTTCGAATTACATGTAGACAAAAAATATCACCCATCATAACTAGTAGTGATGGTTGGATTGAAAAAAAAAACATACAAATAATTAATATTTATGATTAGATCCCACTTAGTGATCTCCAAATGACCCTCTTGGTTGTGAGACAATGTGTATCCATGCAAGGTTCCCTCTAATTATGATTTACTATTTGGATCTTGATGTTTTTTAGTTTTCTCTATGACTGAACATCTAGTCAATGATTTCTTTTAACAATAACATAAAAACATAATTTAGTTAATAATAATGGTATTAAAAAGTGTAATGGTAATGTTAACATATATTTAGTAAAAAATGTTTTCTTATATTTTATGGTGTAGTTAATATGTTTTGGAAGTTGAAACTAATGGATTTACACCCTGAGTAAAATGTGTTTCCATGAGAATTGACTATAAGAAGTATATAGATAACGAAATGTTCTCTCTATATGTTATTTATTCATATAATTAATAAATTGAGTTTATAAATGTTAATGGATTCAAAAAGGAAAATAGAATTTAGGATAAACATAAGAATATTTATAAAGGAAATATAAATGTGAATTGAGACATACTAAATGTAAAGGGTAAAATTTAAATTCCTTAAGATGTATTATCAGGAGACTATAGATTGATACTTTACATGATTAATTTTTTGAATCACAATAAAAATATTGGGTGATAATTGAGAATGATTTTTAGTTGTAGAGATGATCTTATGCATTCTAAAAGATTGGATTTTTGTAAAAGTATTATATTAACAAGATAAAGATCAAAATTTTATTCTTCATGATTAAATAAAAAATATAATATATTATGATATGATTAATGTTAATTATGTTTATTTTAAGGTAACGGATAAAAAAAATTTCATTAATGTGTTAAAACCAAGACGGTAAGGAATGTTATTATTTATGAATAATATAGTAGATTAGATGTTTATATTGATATGAATGATAAATTTCACAACATTATTTCCATTAAATCAATAAAAAATAGATGAAAAAATTAAAATATAGGGGTAACATCCCTTTAAAGGGATTTTTATGTGGAGATTTTTTGCAATTCATAACAAGGTGACTGAAATCATACATTGAATAACAGAATGATGATGACTAAAAAACACTTAAGAAGATTATCAAAGAATAAAAAAATTGACATTGTTTTCAATATATAATTTCAATAATATCTCTAAATATATACTAAAATATACAATCTAAATAAATTGAAGGTATTGAATCTAAATAAGATGTTGAATGTTCTAGTGTTGAATTATGTAAAGGCTAATAATTCCATATGTGAATGATAAAAACATTAAAAGAGACAAAATTAATTATGAAATCATGAAAGTTATAATATAAATGAAATTATTGTAAAATATTTTATTGAAATATTTTATCATAATTAAGTATGTCATTTCATAAGAAACATAAAATCTCCCAAATGAGAATAAACATTTAAATAATATTCATAATTATAATATTTAAATGAAAATAAATATTTTATTAAATTATTATTCGGATATAGAATGTTATTTATTAAATTTAATAAAAACTTGTCAATGATGAAGATGAATTGAATAATTTAATATCAAATATTTAGAATTTTAATTCAGATGATGGGAAATGTTAAAATATATATGAGTGTCAATAATGAAGAAATATTATTTAAAAGGATGAAACATGTTTGAAAATATGGATTTATTTTATTATAAAATAAATTGTTTCATGAGAAACAAGTTAGTAGTAAAATCTGGTGATCCTTAAAAATCTGGAAATTCTAGGAACACCAAATTAATGTTAAAAACTTATACAAATAGTGAAACATAAATATATAATAATAATCATAATATGAAGAATAATATTTCAATATTTGATAATATTTTTTGTTTTAAAAAGGATTCAATGGTATTTTCACAAAGAGATATGAATTACAAATATCAAATTCGATACAACATTCGGTTTAAAAATGTAATGATGCATGTTTTTTATATTTCTGGTACCATACATTATTAACAAATATGAAAATGATGTGTTAGTATAATTACAAATTTGATAAAATTAATATGAGACTTTGAGGTTTTTTTAGAATATTCATCCCACTCCATGAAGTAAATTTAGTAATATTTTAAAAATTCTAGATCGAAACATAGAACAGTTTTGTGGTTCTTGATGAAATATATTAAATAGTATTACAGCCCAAAAAAACATTAAAATTAATGAATTTTCAATTTTATATCCTATAAAAATATAATTTAGAATAAAAAAATCCTAATTACAATGGTATGAATAAATATACTGTAATAGAATAATAATGAAAATATCAAAATGGGATATTCCATGGATTCTGAATAGTGTAGGATATCCTCACATAAATAAGATTTAATACTCCTTAATGATATTGAAACGTTATAATATGTCATAGGAAAATTTCTAAATTATGTTTCACATAATATTATAAGAGTTTAATCCATTTTTATTGAAAAAAAACAATATAAATCAAAAACAAAATGTATACATATGGATTGAAGAACAATCCATTATGTGTTTATTTTATTTTTAATGATATAATCTAAAGTGTTGTCTAGTAATGATGTAATACTAGTCAATAATAATAAATATAGAAGGTTTTTGATAAGAGGATATTGAAATAAAGGAAATTAATCTCAAGTGGGTGTGGCTGAAAACAAATGTTATCTAATCATGATAAAATAGAATAATATACGGTATTAAAGAAATAGATATATTACTCAAAATAATACAATCATGATAAATTGAGGAGATAATGTTAATGATGTTTATTTTCTGAATATAGAATAGGATTCAATGTTCTCACCATGTGAAAATCCAAAGATTATTAACTCTACCCATTAGAAGGTGGATAATCAGTCTAATCAACCATTAGAGGTCCTTAATTTGGATGAATACAAGACAATAATGAATAAGTAATCCACTTGACATATGTACTTTATGGATTTGTTTTAGAATTTAACCTCATTATTTATGTAATGTTTATGAAATAGAAATATGATTCCTTAAGAATGTGTAATTTTTTTGAAGAAGTGTAGAAAAAGAGTGTAGTTGTACTATAGATAATATCTAGAGAGAAAATGGAACTGAGTTTAAAAATAAAAAGTGTGTAGCTGATTGGAATTAATAAGGCATAATACATGAAATAAGTGCAGCATACTAGACCAAAAAAATGGTGTGGATAATAAATAATAGTTTTTTTTATATGATCAAAACATTTTTTTGTAAAGTGTTATGGTGGGTAACACCAGAATGTTTTTATGAAATATTTTATTTAAATAATTTTAATTTATAAATAACATACATTTCATGCAATAATGAGATTAAACAGATAGTGAGACTCCCTTAATATAAAATGACCACTAAAATCTAGCTATTAGGTTAGCTGGAATAAATATAACTATCTTAAGAAAATATATAAAGAAAATAAATCAATTACATATTTTAATATTTGTATATGTGAATTTATATTAGTAAATAAAATTAATAAAATATATATGTTATATAATTAATATAATATTATTGATACCCATTCTATAAATATTTTCTTCATTGTGTATGAATAAATAATATTTGGTGAATAAAAACCTATATTTTTTTAAAAGGAAAATTTTCCACCTTTTAATGGTGAAAATTTTTTAAATTAAGATTTTGAGACATTAATAATTTTTACATGAAAACGTACTCATTTATTTTGGATGTGGGATATAAAAATATACTTTTTATGAAATTTTAGTACTTTTCTAATAACATTTAAATTTTGATGAATAGTAAAAATAAAATAAATTCCAATTGAAAAAAGATTTATTCATAGAAATAATTTATAGAGATGAATTATAATTTATAATTGCTTTTTAGTATAAATATGATAAATTTTTTTCAATAAATATAGTTTATGTCAAAGGCTTTAAATTTACATTGAATTTAGATGTTAAAACATTTCAATATTTTGCATTATTTTAACTTTTACAACATGTTCCCTCTTTCCGGAAATGGGAATAATATTAAAATAATTACTTAAAAATCAATGTTTTTAATTGTAGAAAATCAATTAAATATCTGTAATCAAATGGTCAAAATAATGTAAACATCTTTTTTTGTGGAATTATGAATATTATCATCGGTAATTTTTATTATCAAGGTGAAAGGGTAAATCACATAATTAAGGGTAAGAATACTATTATAAAATTACTCTAAGACTTGTCTTAATATCATTGGTTGAGTGTGTTTCGAACTAAATCTTCCTTAAGTCGAAATGGTATCCATTTAAATACACTTGGATGAGATTATTACATTTAATATACTTTATTTATAAAAAAGATAAATATGTCTCGTTAAATTTTTATAAAAATAAATTATTTTTAAAATAGTCCTATAAAATAGATAATTTAAAATATATATAATAATTTGAAATCTAATATGTTTTTTATTTTAATTTAAATTTATTTTTAATTTTTAGGAAATAAATAATTACCTTAATAGCTTATACATTTATGATACAGAAATTATTTAATTGATCAAAAATAAATAATATAGTTTTTATTCAAATAATAATACCCATTAAAAACCCAAAAACATGACCAAATATTATTGGTTGAGAATATATCGACCATAATATTCCACGGGTTGAGTTATCAACAATTTTAAGCCTTCTAGAAGTAATTATGACACCTGTATTATTTTATTTTAAGTGAAGTTAAAATTGTCGCATTTTTAATTTAATAAATCAAACATTTTAAATTTTGTATTTTATTGAAGATAAATTAAACTAAAAATATTATTCTTAAATCAAATATATTTTTCATCATCATTGTATTCTATTTTTAATATTTATGCCAAAAATAGTATATTAAATAATTAACTAAATTGATTTAGTCGTTATTTATTAATTGAGATAAAAAATAAAGGTTATTAAAAATATTAAAGTAAATATAATTTTGTATAATTAACATGTCTAATGAATTTTCTTGATTAAAATAACCTATCATTAATATAATAAAATTTTTTCTTCAATGTTAACTTATTATCTTAGTATTTTTTAAAAATCTATGCATTAAATAGTGTCAAAATTGACGGTGCTGATTATTTGTTAGAATAATGTTTTATTAAATAATCTAATGAAAATAAAACATTTTAAAAAATTATATAATAATGATTATATGGTAAAAAATGTATTGATATATTTATTTATGGTCTATTTTTCATCAAATAAATAAATATTTCAGCATTTAAATATTTAATTATTTTCCACCCTAGTTAAGAATTAAACAGAATAACTAAGTGTTAATTGAAAATACAAGGTTTAAAGGGATATAAATCTTGTAAAAAAATCAGACTCTGAGATTAAAACCCTATATCCTATAATATTTGAAATGGTGACTTTTTGGAGGTTTTTTATGAGGATTGATTTTATTATAAATTAATATTTGTGAGGTTTCCAAAAGTGCCCCTCACCTGATTTATAAAAGGGCACCTCATCCCTCACCGCTTATCATAATTATAAGCCTTAATGCCCATCCATACCATAACATTTTCCATTCTCAAAATCCCTAGTAATATTCTAGATGTTATGGTCTTCTTCAAATACCAACTCTAGTTCTCTAAGAGGACATTTAGAGGAATCACGTCGAAGAAGAGGTAATATCCTCTACCGATTATTTCTATCATCATTCTTCTTCTACATAATCTTTATTAATTTTCTCATTATAAAGTAATAAATTCAATATAAAATATATAATAGGATTTTATTATGATTTTAAAATTACTATACTCCATCTACTATCCATGCTACGAAAAATGAAGTCGCCACGCTTGCATAAGTACGGCTTATCGTTTCCACATCGTGGTGCAATATGTTTTTCACCACCAATATACATAAATGAGTATAATGATGGAATTAATACCTATATATTAATAATATAATTCTTTTTAAACATTATAAAACATCCACATAAATACCCTTCAACAATTATTAGAATGACATTGTCAATCATGTGTACGTACAACTTACAAACTCCAAGATGCGATGCGATTAATTCTCTACATGATCTTCAAGAATGAAATATTATATAAATGAATTGAAGGATTATGTATTATATATTTTATACTAATTTAATTCTTTCAATGATATAACTACATACTAAAAATAGGATCAAGAACTTATCCAACTGAATATGCGTAAGAAAATAATGAAGTTAATACACAATGGATGAGTAATAATGATACTAAAAAATGGATGATAATATAATCATATATGATATCATAAAAATAGAGATGATTCAGTAATAATTCAATGATATTATTTAAATCCATATTTTGGAGGATCTAATACATTCAAGGGAAATCAGACCTAAGGTAAGGGCTAATTTCCCAATCTCATTATCATCTATGATTATTTATATGTAAGTATTTACCAGGGTATATTTACCATCCACATCCATGTTTCCTAAATATGTACTATTATTTATAGTTTTATAAAAAAAATTTACAATATGTTTTATCCATTAGTTTTTTTATTAAACAGGATGAAAGGAATCTTTTGTAGTTATTAGATATGAAATACATGTTTACGTTTCCAAAAAAATTATGAGGATAATGTTTTTTTAACGTAAACAACATGATTGGATTTTTTATCTTTTTCATAAAACCTTATTTCTATTAAGATTCCTCTATTTTACTTTATGTTTATTTCCAAAAAAATCATTTATTATAAAACCACCCATCAT
Source organism: Viscum album (assembly GCA_963277665.1). Classification (NCBI taxonomy): domain Eukaryota; kingdom Viridiplantae; phylum Streptophyta; class Magnoliopsida; order Santalales; family Viscaceae; genus Viscum; species Viscum album. The sequence continues at coordinate 302,919,538 of OY728153.1, read as the reverse complement.
TTTTAGAAAAAGAAATCATTTTTGATGAAAAAAGTTATTTTCCACATAAATTAATTTAAAGTGTTATACCAATATTATTTTTCATCTAAGATGGAATTATTTAATAGGGCTGTGTTTCAAGTATATTATCCCCATGGTTATAATGATTTTATTATGCTTTATATGAATACTATTTATGAAATCCATTAGTTTTACATAAATAATATTCTGATAGAATGAGGTATTAGGATCCCATTTTATGCCTTCAGTTATGATATAATGAATGATTTATGGTCATGTGGAACATGTAATAATGATTACATTATGAGATGAGTGGGACCTATATCTCCCTAAAATTCATTGGGCAATGATTTATATTTCATGATATTTACATTACTTGAACAGAAAGTAAATTTGGTTTAGAAATGAATGGTTGGAATGAGGAGTGAACTCAGTTCAATAATGGAATCTGTTCACTATGATGGTATTGGAAATGAGCCTTAACTAATATGAAATGATTTTCTATGATTATGTGTATGAAAAAAATTCTTGTCTTATGTTATGAAATTTGGGATTATGATAATTGATTCTTACAAACATTTATCATTTATCCACATGGCATGATATCACAATCTCTCATATATAGGATAATATTTTCAAATTTTATGTTTTTATGTCCAATGATTATTATATGACTGATATCCACCCTAGTTACATTTATTGAACATTTGAGCTCACCATTTCTTATGTTTCTTTTCCACAGGTCATGAAGAATGGTATTAAGTATGAAATGTCAAAAATGATTCTAGTTAAGAAGAATGAAATGGGAGACAATATAGATGTTTTATGAACTAGTTGTTTATGATTCCCAGTTTTAAAATACAGTATTTCTATATGATTGTTTAATGGCATTGTTAAATTTTGCAATGAATATTCATTATGTTTTATGTAATATCACTGTACAAAAAGTACGATTCTTTATTTTTGGTAGTAGAAGAACAGTATATGTAACCTTTGGAAAATAAGATGAGAAAACCTTAGTAATAACCTAAAGAATGTGTAGATTTATATGTTATGAACCAAATGTTTTATAAATTATCATGAATAACCTAGGCTAAAACCTAAATTATTCTAAAATATAATTCTATTCCTGATTATTTAGTGTTTTTATCATGATTAGTGTTACTCACACTATGATTTTTTGTTTTAGTCAATGGATGCAACCTGAAGGAACCCCACTAATGATAAATGTGACATGAAATGCAATTATTTTCCTCATGAGATATTAAATGTTATGGGATATGGATTAAAAAATCTTGTAGTTATTCTCACAAAATTTTCAAATTTTTTGAATCATACCTGAATTCCCAAAGGGCAATGGATAAAACAACATTCTGTTGATTCCTTCATGTGGCAGAGTCCAAAATCTTTCAGCAGGTCTTCAGATCAATTAGTGGATGACCAATGGATCAATACCTCTAAAATGATATTTTATGTTCTCTAATGTTCATAACATGATAAAGTCATCTTAGTAGTCTTCCATTTGGAATGTGAAGCTGATCAATGGTTTAACCTTATCAAGAATACTAGGAAAAGAGATAAAATTGAGTCCATGGAATGGGATGAGTTCAAGAAATTATTTTTCAAAAAGTATGTTCCTAGTATTCATAGAATGATGATGGAGAAAGTGTTCCATGAACTTATGAAAAAGGATAATGAATCCCATGGAACATATGAAGTAAATTTTACCAGACATTCAAGGTATTCTTCTGGAATTATTATATAACCAGAGAGTAAAATTGATAAATTCCTTAGTGGCTTGAAACCAAATTTTCGAAGGGAATTATCCAAAAGGGATTTTAATATTTATGAGGAAATCATTTGATGTGATCTAATGTTTGATATAGAGATTGGATTAATCCATCAATCCTATGGGTTTGATAGGAAGATATAAATCTAATTCATAGGAAAATCTAAAGATCACACTAATAAGAAGACGATTTTCCCTTATGCTCAAAGTGTAGAAATAAACATATATAAATTTGTTTAAAGGGACATTTAGATGTTTTGAGTGTGGAAAAGAAGTTCATCGGGTAGTTGAATGTCAAAGTTATGGTAAAATAATGTCTAATTATGCAAATAGAGAAAAAAAACATAGAATGGACCTTTTATAATTCAATGCTACAAGTTCAAGGAAATGGGGAATCGTGCCAATTATGTATTTAATCCAAGGGATATTGACAATGATCGAAAATAGAAAACTCTTAAGGACAAAGTCAAAGGAATGTTGCATGAAATCACTATCTTAGATGTGGAGTATGATAATGATGTGGTGAACGGTAACATACCATCCACTCTAAAGTAGAAAATGATTAATTTTATTGTGGCTCCATAAAATCTTTTATTTATAAAGACTTTTCAAAGGGTATCACCATATTACATCAATAATTAGATGTTTAGTTTTCTATGATAGCTTTTAATGGCATAACAGTCACATTAATAGTTTATAATTCTTCTATGATTGATGTTTTTGGAGATTTTCTTTCTATAAACCTTGTGATACTTACTATTTTGAATTTTTTTTGATTATTAGAATGGGTTGAATTTCCCTATATTGTGATCATATAAATTCCTTTGGAGGGAAATCACATTTCAAATTTCGGGCCAATATATGACCATCTATCGATGTAAGGATGAATATAACCTTCCAGTAGAAATTTCTTTCATCTTATGGGTGTTGATCCCTATAAATAAAGGTTATTTATCTCAATTGGTTGGGGGGAAACTCCCAGTTATGAACACACCTACTGTAATGGAGTTTGATGATGGATTTCTATATGAGTTACCTAGTCATCCACCAAATCTTGTAGTATAGTATTCAATAAAACTCATATTGAGTTATATTACTATTTAAAATTAACCTTAATTAATTTCACCAATTGAGTAGAATGAAATGAAGAAGAAACTCCTAGAGAATCTTGACAAGGGATTCATACTCCCTAGTGCATCACCTTAAGGAGCACATGTTCTATTTTTTATAAAGAAATATGGATCAATTAGACTCTGTATTGATTATCAAGAACAAAAAAAGATCACTATACTGAAATAATATTCCCTCCTCTACATTTATGACTTATTAGACCAATTACATATAGAAAAATACTTCTCCAAGATTGATCTTCATTTGGGATATCATCAATTAGGTGTTAAAAGGAAGGATATACCAATTATGAAATTCTATACAAGGTATGGACACTATTAATTTGTAGTGATTACTTTTTACCTCACTAATACACCCTCTATATTCATGGATCAAATAAATAGAATCATTAGAGACTATATTGATCAGTTTGTGGTAGTATTTATTGAATACATACTTGCATATTTTTTTATGTATGGAAGAACATGAAGATCACTTGAGAATGTAATGAAGACCATGAGAATGGATAATATTTATGAAAAATTTACCAAGTGTGAATTTTGGCATCATAAAGTTTCATTTTTGGGTCACATAATCTCAAGAGAGGGGATTTTTGTGGTCCAGCAAAAAAAAGTTCTTGAAAGTTGGCAGAGACCAAAAATGGTAACTGAGATCCAAAGTTTTCTTGGTTTGGTTGGATATTATCAGCAATTTGTGAATTATTTTTCCTAATTATATAATACACTCACCAAGTTAACTTAGAAAGGATTTTAATTTGTTTGGACAGAAGAATGTGAAGAAAATTTTAAAGTGCATAAAAGAAGGTTAGCTATTTCACCTATGCTAACACTTCCTTATAGAAGAGAAAGTTTTGTGATCTATAGAGATACATCCATGAAGGGGACGGAATGTGCTCTCGTGAAAAATGATATACTGATAGTTTATAATAGAGATAATTGACAATACATTAGAAAAATTACCCAACCCATGATTTGGAGTTAGCTGCAGTGTTATTTTCATTAAATATATAGGTTAATTATCAATATGCTGAGAGATGTGATATTTATACTGATCAAAACAGGATAAATTATATTATCACAAAAAAGGAGTTAAATATCCTCCAAATAAGGTGGTTGGATTTCATTAAATATTATGACTGCTCAATACATTACCACAATGGGAAAGAAAATATAGTAGCAGATGCGTTGAGTGGAAAGGACCACGCTATCATATCCATGCTGAGGATAAAAAAGATTCTATATTTAGGGATTTTCAACGGATAGATCATTAAATATTAAGGAAAGAGTATAATTCATGTATTTTTCAAATTAATGTTCAACTATATATATAAGTGAAGATTCAGGGGTCACATAAGGACGATGTAGGGATATAAAAAAAATGTTAGAAATGTTCCTGAATTCAAACATGATTGTGGTGGAATAATAATATTGAATAATTTGGTTTTTATTCCTCTTATACCATAATTAATGAATGATCTATTAGATAGGCTCATAGTTTATAATTTTATATTCTCCTTAGAAGCATAAATATACACATGGACCTAGAATATTATGTCTAGAGGGATGGCGTGAAAAGAGATGTTTCTGAATATTTCACTTGATTCTTGGTTTTCCAGAATGTTAATGTAGAGAGACAGAACTCTAATGGAATGATACAACCATTACCTATACCAGAATGGAAAATGGAAAAACCTAAAAATGGACATTGTCATCAGAGAACAAAAAACATCAAATGGTCATAATGATATATGTCTTATTGTTGATCTCTTTATAATGTCGACACACTTCATTTATATAAGATAATATTTTTATCTTGGTTATCTTTCCATGATATATGTAATGGAAATGGTAATAATACATGGAGTAACACTTTCCATTATATCTGATCATGATTCGAGGTTTACCTCAATGTTATGGAGAATTCTTTATCAAAATATATATACAATGTCAAGTTTCAACATTGGTTATCATCCTCAGATAGACGGTTGGTCTATGAGTAAAATTCAAACTCTAGATGAAATATTGAGAGCTTTCTATATAGATTTAAAAGTAGGTTGGGATCAATACCTACATTTGGTGGAATGGTCATACAATAATAGCTTTCACTGCAATATTCAGAAATCGATTTATGAAGCTATCTATGGAAATAAGGGTTGAAATCCATCTTGTTGTGATGAACTTAAGTAATGAAATATATTAGGACATGATCTTCATGACGAAATGGATGAAAATCATAGATCTATTAAAAAAACATTAAAGGATCTTAGATTTGGGAAAAAAGATATGATGACAATTAAATAGAAGACCCAGAGTTTGAAGTGGGTGATAAGGTGTTTCTAAGAATATATTCTTGAGAGGGAATAATGATATTTTTAAAGAAAGGAAAACTAAGACCTAGTTATATCAGTCCTTTTAAAATTTGGGATCATATTATGAAGGAATATTACTGATTGGTGCTTCCACTAAATATCTCTCAAGTTAATGATGTGGTACATGTATCTCTCCTGAGAAAGTACATGAATTATTGTTCATATAAACTAAACATAGAAGTCGTACCACTAGAGAAAGATCATTCTTATGGAGAAAAATTGATAGTGATTCTGAATCATGGTAAAAAATCTCTGTAAAACAAGACCACTAACGTGGTTAATGTTTCATAATAGAGCCACAAATTTGAGGAAGCCATGTGGAAACGTGAGTATGTTATGAGGTAGAGTTATTAACATCTATTTTCATCCATGTGAATAATTTCAAGAGAGAAATTCAATTTACGGTGGGTAGATTGTAACATCCATATATTTTTATGAAACATATAAATTAAATAATTTTAATTCATTAATCGCTTTCATTGCATGCAATAATGAGTTTAAACAAACTATGGGACAACTTCAGTAAACAATTTTCCATTAAAACATATCCATTTGGTTTGTGGGAATTAATTTAACTAACATATGAAAATCTATTAAAAATATAAATAAATTATATATTTATATATTTATATATTTATATATGTGAATTATTATTAGTAAATAAAATTAAAGAAATATATATGTTATATACATAATAAAATATTTTTATATTTGTGACACCCCAGGTAAATAAATAATATGAAAATTTCACATTTATCCATATTTGTGAATAAAATATTAATATTACTTTAAAAGGGACGCTATGCTCGATGGAGTACCCAATACGCAACAACGAGTTTCTTGGGAATCTAACGTTGTACTCTAATAATAAAATAATATCATTTTAAGTGGTAGTTAACACCTAGCCATTGTAATGGCGGGAATGAACAGAACTAACTACAAAATGATTATATGTGTTTGTCAAATATTTTTACTTTTTACAATAAATGTTAGAGGATTAAAAATGAGAGTGAATCCAATTTTAAGCGTAAACATTCTAATATCCTTTAAAAGGTCGATTAACCGCCTTTTAATGGAGAACCGCTTTTAAATCCACTTTTTGACAATTTTATGTGTTATATTTAACAAAATAAAATTCTTCTTTAGAGTCGGGACATCAAAATTTACTTTGTGTAAATTTTTGTTATTTTTCCGATAAAGTTCCTTTTTATATGAATAGTGAAATATGCTGTATTTTAATTGAAAACCTCTTTTTAATCTAATTTATTTATAAAATGAGAATATATTTTGAATTGTTTTTAAAGTAAAATTAGAATATAGTTTTACCATTTAACCCAAAAGTGGTCATTGGAATCAATTTTACTTTGAAATTGGACTTAAACTAGTGTAAAACTTTTAATAGATATTGTTTCTTAAAAACACGATATTTGTTTTGACAACGGGAATTAATTTTTATATTAATTAATGCGACATATATTTTTTGAATTTTGTAAAATATAAATCTTTTTTGAATTCAGAATATCAAATATAGATTAGGGTGAATTTTTGGTATTTTTCTAAAAAACTTCAATTTTTGAAGAATAGTGAAACCACTAAGTGATAGTTTAAAAACTAATTTTTCGTTTAAATGAAAAATTACCATGTATGTGGTTTGAATTTCAAAAATCCGACATACATGGTTGTCATTAGGATGTAAAATGTGGTTCAATGGGATTAAAATAATTTTTTGATGAATAGTAACTCTTTTGTTTTTAGTCGTGATTAGAGGTAATTAGTGTAATTTAAGGTAAATGTAATGTTTTAATAATATGAAATGACCTAGAAACATGTCCTACCCTCATTTTATGTGTCATGGACGACCAAAAAAATCCATGGGTCAACTTGGGGACCCCATGCAGCCACTTTGGTTGGAAAATGACATAAATAACTTTTTATTTTAAGTTAAAATAAAAATGTCACAAGAATGAGTTGTTTTACTAAAAGAATTTTTAAATGGTGTTATACAAGTCATATTTTTGACTATAAATATTAATTAGAAATATAAAAATATTTCCTACATCATGATATTTATTTTATAATTTTGAGACATTAAGTAAATTAAATTATTTATCACACCATGATGATGCAACGATTACCTGATTAATAAAGGATTTAAATAAAATGAAAAGATAATGTTAAAACTATAACATAAACATGTAAAAGACCTATTTTATGAGTATATTTAAAACCCTTACAACCTTATCCTCGAAATACTTTAATGTTGGACCTTTAAAATCCGAATCTCATTTGAAAATAAAGTAACATTTTGTAACTTTCCAAGAGTGCCCCTCCTCTCCTCTTATAAAAGGCCCCCACCTCTACCACCATACCCACACCTCTAAAGCCTTTTTATCGGCCAAACCCTACCCATTTCATCTCTCCAAATCCCTCTCTTCATCATCGAATCCTCACTTTGGGCATAATCCTTTCCAAGGAAGCCTTTGAGCTTAAATCAATGAGAGTTACCTGATTTTAAGGTAATGTCTTCACTTGTGTTCTTTTGTTTTATTTTGTTTCTCCAACCCCCTAAACTCTTTTTATTAATTTCTTATGTAACAACTCCGGTATCGTCAATATAATAGGTTGTTTTTATAGGAATAATTCTAGCTACAATTAAACACACCTACATCTAATGGTTAATGAACATACTGTTTCTATGGATGGTGAATTTCTGCCTCACGAAACGATGATTGTTCAATATTATTTTAACACCCTCAAAAGCGGCCATTAAGATGTCACTATATTTATATATGATATATAATATGTTTATGTTTTACTTAAGCTTCTGTATTTTTCATTTATGGAATACCTTTATGGTTTCCATTATGGTTAAACGTGATATCTTCATTTTAGGAAGTGCGGACTATCGCCCCCTCAAAGTGATTTGATTCGTTAATACCATATGTGGTATGTATAAAAGATATATTTAATGATATTATACATTATAACATACTGGAATTATAATACTATCATGTATCATTATGTTTTAATTCATTTACATAAGAAATAGAAATGGAAGTAGCGTTCATGTGTACGTACGGCTTACCGTCTCCATGAACCGTGCATTTCATTTCTTACCTCTAAATGTTATGTAATATTATAAATGAATTTATATAATGGATATATATGATACATATTATATCTACATAATTAATATAATCATGGATATAATATATATTTTACCACATGAACAACTTGTAATTATAAAGAGATTTATTTTGACTCAAGTAGCAACGATCTACAAAATGACCATTATTAACATAAATAATTACATAGTGTTCATAGCATGGTAGTAAGTGATATAAAAGGAATAATGAACTTGAAAAAGGTTCTTATGAAATTCGAAATTAACTAAAGTTTATTATTCAGGAGGTTAAAAAATGATCGAGTCAAGTCGGACCCGAGGTAAGGGATCCTACCTCTCTCTTTCTTTCTAAGTACACTCTTTTATGTCATTCCTTTTAAGCTCATCATTCTTATGATTGAGATTTTATTTTATATTACTCTTACTGTACATTTTATGTTAATTTGATGAGAGACCCTATTTTCTCTCATCAAAAAATTTTGGAAGTTTTAATTGGCGCCGTTAGGCTGCCGAAATTTCGTAAGGCGCTTTTTATCTCACTTTGTGTTTTAGTGAGATTCATGCTACATTTTCCAATATTTTTTTTGAGTGGTGTATGTAATGTCTATTATTCTACTCTTTGTGTAACATACTTTCTTTAATGAGTATTTAAATCAATGTTGTATAGTCATTCTTTCATGGGGTGTACGTTTCGAAAGATACCCAAATCGGTAAGGGAACCTTTCACCCTCCTCTTTTTTAAAAGACTTATTTTGTTATGTATTTTAATATTCATACTATTATGTGGGGATATGTTCTTATATATCCTTATTACCATAAATTTTATGTCCAAGAGATTAGATACCCTTTATCTCTCTCATCAACTATTTTTCAAAAATTTGATGTGATGCCGTTAGGCTGTCAAGGGAACTTCTTGACCCAATTTCGATTTCTTTGGGTTCAACATGTGGTTATTGAATATGTCATCCTTTGAATATGTTTGAATGACCTTTGATTATTTTACACTTAATATCCACTTATAATGGGTGTATTTATATTTGTCGCACATAATTATGAGATTGATTTATCCTTAATTTAAGGATACCATCTTTATAATGGATTTCATCTCAATTTACATTTCCATTGAGACTTCATTGTTGTTATCCACCAATTCAATCTTATATGGTGTATATACTATCTGTTGGAATATTATATCATGAATACCTTTATTCTCATTATATTATAAATTTTTGATTAAATGTTTTTCATCAACTATTTTATTCAAGTGTCTCTCATTTTGTTAAAAACCCTTTAACTAAATTATCATTTTAAATGTTTTAATGATTTAACCTTATAAATATTTCTCATTAATATCCATGTTTTCAAAATGGTTTTAAAGATTTATTTATATGGATATTAATGGTTTGAAATGTTAAAAGTTTCAATGTGGTATGGGATAATTTGATTTAAAAATCTCTTTCTTAAAAGATTTTAATGGTTTTGAAAATGGTTTTTATAATGGATTCATTATTTCAATATATTAAAATGCTATATTGTTATTGCAATGTGGGAATGTTATCTTTCCTTTATGCTTATGTTATGTGATATGTTTATGTTTTGGTTCTTGTGCATTTTTATGAAGACGGGTGGTTCCGTAATAAACTAAGGGCGGGTGAGCCCGATATAGCTCTCCAATGCATTTGGTAACACGAAGGAGTTAAAAATTAAGGTTTCTCCGAAGAGATTTAGGGAATATACTGTGATGGGTATTCCAAATGTAACCAAGAGGGTTACTCCCTACGTAAGAATGTTATGAATTCCTCAATTTACCTTTATGTTGTATTATTTCTATGATTTATTCATGATTTTATGAGGTATGTTATTGTACTTATGTTTTATGGGTAAAGTATGATTTCGTTCTTATGTATATATGTACTCATGTTTTCTTTCCATACTTTTTATAACCCTTAATAAGCTTTTTATGCTCATCCCATGTTTTTGAAATTTTTTTCACAGTTCAAGGGTATGGTACATGATATGATGATAGTGTCAAGTAAGTGACAAGAAAGAATCAATGTTTTATTTTAAATATGTTTCCGTTGATGGGAAAAATGAATAATATCTTTTATGTTACCACTTTGTTTAAATGTGGAATGTAATGCAAGTTTTATTATCTAATTCTCAAAAACTCTAAACCTGAAAAGACCCTCAATGTGCAATCTTGTAATATCTCAAGAGTAAGTAATGTTTAAGGTTGGGTCCTTATAGTTGGTATCAAAGGTTGGTTTAGATAACTTTAGAGGTTGGAGTGTTGTTTAAGAAAAAGTGACAAGTTGTGTATAACCATAATGGTTAGTATATTAGATGGAGTCATCGTTTTTCTTGAAAGATAGAATGAGTTTGAGATAACTTGGATAAGTATATCTTGGCGTTTATCTTCCTCTTTTTTATTTGATTATTTTACTAATATACTCATACTGATGATTTTGGTTTTAGTAAATGGCCGGATCTAGCAGGCACCAATGTAACCGGGTATTTGAAGAAAACCGTGACGATTTTATGAGAGAACAACTGAATGATATGGGAGATGCAATGAGAACTCTTGTGGTTATCCTCAATCAACTATCTGGAGTCATGATTGACCACCTGAACCTTAGTTATTTTTATAAGGCATCATATATGCGAGAAACAGATCCCTACGGATGTTCAGGTAATAATCATAAAGGTATGTATGTTCAAAAACCTATGTGTCAAATATGTGGAAAGAAACACATAGGAAAATGTTTCAAAGGGATAGAAAGATTCTATAGATGTGGAAATGTAGGTCATAAAGAAAGAAACTTCCATGGAAAAAGGAACCATCCAGTTGACTCTAGGAAAGGGAATGAAGTTCATTCTGAAGGATCATTTGAATGTTTTAAATGTGGTCTGCATGGTCATTATGCAAACACATTTCCTACGAAGATTTTTCAGGAATGGGGTCACCATGTTCGTACAAATATTCATTTACCAATACCTAATGCCATTCCGATTGAGGATGAAGAAACTGACAATGAAGAATGAAAGGTACGGAATATTTCTTAACATATGTTTTCCTATTATTGGGATCTTAGGATATGATTCATGATTTTGTTTGTAGGAAAGAATTATTTTAGAATATGTTGAAATGGAATGGATAATGGATCATGAAGAATGTTGAATGAGTAAGAAGTCATCATATAAGGGATTCAAGAGTTATGGTAGATTTTAGGATGGTGAAATTCTTAGATGTATTAAGTCTCTTTTGATGACGGGGTTACATTAGAAGACTTTTTATAGTAACCCTGATGTTTGATATATGAAAATTTTATTCATGGAATAATTATCCTTTCTTTTTTGGATATAGTTATAAAGAACCCTTTGGGTTTATATGATCCTTGAATTTGAGGCCATTACTAGTTAATACATTTTGGGTTGAAAAATGGAAGTTATCAGATAACCTTTGTGGTTAAAATATGTTATGGTTATTTTTGATGAATTTACCTCTTTTTGAGGAATGTTATAAAATTATATAGTTTTTGAAAAGGGACAACACGCAGTCTGTGTGACAACCCATCGCGTCGGACGAATCTGTAGGGAATCGAACCCACAACCAAATTGCAACTGGTATTTATCACCTACAACTAGACTATGTGAAGTCCCTGGTTAGTTTGAATTATTATTTTTAGTTAGATGATTTTATTAATTAAGTGTAAGTTGATTTTTTTTGGTTATCAGTGGAAATGATTAGCCTATCATGGAGGATATGTGATTAGGTTAATTACTTTTTATTATTAGACTGTAAGAGTAACTGATGTTAATTTGGAGGAAAATGTTAAAATTTATCTTGGGAGACTATGTGATTAAATCCTTCAGAGAATTGGGTTTCAATATTAGTTTGGTTTACTTTGTAGAATTTTATGGATAGATGTTTATTGAATGTTTTTTTTTGAACATTGGGTTTTAGTTTTGGTTAAGGTCTAAAGACATGGGAAGTATATAGTTCTCTTTTGTGGATTAGGTGATTCTCTAGAAGTTGATTATAGCTCTCTTAATGTGAACAAGTCATCCTAAATACTCATCTTTTGGAGAAAATATGAGTTCATGTAAGAAATCTAGTAAAATTTGAAATTTAACATCACAATTAAGTATGATTCCTTATGTTTTAGTTATGCTCATAAATAAATTCCTCAATGAAAAGTAAATTAAAACAAAAATGTTGTCTGTTAATTTTTCCTACTCCGGAATCAAATACCGTTTAACCCATCACACGTTTGTGATTTTCTTATTGTTAACTTTCTCCTAGACATGTTTACTATCACTCTCCATCAGAACATGGCGCATTTGTTTTTCCTCCAGATCCATATTTTCATACTTAGAATCCTATTATGGGTTAACTCAGGTGACATTTTTACTTCTCTCCCATTCTTTTAAAGTGATAATTTTACTTACTATTTTTCAGATATGGGATTTTCAATGAAGCTTCCAAGCCCAATTTTAAAATAGCGAGGATGCAATTCCCAAAAGGGGGGAAGGATGTAACACCCCAAGTAAATAAAGAATATGAAATTTTAAAATTTATCCATATTTTTGAATAAAATATTAATATTACTTTAAAGGGGACGTTATCCTCGATGGCGTACCCAATACGCAACAACAAGTTTCATGGGAATCTTACATTGTACTCTAATAATAAAATAATATTATTTTAAATGGTAGTTAACGCCTAGCCATTGTAATGGTGGGAATGAACAGAACTAACTACAAAATGATAATATATCTTTGTCAAATATTTTTACTTTTTACAATAAATGTTAGAGGATCAAAAAATGCGAATGAATCCAATTTTAAGCGTAAATATTTTAATATTCTTGAAAATGTCGATTAACCGCCTTTTGATGTAGAACCACTTTTAAATCCACTTTTTGACAATTTTATGTGTTATATTAGACAAAATAAATTTCTCTGTAGAATCGGGACATCAAAATTTACATTGTGTAAATTTTTGGTATTTTTCCGATAAAGTTCATTTTTTAATGAATAGTGAAAATTGTTGTATTTTAATTCCAAACCTCTTTTTAATATAATTTATTTATATTATTAGATTATCTTTTGAATTGTTTTTAAATTGAAATTAGAATATATTTTTACCATTTAATCCAATAGTGGTCATTGGAATCAATTTCACTTTGAAGTTGGACTTAAACTAGTGTCAATCGTTTAATAGATATTGTTTCTTAAAAACACACTATTTGTTTTGCCAACGAGAATTAATTATTAAATTAATTAATGAAACATATATTGTTTTAATTTTGTAAAATAGACATAATTTTTTAATTCATAATATCAAATATAGCTTTGGGTGAATTTTTGGTATTTTTCTGAAAACCTTCAATTTTTGATGAATAGTGAAACCACTAAGTGGTAGTTTAAAAACTATTTTTTTTTGTTTAAATGAAACATTACCACTTCTATGGTTTGAATTTTAAAAATCCTACATACATGGTTTCCATTAGTATGTAAAATTTTGTTCAATGGGATTAAAACAATTTTTTGGTGAATAGTAACTCTTCAGTTTTTAATCGTGAGTAGAGGTAATTAATGTAATTTAAGGTAAAAATAATGTTTTAATAATATAAAATGACCTATACACATGTCCGACCCTAATTATATGTGTCATGGCCGACCTAAAAAAACCATTGGTCAACTTGGGGACACCATGGAGACACTTTGGTTGGAAAATGACATAAATAACTTTTTATTTTAAGTTAAAATAAAAATGTCACAAGCATGAGTTGTTTTACTAAAAAAAATTAAATTGGGTTTTACTAGTCATATTTTTGACTATAAATATTAATTAGAATGATAAAATGATTTCATACATCATGATAATTTTTTATAATTTTTAGACATTAAATAATGTAAATTATTTATGACATCATAATGATGCATCGATTACCTCATTAATAAAGGATTTAAATGAAATGAAAAGATAATGTTAAAAATATAACTTACACTTGTAAAAGACCTATTGGATGAGTATATTTCGAACCCTTACAACACTATCCTAGAAATACATCAATGTGGGATCTTTAAAATCCTAAACTCATTTGAAAATAAAGTAACATTTTGTAACTTTCCAAGAGTGCACCTCCTCTCCTATTATAAAAGGCCCCCACCTCTACCACCTTACACAAACCTCTAAAGCCATTGTCTCAGCCAACCCCTGCCTATTTCATCTCTCCACATCCCTCTATTCATCATTGAAGCCTCAATTTGGGCATAATCCTTTCCAAGGAAGCCTTTGAGTTTAAATCAAAGAGAGTTACCCGATTTTAAGGTAATGTCTTCACTTGTGTTTTTTTGTTTTATTTTGCTTCTCCAACCCCTAAACTATTTTAAATCATTTATTATGTAACAACTCCAGTATCTTAGATATACTAGGATGTTTTTATATGAAGGATTCTAGCTACACTTACACACACCTACATCTAATGGTTAATGAACACATTGTTTCTGTGGATGGTGAATTTCTGCCTCACGAAACGATGATTGTTCAATATTCTTTTAACACTCTCAAAGGTGGCCATTAAGATGTCACTATATTAATATATGATATATATTATGTTTATGTTTTACTTATGCTTCTGTAGTTTTCATTTATGGCATACCTTTATGGTTTCCATTCTGGTTAAATGCGATATCTTCATTTTAGGATGTGCGGACTACCGCCCCATCAAAGTGATTTAATTCGTTAATACCATATGTGGTATGTATAAAGTATATATTTAATGATATTATATATGATACCATACTGGAATTATAATACTATCATGTATCAATATTTTTTAATTCCATTAAATAAGAAATAGAAATGGAAGTAGTGTTCATGCATACGTACGGCTTACCATCTCCATGAACGGTGCATTTCATTTCTTACCTCTAAATGTTATATAATATTATAAATGAATATATATAATGGATATATATGATATATATGATATCTAAATAATGAATATAATCATGGATATAATATATATTTTACAACATGATCAACTTGTAATTATAAAGGGTTTATTTTTGACACAAGTAGCAATGATCTACAAAACGACCATTATTAACTTAAATAATTACATAGTGTTCATAGCATGGTAGTAATTGATATAAAAGGAATAATGAACTTTAAAAGGTTCTTCAGAAAGTATAAATTGACACAAGTATATTATTCAGGAGGTTAAAGAACGATCGAGTCAAGTCGGACCCGAGGTAAGGGATCCTACCTCTCTCTTTATTTTTAAGTACACTATTTTATGTCATTCCTTTTAAGATCATATTTCTTATGATTGGGATGTTATTTTATATTACCCTTACTGTAATTTTTATGTTAATTTGATGAGAGACTCTATTTTCTCTCATCAATCTCTTTAGGAAGTTTTAATTGGCGATGTTAGGCTGCCGAAGTTTCGCAAGGGGCTTTTTATCTCACTTTGTGTTTTCGTGAGATTCATGCTACATTTTCCAATATTTCCTTTTGAGTGGTGTATATACTATCCATTATTCTAATCTTTGTGTAACATACTTTATTTTATGAGTATTTACATCAATTTTGTATAGTACTTCTTTCATGTGGTGTACGTTTCTAATGTTACCCAAATCGATAAGGGAACCATTCACTCTCCTCTTTTTTAAAAGACTTCTTTTGTTATGTATTTTAATTTTCATCTTATTATGTGGGGGTATGTTCTTATATATCCTTATTGCTGTAAATTTTATGTCCAAGAGATGAGATACCCTTTATCTCTTTCATCAAATCTTTTTCTAAAATTTGATGTGACGTCGTTAAGCTGTCAAGGGAACTTCCTAACCCAATTTTGATTTCTTTGGGTTCAACATGTGGTTATTGAATATGTCATCATTTGAATATGTGTGAATGACCTTTGATTATTTTACACTTAATATCAACTTATATTGGGTGTATTTATATTTGTCGCACATAATTATGAGATTTATTTATCCTTAATTTAAGGATACCATCTTTATAATGGATTTCATCTCAATTTACATTTCCATTGATACTTCATTGTTGTAATGCACAAATTCACTCTTATATGGTGTATATACCGTCCTTTGGAATATTATATCATGAATCCATTTATTATCATGATGTTATTAAATTTTGATTAAATGTTATTCCTCAATTATTGTATTCAAGTGTCTCTCATTTTGTTAAAAACCCTTTAACTAAAATATCGTTTTAATTTTTTTAAGGATTTAACCCTATAAATATTTCTCATTAATATCCATGTTTTCAAAATGGTTTTAAGGATTTATTTTTATGTATATTAATGGTTTAAAATTCTAAAAGCTTCAATGTGGTATGGGACACTTTGATTTAATAATTTATTTCTTAAATGTTTTAAATGGTTTTGAAAATGGTTTTTAGAATGGATTCATTATTTCAATATCTTAAAATGTAATATTGTTATTGCAATGTGGGAATTTTATCTTTCCTTTATTCTAAAGTTATGTGCTATGATTATGTTATGGTTCTTTGGCATAGTTATGAAGACGGGTGTTTCCCTGATAAAATAAGGGCGGGTGAGCCCGATATAGCTCTCCAATGCATTGGGTAACACAAAGGAGTTAAACGTTAAGGTTTCCATGAAGATATTTAGGGAATATACTGTTATGGGAATTCCAAATGT
Source organism: Viscum album (assembly GCA_963277665.1). Lineage (NCBI taxonomy): Eukaryota > Viridiplantae > Streptophyta > Magnoliopsida > Santalales > Viscaceae > Viscum > Viscum album. The sequence goes on along the minus strand of OY728153.1, from coordinate 302,902,424 downwards.
AACCAAGAGGGTTACTCCATACGTAATAATCTTATGAATGCCTCAAGTTACCTTTATATCTTATTATTTCTATGATTTATTAATGATTTTATGAGTCATGTTAAAGTGCTTACGTTTTATGGGTAAAGTATGATTTCATTCTTATGTATATATGTACTCATGTTTCCTTTCCATACTTATATGATGATAGTGTCAAGGAAGTGGAAAGAAAGAATCAATGTTTTATTTTAAATATGTTTCTGTTGATGGGAAAAATGAATAATATCTTTTATGTAACCACTTTGTTTAAATGTGGAATGTAATGCAAGTTTTATGATCTAATTCTCTAAAACTCTAAACCTGAAAATATCTTCAATGTGTAATCTTTTAATAACTTAAGAATAGGTAAGGTTTAAGGCTGGGGCATTATAATATTCATCTAACAGATATTTTTTCATTGGGTGTGAATAAACCATATTTAATGTATAAAACCAATTTTTTTTCGAAAGGGTAATTTTCTGCCATGTAATTGAGAACCCCATTTAAATTAAGATAATAAAACATTAAAACTTTTTATATGACAACATAAACATTTTCATTAGAATCATGATATAAAAATTTACCTTGAATGAAATTTTAGTATTTTTCTAATAACATTCTAATTTTAAGGAATTGTAAAAATACAATAAATTTTAATTGAGTATAAATATTTTCATTGAAAGAATTTATGTGGATAAATTATAATATTTAATGGTTTTAATATCACAACAGAATGTATTGGTATCATTAAATATAAATTATTTCATTATGATTAATTTTATATTGAAATCATTTGTAAAAACAATTCAATCTTTTACAATGTTTTAATTTTTAAAACTTCTCTCTTTCCGACACGCATAATATTTATAAATTCATTACTATAAAATCTAATTATTGAATTTTGAAAATATGATTCCATATATGGAATTAGTAGGTTGAAATTATGTAAATATATTTCTTTTTTGGACATTATTAATATTAACATCGGTAATTTTATTATTACGATAAAAGGGTAAATCAGGTAACTAAGGGTAAGAATACTATAATAATATTACCCTTAAACTTATCTTAAAATCACTTGATAAGTGAGATTCAACATAAATAATACCTAGCTAGAAATTATATCTATTTGAATCCACTTGGATGAGGTTACGACATTTAATTTATTTAATTTAAGAAAAGTTAAATATGTCTCACTCAAATTTTAATAACTAAATCTTGTTTAATATAGAGTTATAAAATAGATAAATTCAGCTATAAATATTAATTTAAAGGATACAAATTTTTTTGTTATCAAGGGAATTTATTTTTAATTTTTAGGATATAAATAATTACCTTAATAGAGAATTCATTAATGATGTAGAAAATAATTTAATTGATGAAAAATCAATAATAATGTTTTTATTAAAAATAATAATACCCATTAAAAGACCCAAACACTTGACTAAATGATATTGGCCAAGTAAATATAAATAATAATATTCCAAGGGTAGAGTTATTGGCCATTTGGATCCTTGTAGGAGGGATTATAACATCTATATTATTTTATTTAATGTGATGTTATAATTATCACATTCATAATTCAATAAGTATAACATCATAATTATTTTATCTTAGAAGAGATAAATTTGACTATAAATATTATTAAATCATAAAATAGATCTATAACCTTTAGAGTGTTTTATTATTATTTTTTATTCACTAGATAAGTATATTAAATAATTACTAAAAATTTATTTATTGATTATTTTATTAATAGAGATAACAAATAAATGTTATTAATAATATTAAAGTAAATATAATCTGGGATAATTAGAATGACTAAATAATTTAACAGAATAAATTTCCTTATTAGGAACATAATAAAATATTTGGATTGAAGTTAACAGTTTATCTAAAAATTTGATAAAAATCAATTAATTTAATAGTGTCAAATTTGACACTATTGAATATTTAAAAATATAATGTTTTATTGAATTATTTAAAAATCAAAAAACATTTCTAAAAAATAAAATAAAATGTAATATATAATTTATTATAATTTATTTATTTATAATCAATTTTACATCAAATATGTAAATATTTTACCCTTTAATATTTAATTATTTGTTATCCAAGATAAAAATAAAATAGAATAACTAAGTGTAAATTAAATTGAAAAGGTTTAAATTGATAAAAAACATGTAAAAAATAATTTTTTGATGAAATTACAACCTTATATATTCTAATCTTCTATATTGGGATATTTGTATGTTTTTAGGGGTTTTGTTTTATTATAAATTAATATTTGTGTGGTTTCCAAAAGTGCCCCTCACCCCAATTATAAAAAGGAACCTCCTCCCTCACCTATTCACAAGATTTTGAGCCTTAAAACATGACAATACCCTGTAGTTTTCCCTCATAAACATCCCTAGAAACATTTTAGTGGTTCTAGTCTTTTTCAAAGACCAACTATAGTGCTCATAGTGGATATTTAGGAGTAGCATGTTGAAGAAGATGTTGTCTCCTCTACCGATTATTTCAAAAGTTTTTCTTCTTCTAATTCCACTTCTCAAGTTTTTTCACTGTATATTAATAACTCAAATATAACTTATATATTGAGATGTTATTGTGATTATGAAATAGCTATATCTTATTCTTTATCCCTCTTACCAAAAATTAAATCACCACGCATACGTACACCCAGATTACCGTCTCCACGTCATGGTGCAATATTTTTTTTCACACCCTCCATACATGAATGGGTATAATGATGGAATTTATAAATTTATATTATTATTTTTAAATAATTTTTATTATGAAATATAATACACCATATACTTCAATACCATTCAATAATTATGGGAATAATATCATCACTCGGGCGTACGTACCGCTTACTGTCTCCAAGATGCGGTGTGATTTATTCTATGTGATCTTCATTAATGAAATATTATATAAATGACTTGAATGAATAAATATGATATATATTATACTAATATAATTCCATAAATGATATTACTATATCCTAATAGGATCACAAACCTATCAGACACAATATGCATAATAAAATAAAGAAGTTAATACCCGATGGATGAGTAATAATGTTACTAACCAAGGGACGATGATATGGTCATATATGATATCATAAAATTACTATGATTTTGGAATAATTTAATAAAATTATTTTAATCATTATACATGAGGTTCAGAAATATACAATGGAAATCAGACCTAAGGTAAGGGATAATTCTATAATCTCATTAATATCCATGATTGTTTATATGTAAGTATTTACATGCATATATTTATCATATGCATCTATGAATCCTAAATATGAAATGATATTTATATTCTTCAAAAAAAATTAAAATTCAATTTTACACATTATTTAATTTTTATTAATGGTTATGAATGAAATAATTTGTTTTTATTTAATACGATATACATTTTGACTTTTAAAAAAAGTACAAGGAGTTTGATTTTTAACTTATACAGCGTAATCAAATTTTTATGATTTCATAAAAACTAATTTCCATATATCTTCCTCTACATAATTTCATATTTATTTTCAAATGAAATATTTTATTTAAAATTTTCCAATCATATTTAGAAAATAAAACCTTTTTTGAAGAAGCGAGGCCATTTTCTCAAGAATTAATTTCAAGTGTTATATCAAAATTATTTTTCATCTAATATTGGATTATTTAAGAGTGTTAGGTTTCATGTATAATATCCTTATTTTTCCTATGATATTATTGGGATTAATGTGAATTATATTAATGAAATCTATTGGTTTTACATGGATTATGTTATGAAGGAATGATGTTTAAGAAACCCATTTTATTCATTGGGTTATACTGTGATTAATGATTTATGTTTTTGTGGAACATGTAAGAATGATTTCATTATCAAATGGGTGAGACATCGATCTCCCTATAATTCATTTCGTAAAGATTTATATCTAATGAGGTAGACATGAATGAAACATAAAGTAAAACTATTTTAGTAATACATGGCTTGAATGAAGAGTTAATTAAGTTTAGTAGTGGACTTTATCAACTATGATGGTCTTGGAAATTATTCTTGACTAATATGAAATATTTTTATAGTCTTTTTTGTATGCCAAAAGGTTTCATGTCTTATGTTATGATTGTTGTTATTACATTCATTTATTCTTATACACTTTTATTATTTTCTCTATGTTATGATGTCATGATCCATCATATACAGGATAAGATATTCAAATTTTCTTTTATTATGTCATATGATTCTGATGTGATTGATATCTCCACTATTTACCCTTACTGAGCACTTGAGCCCAAATTTTCATATTTTTATTTTCCACAAGTCATGAAGAACAGTATTATGTATGATATGTCAAAAAGGAGTCCAGTTATGATGAAATATGTTGGAGATATTATAGATGTTTTATGAACCAATTTTTTATGTTTCCCATTTTCTAAAGACACTAGGCCTATACAATCATGTCATGGATGTTTTCTATTTTTTAATGAATAATCTCTAATTTTTTTGTTAGAAAAATGTATGTAATTTATGGATTTCTATAAGTTTACCTAATTTTTTTCATAAATATTTTATTTTATCACTTGGATATTTAATAAATATCAAAATGATTCATTCCATAACCAGATTATTTTAGTGTAGTTGGAAACATAGATTCATAATAAAATAGTATAAAAAAGATCAACATAATATCCCACTAATTTCTTCCCTAATTGACCCATTTTATGAAATATAAAACCTAAAACCACTCTTCATGGACAAAGGAAAAGTAAACATAATAATGGGTGAGCTAAAATTATTATTAATGGTAAACAAGGGATAAATCAATCAAAAAACATTTTTAAGAATAACATTTGTGTAAGTATGTGAGAACACGATCATTACATTTTAAAATCATATCTAACTATTCATAGATCAAAGTCATGAGTAATAACATAAATCTTGTTTACTGAAAAACATGAATCACAATGTGTCGAACAAAATTGTAGCATAAAGTGTGGCATAATCAAAATTACTGAAATATTATCTCAAGGATAATGACCAAGATATTAATTTCATTCTAAGCTCCAGAAAACATCTCATGTACCTTATTTGGGGTTTAAATAACCTCATGTGTATAATTTTTGGGATTGGGATAACCACTTGTGTATCCATAGAGATCATAAAATATTAATATTTATCAAATGTAATGGTAGATTGTAATAGAAAATAAAATAAAATTCTTTTCACCAAATATTTCATCATCATAATATTATACATCCAGTGAAATTATTCATGTGGTATGTGATAAAACAAATATGTCATTCACACAATTTATAAAAAGCATCTCATTCAGAAAAAGATAAAATTTTTTATTTAAAAGGTTTTTTATAGAAAGTAAAAAATAGTTAAAAAGACTTCAATCAATCATCATAGAATATTAAAATCATTCATGAATACATTTTAATGAATGTATATTAATAAATAAAAATATCCCAACTGAATATATTATAATAAATTAATTTAATTAATGAAATTAAATGATATTTTTTTCAAAATTTGAGATTAAAACTATTAAATTAACAATTAATATCCTCTAAAAAATTCCAAATATTAACCGTAAAAAAATATTGTCATTTTTATTTGAAAACTGATATTAATTTCTTAAAGTAAAATGTCCAATTTATTTAAAGTAATTATTATTTACAAAAAATTGTTTTAAAAAATACCATTTATGGAAAACATATATTTTTGAAGCATAAAATGAATTTAATAACGAAATATGTACGTAATTTATATGCATTAATAAAAAACTTTTTTATATAAAACTTGTATAAATTTGTTCAATTTTTATTATTATTTTTCATACCACCAATATATTGGTTTTATTTAAACACTCACATTTAAATGATTTTTCTGAATGTTATATCACAATTCACTTAAATATTGATATTGAATGTTAAAAAACTATTATGACTAATATTCTTTTCAATTAATTATTTAGTGTTTTAAACGCCCCCAATAATTAAACTATTTCCTAAAAATTTCACTACTGGGAAGTTGACCTATACCCATGGTTTGAAATCGTGGGTATAAAACCTAAAACCATGGGTAAAGGCTATAACCGTGGTTTCAGGGAACCTTGGGCTCCTGAGGCATCGGGATATCCCCATGGTTATACCCACTGTTTTGGAAACCATGGGTATAGGTCCAGTCCACCATGTCTGTCACCATGACACCATATCATTCACCTCTACCCATGGTTTTAAAAACATGGGTATAACATTGATAAAAATAAGCATCACGAGATTCGATCCATGGAACAATCTTTTATTCCTCCCGTTCCTAACCACTAGACTATACATATTATTAGTATATAAATATATATTTAGATATATAAATTTATATTAACCATGGCCATAGATAGAAAACCATGGGAATAGGTGTGCACGTTAAGAAAACATTGTGCCCTATGAATAAAAAATTCCATGGCATAAGGCGGGAAACATATACCCACGGTGTGCAAAACAGTGGGTATAGGTAGTCAAAAATAAACCCTATACCCACAGTTTCTATTAAACCATGGGTATAGGTCTTGAAAAACTACCCTATAACCACGGTTTTACCAAAACCATGGGTATAATGGAGCCTATACCCACGGTTTTAGAAAATCATGGGTATAGGATTCAATACATTACCTATACAAAAAGTTTTCCAAAAACCATGGGTATAGAGTTGACTATACCCATGGTTTAGGTAAGATTGTGGGAATTGGTTCCCATATAATAACTATACCCATGGTTTTGGGTAAACTGTGGGTATATTCACCCCTATACCCATAGTTTCAGGAAAAAATGTGGGTATATATATATTTTCTGTATTGTTTTTATATCTCGATAATCAAGAGATCAGTTATTAAAAATACAATTATTCTAACCCCACATCATACAAGGGGAAATGTAAGAATCCTTTGAACAATGGATGTTTAAAACATAATTGTTTTATTAAATGACAACAAATGATTCCCTCAAATAAGTATAAGAATAGAAGGAATTAAAAATAAAGAAATTGTTGAGAAATAGAATTTCTAAATACTAGTAGAGACTGATAGAGAACATGTTCATGAGAAATTTAATAACCACATAACCATAAGTCAGTGAGGGTTGAAAAAGACTATAATTTATTAATAAATAATTATAAAATGTAAAATATATCATTTTAAATGTCCTTTATTCTTGCATTGATGAATAATTTTACTATGGAATATGAGAAAATGTCTTCACATGATTATATGAAATAAATTAATGTAATTTCATTTTTTATGTGATTCAATTGGTTTCCACCACTTTTTATACCATATTCCAATTATTAATGAATAATATTAAACATTCAAATATAAATGCCTCAAATAAAATTATAATAGATCATAAGATATAATAAAGGATGGTAAGATATTCCCCCTATGTCTATTCAGTTTTTGAAGCCAAAAATGGCTTGTATATTTCATGAAAAAAATATGAATAATCCTCTTATTGAAAAATGAAGATAGAGCACATAAAAATAGAGAATAGAAGTAAAAGAAGACTGTGCACACAGACCAGAGAAGTTATCCAAGAATAGGGAACTCATCACTCCAAATATAGTGATGAAATGTGGCTCGAAGAAGGAAATTTTTTCCCTCAAACTGGACAGATAGATGCACTCAACCCCAAAAATCAATACCTAGATCAGAAAAGAGATCAAAAATTTAAAATGCATAAGATAAAAAACTGTAATGAATGATGTGGAAAAATAAAAACATCAATGAACACATATCTCTACCGGGGTCAAATGATTGAGTTTTTGGAATTTTCATCATAGAGCTCATGAGAACCAAGATATCCAATGAAGGTCACCAAACCGACGTCAGGATGGGCATGTACAAACATTTCATCACAAGACAAGTGAAGGTCCTATTTATGTACTCTCATGGTAGGATGGTTGAATAAAAGAAACCACTGAGATGTAGAATCACATGAAGGAAAATGACCACCGTGGGAAATCATGAAATGGTTGAGGTGAGGAGATTCCTTGGCAGGCATAGAAAACAAGGAGATATGCATGAAAAAATGATTGTGAGTATAAAGGTTGAGAAGCGATCATGGTACAATGAGTAGTGGATATTTCACGACATGTAGAATACATTGGGAAAACTGGAGGTGACATATTAGATCACTGAGAAACACAAACCAAAAAACCAGAGCCATCAGATTATGTTCTATCAATTACCATCAATAGCAGATCTCCTGGTGAAATGCCATGGTGTCAAAGCAGCGATGAAATATTCTAGGAAGACTAGTGAAATAGCCCAACTCCCCATAGATGATGTGAAGGACCATCAACACAAGTGGTACAGAACAGAGCCCAGTGTACAATAGAGACCACATAGAGGTCCAAAAACGTAGTATCCAAAAGGATAATAAATTTTACAAAATAAAATGAAACACATATTTTTTCATAGAAAAACAAATATTATATTAATTTTTTAAACTGAAAACAAAGGAATCCTTAATATTTCCATATGTAGACAAAAGATAATTGTCCATGGATGTTACCAAAATAGGATTACTGAAACAAATAAGAGAACACCGGATGTTTCAACCAAGTAACTAAATATTCATCCTAAATAAGAAGACTCTTTGGTGGGGGAAAGGAAATCTCAATCTCTACATAAATTTGTACTGAATAAACAACCATAGAAATTAGAGTGTGGTCTCCTGTACAAATAAACTTTTCCATGGAGTACCCTATCCCTTGTAAGAAATAAATATTGTGAAAAGTAAGAGGAAGAAAAAGTATGCAAACCCAGGCCACCATGCAGGTTGAATAACATAAATCACATTGTCATCAAATCACCAACTAATGTCATGTTCACCAGTGTTAACCAATAAATTTTATTAATATCAATCAAATCATTAACACAAAAAAAACATTATTATCCCATCATTACACATATATTAAGGGGAATCTTTCTTTTAATAACATTTTTTCCAAAAATATCACCATACCCCTAAATCACTATTTTAGGATATCAGTACCCTAAATATATACGTAAAAATTCTGAATTAAAAACTATTGTAGAGTAACTGTGAGACGGTTCATGACTGTTATAATAAAAATATAATCTATAAAACATTTTTTAAACATAATTATAGTGCTCAAATACATTAACCCTTAAATCATTAATCATCAATTATTTAAATATCATAGGTATTACTTGGTCTAGGAGTTAGGCCTTTGATAAGGGAATTATCCCACATAATTCTCTAGTTCTAAAAACATAATACATTGAAATATAACTGGTACCTTACGATGTAATTTACTTCCCTATACTGACCTCTTTATTTTCATCAGTAATTAGTTTCTCTAAAACATTTTTCTCTACACATAAAATATCTTCACATTATTTCAGGATGTGTACATAGGTGATTCCTTTCACATTTTAGATATTATAGGATGTTATGTCTTCTCTCATTTAGGAACTTCCTGATATGTCACTTTTTTATTATTTTGTTCATTTAGAACATCATCGATGTTCTTGTTTCTAATCATATATCAAGTTAGTTGGTTTGGAATAATCACAATATTTTTATTTCTATATCATGTTCCATTTAGTATGTTATATGGTCAGTCATTGCATCATCTATTACATTCCATGTTAAAAAAGATTATCTTAGTTCATGCCATTTACTAAAACCAAAGTATATAATATGAGGAACAATAATCATAAAGAGAAATCATAAAATCATTAAAATCATTTATATGATGTATAAATCACTTCACAATATTTTCAATTGATGACACCAATGGTTATACCTAGGATATCCATAGTCATTGTCTATTTTAACCAATCATAATGACTTATAAAGAACATTTTAATTATCCAAAACATATCTCCCTGAGAGTGTATATCTAGTTGTATAATAATAAGACCACTCATCATACATCAGTGATGTTCGAGTAAATGCTTAATCTGACCTGTTTAGAGTTATTACCCCTTGGGGATTCTATGCCACAACCACATCCACTTACTAGTATCCAGATATGGATGTATTTTCTAGGAAAATACACACTTTCATTTACCCTAACATGTGACATTCTATTATACTTAGACTTATCATAAGGGTTATAAATGTTTTTTTCTTATCTATGTTCCCAAATAATACTAAACCCCTCTCTGATATCATCTTAAGAAATCCAATCATTTCAAAAAAAAATTCATATCTTATTAGATTAACATTCATCAAATATCATTACAATCCAAGATGAAATCAATAAGGTTTAGTGTCTTTTTAAACATGGATACATAAAAAATTTCTACATAATACATCGACATCATATCAAACTATGATATTCAAAACAAGCACAATTATTTGAAATATTATAATAATAACCATTTTGTATTTCCCATCGAAATTAAAACATAAATTTTTTTGATCTTATATATTTAGTATGGGTAAAAATGAGAGATATCAATGATAATTATTTTTAATGAATAGCATCATAATATGGGTATGAGAACATGAGTTCAATATTTTAAAATCATACTTAACAATTAATATATCACAACCATAGTCATGAAATAGATATTCATATTTCATAATACATTAGTCTTAAAAGATTAAAAGGACATGAAATATGGTGGAATAACATTTGAATAAGATCATGTCATAAAAGGGTGTTCTTTTGTGTTGAACAATATTAATCATAAGGCTACCCACTAATCCATTCTTCACATGTTAGGCTTGGGTTGACCGCTAGTGTACAAAATCTAGGAATGATAAAAACTATCATGTAACCTTTTTCGACTTGGGATTTCCTTTTGTGTACCCATAAATCTCAGAAAAAATTAATCATTTCCCAATTTAGTTGAGGGATATAAAATATCCTCTTGTGATATAATATTAATCCATTAATACATATACAATAATTTTATAATAAAATTTATCTTTTTATCATATCTTAACACATGGAAAATAAAATAGTTTTCACCAAATTTCATCATCATATTCATAATGTATCCATATAAAGAATAAATATGGTATCAAAATATAATATAAAGTGAATCATCAGTAACATTAATTGATGTTATAATTAATGGAAAATCCTTTAAAAGATCATTGGAATTATTCTTAGGGAAAATACCATTTTTATTTTTAAATAAAAATTTTAAAGTATAAAAATTTATAAAATACTAATGAAAAAATGTAATGTTAAAATTATCATAAAAAATGTAAATTATTCCCTATATCATAGAGTATTGATGATGGTAAGAATATCCATTCATCTGGTATGCGTTAAAAAAGATTCAATGTATATCTTTGGTAAAAAGTAAATCATTTAGAAAATGTAAAGAAAATTTTATTTTATTTTTTTATATGACAGAAAACACGAGACAAAATTATTTTAATAAATTAGTGTTTAATAATAAAAATATTATTAATAACAACATAATGAAAATACATAAATGGAGGAAAAATATTCCCAACCAAATATAGAATCTATGTCTAATTTCCTTAAAAAAATCTTCCCAAATTTGGAGTACTTAGAGAGTGTAAATAATCAGAAAATATTTAATTTTAATAAATAAATAGAGTAGAAGAAACACTGGTGTTTTATTTATAGATCATATTATTTCATCATTATATATTCATGCCTAAACAATCCCTACAAAAATGATATTTTAATGTAACACCCTTACCCATTGGGAAACTTTGGAATCATAACCCCCTAGAAAGAAAGAACTCTAAACGATGCATCAAATTCCCTTAAAATAATTATATTCAGGATATATCATATTGAAGGGGTATTAGATACACATCCTAAAAGATAACAAGACAATAACATAATAACTATCTCAAAGAAAGCAATTTGATTTGTTAAACCGTTACCACGTTACCAAATTCAAATAAGAATACCTTCAATAGACTAGTTTTAATTCTAAATTTAAATACAATTAATTAGGAAATATAGACTATATAAAATTTCAAAGGATAATTATATACACCCCATAAACATAAATAGTTGTATAACATCAAACATGTCTCAACAAAACAATATTAAGTCAAAGAATGCTTACCTTATGTGAGAATTGACCCAAAAGTGGTCAAACATCCTTTTTGATATGTATTGAGTTATTATAACTATATAAAATAAATATATTAAAACATTTAATACCATTATATTTTTACATAACACATCTTATCAATCATTAATTAGTAATTCTTTATTAAAATCACTGTATTGAGTGTCAATAATTTCATTTTTCATGTATGTTTGGATTTAGGTGCTGTTGTCCTTGAAAATTTATCATGGTTACATAATCTATAGAATATTAAGAATTATATAAATATAATATATGTTAATTTTTTACATATTTATGATCATTCATAAACATTATATATAGAAAACATAATTACAATGTTCATAGAGATGGTAGTCCATACATACACATGAATGTGATTTTCATTTTGTAATTTAAGGAAGGAAATGAAGATGAATAAAATATTACCATTTAATAATATTAATTAAATATTTAATATCATAAATATTTATTAAATCTATCATAAGAAAATTCTATTTGACGTGGTGATGTAAAATTAATTATATTTCTGCATGGATGTGGTAGTCCACATGCACACCTAAGTGATAATTTCCTTTCCCATTTTAATGAAAGGAGGTGAGAAATTATTTTGAGATCACATTAATAAGACATAAAATATTTATGATACTATATTAGTGATTTTTTTTGGATATAACTATTCAATATAAGGTGTATGAACTAATAATATTGAAAAATATTTATTAGGATTCATACCTATTCATTGAAAGACCACGTTTTACATAAAACTTAATCAATGAAATATTTCTATTATGAGAATAAAAGTGGAAATTTGATTAATTTATGGAATATATTAAGTTCCTATAAAATTTATTTTATGACCAATATTCTCAGACTTTTTCTATAAGGTAGTATTGGTGAATCCCTTCATTAAATGAGAGTTTGGACAACCATGAATTACTAAAAAGAATTAAATATAGTTAATATAATTATCAAGAATAATTTTTTAAAAATGAAAAATTATTTAATTAAATATAATAATTTTTATAAATATTTTCAAAAAAAACATGAATTAGGCCATTTTAAGTGACATTATTACCCTTACCTTTTATTTTAAACCTCCTTGTAAACTGGTTTTAACCATATAAATTGTAATAATTTTTTTATCTTTTTTTATTCATTATGACCATAAATGAAAGTGGACTCAATAATAAAATTTTAAATTCATATTAATATTATTAAATAAATATTAAAAATTGGAAAAACTATATATTGAAATGATTAATTTTAATATAAGGACACAAAATGAAATGAAATCTTCTTTTGAAGAAAATATATTTTTATCATAAAACTGAATTTACTATCATTCCCTTTATATTAAAACCCATAAAATGAATATAAAACATTTTTTATTGAATATATAAAATATAAATTTATTAAATACATTAATAATTTATTATATATTAAATATATTTTTATAAATGGGTTTTGTGAAAAATACACAGATAAACGAAAAATGTGTTTTAATGCCAAAAAATAAATATATTCCAAAATCATGTATAATATGTAGTAGTATGTAGATAATTTAAATATTAATAATTTAAGGTTAATTATTTTACCACTTGATCAAATTTAAATAAAAAAGGGGCTATTAAATTACATGTTTTAATCAAAAAAATGATTGTTCTACAAAAAGTAGTATTTTTAGCTATTCAATTAAAATTAAATATTTTTTGAATAATTAGAAAAATTTCCCCTAAGAATATATTATATTTTTTAATCATAAAATTATTTTACTTTCGTAAAATTAAATTTCTGAAAATGCTATAAAATAATTTTAATTTTAGGGTGAAAAAAGAAAAAAAAAATCATTTCCAAGAAAACGTATTTTTGAAGAATATAATGATTTTACTAAAAACAAAAAACATATTTATTATGAAATAATTACAATATTTGTAATCTGAACAATATATACATTTTTTTCACTAATTTTGTTATTCATATTCATGCAACCAATTTAATGACCAGTTTATAAACATTACATTCAAATAATAGGATCTTAATAGTATATTGTAGTATATTTGATGATCATTGTTGCGTGTTAACAAACTATTGATCATTTTATTTAACACCCCAAGCTTCCACAATATGCTTCTCTTTGAATAATACAGTATCATGTGTTGTACGCAACTTTGAGTTCTAAGACACCACAACTAATCAAACTAAACGTTATGAATAGTAATACCAACTTTTTGATATTTTATAAATTTTAACTTTCAAAATGGAATTAATTTTTTGATTCAAAATATCAAAATTAGCGTAGGGTGAATTTTTGTTATTTTTCCGAAAACTTTCATTTTTTGATGAATATTGAAAAACTGTAGTTATAGTTTAAAAGAAAATTTTTTATTTAAATAATTATTTATATTATTTAAATTTATTTTGGGTAAAAATAGAATCATAATACCTATATAATATTAATGTAATTCATTGGATTCAGTTTATAATAATTTTTGATATATAAAAATTTTATTGAACTTTTACCGTCTTTTACCCATCTCCTAAGAGAATTTCCAAATTCTCATAAAACATAATTTTACCGCTTCTATAGGTGGAATTTCAAAAATCCAAGAGACACGATTAATATCAAGGAGTAAAATGTGGTTCAATATGATAAAAAATAAATTTTGGGGAATTGTAACTTTTTTACTTTTATTTACAACGGTTAAAAGTAAATAGGGTAATTAATGGTAAAAATGATATTATTATTACTTTAACACATGTTATAATTCTTTTGGATAAGTATATTTTGACCAAAAACAACCTCATAAATTAAATACGAAGCCCTTTGGTCCACTTGGTTTAGATTAAGACATTTATTATTATTTAATTCAAAGAAGAGTTAAAGGACAATGTTTAATAACTAAAACATTTTAATGTAGGGTTATACATAAGATAAATTAATATAAATATTCATTTGAATTACAAAGATATTTCCTAAATAATGGTATTTTATTTATAATTTTTAGATATTAAATAATTTAATTTATTTATGACAAAATGGTGATGCAGTAATTACCTAATTAATGAAATATTTAAATAATGGTTATTATAAATATACAAATAAATGTAATTTGAGACTTTTTATTAATTAAACTAATTTTATATTTTAATTGACATATTAGGGCTGGTTAGATTAATTTTTTTCAATGTAATAATGCATTTATGAATTTAGCAAAAACAAAATACCAAATAGTGTCAAAATTGACATAAAATAGTTTGTAAAAAAATATTATATTATTAATTGATACTATTTTTCATAAAAATATATGGTTTGGCCAAAGGAATTATATAATGACAGGTGTATCATTAATGAACCACTTGATGTTCTCTTGGAAGTATATAGTATGTTTATTAACCATAAAATAAAAAAATACAAAGAGACATGGTAAATGTCAAACTATTTAACTAGGAGTTAAATCTAAAAGATAAAGTTAATATAGTGACCCTAACCTATCTAAAAACTTTTGGTTGAGTTGTTTTCGACCCATCCCCACATTATCATTTAAATAATACAATTTTGAGCCATTATAAACCTAATATTATTTTATTATAAATTATAATTCTATCTTTTCCTAAGGTGCCCCTCACCCGTCTTAAAAAAGGGAACTCAAACTTCTCTTTAATTCACACCTTCAAAGACATTTGTCTTTGCCAATATCTGCCCAAATATCCTATAAAAATCAGTCAGTTTATCCTAGGGTCATTCTGTTAGTCATAAATCCTACTTATGGAGCCCTTTTGATCAAATCAAAAGTAAGAATCCGAAGAAGATGTAATAATTTTACCACCCTATTTCATGTTCTTTTCTTATTCCACTTCTTCTTTCTTTGTTATTACCATAATAAAATAATATCTCATGTATCATCTATATACTGTGATTTAATTATAAATATGGTATAACCATATTAATTATTTTATCCATCCTTTGATTGACATGTCACCATACGTGCGTATGTATGGATTACTGTCTCCACGTTGTGGTGTAATTGTTATTCAATACATTATTATTTGGATGGGTATAATAATTATGTTTAATTAATTTAATGATAAATACAACATGATAGTTTTCTTTATATATGATATACCATCCAATTATATATTATTTTAATATCAAAAGAATGATATTGTCACTCATGCGTGCATACAGATTACCATCTCCACGAACACGATGAGATTCATTCCCCATCGTATAGATTCAAGAATATTTTTAATTATATGATTAAAAATAATTTTTATAGACTTGATATCATTCTGGATATGAATAATTTATATTCCATCCAAAATTTTTTTTAATCAAATAACAATTAATATAAAGGAAAACGAATTCGTTAACACCCAAAACAACGGTAATACCAAGATATTATTAACAAAGGAATGATAAAAGATCATATATGATATCAAATTAATGTATATGATTAATTTGTAATTTAATAACAATTATTTCAGCATTATATAGGAGATTAACCTACCCTCGACCAAGGAAAATTACAAGGTAAGGGTTAATTCTATAATTTCTTCATTATCCGAGTTTGTTTATACGTAATTATCAACTGGGACCGCTTTATTATCAACATCCATGTTTCTTAAAAATGTATTTCAAAACATTCTTACTATTTTATAAACTATGGTTTAAAGTCAATTATACCGTTGTTTGACCTTTTTTATGATGTTTATAAAGGAATACTTCCGTCATTTTCCAAACAAGGTCCTTTTTAACCTTTTTGAATAAATTAATGTAATAATGTATTTTTTAACTTATATGAAAGGTGTGGATATTTTCCACCATTATAAAATCGTTGAAGCTTCCCTTTAAAATCTTATAAAAATATTTTCAAAGTTAATGTTTTATTTTATAATTATGTGACTTTAAATGATTTCAGAAAATGATACATTTCTCTCAAATAGTTATTATTTCATCTATGTGAACATCCTTGGATAGCTTTTAAGATTATTTTAAGTTGATTTATTAAGATACAAAACTGCAATATAGTATTGAAAATTTTATTATATGTTTGAATTTGGATGTGTTATTTTTATACCATTCACGGTTTATGGATAAATTGTTGACATTTCGTATACTAGTTTTAATACACATGTCTATGTTATGTTTAAACATGTTCATATGAGGAATGCATTGGACTTAGTAAGTGATGGGTGGAGCCCGCTATAGCTCCCCGATGCATTGGTAGGTCTCATGAGACAAACTACTATATTGGCACAAGGCCTTGACTAAATCATATTTTTAGTCTTAGCACAAGGCCTTGAATTTGAGGTTATGATATTCTGGCATTATGCATTCCATCATTATGAAAGTGGTTATTGATATTTCATGTGATTATTTGACTAGTAGAATATCCATGTGAATATGTAAATGGAATTATTTCATTTTATTTTTTTCCATAGTATGTTGAAGATCATTTTTAAAAGGACATTGTTTTAGTAATACATTACCTTAAATGATTATGCATATTTATGAATGTTTATGCTATATTGTTATCCTTAGTGAGCATCTCAGCTCACCACTTTCTATGTTTTATTTTTCCCAGGAGGTGAAGAATTATTTTATGACAAACCTATAGAGATAGAATGAGGGGATATGAGTGTGGGCTATGAAGACTATGTTTTGTAGTTTTTCACTTTATGATGTAATGCAATTCTTATGAATGTATCTTGTGTTTACAAGGCTATTAAACAAATCTGTCTTTCGAGACTTGACCTTTTGTGATCATGCCAATGTTATTTAATAATGCACCAAATAAGGGTAACTGGGGTGGGGGTGTTACAATTGGTATCAGAGGATGTTAAGTACAAACCTTGGAAGAAAGATTTAGATAAACTATGATTATAGCACATAATCCTAAGATGGACTTTGAGGATTAGTATAGAAAAACATCCTAGAATTTTGGTTTCATAGAGATTTTGTGAGTTTTCTGAGAAATACATCCCCGTCTAGATACGAGAAGGTAGAGGCAGCTCTAGCACAAATGTACCTAGGGGTAATACCTGAAAACACCGCTTTGAGCTACACTCGAACAGGAACTGGTGCACAACAACGAGCCTTGTTGCACTATTGGTTACAACAATCCTGGGGGATATTCTTAGGATAATTCTCATATTCTGTATAAATAATTATTAAGGGTTTATGATTACATACTTTAACAAAGAATTTTTTTTATGATTATGGATTATATCCATAAACTGTTCAATTTATGTTAAGTGTTTTTCACGTTTGGAATTATGTATTTTAATTCATAAACTAATCTAGTTTATTCCATTGATTAGAAATGGAACCTAGTGGAAGGAATGGAAACTGTATCAATGCACGCACTCCATATAGGGATTTCCCTCTTCCTCAAGATAATTATAGTGGAGATAGTGATACAAATGGTTCTGATCAGCTTATCACAATTCTGGTACAACTCACTCAGGTTATGAATAATAACCTAACTCGTATAGAGCACCCTGATCCACAACATGGGGGATCAATGTTAGATCTCTTCATGAGGAAAAAAACACCAACATTAAATAGGAGTACAAATCCATTAGTAGCTGAGAAATGGATAGATTCATTAGAGAAAATATTCCATGCCTTGGGGAGTAGTGAATGGGAAAAAGTTATAATGAAAGTTAAATGCCTCACTGGAGATGCTGATCAATGGTGGTCATTGATTCAAAACAAAAAGGAAGATGTTGAAGTATCAAATATGAAATGGAGGGAGTTTAAAGTGATTTTAATCAAAAAATACTTTCCGTGTGTCCATCGAGCAGATATAGAATGGAAATTTTTGAGTCTGAGGCAAAATAAGGATGAGAATATCACAATGTATGAGGATAATTTTACATGGTTAGCGAGGCATGTTGCAGATTATATATGTAACCTAATAAGTAAGATTGAACATTTCTTTGATTGGTTAAAATCATTTCTCCATCGAGAATTAGTATCACAATTCTTCTCATCGTAAGAAGATATTGCCTCATGTGCTATCAATACAGAAAAAGAATTCTCTATGTCTTATGTCTTTAAAGAAAATAAAGAGAAGAATAGATTTGTTGGTCACTCTAGAAAAGGAAATAAGGGGAATAAGGGAAAAGTTGAATATCCATCCTGTAGTAAATAAGGGAAGAAAAACCCTGATACATTCTTGAAGGGAATGAGTGTCTTTTACAAGTGTGGTGAAAAAGTCCACAAAGCTTGTGATTACAAGGGGAAGAAGGAAGCTACTGATTTTCAATGGTATAAATGCAAGGAGATGAGACATTATGAAAATTAATGTCCTAAGCGCGAGGGAAACATACCTCAGAAAAGGCCAAGGGATCATGGCCTGGCTTATGTTATCACTACTACCGAGGTAGAAGCTTCTAAAGATGTGGTGGCAGGTAATTTAATGGTTTCCTTAAGTTTAGCCAATGCTTTATTTGATTTTGGATCATCGCATTGTTTCATATCATCCATATTTTCTATGATAATTAGATTTTTCCAATTATATTTAACAAGGGAGTTGTTAGTCAAAACTCCTAAGGGATGTATCATTTCTACAATGTTCTGGGAATCAGTTTCTATTAGTTCATATAAATGTTCTTTATCTACAGATCTCATCGTTATACCAATGATAGAATTTCATATAATCCTCGGAAGGGATTGGATATTAGACAATGATGCAAAAAATATATTGTAAGAAGAAGGAGGTTATTATTTTTGATGACGATGATAAAGAACACCTTATCTTTATAGCAGAATTGTCACCACATAATTCTTATCTAGATCCACCGCTAGTAGATCAACTAAATTCAATTATTGGGGAGGAATAGAATTAAATGACTGTGGGTGAGGAAATGAATGTTCAAATAGAGGATGTACCTGTTGTGAGAGAATATGTTGATGTGTTTCCAGAATATTTACCTGGACATCCTTCAGAATGAAAAATTTAGTTTTCCATTGATTTAATTTATTGTTCAAGGCCCATATCGAAGACCACTTATAGAATGGCCACTGTATAATTAGTGGAAGTAAAGAAACAAATAGAGTAATTGAGTAATAATTGATTTATTCACCCTTGTGTCTCTCCATGGGGAGCCCCTGTTCATTTTGTTAAGAAATAAAGATGAATCTATGAGGTTGTACACTAACTACAGGGAGATCAATGTGATAACAATAAAGAACAATTATCACATCCCTCTCATTGATGATTTATTTGATCGACTGCATATAGATCAATACATTTTCAAGACTAACCTTCGATCTGGATACCATCAGTTGTGTGTGAAGAAGGATGACATTCCAAAAACACCATCTCGAACAAGGTACAGGGATTACGAGTTTACAGTAATGCCTTTTCGATTGACTAATGCACCCTCTGTTTTCATGGATCTAATGAACATAATTTTCACGGAATATCTTGATGACTTTGTAGTGGTATTTATTGATGATATCTTTGTATACTCTAAAAGCTACGAAGATTATGAAAACCACTTTCGCATTATCCTGAAAACTAATAGAAGACAATAATTTTATGGGATTTTTAGCAAGTGTGAATTCTAGATTCAAGAGATTTCGTTTCTTGGCCATATTGTCCCTATGGATGGAATCTCTGTTGATCCTTTTAAGACAAGAGAAGTCCATGAATGAAAAGCACCAACGAGTATAACTGAGGTATGTAGTATTATTGGTTTAGCAGGTTCTTTTCGACCTTTTTTCCAGAATTTTTCCTGATTGGCTAACCCATTAAAAAAGCTCACATGAAAAGGGGTTAAATATGTTTGGACAAAAGAGTGTTAACAATGTTTTGAAGAACTGAAGAGAAGAATATTCAATGCTCTTATATTGACTGTACCATCAGGTAATGATGGGTTAGTTATTTATAGTGATGCATTGAAGAAAGGAATTGGTTGTGTCCGAATGCAGAATGATAGGGTTATTGCCTATGCATCACGACATCTAAAAATACATGAGTAAACTTATCATACTCATGATGTTGAGTGTGCTACTGTAATATTTTCTTTGAAGACATGGAAACATTATCACTATGGAGAAAATGTGACATATATAGCAATCACAAGAGTTTGAAGTATCTATTCACACAGAAAGAACTCATCTCGAGGCAAAGACGATGGCTTGAACTAATCAACGATTATGATTGTACGATACACTACCACTCATGGAAGGATAATAAAGTGGCAGGTACATTGAGAAGAAAAGATCATGGTGTTTTGAACAAGATGAGAGTAAAAAGGTATCCTGTTTTCAAGGATCTAGTAATGATGGATATGGGAAAAACCATGGAAGGTGAAACATCAATTCTTATTCAAATGGTTGCCAAATCATCTTTACTAGAAAGAATAAAGAGTTCTCAGACTGATGATGAAGAGTTTCAAAAGAAGATTAAATCTGTGAATGATGGGAGATTGAGTTACTTTCTTGAGGATGATGGAATTTTGAAATTTGGGAAGAGGCCTTGTTTTCCAGATATACATAATCTAAAACGGAGTTTTTGGGCGACGCTCATAGTTCCAATTTCTCTATAAACCCTGAGAGCATTTAGATGTATAGATATTTGATGGAACATTTTTTGTGGGACAACATGAAGAGGGATATTGCTGATATTATTTTAAGTTCTATGGTTTGTCAATAAGTGAAAGCAAGAAGGCAACAGCCTGGAGGAGTCATGAAACCTCTTCCCATACCAAAGTGGAAATGTGATAATATTATGATGGAATTTGTCATGGGACTACAAAAGACTCCTAGAAGGAACGATGCAATATGAGCCATTGTTGATCGTATTACCAAGTCAGTATATTTTCTTGCAATAAGGGAGGATTTACTAGTTGAACGTCTATCAAGACTACATATTAATGAATTTGTGAGACTTCATGGAGTACCCATATCGATTGTTTCTGATTGTGATCCACATTTTACATCACGATTTTGGAAAATTATTTAGAATGCCCTATATACTGTGATTCGTTTGAGCACTGCCTACCACCCCCAAACTGATGGACAATTAGAACGGACTATTAGAACCTTAGAAGACATGTTGAGATCTTTCATACATGACTTTCAGAGTATTTGGGATTAACATTTACATATGGTAGAATTTTCTTATAATAATAGCTTCCATTCAAGTATTCGGATAGAACCATATTAAGCGCTATACGGAAAGAGTTGTTGCACACCAAACTGTTGGGATGATGTTGGGGAAAGAAAAATCTTAGGCCCAGAACTGGTGGAGGAAACAATGGAAAAGGTGATGGTAATCCAAAACCACATCAAAGCAGCTCAAACTAGGCAGAAGAGCTATGCCGATAACTGAAAGAATTATTTGGAATTTCTAGTAGGAGATCATGTTTTCATGAAGGTATATCCATGGAATGGTGTTTTACGTTTTAGTAAGAAGTGAAAATTGAGTCCCAGGTACATCGGACCTTTCAAAATTCTATAATGAATTGTGGTTGTAGCTTACCATTTGGTAATGCCACCAATTCTCTCCAAAGTTCATGATGTGTTCCATAAATCACTATAGTGAAAATACATGCATGACCCAATGCATGTACCCACCTATTAGGAATTAAAACTGGAACCCAATATGTCTTATTATGAAGATCATGTCAAGATTCTTGATATAAGTGAACATGTGTTGAGAAAGCGTACGACTCGTCTGGTAAAAGTTATATGGAGAAACCATATGATAGAAGAGGCAATGTGGGAACCCGGGGAACTTATGATGAAGAACCACCCAAGTATTTTTATGCAGTAATATTCTAGAAATTTCTAGGACAAAATTATTTGAACTAGGGGAGAATGTAACACCCCATGATTCCACGGTACACTTCTCTTTGAATAATACAATAGCGTGTGTTGTACGCAACTTCGAGTTCTAACGCACCACAACCAATCAAACTATCCAGTATGAATAGTAATACCCATTTTTTTTAATTTTATAAATTTTATCTTTCAAAATGGACTTCATTTTTGGATTCATAATATCGAAATTATCTTAGGGTGAATGTTTGGTATTTTTATGAAAACATTCAATTTTTGATGAATTGTGAAAAACACTGAGTTATAGTTTAAAACTGAATTTTTTATTTAAATAATTATTTATATTATTTAAATTTCTTTTTGGCAAAAATACATACATAATGCCTATATAAGTTAAATTTAATTCATTATAGTCAGTTTATAATAATTTTAGATATATAAAAATTTTATTGAACTTTTCACCGTCTTTTACCCATCTCCTAAGAGAATTTACAAATTCATATAAAACATAGTTTTACCACTTCTCGGAGTAGAATTTCAAAAATCCAAGAGAAATGGTTAATATCAAGGAGTAATATTTGGTTCAATAATATACAAAGAATTTTTGGTGAATAGTAACTTTGTACGTTTATTTAACCCTGTTAAAAGTAAATAGGGTAATTAAGGGTAAAAATGATATTATTATTACAATAAAACATATACTAATTCTATTGGAAAATTATAATTCGACCAAAAAAACCTTATAAATAAAATATAAACCTATTTGGTCAACTTGGATTGGAGTAGGACATTTATTATTATTTAATTTAAAGAAGATTTAAAAGAATTAAAATCAAAGTTTAATAACTATATTTTTTTTAATATAGGGTAATACATAAGATAAATTAAATTAGAAATATTAATTATAAATCTAAAAATATTTCATACATAATGGTATTTTCTTTATAATTTTTAGAACTTAAATAATTTAATTTATTTGGGATACAATGGTGACGCAGTACTTACCTAATTAATGAAATATTAAAAATAAAAGATATCATAAATATACAAATGAATATAATTTGAATCATTTTAGGAATTCCAATAATTTTTTAGGTTAATATGACATATTGAGGATAGTTATATGAATTTATTTTTAAGTAATAATTCTGTAATAAATTTATCCAAAACAAAATACCAAATAGTGGAAAAATTTACATAAAAGTGTTTTCAAAAAAAATATTATATTATTAATTGATATTCTATTCCTAAAAATATAATCGTAGATAAAAGGACTTATATAATTATATTTTTATAATTAATTAACCACTTGGGGTTCTCGTGGAAGTATATAGTATGTTTATTAACCAAATCACATAAAAATAAAAAGAGATATGGTAAATGTCAAACTGTTTAACTAAGAGTTAAATCTAAAATATAAAGTTAATATACTGACCCTAACCGATCTAAAACCAATTGGTTGATTTATTTTCGACCCATAACCACATTATCATTTAAATAATCTACTTTGAAGCCATTTAGAATGGAATATTTTTTTTATTATAAAATAATATTTCTAGCTTTTCCTAAGGTTCCCTCACCCCTCTTATAAAAGGGCACTCCCCCTTCTATCTAATTCACAACTTCAAAGCCATTTTTTCTAGGAAAAACTCTGCCCAAATATTCTAAAAAATTCCCTCAAATCATCTTAGAGTCCATCCATTACTCATAATTCCAACTTAAGGAGGCCTTTTTATCAAATCAAAAGGAAGAATCCGACGAAGAGGTAATAATTTCACCACCCTCTTTCATGTTCTTTTCTTCTTCCACTTCTTCTTTCTTTTTTATTTCTATTATAAAATAATAACTCTAGTATCTTCTATATAATATGATATTATTATAAATATGGTAAAACCATATTCATTCTTCTATCCAACCTTTTAATGACATGTCACTATAAGTTTGTACAAACGGATTACCGTCTCCACGTCGTGGTGTAATTGTTATTGAATACATTATTATTTGGATGGGTATAATAATGATGTGTAATTCATGTAAATAATAAATATAACATGATAAATATTCTTTATATATGATATACCATCCAATTATATATTATTTCAATATTAAAATAATGATATTGTCACTCATGCGTACATAGGGATTACTATCTCCACGAACGCGATGAGATTCATTCCCCATCGTATCCATTCAAAAAAAATTATAATTATATGAATCACAATTTTTTTTTAATGACATGATATAATTCTAGATATGAATCAGATACAATACATCCATAATAAATATTTCTCAAATAACAATTAATATAAAGGAAAACGAATTTGTTAACACCTAAAACGACGATAATTATAAGATATTATTAACAAAGCAATGTTAAAAGATCATATGTGATATCATATTAATGTATATGATTCTTTTATAATTTAATAACAATTATTTCACCATTATACAGGAGGTTAACCTGCCCTCTACCAAAGAAAATTACAAGGTAAGGGTTAATTCGATAATCTCTTCATTATTCGAGGTTGATTATACGTAATTATTTACTAGGACCTCTTTATCATCCACATCCATGTTTCCTAAAAATGTATTTAAAAACATTCTTACTATTTTATAGACTATGGTTTAAATTAATTTATACCCTTTTTTACTTTTTATATGATTTTAATAAAGGAATCATTTTGTCGTTTTCCAAACGAGGTCATGTTTAACCTTTTCGACAAAATTAAGGTAAGAATGACTTTTGTTAACTTATACGGTAGGTATGACTATTTTATGCTGTTATAAAATCGTTGAAGATTCCCTTACAATCTTATAATAGTATTTTCAAAGTAAATGTTTTATTTTTTAATTATGCGACTTTAAATTATAAAAAAAAGAGATAATTATCTCAAATAGTTTTGATTTCATCTATGTCAACATCTGTGGATGGATTTTAAGCTTATTTGAAGTTGATTTATTTCAATACAGAACATCCATATAGTATTTATGGTTTTGTGTTATGTTTGATGCTGGATGTGTTATTTTTATACCATTCATGGTTTATGGATAATGTATTGACATTTCTTATTCTATTTTTAATACAAATGTTTATGTTATGTTTAAACCTGTTCATATGTGGAATGCGTTGGACATAATAATTGAAGAGGGGAGCCCGTTATAGATCCTCGATGGATCGGCATGTCTCATTAGAAAAACTAGTGTTTTGTCACAAGTCTTTGAAAAAATCTTATTTGTAGTCTTGGCACAAGGCCTTGACTATGTGGTTTTGATAGTCTGGCATTATTCATTCCATCATTATGAATGTTGTTATTGATATTTCATGTGATTATTTGACTAGTATAATATCCATGTGAATAAGTAAACGGAATTATTTCATTTTATTTTTTCCATATTAAGAAAATGTTAATGTTTAAAAGTCTTTTTTTAGTTATACATTGCCTTAAATGTTTATGATTATTTATGAATGTTTCTGATATATTGTTATCCTTACCGAATCTAAACTCACCCCTTTCGATGTTTTATTTTTCCAAATATGTGATGAATTATTTTATGACTGACCTTTAGGGATTGACTGAGGGGATATGAGTGTGGGCTATGGAGACTTTGTGGTTGTAGTTTTTCACTTTATGAGGTAATATAAGACTTATTAATATATCTAGTGTTTCCAATGCTACTAAACTAATTTATCTTTTGAGGCATGATCTTTTGTGATCATTCCAATGTTATGTAATAATGCTCCGACTCCGGGTAATATGGGTCGGGGCGTTATATTTTATTATTTTAAATATCTTTTGTTAAATTTTTTGTGATAATTCTTCCTAAATCCAGAAGAAATTTATTACAGTAGTAGTTCATAATAAAAATATATTTTTATATAAGCCAAAGTTAATCAAGCCCCCATATGACCTGAATTACAAAAAATAATCTTAGTATTATGTATCTTCATGCGTTTGATAGCCTTTGGGTTATCATAGATAAAGTTGAACATATTTGGAAGTTTGAGAAGATTGGTGTTGATGTTATATTCTTAGTATTTCCACTAATTTGAAGGTGTCACTGCTACTATAACTCATATATTAGATGGATTGTTGGTACTACTGATTTAATTGTGTTGAAACATTCAAAGAAAGAATAAATGTTTAATAAATAATGTTCCAGAATTAGTCATGATTCTATTTTTATTAGAAAAATAATATAATTCTGTGTTATATTAATGTTTTGAATATGTACATGTGGTAAAATAATATTCATCCATTTCAAAAGATAATGAATAACATCATTCATCTTATCCACTGTTGTGAAAGTTAGTGGAAGTCCAAACATCAATAGAGAACATGAAAAGTGGGTTCAAAATTGAGGAACTTTGATGAAAAATGTACGTGCATCAATATTTTCCCATTCTTGACAGAGATATGTTGAGATTATTTTTTTGAATCATAATGAGGGGTATGACTATCTGAATAAGGAATTGGACCATATTGAGAAGAATGTAACATGGGAGTTGGTACCCAAGTTTAAGGATCTAAAGAATTTGGTGTTCCAAAATTAGATTAATGACTAAGTTCATGTTGTGATAAATAATGAAATACTTGTATGAAAATGATACTTACAAGATGAAGTATTGTATTTTGATAAAACCATTAAACCAATTTTAATAATTGAAACTATTAGAATATATCATGCTATTTTACATCCAAAAATAAAGACATCATTTTTAGATGGATTTCAAGTCTTTTATATTAATGACTAGTTATGAGTGGAGGTATCAATTATAAAAAATTCATGTTTCACTCTTATAGTATAGTTGAATTATATTTATAGTTTAAATAAGAGCATATTTGGGTAGAAAATTCCTATAAGAATGAGAAATTCTAAACTGGACACTTGTATAAAAATGATCATTTTTAAAAATGATTTGATGGATAACACTATTTTCATTAAACACAACAAATAGATATCTATTATTATTATTATTTTATTTAGGTAAAATTATACATTATTGATTCAATGGAGAAAATTGTGTATAATTTTCCATATAATTTTTTTTTTGAAATGGCCATGCTTATTGAGATGAGGGTCTTTATTAGCCTACCAATTTCTTAAGAGTGAGCTCAAATTCATCATTCTCAAGAGTAGTATGTTAGGGAACATCATTAACAGTTTGAATGGATGGATTCAATGATAGTTTCTATACAATATTAGTTGGAACTAAGATATCCATTAGTAATAGAAGAATGGAAAGTGATATATGAAAATATTGGATGGTGTTTAAAAGTAATTTTAACATGGAAGAATCATGGTTTGATATAGATTATGCAGTTACACATTGTGTTAGGTATCTATGTCCCCCAAAAATCCCCATTTCAATTCTAAAATATATATGAAACATAAAAGGTTCAATAGTTTTCTCATTGAAATTAGAAAATAACAGGATTCATAATCTATTAAATTTCATAGATGTTGATTTGGTAGGTTGTATTGATTAATATAAAGATACTAACAATAGATTTTTCGTCTTTGATGATAGGAGAGTCTGTTTACACACAAAGAAGAAAAATTATATCTTCTTGGCCATTATAATTAAAAAATATATATTTAATACTCATTCCACAACCGAATTGATCTACACATAGACTCTGATAGAAGATCTCAAGGTTGGAGTGAAGTTTCCACTACTTAATAGATGTGAAAATAAATGTTTGTTTAATCCTTATAGGAATTCATATTATAATTAACAATCTAATCACATTAATATAATGCATCACATCATTTGGGACTCTGCGGAATGAAATGAAATGAATTTTGAATTTGTTCTTACCAAGGAGAAAATTGCTTATAAATTCACCATGGAACTGTCGAAACATTAACTTCTAGCACTTTATTTCATGTTCTAATTTAAACATATTATTTATTGAGTATATGCTATGTTGTTTTAGTCTAAAAAATCCCCTTTTTTTATTTGGAATTTTTTTATCAAATTGTGGGAATGATTTAAATAATAATTCTAATTATTATCTATCTATTAATTTATCCCCAATGGTGGAGGAAAAAATTTAGGTTTAGTGTTCCATTATTATTTTTTGAAATTTGGGGAGTGATATCATATGGTGAGTAATGTATTTATATATATTTATTCAAAATTTATATAAATTAATTCAGCATCGTTCATGTCTGTACTATTTTTTAACTTTTTTGAAGTGCATTAATGAAATTTATCAATAGATCTTATGATATCAGATCATTGTAGTTTTGGAAAATACTTAAGTGATTATTATGTATTTTTTAGGATTATGGTGAATATAATATGTTGATTTAAGAATCATAATGATAGGTATAGAAGATAAAATGAATATAAAATAATTCCTTAAAGAAAATGTCACAAAATTATTCAATATTCTTGATTCTAATAATGAATTCAATATAGTGGGTTTAAAATAATTGAATATTGAATGAATAATATAATATTTAGGTTAATTTATTTCTAAAAACATCCCAATGGAGGTGGATTGATGATCCCAAGAACTATTTTTCAGTTGCGGGGTTTTGGGTTGACTGTTCAATTTATGAAGAAGTGGGTGTAATGTAATGAAATGAATAAATTGGATATGGTATATTTTATTATATTTTATTGTCCACATGTATATCATATTTAAAATCACATTAATATAATTTATATTATTTTATGTTAATGTTTTTGGACGCTTGGGGGCATATGAATAATGTTCAAAGTTTACTTGAGTTAGATAAGAAGGATTTGATATTGATTGGAGGATATATTTTAAGAATTTATTTAATTCAGTAATTTCAGGAGACATCAAATCAACATATGTTCCATAATGTGTATGAGTCATTTTATGGTTCATATGAGTGTTTTTGATACTATGTATAATTTATTCCATATTCTATATGAGTCATTCGATCTAGTGCATGAGTTATTTCAATATGAATAATAGTCAATGGAATCCATGTAGGAGTTATTTGGACATGTGTATGTGTCACATGAGAATGTATTTTAGCCATTTGAATCCACGTATAATCCATTTGGTATTATAAAAGAGGAAGCACTTAGATATTTTGTAGGAATATTTCAGAATGATTTTTTTTAATTTATGATTATAGAGAATAAAATTATTTGGGATGAAACCTATGTTCTTTGTTCATAGTTTGGACATAAAAATTTTATTTATTGTTTGAAAAGGGAGAATTACATCCACGCTATGAATAAATGTTTTCAATGAAGTGAGAAGGAATAGTTAGTGTTGTAACTACAAGGTAATATAATATACACTCATACTATGTCATAGTGGCCAAATTAATTGTTAAAAAAGAATAAATATGAATAGGTAAGAGATAAATGAAATTTAGAAATAATTTAAAATAAGTTATAAAAATAAAATTAAAAATAAAATTGAAATTTAAATACTATTATCGAGGCTTTTATGAAGAAAAATAAATAAACTAATAAATGAATATATTTTTTTACACTCATAAATTATAAGAAAAGAATGAAATAGGAATAAGTATGGGTGTTTAAATTGATATATAATGATATAAAAGAAAAAAATAAAAATAAGATCCAAATACTACATTTTTTAGAACACCATTCAGGATTGAGATTTATATAGAAGAATATGATGTTTCATATTGTGTTGTACAAGGAAATTGAAGAGGAATATTTATACAGTGAAACAAGGGAATAAGAAGAAGAAATTATCACACTAAATAACTTGATATAAATCAATCTTGTGAAGGAATATTCATCTCTTATCTATTATTTATATCATTATATTGTATGTGATGAACATGGATGAAGGATACATAAATTCACCCCCAGGGGAAGTGAAATGTGAGTTCATGGATATAACATTATCTCTTATAAAAATAGGATGAAAAAAATTAGTAGGTTGATCTCAGGGTAATATATATCCCACCAAGTATTTACATTTAAATCATGAGTGTTAATCCTTATAAATAAATGCACTCATTTTTTGTATGGTTTTTGGTAGTTAGTGTGGAAAAAAAATCACTCGTCTTAGGTGGTGAGAGTTTTTTGATAAAAACATAAATAATAATTAATATCACTATTTTAACCTCTATCAGATATCACTCACAGATAATGTAGGTGGTTCCACATATAGTTTTATTGTTTATAAATAGATATATATTTTTGGTGTTTCTGGTTAGTATATGCATTGGCGATATATGTTTATTACAAGTTGATATTGGTTAGTGCCTCTGATGTTGTCTGATATTACTACACAGTGAATGTAATTATACCCTAGAATGTTGAAGGAGGTATTGGGGAAGGGACACTTTGATAAATTACATCTAAGGTGATATCCCAGGGGGTCAATTCATGTCTTATTTATATAAGAGACATAGAGTGAAAGGGACATAGCTGAAAGTATGTTTTCAATTGTGGAATGGTTTGGTACTCTAAGATGATAAGTTAAATGAGGTTATAGAGTCGGTTTATATTATAAATACCTAAAAAAACTGTTGAAATAATACTATGACTGATATCTTTCTTAACACACAATACATAAATTTAAGCAAACTATACCAGAAGATATTATTTAAATACAATCATTATAACCTAGTCATAGAAAATGAATAATGAATAGAAGAAAAATGTATTATTAAAAATATTAATAATGGTTTTATTTTATTAAAATTTATTTATTAATGTATGCAAAATTTTAACTCAACTTTTAGTGAAGTAATTTAATTTTTAAAAAATATATTTTCTTAAAAAATAATGTTTATTTCACTTTTTCATCCAAATTATATGAATTTTCTTTTAATTTTTTTCATTTTATTTTAGGAAATGAGAATAAGTTTTAATTTTATAATATAAATATCATCATAGTTTGAATTTTTGGATTTTTTCTAAATGTTTTATTTTTTAATGAAGATTGAAAAATTCCAAATTTTATAAAACAACCATTAATTTTCATTAAATCCTATAATTTAAAAAGTACAATTATGTTTATAATGTTATCTCAATGTAATATTATTATAATTTTATTTTATATAATATAATTAATTACGTAGAAATTAACATTATAATTGAATTATTTATATGTTCATTTTTAGACTTAAAAATATATTTATCTAAAAAAAAGAAATTTTCGTTGTGTTTTACACACTTATATTAAAATTAATTTTTGTCACTTCTACTAATTGTGTCTTATGAAATGTATTTCATATTGAAAATTATATTATAATGTGAACATAATTTTTCATCAATATTAATAGTAATCGTGATAAATAATTTTCTCCTTGGTAAGGGTTAATTCTGTAAAACATGGTTAAAATAATGTGGTAAAACATTGAAATAATAGTAAATTTTGAATTTATCCTATTTTATAAGTGTTTTTCATAAAAATATATGTTTATTAAAAAAAATATATTTTTAAATTTATGACCAATCATTGAATTTAAATTGAATGGTTATATTTTATTCATATTTAAATCAATTTTGGTATTTTTATTCATTAGATTGGATGGAATATTCCATTAGGTTTTGGTGTGATAAAAATAACTATTTATTTGTTTATTAATTAAAAAAAATCATTGAAACCAATCTTTGATTTTATTTCATTTTAAATTAGGTTTTAATCTTAATCATATATTTTCCTCATAATATTTTTTCTTCATTTTTCATTCATATATTATGAGTAATTTATACCAACTATAGCAATCCAATCATATAAAATAGATTCCCGATTTTTAATTATCACATTTTTTAAAATTCTAATTTTATTTTTACTCATATAATTATGTCATTTTTTTAAAAAATTACATTATCATGGTTATTGTTTAAATGGGTTTTTAGTGGTTTTAATAGGAGATAAGGAGTAAAATGAATCCAAGAGTTATCTAAAAATCATTTTTGAGTATATATAGAAACTACAACTCCTTAAATTTGTATATGGGGTTCTTTGGTTCCACTATAGATATTTATTATTTTTATATAATCATATAATTATGTTATCTATTTGAATAATTGTGTTATCATGGTTAAGGTTAAAATGAGTTTATAGTTGTTTAAATAGGAGATAAGTATTAAAATGAAACGAAGACTTGTATAAATGTCATTTTTGAGTATATTTAGACACTTTAACTCCTTATATTTGTATATTGGGTTCCTTGGTTCCACATTACATGATTATAATATATATATATATATATATAATTTAATATTTTATATAATTCTACATGTATCATTTCCTCACTTTATTAAAAGATAACACCTCTGCTCTCTCCTCCACACCTTAGGATATTTTAAGAAAAATAAATACCAAATGAAATACCTTAATACATTCCTTAATAACCTCATCCATCATAGATTATTTCTAAAATATGTCACATTCAGGGCTTAATGTGTAATCCTGAAGACCTTTCTCCATAAAAAGGTAAAAATCATAACCAACTACTTCGAACAAATTTTCTCCTTATAAAAGAACTAAACATTTTTTAGCTATCACAAAAAAATAACTAAACTATCTTAAATATTCTGATATTTTATAATTATTTTTGTAATACCATTTTCCATTACTCTCATATCATATAGAAAGTGAAAACATCACTCGTGCATACGTACTGCTTACCATCTACACATTACGGTGTAATTTGTTCTTTATATACATCCACTTAGACAATTATAATGATTAATATAATGAATATATATGATACTATTTAAATAAATATAGGTAGGATTTTGTTATTTATAATTCAACTTTTTACCCTTCTACTCGTTAAAAAACAAAAACGCTAATCGTGTGTACGTCTGTACTACCACCTATACGAAGCAATGTGATTAATATTTCAGGTATTCCATTCTAGTATGATTCTAAATATATATATTATTATATTATATTTTTTTATATCTTGATTAATATGGTTGAGATGATGTATCTATGTGAAGGGTACAAGTATTGCAACTACAAAATGAAAACATACAAGACAAATAGAGAAGTAATCACCCAAAATAGGCACTTTAATAAATAATTATTAATAAATAATTTCTATGATGTTTTAAGTAAATAATATTTTTAATGGTATCTATTATTATGGTTTTTTCATTAATTTATAATAAATATATATTTATTATACATTATGTTCACTCATGTAAAATGAATTTTGGACCTAAGGTGATATTTTATAACACAATCCCATACTTATTCAAGTTAGTTTAAGATTAAAATTTACATGGAGGGAATAATATGATAATTAAATGATATAATTCATATATTTTCGTATAATATAGTTATTTATGATTTTTATAGTACTTGGATCAATTTTTACCTAATTTAGAACGTAAAAGCACTCAAAAATGTTTTTAGGGAAAACCATATAGGTTTTCCCCTTTAGTAGATAATAATTTTCGTTCATGTGAAATGTTTTAGATAATGTATTTAATATTACCAAATGATTGAAAAATTAATTTTTTATTGTTATTATATTTTTTATAAAAACATTCAAATATGTATTTATGTTTTTCACTACACGATACTTAAAAATTATACAGAACATGTTAAAGAAATCATTTATTATAAAATAAATAGCATGAATAAAATTTACCACTATTAGGATCACTAAATTATTTCATAATTACATTATATATTTATATATTTATTTAAAAAAGTGTTCATTCATAATTTTTTTTTAATTTTCTATATTTTAAATAAGTGATTTGAAAATAATTGGGGTATTTTCTGTAATAATTTTTGTTGTTATATTTTTTTATGTATTTTCAACTATTTCAACATTATCAAATTAATATTATATTTTAGAATTGATATAGTATAATTAAACCATACACTATATTTATCTAGATGGTTTTTGATCTGTTTGACCAGGGAATGATGTGGTATTATGTAATCTAGTTCCTCTAACACAAACATCTATTAATTATTATGGAATATT
This sequence comes from Viscum album, assembly GCA_963277665.1. Lineage (NCBI taxonomy): Eukaryota > Viridiplantae > Streptophyta > Magnoliopsida > Santalales > Viscaceae > Viscum > Viscum album. The sequence continues at coordinate 302,867,568 of OY728153.1, read as the reverse complement.
GATTAGGATGTATTATTATTCATATGATTATTGAATTTGAATTATTATGTGATGTGTGGGGACTAGAATTATATAACCCCTTGATACATAGATATGTCTGTGGAGATAAACATGTTTGATATTTGACTAAATCCATTCCATTTTTTGCAAGATGTCTTGGCATGAGAACATGAAAATATGTTTAATATATACTGGCTAGATAATTGAATGGAACGATTATGATGTAAAAAATTATGCATTACATAATTATTAAATTAGATATTTAGGTGCATGTGATTATATAAATAGTAAAGATATATATGGATATGTTTTAAGCTTATGTGAAAACATATATTGCATTAATTGATTATCATTTAATTGTGCCTTATTTTTTATCACATATTTTTGATATGATAGCTTCTGATTAATTAATATCCTTGATAATAATTTGAGCTCAAACATTTTATATGTCTCCATTTCCAATAGTTCAATGAATTTTATCATAATGGATATGAAATGATATGATAAAGAGAAAATGATTTGCTCAAAAAATAATAGGGTGAATTTTATGTTTTCAACTATAATGGGTGATCAAAGCATAAATCGAGTTTTACTATCAATATATTTTTTTACACAGTATATGACTTTCTATATATTGTTCCATTCTTATATAGTATTCATCGACTCTAGTATAATGTATTTAGGGTATATACAACTCATATCATGTACTTTTTTCTACAACCATTGGGAACTAGATATATGAAAAAATAGACTATATTTCATTATCCTATGATATACATTAGGAACATGTTTAATTGTCTGAAGATATCATAATTTTTTTTATGTATATACTATGTGATTATATGAGAAATAAATCGTTTTCTTGATAATATTAGTGGATATGGTTTTTTAAAATATTCATCTATGTCTAATAAACCAATAATAGTTGGTGAAATATATCTCGACCACCAATTGGGTTCATAGTGAATGGTCCCTTACTGCACACCTGGTTTGACAATATATGAGGATATTCAAAATTAATTCAATTTTTTTACAAACCATTATGATATATTTGATAATATTTACATGATTTTAAGATATTAAAAAGTATATTAAGCATCTGATTCAATGATTACATATGAATAAAATTTTAATTTTTTTTTGAATTTTTCACTAATTTAATAATTATACATTATTATTTATAGTTTCATGATCTAATATATTTTTTGAAATAGTTCATAAATAGCATCTAATATATGAAGAAGAAAATTTTTAATGACCAATAATTGATTTTGGAATATCCCTTGTGAGGAAGAATAAATTTCAACTATTGTAGTTGGTAGGATTAAGACATGATTATGATAGTTGACTCATGTTATGACCAATAACCTAGCAGGTATTTAACAAAATCTTTATTTACAACATAATTCTTTGATTTTGGACAACTTCAAGGGTAGAAACCTCCATCACATAATAGAACTAGAAATAAATAAATATTTGAACTATGTTTCATGTCTCTATAAAATATTTTTCTTGATTGGAGAAGAAAGAAAAAGAAAAAGGTTATTCGGGTGATGAATTGTTTAATGAAATAAGAATATCAATGGTTGTAATTTATAGAAAATACAATGGATGAGTAGGAGATATTGAGAATGGAATTGAATACTTTTATGCATATATTATTAAAAAACAAAATCTCCATGAGCAATGATTTTATATGGAAAAGAAAACTACTCATTCTATGAAATTTGCAAGTGGAATGTATTGCTTAATATAAGGAATACATTACAAGACCAGCGAGGAATGTTATGGACTATGTACATAGTTGATGAATTAAAATTTTAAGACAGTACAATAAGATTAATAAAAGCCTTTTAAGGGAACTATTCTGTGAAAAGTTTTCATTATATGATGATATCGTATCATGTGCCAGTGAGATGGACAAACAATTCTCTATATCCAATATTATAAAAGAAATATTGAGAATAATAAGAATAATTAGTATAATGAAAAATAAATTAGGTAAATAGAAATGAGGGGAGGATATTAATTCCCACATGATATAATTGTGGAATGAAATACCAAGGTAATTTCTTAATGGTAATTTGATTTTGGTTAATTTGTGCAATGAATGGCCATAAATCACAGGAATGAATGGGTAAGAAAGAAACCTACACTATTCATTATTTAAACTATAAGGATATGTGGAACTATGAAAATGAGTTCCCCAATAATCAATTATATGTAACATATAAGAGTCTAACGGACAAGGAAAAATATTATATAATTAGTATGGTAGAAGTTTAAAACCCTTATATTTTGTAAGTAAGAACAATGATCATGAAATCATACATTATTAGATTCCAAAACTACATATCCTTTTATATTTTCTAAGGATATCGAATTATCCACTAAAACAATGAAGATGTAATTTTATGTCAAGAATCTTAGTGGGAATTATATTATAATGAGAGTATATGGAGTTTTTTCTGTTAAAAAATATTCCCTAGTTTAAAAATTGGTTGTAATAATCATTAATGAATTGAAAAAAATAAAAAATTTTGGGATTCATTTAGTTTTTAGAATTTATTTAATTAGTAGATGATTCATAAAATTATATATAAATAATGATATTGAAATGAAAATGTTACACTAATACATTACCTTATTAATAATTTATGATCTTTTATCCCATCACTGATTCATAGTTTTATGGTTATTAAATTTTACACGACCATGTTCTCTATTTCTCATTATATATCCTTGGGTATTAGTATTTTTATCTATGTATATATTTTAAATTACCACCAATTTTATAATAATTTGGGAAGCATATTGTGTTTATTTAGGGTATAATTATGGTTCCTGTTTTTCAATCCCAAAGGAGGATTTATTATTCATTGTAACAATATTGTTTTCCAAAAAAGTTATTTATAAATAATGATCCCTTTATGACTATGATGAAACTGGTATGGTGAAATTTAGGGGGGGGGGGTTAATTTATCAAACTAAATGTTTTTATAAAAATACTATGCTAAATATCTTACTTAACATGCAACACTGAACATTAATAAAACATGCTAAAAATACGATTTGAATGTGCACATAGTTACCTAGCTTCCAAATTAGTGATATGAATATGAATAAATAAATTATGAAAAATATTTATATAATTTTAATAAACTTTTAATTTATTTATCAATCTATAATAAATATGTTGTCATTTTTTAATGTTATTTAATTTTTCGAAAATATATTTTCTTAAAGAATTGTTTTTATGGTTTCTTATGCCTTGAAATTATAATAAATTAATTGAATTTCTGTTAATTATTTTTATGAAATGAAAATAATTTTTAAAATATTAGTGTTAGTATTATATTATTTCCAATTTTTTGGATATATATAAAATTATTTATTTTTCTGTGAATTATGAAAATTCTGATTTTTTTAAAAAATTTATCATTTCTTTTCATTAAATAAAGTGATTTGAATGTTTCATTATGTTTTTAATTCCATGTTCAAGTAAAATTATTATAATTTAATTATATTTAATCTAATTAATTCTTTATGAATCTTTAATATACTTGATTTTGTTATACGTTCATGTTTATTGTTAAAAGAACAACTTTCTAAAAAACTGATTTTCATGTGTTTTATGAACTAATATAAATATTAATTTCAATACATTATAAAAATTGAATATTTTTAAAAGGATACTAAATTTGTAATAAAAATAATTAATTATACCATGTAATTTCGTGTTATATTTTTTTGTTATGAATATTAATATTTGTCAATATTTTTCTCCACTGTTTGGGTAATCTTTGTAAAAATGGATATAAATTTAGGGAAAAATATTAAAATATTTCAAAAAAATTATTTATCCTATTTTATTAGTTTTTTTGTTCATATACATGTATCTGGAGTTAAATATTTTATTATAAAATATTATTGTGAAAGTGAGAATTTGGGATTTCCTTTTGTGAGGATAAGTTATATTTTATAAAAATTTGATACTATTTATCGGTCTTTCCCTTTAATGGAATGGTTGGAAGATTAAATTTAGTTATTTATTAATAAAAAAGTCTAAATTCTAATTTTTATTTTCTATCACTCCAAAAAAGTTGTTTTAAAACTTTTTAATTTTTGAATTCATAGTAATATTATTTTTATGCTCAAATCTGGATGTTTTTAAAACCAATTTATCATGAATTTCAAATTATTATATTGTAAGTAATTTATTCCTTATATAAAAATTGAAATTTATAAAATTGATAAAAAATTATTTATTTATAATTTCAAAATATTTAATGAAGTACCTTCTTATTTGTTTCAGATAATTATGTTATAATGGCCCTATGTTATGTTATCACGATTAAGGATAAATTGGGATTAATGTTATTTACCTAGGATGGATTTTTTAAAATGCACCCAAGACATACCCAAATTTAATTTTTTATGTTTACATTAACTCTATTACACCTTATATATTAATTTCTGGTTCCATGGTCTAACATTAATTGACTACGATATATATATTATTTTATATTTGATGCAACTCCAAGTGTTCTCTTTCCCTCCGTTATAAAAGGACACCATCTGTAATCTATTATAAAAATATAATGAGCTATATATATCCTAAAATAAAATACATAATATCATTATATGTTCCTTAATTACATCCTAGATGTTCACCAATTTCCAAAATACCGCCAATTCAATTATTAAGTTGTAAACCAAAAGAGGTTTCTCAATGGAATGGTGTAACTCATAACCATGTTCTTTCAAATTTATTTCTTCTTATACATAATATATATATATATAACCATAATAAAATAATAACTTAATTATAATCAATGTACTCAAATTTTATTATGATTACGGGTTATCCATTTTCAATCACTTTTCTAACATTTTAAAATCTAAAACCTTGATTATGTGTACGTATGACTTTCCATGTCAACATACTAGTGGAATTTATTTTTAATCACTATTTTACATGTATGTATATAAGGATGGAAGTAATGAATATATATTACATTTATGAAATATGTTGTTTTTGGCAAATAAAATATTTCATTTACCCTTTTACCCTTCCATTCATTAAAAAATTTATAAGTCACTCTTTCTTATGTGTAGACTACCACCTCTACAAAGTGATGTGATTCATTTTTCATGCTTTAAATTGAATTATGATTTTATATATATATATATATATATACACGGAACACGTATTCTATTTTATCATGAATAATATTCTATAAATGATGAAACCGTTATAAATATTCAAGGATCCAATCTACCAAACAAAAAGTTAGATGAGAAATGAATCTGTTTTCAATCAGATCAATGATTTTTATAATGAACTGTTAATAAAAATGTGATAAGATTTTATATTTAATTTATATATCATATTATATATGTTATTATGGTTTTATAATATATTTATAAAAAATCAAGATTTACCATATAGGAGACTCGAACATATATGAAGTAGTTCATACTTGATTTATGTGTTTATTTCATAATCTCGTCATTATTGGGGTTTTTATATATATTAAAATTCAGTTGAAACAATTATATTATATTTCTAGAAAAAAACTAATTTATTCTACCATATATTTTTATATGTTTTGTGTATTAGTTTTGTTATTACCACCTCTGGAATCCAAAAAAGACAAAAGAATGTTTTGACAGAAAACCATCATTGTTTTTCTATATGATGGAAATCAATTTTCTTTAATGTGTATATCATTAACAAATGGTTCTAAATATTATTTCCCTATTTCAGAATTATTTATTAATTTTTTTTACCCATTCTTGAGTTTCTATAAAAAGTTTTAGAGGAATCTTCTTTTCATTTTCCAAATTTGGTATAAAAGTTTTTTTTACAGAAAATGAGAAAGGCATATTTTTTTTACACACATGACCTAAAAAATATTTCCCAGCATCATTCCGACTAAATTATTTTAATGTTAAATTAAAATTTTTCTTATTTGTTCAAAATAAAAATGTTTTTCCTAATACATTGGTAATTTTTATATTTGGAATTACTGGTTTCAAAATAAAATGGGTATTTTTCTCAAGAAATCCTCCATTAATATTTTTAATGTATTTTTTACTATGGAAATATACTATGATGAATATTATAATTTTATGATGATATAATTTAATTATAAAATAATACATTCATATCTAGTGGTTATATGATTAGTTTTACTAGGGAATGTTTTGAAATTCCCTATTATTGTTATTATAATATGGATAGTTGTTGATTATAAAGTCATGATGTTTATGTTATATTATTTATTCATATGATGAATTAATTATAATTATTATGTGAAGGGTGGGCCCCAAAACATGTTTCCCTTTGATGAATATCATCGGTATTATGGGACAATACAAGTTGGGTATTTTTCGAAGGGCTTACACATTTATATAATATGTCTTAGTATGACGACAATAAAGTTTATTTTTGATTTCATGGATTGATGAATCAATGTATATTTAAGATATTAAATATATGCATTACATAATTATGAAATATTTTACTAATTTTCATGTTATTATTAAATGTGTACCTATATCTATGGATATGATTCGAGATCACGTGATTATTTATTTAGAAGTATTTGATCTTAATTTATTCATTATATATTATCCATAAAATATTTATTTTATTATATTTTACATTAAATTATAGCCTTACTGAGGTCCATAGATCACATGATCAATATTTTTCTTTTCCCCATTGATACAAAGAAGTATAAAATGAATGTTATGTCAGATGTTTTATAGGAAAATTATGTTCACAATGATTACAATATTTTGAATTTTCTATTTTCAATTATAATGTGAGATTTAGAAATGTATCTATTAGAATAATACTAATAAACTATTTAGTGCCTTGTGATGTGATTACATAGATCTAGTTAAATGTAAATAATGTAAAAAATAACTATCAGCAACTGTGATAAGGGTTGTTATTTTTGGTTTCTGATAATGTTTTGTTGAAACCATGAGAACTAGATTAAAAAAAACAAATAATGTATTACCTAACACTATAATAGGCTTTGAAGATATATCTTTTTATAAGATAACATTCTAAAAATTTATTAAGGTGTATATTATGTATTTTCCTCGAAATACATAATTGTCTTGATGATACAAGTGTATGTGGTTCTAAAACTAATGATTGTAGTTGTTATAACCCTAAAAATTCTTGGTGGAGTACACCTCGACCATCATTTCGGTACGATGTGAATGGGACCTTTTTTCATACTTGTTTTGAAACTTCAAATTGATATAATTGGACTAATTAAAATATGATTCAAAACTATTAAAAAAAATAGAAACTATTTTTATAATTTGAACATATTATAAATGATACTAAGTTTATAATTCTAATATTGGCTATGCATAAATGTTCAACTTATGATAAGTATTTTAATGATTCCATAATTTTAAATTAGGATTCATAATGTTATGATATAATATAATGTATTACATTGATTATAAATATAATCTAAGAGAAGTAAAATAAATCATGTAAACACCTAATAGTTAAATCCGGATCTGCAACTAAAGAAAGTCAACATGAGATGTTTTTTAGTTGAGTAGATTTTGAATATTTTATGATAGTTGAGTCTGGTTATGGAAATTATCTATTCATTTAATGAATAGTCTTGTATATAAAGATATTATTATTTGATGCATTGACTCTTCATTTGATAGAAAACACCATAATTTAATGGGTCTAAAAATCCATTGATTTTAAAATTTTTTAACAAATATCTAGAATTGATAATACAGGATTTCATAATTAATTAATGGAAAATGGTTATTCTGAATTTGTATTATTTAAATGGATATGAGGATAAATTATTTCCATTGATTCAAAATAAAAACGAAGAGGATGAGAAATGGGAGATTTAATGGATCATTTTTAATGAGATACTCTTGGAAAATACTCTCCTCTTGAGGAACAAGATGATATAGAAATTAAATAGCTAAATATATGATATTAGGAAGAAGAAATTATTATTGATTTTGAGGTATAATTTACAAGATTAAGAAGTCTTTCTTGGGTCTACATACATAATCCAAAATATATGATTGAAAATTTATTTTATGGTATTAGTCTAATTATTTTAAGGGAACTAGCCTCTCAATAGTTTTAATCATATTTTGATATGGAATTATGTTCAATCGGGTTGGAGAAAAACGTCTCCAAGTATTATATTTTCAATGGTAATAAAGAGAAAGAGAGGACGAATATGAACTATGAAAAAATAAATGAGGTGATGGAAAAAAGGGAAGGATGGAACTTCTCACTTGTAATAATTTTTGAATAAAATATCATGATACTTGATTGATTCGACTGAGATATTTCATTATATATAGAGATAATGTCTATAAATAACGTTAATTTATTGGTAACTATAAATACTATAATGTTATATGATACAAATATAAATAGTTGGGTCAGTGGGAAATTGAATTTCTTAGAGTCTAGGGAATATACCACTGATGTGTCTAATGTTGTTATTCCATGATTATGAAACTATAATAACTATTGTTTAAATACCTTAATGATATCATTTTAGGTAATTTTTATATCTAAAAAATACTTTTCATAATTCTATACCTATACAATCATATTTATTTTCCTTGGATAGTGAATAATCTATTGACCCTCTATGTATATAATCATCCATCAATTCACCTAGTTGGAGTCTTTTTATAATAATAATATAACATGAAATATCATTTATGAAGATAAACTATTCCTTAGTTGAAAGCATGGTTGTTATAACAATTTTTTCTTAAATATAATTCTTATTTTTGTGATTTAATTAGTTTTAATAATTTTGGAATTTATGGATGATGCACAATATAATATAATAAAAGAGTCATAAAATAAAACATTTATTCTTTTACATTAACTTCATAAGAATTGGCCATCTTTTAAACCCTCATGATTGTATGGTTTAGTGGTAGTTAACATTCTCAAAAAAATCTATCACTTCATACTCATAATTATGTGTTATTTTGTCCTATAATTCTATATTTTATCTTCTTGTAAATCGTCTTCTTATCTCGAAACCCTATTAGGTTTTACATCAGGTAAGCTTTATGTTTCCTACATCACATTTTTAATTGATGTTTTGTTATTCCTTGCAATGACTTCAGTTATTAAAAACGGAATTTATAATATTTAACCATTGATAAAATAGTTAAAATTAAAAGGTTGTAATTTATTTAAATGAGAAGACTTTAACACTGTGGAAAATTTGTTTACAAGAGTACAATTCTTGATAGCTTTCTTAACACATAACACCAATCTTCAATCTAACTAAAGTAAATATAATTTTTAAATGTGGTTATTTTAATATAGTTAATAAAATTGTGTTATGAATAGTTTTAAATATATTATGAAAAATAAATATAATTGACTAATTTAATTCATAACAAATATGTTCCCATTTTTTAGTAAAGTCGTCTTATGATAGAAAAATATATTTTCTTAAAAAATGTTTTTAATGATTATGGTATAATAAAATTATAGTTAATTTATTAAATTAATATAAATTTTATTTTAGGAAACTAATATCACTTCCAAACTATTATTTTTATGATTATTTTAGGGACAATATTTGTGATATATCTAAAATATTTTATTTTCAATAACAAGATAAAAAACTATAATTTTTTTAAAACTCTCTTTTATCTTATTTAAATAATGTAATTTAAAAGTATCAGTATGATTTTATTTTGAAATTAATGTAAGATAAATCCAATTTAATTAGTTATATTATTATTAATTACAATGTAATTGAAATTATCCATGATTTCGGTATATGCCCATTTTTGGGCTTAAAAACCCATTTTTCTAAAAAATGGATTTCGTTTTTGTTCATTGAATGATGAAACAATTTGATTGAAAATATATATAAATTGAATATATTTAAATGGATATAATGTTTTTAATAAGATAATATAATATTATGCAATAAGTTCAGCCTGTGTAATGGTCATTATGAATAGTGGCAGTGATAAATATTTGTCTCCTCGGTAAGGGAAAATCACTTTGAAATGTGTTAAAACTATGAGAGAAAACAATAAAATCTATCTAAAACATTTTTAAACCTACTATCTGTGTGATTTTATAATAAATAAATTTTAATGTAGTCAAATTCCATATTTCTTAATATTAATTTGGAATTGATAACCCAAACATTACTTTTGTGAAGATAAGTAATATTTTAATAAAAATTTAAAAACCACTTTCACCATTTTATTTAATAGAATTTTGGGAATATAAAAATCATTCATGAATTGAAAAAAAGGTCAAAAATTTTTATTTTTATATTACAAGTGATTTTATTTTTTGAAAACTTATTTATTATATCATTTCGTGGAAAATTTATTTTTATGTCTCAATCAAGTATTTCTCTAAAAACTATTATTGAGGAATTTTATTATCGTATACTAAAAAAAACATCTTCCACCAATAAAATATATTTTTTTAAGTGAATTAAAATTTTTAAATCACCATGTATTATCTTTTTTAGACGTATCCTTTTATTTTTGTTTATATAGTTATGTACTCTTGGTAAAAAGTTAAATTATCTTAGTTAATGTTAAAATTTGATAAATTGATATAGCTGTGATATAAGATATAAAATTAATTGAAAACCTACATGAATATGATTTTTATAATTTATTTAAATATTATAAAAGATAATATTTGAATAATCAGTGACTCGATTTCACATTATATGTTTAGGATATATATATTAATCATTTTATTAATTCCATGTGTGTCATTTACCTACCTTATAAAAAGATACCACATATCCTCTTTTTCTCATTATTAATGAGGTTTATATATTAGTAAATACCTGATATCATACCATTTTTCTATTCCCCCATTCCTAGAACTTATTTTTATAATAAAATATCCAGTGTTCATTGTTTAAGGACTAATTCAATAAAGGATAATCAATTATGTTGTAAAATACATAACTGTGTACTTTAACATTTTTTCTTATTTTAATTATTATAAATATATTATAACAGTCCTAAAATAATATCTCCATAATAATAAATATTTTATCTGGGTATTATTTTTACGGAACAAACATTTTCCACCATTTTCTTATCTTACTGAAAGTTGAAACACTAATCGTGCATACATATGTTTATAGTCTCTATATAGTGGTATACTTATTTTTTCATCACCATTTTACATCGATAACAATAAATAAAAAATATAAATAATAACTATTAAATAAATAGGGTCGTAAAATTATTATATATAATTTAACTTTTCATTATTAAACATCTTAAAAAATGATGTCGTCATATTGTGTAATTATGGACTCCCACCTCTACCAAGAAATGTGAATCATTTTTCTTGTCCTCTATTCTGGGATGATAAAAAATTATGAAATGAAATATATGATACATAAATAATGTTTAAATTTATAAATATTAAGGATCCATTAGAAAAATACAATTACTAGAACTAGCTAAAATAAATATACATTAAATAAGTTGATGTTATCACCTGTAGTCGTGATTTCAATAAAGAATTATTTATAAATTACTGATAAGATATTATAAGTAAATAATATATTTTATGATATATATGAATATTATATTTTAATATTTAAATAGTAATAATATATTTATTATATAATAGGTTTAAAAATGTTTGAATAATGTGTGACAAAAGTTAATATTTTATTTCACAATCACATCATTATTCAGGTTTATTTAGGGTTAATGTTTTAATTGAAGAAAATATATGATTTCTCAATAATAAACCAATTATATTGTATTATACTCTATTTATTTCAATTGTTTTATGTATCACTACAATTTTTACCTTCATTGGAACTCAAAAAGAAAAAAAATAATTTTTTTAATGACAACTAACCTTATTTTGTATTTGGTAGAAAACTTTTGTCTTCCATGTGCATGTTTTGCTTACAATATATTCAAGAATATATTTTCTATTATATAATGTTATATTAATGATTTTTTTTCATGTTTGAACTTGTACAAAAAAATTGAAGGTAATATTATTATCATTTTTAAAATAATATAATTTATAAAATTTACCAAAAATATAAAAAGAATATTTGTTTTAAAACACCATGTATGAAAAAAAAATTCCCACTTTCAAGAGCACTAAATTATTTAAAAAATCCCTTATAATTTTCCATATTTCTTTCCAAAGTAAATATTTTTTCTAATATTTTGTAAATTTCTATATTTTTATAAAGGACTTTTATAATAAAAATTTTATTTTTATCAATAAATTTTTAATAATATTTTTAAACTATATCATCTATGTCAACATAATTTGATGAATCTTATGATTTACTAAGAATAAAATCAAACAATACCATCCATAATATTTAATTGGATTGAGTATGATCAGTTTGAATGTGTAAGGTATTGATATTACATATTATATTTCATTTAATATGAATAATTATTGAAATTAAGGAATATTTATTATACTATTTTAATTAATCCTATGATGAATGTATTAAACCTATTAAGTTACAGGTTCATCCCTAAATTATGTAGCCCCATGATCCATTGATTATTCACTTTAAAAAACTTATTTTATGATTTTTCCATGACCCTTCCTATTTATTTAATATATATTAGAACATGCCCATGATGGTATGTTTTTTATGTCTTAGAATAAGGCCTCGATGATAAGTTTAAGATGTATGGCACTATGAATTGCATAATTATAAAATTAGTAATTAATGTCAATGTGATTACTCATTGTTTTCTTATATCCACGAATACTTTTTTAGCTCATGTGATTATTTATATGGAAATATTTGATAATCCATTATTCATGAAATATTATTCATTTCTGATTTATATTATGACAGGTTCCACTGTAGGAATACCCTTAGAGAGAATATAATCTCACCCAATTTCATATATTTCCTCTTCCCCATGATTCCAATAATAGTAATTTGAATGATATAAATGATATCTTATATATATAAAACATTCTTCAAAGAAAATAATATATTGTAATTTATGGTTTCAACATTAAATTGATATTCTTTTTGGAATCTAGTTTACTAAGTATACTAATCTATTAGGTCTCTTGGGATGTGATTTTTTGTATCTAGTACCATTTTCAAAATGTTACCACTATCTACAGACTATGGATATATTGGTTGCTACCCATAAAATAGAAACATTCATAGGTGTGGTAGTCAATATATTTTTTTCTATGACTCAAATAACATGTTTTCAACTTGGAATAGTATGAAATCAATTTTAGGGTGAAATAAAGTTGGTACAAACATTATATAATAGTAAATTATGATATTTCATTTTTTCATATGTTATATCATTTATAAATATTGTAACCCTTTTTGGGATCATGCTCTCAAATAGAGGTTGTTACACACATTCAAATAGATCATGTTTAGAGGAAGGGTCATGATATGCCAATGAATGGTCTCGATATACTCACAAAATGAAATTTAGAACTATGATTTAATTTTAAATAATCATCTGAGAGATATATATACCCCATGATTTTAGGTTGTTACCCATATTTTATTATAATCAAATTCTTTCTTATAGATTTGGTTATATTCCCAATTGAGTTGGATGTGACTAAGTGTATGCTAGACATGCATTGTGTTTTTTGATGATTGTGGCTTAATGGGAATATGATGTGAGAAAAATCCTTATGTAATATAGACTGTTTGAATTATAATAATTAGATATTAATTTTACTTAAACTCCCACCAACTGAATTACAATTATTTCATTGATCTCTCTATGTAGAATAATTTTCCATTTCTGGATGATGTTTTCATTATTTTCATGATGGGAAATCAATACAATGGTTAGATTTTGATCATTTTTAGGATGAAGTATTATATAATGTTGGTGGAAACTTCACAGGGTCTTAGGATCATTTTAGAGTTTTCATTGGATATAATCGATCACATGAGGTGTTACATAGAAATTATTCTTGATAAAAGGTTTAAATCCCAATAGTTTTGTTTATGATTATAAAGTAAGGGTCATCAAGTTGTGGTTGTGTTTTCAATATAAATAATCTATGACAGAAACACATGAGAGAGTATCATATGATTAGGTTTTCATAGTAAGGAGTAAAATTATATATCTATGTATTCTGAAACATCAATCAAAGTTATCTGTAATGGTGTTGTAGATAAATGTCCACATTATAGTTAGAGTTGAAGTAAACGAATTCTTATTAACTTTAATGAACATGGAGAGAGTGATTTTGCCTTGGAATATGGTGGTGTCTGAGAAGATGAATATGGAGGATTATTTTATCATTTACCACTATCACCATCCTCAGTTAGTTATCTATAAGTATAGAGTGTTGGTTGTTAGAGGTATGAAAAGATACACATGATGGATAATTATTGACATGTTTTAGTGAATTCAATTCAAATCATGATTTATTACAGCTATTAATGGAATATTATGATACACTGTATATAAATATGTGGTTATTTATATATTATAGGTCAAATAGTTATATATTATAGTAGAAAATCTATATAGAACCTTGTTTAATATAGTGTTTCCCCCAAGGTAACTTTTGTTTTCTCACCATCTTTGGTAATGTTAGTTTATGATTTGTTAAAAGAGTTGTATTTCAATTGATTCCTTTGTAGAATATATGACATCTATTAATACTTACCCCCAAAATTATTGGGCATCAATGATAGATCCTTGTGGATATTTAATACTAAATAAATGAGGTGAGATCATTCCCTAGTAGTGAGTGGGATCCCATCTGGTGTAATCAGAGGATCCTACCCTTTAATGATTATAATCAGTGATCATATTTTTGGGAGAATTGATTTTTATAACATTTTAATGGATTAAAATTTACATCCTATGAATATAAATAAACTTAATAATTCTTTTAATGGGATTCCTGTGATTTTTACTCAATGTGAAACTATATTTTGTTTTAGCTTCAATCTTAGATCTAAATGCAATGAAGGACCAAATATCTCTCATTATCATTTAATATAGGGTATTATTAGGTGTTTGATGAATTTTATTAGTTTTAATGTGTTATTAGAAAATTTTATGTAAACTCTCATTGTGTGATCTATATATAGATAGGGTAGAATTATTCTTCATGGAGTTAAATGCATGACAATTGATTGGATATATATAGTGTAATAGTTGTGAAATGATTGATTCTTCATGAAGTGGGATCCAAATCAAGATGATCGAGGAGGTTCATGTCTAACATGGGGGGGGGGGGAGATCATCACCAACTCCTCCAAGAGGATCTAGGTTTTCCCATTGTATTAATATTAAATATCACGATGGATATTAAGAGTAGGGAAAACCCATGTAGAGCACCAACCCCAGTGTGGTGGATACAATAGACCATTTTTGGATGTTATATTCACATAGAGATACATGATATTAATAGAAGGGTAGTTGTGAATTTATGTCTCTCTAGTTTGGCTTTTGTTATATTGGGGAATGTACCTGATATAGTGGGGTCAATTAAAATTTTAGGACCATTCACTATGGATTGTGGTGGATTAAAGACCCAATAGTATATTGTGAGATGTTGATCATTTTGATTGACTTGGTGATCTCTTTGATGTTCTTTCCAGATAATTTTGAGAACGATCTGTCGATACAAGTTGTGGTTGTCTTTAACAGTGGGTGTGAGCCTATTAGAGATCAATATACAAATGAATGGTTACAAACATGTTATGAAAGAGGACTTATATTGCCTCTTTCCCATATGTTAGTGACATTATCTTATGTAAATCATTGGTAGGAGATGAAAATGAATATAATATGTGTTTATCGGATCATGATAAGTTGGAAATCTTCTGGTTCTAGTGTGAAATATTTTTCTAGTGATCAATAGTGGATAGTGGAATAAATTGGTTGTGTGAATTCGAAGACCATTACGTGTGATCATTAAATGTAGATAGAGAAGAAATCCAACTTATGGTAAACATTATAATGAGTGAATTTGAATAGTATTTTAATGGTTTATGCCTTAAATTCATCATATGTGGTGAGATGACCTATAGATGAGAAATTTTTTTGGCATCAAGACATAGAATCATTCCCATATAATGAATTTGTGTTTTTATTACGAGCATTGTTAGAGATGAGTAGTAACTGATAAAAATTGTGATGAAAGAGTATATTTTCTTAATGGTTAGATATATACAATGTTAATTTATATCTAAAACATGAAATATGAAAGAGTTTCAAAAAAATCATGTCGTTTTCCAAACATGATTTTTTTGAGATTATTTATTGAGGAACCCCAATTGTTTACTTTTTAGGTATAAAATGAACTAAATGGGGGAATGATATAAAATCCTATATTTTTTTATCCGACCATTTTAAAATATTTTTAATATTATTTTTGATATGTGACTCTGAGACTTTTTGATGTTTTGAGTATTAGGGATCCTTAATAATAATATATACATATATATAAACTATTTACATATTAATCTGTGTTAATTAAATAATAGAACATCCTTATAAATGAATTATTGTACGATAAAATCATGGTTAAAGATTCATCTCTAATAACAAGTTTATGAAAATAGTGAATTTTTTATCATTAACAGATTGGATTCGTTGATTTTCTTCCACTAGTGAGTGACTAATTAAAATTAGTTAATTTCTACTTAAATAGTTTTGTTATTTAGTTGCCAAATTCCCCCTATAAAATCCATATTATAATTTATCCATAGGGTTATCGCCAAATTTTATCAACAAAGAAACATGATAAGTTGGGATATAGGATAGTGGATAGATATTTCTAGAATCAACATTTGAATGATGTAACTAGACAAGATATATGAAAAATTAGGTGACCAGGTTACATAATGATGATGAATGAAACCATGGATTTATTTATATATTAATTATACAACATTTTTTATATAAGGTAATGATAATTTTTATAGAATTTATCTGCTCTCTCTTATTTCACGTAATGAATCTTGGTTTTGAATTTTTTTCCCACAAATACATTTCCCTAAAAACATATTTATTTATATATTCCCAGGAATTTTTTATTTTTTTCTTTGTTTCCCTTATATTCTCCATAATCATAATACCACACACAATATAAAATTTATGACAATCCTATCATGTATTAACAACATATATAATTTTTTTGTCTTCCCACTTCATTTTTTCTCTCATCGTTGATCATCACATTATCTAATGGTTTAGTGAATATGATCTAGATTTACGAGTGATCGAGATATGGGTCTTTCTATAGATGAATTTGGATATGAAAATGAGGATCCGGTTACTAAATTAAATTAATATTTGATTAAATCTTTCTAAAAGAAGTGAAATTTAAGGATTTAAAGGGAAGTAGTTTTTGGTGATATCAATGGATGATTTTTAGTCCCTCCAAAATCAAATTTCCAAAAATTTGTATCATATAATTGATTAATGGAGGCACACCATCATTTTATGTGGAAATTGATGATGGATATAGTATAGTCAAAGGTATGGATAATGTCATTGCGAAGATTTCACGTGTTATCCACTATTTTGGATCAAGGATATGAACACACGAAATGTGTTCCAAATCCACATGATTCCTATTACCAAGATAGTGATATATAATGTTTTAGTCAGATATAAGTTTCACATTACATATATCCGAAAAGAACACACCATGTAACCATAATTTAACTAACATGGTATGTATATAGAGTACATTCCCCCAAGGATATCTAGCCACACACGCCTTTGGTTCATCCCCCCATGACATATACCCTCAATGATACATGTATTGACAACTTAACAGTGAAGTTCAAGTAAGATGTCCAAGTCCAATTGTTGTGTTCACCCTAAGAGACATCATGTATATCAACCATCACATGACATCGGTATGGCTGTACACATTGAGTACAACTCTAACACCATATTATATGAACAATATCACAGTAACCATATAGGTAGACACATGCATTCCATGTGGGTTAAAATATATAACTACATGACCCTGAGGGGATATAGAGCATGTACCACTAGGGAACATGTTTTTTAATTATTTTAAACACCAGAAGAATTTCATTTATCCTTGATCAGGGATTGTATTTGGGCCCTCGATAAATCCATACATATTATTTTTCAATGTATGATAAGATATTATACTTATATTCTACATTAAAGGTGATATCTGATATGATATGAGAATTATAGTCTACTTTGATCCACAAGGATAAGGACGAGATCTGGGATGGTGATCAAAGTGTTCGCATAGTCCGGAACAGTATTTTCTATTGTGTATTACATAAAAATTAATGCGTCCCCCTATATTACAACAATAGTTTATTACTCGTCTATAATTTGTTACGTGTGGAGTGTGTCATCTATTAACAAGGCTACTTTGTCTCTTCTCTTTATTATGATACTCATGGTGCATGTACCCTATCAAGGAATTCAGGTACTTCCTCGCCTCTTTTGTACTACTCATTGATGAAAAAGTCCTATATCAATTGGGTAATATCTTCCTCATGTTTTTTATTCTACTATATGAGGCATATGTCACCCACGATTGTTTTTTTTGTGTGGTCAAATATTTTATTCTCATTGATCGGTGGTTAAGATGGTGGCGTTAGTACTCCATTACTTAATACATTTACATATCCAAAGAGAGTGTTCCCCGATACGATTCTACTATATTGATTCTGAAATAACGGATCATAAGGTGTGATACTATTTATACTATTTCACATGATTAAATAATGATATGGGTATAATTTATGGATTCTAGTGTTATTATAGATTTTGGTGTAGTTGATAAGATCAAATTATTAGATACATTTGACACCGAATGTATCCTTTGGTTTAATTTAAGATATAACTTATAGATTTTATACTGACATTATAATTTTCATGAGTTACATTACATTTAGTATCCAATGTTTTTGATGAGATATTATTTTCATGGTTTAGATATGACATGAATGAGGTGACTCTATAACCCTAATTATTCTAGTAGTTGAGAAAATATGGATAATCTGTTGTCCTTTTCTCCATTATGTCCCTATAGTAGAGTTCAAAATGATGTTATATACATAATTTATGTATTTTATGTTTATTAAAAATTATATTATAATCATCCATACATGGGATTTGTTCAATCATGAATAGTGTTAGTATTGATGATGCATGGACCAGTGATTATATTAGTGTATATTGAGACAATTTTTCTTTTTTAAAACTTTTTCCTTATGATTCTTATTATGACATGGCAGAGAATGGTGGTTCTTGAGAGTGGTTATGGTTTATGTGGATGGAGTTCAATTTCAGAGTACACGTAACGTGGGATATCTATATGTTGTATTATGAATATAATATTCATATAATTTCTCGAAATAAATTTCCTTTAGTATTTTAATATACATCATTTTGATTATTTTTGACATCACATGTTTTCATTTTATATAGTTTCGTTGTTTATATATATATATATATATATGATACTTTTGTTTCTGGTAATTATTTAAAATGGAGATATTTTCTTATCACATGTCAATCTATGATAATTCCTCACATGTTGTTTGATATGCTTTCTAGAGGCTTTTTCCAATCCCTATCATTTTAGGGTGGGATTGGGGAGGAACACAAAATTAATTGTTAGTTTGTTTTTGGTCTCGATAGGTTAGATCCTATAATAGTAGAGGTTTGTTGGAGTGTAATGAGTGAATAGATATTAGAAATGTTAGTTTCTAGTTATGATAGTGTTGGTCATGTCTTGATTTTTGGAGAGTATAGGGATGATGGTTTGAAATTTTATGATAGATCAATTTTCCTCTAGTGGAAGAGGATTTTACATAGGAATAAGGTTTTTGAGTGATAATAAAATTTCAATATTTGATGTGTATATGGATTTTGTTGTATTATTCAAGTAATGTTGGGGGTTATAGTTTCAATGTCTAGAGAAAGAAAAAAAATTAAATGATATTTTTTGGGTTATCAGATAAGAGTTTATGGATGAGGTATGGTTCAATTTTATAACATTGAGAATAATCCTACTGATTATGAGTTTTGAAATATTTTGATGAAATTTTTTGGTATCATTATCATTCGAATCACCTTTATTTTAATATAGGTTCATCACATTATTTTCAATATTGTTAGTCCATTTATTGACTAGGCCTTGCCATAATGTTTCTGTATAGGGTGATGCTAATTTATATGCCTTTAGAGACATGATATGAGTGTATTAAAAGGTGTCATGAGTGATCAATAGTGATTTATGGTTATATATCTATTAATATTTTATTACGGTAGAGAAGATATGTTATGATGTTCTATTAAAAATTTATTAGAAAATTCAATATTGATCCCCCATCAATTCTTATCATTTATTGGTATACTTTATGTTTATTAGGGGAGAAAATTATGTAATTTTGTTGAATTAGATATATTTTGTGTTTTTTCAAATCCTGATTATAATTATCTGAGTGGGATAAAATCCTAGGTTTATAATATCATATTGGACAATTAAGGGTTGTATGTGATAGTATTTCTCCTAGTTTTGACCAATTTTATGATTTCATTCATTATGAGTTTCAATATAACCACCATATATTGAGATTGAGTTCATTATTGAGATTTTTCTACTAATAAATCCAATATATGACAGACCATATATGTTATCTCCTTGATATATTTAAGAGGATAGGTCTTAACAATGGGATATATAGGAAAAAGGGATTATAAAAATGGGTACACAAACTTAGGGTATCCCATTAATGTTTTCTAAGGAGGAAGATGACCCCTTAGGTTTATTTGTGGATCATTAAAAGATAAATTGATGATATGTAAATAATGGTATCTACTTTTGAATGTCAATACAAAATTTTACCTATTAAAAGGTGATAAAGTTATCTCTATTGTTTATTAGAGGTCAAGTTATCACATGATAAGGGCGATGAATTTTAACAATCTGCACACTGGACTCAAGAAATGGAAGGAAAAATATGAGTACCTTGTTATGTAATTTAGTTTGATGAATATGAAAGTTGTGTTTATGGACCTAATAATTCATTTATTTCAATGGTACTAGAATTATTATTTTTATGTATCAATGATATTCTCATATTTCAATGCTCTAATGTGGAGAACCCTCAACATTTACATATACTTTTGAGTACGCTTAAAGATAAATATATTTATGCTAATCTCCGGTTTATTCAATATTATATTGATGATGTGTGCTTCTTGGGGAATATAATTTTAGATGATGGTGTATTAATTTATCCAATTAGGTTTTATGATATGTTTTCAAATGATTTTCCCATGAATTTTTTTTGTTTCTATAATTTCTTATGATTGGAAAACTACTACCATAGGTTTATATTAGAATTTTACGGATTGGAAGCACCAATGATTACATGTAATGAAAATGGTGTAATTTTTATTTGTTAGATTTTGCAAGTTACCGTTTTAAAAGATTAAACAATGTCTAATGATTGCACCAATATTTCTCTTACTAAAGCAAGGTAATGCGTACCTGCTATATAATGGGGCATTAGGATTTGGCCTTAGAGATGTTTTCATGTAGGATGGTTGTGGGGTTACTTATGGGTATAAGATGTTGAGGCCGCTGGAATAGAACTAACCAACACCTATTCTAGATTTAGAAGTAGTTATTTATTTACATGGGTATGGTAAACACTATCATTTGTGTTAGAATTATTTGTTATAGATTATCCATATAATATTGAGATATATTTTCTCATAGTAGAACTTGAACCTTTGTAGTAAATGTGTGATGTATACCCATTGTCCTATAATTTTGAGATTTCTCATAACACTTGAGAATGAAGAATTTTTTTTGATTCGTTATGTATGACGACTCTGATATAAGAGTAATTAGAGTTGAAGAGTGACTAAAAAATGATGGATCTTTTCTATATTTTTAATGTCAGTATTACATAGTTTTAGGGTGGATATACTTTTATTTCGTTAGTTTTTACCTCCCCACTTATCAAGAGGGTGTAAGAGAGAAATCTATTATATTCACACAATCTGGTGATGATGGATAGTATATAATTTAGGGTGAAACTACTAGATTGGTGTCTTTATTCCAATGATATTATTTACATATGATAATATTTTTTGTTTCATTTGAGATTGTGAAAGGTTTTTATGAGGGACTCATATACATCTAGATGGGATGTTCACCTAGACCGGTCCAATATATTCTATGTTATTTATAGAAAATGATGTTGTTATATGATAAATATGGGTATGAAAAGTTTAGTTACACGATTCACCATTTATTATCTATTTGAGGCTAAACACTTGAATCTCACTTGTATAATCAAACAATTTCCCATTCATAAGTAGAAATGGGATGTTTTTTAAGAATTTTGTGACTACATTGCGAAGTTTTCCAAATGAATTTTTTTGATATTTGTGGTTCAATGTAATAGTTAACTAATGTATATTATTTTATACTAATTCAAGAGACATTATCTATTGATGAGATAATAAATATCTATATGAAATAGATAATAATTCTACCTATGATACTCTAGTGTACCATTTTATATTAGGATATACATTTAACCTTGACCTTCAAGAGGGGTTTAAAGGTTGTTCCTGATAAGTGGATGTATATTAACTGTACATATCAAACTCAGATAGATGGGTAGTCTGAGTGTATAATCTTGACATTAGAGGCTATGTTGTGGAAACACGTCTATGGTTTTAGAGGAAAATATGAGTGTCACGAAGCCCATGTATTGTTTGCCATCAATAGTAGTTATCAAGTATAGAATTAGATGTTTCTATTGAGGTTGTGTATTTGAGGCTATGTTTATCATCATTATATTGGATAGAGTATAAAGAGTCCGTGATTGTTAGGTAGATTTACTTAAAGGGTGCATTAGTTCATATAGTTTTGATCATGAAATAGTAAGTGAAATCACAATGTATGAAGGATTATTTTTCTTTTTAGAAAGTAATTAATCTAATGTTTGAGTTAAAAAATAAGGTATTCATAACAAAGTCACCTAGATTAGAATATCATTATACTAAAAAAATGGAGAATTGGTTCCCATGTTCATTGAACCATTTCATATTACGGAGAGAATCGTTGTTTTTGCATACTGATTAGATATTATTTAGTATTATAGCGTAATTCATGAATTTTTTCATGTATTAAAGTAATAAATATACCATCTTGATTGATCTCATCTCTTCATTACGGATGAAATCAATATTGAGGTCAACATGTAATTTGAGGAGTATCTAATTTGAATTGTGGATTGAGGTGAGAAAGAAAATTATGAAAAGACTACACCAGTAGTATGAGTGTAGTGGTGGTTTGGGAACATATAGGAGGATATATCAAGACCTATCCTAAAAAACCCATCCAAATATGCACTAGAAGATATTTCAATAAGGACCAATGTGAGTTCTAGAACACCACAAGTTAGCGACATGCACCCAACAATCTAAAAATGAATAAAAGGTACAATTTTTTCAACCTGAAACAAGATATATGGCATTTTTATAGAGAAAAACCAAATATAAATAAATAATATTTACAAAAATGTGTGAAAATGGTAGCGATATATACATTATAGGAAGCTAAAACCAATATATAAGTATAAAACCCAACCAAAATAAAGGAAAACTCATGCTAATATCTTATACTACAAGTGATAAATGGGAGAAACTATACTATTAGACCACTATCTAACCATTCCCTATTGACACGAACCTCACTTAATTTTTGAAACATTGTCCACATTCATTCAACATATATGAAATATTTTACACACCCCCATGGGAGTGTAAATGATGTGAGATAAACATACTCATTGGAATCACATCTTGGTGTTCCATAATAATTACTTTAAAAACAATCCAAATTATTTATTTATTAGAAACATTCCATGAAAAATAGTTATCACATTTACATAAAATAAGTGTAAATAAATAACCTTCTTAAAATTCTTTTAAAAATTATTGGTAACCATTTCAATGTATAATTCAAATGATCTATTTAAATTTGTCAAAAAAATACTTTATTACATGTTAAATCCAAAACATCACAAATCCAATTCACTATAAAATCACAAAGGGGATAACAATAGTTTGTATATCTAGGTTACGTGGACCCCAATTACAATAAAAAATAATGTGCACTAAATAATTTTCCAGGAATATCAAGGCCTAGGGAAGATATGAATAACCAATGAGTAACTCTCCTATGATGTCAAAAAACCATGTATTTAAGACAATGTTCTTTGGGAGAACAATAACTCCCCATGGGTGAACCAACTTATGGTTTCAAAGGAAATGATCAAATACTAAACACTCTTTATAAGAACCTAAGGATCCTATGGGAATTACATGTGAAATAAATTCCAAATGTCCAATCTCATTTCAAAAACAAATTATGCACATCCCATTTAATTTAAAAATTGATTTTTAAAAAAACCTGACAAAACATTTCACAATGATATGAAAACCATATTTCATTTTCCAAAATGAGGGGGAAACAAAATTTTTCAAAAATAAAATCAGTTCTTGCATATTGAAGAATTCGATAATCATTTAAAAAAATTAGAAAACCATTTAGAAATACATCACCCTTCACAGTTCATCCGACAAAGGATAGAGAAGGAACCACCTACTTCATGTTTGGGAACACACCTAATAGTTATGGATCCACACACATAAAAGAAATTAAACCATGTATAAATAAAGAGGATCTAGATAGTGATTCCAAGAACATAGAATTGTGTTCTCAAACGAATAAGATTATAAATGTGGATCGAACAATACATACCTAAAAAATCAAACACATCATTACACAACAGACAAGAGAACATACCTTCCAAAAAAGGCATGAATGATCTATAATTTGATAGATAAGGTTAATAATATGATCAATTGAATATGGATACAAGTTATAGAAATGACTACAATTCCATTGGAAAATGTAGAAATGGGAATAGATCGATAAAAAATTCTAAAAGTGGAGAGACCAATTGATCCAATATACGATCTCAATGTAAAGGAGGTCGAGAGAGACATCAAAAATCCTTGAGAGTAATTTGAATTTTACAAGATGGGATTTGGTTTTAGGGTGTAATTATATAGGTTAAGAATAGGTTTCAAGGCATAAATGACAAGATTCCCTTGTTTGATCATGCACAATTCGAGTTCTTCAGCTTTCTAGTGGTAGCAGTCTGAATGCTAGCAAATTTATAAGTCCCACTAAGTAGATTATGGCCTTCATATAAGAATAATATTCATATGGTAATCCATTGAATAGTTGGTGTAACCCATTAGTTAGTTGGTAGTATTTTAATGACACCGAACAACCCAACTCAATTTCCACTTCCAAAATCCTTAACACCCCTTTATCATTCCCAATAAAAATATTGGAAACATAGAAAAATATGAAAAAGGGTTCATACTGATGGGAAAATAAATATTTTAATATTCTACCCACCATCAAAATTTATATCACTATAAATCCTCAGAGAATAAGTTTCCTCCAAAATGCATTGAGTCTGCTACTCCTACCCTGATGATTCACACTCCCAAGTATAAAGTGAGTCTAATCCATTCTAATAGAACTATTTAACCCAAAAAAAATTCTAAAAAAATATTTTTATTTGGAAGTCTATTATCTCCACCAAATGATTCATAAGAATGAAATCATGGATCCTATAAAATTTCCACCAATCTAAAAACATTGGAAGGATTTAATTGATACCTCTTGAGCAGAGATATTTATAAAAAATCATAAATACCTTCCAACCGAGCTTGTAATTCCATTCTTTAAGAATACTTTGGGATACTCTTAGTGATCTCATGTTTTCCAATGTATCTCAAATCAATCTAACCCTATTTTCTAAGTCTATGGTGACCCAACCACAAGATAAATTTAATAAATATATAGTTTACATTGGAAAAAGTGAATGTTAAGTATTGAAGATCTAAATATGATTTATACATACCCAAATCTATATCCATGATTCAATATATATCTTTAATCCACTTAGACATCTCATTAATGAATCTTGGACCCAAAAGAAAGTCCATACCAGCCTTTAACATAAAAAGAGGTGACCTACATGGGAGACCATAAAAAGACTTGAAAAGATACATTCTAATCCGATACTAGTAGATAATATTATAAGATAAATAAACCATACTCAGATATATATACCATAATTCATCAAAATCTATAATGTGGGAATAGAAAATATCCTCCAAAATCTATATAGCATGTTCCATAATTCCATAAATCACGTAATGGTAAACAGTACTCAATGTGACTTGAGTCCTTATCACCACTTAGAGAATCTTCATGAATATGGAAGTAAACCTGTGATCCCTGTCAGATATAATGGTAGGAAAGACCCAAAAAAACATCACAGTATACTATAAATTAAACATACATAGATCTACATGATTGGGAATATCTTTTATTGGAATGAAATGAGATGATTTCATCAACTGATAAATGAACACCTTGATAGAACTATTTTATCCGGGAGTCTGTTGAACCAGAACAACAAAGTCCATGAAAGCCTCATCCAATTTCTGTACCATCACAAAAGAGGATGAATTAGACCAAAAGGATTTAGGTGGCCCATATTAATCTATTTTCTTGGGTCAAAGTGGGACACATTGCCAATAGTGTCGTGCCTCATACTCATTGACCATAAATGTTGATTTGTGTTATAATACATCTTTTTTAGAACTAGGTTAATGGCATATGATTAACTATGAATGTTATGTAACCTGAATTCCTTCATATAAAATTGATTGATTAAAATCCCATTTTGAAAATTTTATTAGAAGGGATAATGAAACTAGAATCATTCTCCCCATTATATAAAGTGAATGTCGTTCCAATAAACACATCATCCTTATAATGGTCCTATAGAATAGATTTAATGAGTGATGATGGAAACTAAATATTTATTATAATTATACTAGAGAAATACACACACACACAGATATATATATATATATGAATCCAACTAGAAAACATAGCAAGGTTCTACTTGACTGATTCCAAGACAACATGAGAAGGAATATTACTACCAAGTGCCTCAGTAAAACCTTCCTGTTAACAAGTCCGTAATATAGGTAAAAATATTAACAGTTGATGTATTTCAACCATCACCTATGTGTGAGATTACGGTCCTCCAATGAGAGGATTTATCTTAGAATCTTATGATCAGAATTGAACATACAACTCTCCATGAAGAGATAGTGTTTCCAACACTTATGTGCCTGTATAATTGTGGTGAGTTACAAATCATGAGTGGGGATGTTATTATAATGATACCAAAGCTATTGAGATCCATATAACATAAAATTATCATCTCATATATGAACACACCCCATACCAGCACCCTAATTATCCTTATACACCGTGTAGCACTTACTAGGTTATTATAGGATCAAAATATGAGCCTTTGTTAGACAACACTTCAATTCATCAAAAAATCCTAACATTTCACATCCATAGGGTAATTCACCACTTTATGGGTATTAAAATTCAATAATTATTAAAAAATCAAAAAACATTGACGAACCACTGAAAATATCTAGTAAAACCCAAGAATCTATTTTTCTTGAATATATTATGTGGACTTCCAATGCCAATACAACCTTATCCTTTTTTAGTATTGACTTAAAGAACAAGTTTCAAATTTAAATATACCATTAAGATCACCAATTGTATCAAGAAATTAAATTATATAGTTTCCCATAAAGGTGGCGGCCCATCAATGTTTGAAAAAATATTTGGTACTCATGGTCATGATATGATGTCAAATAAACCTGGATATTATCCATGAATTCCAAAAATAAATCTATCTTGGTTTTGGTGGAATATATTTTTCATTAAATCCATATACATCGTATGATCATTATTTAAGTCAAAATTAAAAAAATTATATTCAAAAAAGATAGAACTTCTCCTGAATGTGGTCATTATGACATCAGCCTTTAGAACACTAATCTAATAGAAGCGAAATTAAAGATATATTTTTGAAAACCACATTCCCCTCCCCATTACCTAATCAAATAGTTCATCAATGTGTAGAATTTGATACTTTTTCTCAATAGTAACCCAAATAATTTTTTTAATTGAAACATTGAGATGAAATGAACTACCATCCATCTAAGGAATGAGAACATGTGAAACCCATAGTGAAATAAAAGGATGAAAAAAGCCCGTCATCATCAATTCACCAACTAGATCTTAATCTTTTTATCTCGACACGTTTCATATGATAAAGGGATATTTAGATCCATTTTTTACTAATAGTAGATAAATATAAAAATTTACCTCAACATATAGTACATGATAACATAATTGGAAAAACCTCATGATAATCTATATTATTTAATGGAAGATCAATATGTGAAAAAATACCACATGGTTGAATTTAAATAATAGATAAAACACTAACGAGCTATGGGTGGGAAGATTTAACATGACATGACCTCATATACTAGTATCCATTGAATACTAAAGATCTATAATAGAAAATATGGAACCAAACACACTGGTGAAAATAAAAAATCTCAAATCAGTGAGTTACCCACCAATCCATCGTGATGATGATGTGAGAAGGTAGTGGATCAATGATCATGAAATTGAATACTAGTGCAGTAGTTGCTCAATGAATATAACACAATGGATAATGAAACCCACAATACTTCCACATTCCAAGTGGAATCAATAACTCACTAAATAATGATCTCATATCTACTGAATAGTTTAATTAATTAGAAATATGGGAAGATATAAAAGTGTTTCTAGAACTGGTATTAGACATATCTGTTTCTATAGATGATAAAAAGATATTATATCACTCACATTAGTCCGGATTGATTAAACCTATATTTGAAACATGTCCAATACATGTACATGTTTCACTAAAATAGAATATGGATTGATCCATGTTAAATTTATTTCGTATGAATATGACACATTGTTCTTTTCAACGTAATTTCTATATCAATCAATGAATTTCATCCAAAAATAGTATATCTTATTAGAAAACATATTCAATAAAAAACCGTACAATCATTTCTAGAATCATAAATGTATAGTTTATTTAGAGGGTAAATACATATATATCTTATTTAGGAATATTATTCATCATATCTCATAATTTTCAAGTCATATTGTACCTTTCTTGACATACCTTAAAACATTCATTCATAGCCAGGGTAAATGAAACATAATAAACATTGAGATATAATGTCCAATAATGGTAAAGAGTAGATATATCAATTAATAATCATATGAATGAAAAATATTAGAAAAAGGGTATGAGATGATGAACCCAATGAAAATGATTTATACAAAATATATCGTAGATTATAAAAATGAATCATGGTATAAAAATGTACCATTTCAAATGAAATGAATCACAAGGGAGAGGAATTATCATAAATAAATCATGAAAAATATGTTCAAATAATAATAATAAAAACGTGTCATAAGAGAGAGACACCATCATTGGTATATAAAATATTTTAGTTTTCATGGATAGCTACCAAATACATAATGTTATAATGGAGTAGGCATGGTCAAAATTTTCCCATTGTGGATCTGGAATCCCATCTTGTTTCCTATAGTGGATCAAGTACATTAACTACTTTCACATAATTATCCCAAAAGATATAAATCATTACCCATTTCATTATAGGACAATAAAATTATAATCCCACCAATAAAATAATTAAAACCATATTAATGTGTTTTATATGATAATTAAAAAGTCAATATATCAGTATAACAAAACCACTAAAAAGAAAAGATTCTTTATAAACAATTCAACATTTCATTATAGAATAACCGATGGAATATAAATAAGTTTCAAAAAATATCTTCTTCATCATAATAACCATCCACGAAAAGAATAAGGATGTTATCATTTGATCATATACATATTAAATGATAATTAACATCAAATTTTGTTCTCAAACATCAATGTGTCATTAAAAATCACTGGTATATTTCATAAGGAGAATAAAATTTTCAATTTTAAATCACTTATTTAAATTTGAAATATTTCTAATATATTATTCAAAAAATTTATTTTATATAAAATTCATAATATTTTAAAAGATGATTCAATTATTAGAGGGATCATTCCATTATAAAAATATAGTAATTTCATGTATGTTAAAATAAATATTCCTCTCACATTTTTAGTAAAATTACTATGTTAACCTTCAAGAAAATGAAATGAATACTACTTTTAAAACACATCGTTAAAAATTATAACATGAGTTGAAATATATTTTAAATATAATTGGTTAATAATAAAAATCATTCTTAAAAACATTTTATGTAAAATATAGACATGAAATAATAATATTCCAAATAGAAAAGTAAATCACAGTTGATTTTACATAAAAGAATTATTTCGGTCTATTGAGTACATTAAGTTAAAAAAATCAAAAAAAATAACCTAATTATAACAAAACATAAATGTATTTAATAAATAAGGATAATATAATTTCCTTATTATAAATTCCCCCATAATCAATCCTAAATAAAATTGGATTATGAGAAATAAACCCTTACCTCAAGTCGCATATTTTATCGTACACATTTTTACATCATGTATATTAAAAATAGATTTGTTATAAATATTTCATAAAAAAAATCAATTATATATAACCATATATAATTTACATATAATATCTTATCACCCATTTATTAATAATATGTTTACAAATCCATTGGTAAGAGTGATAAATGATTAATATTCAAGCATGTTTAGGTTCGGTAGTCCCTGTCCATATAAATTTATTATGATTCCATCATCTCTAGAAGGATAATCATGATATAGGTATCATATATAATATATATATATATATATATATATGGTCAAAAATTTTGATATGAGTGATTAACTCAAGGGGGAGGGGGGGAATTGTGTTCCCAATAAAAAATTCTATTAAAAAATAGTTCCATTAAAATCCCCATTTTAATTAAAACAAATAATTTAATAGAAAAAGAAGACCATTATAAGATTTTATTTATTAAAAGATTTATTAAATCTTGATTAGTGCCCTGTTAAAATAATATGAGAACTTTATTAACTATTGAAATAAATTTACTCAATAAAAAAACTATATGAACACTAGTAAAGATCAACTATCAATTTTGTGGTTTTGTTTATAGTAAAAAAAATAAATTCTAATTTTATAGATATAAAACAAAATGATGAAACACGGTGGAATTAAAATAATTTGTTCAGACTCAAGTTGATTCTTAATCATCAACACTTGGTAATCAACCTTTTCTAATATGATTATATAAATATAATCTTGATCCAAAACCTAGATCAGGTTTAATGACAACACCAACAATCTATCTAGGACATGCATGGAACTCATCCGAAATCACCATGGATATAAAATAAAAATAGGCCACACGAGGTCCTCTTCCATAAAACCATGTGTAAACATATATAATGTGAGTAAAGAATATATTTTTTATTTTCTAGTTAACGTGTAAGATATATTTTGTGTTTAATAAACGGGGAAAACCTCACACAGCTCGATTATAAATAGAAAAACTAGGGGGAAATATAAAAAGTATAAAAGATAGATTTTATCAGTCTGATGTGCTTCATGGATTGATAATTCTCATATATATCTTGATGTGGATATGAAGTCATATTTATAAGAATCTTAGTAAAACAATGTGTCTTAAGCTCTATTTTTTCTATTTTTAGGGAAGGTTATGAATTTATAATAATCTCTACACTTCCACAATATAGTGTATGAAAGATAGACTATATAAGTATCTTCATTAAATGGGACACTTGATCATATGTTCACACTAATCCATCAATTATTAATTCTTTGATATTTTTTATATCCACAATGATTTTGAATTAATTGAATATATATCATTTTCATAAGGAGAGATCATATGATCAACAATCTTCTAGGTATACTACTCCATCGTACATAGTTCTGATATCATTAAAAGTTCCCCCTAATGGTTTTAAACATAATCAGTAAAATAAATACGAGTATTAAATTCGATAATAAATCCCTTGGATTAATTTAATTTAAATTTCCCAGAATAGGGATGGTGAGGAATTCTTGCAGTGACTCAAATCTAGTAGTGAGTTAGGATAATGGTGAGTCAGCTACTAGAGAATCATGTCTTGCAGTGAGAAAATCCAATGGTGATCTGGGTTAACTTTATGTCATATGGAGTTGGGCCATGCTCCATAATGACTCATATAATAAGTGAAAATCTCAAAGGGGACTTTTTTTATGTTAGGTCATCATTAGTTGCAAGTAAAGCCTTATGAGGACTCTGCTTTGGATAGGGGTAAATTCTAGTGCTTAGTCAGTCATGATAGTGAACCATAATTTATAATGAATCTTTTTCATGGGCGAGAAATTCCTAGCGGTGATCCAATATGAATGGTGAGTCCTTTCTTGTGGTTACTCATTCTCAATGTAGAATCTTTTCTAGTGGTGGAAAATCCCCAAAAGCGAGTATTTTATATTCATGCCCAAATTTTTCCCAAAATTATTTATTTTATAAAATAAAATCACAAAATATATTAACCATTAAAAATACAATTAACATCATTCGTGAGTTTTGATATATAGAGGGGAAAAAATATCCACCTTTTTATGAAAAAAATCACAGAATGTGATACACCATGAATACAATAAAATATCGATTATACTAGATCCACCCAACACATTAAAATGATAATAAAAGTGTTTGAACATTATTGGATATATTAATTATAATATAGTATCAAATACATTTAATAATGATATTATAAATTAATCAAATTAGATACATATGGAATCAAGTTTAAGGCATCAAGAAATCACTATAAATAAGTTCCTGGGGATATGAAAAAGAAAATGATGAAATTCCATTATCATCACCGCCATTTTAGGATTATAAAAAATGGAAAAAAAATAGAAAATTTATAAATGAAAATATGAATAATAATAGAAAATCTATTTAAGGAATTCATTAATAGTATTACATCCAAAAATAGATACAAAAAAATTAAAAAAGAAGCCCCTTTAATAATAAATGCCAAATGTTAACACATTTTTTCTTTAGTGGTGTGAAAAATATTAACTATTCTCGTTCAATAAGAAGAGGTAATTTTGGTAGAAGGTGAGGAAAATGTTCTTCAGACTTTAGGGATAGATGGTATGTAGAGACCCGTATCTTGACGTACATGGACATTACATTACATTTGCGGAATACTTAGTACATAACAAAAACACACACACAAGGACCGTAATAGTTTAGTGTCTTTGAAAACTCGGAATATAATCTTCTAATTGTGGTGAAAGATCTTCAACATCTCCCATAAAGATCATCTTTTTTTTATACCTAAAACCTTTATTTATATCCTGGGGAAAAGAAAACATAAAAGGGTGAGCTCAAATGCTCAGTAAGGGTAAACAAAAGAAATATCAATCACATCATATACATAAGCACATAACTTTTGGAAATCTTAACCTGCAAAAGAGATCATAATTTCATAACATGGGGTAAATCATGGCAGTGAAATGTAATCACAATAATCATAACATAAAACATGAATCTTTGTGGCATTCACACATAATCATAGAGAATCATTTCTTGTTAGTCAAGACTCATTGCCAAGACTATCTTAGTGGACAAAGTCCCTTTCTGAATCGAGTAACCCTCGTTTCAGTCCTGTTTCACTGAACCGGTATAACCTACCATTCCAGCCATGTCTATATCATGAGATATAAAATCTTTACCCAATGCATTGGAGGGAGATATAGGTCCCACCCATCTTATAATGAATCCTTTCTTATGTGTGCCACATAATCATAAATCATACATCATCGCATAACCCATGTAATAAAAATGGAATTCTTAAACAACATGACATCATAAAACAGTTCATATAAGATAAAGGAATTCATAAAAATATTTCCATCACAACATAATCAAATCCTTGTAATAATAGGGATAAAAACAGAACCCTTTTATTATCTTAGATGGAAAATAATTTTGATAAAATACTTGAACTCCATTCTTGAGGAAAATATCCTTTCTATTTCAAAAACATTTTTCCTTTCATAACATGTCATATGACTTTAAAACAAAAGAAGATGATTAAAAATAAACTTGAAAACATGTAAAGGAAGTTTCTTGTAAATAATGTTTTAAAAATCCATTCCTTCCATATAAGTTAAATAAACATTCTTCGTTCTTTTGTCGGAAAAGTCAAAAAGTACCTCATACGAAAAACGACAAAAGATTCCTTTCATACATATTACTAAAAACTCACCGAAGGGTAAAAATGGATTTAAAAAAATTGTAGGTGGATTTAAATAATATTACATCTTGATGAAACATGGATGTGGATAATAAAATACACCCCAGTAAATACTTACGAATAAACAATCTCGGATAAAAATGAGATTGTGATATTTCCCTTACCTTAGGTCTGATTTGCTTTGTTCATGTCCGAAGCTCATGTATAATGGTTTAAATAATGTTATTGACTTATTCCAGAATCATACATATTTATATGATATCATATATGGTCATATTATTAGCTTCTTGTTAGTAATATTTCATTGTTACTTGTTACTCGGGTCTTTATAACTTTTGGTTCTTATGCGTGTTTTGTCGAATAAATTCTTATTCTTATCTTTAGGTTATAGATAATTCATTTACAGAATGGTATTAGTGTAGTATATACCATATTCATTCATTCAATTCATTTATATAATAATTATGAAATGAAGATCATGTAGAACGAGTCGCATCACATCGTGGAGACGGTATTCCGTACGTACGCACGAGTGATGATATCGTTCCTATGATCGTGGAATTGTATTGGAGTATATATATATATTATTTAAGTATCAATATTAAATCATAATAATCATATATAGTTACTCATTACACCATTATACCCATCCTTGTAAGGTGATGGTGGAAAAATAGATTACACCGCGGCGTGGAGACGGTATTCCGTACATACGCACGCGCGGTGATTTCATTTTTCCGTAGGATGGATAGAAGGTGAATTAGGGTTGTTTCATATTTATAATAACATATCAGTATGTAAGTAATACTGATGTTATTACTTTATCATGAAACAACTAAAGAAGAAGAAGTTGAAGAAGAAAGAAATTGAAAAGATCGGTAATGGATATTACCTCTTCTTTGGAACGCCTCTTTGAATCCTCCACTTAAGGAACTAAGATTGGTCTTTGGAGAAGACCAGGACCTCTAGGATTATTCTAGGGAAGTGGAGAGGAGAAAATGGCAGGGGTTGGCCGAGCTTGAGTGCTCAAATTGGTGTGAGGAGGAGGGGGAGGAGGTGCCCTTTTATAAGGGAGGAGAGGGGCACCTTAGGAATATCTCAAAATATTATTTTATATTAAAGACAAAATCGGTTTATAATGGTTCCAAAGGGTCTTATTTCGAAGCTAAAGTGGGGATGGTTCGAAAGCCTATCAACAAATAGGATTTAGACAAGTTTTGGGTATTATTTTAACCTTATCAATTAGATTTAACTCTAAGTTAATTAATTTAACTTTTACCGTGTCTTTTTGTTTTCTTTCACTATATGGTTAATACACTTACTATAACATGCCAACCGAACCCCAAATTGTTTATTATTAATATATATATCCTTATCTAAGTCATTTGGCTGAACCTTAGATTTTTAGGAATACAATAACAATTAATAATATAATATTTGATTTAAAAACTATTTTGTGTCAATTTTGACACTATTTGATATATGATTTTTGTGAAAGTCATAGCACATTTATATGTTCGAACCAAGTTGATTAAATCAACATTAATATATCATAGGGACCTAGAAAATTAGTGGAATTCATAAAAAGTCTCAAATTACATTCATTTGAGCATTTATAACATCAATTATGTTAATATTTCCTTAAAAGGGTAATTACTGCATCATCGTTGTGTCATAAATAAATTAATTTATTTAAAGTATAAAAATTATAAATAAAATAGAATTATGTATGAAATATTTTTAGCTTTCTAATTAATATTTATAGTAGAATTTATCTTATTTATAACCCCATATTAAAAATGTTTTAGTTATTAAACTTTGATTTTAACTATTTTAACTATTCATTAAATAATATAAAATTAAATGTCATAATCTAATCCATGTGGACCTAAATGGTCATATTATATTCATAAGGTTGTTTTTGGTCGAATTACACTTATCAAATAGAATTAGAACATGTGTTAGGGTAATAGTAATATCATATTTACCCTTAGTTACCCTATTTACTATTAACCGTGGTAAAAAAAAGTAAAAGTTACTATTCATCAAAAATTATTTTCATCTCATTGAACCACATTTTACTTACTGACATCAACCGTGTCTCTCGGATTTTTGAAATTCCATTCACAGAAGCGGTAAAATTAAGATTTATGAAGAAATTAATTTTTTTAACTACCACTTAGTAGTTTCACTATTCATCAAAAATTGATGTTTTTCAGAACAAATGCCAAAATTTCATCCTAAGCTATATTTCATATTCCGAATTCAAAAATGAATTCTATTTTGCCAAATTCATATCATAGAATTTGCATTAATTAATTTTATAATTAAACCCCGCTGTTAAAACAAATAGCGTGTTTTTAAGAAACAATATCTATCAAAAGATTGACACTTGATTATGTCTGGTTTAAATGTGAAATTACATCCAATGACCAACATTGTATTAAAATGTAAAAATATATTCTAAATATACTTTAAAACCACTCAAATTAATAATTTATCACTATTAATTATTTCGATTAAAAATGTTGTTTTTAATTATAATTTAGTAATTTTCACTATTCATCAGAATATGAAAGTTATCCGAAAAGTACCAAAATTTCACCTTAGGATAAATTCGATACTCCGAATCCAAAAATGAAGTTCATTTTGAAAAATAAGATTTACAGAGTTTTAAAAAGTGGTTATTACTATTCATAACGGCTAGTATTTATAATATTTTAATAGCATATCGTTGTTTAGTGAAACTCGGTATTGCGTATTACACACGCTATCGAGGAAGGTCGTGATTGCGTGTAATGCAATGCAAGTCAAGGATGTGTGTTGTGCAAGCTCCTTTTGGTGTAGCATACAACACAAGACTTTAATAAAATTAAAAAGAATATTTTTTTATAAAATCTTGGGTTGTTACATTCTACCCCCCTTAAAATGAATTTCGCCCTCGAAATTCGTCGGGGTTATAAATGGTTTACTATTTGAAAGTTTCTTTAATAGAAACCCACATCGTAAAAAGGAATATCAAAACAAATCTTTAAAAACAAAAGTATGAAACATAACGGTAACCCAAATAAACTAATCATTGGGTTTCCACATAGGTGAAAATATGGATATGGAAGAGAAATCTAACCATCATGTTCTGATGGAGAGGGGTAGAGAACATGGCTATGGAAAAGCCAATAATCACAAATCCATAGATTTTTGATGATATAAGGTACCATCTGATTCATCAGGTATAAGAACACTAGGACAACATTTTTGGTTTTCAAGATCATTTCCCTAAATTTGAAAATTTGAATTAGAATAAATACTTACTTTATTTTGGTACAATCTCACTGTTGTTCGTGCCTTGAACAATTTCCACTTCATCTCTTAAATAAATGAAGTTGAATTTGTTATTAGCAGATCATGTGATAGAATTACGGGTCATTCCATCTGTCTCAAACAAAAGGTTAGCAAAAATTATATGCATAAGTTGATCTATAGTGAGATTAATCATATATGGTTCCTAAAATGGACTTATACTTCATATATCATACTGCTTAATATAATAAAACTAGTTTCTACTAAACAGGGACTTCCTGTAGGCCAGTGGTAGGCGATAAAGGCCAGTCGCACTTTGGTTGTGTGTTCGATTCCCACAGCCTTGTCCGAAGCGATGGGCTGTCGCCCGTCCTGCAGGTTGTCCTTTTTCCAAAACTATATAACATCCCATCAATAATATCCAAAAACACACAATACTAACTTATGTCCAACATAATCCATTCCAATCTTTTAGGCTTATCCATAATACTGCAGTCGACTCTCATAATATAGTGAAAATGATTACCAGAGATTTAACACCATCATCGATCCCCATTTATCATAAGATATGTTTTGTTGGTCACATTCCAAACATTCAAAGTCCTTAATCGTGTATTCTCTTGAATACCTTAGTGAAAACATGAATGCAGTTAAAAGTTAACACCTTCCACATACTAAAATCCTCAAAATTCTATATACTCAAACCATGATATCACTTAGTCCTTATATCAATCATGAGCTCAAGAATACTGTTAAACATTTAATTTTCTCGTTTTCCCTTCATTATGCGCATAATATCTCAATCACTTTGAATACCACATTAGACAAATACATAAATATTCCAATATTCCAAGATACAACATTATTTTGGAATCCCATTACATAAACACTTAATCATTCCACCACATCGTTGTCATATTCAACATTGCCAATAGTGATCGCATGTGACTTCCCTTTCTCCTTTTCCTTAAGCGGTTGCTCATGTCGATCGTCACTAACCCTTGGATTAGGGCATTTATTGGCATAATGCCCCATTTCCTTGCACTTGAAGCATTGAAGTGTTGGTTGTACGTTCTCTGCAGTGTTTGCTTTATTCACTTCATTAGAATCCCATTTTCCATTACTTCGACACTCAGCTGCTCGATGACCTTCTTTTCCACACTTAAAACATTTTCTAGTCCCTTTAAGAGAATCTCCACCATGCTTCTTTCCACACTTTGTGCATAAGCAAACATTCATCTTCTTTTCACCATTATTCTGAGTTTTCTCCTTGAACTCCATCTTTTGTTTCTTGTCAAACCCATGAGATGGATATGTAACACCAACTTCCATTTCTACCTTGATAGAACAACGCACAATTTCTTCATAGCTACTGAAGTCTCTTATAGCTAATGCCCTTCGAAGACTTGGTTTTAAGCCACTGAAAAATCGATCAACTTTACTTTCAGGTTGGATGATAGTACCCGAAGCGTACCTTGCAAGTCTTGTAAAATTCGCTTCATAGGTACCAACAGATTCA
Source organism: Viscum album (assembly GCA_963277665.1). Taxonomy (NCBI): domain Eukaryota; kingdom Viridiplantae; phylum Streptophyta; class Magnoliopsida; order Santalales; family Viscaceae; genus Viscum; species Viscum album. The sequence goes on along the minus strand of OY728153.1, from coordinate 302,828,367 downwards.
TCATCCCTTTGCTTCAGTTCAAGAAACTCTTTCTCCATCTTTGTTCGGAGAATACGAGGGAATTACTTATTGAAAAATAAGTTCTTGAACTCGTCCCATTCCATAGACTCAATTTCATCCCTTTGCCTCGTATTCTTAATAAGATTCCACCATTGATCAGCATCTCCTTCCAAACGATACACTGCTAGGATGACTTTATCATGTTCAGAACATTGAAGAACTGAAAATATCTTTTCAGTAGTACTAATCCATTGTTCAGCAACTAATGGATCAGTAGACCCACTGAAAGAAGGTGGATGCTGCCTCATGAAGGATTCAACAGAATGTTGCTCCTTCCATTGCTCTTTTGGAAGTCCTGCATGATTCATAGCTTGAGAAAGTTTTGTGAGCATGGCTACAAGATTTTGCATTCTGGCTCCCATATCGTTTGGTTCCTCAGGGGGACAATCATTGCATTTCCCATCACATTCCGCATTAACACGGTTCCTTCGGGTTCCAGCCATCGTCTAAAACCCCAAAAGAATAGTATGAGAGGAAAAAATCATGCTAGGGAAAACAACATAATAAAGGGGTAGTACCCTTAATATCTAACATCTTAGGTTAAATTCGAAGATCGTTAGCGCAATTCTAGGACTATAACCTATACGTATACTTAACCTTAGAGACATCCCTAGACATACCTTAGAAATATCTCTAGGGATCTCACTAACGTTTTCTCATCCTAGTTTCCAAACGTTGACTAAACCTTTCCTCTGATACCAACTGTAGAGACCCGTATCTTGACGTAAATGGAAATTACATTACATTTGCAGAATAATTAGTACATAACAAAAACACACACACAAGGACCGTAATAGTTTAGTGTCTTTGGAAACTCGGAATATAATCTTCTAATCATGGTGAAAGATCTTCAACATCTCCCATAAAGATCATCTTTTTTTATACCTAAAACCTTTCTTTATATCCTGGGTAAAAGAAAACATAAAAGGGTGAGCTCAAATGCTCAGTAAGGGTAAACAAAAGAAATATCAATCACATCATATACATAAGCACATAACTTTTGGAAATCTTAACCTGCAAAAGAGATCATAATTTCATAACATGGTGTAAATCATGGCAGTGAAATGTAATCACAATAATCATAACATAAAACATGAAACTTTGTGGAATTCACACATAATCATAGAGAATCATTTCTTGTTAGTCAAGACTCATTGCCAAGACTATCTTAGTGGACAAAGTCCCTTTCTGAATCGAGTAACCCTCGTTTCAGTCATGTTTCACTGAACCGGTATAACCTACCATTCCAGCCATGTCTATCTCATGAGATATAAAATCTTTACCCAATGCATTGGAGGGAGATATAGGTCCCACCCATCTTATAATGAATCCTTTCTTATGTGTGCCACATAATCATAAATCATACATCATCGCATAACCCATGTAATAAAAATGGAATTCTTAATCAACATGACATCATAAAACAGTTCATATAAGATAAAGGAATTCATAAAAATATTTCCATCACAACATAATCAAATCCATGTAATAATAGGGATAAAAACAGAACCCTTTTATTATCTTAGATGGAAAATAATTTTGATAAAATACTTGAACTCCATTCTTGAGGAAAATATCCTTTCTATTTCAAAAACATTTTTCCTTTCATAACATGTCATATGACTTTAAAAAAAATAAGATGATTAAAAATAAACTTGAAAACTTGTAAAGGAAGTTTCTTGTAAATAATGTTTTAAAAATCCATTCATGCCGTATAAGTTAAAAAAACATTCTTCGTTCTTTTGTCGGAAAAGTCAAAAAGTACCTCGTACGAAAAACGACAAAAGATTCCTTTCATACATATTACTAAAAACTCACCGAAGGGTAAAAATGGATTTAAAAAAATTGTAGGTGGATGTAAATAATATTACATATTGATGAAACATGGATGTGGATAATAAAATACACCCCAGTAAATACTTATGAATAAACAATCTCGGATAAAAATGAGATTGTGATATTTCCCTTACCTTAGGTCCAATTTGCTTTGTTCGTGTCCGAAGCTCCTGTATAATGGTTTAAATAATGTTATTGACTTATTCCAGAATCATACATATTGATATGATATCATATATGGTCATATTATTAGCTTCTTGTTAGTAATCTTTCATTGTTACTTGTTACTCGGGTCTTTATAACTTTTTGTTCATATGCATGTTTTGTCGAATAAATTCTTATTCTTATATTTAGGTTATAGATAATTCATTTACAGAATGGTATTAGTGTAGTATATACCATATTCATTCATTCAATTCATTTATATAATCATTATGAAATGAAGATCATGTAGAACGAGTCGCATCACATCGTGGAGACGGTATTCCGTACGTACGCACGAGTGATGATATCGTTCCTATGACCATTGAATTGTATTGGAGTATATATATATATTATTTCAGTATCAATATTACTTCATAATAATCATATATAGTTACTCATTACACCATTATACCCATCCTTGTAAGGTGATGGTGGAAAAATAGATTACACCACGGCGTGGAGACGGTATTCCGTACGTACGCACGCGCGGTGATTTCATTTTTCCGTAGGATGGATAGAAAATGAATTAGGGTTGTTTCATATTTATAATAACATATCCGTATGTAAGTAATACTGATGTTATTACTTTATCATGAAACAACTAAAGAAGAAGAAGTTGAAGAAGAAAGAAATTGAAAAGATCGGTAATGGATATTACCTCTTCTTTGGAACGCCTCTTTGAATCCTCCACTTAAGGAACTAAGATTGGTCTTTGGAGAAGACCAGGACCTCTAGGATTATTCTAGGGAAGTGGAGAGGAGAAAATGGCATGGGTTGGCCGAGCTTGAGTGCTCAAATTGGTGTGAGGAGGAGGGGGAGGAGGTGCCCTTTTATAAGGGAGGAGAGGGGCACCTTAGGAATATCTCAAAATATTATTTTATATTAAAGTCAAAATCGGTTTATAATGGTTCCAAAGGGTCTTATTTCGAAGCTAAAGTGGGGATGAGTCGAAATCCTATCAACCAATAGGATTTATACAAGTTTAGGGTATTATTTTAACCTTATCAATTAGATTTAACTCTAAGTTAATTAATTTAACTTTTACCGTGTCTTTTTGTTTTCTTTCACTATATGGTTAATACACTTACTATAACATGCCAAACGAACCCCAAATTGTTTATTAATAATATATATATCCTTATTTAAGTCATTTGGCTGAATCTTAGATTTTTAGGAATACAATAACAATTAATAATATAATATTTGATTTAAAAACTATTTTGTGTCAATTTTGTCACTATTTGATATATGATTTTTGTGAAAGTCATAACATAATTATATGTTCGAACCAAGTTGATTAAATCAACATTAATATATCATAGTAACCTAGAAAATTAGTGGAATTCATAAAAAGTCTCAAATTACATTCATTTGAGCATTTATAACATCAATTATGTTAATATTTCCTTAAAAGGGTAATTACTGCATCATCGTTGTGTCATAAATAAATTAATTTATTTAAAGTCTAAAAATTATAAATAAAATATCATTATGTAGGAAAGTTTTTTAGCTTTCTAATTAATATTTATAGTCGAATTTATCTTATTTATAACCCCATATTAAAAATGTTTTAGTTATTAAACTTTGATTTTAACTATTTTAACTATTCATTAAATAATATAATATTAAATGTCATAATCTAATCCAAGTGGACCTAAATGGTCATATTATATTCATAAGGTTGTTTTTGGTCGAATTACACTTATCCAATAGAATTAGGACATGTGTTAGGGTAATAGTAATATCATATTTACCCTTAGTTACCCTATTTACTATTAACCGTGGTAAAAAAAAGTAAAAAGTTACTATTCACCAAAAATTATTTTCATCTCATTGAACCACATTTTACTTACTGACATCAACCGTGTCTCTCGGAATTTTGAAATTCCATTCACAAAAGCGGTAAAATTAATATTTATGAAGAAATTAATTTTTTTAACTACCACTTAGTAGTTTCACTATTCATCAAAAATTGATGTTTTTCAGAACAATGCCAAAATTTCATCCTAAGCTATATTTCATATTCCGAATTCAAAAATGAAGTCTATTTTACCAAATTCATATCATAGAATTTGAATTAATTAATTTTATAATTAAATCCCGTTGTTAAAACAAATAGCGTGTTTTTAAGAAACAATATCTATCAAAAGATTGACACTTGATTATGTCTGGTTTAAATGTGAAATTACATCCAATGACCAACATTGTATTAAATTGTAAAAATATATTCTAAATATACTTTAAAACCACTCAAATTAATAATTTATCACTATTAATTATTTCGATTAAAAAAGTTGTTTTTAATTATAATTTAGTAATTTTCACTATTCATCAGAATATGAAAGTTATCCGAAAAGAACCAAAATTTCACCTCAGGCTAAATTCGATACTCCGAATCCAAAAATGAAGTTCATTTTGAAAAATAAGATTTACAGAGTTTTAAAAAGTGGTTATTACTATTCATAACGGCTAGTTTTAATAATATTTTAATAGCATATCGTTGTTTAGTGAAACTCGGTATTGCGTATTACACACGCTATCGAGGAAGGTCGTGATTGCGTGTAATGCAAGGCAAGTCAAGGATGCGAGTTGTGCACGCTCATTTTGGTGTAGCGTACGACACATAACTTTAATAAAATTAAAAAGAATATTTTTTTATAAAATCTTGGGCTGTTACATGGTAGGGAAGGAAGCTCTTGGATAATAACTAGAAAATGATTCTTGATAGCTTCTATAGCACTCAATGTGAAAGGATAGTACTGAGCAGTTGAAGGGGTGTTCGGATATATGGAAATAGGTGCAATAAATATATTTGGATTAGTTAAAGTATAAGATAAATGAGTTGTCACTAGAACGGCCTCATATGCCACAATCATAATTCTAATTATATAGATAAAATGATTCATCTAATTGATGAAATCCATGATGATAGTACCTCCCCACTCCATGGTACTAAAAATCCTTTATTTTCTCATTCAAAAATAACATCATTACATTTGTAATAAATTTTGGTTTATTAACCTATTCTTTGAAGGTTTAGGTAATATGATGCATCTTGAGGTTGTCATATAGAAACACGAAGTGGTATTCAATCTCATGCTTAGTATAAATCCTCCGAAAATAATATTTTATAGAATTTTTAACTTTTTCTAGATCATATCAATCATGATTTAGGCATTATATGACCACAATAAAGACATGATCAATGTTATGTCTTTTACCCCTAAAACTCTCCTAAGGAATATTTGGAATATTACATGAAATAACTTAGAGATCATCTATAATAATGGATATGATCAACTCAACATCTAAGGGAGTATATGGAGCACTATAGGTATAATTCACATAGTATAATGACTTAAAAATATATAAAAATGCTTCCTTACTAGAAAAAAATGTCATAACTCCTTTCATAACATGTATCAAAGAGTCCATCACACGGAATGACATTTTGGTCACTATCTCTACTTCATGGATGTGATGAATTATCCTATCTTGGATGATATGAATCACTAACTCAAACTAGTATCTTCCATATTTCTCACTAATCATAGTGACATAATGTGTAATATTTATCAAGATCATATTAAAATTAGAGAGAAGCCTCTCTTTTAAGAACACTAGGTAAGCTATTAATGAAACATAAATAGACCGTAAGGTAATAATAGTAGAAAAAAAGGGTAAAAAGGAAATGAATATTGGAACAAAATCATTTTATAGCTCCAATTTGGAAGGAATATTCAAATCAAATCTCTATAACTCTCATATATCATCTATTTGAACCCCCATTTATCCCATATGATCTATCTCTACATGAACTGGAATGGAATGTCTTACAAGATTTGGAAAACTGTTATCATCATCTGAGATAGGGTAGTATAGTACGAACCTATCATACCATAGATATCATTCCCATTATTCAGGATTTGGGTCACCAAACATGATAGATTGCACAAAAACATGTTCTAAAATTGTAAGATCAATATCCATCTATTTTTAAACTATATACTCATAAATTTTATTCTTCAAATCAATATGCTCAACAGATTCAACATCATCATGGTCAACATAGTGACTAAAAATGGTAGGGTATTACTCCCCCTCAATAGACTATGATAACTCATCTCTAGAATGTCTATCTACATCCTTAACAAATATCATTCACTCCATAAACCTAGAATTAATAAATAATCCTATAGAATAAAAAATTGTCTGTGAAATCTCAGGATCATCAGACCTATCATGGTTAGTACCACCGTTAATTCCATCTTCATCATCATTTCCCTCATCTTTTCCATCCACAAATTCCATGAATTTTCCATTCTATCGTTATTCAACATTTTCTTCATATCATCATCATCATCATTATCATCATCATAATATTAATCTTTATCACCATTTTTACAATTTTCCTTATCAATTTCATTTTTCCATTTTTATCATTATAAGATCTAGAATAAACTATATACTATTATTATTCAAAAAAATGAGTTTATTATTGTTAACTTCTTTCTCTCAAAAGATTCTCTCTTATAGGGAGTGAAATAGGAGGACTCTACATATAGAAAGTGACAATAAGAAGAAACCTAGGCCGGAAGGGTCACTTACCTCATCCACTAAAATCTAATGATCATAATTACTTGAGGAAACAACCCTAATTTTTTCCTCATCATATTACAAAACACCTTCATCTGGTTCAATGCTGTGATCCACAAGATTCTTTAGATGGGTTGGCTGAACAATGGTGTTGAAATCTTAAAAATCATGTTAACATCATCAACCCATTGCCTCTTCCAGGGGAAAAAATAAATTAGAATTATTTTGGAAAATACTTTTTTAAAGAAGAAAAATTCCTCAATTTACATTGATTTATTCATCCCCATCTACTATTCCCTTGGTATCCAAATTTTTTGAAATTAACTATATGTAAATTAGAGATTTTTTTCTAAAATATATCTTGAACATCTCTATAATATGAAACATAAAATACCCAAAAAATTGATTTTATGTCCCATTTTAATAATATATAGAATATATAATAAACTATATCATATTATATTAAAATACACTTTTCTTGTGCCTAACAAGTGTTGATAAAACTTGAACATTAAATGACACCCTCCATTAAAATCGTTACCAACTGGATTTCAAAAGGTTCTATCTCCAATCATCTCAGAAAAAGAATCCTCATATTTAAATGTATCATTGCCACGTGGAATCGATCCATGATAATCATTTGAAAAACATTCATGAGTTAATTTCAAGTATCTAGCTCATTGAATTGGATATAAAACAAGCTTCTCCCATTTATACTACATCAATCCAAGTATTTATCTTTTCCAATGATAAACTAGACATTACCAATAAACCGATGCACTAACCTAGGACAGAATTTCGTATCATTATTCAAAAACCACTCTACCAATCCTCGTTCATCAATTAATTGATGAACAAAATATCTTCTAGACATCAACCACTAAACATTAACATCTTTCTCTAGAACAACATTGTGCTTCACATGCTGTTGGGTTCTAGGCTCGATGGATGGTCTCATCAATTCTCATTTCTATTTCCTTGAATTATTCGACACGTAGAGAGATTAAACTATTACATTATTCATTCGTACCATTTCTAACAAGGTGGATTGTTTGTATGAGGTTAAGGGAACGAAAACAATCAAGGGGGAAAGGGTCATAGAGAAGGTTTGGGTCAAACAAAGAGTGTATGTCAAAGTTATTCTAATTATAAAATTTATATCATTTAAGGATTTTTAAATTGAGAAAAATAATATATTTAAAGTGATAATAATTTTTTTAAATATCCCTTAAATAAAAATTAGAATCAAAGAAATAAATTTAAATAGTGAGACATTTCTGAAGGTGGTTTGTTCCAAAAGTTGGTTCTACCAATGATGGGTAATTTCAATTGCAGATTTCTAGAATGGTGGGTTATTCCAAAAGTAGGATATTCAAATGGTCACCAATCTCTAATGGTTGTTAAAATATAATGGGGGTTCCCAATAAAATTAAGTCAAACCAAAATTAACGATGATTAATTCAGTATTTATATAGTTTGTTCTCCTATAATTCAATGGATTAGTAAAAATATCAAAAAGATGATTTTTAGTTCAAATGTATTGAAGGCTTATATAACCCTTTTGAAAATGGTCTCTAAAGAATTTATGTCTTGCATCAAAGTGTATTTTTCTTAAGTGATATATATGATTTTTATTGATATTCATAATACTTTTCTTATTACAATTTATTGGGACATGTAAAAATTGTTATCATTAGTCTTACAGATTGTGTTTCAACCAATAAAATTGATAAAAAAATATACATACAACTATGGATTGATATTTAGTATTATACCATGATATAAATTTTATTTACTACTACAAAAAGACACTAGAGAGTTTCCCAAAAGATGACATGTTCTTTAAGTAGTTTTTCTATGCCACTCACAACCACCATAATTCGCATCTAAATAACTAACTAGATCAAAATAATTTCATCTATAATAGAAAAATCCTAAACTAATTGTATACTTTAGGTATTTATAAATTATTTTAATATCAATTATGTGTGACTCTTTTTGGTTTGTTATAAACTAACACACACACATGCACAAACTAAACATAATGTAAGGACGGTTAAAAGGTAAGTAGAGAATACTTCTCATCATACCTTAGTTATTGGTTTCATCAATGATTTCTCCACTTCAAAATGATTCAACATATAGATGACACTCATTATAGTGTCAATACATTTAGTACTATCCTAAAGAAAATTTTTTAAAAGGTTTTTAGTATATTTACATTTATTTAAAATAATTCCTTCTTTATTTATTAAAATATTAAACTAAGGAATAATTTCTGTTCACCCATTAAACTCATTCCAAATTCGTTTTTCATCTCATTTGAAATATCCACACATAATGAATTTTTAAATGATCCAATGATAATATTTTCAAAAATATTTGAACAACTAAAACACATTTTGAAATCATTTTTATAAAAAGGGTAGGATCAACTATGCCTTTTAAAAACCATTAGAAAAAAAAGAAAAGAGATATGATGATAATACGAAGATCTAGGTGGTTGTTATGATCCATATAATGCTTTTATTAATTTGATAACATAATTTGGAAACTAACAATTAAAAATCAAGAGTATTTTAAAAAAAACCATCTTCAACAATATAATCATTAATTAATGTACAATTTATATCCATTTTATATAGTTTGAGATATAGATTTTCTATATAGGAGAGCTATATTTTAATGGATTTAGGTATGGATACAGGTGGAATTTTTTCCACAATGTCTAAACCCTCTTATTGTCTATATCCTTGTAAAACTAGTCAAGCCTTAATTTTAACTATTACGACATATTCATGAATATTTATTTTCTAAAAAACATTTTATTTCCTATATTAATATTTTATAAAGAATGTTAAAAATTTCATAAACATTATTTCTTTCAAATTAGTTATATAATTCTTAAATAGTCATTACTTAGAGATTATTTTTAACTGCATTAGTTATGTTATTATGTCCAATATGTGATTAAGATTCTTGATGTCTAACTTGGTTTCTTAGAGAAGATCTATAATTTTTACCTCGATCTAAGTCTAAAATAACAGAATCTAAAATATGGTATTTTAATTTACTAAATGTTCTAGAAAAATAAAATATTTTCACCTCATTTTCTTATATTGGTTCTGGTTTAGGTTATAAAATTTCTTCTGATGTGGATGATTTTCTGGCATGCTTTACAATTGTTTTAGTTGGATTTTTATTTGTGTTCAATGTGGATAAATCATCCTTAAGGTTTTGGAAATTATCTATCTGTTCACATAGACCTATCTCATAAAAGATGGCATGGTACGATTCTTCCATAGTCTTGTTTTCTTATAAAAAGCTATATTGTATTTACTTGAAGATATATAACCAATAAAAATTTCTTCATCTGTTTTGGAGTCAAACATGTCAAGAATACCTTTCATGTTCAGAGTAAATACTTTTCATCAAATAAATTTATACTAATTAACTATTGTATTTCTATTATTCCAAATTTTATATGGACTTTTATTCATGATAGATAAAAATTAAACTCAAATAATTATATAGCCAGCTCTATTTAGAGCCTCTGTCCAAAAGAGGCATGTCCACTATCATCACATTCCCACTCATTCTTATAATTCATATTGTCATCATACATTCATGTGTACTTTTTATTCACGATTAATTTATTTTTATTATAGAATTTCATAAATCTTCTGGATAAATGGGCCATTTTCTCATCACTCCCAACTGGTGATTCATTTTCAAAAGAGCATTCGTCTTGTATTTTTCTTTTATGGTTTTGACACAGTAGTATTTAAGGCTACATATATCGTATTAGGCTCGTATTCATATTCATGATTCTCCTTAATATCTTCTAAAAACATCATGACCATCCAATCCATTTCCTTTACATGTAGTTTGATGATATCACATGATTATATTATTGAAACTAATTTTCAACTCCATCCCACTGAAGGACATCTTATGTGTCATATGATTTTATATTTTTCTGAAACTAAATTTTCCAAAGAGATAATTAGTTTCACTATCTTGTTGTGGTTGATATGCATATCATAAATCATCTCATTAAATTTCATCTTGATTATATCTTACTTAATTTTTAAGTGTTATGTCTAATTTCTTTCACATTTTTTATTCCTTCATTAAAAATATATAATGTGTATCAAATTTCATATGTAGTATTAAAAGATGATATCCAATTAAATTTTTCATCTCCTTAAGAAAATAAAATAGAATTCACAGATTTAAAAATATTTTTATAAGATGTTTAAGTAGAATCTTCCCATGAATGTTTATCAGTTATCAGTAGTTAATATTTATCATTTATATTTTTCAATATTTCCAAACACATGATTTTAATGTGCATTTTCATCTTTATTTCCCATTGAGAAACATTTTCATCCATTAAGACAAAATTATCTATTATCTAATTAAAGAACTAAATTTAGAATGGATTAAAATTTATGATCATTAAAAAACAACTAATATAACTATTGATAAGATTTTAAAACCTTTTATACCAAATGTTGGTATGAGAGACTAACTAAATAGGGGGTGAGTTGAGTTCCCAATAAAAAAATTCTATTAAAATGTATATTAATTGAAATACCAATTTCAATTAATACCACATCGTTAACCAAAATAATAGATCAATATAATTAATATTATTTTAAATTATTTCAAAAAAATAAAATAATATTTAGTTAAAATAATATGAAAAATATATTAACATTTGAAATAATTTTGATGAATGAAATACTTATATAAAATCAAGTAATTATTAACAAAAAATATAGAGTTTTTTTAAAAAAACATTAGTTTTGGAAATTATTTAAAAAAAAGTCACATTGAGGATTAAGAAAAAGGTTCACTCTTATATTGAGAACTAACTATATTATATTGGAAGTCACCCATTTACAAAATGATTATAAAAATATAATCTTGATCCACAACCATGTTTGGGTATAACGACAATTGCTATAATATTTCTACGCCACGTAGGGACCAATCCTATAATAACCTTAGGAATAAAACAAGCACAGGCTACAAAAGGTCATCTTACATAACACTGTGCTAAAAAAATCAATGGGAGTGAAGAATAAATTTTGTATCTTTTAGATAATGTGAAAGAGATATTGTCTGATTAAAAAATAGGGTAAACTGTACACCAATTTAATTTAAATGAAACGAGCATAAGGTTCATGTATAATAATCTATAAAAGATAGAGTTTCTCAGTTTGATGTGCTTTGAATATTGGAAATCCACAGATATCACATGGAGTGGAGGTCGAGTTATATTTATCAAAATAATAAATAAACTAAGAGTATTAATATCATTTTGTTTTTTAGGGTAGTGTTTGAATTTTCAAAAAGTCATACTCTTCCATAATCAATTGTAAGAAAGATGTATCAAGTAAGGCCATTCAGTAAATAACACCCTTTATCTTATGTTCACACTCTTCCAAAATCCATGCATTCATTCCTAGTTTTTTATATCATAAATGAAGGTGAAATCATTAAATATAAATTATTGTAGGATTTATAGAACATTCAATGAACAATCATCATAGTATTCAGGTTCCTCATACATAGTTCTGACATCATTTAATGTCTAATAATTTTTTTTTGGAATACCTATTTAAATAATCTCTAACATTAAATTAGATTATATATCAATGAAAATCATTTAATTTAAATATCCCAAAATATATATGGGGAATCATTTCAGTGGTGACTCATTCCATGTGGTGAGTCAGGCCAATGATGATTCAGGAAGACGAAGAATCAAGTTTAGGGGTGAGACCATCCAACGGTGAGTTAAGATGAAGGTATGTCACTATAAATAGTGAATCATTCTAGGGATGAAACATCTCATTGGTGACTCATTTTATGGAAGGTCATCTTCAGCAGTAAGTGGAGTTTGGTGGAGACTCTGATCTGGTGGGGGGAAATGTCTAGTGGTGACTCATGTTTGATAGAGAATCATTCTTGACGACCACTCTTTTTCAGATATGAGAAATTATTATATGTGAATCTTCATAAATGAGGAGAATTTTTGGGTGATGAATCATCCTCAATTTAGAGTCTTTTTTTATTGTAACTCATCCCCAATGCAGAGTCTTTTTTGGGGGTGACTCATCCTCAACTATGAGACTTTTATATTCTTAACCAAAATTTCTATAAATTTCTTTTTATTATAAAATCCTATCAGAAAACATAAAAAACATTAATTATATAATTAACACGATCTAGTAATAATTAAACAAGTAGGTGTATATAAAAAATAAAGGTAAAGATAGAAAAATATATTACATAATTTATTGAGACATTATACCATATGTATTCCAGAACACCATTTTTTTACTTCTCGACAGATGGAATGAAATTAAATAAATGATAATAAAAATTTTAAGTATCAAAATTATGTCTTATATGTCAAATATATATTTGAGAAATTAATCCTTTCTACAATCCATATAAAACATAATTGAAAACAGAGTCATATCTCTAAATGGAGATGGTTGTCCACACATATAGACAAGGAACATTATTATTTTTCAATAGATGGGAATAAGGTGCATAAGGATTTTTTCAACATTATAATAAAATTAATAGTATTTAATATAATTAATTTATTATTTTCTAATGGATTGAAAATATTTATAGGAGCTATAATAATAAATAAATTTCCAAGATATTCATTTAGAATTATACCTAATCATTGAGAAATGTTCTATGTATTTGAAATTATTTCTAGAAAGGATGGTGTTTTTGAAGAAAAATAAGATCTAGGATGTGGTGAGGGAATGTAAGATAATGTTAAGGAAGTGATTATCTATGTTAAAAGTAGGTATAAGGATATACATGATGTTCCATTTTATAAATGTGGGAAGGGTCACTCTTTGATTTATTAATGTACTAAATTGATAAATATTTATTTATAAACAAAAAATGTTGCAGATTGATATAATTTGGTGATAATATGATTATTATTCTATGCTTTATCGTATAATAAAAAGTTAACAATTTTGGTTTTTTCCACCCTTATCTCTTATTTTTAACCCCCTAATAACCCATTTGACAATTATCATAATATAATTGATTTACAATTTTCAGGGATTTGAATGATACCAAAAAACGAACAGTGACTCATAAATGGACCATGAAAAATATTTTAAACCATATATAATTCACATGGTCGAATATATTATTGTTGTGAATATTCAAATCCTATAATAATATAATATTTATTTTCAAATATAATTAATTTCATTTTTGGAACTATTCATTTAATTCGACATTTAAAATAACATGATGAAAATAGAATTATAGTATAAGAATTTAAAACAAACATAATAAGTTTTATTTATCTTATAAAGTATTTTAATATAGTTATTAATCGAAATATTATAAGTTTTTTATTATTAATAACATTTATTTTATTTATTTTATTAATTGAGTAAATACAGTGTATCCCTTGTGTAAGCATTTAAGATAATTATGTAGTCCATAAAATTTAAAAATAAATTATTAAAATAAAAAAATTATATATCATTCAAATAAACATTTATATTAAATAATTCAAACTTTTTTTTCAATAAAAAAATAATTAATATTATTTAATCAACAGAGTGAAATTTTGTATTTACTCATTTCATAAATTATTATAAATTGATTAATAAAACGTGGAAATATATTCATTAAATGGATGGAAATGGATGAAATAAAATCACCAAATATGATAAATTCAAGTGTTTAAATGAATTTGAGGCTCAGTCAGACTTGTTATAACCCAAATTATCCCAGTTCAACATTATTATGGTTTCAAATATTATACCTAATTACTATTTATATTGGAAATAAATAAAATGGATATACTTACAAAAGATTTGAATGTTGATTTAAAATGTGGAATTTATTTTTTAAAACTCAATATATAGAAATGGTTGAAATTAATTAAAATTCAAATGAAAAATTAAAATGAAATAAATGATTTTCATAAAAATTATATCTTCAAGTATAAATATGTTTATATATCAAATGAAACCATAAAATAGATTCTAATTACTATAAATTTATTATTAATAATATATTTTATGTAATTGTACTTTTTATAAAAATATCTTTCTAAATGGTTAGAACAAAAATATAGTTTTTAATTAAATTCAGTATTTCTCACTACTCAATTGAAAATCAATATTTTACTTTAAATTCCCAAAAAATCAATGTTTTGAAATTTTTATATGTTGATATCAAAAATTAAATCCTATTTCTAAATAAAATAACTACAATTGAATTAAATAATTATAATATTCTCCTACAATAATAAATAGAAATCATTATTTTGGATAATTATTTTTGGAATAATAAAACGAATTTACTAAAAATGAGGTTCTTCTTTACTAATAATTAATTAATATATTTTGATTTATTAGAATAGTTAGATATAGATATATATATTTCTTAATTTTCCTAATAATATTCACACACTTATATTTAGTGGATAGACAACAAATGCCATATTAATTTATAATATTTCAATAGTATGAACTAATTTTTTAAACATAGTGTTTCATTTAATGTATTGTATAAATGAAATAAAATTTATTTATATATAAATACGTCATAATAAATCACTTCGTTACATTCTACCCATATTAAAATGAATATTCCTAAAAATATATTTAACTCAAAAACTAATAATTAGTGAAATATTTTTTTAATTACATCTTTAGTTTCCCAAGTATCATCCACTTATTTATAGTTTTTTTCAAAAAAATGTTAACCATGTTACTAGTATCATATCACATTCTCTCTATAATTCAAAATATACATTGATTGTTCCATATAAGAGATATCATTCTCCAATTTTAGAAGCTCTATGTTTAATACATGTGAACAATTAGGTACATACTTCCACAGGATAGATAAATGGAACACATCACGAACTAGAGAGAGATTCCATCAAATTATCTAATTATAATCTATTTCCCTAATATGATCAGGAATTTTTAAGTGAATGATATTTATAATGCTTACATTCCATCATATCAAAACCTCAGATGATAATTCCATGGAGATACTGATAGGAATTCCTTTTCACAAACACTAAAATTTAGATATTGTTGATGATTTTCATGATAAATTATCTATCAAATATAATCTTAGAATATATGTTGTTTAAGGGATTTATCATTTTATTTCATATCTATATCTAACTCTAGTATAAATATCCATATTTCACCAACTTCATCCCGACATGTTGGAGTTATATAGTTTCATCCATAGAGGGATTCATTAGTATCCATCTGAATTCTTGATTGACAGATTTTTTTATAACAATGATCGACTAGGGGATGTTTTTGATCTAAATAATGATTAAAAATAAGAAATATATATGTCAATATATACTCCTAGATCTGAATTTTTATCTTATAGTGACCATATTTATGAGGATGATAATAAGTACAGAAACTCAACAATGTATCTAAATCCAACTAAAGACTTCTCTAGAACATAGATGTAAACCTAAAATACAAATCATATAAAATAGAATTATGATTTCCATGAAATATCACAACTTTATTAATTCATAACCAGATAATATAATCAATATAGAAGTATTATACATTGTAAATTAAAGGTGATTAATTTATAATATGACATAATATATCCCAAATAACATTGTTCCCTTTAAATGTTTTGGGGGTGTTAGACAAAGAAATCCACAATACAAATTTCTCATTTCCTTTCAAATATTGGAAATGGTTGTAACATCTCCTTAGAATTTTTTATTTCATAATTAACAATCTATCATAACACGCATTAACATTTATACATTAAAACATCCAATTCATGTTGTCCCATCAAAAATATTCTTATAGATCTCTATTCAACTTTGTAATTCTATGATGTATACATAATGAAAAACATGAGTATCATATAAGCGTCAATTTATTAATTCTATAATTTATGGGTCACATATTTTATTCTTAAACAATATTATATAATAATTATCATGGTTTAATTAAAAAATATTTTAGACCTTCTTCTAAAGTTATAGATCATACATCTATGCCTATGTAATACTTATATGGATATATGGTGGTACATTAATCTATTAAAGATAGTATCTATCCATTGTCCTCATGATTTAATGCTCTATATTCTAAAAATCCTTATGTATTGAATATCTTTCAATCAACATCATGTCAAAACATATATTATCATTCTGACATAGAGAATTAGTGACCCTGTTCACCACACTAGTGTGGTAATTTATTGGTTCTTCATAATAAATAATCAATTCCAACCACATTCTCTATCATATATTCAACTATTTCAATGATATGATATAACATAGTTTTTTTGATCCATATTTATTACACAAATTCCACCATAATTGTACGACCTATCCATCTTCAATGAAAAAGTTTCCTCTTCTAGTTCTAAATCATGATTAATGTAGTATTTATAATTTATTTTCAATTAGGTTATGGAATATGATATCCTCATATAATTTTTAATGAGTTGACATCCTAGTACCTTAAATGGTGAATCCTTATAGATCAAAAACCTTTCACCAATATATTGTATTGTGTTCATAGGTGCACTGATTAACCTTCAATTTAGTTCCTTTAAATACTCTTCGCAATAATCAAACAAAAAAACAAAACCCCCTTCCTAGTCGACATGGAAATTGGATTAAACATCATTAAGAAACTATTAAATTCTTTTTAATAATATCTATCCATGAATATAAAAATATTGATCTTAGTAAAGTTGGATAGTTTTAGAAAATTTTAGTTAACTTCTATATTTGATGGATCCACTAATATGACCTCTTTGGAGATAATTTGGCTTAAAATTGAAACTCTGTTCAGTTAAAATATACACATCATAAATATTTCCTAAAACCTAACCTTTATTTATGTATTATAATTAATTATTAGTTGTTATTTATGATATTAATTTCCCTTTGAAGATTTATGAATATCATCTATAAAGGATACCATGAACAGAACAAATTAATCTCTAAAAACACTATTCAATAAATCCATGAATAGAGGAGTGGCATTAGTAAAACCAAATGGAATCACTATAAGATTATAGTTTTCAATACTAGAATATAATTTTTTTATGGGTATATTGCCCTTATTTTTCATCAATTGATGATTTAAAAAATTAAGGTCAATATTGTAAAATTATTTAGCTCCATGTAGTTGATCAAACAAGTCATTAATTCTGGGTAGATGATAGTTTTTCTTGATTTGATTCATATTAAATTTATAATAATGAATAGAGAGTCAAATATATCCATATTTATTAATAATAAAAATAATATGTTCTCCCCTTGGTGATGTAATTAGGTTAATTAATACCTTACTTATATTCTCCTAGTGTCACTTCTTTAATTCCTATGACTTTATCGATTCCATTCAATATGTGGTCTTTGAAAAATGTGTAGTAAAAGGTATGGGACCAATTTAAAACTCAACATCAATGTTTTGAGGACTATGAGGAGGAAATTCAAAAAAATCATCATGAAACTACTATATAATAGAAATATCCTCAATTTTGATGATTTCTACAACAATCTAAGACAAGATGCATTTTTTGATAGAAATGAACACCCATAGAGAGGGTGTAATTTCCATTGAATATCCATATTTATCATTACAATGATAGATGATCTTATTTAGGTTTAAAATATCAAAAAATTCTTCCCTTCGCTAAATACTAACATTTTTTTCATTTAAATAAATCCAACACCTGACCAAAATAACATTAAATTCTACTAAATAGAGCTTAATGAGACATGGAAGAATCAGAATCTCATAAACCATTATTAGTGAGGAACAATATAATATTTATGTTACCATTTCACAATTTCATATTTTCCAATGATAACTCAACATATAATAATTGAGTTTGTAATTATATACCCTTATAAACAATATAGATCTAATAGAGTTGGTAGTTATAGAATAAAATAGAACATTTGTTGTTATAGAGTTTATGATGAGTGTACCATTCACCACATCATTTTCTGAACCACTTAGATAGTACTGATCGCATGAGATAAAAATTTTATATAGGTATTTTTATGTTTTTGATATCTATCATCATCATAAAAATATAGAATCATGTAATAGTTTAAAGGTTTCCCACACTCCTTAAATTTTGAGCGTTGGAGTGTGGGTGGTAAAATAGTTTGAGATTTTTTCCACCATTCAAATAACATTCAAATTCATCAATTTTTCGACATTCATGGGAATTATGACTATCTATTCCATACTTAAATCACCTCCCTATAATATTCATGTAATTTAAATGATGTGTCTTCCTACATTTCTGGCATGTTGATTGAAGGAATTTCAATACACCATATATTTTTTTCATGTTTAAATTACACCCCATTTTTTTTTATTATTAATAAAATGAGAATGGAGGAAATATCAATTTTCAATTTATACGTAAAGAGTATATATAAATATTTATTCATATATTGTGAAGCCTATTATAGATAATACATTTATTATAATTGGTTGTAAGTGACCATAGAACAATAATTTTTTTAGGTTTGAATATTAAAAAAAATGTATACCATGAATGTATTGAATCATTTTACTCATAGATACACTTGGGGTCACCTCCTTCTAGTTATGATCAAGGAATTACGTATTAATTTTTGAAATAGAATATGAGGTATATAATTAATGAAAATATCTAGTAAATATTATCACATTTAATTGATTATATTTCATCCACTTACATCATAATATAATTAAGTGTGCACCATTGATCTTCATTTCTATTTTAATGAAAAATATATAAGATTTTTTTTCATGTTCTAAGAATGAGGGAACAAAAAAATTCTCAATGGTTTCGATCCATCACTCAGCCACAATTGGATCAGTAGGCTCACTAATAAAAGGTGCATTTTTCCTTATGAAATACTCAAATGTATGGTTTTCCCTCAGTTGTTCGTTTGGATTTTGAACATGATTCATAGCCGGAGAAATATTAATGAACATAAAAATAATATTCTACATTGAAACTCTTTTGGATATGGTTTTCTTAGGTGGAAAATCATTTCATTGTCCATAAAATTCAATGTTATCATGACATCATTTGGTACAAGTCATTGACAAAAAAAATTACGTGTAAGCATCAAGCAATAAAAATCATAGTGGGCTATGTTATAATCATGAAATATCATTTTAGGATGTCTATATCATGAAACATTTTCTCCAATCTATATAGATTTATGTTTAAACTAGTTAATCAATGGTCATTACTAAAATATTTAGATGTTATCATATACATAGACTTATCATAATTATTTTTACCAAATTTAATAATACTAATCTAAAAACTAATGAATAACCCCTATCTGATACCAATAATAGTGATGAAATATTTTAATATATAAATATTACATCATTTTTGAAAAATACTCATTACATACCATTACAATCCTTTTAAATACTATTGTATATTAGAGGCTTTAGAGACTCGATGCATAAACATGTTATTTAGGTAAATTCTTTATAATCGCTCACAATATTCCCATCATTCTATACCATTACTGGAATACAATACATAAAACCTTCCACCATAAACTGGGGCAAGGGAAAATAATAAATAATCACCATAAATCACCAGTAAGAATGTACAAGGATGATAACAATTAATGATCATATGAAATATTAAGATAAGAACAATAGTTTGAGGTGATGAACATCTCTTAAAAGTTCTTAACCAATCATTCATAGATCATAAACATGATTCATGAAATTAAATGTATCATTTCAAAAAATATGTATCATTAGATATATGAATAATCATAATATAAATCACAAACAATAATCTTAGATCGGAATTATAAAAACATGTCATGAGAGTGTAGAAAAATAACTTGATATAAACCATTTCATATGTCAAGGTTAACTACCAAGTCCATAGAAACATATTGGATCATAAATCGACACCTCTTTCCTGTCATAATAGATCTATCTTCATCACATGTATACTATAGTTAATAGTTCATCCCTATGAATTTACCATAGTGAATCATACATAGTGACTTATTTCCCATAATTATCACTTGAGATATAAAACATTTCTCAATTAATTAGATGTATATGTAATTATTTCCCCACTCATCACATATTAAAAACAATTCATATGTGTCCCACAAGTTAAAGAAAATTAAACTTATCATTATTACATAACCAGTGGAAGGAAAATGAATTTCAAAAATATTTCACCATTTAAGCATAGCATAACCCATGATAAATAAACTAGTTAATAAAAATATCATAATTATAATCATTACCATCCTGATAATGAATAATTATTGAATTATTAAACCATACTATAATAAATAATAACTAACATTAATGTATATTATCACGGATGATAGTTTCATTAAATGGACACTATAATTTTTCTTGAGAAAAATATGCTTTTAAATTTGAAGTTGCCAATTTAAATTCCAAATAATCATAAAATTTTATAATTTTTTTCATATAATTGAAATTGAAACTTTTTAATTTAGTTATATAATATTTATGTTTTAATGATGGAATTTAATACAATTTATAAAACATATTTTTAAAAAATGATTCCTTTAATATTTTTAGTAAAAGTAAAATAGTACATTGTTCATAAAAAAAGAAGACATATAAGAATAATTCTTATAAAATGTAAATAATCAATAAAAATTGTTTTTAAAAATCATTTGAGAATTTTCTAAATAATTATTTAAATCATTTTAATGAAAACTAGGATAAGGAAGAAAAAGATGACTAAATGAATAGTAAAATAGAGTTGGTTTTCCATTAAAAATTTATTTCAATATCTTGAGTGCATAAAGAGAGGAAAATGAGTGATCAATATGTATTGAATAGAAATAAACATTTTAAAAATACAAAATGGATGTACCAGATATGGTTTCCATTATTCTATAAATGGAAATTCAAGCATAAATAATCTTGAATAAATAAGGATTGAGAAGTAAACCGCTTAACTCTAGTATCATATTTACTTATATGAATTTGAACAACATATATAATAAATATATATTTATTATACCTAAATTTAATGACCATAGTCATATAGATCAAAATTTATGTAATTTACAGATAACATCTTATCGCCCATTAGTTAAGAATATTTCATTATATTAGTGTTCTGGTTGAGAACTACTTCATTTTTCATTCATGTTTTAGTTCAACACTACCAACCCTTGTACAATGATCGTATTTTAATCATTTTAAAAATTTTAATCATGGTATAAATATAAAATATATTGAATATATATAGTTATCCATAAATGGTAGATAAAAAATATGAATTATACCATTCATGAACATGATAAGAAGTATATACACATGAACACTTTTTTAACATAACAATGGGTTTAAAGATGGAATGGTAAATAAAAATTCCATCTTTAAAAAAAATTATTAAATGATATATATCACAAATTAAATGACTCAGGTTTTTCCAATTTTATTTTTATAAATTAATTGAAAAAATTCTGATATGAGGCACTGGGACAACATGTTATTCAGGTCATGATGTTCTTCGTACAATTTATTGATTAAATGTTATCATGAACAACATTCCTTAAAATGTAGAATATCTTTTAAGCTGGTGGACTTATCAGAAATCCAAGGGCACTATTGAGCTTAAAATAGAAGTTTTACGCTAGGTGCGACCTAACTTTTGTCGGTGCAGGTCATCTAAAGGTAAAGTCACCAAGGACGTAACCGTAAATAAATAAAATAAATTATTTTATATTGTTTTAAAATACTATTTACTCATGAAATGGGAACTGGATTGGAATTCCAAGACAACCATTAAGTTCATAATGTGGTGTTTACCTCAGTATATTCCTAACATCGACCGATTCCAATCAGCTGTCTATAGTAAATTTGGGGATTTATTTTTATAAAACGTTATATAACCACAAAATGATGTGTTTTCTTCTATTAAAACATGTTAGAGAACTTAGGGTGATCATCATAACCATATAATTCCTCAAAGGTAAGGATATAGAGCACTCTCGAATGAATGATGATGGATCAGAGACCAGATCAAGGATCGTCGTGCCAATGGAGTTGGAGGATCTCATCAACGATGGAAAGAAAATTGTTCCTCGTCAATGACCAATCCAAACTCATGGTATGGAGGCCGATTATTTATTATTTTGAGTTCCTAATTTATATGATGAACATAGACTAATCCATAACCAAATTATCTTGAATATTGATCAAATTTTGTTGGAGGGATTTGTTATGGGATAATAGTATTTGATTTAATCAGTTTTTAAATCCAAATCCACAGAATCTTGATCGTCAGCCATAGATAATAGGCTAATGAGGTTAAAAAATTTCTATGAGAATGTCTCTCATTGTTTATTGTGTTATTCATTGTTGGATCCCTATGGTTCCCTAATCATCTTTTTTGGGTGGTTCTGAGCATTAAGGGACAGCAAAATTTGAGGCAAATCAACTGTTAAGGCTAAAATAAGATAGATCATGTCACAGGAAACCCAAATATAAAATCATGCCAATTTATGAGAATCAGAGGCACCCTGGTGGTATGAAAAAGGGAACACTAGTGCATGTATGGTGTGATTATCCAACATGGTATGAATGCGGCCCTGATGACACGAGGTGGCAGTGTCTGGAGCGGCATGTGGGAGTAAGTGGGTGCTGAGCGTGACTCGACATGTGGACCACATGGAGGATGCGCGATGCAAAAGCCAGAGTTGAGTGGAGCCTTGTGTGCTGGCCACAGAGCGTGTGGAATCAAGGGAAAATGGAGGCAGAGAGTGTGTGGGGGTGGTAAGACAATGTGGTGTGGCATAATGTGGAGGGGCCGCAGGATAAGGAAGAACGTGGTCGGGGTGGACCATGTATGGTGGACCAAAACAACCTGTGTGCATACGGGCCCAAAAAAAGATATGGGGCACTGTTATTCATAACTATAGGTCCAAGAGGAATGGGGTTGGGTTGGGTTATTCAGACCGAGTCTGGATGGCTGACAGGTCAGGCTAGATCCGGCTGTACTGATCAGACCTGGACCGGACCCAGAACAAACCATTTTACAGAAAACAAGAAAAATATTCAAACCGTGTGTCTGTTTGATTATCCATTTTTGGCCTTGGGACCCTTGTGAGGAGAAAATAATATTGGGATCTTATAGGTGTTTTTTTGTAATTTTTAATATTACCTTATTGAATTAGAAGTAGGTTTTCTCATAACGAGTGTGCTACAAGAAGAATTATATGGCTGGATGTGGCTTTGAGACTATGTGACATTATGAGACTACATGACATATCAAGTCTATGTGTATTATCAAAAAGAATGTCTCATCCTTACTACATGTATTATTAGGTATGAGTGTCTCATTGGGACTATGTGTCTTATCATGAGATATTGTCTCATCGGGACTATGTGTTTAACAAAATCTAAGATCTCTGTGGATTATATCTGATAATTCTGTTTTGTGTACTATAAACTTATACATGTGTGAGCTGACTATACAATTTCTAAGTGTTATACTTCCATTATTTCTTTTTTGGTAGACATCATGTATTTTGTAGTGGTATTCCTTTATGGTTTTTTGGGACTCCTACTGATTATTGTATTACTCACCCCTTCACGGAATTTTCCCCCACAAGACATGTCATGTGTAGACAATTGATTCTTGGGAGAAGTCCAAGGTGGACTAGGACCAGGTGGTTCTTAGAGAGACTAGATATTGGAGGTGTTATCTTAGAGATTAAGATAACTATCAACTACCATTCCCTTCTGGTAGGGTTTTCTATAGATTAGTTTTACGAAAATGTGCATTCACATTTACAGACTCTTTCTTTTGGGGCACTTGTATTATTGCCATTTTACCATCCATTGTTCAACTGGCACACGTTGTGGTTTCTATCTTAGTGTATGCATGTAATTATTATTTAGTGTTTTTAAATTTAATCTTTTTGGGATTGGAGGTGGGTCTTAGTTTACAAGTACTAAATAAAATACCCCCCCCCCCATTTGTGGGATATTCATGCTCGGTGATAGTCACCAGCCCATTCCTATTGGAGGATGGCTTGGGGTAGTAATGTAATAGACTCTTATGGGATGGGTTATGAATGAGTGGTATCTGAAGAGGTTGGTTATACATAAGGACTAGGAGTCTATGAAGTTGGTTTGGGGAAACACAGTTACGTGTTTTGAGTACAGAATTGAGGCCATGGATTCCATTTTTTTTGCGGCGGATGACATATCCATACAATGGGACTCTAGAAACATAATTTGTGACTCGATATGTGGAATCAAAAATGGTAGGAAAAAATTGTACATGCATCATATTGGATTTGTGTGTGTTCACATCTTTTTCTTTAGTCATCTCACCATGTATACTCTATTGACTATAGTACAAAATGGTTTATTATAGGATATAGCTACATAAAACGCAATCAAGGATTCTGTTGTGTGATATAGAGGTTGATCATCACATTTATGAGACATTAATACAATGATTTTTATATGATATAGCACCTTGAGGTGGTGCACTATCCATACCACCACCTATAAGGCATCACATGGTACCCAAAATACCATTGAGTGAGAAGCGTAGGATGAGTGAACATCATGTGTTTTAGTAGCATATACCCCTCATGTTCCAAGGTGAGCTCGAAACACAACTAGGAAAGGACTAGCTTGAGGCGATGATCCATGTTTTCTAACTAGTCCGAACACTAGTAGATCTGATGTTGGTCTAGGCAGAGATCCTTCAATATGACATAGCGTGACGTTGGTGGGGTTTTTTACAAGATCTTATGATTTGGGGAATCTTCTATAGGAAGAGTTTGAGAACCTTTCATATAGAAGATTTTACCTTATGATCCGAGGGATAAGTGCCTCCTAGAGATTCTAATGCTGTAGTCGGATGGCATGTCATCATCTGAGTATTCATCAAGTCATACCAACCTTTCCATGTACTCGATGGATATGATACACGATCAATACATTATGTATTATACCATCGAGTAAGGGTTGTGTGGAAAAATATGAGAAATATTTACCACTATGGGAGTTAACACAAGTGTTTGGGTACAAGAGAGAGACATGGAGGTTGAGTATACCATAGCTGGATAGATACAACCAGTGGTAGTGAGCAATGGAGAGGCAGGTGTAGAGACATCGACTGCATGTAGCTGATAGAAGTCATAAGGATCCAACATTATCAAGCGCTTCAAGAAGAGATCCTATGGTGGCTTGAAATAGATTGGTAATGGACTTTGTTACTCATACTGTAGTTGGGGAAATCTAGAATGATATTTCCTAACCTATCGTATAGTTGATCAGTAGATGATTGAGGGACTATAGAGGTTTAGAAAATGACAAGATCAGGAAGATTTGTAGGGTATGAGACATTTAATAGGAGTGGGGAGAATAAAAGCAGTTTCCACATTTTGATAATTTACCACCACCACCACTCGGTGATCTAGAATTGGCTCAGGGAGCTATAGGAAGGGGATGAGGTGAGCTATAGAAGTTGGAGGATTATGAACCCAAGGATCTTGGGATGATACAATGTATGATCTGTTTCTTTTTCACATTAGCTATGGTTTTAAAATACACATGAAATTGACCTTCTGTTCATTCCAGGAATCTTGTTTGATACATGAGGATTTTGGGGTAACTTTGACTCCCACATACATTTATAGAATCCTACGGGAGGCGATTCGATGATAACACACTACTACTGACAGTGTGACCTTACTCATGGAGGTGAGCATTTTGCATGGGATCTCTTTGTAGTAGCGTTGAGGCCTTACAACATCATTCTTGTTAAGGAATGATTATCCATAGTCTATTCTTAGATTGACTATTTATGGAATAGACTGCATTGTTCCCATAGTGATGGGACCAGGTTTTATTTCTAATAATAATGAAAACCCAAGAAGCATTAGATGGACAAACACATACAATGATATATCCAACCACTCTTTAGTTCCATATCTTGAACATTGGCATAGTAGATGATAGCATTCAAAATTTTCCTTTAGTGGTGGACGAGTATGTAGACATCATTCTGGTGTGCTATCCATGTTTACCCCCCCATCGAGTGGTAGAATTATTCATTGATCTATATCCTAGGATGATAACAAATTCTACACCGGCATAGCTGATTGCTCCAACAGAGATCATGAACTGGGGGTCTAGTTAGAGGACTTAGAGAAAAAGTGCACTTTGAGACCTAGTGTTTCACAACGTAAAACTCCAGTTTTATTTTCCATGAATTATGATGGGAGATTGAGGTTATATGTTTATACTCAACGCCCAAACCAGGTGACCGTGTAGTGAAAGTATCCACTATAGAGGATCAATGACCACTTTGACCGGTTGAAAGGGGCGTGGTGGTTCTTGATGATATGCCTATGATTTGTCTATCACATGGTTCATGTATGAGATGGGAATATAACAATGATAGATTTTAGATTTAGTTATAGACAATATGAGTACCTAGTGATTCCATTCAGAATAACGAACTCCCCAACAATGTTCATGCGAATCATGAAAAGGATCTTCCATCACTTCATAGACAAGTTCATGGTGTTTTTAATTAATGAAATCCTACTCTACTTAGAGTTCTAGGAGGAGAACATAGGAAACAGGAGGATGATACTTGTTATATTTTGAGAGCACCATATTTACAAGAATATATCAATGTGTCAGATCTAGAAAGGAGAGGTCCATTTTCTAGGAAAAGTCCTATCAGAAGATTGAGTTGTGGTGGATCCAATGATGATTGACCCATAGATTATTTTGAATCCACCAAAGGGTGATAACATGGGGATACATTTCCTTAGATTGTCTGGGTACAATCAAAGGTTCGTACATAACGTTTCTTGTGAAGTAGCACCCTTGACAGCTTTGACATGAAGGAGATATTATTTTATGTGGATGAAGAAATTACAAGATTGTTTTCATCAGTTGAGGTAGAGATTGATAAGTACTCACATATTGAGATTTCTATAGGATGTTTTCAAGTAATGGTCATTCTATGATGCATTAAGAACTGGTATTTGTTGTGTACTGATGTACGTTCAAGCTTTGGATACCTATGGTAACACTTGTTGACACCACATGAGAAGAGCTACACAACCCATGATCGTGAGTTGTAAGTGGTAGTCTTCACATTAAATATGTGGAGACACTGCATTATGATAGATCGATTTATCATATTCTATAACCTCGAGTGTCTCAATTATATCTTATCCTAGATGAATCTGAAAATTAGTTAGAGGTGATGGGTGGAGTTCCTTCTTGACTATGACTTTGGGATTTCCTATACTATTGGGAAGGGGAACATGGTGGTAGATGCTCCCAACAAGAGGTTGAGATCACAAATAATAAATGAGTAACCAGTGCAGTTGGTCTTATTATAGATATCCTATTTTTGATGGAGAAGGAGTAACATATCTCCAGCTGATGGTTTTCATTCGTACAATCTTATATTCATTTAGGGAGGCACAACTCATAGATACAGAATGTGGGGATTTACAGGATCATTTGTCCACTGAGCATGCCCCATATGAATATTCCGAAGGTAGGGAAAAGTTTGTTCTTTTCATAGGATACATAGTGGTACAAGTGCCATTACAAGAGGAGGTTTTAGTGGAGTTCCATTTTTCACCTTTTATAATACATCCAGGTGTGGAGAAGATGTACTAGGACCTCCAGAATATGTTTTTGGTGGCCAAGAATAAAGAAGGGAGTTATTGAGTTTATCTCTCAAATCCTCACTGTACAACAAGTTAATTTAGGGAACTATGTTCCAACGGGTTGGACTCATCCCCTTGAGGTTCCATAATTGATGTGGGATGGGATATCAATGGAATTCATGACATGATTAAGAGATTATTCCAGGGGACACAATACCATCTGTGTAGTTGTTAACCAACTCACTAGGTTGGTCCACTTCCCAACAATTTGGGAGAAGACTTTAGTTGAGGGATTTGGATGCATCTTCATGTTGGAGATATTTTGACTCCTTAGAGTTCCATAAATGGTGTTATAATATTTTGATGTTTTCCTTAAATATTTGTTGTGAAATAGATGGTAGGAGTTGTTTGGGACTCATCTATGAGTGAGAAAAACATTTCACCCACAAACGGATGACCAAACTATAATAACCATTCAGGTTCTGGGGGACATTTTATAGGCATGCATCATTTATTTTGGCTATATTTGAGAGGATCACCTACCTATGATAATTGTTTCCTACAAAAATAGATACCATTCCACCATCATTATGGAATAATTTTTGGCTTGTATTGGAAACCCTGTTGGTCACCAAATTACAAGATGGACCCAAGAGACTCATCATTCCTGGGCCTCGAGTTGGTGCTGGGGACTATTGAGAAGGTTCAAGTCATCCTGAAGTGGATGATAATTATACATAGCTATCAGAAGTCATTGTTTAACTTGAAATGGAGGCCATTAGAGTTTGAGGAGGGAGACCATATGATCCTTTGAGTCTCCCCTTAACAAAAGATAAAAATATTTTTCAAGGGTGGAAGTCAATATCTATGTGTTAGTGTCCCCTTCTAGATACTACATAGAGTTGGCAAGTCGTTTTACAACTTAGCTCTACCTTTATAGTAAGATTAGGTACATGAATTCATCAACATGTCACTAATGGGGAGATATGTGCATGATACATCACACATCATAGACTAGGGTGATCTGGCCATTGATGTTGTGGAAAATTTTGTTGAGTACCTAGTGTAGATCAAGGATCAATAGAATAGGGTCCTTTGTGGTCATTTGATTCTCTTGTATGAAATTGGTGGTAACTTGAGAATCTCAAGGAGATAACATGGGATCAAGAAGGTCATATTTGTGATCAGTACCATCTTTTATTAGAGTAGACTGTTTTTTGGAATTCTAGGTCATATAACCCTATGATTTGGAGAATATAATGAATAGGATTATACTAGTTTTGTTTTAGTAAATTAATTATAAAAATTAAGAGAGCAGGTACTGAGATGGATTGTGATTCTAAGGCCTGATGTACATGAATTATATTTTAAAAATTTTATGTTTTTTATAGAACTCACAAGTGGATTTCTTTAATATTTAGAATATATCATAAGAGGTTTCCCATATCAAAAATCTGAGAGCACAGTTGAACTCTCAATTATTGTTTTACCCTAGGCGTGAACTAACTTTGGTCGACACATGTCATCTGAAAGAAATGTCTCCAAGGATGTATCCATAAATAAAATAATTATTTGATTTTATTTTATTTTAAAATCCTAATAACTCATGAATGGTGACATAGAATGGAAATCAATTAAAATTGTTGAGTGTGCAATGTGGTGTTTTCGTTAGGTGAGGGCTAACAACAACTGTTGTGGTTCAACTGTGAAGTGTATGTTTATGAAATCATGAAGAATATAATAAATGATGATTTATTTTATTAAACATTATATAGTGACATAATGATGTGTTTTATTTTACTAAACCTTTTCATTTAATTTCTAGTTATCACCATAATAATAAAATTTCTCTGAGAAATGGATAAAGTTCTCTCTTGTATGAATAATGAATGATCAGAGATCAGATCGTGGATTGTCTCACCAACAGAGTTGGAGATCATGTCAAGAACAACAACATAACCATTCCCCATAAATGACCTATCCAAACTCATGGTAGGGCAGTTATTTCTTTTTTATTTTCCTGTTCTTGATTTCTAAAATGAATATAGACTAATCTAAAAATATATTATCCCACAGAATTATTATATGTTAGGGTTTAGTGGTATTTGATTTAATCTATTTTCTAAACCGAATCCCTCGAATCTTGATCCTTGGGAAAGAATAATTGGACAATGATGTTAATACTTCTCTATGTGAATTTATTCCTATGTAACATTTGTTCTTTTGCTTTTGTGACCATATAGTTCTTAGATCTAAATTTTCGAGTGGTTCTAAGTTTGATCAATCCATGGATTTGAGGTGAAACAACAATAGAGGATCTAGTAGGGTAGATCAACCCACCATGGACCCAGATATATGATCACACCAAATTTCAGGCATCAGAGGATCCCCAGTGGTCTACAGAAGGGAACATAAATGTGGGTATGTTGTGGAAATTCATCATTGTATAATGGTGGTGATGGAGAGGCGAGGTGGATAGTTCCATGGTCCACCGAGCCCGAGTGGGATATGGAAGGTGGGCCACATGGAGGCTACGAGATGTAGAGGCGAGAGATTTCTAGATCCATGGGTGTAGGAAACTGATATAATGGGATTCAGGGAATGTAGAGGTGGTGAGAACATGGTGGTCTCATGCCAAAAGGGTGCGACATGATGATGAGGGGCCATAGGACTAGGAGGCACATAGTCTAGGAAGACCATGTGTTGCTGACCAGAACATCTAGTGTGTGTGAGTTTCAGAAAAGAAGAGATGGGATTCTCTAGCAGCCCAATAAACCATGTCGGTGGGGCAAGGCCAAACTGAGTTGGTATAGGTCGACCGGACTGGTTCAGGTCGGCTGGTTGGGTAGCCCATGTCTGATGAGACAGATTGGACCCATATTGGACCCGGGTTAGATTGTTTTATTTAAAAAACATAACGTTCAAACCATGTGTTCATTTGATGATCCTTTTGAGGTATTGGGACCCGTGATATGATATGTTACTTTTGAGATACTTTAATTGAGTTTTTTTATAATTGTTCACACAACATAATTGCCAAAGATTAGGTTCTCCCTGAATGAGAACTCTACGAGTGGAATCCTATGGTTGGATGTGACTTTGAGACAACAAGACATTCTAAGACTACAATACATATCGAAACTACATGTCTTATCCGAAATAAGTGTCTTAGAAAGACTACATGGATTATTATGGGTGAGTTTCTCATCAAGACTACTTGTTTAATCGAGGCTTAGTGTCTCATCGGGACTATGTGTCTTATAGGTAATGGGTGTTTTGTGGATTACGTCTGATAATCATGTAATTAAATCTATTGAATTATTGATGTGGGAGCTATATGTACTATTTATTTGTGGTATAATTCATCTATTTTTTTATGGTATACCTATGGTATTTCATAGAGGTATTCCATTTTGGTTTTCGGGTGTCCTAGTGAGTATTTTTTACTCACCCCTGCGTGGGCTTTGCCTGCATGGGTCATGTCTTTTGCAGATGATCAATGCATTGATATGGTCCTCGGTGGACCATGCCCAAGTGGTTTTTAGAGAGACTATATAGTCAAGGTGAACACGTAAATCATTACATAATTGTACAGAACAATTCCCTCTGGGTATGGTTTTATGTAGATGTGTTTCAGGAACTATTTCCTTAACTTTTATATACTCTTTCTTTAGTTCGGCTGGTATTTTCAACTTGTTTTCCTTCTAGTTTTATACGATCATAATTTATTGTTGGTATCATTTTGTATGTATGCATTTATTACATATTGTTCGTATATTTCATCATTTTGGGCTTAGATATGGGTCTATGTATACATGTTCTTAGGAAAATGCGTCCAATTCGTGAAACATGACTACTCGGTGCTAGTCACCAACCCATGGTCTATTGGAGGTGGAATTGGGGGTAGACATGGCATGGGTACATATGGGATGGGTCATGAAGACATAAAATTATAATTTTTTTTCTTTTTTAAAAATATTGTAAAATGAAATTTGAAAAAAAATCAAATCACTTCATTGAGGTGGTAGTCCACAAAAATAAATGAGTAGAATTTTTATTTTAAAAAAAGATGGGAAGGGGGTGTAAAATGGGTTTCATATCATCCAAATAAAAACTCAAGAATATTAAATATACTCAGATCATTATTTTAGAATGGATACAAATTATTTATTGGAGGTATACAAAGAATTAAATTTGATAAATCTCGGTTAATAGGTACAGTTCATTGTCAATAAACCTTATTTAGTTCACAAATTAAGACATGAAAGGATGAACTCTTGTTAAGATAATAATCACTACTCTGAATTTTTGTAATCATAAGAATATCAAGCTTGCAATGGTGGAAACTGATATGATGGCCTTCGTCAACGCGCTTAGTGGTCGCGGGTTTACACTATTATCTATTGAATATAACATTCAAAGATGTAAGGAGTTGATGAACAACCACATGGATATCACTGATTCATTGTATGATAGTAACAGTGTGGAGGAAATCCTAGCTTCCTATGCAACTCCAGATGAACAATTTTCATGTTTTTTGAGCACTGGGTCTCTCCCCATTAATGTAGAGAATCTGGGGCATGCAGAGACTCTAGGACTTCACTATTTTAGGCCCCTATGAGTCATATCCTTTTATTGTTTTTTGCTGCAATGTACATTTAGTAAATCAATAAAAAATTATATTTCAATCAAGGATCTCTTTTATAAGTAAGGGGAGGTGCACTATTAGAATTACATAAACTAATTTATTAATATAAATTAATTATAATTTAAAAATTACTTAAAATTAATTTAATTATAAATTAAGATGATTATGATTCATAATACTCTCATAAAATAAAACCTGAATAGTTTTTTGCTATGTGTTTACCCATATCTCTTAATTTTAACCCTCCCCCATTAACCATTTGGATAATTATAGATATATCATTGTTTTATTGCTTTTGATAGTAAATAATTTTACCACAATGGAAAAGATACTAATAAATGGATAATTATGGACATTTTAAACTATATACTATTCATGTGGATGAATATATGATTTTTATGATTTTTTAATCCTAAAATAAAATAAGAATTATTTGAAAATATCATTAATGTCATTTTTGGACCTATAATATGAATATGACTTTGAAGACAAAATGATTGAAATTTGACATGAATATAAACCATTCATGACTCCCTAATAAGTTATATATATATATATATATAATTTATAGAGCATAATAATTAATCCAAATTATATTAATTTTAATATTTTTGAAATCATTTATTTAATGTTTCTATTAATTGAATAAATATTGTGTCAATATTATGTAAGAAGATAAAGTAATAATTATGTTAAAAAAATTAAAAAAAATTATATGCTAAAAAAATTCATTCATATTTCAAATAAAAATTTACAACTGAACTTATCCTATTTTTATTCTTATGAATAGTTTTTTATAAACTTATGTCAAGAGAGTGAAATTTTATATTTACTATTTTCGTAAGTTAATATAATTGGAATAATAATTGTAAATGGAAAAAGTGTCCATATATTTTTGAATTGGATAGAAATGGTTAGAATTCACTCATCTAATGGGACCAATTAACATTTTTGAATGATTTCGAATCTTTATCACATTATTTTAAACCCTAATAAAGTGATTTTACATTTCTATGGTAACAAAAATTCACAATGATTTCTTTTAATTTTTACCATAATTAAAAGAGACCTAATTTGGAACTCTAAATTATAAATATTGAATCTAATTTTCAATATTCAATTTCTATAAGTTTTGGGAATTAATTCAATATAAAAACAGCAATGTAACTTAAAATAATTTTCCAGAATAATTCTTTTTTAATTATAATAAATATTTTAATACAAAATCTGACAATAAATTTGAATAAAATTATCATAATTTTATTTTTTATGATATGGAATTATTAATTTATATCGTAAACCATTTTAGAACAAAATTGTAGTCTTTAAAAGGGCATTAACTAAATATAGATTTCAATATAAAGAAAAAAATTATACAATTCACTATAAAATCTATATTTTTAGAAAAGTATAAAAATTCACACTATTATAATGATGATATGACTATTTAATAAATTATATCCCTTTTATAAAATAAAATTTTCAAAACATCAATGAATTAAACAAAATATTCTCCCAAAAAAATTAATGAAAACCATTTTTGAAGGAGAAATATATTTGATGAATAAAATGGATTTACTAAAAATTGATTGATCATTTATTAAGAACTAATTAATAAAAATTTATTAAGAAAACCCATTATATATGTATTTTATAATGATTTCTATAAAATTCATACATACCAATTCCATTGATATGGGATATCTTTCACACTAAATAAAAATATTTCCATAGTATATTGGAGTTTATTTTAACATTGTGATACTTATAAAGTATGATATTTAAGAAACAAATACACTTTTAAAAGAAATATATCATAAAATATCAGAGAGATACATTCTTCCCCACATAAATTGAATTTCAACCCCAAAATTCAATCAACTTGATACAGAAAATTGATGATATATTTGTTTCATCATACCCTCATGTTCCCAGGAACCTTCCTCTAATTTTTGGTTTTGACAGAAAAACATTGAGCTGTTGAGTTGTATTATTTCATAGAAATTTACATCTGTGATTGAAAATATCTATCGAATGTTTTTCTTTATAGATATCACACACTATAAGTATTATCTCTATGTTCACTACAAGAAAATGATGAGGTACATATTTTATCAGGATAGATAAATGTAAAACATCATGAAATTGAGAGAGATTCCATGGATGTTTTAAATGATAAGCTATTCTGTCAATACTATAATTAATTTCAAAGGGACATATATATAGGGTTCGAATTTACATTCATTCTAAATATCATAACTTTTTTCCAATGAGATATTAAATATAATACATTTTCACATACTAAAACTATAAATCTCCGTAAATATTTTTAGTAAAACCATTCATTTCACTTTGAGATTCCCTTATATGATGTTGAATGGATCTATATTTTTCTACCATCTCCTTAGATTTCTTAGGTCCTAAAATATTTCATTGTCCAACATTATTATATCATGATAGAATTTCGGAATTCCTATCATATAAAACTACATAAAGATCCCTCTAAATCTTTTAGAGAATGTAATTATTTGATAAAAAATTATTATAGGAATATATTAATCACAACCACCATCAAAATATATTGAAAAATATCTCAACATATTCATTATGATTTTAAATGTTCTGATAGACCGTACATCTATAAAAGGAAGATATAAAGCACTAAAACTCAAATATCTATCTAGAGATTTCAAAATACTTCTCCATAATGTCATGGTTAACAACTAATACAGATTAGAAAAAAATAAATGTTTAAAAAATAGTAATATAATAACTTCATTAATGTATAAAACATCATCTGATCAAAATAGAAATCTTATTTTATGTTAATGAAGTATGCTAACCACAAAATGTGATAGACTAAAATTCAAATAACATTATGAAATTTATATGTTTTCAGGATTATGATAATGAAATCCTTGGTAATTTATTGAAATTTATTCGGAGGTATAGCAAAGGTCTATTAAATACCCATATTGTTTGGTCTATCAGTCATAACTTACTTACATGCTATGTATTGAGATACATAATCTTCAATGTCCCTCTTCATATTGTCCCATTAAAAATATACTTTCAAATCTCAATTCATCTTTGTATTTCAATGATTTGTAGAGAATGAATATAAATACTCTTCAATTAAAATTTCTTTATTCATTTCTTAATTTTATAAGACACATACTATATATCTCACTCTCATCATTCCATAACTATCATTGTTGAAATCATGATTATTTATTGAATTCTTATATAGTTCTGCATCATCTATTTATTTTACTTTAATCCATAAATGTTTTTATCTGGGATCATTCTATTTAGAATGATAAAATCTTCCCCTTTTCCTTGAGATTTGATGTTCCATATTCATCAAATACATAATCCTTTAATCACTTTCGATCCTCATAATGGAAAAATGGTCTTGGTTATTTAAATGTATAGAATCGTCCACCTTCTTTTCCAACCACGGGTTGTAATGTTTTGAGAATTAATAATATTTCATCCATTCAGAGAATCATTTATACTGTATATTAAAATATTTTTTGGTGGAGATATACTTCATTATTTTATTTCCAAGAACTATGATGTGACATCAACATAACTGATACTCGACCTAGTTCGTGTCATGACCCTAAGGGCATTTCCAATCTCGATATGCTATAAACAAGTGCCCAGGTATCAACAATATAACATGGGAACGTTTTCACTGAATCACATAAAAATAACAACATAAAATAATTATAAATAACCAAAACAGAAAATCAACAACCAATCATGGCACAACAACTTTAAGGATTTAATTATTAAAACATAGAACAAAAACCACAAAAATAATACAAAAAGGGACTGCAAATCCATCTGAAACCTCCATGTAATGAGAGGAGAAACATCCTCAGGCCACCACTACCATGATCCATAAGATAATAACACTACCAACCCCAACCATCTTTACCAAACACCTTTCCTTTTATTATGATAATAGAATAAACCTATATACAACCACTTGTGTATTTTGGGTGTGATCCAAATCCCAATATGATGCCACAAAAAAATGATTCCATGGCATAACATTTAAATACATCATAACAGGAATGTTTAGGTAATGGATTTTAAAACATTTATGAGAAAACATTTAATGAATGGAACACTTTCCAGGAAAACCATTTTACAATAACATGATTTAAAAAGGAAGTTATAAAGACCCACATAAGGTCCACCATATGACAAGAGACAGAACCACATCATATAATAATCATATAAATGTATACCAACATGTGTAAATCACTAAGGTTAATCTAGCTTGAGTGGGACACTAAAACCTCATTACATTGTGTAGGGTGGTATAGAACCCACAATAATTGCTTTCTCACGTATAAGCCACTGTGAGGGGAATTACAATTGACTTATTGGTCTCTAACCATCATCATAGTTTAGTTAGTGTTGTAAGAACCAATAAAGCTATGTTAAACCATGAAATTTCCACTTCTGAATCAATATCATAATAGAACTAGTCCTCTCACCAAGATACCAGAGATTTCTTTATGATAATGTTCATTTCACATGTTTTGTAATACAATATTTTATCATATACACAAACCTTTAATTACAAACATGTTGGGAAATCACCATTTTTCATAAACCCAACCACACTACATTTTACACACGATAAAAAATGTATTCCAATACCTTTACTATCACTCACAAAACTAATAAATTCCCAAATTACAAATCATAATAACCATACAATTGACTACCCACTTCCTTGGACCGATCCACATTGTAAATATGCACATAAAAATATCATTCTTAAGATATTATTTTCATCATTTAACTAATTTAAAATTCATATTTAAAGGTTTACAACAATAGTCAATATGCCAAATTAACCCAATATTATATTAAAAACTCATGTTGAACATGTTTATAGTAATAGTACCTTTAAATAACATTTCCTAAACATCCATAAAAGGAATACAACCCTTTTTTGTAAAACAAAAAATAAAAACATTAACAAACATAAAATCACCCATTTGAAAATCCTCTTTCAAAAAGATTGATTTCCAAAACACCCCAAAAAATGAAATTCACAACACAAATTTTATTTATAAAACTAGAATAATTACACAAAAAATCATTTTAAAAATATATAAAAATGTTAAGTTAAGGAACCATATACCTCATGAAGGGAATCATTTAAAAAATGATATGAAACCCTATATGCACCACCACTAGACCCTATAAAGGAAATATCTATCCAAAAACATCTAGATAAAACCATATTAAGTAAGATAAAACCAGAAATCTTCCACCCCACCCGTTGGAAAAAAAACCCCAAATAAGAAGGAGATAAACTATAGAATAGTGGAAAAAATAAAGAGAAGAGAGGCTTACATTAAGTTTACATGAATAATACAAGCCGAATCCTCCTAAAAAATGATCCCAAGGGAATTGAAAGGATAGAGGGAGGAACACCTATAGATGGGGAGGTCGTGGGAGAAATGAAAATGGGGTC
This sequence comes from Viscum album, assembly GCA_963277665.1. Classification (NCBI taxonomy): domain Eukaryota; kingdom Viridiplantae; phylum Streptophyta; class Magnoliopsida; order Santalales; family Viscaceae; genus Viscum; species Viscum album. Next base: position 302,789,781 of record OY728153.1, on the reverse strand, counting down.
TAAGGGAAAAACAGAGGGAGAGAGAGAAAAAGGGGAAAAGAAACATTAATGACCAGGATAAGCATAACTATTAGTCTGAACTAATTTTTAAACCATGCGGTTGTCATCCACACATCACTTCTTATGCAGGTACATACTGCACTATTAATCGACCTTTATTGAATTACTATGAACAATATGTGTGAAGCTTCTGGATGAAACCCCCAACCTATCGTATGGTAACCATGGATTGGGTGAAAAAGATGACTTCTCGTGCACTGGCTATGTGGTAGATACTTCCTCAATTGGCCACCTACCATGAAATTATCTTGGAAGGGCTCACAGTCTTTACTATCCTTGCAAAAACCGTGATCCACACACTGAACACCGAAAAACATTTCTTTATATTGAACAATCAATGGGAAAATTATATAAAACAACGAAACTAAACTAAGAAAAACCAATGGAAGGACCTAAAAAATCTAAACTTGTCACACCGAGTTCCCTAGAAAATAACAAAGAACCTATGAAGATCTTGACAAAAGGGTGATATCAAAAACTAGAGTATGACAATTCACCCCACCATAATGATTTCCTTCCAAGGAAAGACACAAAAACGCTGGATCTGAAATCAAAAACTGATACTCTTTTATTGATTAAGGAGATTCCCAATAAAAATAAAATGAGAAGAATGTAAGAACGCTATAAGAGAACATAATGTCTACAATCTGAAATATAGAATTAAAATTAATGAATAGACAACCCTATATGCCTTCCACCCCAAAAGATGCAAAAACTCACGTTTATTTATAAAATAAAAGGAACTATCATAATACACAATCATCATATCATTCCAAGAACACTTTATAAATCACAAAATAAAACACATACCACTTACCTGAAATGAATTAGAAATCCAAAAAAGTCTATCAGAACTATGATTCAATAAAAATGATCAAGACACTTCTACCCCACACTAATTAAATGGTAAAACTATGAATTAGGTGTCTCCATATGAGAACACCCACTACTAAACCAAAACCAAAGAGTAAAATGGGTAACCAACATGGGTTGAACTAAATACTCTCCCACTAAAAAAATAATCTAACATCAATTCAATATAGCATAACATCATTTAGACTCATTGGGGGTATCCCCACCTTACGGAACAACCATTATAAATTGATGTAGGAAACCCAACTTAGAACACCCCCCATCACAAGGGATATGATGATGGAAACTAAAAAAATGGAAAACACTACGTGGTTCACTAATCACATGGGAGAATATCATCATCAGATAGAACCAAACCCACACTGTAATCGATTCATATGTCTGGAAATTTATCCGTAGGATCAAAATAATGATGTAGATGCTCAATATACAAGAGGGGGGTGAATTCAATACTTTAAAAAATTCCTTTGGAACCTTTAAATTTAGTTACGAATAACTATTTTTTCCTTAGACAGGGAAAGACAAATTTTTAACAAAGTTAAACTAAGCAAATTCACAACACCTCTAACACCAATTGAAAACTTGGAATAAGGAATGAAGTTATAAACTTCAAGGTCTATATACTTGCTTAAAACAGGAAAGAGATTCCAAAAGTAGGTTCTGGAAATATGGATCCGGAAATTGAAACCTAACTAAAGATTACAATATGAGATTCTACCTTAAAGCGAATAGAATCTAAATGAAACAGATTACAAGTAAGGAAGTATAATAAAGTTATACTTTCCTTAAAATACAATATGTAGCAGAAACAAACAAGTAGTAAAACTACAAGTAAAAAGATATAAGTCTTTTAACCCAAAGAGAAGTTTATCCAACAACCTTGGATAAAGGTCCCTTGATTTATACTTTCAAGCAAGTCTGTCTTACCCACACCATGGTGAGCCCTCAATACGGAGATCGGAATATCTGTCTTGCTATCCCTGCAAGCCCTCAACTTCAAGGTAGTTGGCAACCTCTGTCTTCCTCCGCAAGGAAGCCCTCGAACTTTAAGGTAGTCGGCACCTCTGTCTTCCTATCCCCTGAAGTCCCCCAATGTAATCACCAACATTCGGAGTCGCATGAAGCTTTGAGAGTTAATAAGAGCCTCACTCTCTAGAAATCACTTCAACAGCATGTGTGAACAATTTCGTTGAAGTTGTTGTGAGATCTTTCAAATTAGCTCCTATTTATAGGCTCAGTCGACCTCCTTTCCAATGGTCATATTTTCCTTAAAAATCGGAGGGACCTGTACACGTTTCATTTAACCAACGGTTAGTTTATAACGGAATAGACGAAATCATTTTATAACAAAACAAGTGTAACAAAGTGTATGACATAATTTTAATGTCTAACTCAAAAGTTCGGAGTGATGGTTCAGAGTGTAATAAAAATGTCAAAGAGTAGACAAATTATAAAAGTGTAAGTAAAATGAATGTTCGGAGTCTAAGGAAAAATAATATTCGAAGTCTAAATAAATTCAGAGTGTATAAAGAAATGATGATCAGATTCTGTTTAATAAGTGAATTTGGAATGAGAATTCGGAATGAGAATTCGGAATAAGAATTTGTAATGAGAATTTGTAATCAGAATTCGTAATGGGAATTCGTAATCAGATTTCTTCATTAGAATTCATAATCAGAATTCGTCATTAGAATTCATTGTCGAACTTCATGAGAGTTCGTATCCAGAATTTGGAGTGAAACTTTATTAACGTTCTCATCCATAATTTGGAGTCTAAAACAGAATGCTTCAAATCTATGTTTTAAATGATTCTGAGAATATAGAAATGAATCCGATTCTTATACTTATGAAATATATGGATATAGATAATGAAAATATGATAAGGATAATTTTCTTTATAAAAGCGATTTTCCTTATAAAAGCGATTATCCTTATAAAAGAGATTTTTCTTTATAAAAGACATTTTCCTTATAAAAGTGATTTTCCATATAGATAAGGTGTTTGTGATTTTCAAAACAAGAAGGAATGGAAAATTCATAAGTAAAACCTTATTGACTCAACAACATCAACCGTAAAATGGAGACTCACATATGGTAATGATCAGTTTTTGGGATTTTACGAAGACGAGACCACCATGTTTCCTTATAACAAGGGAGTAACTCTTCCACCCACATAGATCACAATGTGGAAATGAGGTACTCACATGTATTTCCACCAAATAGGACCATTATAAATGAAACATATACACAATTGGCTTAAACAATCTTCATTTCACCTAATTAGGATAAATATTCTTCCAATTTCCTTTATAGCCCTGGGGGTTCCTGAATACATACCCACATCACTCTGAGGCCTATGGTTAGTGCCTTGATATTTGAATCATCTCCTTTTAGGTAGTCAAAAATTGAAGAACCCTTATTGAATCTCCTCTTTTCAATACCGCATGTGGACATAAATCAATCTAAGAAACACCAACATAATAAAACACACCCTACAACCCACTTTACCCTAACATGGAACTTCAGCATAACATGTATGTAGACTATGCACGTGTATAATCCCTTTCAACATGAACGAGAAACAACTCAAAAGGTTCCACAAAATCTACCTTTTCTTTTTAACAAGAATAAAACAATAAAATATTATATTGAACATGAACATTACAACCACATGGGCCTTATAAGGAAATGGAATTTAAACTGAGTCCCAAGCATCACAAAATTTATACAAGAGGCCTTAATAGATTCTTACGACTAGACATGACACACTGGTGGACTAGCATGATCTCTTACATAGAAGGAACTGGAAAAATATTCAAAGACCCTTTAGGATAGAGACAAGCACCAACAACCCAGATTGCATTACACTATCCTGATTGGGAGTACCATCACTACATCTAGGCTAGACCTTTATTCATAACTTTTTTCAAATTTCACCTTTGATGACTTAAGAAACTCCAGAAACTGAGGTTTCTTTCAATTCATTCCACATATACTCATCCATTAAAAGATGATCTACTTAACAGAAGAAGAAGAGGTGGATTTAATTTGGTGTCTCAATATGAAAGTATATGTTTCAATCAAATAGAGGGTGTATTGATGGTGAACTACCTATGGACACACTTAGAATATGCATTGATTCTTTATTGGGGAGGGGGGGTAAATTAGCCAACAAAGAAAAGTAGGGATAAAAAAATCTGGAAAACTAGATACATATTATTATAAATAAATACCAAACACATTGAGGGGACCTACATAAAGGCTCCCTTTAACATTTTTTAGAAGAACCCACTAAACATTATTTCAAAGTTAACACATGAAGAAAAATACAGACATGAAAACAACCTTTAGACTCAACGGACTACAGAACTCAAAATTTTTTACAAAAAAATTCCCAAAATATAATAAGACAAACAATATATTCATCGTCGATCAAAATACCACATTTCCCCACAATAGTACCATTGTAAATAAAACAGGATTTGTGGGTTGAACATCCAGCAATGATATCACATTGAGTCTGACACATGAATTTTCCCATTCCAAACTGAGAACTCATCCACATTCCACACATATCCCATCAATGTGGTCACTCATAAGAATACCAAAGGACAAAATAAAACATTTCCACTTTCCAAAAAAAACATCCAACCCACAATTTCATACCAAATATTCAAAATCATCTTTTCAAAAACAATTCGACACAAAACAAAAAATACATTTCTTATCTCAGAAATATTTTTCAGGAAATCATAAAAAACAGAAATAAAACCCTTTCTCAAACTCTATAGATGAATTCCAAAACAATTCATACCAGTTGAAAACATTTTCATCCACACAACAAAAATAAATTATTGAATAACCATTTAATTAAAAACTTATTTATTCTTATTTGAAACAAGTTTCCAAAATCCTCTTGACGTAAATTTCTATTTCCCTGAAAAACAATTTTTTATAAAATAAATTATTTGATTATAAAAAAAAATCTCGATTAAATTATTCTAGAAGTACTCAATACCGATTTACAAACGCCCTAAAAATTATAGATTTATTCAAAACAATTCCCAAAAAATATTTTCTGACATCTACAATTCAAACCATCTTCATATTAAAATCAAAATTTCCAAAATTTTCAATCAAGTGTTTTAAAATTAATTTTTCATAATGACTACTATACATAAAAACTTTTCAAAGGGGTAAACTAGTGCTGATAGGTGACATGACCATATGGTTGGAGGCCATAAAACAGTCGCACCACCATTATAGGGAATTTAATACGACCATGTCCTCATATCCAGATGGCTTGTTAAGCCCTATGAGATCATTAAGATGACCTTCCCAATTCACATTTCATTTCCTAAACACGAAACAACACAAATAAAACATTGGGTCCCCTGATAAATTGAGTCTTATAATTAGGTGTTTTGTCGTGGAAGCATACTTGTAACTAGAATATAATGTCCCAAAAATCCTAACTCCAGTCTACTTACACTCTTCCCAAAATAAAATGACCCAAAAAAGCATAACCTGTTTTAATACAATATTTTACCAAACCATGTCGGGATGTAATTTAAATAGATTCCCAAACCGGTCCGTGGCATGGAACAAAGGGAATTTCCAATCTCAAAAGGTTGGAAACAGGGGTCCGGGTATCAACAATACAATTTGGGAATGATTTCACCTGATTATGTAAACAGAACAACCAACACTAATAATAAATTATCCAAATCGTGAAATCAACAACCAAACTTTGCATGACAACTTTTCTGATTTAGTGCATGAAACACAAAAATAAACACAAAAAATAATAGAACCAAATGGAATTTAAACACCACCATAGACCTCTATGATATAATAAGAGGAACGTTCATAAGACACCAAAACCAAGATCCACAATCGAAGTCCACTAGAAACCTCAACTACCATCAACATACACCATTACATTAACTAAGTCACTCGAACAAGAATACATACACTCAATGGGCTATATATGGTGTTTGAAAAAGCCTAGTAAAATGTCACTAAAATAAATGTATTCCATTATATGACATTTAATGATAACTGAACATTAACATTTATGTAAATTATTTAAAAATATTTCTAGGAAACCATTTTCGTGGAAAACATTCTCAAAAAGGAATCTCTTTCAAGGAATACAATTTCACCACAAATTTCATTAAAACACAATTCACAAAGACAAATAAGAGGTCCACCATATTCTGAAAGATGGAACCACATCATATAAGCACCATGTCAATGTAGAGCACTATGGGTAAATCCATAAGGATAATCATTCTTATGTGGGACACTAAAACCTCATACCGCAACATAGGGTGGTATAAAATCCACAATCATATATTTCATGTGCATGAGGCGTTAGTAGGGGAAACACCATGGGCATAGTGGTCACCAATCATCATCATAGATTAGTTAGGGTTGTTACTGTCAATCAAGCTACGTGAAACAAATACTTTACCACTTCTGAATCACAAGAATACTATAACAAGTTATCCCACCTAGATACATGGGATTCCCTTGTGCTCAAAATCATGTCATAAGTTTTAAAAAACACTATTTTGCACACACACAATCCAATAATTATAAATATTTCAAGAAATCAAAATCTTCCATTAACCTAACAACAGTCCATTTCACAAACACAAAAACCCATTTTCCAATGCATTTAATATGACTCATCCAAATCATAAAATTCAATTTCATTAACCACAAGAAAATAATACAATTGACTAACCAATTCCTTTGGTCAATCCCCCTTTCAAAATACAAATATAAACAGAGATAATTTTTAAAGCATAAATTTCATCATTTAATCAATTTACAAATCATATATAATGATGTACAACAAAATCAACATGCCAATGTAACCCAATTCTCTATTTAAAACTCATTTTGAACATTTTCACTCCAAGGGTGACCTAAAAAACCATTTCCACACATTCAATAGTAGGAATAAAAACTTTTTTTTGTAAAATATCACATTAAAACATTCACAAACATAACCTTACCCCATTGAAAATCCACATTCAAAATTATGGCATGCGAAAACCGTCCAAAAATATACTTCTCACCACACAATTAATTTATAGAACTATAATTAATACCAAAAAATTGTTTTTAAAATCATCGTAAAATGTTAATGCTTAGAATGACCTACCTCATGGGAAGAAGCATCGAGAGAACGTTGCAAAACCCCATCCGCACCACCACAAGACCCTATAAAGGTCTGATCCAACCAAAAACAAGAATATGAAACCTAATTAATCAAGAAAAACACATATACGAACCACCCTACCCATTTGAAAAATTAAACCCCAAGTAGGAATGATATATTCCCTAGAATATTAAAACAAATCAAGAGAGGACAGACTTACATGAAGATTCCTTGACGAACCTGACCCGAATCCACCTAAAAATGATCCAAAGTGTGACGAAGGGAAGGAGGGAGGCAAGCCTAAGGATAGTGAGGATATGGGAGGAAAGAAAATGTGTTTTAGCTAAATAATCGAGGATATAGAGAATGTGGTTTTTAATGAGCTTGACATGCCATAGAGTTAGTCTGCAAGGTTTATCAAGTCATGCGGTGACCGCACACACCTCTCTTCCTATATAGGTATCTCTTGCATGATTAATACACATGGATTTAATTACCATGTAGAATCTATGCAATATATTCTGGCCAAAAAACCCCCAACCTACAGAATAATTACCTAGACTGAAACATATGGTTTGACTTACCATGCGCTGGCCATGTGGTAGCTACAACCTCAACCAGCCACATGTTGGACGAATACATAGCCCTAAAACATAGTTTATGCATACTATTACCAAACAAATTACCAGCAAAGACTTATATATTTCATGAAAATTCATCGGTAAATTCATGTACAAGAAATAGACTAATTATAACTAATGGGATGACATAAAAAATTTATTCCCGTCAAACCCAATTGTCAATAAAATATCATAGAACCAAAACGGAGAAGAAATGAAGGGTGAAATAAAAAACATGAGAGTTACATTTATGATTCATACATATGTAATAACATTCACCATAAATATGATGAATTCGTACAATTAACATAAAAATTACTGCAACCAGCTAAAAATCCAATCTTGGTTAATTTTGCCATTTATTTTCAATTACAGTGAGGTATATTTTACAAATTCATCATTCTAAATGAGGACACTGATGACTCCATTCATTGAATAATCATTATAGATAACAAATAATTATCCACTGTAGGATAGTTAGAGAATAGGTGCACTAACCAACCTTATCTTTAATTCATTGAAATTGTCTTCATATTCATTTATTCTCAAGAACATAACTCCTTTGTCCATCAACATACTAAGTAGATTATATATCCTTGAGAAATCCGTCACAAAGAATCAATAATATCCATAAAAACCTATTAAAACACAAACCATGGTCCTTGTAGATGGTGTATGAAAATGTTCAATAACTTCAATCTTTGATGGATCCAATGATATACCTATTCTAGAGATTATATGTCCCATAAATTAATCTTTATATTGAAAAATTTAAACTTGTCACTTTTTCTTGGAAACTAAAAATTTTATGTTCTTGACTACATTACACTTGAGATATTCATGATACTATTTTCTCTTGGTATATATAAGAGTGTCATCTAAAAGACTACTACAAACTAATCGGGGTATTATCTGAGACTCTATTTATTGAATATAAGACGATATTTAGTGAATTTGTAATATAAAATGGAATCACATTAAATTCATAGACTTAATAGAATTTAAAGAATACCTTCTTGAATATATACACCTTTTGACCCTCATTTTATGATATCCTAAAATAAGGTAAATCTTGAAAATGTATTAAGAAACATTAATATGATCTAATGAGTCATCAATAGAGGATAAAAGATAATTATTTGTGACATTGATATTGTTCTATTTATGATAACATATTAAAATTCACCTCAATCCATCATTATTATTCATAAAAAGAATAGTTTCACTGTATGAAGATTCACTTGAATGAATGAATCTATTATCAATATTTTCTTGAAGTTTTTCTTCGATTCATAGAACACAATTGATAAAATTTTATACAGAGTCATTAAAATAGGAGTAAAACTAGATATGAGTTATATTGAAAACAATGCATCAATATTTAGAGGAATAATTTGAATATCTTACAATCAAGCATAAAAAATTTCCATAAAATATGAATATCCTTATTTTTGAGATTCTCCATAACCATATGAGATAAAAATCCTTTTGAATATGGGTAAGACATATATAAATGATGAAATTCCACATAAATTTCGTATTTATCGTCAAAAAATTAATGATCATTGGTTTATTCAAAATATCAAATGTGATGTCCTTTCCTCAAAATTTTATATTTTATTTATATAAGTAAATATCGTTCATGCCCAAAATATCATCAAATTCCATGAAATGGAGTATAATGAGAATCACAGGAAGCATAATCCTAAAAACATCTATCAAAGAGAAACTACAGACATAAGATTAAACCGTCATTCCAATATAAATTTTTATAAATATCTCAATATTATTGAATTGATGTTTTAATTTTATACCCTAGAAATGTTCACTGCCTCTTTGTCTATAAAAGGACTGAGAATTTATTCCTAGATTGGTGGTACCATGGTTCGAATGGGAGGGGACCAGAGAATCTGGCTTGCTCAATGATTTTTCATGATGGGTTTTGGTTCATATTGAAGGATATGAACAATTATTGTAATGAAGGGGTCTAAATATTAGATAAATCCATCATTATAAGAATAAAGAAGTTACATCTTGATATGTATAGTCTCATTATCAACTGGCATGAGGAACCCTCCCTTCTATGGATTCAATTGAATACAAACATCACTCAACCCAGTTGTAGCATCGTCTGAAGCCAATGGGTTTGTTGGATCCCCCTTCATGGGTTTTATACTCAATATAGATGGGTCATGCAATATGGGAGTCTTGCGCAGAGGAGGGGTCATCTGTGACTCCACTAGTTTGGTCATTTTGGAATTTTCTTCCCCCTTGGGTCATGGAACCTCAATAGTGGCAGAGGATAAGGCATTACCAACAGTTTTATGCTTGTGACACCAAAGGGGTATCGATTTATTAGGGACTGAAACTATATGAATACCCTCAAAAATTCATTTCATTGAATTAGGTCCTCTCATTGGTCGATATACTACATCATCATAATGTGTCGGGGCATTCATTACACTAACATCAAAATAGTTCACGCATGGAAATAGGGAAATGAAGTTATAGACCACATTTCTTAGTTTGATATACATGGATCAAATCCAATATTCATACACAATGTGAACAATTTTTAACATGAGGGGGTCAATCTAGTTTAAGGGGATTCTGTTGGACTACACTATTTCATGACTTCTTAGGCTCTACTTTCTCTAGGCTATCTGTGGCTTGCAGTTTCCTTTTAATACCTTTATATTTTCCTTAAATAAAAATTTACATGAAATAATGGGTAGATCAAACATAAAATAAGACATTACTAATTATAGAGTGGATGCTAAGTATACCTTTCATCATATCATTATCATAACACTCTATAACAGTTATGATTTAATGAAATCACCCTTTTTCTCTGGGTTTATGAATTTTTTTATTCTAATTATTGTTATAATCATTCATTTTTATGTGCTAATTAGAGTAACTCCCATAGTCCATGAATTTAAATAATCTGACCATGTGTGGTTAATTAGTTCACTTTTTCTTTAGCTATATTATATTAATTGGAATATTCACTACTTTTTGACATTTACAATCTTTATGACTAGCCATTTCACAATTAATTCACACACTAGATCCATTCCATAAATTTCTTTGATGTTTCTTCCCATATTTTTGACATGTAAATGTATGGAATTTCCTTCCCCCTAGTGATATATTCATGTTATAATTTGTCACCAACTTATTTTTCATATCAAAACCATGGTAATTGTTGTAGTAAAAAATTTCAATTTCTATATTCAGTGACAATCAATTGATTTTTTCATATATACTAATGTCACTTATTGATAAAGAATTTTAAAGTCTTGGTTTAAAGCCAATAAATTATTTATTTGTTTTTCTTCTTTGGATGATGATTAATATAGAAGTATTCATTGTATGTCTTAACAAATTTAAATCATAGGTACAATGTATTCATCTTCCTTCTATATAATCTCAATGATTTTTTTATAAAATTTTTTAAATTGAATATAATATAAGAGATTTTTGAGAAATATCAACTTAATATCATCCCATTCAAAGGATTAAATTTATATACCTTTATAAATATTATCAATAATGTTCAAAAATAAAATTTATTCTCCCTACAATTCATAAAAATAGAGGAAAAATTTCCATTTTCTAAGCATTGGAGAACAAAAAACATATCCAAAATTGGGTTGATCCATTGATGATCCACTAATGCATTATATAACCATATAAAATAATGTGATTGTTTCCTCAAAAAAGAAGATACATTTTGTTTTTAACTCATTTTATATTTTGGAAGATCATTAGGATTCATGGCCTGAGAAAATTGTGTGATCATAGAAACAAGATTATGTATTTCGGATCCCATTTCCTTTGGTTGGTCTGATGGACAATCAATGAATTTCACATCACATTTGTTGTTAGGATAACGTTCTCTAGTTCTTTAAATTGACTAAAAAATGGAATAGTTTAAGAATAAAACTATAATAATCCAAGCGAGATGTCATATCATCTTGAAATTTCATTCATAGTATTTCAATATCATGATATTTTCTTCTCAATCATTAAAAGCTATGGTTTAACCTTGGCATGTATCAATATTTACAAAAAAAATAAGATATCATTATATACATATGCTTATACCTAGGGTTCTAAATGTTGTTTAATATTATTAATATTTAATTATTGACCAAACCCCACTCTTATACCAACTATAGTGACATGATACTTTCATAGATAAATATTACTTATTTTTAGATGATTATTCAATACAAAACATTATGATCCGAACAGAAACATTTAAGGTTTAGTGTATATAGATCCCATAAATATAGACATATTATTTTATAAAATTATTCAACTTCTCTCATAAATTTATTCTCACATTGTACCCTTATTGACGTACCCAACCTAAATAATTCCATCATTACCCAGGGAAATGATTCATAAGAAAAGATGATATATTTTGGTCAGTAACAACATACATAATACATTTAAATTGTTTTCCAATTGAATGAACTAAATAAATATATGTGTATGAGATCATGAACATAACATAAAATTTTCATACCTGATCAATAAAAGATCATAAAAATGAGTCATTGTATTAGAAATTATCTTTTGAAAATACATGAATAACAAGAGGAATGAATCATGATATACTAATCATGAAATATATATTTAGATCCTATGAATAAAAATATTTCATAATGTTGTGACACCATCACATATTTTGAATCCCTTTAATATTCCATGGTTAACTATTGAGACCATCAAATAATTGTTGATCAGGAATGAATACATGTTTCTCATAACATAATAGATCTGGAATCATAAAATTTTTCTATAGTGGAGAAAAAATCTCTACCAATTTCCCAGAGCGGATCAGGCTCATAATCCTGTTTCCAAAAATTAGATCAGGATATATAATTCAATACCAAATTCCTTAGATTGATATATAATTTTTTCCCACTCATAATATATTTAAAAAAATATTTATGTGGACTATAAGAACATTAATAGTCATCATATTATTATAACATGAACCTTGAAAAAAATAGTTTTCATAAAAATTTAATCATTTCACCATTGAAGAACAAATATTAAATAAAAAGGATTCATAAAATTCTCATCATAAAATCTTAATCATATAGAAAGAGAATTAAGATAATATAATTAGATAATATTCCCATTAAATGAAAATTAATATTAAATGATTTTATAATAGATAAAATTAACTTTAAAATAATAGTGTAAAATTTCATGAGTAAAATAACCTCCTAATATTAAAATTAGATATTTAATATATATATATATATAATAATATATATAATGTTTTTATATAAATATTAAACATTTATTGTAATATTTAATGTGTTTATTATTCAGTGTTGTGGGAAATTTAATTCATGTAGTGTATGTGAAAATAATGATTTCATTCACAATTTCCATAAAAGTTAAAACAACATTATTTAGAAAATGATTATAAAATTAATTTAAATCCATATTTAAAAAAAAAATTGGTTAAAAATAATTTTAATAATCATTTCCAAATAATAAAAGTCATTATTCAATATTTTTAATGAATACATGGAAATAGTAGAAAAATATTCCCAAATCTATTGTAAAACATAATCAATTTTTGGTAAAAATATTTTGATCTCACGTGTAATTAAAGTTATAAAAGGGGAATGAAAAAAATTATTTCATAAAAAAAACCCAAGGAGAGTAAAAAAAATAATTTATTTCTCAAATAAGGATACTATAACTACCTCAATAGAAACACAAGTAGAAACATTCCTGAACAAAATATTATTGAGATATAAATCCCTTACAATTAGACACATATTTCTTGGTATTAATTAAATCATAAAATATAATAAATATTGATTTACTATATATTTATTCAATAACCATACTCATATATATCATTCCACTTCTGATTTAATTATAACATATTATCACCAATTTGTTAAATTGTTTTATTAATGTCACTCTAATAGTTTATAACTGCTTCATTTCTCACTTATGTTTTTAGTATAGAAGTCCATTCCACTATAATATAAACATTGTTACATCATATATTTAATTATAATTATGATTTAAATATCTTATATATTCAATATTCATTTATATTTAGATTGATCTATAATATATATTTATAGAAAAATTAATTAAACCGTTTATGAAGATGGTTGGTCGTACGTACACATGAAGATTATTTTCACTTATAAATGAATAGAATTAAAGAATGGTAAATAATAATTAAACATTAACGAATATTTAATATATTATATATACAATATATATATAATAAATTTTTTTACCAATAAATTGAAAATGGATGTGAAAAATGAATCACATAGCTCCTTGAAGGTGTTGTAAACAAATACATATGACTTATGAAACCCATTTCAAACTAATTGAAATATAGTGAATAATTGTTCTTAAATCATCATAATAATTAATTATACTGAATATGTTGAGGATATTAATTGATAAGGGATACAAAATATTTATAAATGTTATGATAATTAATAATGTTAAAAACAATTTGTTGAGGGTCATAACACTTAATTGAGAAAACATATTTTTCTTACACAACTAGGATTCAGAAAATTAATATTGGAGGATATTAGTGTTGACATTGGCTGATATAATAGGATGAAAAATTGTAGATAATTATGGGTAATAATCTCCCTTTTACAAGTTATGGGGGAAACACTATTGGAATTACTTCATGCATTAAATTAATAAAATCTATTTTTCAATTAAAAATGAATCCAAAATTATGTACAGAAAAAAAAATATATTCATGAGACTATATCTTCTCATACAACAAACTTATACTTTTATTTGGTTATGTTTGTTACCTTATATCTCAATTTTAACTTCCAGTTAACCATTTTTAAAATTACTAAAATAGTAATGTTTTCTTCTCCTTAGGGGATAATAATTTCACAATAAAACTATAATTGACCCATAAATGGACCATGGTTGATATATTAAAACATAATCCAATTAATTCGATAAAAAATCAGTTTTGAATAATTTTAATTAATTTAATAAAATATATTTTTTATTTAAGAATATCATTTATGTCATTTGTGGAAGTATTCAAATAATTTGATTGGAAAATAACATAAAATAAATGAATTTAGAATACAATATTCTAAAAACTTTATAATATGAAATACCATTATAAAATATTTATGAAATATAATAAATTATAAATTATTTTATTTATACCATTTTTAAAATTATATATTCATTCCACTTAATTGAATTAATATTATGATGATGTTGTGTAAGAAACAACTATAACTATTCAATCACTAAAAAAATAAAAATAAACATCCATAATAAAAAATACTAACTTATCATTCAAAAAAATTTGTAAATGAAATTATATGGCTTATAACCTTTTGAAAAATGTTTAGAGGTATTTATGTGAAGTTGGATACATTTTTTATTTTTTATTTTTTCAATTAATATATAATTTAAAATAAAAGAAATATGAAACCAATTGGCCACATATTCATGAATTGGACAAAAAGTTCAGATCTATAGTCATAAAATATAATAAATTCATGTGTTTGAATGAATTTAAAGCCTAATGGCATTAGGTTTAACCCTAATTATTGAATTTTATGATTACCATCGTTTCCAAAATTTAAAATGGTTAATATTTATAATTAAAAGAAAATAAATAGAGGTAAAATAGAATTTGGAATGAATTTTCTAAAATGAAATAAATTTTCATACATTGAATTTCTATAATAGGAAGAAATAAATTTAAAATATAAAAGAAAAAGGCAGTGAGAAGCAATTTTCAAGGAATGTTTCTTTAATGTATTTAAATGTTTTTTAATTAAATTGGAAAATAAATATTTTCCAATATACATAAATGGATTTATAATAATATAATATAACTAGTTTTATTTGGAATAAATTTTTAATCAGAATATATCATTAAAAATGGATTGAAAAACAATATATAAAAAAAGTTTATATTTTTCAATTTTTAAAAGAAAATGAATATTTTTAAATAAATCAAAAAAAATTAAACCTATGGTAGATTTGATATATTGATTATAAAAATAATATAATTGTGGTGATTTTTTTTTAAATTTTTATAAATTAATATTCAGTTCACTCATAAAAGTTATTAAAAACCATTTCTGAAGGAAAGTTATTTTTGAAGAATAAAATGACATTAATAAATAATGATATTTTATTTATTATAAATAAAAAAATTGTAATGAGTATAAATTATATATATTCCTCGTGAAGTATTTAATCCAATTTTTACCCACTAATTAAATTACTAAGTGATATTATCAACATTAAATAATTATATATCAATAGTTGAATGTAATTTGTTTAAAATAGGTGATGCATGTAAAATTAAATATCAAAAAACAAAATTTTTAATATATAAACTCTATCATAAAATATTAGGTTGATATAAGACACCTAATTATATTAATTCATGGATAGATAATGTAAGAGTCTTTGTAGTTGGTGTTAGTATCCACACACAATAAATTCCATCATAGGTGTAGGACATGATTGTCAGGTGTGACCGAACATGAAACACTAATAGAATGGAATATGCTTACTTTAGGTTATTTATGATACTATAGAGGAGTCATGTTATTGTGAACAACCACTTTTCCCATTTGGATTACATTACTACTTCATCATATTCTCCTACGCACCACTAGAACTGCCCCTAGTTGGTAGAGAAGAGGAAAATAGACAAATCGTTCCCTCCACATCCATTTCATCCAAAATAAACCAAAATAACATGTAAAAATTAGATATGATATTCATAATATATATTTGAAAGCATATGTGAGGTGAAAACCCCTACAAGAATTTTGTGGATTTAATCTAATCATTTATCACCCCATTTGGGGAAAAATGAACCTACTCAACAAAGTTGTTCATATAATATGACACTGGGAGTTCTCCATATATCAAATTGTGGAATTACAAATGAATTTTTATCATCAAGTAATATAAAAAAACTAATAATTTAAAGGCTAATTAAACACTATCCACTCTAAGAGAACATATCGATTTTACTAGAACATAAACTCCCACCAATACTTTATATGACCCCTCATATTGAGTATTTTACATTTAATCATAATAGAATCCAATTTCGTCAATAACATAAATACTTTATTGATTTTATCTATATATAATTATACCTCTTTATTTATATTCATACCCATAAATTATGTAGTCTTACAATGTATGAGCTCACATACTCAATCCTTGTCTCTTAAAGTTCCTATTTGTTCCCCAAGTGTTTGATTTTAGATAGAAAATTTTCTATGGTCCATGAAAGGTATTTCAAGCATAATATCCTCCAATGACATTCTGATTTTGTTTTGGATACACTAGAGAAATATTTCATTCAGCACCATCCTATAGAACCTATGCAAGATGTCTCAAAAGAATTAATTTATCTTCCAATAAAATAATAAAGTGACCAGACAATGAAACAATATATAATAAAACTAGGATATTATTATAAAAAACTATGATCAATTTCATAACATAACACATGATACACAGAACCAAATATCCTATGGAAACATTATGCTCTTTAAGGAAATATATACCTTGAAATTCAAGATAACCTACCCCTCACATCATGAAAATACAATCTTTTATCTAGAGACATCATTAGACTTAAAAAAACCATGATCTGATACTAAAATATCTTCATTGTGACTATAAACACTAACCTATAAAGAACCAAAATGGATAAAATCATTTACTAAATTGAATTCCAAAACCACATAGTCTGGAAATAACCACCCATGAATTCAAAAATGAATAGAAAATATCATTTTTCCAACCAAAACCAACTACAAGGAATCCATATAGAGAAAGACCAACCTGAATGAAACATTCCATAATCAAAAGAATACAAATAGTAGCAATGCATGTAGGGTAACAACCCCAATTGAAGATAAATTTCATAAACCCATGGAAAAAAATATAAATCTCCACATAACAACTAGTACTCTATTTTATTCATGGGAAGCACTGAACGAGTCACTAGTATCTACTAATGCCAGCTAATATAGAACCTTGTAGCTAATTTTGGCACCATTACCATTCCTGTATTAGGTAAAAAATGTCCGGAAACATTCATGGGAGTTCACATGTTGTGGATAAATAGGCTCAATCAGATCTCACCCAATGACTTTATAAAAATACTATATCAAATAATACATATTCACAGTAGATAAAAAATGTAATAAAAAATACTAATTATATTTATATCATAATCATGGTAAATAATTTCCCTTTTACATTAATTTTAATGTCATGTTAACCATTTTAATGAATAACTCAAATAAAATATTTAAATTTATCAAATAATGCATTATAACATATCGAATCCAAAATAATAGAAATTTAAAAAACAATAGAAATAACATCTATGATAAAAAAGGACATGATAGCTTGCTCATTAATTTTAGAATTAATGAAAAATTCCCACTACTCATGTTTCTTAGAACAACATTCCCTAGGGAATAAGGGAACACCAAATGAGTTAACCCTTGCAATTTCATATAATCCATTTCCCAGGACATAGTTTTTAGGGAATGTAGAAGCACCACATGGTTTAAATACCTTATAGTTTCATATGAGAAGGCCTAATACCTTCTAAATCTCCTATGTAACCAAGTATAACACATGTATTCTATGATAAAACAATTAAAAATGGTATATCGTAGTTTATAAAAAAAAGTAAATACAATGATTTTCAATTAAAACATATTCTGGAAAAAAAATTCACAATTCATTGAAAAACATATTTCATTTGTGAAAATAATGAAAAACCCCAATTTCATCAATAAAACATTTAGGCATTCATATCAATCAATTAAAAGGATCTTGTTAATTAACATTTAGAAAACCATTTATAAATCCAAGAGCATTCATTGTTCATCTGACAATTTCTACTGATAGAACCACCAACCCTATGCTTATGATTCACACCGAACACAATACGATGAACACACTGGAAGGAAAGGATCCCAGTATAAACCTATTGGTGGCTATAAAAAAATATTCTGACAATATGGAATTTAGTTTTCATTAGATAAATATTGAAAAATTGGATTGATCAACACATAAATAAGCAATAAAACATGTGAAAAGATGATTGTAAAGGGAACCATGATCTATAAGAAAAACACATGAATGATATTTAAGATATTGGTGAAGGATAATAAAATTTCCAATAGATTTTTGAAAAAAAACCTATTAAAATTACTAATTCCAAGTGAAAAGCAATAAAAAAGAGATTAAAAAAATACTAACAGGGAAACAACCACTCAACTGAAGATCAAATTAGCAAGAAATGGTTTTGGAGAGATCCCACTCCAACCATTTAGATACCCAATATTTATAAATGATATATTATGATCAAAGGGAGTGATTAGTGAGGTTAATATATGGTTTCACAGGATTAAATGACAAATTCTATCATTTTCAGTCTTTCCAATCACATGTCCACCCACTAGCTTAATGTAGTAGTCAAAATGGATTTTCCATAAGAAGTCCTAGTAGATTTCCATTAGCCTTTCTATAAGAAGGACATTCTATTAGGATGAAATTTTCTGGCCGGTGAAACCCATTAGCTGGATGATAGGCTCCTATAGCCAGTGAATAATCAAAAATCAATTTCTCCATCCTCCAATCAATTATCACCTTTTTCCGAAATCACTTTATAGTATTAAAAACATAGAAGCATGATAATAAAAAGGGGTTTATAACTATACATTAGGTGGTGTGTTACAAGATATACAAGATAAATAGTTTAATATTCATAGATAGTGACAAATGTTTTTTGGCATATAAATCATAGTGATTTCTAGTTTCAAAAATCATTGATATAAATCTATATGGTGTAGAAGTTGTAATTATACAAACTGTATTGAGGAGTGAAACTATTTAAATATTTCCTAAAACATGATTATTTATCATATTTTCTGAATGTTTTTGGTGTTATAGGGAAACTGTTATGTCATTTTTGGTATTAATCATAAGATATCTCTAAACTTTTTGATATAGTTGGATTGTAATTCAATTATGGATAAGGGTCACACCATGATGAAGATTGAGTATATGGACATTATGATGAAACAATGGTGGGTTTTCTATGATGTATGCATGTATGAGATTAAATACTCCTAGTGTTATGAGTTATAATTCATATCATAAGGAATAATGGAATAGTGATATTTCTGTTTGTTATTAGGGGATGTTCAAGAACCACGCTACAAACATGGTCATAATGAGGTTATTATTTTTATTTAATAGTAATATCTATTAGTATCACTTTTAACAGTGGTATTTTTTGATCATTTCATGAAATAGTGAATCTTGTTGTGATAATAATCCATACACATTGAATTTAATTAAAATTAAAACGTTTTATAACAGCGGTAACCCATATGTATTGGGTTTAGAAACATTTATGAATGGAACTATATGACCCATTATATATTGAATCATTTTTAAAAAGATTTTATATATTATCTAGGAAATCTAACATATATATTTTATAATATTTTACATATAAGAATAATCATGTAGTGACCACAAGGTTACACCACAATGGTTTGTGATGGAGTTATCCACAACAGATGGGATGTGCATTACTACCAGGCTAGTGGGAACATGTTTTTACATAAAGTGGAATAGTAATTCCATGGTTGTCTGGGGTTATGGTTATTTGGTTCTTCCTGGGAGAGGTCTGTCCTACCATGATTAAAGTGGAAACACAATGAGAGGGTTTCTAAAGGACCAATATTTTATGACCCATGTGGGTATGCCATATTTTATTTCCTAGTTACTTGTTTTAAGATTCTAATTAAATAAAAATTTTCTACATTACTATATTTAAATGAGATTAGTTTATTTACCATTGTGACTCCTGTTTCCCATCTACAATTTTTTTCCATCTCTCTAAAAAGGTGGTTTCTCTCTAATTCATTGTCTAATTATTGTTCCCATTATTTTAGATGATAGATAAGGGTATTCATATGAACCATATTTTTCTATATTGTAGCTAATTAGAAGGTTATTTTTTATGTTAATGTGTGAATAATTTATTTAGACTTCTATTATAATTTTTTGATAACAATAGCAATTAAAACATTTGATTCCAAGTGAGGGAATATTTGGAATAATCAAAATGGATATTTTTTTAGGAAACTATTAGGATTAAATAATTTAATTTTTGATATAGTAGGATACAATTTATATCCCCAGATTTATCCCTAGGATGAGATTGTGTATTAAATTTTTGATAAAATTAATTCATCCGTTTATGATCATGTAATTGGAGCCATGGCAGGGAGTTTGATATTTTTGAGAATCTCCACTTGTGGTAGTTGGGAGGCTTCCATCCTATTAAAAACCAAATTTTTAATATTAGGAATCATTTTGAGGTATATTATTAATAAATTTTAAAAATTATATGAAATAGATCATGTCTATTTAAAAAATATATATGAGAATCCCAATGGGTTGTAATATTCCTGAATGGATGGCTATGTGGGGAAGTATTAACCCTTAGTGCCTATATATGGGATTTTTCTATGATGGGAGACTATTCCCCCATTAGTGGTGATATTAAGGCTATTGTTCAATAGTGGGGAATTATTCTCCCTAGGTGTATATGTATTTATGGAGGGTTATAATGTGGGGAACGTTTTCTCCCTATGTGGAGATGCATCATGTACAATGACATCCAATAGTATCCAAAATAGTCACTATTGATCATGAGTGTAATTATTGAACTTAAGGATTGACAGTTTATTATTTATTTATTCTCTCTATTATTTATTATGTCACTTCATTAAACATATATTTTTATATTGTATATATTTTGAGACACTATTTGTTATTTCCTATTATGTTCTCTGAAGACACTTGTTGGTCGGAGTGGACACTCAAGAGGGGGGTGAATTGAGTTCCAATTAAAATTTCTGTTAAATACAATTTCTATTAAAATCCCCCATATTTCAAAAACAAATTAAACTGTAGTGAATTTATATAGATTATAAAGGTTCAGTTAGTTTCTCAAAGATTGATTAATTCTCAGTTAACTTAATCTTATGATTAAATTAACTTTTGAAACTAACTTACTGATTTATATCAAATATAAACACTTGCGAATTTAATTATCAAAGTAGCTTTGAAGATAGATTATATTTCAAAGTAATAGCAGCGGAATATGAAATAAATATGTATAGTATGGATATAGAGTATAACTATAAGCACAGAAAATTAACCAAGAGGTTCAGTCTCAAGCCGAGACTTAGTCATCTCAAAATTTTATATAAGAATGATCCACACCCTGGATCAGGGTTAACAACAGTGAACACACTGTCCAGGTCACAAGACCTCTACCACAGTTCTTCGTGGGAAAACAAACAACAGCAGCAAGCTGTCCAGGTCACAGGACCTCTACCACTATCCTAAGTGGGAAATGGGGTGCAAAAAGATTTGCTGAGGATTTACAGATCCTCCAGTGAAAGTACAGGAGTCAGTGTGTGTGTTTAATACAGCAGATAACACACACTGCTCAAAATGTAGAATAAATCACAGAACAAGAGATGTAGAGTTTAGAAGTGGTTCTGGTGATCTCAGTGTAGCTCTTGTATTCGATCAGAAGAGAGTTTGAGTCCTCTTCTCGTTTCTGTTTGAGAAATAGAGTGTCGTATGCTTCAGGTTCACAGGTAGTGAGAATGTAGTCGATGAAGTTCTTCAGGGTTCTTCCTGTATGCACAGAACACTTCTCGAGTATACTTGATTGTCTATATGCTTCTCTGTGTTCTTGATGAACTCGTTTTTATCTTCTTGTGTTTCTGGTATATTTCATCCACCACGCACTTCTCTGGTTCGCATTATATTTGGGCAGCGTAGTCTTCTCGTATTTATCTCCCGACAGGGGATAGAAAAGATTTCTTTTCAGCAGGTACGAGGTACGGGTTCCTGACATCCGACAACCTTTATCAGATATTTGACAAATCATCAAAATGTATGATATGACCGTTAGATAGATTAAATGTAGGAAATAAAGAAATTAAAACAGTGAGTTGAGAATGTATGTCACTGTTGACTTCAACTGTGGTCTTCCAACTGTGGACTTCCAACTGTGGACTTCCTTTTGACTGCTGACTTCAACAAAGGGCTTGCTGTCTGTAGGCTTGCAATGGTAGCTTTTACTCCATGTAACTGTAGCCTTTCTAACTGTAGACTTGTAACATCAAATTTGTAGAGCTGTAACCTTTGTCAACTGTAGACTTCGATCATCTGTAGACTTAGTAGACAAAAGCTGTCTAACTGTAACCTTGACTGTAGACTTATGACTGTAGGCTAGTTCGTCTGTGAACTTGAGCCAACTGTAGACTTGTTCGACTGTGAACTTGATCAGAGATAACTTTGAACAGAAGTCTTGTAACTGTGACCTTCGTCTGTGAGCTTTGACAATAGATAGCAGTAGACTTGTAACTGTAAGCTTGTATTAGTCTTCGACTGTAACCTTGTAACTGTGAACTTCTTGCAACATTAACTTAAGGTGACAGTTACTATATCTGTGACTTTGAAAATAAAACTCTGACTGGTAGCTAACAATACCAAAGTTATGTAAATACTACTGTAAGCTGTTACAGTAAAGTTATGAGAGTAAGAATATGAACTGTTTAGAATAAAATACGTTTAAGCATAGAATAATAAGATTAATGCAAAGGTTTAATACATCATAATCAATGTTTAAGCATGATTTGGGATTATTAAAACAGGTGATTCCAACAATCTCCCCGTTTTTGATAATCACAAATTATGTCAGTATGAAATATAGAAGTATCAGAGAGAAGTGTGCAAAACACAGTATTAGCAATATGATCACAAAAATTAGGTATAATCCGCAAGGATTTCTCCTCTTTGTATAGGTTCATTTCTCCCTTGAGTTTCCTATTTCTCCCCATTTCTCCCCCTATCTATTTCTCTTTATTTCTCCCCCTTTGTGATTAACAAAAAGAAAGACAGAGAGAGAGAAAAGAAACATTGTATTAATAAGGAGTACAATACATGACCCAAAATGTGAATACATGATCCCTATCAAAAAAACATAAACAGACTCAATCCTCTTCATCTGGAGGTAAGGGATCTTTTCCTTTGGAGGAAGAAGATGGAGCAGGAGGTGAAGGATCAACAGGCTGAGGAATGGCAGCAGGAATGTCTGGAGGGGCAGCAACAGAGGCTCCTGAAGGCCTGTAGTGAGTAGCTTGCCGAGGGATCAGTGGTCTAAGGCTTCTGAGGGCATCAGCAGGAGACATTATGGAAGAACCACTGGGGTTAGAGACAGGTAGGGCAGGAGGAACTATAATAGGTGTGCAGTCCACATGAAGAATTAGTAGGAGCAGATTCCTGAAATCCATGATGATGTTTCCTCCTCTGTCCATGGCAGATAAGAAGTCATCTATGTTTTCCAAGAATTTATCCAAAGCCGGGGTCAACTCTCATAGCTTGATAACTTGTTCTTTGAAAGCTTGAGTTACAGGAGGCAGCTTCATAGTTTCTAGCATGAGCTTGAAGTGATTGTTCAACTGATGCTTGGTGAAAATCCGATCAAAGTAATAATCCACTTTACTTTTGATGGCCTCCTGAGAAGCAGTAGCAGCCTGCAGGTGCTCACGAACAAAGCCACTGACTTCTCTTGTAGTAGCAAGGATCTGTAGGTCTGATGTGTCATGTGCACGGGCCTGAGTAAGCTCTTCTCTGAGCAGGCTTCTAAACTGCTCAAGGTCTACAGGAGAGCTAGATGAAGGAAGGGACTTGACTGAGAATGCCACTATCTCCTTGAAAGACTGAGTCAGATTTCCAATCACTTTCTGAATGACAACATCCTGATTTCTAAAGTGTTCTTTTACGGATTTCTTGAAAGCCTCAAATACTTCCACAAACTGCTTGACCACTTCTTTGATGTATCAAATCTCACTGGCCACTTGTGTCTGAGAACTGCTCAGGGCAGTTAAAGAAGCAACTGATTGTCTGAGGGCCACTACTGCTCCAGTGCAGATTTCAATTTGAGTGTGGCACACTTTCATTTCGTCCATCACTTCTTTGATTGGACTTCCCACAACACATCCTAGAGATAATTCTAAGGATTGTTCCACATTTTTCAGCTCATCAAAAAGACTGGTCTTCAATTCAGCAACAGATTGTCTGATGGCCTCCTTCATTTCATTCTTTAAGGATTCAAGGTCTTCCTTGGTGGCCAATCTTTCAGTTTATAATACTGGAGAGCTGTTAGGTAGGATGACTGGATTTCTTGGTGGTTGGTTTTCCTCATCTGAATCCTCATAATTGAGTCCTAACACCATGTATCCTGGATCTGAGGTCCATCCTTCTATATCAAACATTACAGAGACTGAACCAACACGCTCCCCCTCACTTGGAGGTCCTTCCTGAACACTTTCTACTATCTGCTCAACTCTGGGTAACTCTAAGTTCTCTTCTGTAGCTCTAGCAGGTTCCATACTTGCTTCCTCTGTAGGTTCAGCAGTGAGGTTAGCCTCCTTCTCTGTTGGGTCATCAACCACTTCCATGACAACAGTAGTAGAGACCACTCCTGGTTCCTGGTCAGACACTGACTTGTCAGTATACCCTATCAGAGGGCTCATACTAAGTTCTTTTGTTTCTTCACCACTGATCTCCTCTTTATCTTCTGCAACAGTTTCTTGATTTTCATTTAAAGCTACAGCCTCTTCTGCTTCGACTGTATCACCCTCATCAGAGGTGTCCTTGACAAAATATTGAGATTCTTCTTCTTCTTCTGTAGTCTCAGTCTCACTGTCTCTTAGAACAGGTTCTCTACTAGGTAGTTCTTTTGGAGGGCTTTCTGCTCCAAACGTCACTGTCCTGACAGGACTGTGAGTAGTATCAGGATCACTCCCTTCATCAATTGAGGTGTTCTCTCTTGCAGAGTTACCAACTACTGCAGTCTGTTCATCATCTGAGTATACAGGTTCAGGCTCATCAGGCTTTAAGCCTGGATCTCTCCTATCTCTCGGTCTAGAGGGATGAGTAGAAGGGCTAAAATTCTCATAGATTCTCTCCTCATCATTCACCCATGATTTCTTCCAGGGATTCCAACTGATCTTCATGAATTTACAGATTACATTCGAGATACATACACTGTTCTTTTCCACTATCAACTCTTCCTGACTTCCAGCTGCACCTTTCACTTTCAACATAACCGAAATGAGTTTAGCATGAAACAAGGCACTTGATTTTGAGCTTGCCTTTATCATGTCCTCCATCTGAGCCATCAGCATCCTAAAAAGGTTGATCTTCCTTCCATGTTTTAATAAGTACATCAAGTAAATATCCTGATGCTTCAGAGTTGCAAAATCTCCTCTTCTAGGACTCAGTACATGCTGAATAAACTTAAACAGAAGCCTGTCCTCTCCACACATTTCAGCAGCAATAATCTTCCTTACTGTGCCATTTCCTGTCAATTCTTCCAGAGCCGTCTCATGATCAAAGATTCTACTATTTGGAGGAGCCGCTCCAGAATAGTAGTTGTAAATACCCTCATGAGGAACTCTTAAACATGCAGCCCATTCAACTGATGAAAAACTGACTTCATTACCGTTTACTCTCGATACCAGTCTATGCTGATCATCCTCTTCCTCGAACAGTAGATATTCATAGAACTCCTTCACCAGCTTCGGGTAGTACGGTCCATTATTGTTTGTGAAGCATTCGGTCCATCCTTGATCATTAAGCACTGCCAGCACTAATGATCTTCTCGATAGAATCCACTCTTCACTTAGCTCCTTCTCAGCAACTATTTCTCTCTTAGTCAGACGTGGATTAACAGGTCTTATCGAGGCGTTCCCGGTGCCACTGGATTCGACTTGAGTCCTCTTTGGCATTGGTGCATCTTCGTTGACAGTCGGGGGTCGCTTTGTTCTGGCCATTGGAACTGAATGAGGTTTCGAGGTTCGGTTGAAGGTTTAGGGTTTAGGACTTGAGAGAGCAAGGGTCGAGATGAGTGGATTGAGATATGTTCGATGTTCTCAATTTTATCATTTAGGGATTTAGAAATAAAAGTATAAAGAAAAGAAATGGTTCGAATTCCCGCAATAATAAAATAAGATTAAACAGCGAAACAGCCTACAGAGAGATGTAACAGTGAGGTACACCGGTGAGGTCTAACTGTGAGGTTTCAACTGTGAGGTTTCAACTGTGAGGTCTAACTGTGAGGTTTCAACTGTGAGGTTTCAACTGTGAGGTTTAACTGTGAGGTTTCAACTGTGAGGTTTCAACTGTGAGGTTTCAACTGTGAGGGTTCAACTGTGAGGTTTCAACTGTGAGGTTTCAACTGTGCTATAATTAATCATACCTAACTCATGTTTGA
The DNA here is from genome assembly GCA_963277665.1 of Viscum album. Taxonomy (NCBI): domain Eukaryota; kingdom Viridiplantae; phylum Streptophyta; class Magnoliopsida; order Santalales; family Viscaceae; genus Viscum; species Viscum album. Next base: position 302,762,619 of record OY728153.1, on the reverse strand, counting down.
TGTAACTTAATCTCTCAGAATTCAAAGGCTTTGTAAAAATGTCAGCTAACTGATGTTCAGTGCCAATGAACTCAAGAGTGATATCACCTTTTTGATAATGATCCCTCAGAAAGTGATGTCTCACATCAATATGTTTTGTCCTAGCATGAGATACTGGATTTTTAGAAATGTTAATAGCACTTGTATTGTCACACCTTATAGAGACATGTTTGAATTGATATCCATAGTCTAGTAAAGTGTGTTTCATCCACATGATTTGTGCACAACAGCTACCAGCAGCTATATACTCAGCTTCGGCAGTGGACAATGCAACAGAATTCTGCTTCTTACTACACCAAGATACTAGTGACTTGCCTAAAATGTGACATGTTCCAGAGGTGCTCTTTCTATCTAACTTGCAGCCAGCAAAATCAGCATCAGAATAACTTAATAAATCAAATGATTGTCCTTTTGGATAAAATAATCCCAAATTGGGAGTATGTTTTAGATATTTGAAAATCCTTTTAACAGCAGTTAAATGAGACTCTTTTGGATTGGCTTGAAACCGAGCACACATGCATACACTGAACATGATGTCAGGTCTACTGGCAGTAAGGTACAGTAGACTGCCTATCATACCTCTGTAATTGGTTTGATCCACTGGTTCACCAGTTTCATCACTGTCCAACTTGCAAGTGGTGCTCATAGGTGTGTCACTGCCTTTGGTGCCATCCAAAGAAAAACGTTTTAGAAGATCTTTAATATATTTACTTTGGTTCAAAATAATACCATTTTTATTTTGAAAGATCTGAAATCCAAGGAAAAATTTGAGTTCTCCCATTAAACTCATTTCAAACTCATTTTGCATTATTTTTGAAAAATCAACACATAAAGAATTTTTAGAAGATCCAAAAATAATATCATCCACATAGATTTGTACTATTAAGACATCTTTAGAAATCCATTTAATAAAAAGAGTAGGGTCAGCTATCCCTTTAGTAAGTCCTTTTGAAATAAGAAAAGAGCTGAGCCTATCATACCAAGCTCTTGGAGCTTGCTTTAAACCATATAAATCTTTAGATAGTTTAAAAACATGATTAGAAAAATGGGGATTTGTAAAACCAGGAGGTTGTTCCACAAATACATCCTCAATTATATATCCATTTAGAAAAGCACTTTTAACATCCATTTGATATAGTTTGAAATTCAGATGAGCAGCATAAGCAAGTAATATCCTAATGGCCTCTAGTCTAGCCACGGGTGCAAAGGTTTCCTCATAGTCTATTCCTTCTTCCTGACTATACCCTTGTGCAACTAGCCTAGCTTTGTTTCTGATTATGTTACCAAACTCATCAACTTTGTTTCTAAACTCCCATTTAGTGCCTATGGTAATAGTATATTTAGGTCTTTCCACTAATTCCCAAACGTTGTTTCTTTCAAACTGATTTAGTTCTTCTTGCATAGCCATTACCCAGAATTCATCACTGATAGTATCATTGACATTTTTGGGTTCAAGCTGTGAAAGAAAAGCTTGATGTTCAACCTGATTTCTTAGAGAAGCTCTAGTTTGTGTTCCTCTATCAAGATTATCAACAACAGCATCTAAAGGATGATTCTTTAGAATCCTAGTTGATTTGGTAAAGGTTGGACTAGAGATTTCAGGTTCATCTATAGGTTCGGGTTCCACAGAAGAAGATTCTGGAAAAAGTCCAGAACTGGATGTTTTTATTACAGGTTCTTTAGATTTGTCATTTTGGCCCAGAACAGATAAGTCTTCTTCAACATCTTCAAGAGAAGTTTTAGACTCATGTGGATCAGTCTCATCAAACTTGATGTGAACAGATTCTTCCACACATTTGGTTTTCTTATTGAACACTCTATAGGCTTTAGTAGACATAGAGTAACCTAGGAAAATTCCTTCATCACTTTTTGGAGCAAATTTATCAAGATTATCTTTAGTATTTAGAATAAAGACTTTGCAACCAAAAACTCTAAAGTAATTAACCTTAGGCTTCCTATTATTCCACAAATCATAAGGGGTTTTCTTTAGAACAGGTCTGATCAAGACTCTATTAATGACATAACAAGCTGTATTAACAGCTTCAGCCCAAAAGTAAATTGGCAGGTCATATTCATTAAGCATAGTTCTAGCAATTTCTTGCAGGGTTCGGTTTCTTCTTTCCACTACACCATTCTGTTGAGGTGTCCTAGGAGCAGAAAAATTGTGAGCATAGCCATTGTGTGAGCAGTAAGATTCAAATTCTCGATTCTCAAACTCACGGCCATGATCACTCCTCAAGGTCTTAATCTTAAGTCCACTAAGATTTTCTACAGACTTAGAGTATTTAACAAAGTAAGAGCAAGCTTCACTTTTGTGAGCTAGAAAATATACCCAAGTATATCTAGAAAAGTCATCTACAAGAACATAAACATAGTGATTCCCATTTAGACTTGAAATTCTTGATGGTCCAAACAAATCCATGTGAACCAGTTCAAGTGGTTGAGAAGTTGAAACTTCTTTCTTTGGTTTAAAAGAAACTTTGTGTTGTTTTCCCTTTTGACAGGGATTACACACTTTGTCATTTGGGAAGTCAAGCTTAGGTAGGTCTCTAACTAGGTGTTTCTTAGAGAGTTTTCTAAGTGCGTGAATGTTGCAGTGTCCTAATCTCCTATGCCACAGCCAAGACTCTGTATGAAAAGCATTTAAGCAAGTAACGTTATGTTTAGCTAAAGTGTTTAAGTCAACAGCATAAACATTTTCATTTCTTAAGGCAGAAAATATTAAAGCATTTTTGGAATTATAAACATCACAAGAATTGTTTTCAAACTTGACATTAAACCCATCATCACACAATTGAGAAATGCTAAGTAGGTTGTACTTAAGTCCATCAACAAATAAAACTTTGGAAATTAATACTGAGTCAGTGTTACCAATCTGGCCTAAGCCGATGATTTTTCCTTTTGAGTTATCACCAAAAGTGACATATCCTCCATCAACCTTTATTAAGCATTTGAAGCACGAATAGTCTCCAGACATGTGTCTTGAACATCCACTGTCTAAGTACCATACCTTCTTGTAATTGCTTTTCAAACAGATTTCCTACAAAACAGATTAGACAGGAAATGACTTTGGTACCCAGATTTTCTTGGGTCCAGATATGTTAGCAATCAAGGATTTAGGTACCCAGATTTGTCTTATGGGTCCCATAAAATTAATAGATGCAACAGATTTAGAGAGATATACTTTACTTGATCTACAACTATTTAAATAACCAGTTGAGGCATACGAATTTCCAAAACTGGAACTAGCAGGATTTTTTCCAGACTTAATAAATCGGGTTTTAGTAAACTGTCTTTGTCCAGGTTGGTATCCCAAGCCAGTAGCATACTTAGGTGCAACTTGCTTTCCTAGCAGTTGGGTTAGAGTATCTTTTCTATTTGTGAATGTTTCTAAGTCCTTTCTAAGTTGTTCATTAGATAGTTTCAGTTCTGTATTCTCCTTTAATAATTGAACATTTTTCTCTTTTTCTACATCAAGTGCAGACTTGACACTTGCAGTAAGAGCATGCTGTTTCTTTAAAGACTTATATTTATCCTTTAGTTCATTACACGTTTCTTCCAGCATATTACAGTATTCAGTCAATTCATCTTTAGACATATTTTCAGAATCAGAACCAGATTCTGCTTCACCTTCAGAATAATAAGAGTTTAGAGTGGGAGTGTCTAAGGTTACCTCAGATGTGTTTGTCATGAAACACATATTAGCACGATTTCTTTCAGAATCACTGGACTCTGATTCACTTGTGCTGTCTTCTGAAGCCCTCCAGGTGGCCTTCATAGATTTCTTATAATTCTTGTCCTTGTACTCATATTTCTTCTTGAATTTTAACTTAGGACAGTCAGCTTTGATGTGTCCTTTCCTTTTACATTCATAGCAAACTATGTCTTCTTCTTTATCAGTTTTCTTCCAATCTTTCTTCCACTTACCTTATCTATCATACTTACCCTTGTAGTTTGGTTTTCTGAAGAACTTATTGTTTCTATAGAACTTCTTGAATCTCCTTGCTATTTGTGCCATCTCGGCATCACTGTCAGAATCTAAGTCTTCACTAGATGAGCTTTCAGTTGGTATATGCACTTTCTCCTTGTCTTTGCTCTTTGATGCAGTAGACTTAAAAGCTACAGATTTTCATTTTGGTTCCTCATCTTCCTATTTATTCACCTTTAGCTCTTCTTCGTACATCATCAGTTTACCAATTAACTCCTTGACAGGAAAAGTTCCAATATCACAGGATTCTCTAATTGAAACGGATGTGCCTCTCCATCTGTCAGGCAGACATCTCAATAATCTCATGATTTGCTCCTTTGCTGGAACAATCTTCCCGAGTGAGCTCATTGTGTTGACTATCTCATTAAACCTGAGATACATATCAGAAATATGTTCATCAGCTTTCATCTTAAAGTTATCATATTTGATAGTATAAGTATTTAACCGCATTTCCTTGACATTAGTTGTTCCTTCATGAGAAACAGCTAAGGTGTCCCAGATTTCAAAAGCAGTTTTACATGCAGAAATTCTATTGAACTCCTCATCTCCTAGAGCACAGTAGAGAGCATTCACAGCCTTACAATTATTATTGTAAGCTACCTTAGTAGGTTCATCCCAAGTTATTCTTTCAGTTTCTGGAATCTTATATTGAGACTCTATAGCAGTCCAAATATCAAAACCCATACTTTCCAAATGATTTTTCATTTTGAGCTTCCATTGGGCATATTTCACACCATTAAAGAAGGGTGGCCTGTTAGTAGCAGCACCTTCTAGTCTATTATCCATAAGGAAATTCTAGAAAATGTTTTAAAGAGATAAAATTTAGAACTAACAGAAATTTAAGATCTTTTAGATAAAACTACAATCAAAGTTTAAAAACAGAGAGTTAAAATAAAACTTTGAGCAAGTATAACAGAGATAAATCCAACCTCTGATACCAAATGTTGGTCGGAGTGGACACTCAAGAGGGGGGTGAATTGAGTTCCAATTAAAATTTCTGTTAAATACAATTTCTATTAAAATCCCCCATATTTCAAAAACAAATTAAACTGTAGTGAATTTATATAGATTATAAAGGTTCAATTAGTTTCTCAAAGATTGATTAATTCTCAGTTAACTTAATCTTATGATTAAATTAACTTTTGAAACTAACTTACTGATTTATAACAAATATAAACACTTGCGAATTTAATTATCAAAGTAGCTTTGAAGATAGATTATATTTCAAAGTAATAGCAGCGGAATATGAAATAAATATGTATAGTATGGATATAGAGTATAACTATAAGCACAGAAAATTAACCAAGAGGTTCAGTATCAAGCCGAGACTTAGTCCTCTCAAAATTTTATATAAGAATGATCCACACCCTGGATCGGGGTTAACAATAGTGAACACACTGTCCAGGTCACAAGACCTCTACCACAGTTCTTCGTGGGAAAACAAACAACAGCAGCAAGCTGTCCAGGTCATAGGACCTCTACCACTATCCTCAGTGGGAAATGGGGTGCAAAAAGATTTGCTGAGGATTTACAGATCCTCCAGTGAAAGTACAGGAGTCAGTGTGTGTGTTTAATACAGCAGATAACACACACTGCTCAAAATGTAGAATAAATCACAGAACAAGAGATGTAGAGTTTAGAAGTGGTTCTGGTGATCTCAGTGTAGCTCTTGTATTCGATCAGAAGAGAGTTTGAGTCCTCTTCTCGTTTCTGTTTGAGAAACAGAGTGTCGTATGCTTCAGGTTCACAGGTAGTGAGAATGTAGTCGATGAAGTTCTTCAGGGTTCTTCTTGTATGCACAGAACACTTCTCGAGTATACTTGATTGTCTATATGCTTCTCTGTGTTCTTGATGGAACTCGTTTTTATCTTCTTGTGTTTCTGGTATATTTCGTCCACCACGCACTTCTCTGGTTCACATTATATTTGGGTAGCGTAGTCTTCTCGTATTTATCTCCCGACAGGGGACAAAAAAGATTTCTTTTCAGCAGGTACGAGGTACGGGTTCCTGACATCCAACAACCTTTATCAGATATTTGACAAATCATCAAAATGTATGATATGACCGTTAGATAGATTAAATGTAGGAAATAAAGAAATTAAAACAGTGAGTCGAGAATGTATGTCACTGTTGACTTCAACTGTGGTCTTCCAACTGTGGACTTCCAACTGTGGACTTCCTTCTGACTACTGACTTCAACAAAGGGATTGCTGTCTGTAGGCTTGAAATGGCAGCTTTTACTCCATGTAACTGTAGCCTTTCTAACTGTAGACTTGTAACATCAAATTTGTAGAGCTGTAACCTTTGTCAACTGTAGACTTCGATCATCTGTAGACTTAGTAGACAGAAGCTGTCTAACTGTAACCTTGACTGTAGACTTATGACTGTAGGCTAGTTTGTCTGTGAACTTGAGCCAACTGTAGACTTGTTCGACTGTGAACTTGATCAGAGATAACTTTGAACAGAAGTCTTGTAACTGTGACCTTCGTCTGTGAGCTTTGACAATAGATAGCAGTAGACTTGTAACTGTAAGCTTGTATTAGTCTTCGACTGTAACCATGTAACTGTGAACTTCATGCAACAGTAACTTAAGGTGACAGTTAACTATATCTGTGACTTTGAAAATAAAACTCTGACTGGTAGCTAACAATACCAAACTTATGTAAATACTACTGTAAGCTGTTACAGTAAAGTTATGAGAGTAAGAATATGAACTGTTTAGAATAAAATACGTTTAAGCATAGAATAATAAGATTAATGCAAAGGTTTAATACATCATAATCAATGTTTAAGCATGATTTGGGATTATCAAAACCGGTGATTCCAACAACACTACATACCATGCCATGGGCAGCCTAAAAGACCACAAGTTTATAGGGGTGAAGAAGGTGAAAAGTCCTATACATGATGATTAGTTTGGATAATTGAGATATCATTATGATATGAAATTGTGGTAGTAATTGAGACCATTTTTATATATATATCATATTTATGTTTGTTTTTGTTTTACATGGGACTTTATGCATATAATATGATCATAGATGTTAGGATTATATTCATGTGATTCATATGACATATAAAATTGCTCATATTATAATAGAGTGGATTTATATATTTTCTTATTAGAATTTTTATGGGATCTTGGATTATTATAGTTTTTTGGATGGTTTTTAATATTTTTATTTCATCTTTTCTTTACATTTATGAGATATAGGGTCCATAGTCTCTTCAAGATATTTTTAGAATCATTTTTATTATCATAAAATTTTGGAATACTAGGAGTCACTAACATGGTGTATAGAAATATGGTATGGTTTTATTTGATAGGGTCTAGGATGAGGATGTTATAATATAGGGGCCTTATTTTTCCTATTTTCACCGAATTTAAACTTTATAATCTATAATCATGACTTAAAAATAAACACTTGTTCAATAGAAGGGAGATAAATTAAAAAAAAATTTGATGGAATCCCATAGTGTTGTTGGAGAAATACAACATTTTATATAATAATTTTACAATCTGGTGGTCAAGATCTAATTGATGAAAAATTACTATGAATGATGAATTTTAACACATTTTATTCTAGGATGTATTCCTCATTATTTTCATCATTATAGCCATTGGTAATCAACACATTATTGTTATATAAATTTTTTAATTTTTAAATTGGATAGAAAATAGATAGGTGGGTCATGTACATGACCAGCAATATTTTGATGATTATTGAAGAATCAAACTCCACTGTGGAGTGGTATTTATGTCACATTGCTTAATGATAGTGATAACACTAATAATGAATTTGATTATTATTTAAGATAATTTTCTTTATAATAATATATATTATATTAAAATGTATCAAACTAGAATCATTCTGAATAATACATATACTATAAATAATTTCATTCAATCTCAAGCCTTTAGAGTTAAGCATCAGAAATGAAAAAATAGGGGTACATTGGAACTAATTAATGAATCTATCACTACTATGATTTCAAATTATTGGGATGTTTAAAATAATGTTCCAAATTAATTATCTATATCTAGAAAAAATTTATAGTTAATCTATATAATGGATTAATTAATAATCATTTTTTAGATATTGATTGTTTTAGAGAACAAATTGGTTCCTACAATAGTTGTGGTGATCCCAGAGAGCCCAATAGGTCATACTAAAAGACACCCTATTGACAATGACATAATTAAAATATAAAATATGACTTCAAATTAAAAAAGTTAAAAATGGTAAACATATTTAATATAGGAGCCTATATCAAAAAATTATCTAGGAGAATTATAATGATAAAGGTCTAATCACAACAAAAAATTAATGATACTCAAAATCCATACGAGAAAGGTTGAAATAATGATATTTATATACCATGTTAATGATTATTTACTTTAAATCCATTTATAAGGGAAAAATGCTGTCACCACCATGCCAGATCAGAAATATATACATTATTTTAATTGTTCTATCCTAGAAATAATTTCTACACCAATGAAATCCTTGATGAATATGAGAGATAAAATGACATTCCTTCATGTTGAATAATCCTTTTCTTGAATAAATGAAAAAATAATGACCATCCTCTATATTCTGAGGGATTTTATTAACTAAATATAAATATTAATTATTAAAAAATATATTTACAAATGTGGGATGTTCATTCACTACTTTAGTGATGATTTCCTAGGTTAATAAAGGTGGGATGAACAATAAACTCCCCACCATTTTGTTTTATAAGAGGACCTACCCATGTATGATAATATTGATTGTGTACTCAATGAAGATGTGAAGGGATATTTAGAGGATCCTACAAGGTTTTGAGTAATAGGTTAGAACATGAATAATGTATTTGGAATATTTACTATATTTATTCATACAAAAGCTCTCCCTCCCAATGTCACCAATGATGATATCCCATACGACATTTATATGCATGGCCTGCATGGATTCTTTCAAACTCCTTTAATTGGTATAACCATCAATATATGGAATTTAAATATGGTTTTAGCATTCATCTTGGATAATAACCACCATCTATGATTCAAAATTTAATGTATAAAGTGTTTTTAAAATGTTACAATATGTAAACTTATGATCTTTGAGGAATAAAAGGACAAGAATTTGAATTGAATATTTTGAGGAACCTATTTAAGTAACACATGTTCCAAAATAGATGTGTACACTTTTCCAGTTAGTGATGAACCCATTTATTATGTGAAAAAATACATATAATATTTATATATTTATCCTACCATTACATAGAAATGATCCAATACAATTCCGGGGGAAATTGATTCATAATAATCTTGTATGACTCTATATATGATGATTTAAACTATTAAAATAGTAAATATAAATGTATACACATATTTTCAGAAGTCTTATACATTTACCAATCTACTTAAAATAAACATTTAGAGTGTTATCTAAGATGAGTATTGGTTATCAATATGTATTTATAAAAAAGGAATATCACTGGGTAAAAATATGGAGGATTCTAGGAGGACCGTACATTCCTATAAAGGGTATAACTGAACCAGTGGAAAGAAAAATTAATAGACTCACTCTCAATGAAAAATTGGTTACGGGAGAAAGGACCACTATTTTGGAGGTATCTAGAGTGTTTTAATACATTGAATTTCTTCCACATATGATATTCCAAGAACTATGTAGATATAAAGAAGCATATGCATATATCACAGAACCACATAGAGAAACCTTCATTGCACATAAACATGGTAATGGAGCCCCATTTTTTGTACCATAGGTATTTCCCATATTAATATTCACTAAAATATTCACCACCATCACATTACAATAGATAAATTAACATGTTTTTGAGATAGATTAAAGTCCCCATGGAATAATCTTTTTTTAATAAATCCTTGTTATTATTTTGAGACTACTAGGTGGACTAGGGGAGAAATTCCCATTCATAAAATCCAACATATAATTAATAGATAATATATAGATACATAAATTATAATTTTGATTTATATATATACGATACTTCTCAATTAAGATGAAAATTTAGGAAGTAGTGAAAGTGTCCATAGATAGGTGGACTTGTATAATAAATATTTAACAACCCTTATAAGGTGCATGTTGAAACTAACCAAATATAAAATGAATAAATAATAGGAAGAACTATTTTGGACCAAGAAACTATAAAATAAAATCATCTATACAATCTTAATGTATTAATGACATCAATGCTTGATATTAGATGAACATTGGTTTGATAACCAATGGAGTGAGGGATCATATTGATGACTGTTTCATTTAATTATTATTTCGGATAACATCAATAGTTTTTCAATACAGATCCCATGATTAGGTTTGAAAAGAAATCAAAATATAGATGACCTAAGAAACTGATATCAATAGTGATAGAGGTATCCATGAGTTACATATTAATGAAATCGTTGAACCTCGACCCTTTAGTTCTTTCATGGATGTAGATGAAGTTTTTTACACATTCTCTATACCACAGGATCCAAGATCATTCATGGGAATTTATTTTCAACTCTAATAATCAGTCTTCTAGTGACTTATACATTTCAATAAGATTCAGATATATTTTTTCATTCCTATAATATATTATACTACCACTAAAAATATTAATTTCATTTCTATAACATTAATAACAATTTTAGGAGAGTTTTTCAAAGAGGTAAAAACATAGGGGACATATTTCATTCATAACTGGTTCTTGATCATCATGATCTGGTAAATCATTAGATAAGATGAGTATTTCTTTTGGTTTATACACAACCTTGATTCTTTTTGAAAATTTTTATGTTTTTGATGTCCTCATTAATCTTTATTTACACCTTATGTATTATGAAAATGAATCCTAAACTAATGATAAGTATTCAAGATATGGCGTATAATAATTGATATATATTCACACCATTAATGTATCCAAAGATGATATATTTATTTAATATGGAATAAAGTATTGATCATCATTTATCATTAAATAGATCATATAAAATTCTTATATTATTATGAATCAAGAATAATAATCATATTTATAGTTCTTATTTCAATTATTTTAGGAAAAGTTACCACCATAAATAGTGATAGACTAATTACATGACATATGGTCTTCAATGTATTAAACCATAAAATCATTGTGACTTTTCTAGTCTTTAATATCTCCAATTTTACATCAAATAGGGATTTATAGAACTTTTCTACCAAATTAGGATACTGAGAAGTGTATACCACCATTAATTATATCTTGATTACTTATATTAGAAAAATTATTTTTAAATCCTAACTTATATATTCCATTGGTTCATTTCCTAAATTATATCTTCCAAATCATTATTTTGAGAGATAACAACACACATTATATTTTTAATTAATTTAATATGATGGTTATTTATGTTTTACCTTAAAGAATTCATATGTACAAATTATTTAATTTTGAATTATATTATTTCTAAAATATCATATTTCACTATACCTTGATTGTGAACATGAATCATGATGAAATTAATGTCTAAGTAAAAGTGTTTATTAAATGGATAGAGTGACAAATGTCATCACAAATATCTAAAAAAATTTATTACACATTCATTAAAACACACCCCTATAATGATGTGATTAATAATTCAATGAGAAATTATGAAAGGTTGATATGATGATATTTTAGTATTGATCATGACCTATATAATAGGGAGATTATTATTTTTTCTATATTAGTAAAACACTTTTGATTGTGAGTATTTAGTTAAAAAACTAATAATTACATTTTTTATCATTTATATTTGAATAATCAATTATCAATGAAATCCTAGGATAAAGTTTTTGTGTTATCAATCATTTATGATAAAATAATATTATGGGAGAAGAGCATGTTCATTTACTCATCTAATAAAATATCTGAAAATAGGGAATTCTTCTTATCATATTTAATATGAATGATATTTTATTTAGAAAAATACTGTATAATGATACATGATCTATTATAATTTCCCTTTTGGTCAATGTAGAAATGTTCTTGAGGATAATAAAAAAAAAATCTTTCTTAAATAAAAATTATTTTAGGGGTTTATTTTTTTCTTCCAAAACCATGATATTTTGTTTCAAATTTTATTGAGTTCCTCGTTAGTTAACATGTTCCATTTTAATATTTATAAATATATTTTTTTATATATTCCAAATTTTGTTTTTTTGTTTAATGTTGATTACTCTAATTATGTTCATATTTAGTACATAATCTATATATTATTTTGAAATATATTTCTTAAAAAAGAAATTTTTTATATTTATACCTCAAACATTAATTCGACAAAATTGTAAAGATTCTATTCTAGGACAAAATTTGGCATCTTACTGAGTCACTACATCCTTATATTAGTTTATACAAAAGTAATTTTTTTTCCATTCAACCTAATCTATTAGCGGGAGAATTGAGGAATTTTTTTTTCTCCCAACAACAAATATTTAATGTTATAAAGTTTTATAACTACTGGGACATGTTGACGGACTTTATTATTAACACTATTTTAAAAATTATTTATATAATGGTTGTCATATAATAAATTCATGAAATTGAAATTAAATAATTTTCATTATAATAGAAGATACAATATTAATAAAAACTATAAATTTCAGAATATTACCACATTATTGATGACATTAAGAATATATAGTCAAATTACATCATGAAACAATACTAATTAAATATGGTAGAAATTATAAATTATTAATAATTAAAATAAAAGGTTTTGGAATCCATTAGGGTTATGTTATATGTTTAATATCATGTTTTTTTACTTTCTTGAGGGCTAAATGTATGAATTTATTTATTTCAATAGGTAATAATATGTCAAGATACCATCAAAGAGGGTAGAAAATGTATAAAAGGAGTGAATAACCTTTCAAAATGTTCACATAATTAGGAGAAATAGAGACTTTATAAGTTAATAAAATAGTATACCCAGCATGAACATACATAGAGGCCGAGAAATTTGTGACCCAGTTGCCTTTACACTAGGTTTGATGCATCTACAAATCCCCAATCTGCAGAAGATTGATAACTTGGATGTCATGTGGGATAGAACATAAAATGATTTCATTCTTGTGATGGGAATTTTATATGATCTCGGAATTGCCTCCAAAATATTAGGATTTAGATTATGGTTTGAATGGAGATTTATTCCATTACAAAGCGCTTTAGCTTCCACCCTAATTGGATCACTGTGACCATAGTTAGTAGAAAAAGAAATCACAATTGATCCCATACCATTAAGAACCACACGACCACCCTCATTATTTCATTAATGTGAAACACATCAATATTTATTTTCATGTTTGTTTTGGATGGGTTCCATTTATACCATCATTCTCGGGGTGGTGGCCTATAGGGAAGTAACAATGAAACACTTCTAGGGAGAAAGTTCTTCATGGATAGTGCCTTGTCCCAATTTCTTTTTAAGAAGACTGTACCCAACCACCATACTCTGTGACCCTACTACAACAACAAGATTTTCTATAGTGATTCCCTCATGATAATAGTGGATTATTTCCTACCATGTTGTCTAAAATCCCAAATAAAACATGGTTGATCTCACCAAATGTTAATATTTCTTAGTATAAAAGTATTTTAAATAATTAGTTGATTAATAATATTATTTAAAATATACAGAAATAGTTATAATTGAATTGAATTTTAATTTAAGATATGAAACATACTACTAAATTAAGTACTAATGATCTTTTTAGAACCTAAACATAGTATTTTTGTAACTCCCAAACCCCATAAAGGCTATATTTGGTGCATTACATTATTACATTATCATCGATACAAGCATAAAATTCTATGGGACTGAACAATTTACATGTTTTTGAAAAATAATATCACATACACAATAAACATATTACATTAAGAAGTAGAAAGTAAAAAATTATTACTAATAATTTAAAATTTAATGATTACATGAAACCTTATTCAAATATTTATTCTTCATAACTTGTGGAAAAGAAACTTAACATGGGAATTCTTAAATTCACAGTATGTTTAAGTAACATATAAGAATAAACTAATTGATGAGAATAATTTACATTTAAAGGTAAATAAAAAATAACAAATTCCATTCAAATAACTAGATAATAAAATGTCAATATAAAAATTAAATAAATTGAAACAAATTCAATTTAATAAATGAACTAGGAATTAAATACATCCACAGATATTTTGATGAAAAATCTCATCGATACAAAATTATAACTGCTATGATGTCAATGATTTAATATTAGATTTCATGTACCTGGAATATGAACAACTACAAAATTAATATATATTTTTAATACATTTTAAAATAATCTGATTTGTCAAAATGATTTATCTAATGAAACTACTGATTCATCTAAGAGCTGTCTATAATTGGGCCCTGCCCATATCTTCCAGTCCATAGCATTCCTTATATATCTAATAATCAATTTAATTAATAAATATTATTCTTTATAAAAATATACATTTTGAATCAGGGATAAGGATTTTAAAGAAACATCCTAATCGATGATAAGTAACAATAAGGGTTTTAGATGTTGAATAATGGAAATACCATTAGATGATCATTAATGCATAACTAAGGAAAATAATCTTTAAACATTTCATATTATCCCATCTAACTGTGAAAAATTTGAATCATGACACCCATTAGCTAATAAAATTAAAAGTAAAATAGAATATCATTATTTTAAGTAGATTCATATTATAAAATTTTAATCGGTATTATATACACCATATAAAACTAATTTGGTACATAATAATAGGTAGGTATCATGGGAATGTAAATTGAGACAAAATACTTGACCATTATTATGCCTTGTCACATGTGTCATTATATTCCTAAATAATAAACATATTTTTATTATTTATATTCTTGAGAATCTTTTTCATGTTTATTATTAATTTTACATCACTTATTATAATTGTGTGAACAACTAATTGAAAAATGATGTTTATATCACGTTTTTTTACCATATTTGGTTTATGTGTCAATTTTTTGGTATATCGACGATGGTCAAAGAGGATATTTTATAAAAATATCTATTAAAATAATCATGAAATAATCATCCTATTTATACATAAATTATAATTTTATAACCAAATGTGAAATGTGGATATGAAAAATGAACCATCATTACAATCATGAAGATGATATGTCATACATACGGATAAGTAATGTTCCCATTTGTTCAATGATCATTATGTAAAGAAGGTAACAAAACTAAATATATAAAAAAGATAAATATATCATAAGTACCATACTACTTAATCATATATAGCTATACATATAATTCTCGTGATGTAAAATGAATCACAACATGTCGAGATGGTGGTAGTCCACATGTCCATGAACAAAATTATAACTTTTCAGTGTGTGAAGGGTTAAGAAAGAAAATTATATATATTATTTTTCAAGAAATATAATTATGTCATGAAAATCATATATATATCATTATGTTACATATTTCTAATTAAAACAATTTTTTATACATTCCATGAATAGTATAAACGAATCACGTCGTTTTGTGGAGATGGTAACCTGGACATCACAGAAATGATGTTATCATATTTACAGATAATGAAATGTTTAATGGTATGTGTTATGATGGAATTATAAATGAATGAAGAAATAATTAATATTATATATATCATATATAAATATATAATTATAGAAGTGGGTGTGGGTCTTGGTTAAAACCATATAATAAAAAATTATTATTATATTTAGGATTCTTGTGTTTTTATATAATCATAGATTAAGAATTGTATAGGTGGAATGTAAATAAAACTAAAGAGGTGAAGGAAAAATTATACATCTTCCTTAGGTAACAACTTTTGGTTTCCACCAAATGGGTTACTTGTATAGACGTCATCCCAAAGGGAGGCATATAAGATGAGAAGTGAGATTTTGGGTATCTATTTTTAAGAGATTTTTTGATCCAAAACAGCTTGATAGGTGTGAGGAAATGGGATGAGAGGAGTCATTTTTATAGTGTAGGAGGAGTGGTGCTATTGTAAATTTTGGAAGAGGAATTGAAACCCATGTTTTTAACATTGATAATGGAAAAAATAATACTAAATATTAGTTCCAAGAGAGTATATGGATTATATAGTTCCATCCAATTACTTTTTTTTACAAGTTTCTAGGTCATTTTGTACCTCATGATTATGTATTATTCCCTTGCTACGCTAAATGACACATTAATAGTTATAATTTATTTTAATTAATTTTCCTAATTTTTTTTGTTCTAAATATATGTTTAAATTATTATAATTTATAAATTAATTTGATTAAAAAAATTTAATCTTTTTTTAAAATTATAATTATAAAAGTGAAAAATATTAATTTAAAATTAGTCTCATAGATGGAACAACAATATTGGGGTTTATAGTAAAAACCTGTAAACGTTTTGTATTTTTTTTATAAAATTTCAAATTAAAATTGATTACAATGAAATTATTGGATTAATATATAAAATTTTATTTTATTTAAAATTTAAACCCATTTAAATATAAAACATTTCTTTATAAATAAACAATAATAAAAAGTAATTTTTAATTAAAATTCCTTATTTTACACTATTCATTTAAAAATAAAAATTTCAATATAAGAGAATATTTATGTTTCTATTTCTATGATTGAAGTTATTTTGAAATATATAGTCTATTAATTTTCCAAAAAATGGTTGTGAAATAAGTTCTCCATTATAAGGCATTAAAAAGATATTTATAAAAATATTAGTTTTTATGCATAAAATCTGTTGTGTTATTATCTTATGCCTATATAACCTATTTGATGAAGATTTAAAATATTTTATGGATCTTTTAATATATATCCTTCACTAAAATCATCCACTAATAGTAATTAATTAAATTTAATAAGGTAAAACATTAGTTTTTTAAAAAATAGTTTTTTATGAAAAAAACATATGTTATATTGAATTGGTTATTATATTCATTTATAACCAACTTTTATCTAATAGATTAATTATATATTTTCGTAACCCATATAGGTACACAATTTAGTTAATACTATTCATAACATCGAATTTAATAGTAAGGTAAAGTCCTCAAATATTAAATAATAATAATTTTTATAATATATTTTTGTTTTTTTAAATTATGAATTGTTTGTAATAAAATCTATTGAACAAGGTCATTATTTTGGTAAATTAAATATAACATAATGGTTTTAATCATAGAATTCTATAAAATATGTTTAATTTATTTAAAATTTGAATTATATTATAAATCCTAGAGATATTACATTCCATTACACACTTGTTGGTGCATGTTACACATGCTATAAAATACAGTGTTTTTATATTAGAATTTCAGGGTGTTAAATTCTCCCCTCCTTAATTAAGTTTAGTCTTAAAAACATAAACATAACATTGGTAGTCATGGGATTAATATTTTAAAATACTACTTTTGAAAAATTGACATCATAAATAGTGTTAAAAAACACCTTCTTAATAAGAGATAATGGAAATTACAATTTTCACTTAACTAGGTTCCCTAGTAGGAGAACATAGGTGGGAAATATAAACATGGATAGCTAATAAAAATATAACAATCATTTTCTAAAGGGTAGTCCTAGAGGATATGTTCAAATGAACGTTTCTGATCACAGAACTATAAACCATAGGTGTGAATAATGGTCATTGATATCATCAGAAATTATGATAGTAGGAAAACCCTTTTTCTCATGGCCATTTTTTCTTCAGAGATGAGAAATTATTTCACACTATAGAAAATGTAAATTTCAATAAAAAAATTATTTTCTATTGATTATGACTTTAACTAATCATACTTATGTTCTCATATGGTGAAAAAATATAACAATATATGAAACTTTGTCCAAATATTAATTTAATCCATTTCATAAAAGGTTAAATTTTACAAAAAATTATGATCCAAAACTTTATAAATATGGTTATTGAATTTCCAAAAATTAACATATCATTATCCATTAATATACATGACTTATCTCTTTATTGACCAAACAAAAAATATGTGAACACATTTTTCATTAATTCTATGAAAATATTTTAATAAAATGAATTACCATAATAATTTATTAAGAACATTCATTCTTCCATATTACGTATGTTAAAAATATGTTCTGAGATATATTCCACAAATTAAAAATTGTTGTAAACGTCATCAATGAAAGCCTAAATCATTACTCATTTTCTAGGTAATCATCACCTATCTAATTAATGTTATCTAAACCATTATTTTCTTTATCCAAACACCAGTTTCATAATGTTATGAACATATTAATGGTTATAATTCCCTTAACTATTTGTTTTCCAAAAGGAACAACAAGAAATCAAATCAATTTTATTTGTACCATTCTATATATAATCCAAATATTTAGTGAAATAGTAGTACATCACAATCCATTAATAATTTATAAATCAAATGATTATAAAATTCAAAATAAAATACATTTACAAGATATTTCATAGCAATAGATATTGGAACAGATTTAGCATTCCACTTAGGTTGTTTCAATATCATATGCTTGTCCTTGATCTTTTAGATTCTTGTGAGGTATGTTCCATAGATGATTATAGAATTTATTTTCATTTTACCCATCTCATTATAGATTTATTAATCAATCGTAGACTTTTTATTTTTCCCTTTGGATTCATAAGCATGGTGATCGTTATATCTACACTTGTAATAGACTCTCATTCCCATCAATCATTTACCAGGGTGATTCTTTCCATAGTCATCACATATGGGAAAATAGTTTTTTCACTTCTTATTTGAATTATTCACCTTTTCATGCGGATAAGATGTCATGTTCTTATCTCAGTGTTCATTGAATATATTTATTCTAGAAAATTAATTCTTTCTCTTAATGGAACATAAAAATATTTCATCATATAAAAAAAAATTGGTAGACCACTACTCCTCAGAGATTTTCCTTTTTCCCTTTAAATAAATGATCAATCATGAATTCTTTTGTTATGCAAGAAATCTGTTGCATACCTTTCTCACCTTGTAAAGGTATATTCACACTCCAAAATAATTTCATTCCACTTTTTTTTATAAAACTTTATAATTTTCCCTTCATCATAGTTTTTTTGATGTTGAGGGATGAATTTATTGAATAATGCATCAATACAATTCATCCATTCAATGAATTCTATTTCATCTTCCTCTATAGATGTTTGGATGGAAGACCACCATTGATCATTATCATCATTTATATAATACACCATAGGTATAACCTTTTCCTTTTCATCACTTCCAAATTCCATATATATCTTCTTTAAATAATTAATCACTTTATCAAATTCCATTGCATAATTATTCCTACTAAATGTTGGGATCATATTTCGCATAATGTAATCCAACATTTGGGAGACTTTTTGTGGGACATGTTTATCCGTCTAGGAAAGGTTATTTCTCATAAACTGGTCATGTTTCCTTAAAATTTTGATAACATTATAAGTTATTATACTAGCTATATTGGATTTCATGGTAGAAAAACATCTACATTTTCCAGGAGTATTGATACAATTCTTTCTTTCATGCACTATTTATATACAATTTCATATAGTATATTAGCTTATAAAATTATGAACATTGTATAACTATTAATATTTATTGACTTATATCTTAAATTGTAAATTTTATTCACAACTAATATCATAATCATAAACATTTAATATTGGTGGATATAATTACTTTTCATATCCTTTATAATGCTTTGTAATGAAAACAAGAATTCTCTATGATTATCCCATAGGAATTTTAAACTAGGAGCACAGTACGACCCATTATCATATTCTATGTTACGATTGGTCAGGAAAGAAAAAACTTATTAGAGTTTTTACTCATACGAACATCTATACCAGAACCAGGTCTACTTTTTGTAACCATATATGGATGTTCTGAAAGGAAGACCCACATAATAAATACATTAAAAATATTATAGGATGTTATTCTATATTTATCTTCAGTGTATATCATAGGGTTATATTCCTCAATCTATTATTATTAAATATACTTTCCACGGTTTCTAAAAAACCTACAATAATACCAATTATAACGCCTCTAACCCCAAAAATATGGGAGCCAGTGCATTACTTTTTTACATTATCATAGATACAAGTTTCAAATCCCAAGGGTCTAACCATCTTTATTGTTGTTGGAAAAACATGATTACATAAGCCATATGCATATTACATTGGGAAACAAAAAAAATAATGATAAAAAAATATAAAAGGATCTACATCCATGAAATATTATTCAAATATTTATTCATTACAGCCATAGGAAAATTAAAATAATAACGGTGTTCTGAATTTCATAGTTATTGTATGTAAAGAGTTATAAAAAATGAATTAATGATTGTAATAAACATGGAAAGGTAAATAAAGGATAACACCTTCCATTAAAATAACTAGGTGACGAAAAATCAATATGTAATGTTAATCAAATGAAACACATTCCATTTAACCAATTACCTAAGAATGAAATGTATCCATAAATATATTTATGCTAAATCTCATAGAAAAAAAATTATAACTAAAATGAAGGATGTTCATTCGTATTGTATGTCATGTATCTGAAACATGAACAATTATACAATCAACAATTATTAGAAAGACATTTTATAATATTGTAATTCATCCAATTGATTCGTCTCATGAGTCTAATGATGCATCTAGTGGCTACCTATAACTGAACCTCGACTTTATCTTCTAGTCCAAAGAATTCATCATATATAAAAATGTTAAATTTATTAATAGGAAGTACTCTTTATCATCCAATATCTGTATATAATATCTGATTCAGATTTATTAATAATTTCCCCAGTAGATGATTAGTAACAAAAAACGGTTTTGACATTGATTAATGGAAATACCATGGATAGATCCTTAAAATATTTTTGAGGAAAATAATATTTAAAAAATCTGAATTATCCCATACCATGTTGAGAAACTTGAATCATAATACCAATGAATTAATAACATTAAATTAAATTTATAGTATCCTTAAAATAATGATATTCATGATATATCATGTCAACCGGAAGTATATACACCAAATAATAGTGAATTGGTGCATAATAACAAATATATCCCAATGGAATGCAAATTGAGGGGAAATCTATTACCTTGAGTATAACATGTCCCATGATTTTTTATATTCTTGAATAAAAAAAATATATTAATTAATTTTTTCTTGTAACATATTTTCATGCTTATTATTAATTTTCCATAAATTATTTAAATGTTGTAAAAATTTTGTAAACAACTAAGTTTACATCTGCTGTTTTGATCATAGTCAGTTTATGTGTCAAAAACATATTTGGTAGATGGACTATGGTCAAGGTGGTCATTATATAAAAATATAAAGAATAATAATAACTAAATACATATATTAATTAAACATCAATTATAATTTTAAAACCAATCATGAAATATGATGGTAAAAATTGATCCAATGTTATAATCACGAAGACGATAGATTGTACATAGGCATGAGTAATGTTCCCATTTTTCAATTGTCAATATATAAAGAAGATAAGTAACATTAATCATTCTAGAAATATCATTATATCATAAATAAAATATTATTTAATCATATATACACACACACACACACACATATATATATATAATTCTTGTAATGTAGAAGGAATTACATCATGTCATGTAGGTGGTTTCCCACACGTCCATGAATGACAATATCATATTTTTTGTTAGTTAAAGGTTAATAAAGAAAATGATATGTATTATATTTTTCGATAGATAATTATTTCATTTATATATTATATATTTAATTTATGTTACATCATTCAAATTAGAACCACACTTTATACGTTCCATGTATATTGTGAATGAATGACATCACGTCGAGGAGGTAGTAGTCCACACTTTGACTAATGATGTTATAATATTTATAAAAAACTAAACAAATAGGTTTTTGGTATAAAATAATTACCAAAGAATAAATATAAAATAATTATCATATATAACACAAATAAATATATTTTTCATGACAATTACTATCCATTATAGGTGTTAAGGGAAAAACAAACAATCACTGTTTCATGAGGCGGTATTTCCACATACACATAAAAAATTAGTTTATTACCCATTAGATGGAAGTGTGTGTCGGTGTAGGTTTAACCATTATCAAAAAATACTACTATATTTTTATAATATTTTTTATTTATAAAATTTGAATAAGGATATTGGGGGGTTCTAGATTATGGAAATTAAAATAAAGAGATTAATTTAAGAGGTCACATCTTCTTTGGGTAACTCATTTTGTTTTTTAGCAAGGACTTGCTTGGATGGATTTATTACCAAGTGGAGTATTATTGTATGTGGTTAGGGAATTTTAGAAATCGATTTTGTATGCTCTTGGTCAATCAAAAGTGTCATGAGACTTGTTAGGAAGTCGGAGGAGAGGATGATTTGTTATAGTGGATGACGATTGACAACTTTGTAAATTTAGGAAAATGAATTCCATACAATATTTTTTAAATTAATAGAATCATAAAAAACGGTGAAAATTATATAAATTAGAGTATAAGGTAAATATATTGACATAAAATGTATTTTTAACAACATTTTGGGTCATTTTGGAACTTATGATTAAGGTTTAGTCCCATGTTAAGCAACATTTTCCCACATTTTTTGTAATTAATTTTATATATTGTCACAAATTTTTTTATGAAACTAACATTATATTATAATAACTTTATAATAGTATGATTAAAATTATTTAATCCAATTTTCCAAATGTTAATAACATAACTGGCATAATAAAATTATTACTAATCCTACAGATGTGACTACAATGCAGGTTTTTATTGTAAAAAATACCCAAAATATTGCCAAGATTTTATATTAAATTTAAAATTAAAATTTATTCCAACAAATAATATTATATTATTTAATAAAAATTTAATATAATTAAATCCAAATACTATTTAAAAATATAAGTCAATCTTATAAATAAAATATAAAAAAGTTGTTTTGAATTAAAATCATTGATTTTGAACTACACATTGAAAAATTTAACTTCATAGAAAAATACCAATAATTCACCCTTTGATTATAATTATATTTCTATTTTAAATATAAAGTTAATTTTCACATATATATTCAATAAAAGAACCAAAATTTGGATTTAAAATGGGTTCTCCATAAAAAGGAAAAAACTCTTTTATAAAATTATTGGTTTTAATGAATAAAATTTGGGTTTTCCTTATCTTATGCCTATAAAAAATATTGGATGGATATCATAAATATTAATTTAAATATATAATATATTTATTTAGTTAAAATAATACAATAATAGTAATTAAATTAATTTATTAATGTAAGACAGCATTGGGTATGTAAAAATAGGTTTTTATGAAAATCATTTCTTTTATATTTAATTGGGTCTTATAATCATTTAAAAATAATTGTATACTAGTGAATTAATTTTATATTTGGGTGTATTATATATTAACATATGTTATATAATATAATTTATATTTTCCAATTTAACAGCTAGGATATGTCTTATTATATTAAATAATAATTTTTAATAATACATTATTGTTTAGTTAAAACATGGAAAGGATTGTAATAAAAGATATTAAACAGGGCCATTATTAGAATAAATATATGAAAAATTATCAATTTCATTCATTCAACAATACATAATATATTAATTTTATTTAAATTTGTATTTAAATTTTAATGATTTGGGATATTACATTCCCTTACATGACCGGTGGTTCGTGTTATACAAGCAATCAAATTCAATGTTACAACATTGGAATTTCGAGGTGTTACAATAAGACACTGATAAATTGAGATATAGGGAGAGTAAAATGAATGAATGAAGTTTTGTTTCAATTAATAATTCAAAAATAAAAATAATTAATGTAATATATAATAATGAAATCATATATATAATTATAATATGGTAATCATATGAAGATTAATGAATGGAATTTTTTTAACTAACTAAAAAATGGGAATGGTTTAAAAGAATATGTTTTTAATAAATAACAATTTGAATTCATTAAAAGATAAAAAAAATCCAATTTAAGTTATTAGAAGAATGATTCCAATGATGTTACTTTCTATGAGTGAGAAAAAATATGACATATTTAATTAGTTTTCTTGAGAAATTGGGACATAGAATCATTAAGATGATTTATATGATAATTGAAGAGTGTTATGATGGATACAAATACGTAGTTTGTCTGTACAGTATATTCTTCTGAAAGTGGTCTAGACATTCATCATAATATAAGGATATGTAGATTTAATGATATGAATCATTGAAGTAGATCATGATTCTTGTAAATGGCTAATTTATATATTTCCATAAAGTGGATAGATTATAATTATTGTCTATATGATGTTAATTTTTAATTTTTGTTGTAAAAAATGTAGGCTTAGATGAGTAAGTTCGACAAATAAAAGATATTGTGGAAGAATTATGATCTCAGTATGAATCGAATTTTCATGCCTATCGATAGTATTTCAAAACAGACCTCTAAATTGAAATCCAAATATGTTTCAACTTAATTTCATACAAACAATTATAATGATGTTGTAAAATAAAATATAAATTAAAAATAATGATGAATTTACATTCAAATATTACTTCTATAATGGAGAAATTTGAAAAACATGTAAACTAATTGGAACCATATAATACTTTATTTATATTTTCTCAATGTTGTTTTATAATATTACATTTTAAATATAATAATTTTCTTCATGAATGTTCACCATTTTGTGATAAATATGAAATGAAAGGATTCCAATAGAACATATACTCATTATTGTTGATTTAATATTTTATATTCACTAATCCTTCTATTTCTAAATAACATACTTCTATTTAACACACTAGGGTTAGATATATGTAGGTACCCTATGAAAACATGTTTCTAATAAATATAGGTAATCATGTAAAGTTCATAATTTTCTATAACACATTCATTTGAGTTAAGGGATTCATGGTAGTTTGGGAGAAATTTTATAAAATTTAGACTTTTTTAAATTCAATTATGAATTATAATGATATTTTAGAAATGGTTTTCTTGTAATTTTAACATTTATAAGTGATTCTTATGCTTTCATAAATTTTGAGATATAAGTTAGATGTTTAAAAATTATAATATTGTTTTTATGAGTGATTAGAATTTTAAAAGGTAAAATAAATCCATTTTTTTAATTTGAATTTATTTAATATGAAATATTTCATTTAATTATTTAACTTTACACATGAAATTGAGGTTTCTTAACTATAATGTTGGTTTTTATATGTTCTTTAGTGGTAATAAATCAGGTCATAAGGTTAACCATGAATTATAATAACTTCATGTATGCGAGGTCCCAATTTAAGGAGTTTTGAAAGGGTTAACTAGTAATTATTTATTCTATTTGATGGAAATTTCTTCTTTTTAACTATTTCATAGTGGCAAGACAATTTTTATAGGGTGCATAATGGTAACCCCATCTTGAATAATTGTATGCATATCCTCACATAAGTGTACCGAAAATTATCAAATACATTCATAATGGTAACCATGATTTTAAAGAGGTCAAATATGAGTATTTCACCAATTCACAAGGGTATATGAGATATAATATATCCCACATAATTTTAAATTGGATTCTCTAAAGCTCATTTAAATGTTTCCAACTAGGTAAGGGAAAACCCTATTGACCTTATCCAACACGTATATGGTGCATATAGAAATCAATTTTCATCCACTATATATGTGTAAAACACTATTTCCCTTGCAAAATTATATATTATAATGTTTGGGTAACATCTCTATCAATATTACACCTTATTCTTTCTGCATTTTATTTTCATCAATTATCAAACCTATTTCAAGAATTATATATCCTAAAATCATATGGGTTAATGATTTTAAAACCAAAACATTAATCAAAATATTTATGATCATTTTATATTATTCTAACTGATGAATTGATTTATAATAAATTTAATTAGGGATTCTTGATGCTACATATCACAAATTTCTGGAATGCATTACATCTATTAATTTAAAAAATTCTACATCTCGTCAAAATTTATTTCGAATTTTATAAATTCTATTTGATCAAACCTATTCTTTATTCTATCGAAATTATTCTTCATTGAGTTTATGGAACATTTTATAATGTATATAAGATATACTAATGTCATGTTTCCCCTCTATATCATTTAATTTTTTGTGAAATATAGATGTTCCTTGTTATATTGGTAGATAATATCATGACTTATCATATTATCTTCCATAATAATTATTATTGATTAGGTCTCACTATAATATATACATTACTGTACTCTTCACTAAATTTATTTTAGTTGATTTTGGATAATGAGTGTTTACTATATTTTTGAATAAAGGGAATAATTTCTAGAATAATATAAAGGGATCAAGAAGTAATTAATATCATGAAATAGTTTAAAATAATCCCGAAGGGAGAAATGTATTTTTTTTGTACGTAATGTTTTATTAATTTATCTCTATTATTAAATGAAAGTTATTATTGTATATATTTTTTCATTAATTCAATGATGATGTTTTTTATGTTTAATGGTATTTATAGTAGACCTCAAAATCCCAAAATGAAAAATCAACTAAAGAAGGAAACCAGGATGGAAAAATCCATGAATGTGAAATAAAAACTCTGTTCCTAAAATGTTTAGTTCTTTAATAGGTCATTGTTAATGGTTACATATTGAAAATGGAGAGTGGTGATGTTTATGTTCATTATAACATCTATGGAATTATAAAATAACATATATTTGACCAATATATTAGTTTCACATGTAATTTAGAGTCTCTCAGATAATTACATCCAAATAAATTAGTGAATGTTAAAAAACCCTCTATTAAATTTGAAATTTCATTTAAGAAATTGTTTGAGGGTGGTGTTAATGTAGAATAGTGGAAATGGGGGTTCTGTTTTTATGATATATATGGGTTGTTTTTTTAGTGCGGTGTGGTTCTAGTTTCCATGTAGTGATGGAAAAAATTGTTAATTACAAAAATGATATGGCATGAGTTCGAATGGCTAATAAACAGTTGAACTAAAATATAGAGTATAGTTAAAGTGGTTGATGATCAGTGTGAAATTTATGGGATTAATAAAAAGATGTGGTTATTAATCGGTAAAATAGGATGAAATGGTTGTGGAAAAATTATTTATTTGAATTATGTCTTATTAGTAATTTTTTTGATGTTATTGATATTTTCTTGTTATATTTTTGATAATTTATAGGTGAGTATTCTTTGGTGGAAATTAATTTTGGAAGTCTTGTTGACGAAGGAATGATATTGTAAAATGTATCATGGTATATAATTGCGAGTAGTGATTAAAAATTGTCTAATCGATTTAAAGGATCACAACAGTCACACATTCACATGTGATATAATTGTTCAAGGTTGGTTTATACGCATGTGCTATGATGGGAAAGAGTAAAATGTAGATAAGTAGCTATGTTGAAGTGAGGATGTAGAGGATCATTGTGGGATCTAATCATGGTAGGGGAGGGTACATGGTTGATTCTATTGTTGTTTATTATTTCATACTATTTTGAATGAAATTAAGTTATTGGGAATGCACATGAATAGTTGGAATGTGACAAAAATTGGGTGATGATGGTGTTTTGGGATTGGATGTGGATATGTGTGATGGTGGTGATGAAGATTAACATTTATGAAATGATGGTTGATAATAGATTTATACTGTTGGATCACACAATCATCCCTAAACTTAAGAGAGGATTATCCTCCCAAATCACAACTAGTTTAAGTGGGAGAACCCCTGAGTGGTATATAGTAGATGGTATAATTAAAATTTGGTCCCATGGGAAGTACAACTATAGTGTTGATTGTGAACTCTTTATTTGGGTTTTCTATCAATGGTATTCATGGTTTTGGATGTGGTAAAGTAGCGAAAATAGAATGGTGGATATATTTTTCTAGATTAATAATTTTTATTTATGATATCATGGCCTTTGGTTTATTCTTATATTGATTATGAATATGTTTTTAATATTTTCATTGTTGTATTTTCTCATACGTAGTATTCTATAATTATGAAACGACAATGTAGATCTATTTAGAGGGATGACTGTACTATGTACTCCTAAGTGATCACCCCACCATAGTTTGTTAGTTTTATAGTTTAGATAACCTAATATTACGTTTCTCTTTTTTTTTCAAGGATCAATTTTATAGTTGGATTGAATTTTTGGGTTTCGTTTATTATCTTGAAGAGTTTTTATTTCTCTATGCGATTGTTTTGTTTCCTTTTCATAGACTACACTAAGTAGTTAATTTATGGTTGATTCCCTATCTGTCGATCCTATATTATCTATTGAGAAACATTTATTACATTCGTGATGATATATATATTCCTGTAGTGCAAGTACCAGACTCGGGGATTATTGATGGTTAATGTAATGGGATAGTATCTCCTTTTATCCATTTTCGACCTATAAGGGGTACCATTGGATGGAGGGGGTCATGAAGTAGTTGTAATCAATGTAAGGTTGAAATATAGTTAATATATTGGATGTAAGAATTGGTGAGGCTTCAGGGGTTTAATAGTTAATTGGTGGAAATTGATCCAAACATGTGATATAGACCAAATATAGTGACTAGAAAATAAATAATCATGGGACCCCTATGATTCTATTTAAAGACATTGAAATATTATTGAAATCATTAGGTGAAAATGATTATATTGCAGGTTTAAATAATAGGGAGGTACTTATATAATGGTTTTAAATTTAATTAAAATTTTAATCTTAGATCTGATTCCATGAATCTTATTTAATGATATAATTGTTAATGAAATATAATTGATTTCATAATTATTCATATAAAAAAATAAATGTATAACATGATAATTAAAAAGAATAATTTATTTAATGGAGTACTTATTGAGACATTAATATGTTTTCCCCTTGCCTATTAAAACATGATACTCCATTTTTTGTTTCATAAATTCTACAACATGTAATTTTATTTCCGATTGATTGAATATTTTTGAAAAGTATAATTAATTTAATTTTCCAGGAATAGTTACTCAATTTATAAAACCCATACGAATCATGTTATTTTGGGTTTATTTCATATAAATTTATTGAAATATATTTTTAAAAACCATAGATTGGTGTACTGTTGTTTCCCTGTGAGCTAATTTGTCATGCATTTCTATCTATTCATAATTTTTCATTAGTATGCTTTATGAAAATACTGTATGACACATTTTTGATATATAAAATTTTAAATTATAAGAACTATCCATCTTGAATATTGATAATTCAGTTTTCTATTTGGAACAATTTAGAAAAAAAAAACTTGATTCTTATTTATTTGTTAGATTTTAGTTCAACATTTTTAATATAATCATATGTTGTAAGCATGTGTTATGTAAGAAATTATTGTAACAATATTTTTTATAAAATTATGAATACATAAAGAATGAAAATTGATATAAATTTTAGAATTGAAAATTATCATGAATAAAAAATATGTATCATTCCCCAATAATGGGAAAAATCATGTTATGTTAGATTATTCATGTTTAGTGATCATGAAATTATAAATTTCATTCCATGTGACACCTTCCTACTCATGATAAGTAATATTCATGTTTTTTGAATTTATATAAACCGTAGAACACATTAATTTTGAAGTCATGGACGAAGATAAGAATGCATTACGACAATCTTTTGAATCTCAAAAATGACAAAATGATGAAATTAGTTATTAATCCCCAAAAAAATTAGTCATGAAATAAATATGGCTCAGATATTATTCCATGAGTGTTATCTTTCTGTAATATAGTATAATGTTGAAAAGTTTTATGTGGTATACATGGAATTTATAGTATGTGTTACTTGTGGATTTTTTGGTTTAATAATCTATTTTTATAATTTTAAAATCATCCTAGGGACAAATCATGCCATATTTAAATATGGAAGTATAATAATTCTATTGTACTGTTGTATATATGTATTCTTCAATGAGAAATATATTTTTTAAAAAATTATTGGTTCATGAATAATAATCATAACATATTATAACACAAAATGTAATGTTTCTGTTCTTTTATCAGAGATAATAAGTTATCATGAGAATTCCAAAATCTTTTTTTATTTATAAGGAGGTATCTGAATTGTGAACAAGAACCTAAGACAATAAATATTTTAAATAAATATTCAATTGTGTTTTTTTGTATCCAAATGACCCCCAAGAGTATTGTTTAATAATATTAATGATAACCCATGAGGTGATTTATGTATATTTATTTCATTTACAATGGTTGAATGTTATTGTTATTTAAATTAATGTGATATTATTTCCATAGAAAATAAATTAAACATTGAATGTTAGCTACGGTTTTATTTTATGTATATTTTTATATTGAATTATTCATATTCCATACTAAAAATAAATTTTTGATTTATAAGACGCTTTTAAAGGCTAGTTAAGAATAAGATGTTCCTTAATGAATGATATTAGATAACCCACTTTTTATCATGGAAAATTATGTTTCTAGTTTCACTTAATAATAATAATATGTGTCCCTACTATAGAAATTTTTTTGTGGTAATACTCTTGGAATCATCTACCTCCCATAATTGTTCAATCAAATAAATTTGGTACTAGAAAAATTTGTTTGAAAGTAATCAAGAAATAGATGAAAATATTATTACATTACACTATTGAATTATTGAGAATTAATAGACTAATGTTTTCAACTACTATCCTACTATTTAGGGATGATATAATTGTATTAATGTGGGTAATGTGTGATATGGATTGAAGAATACAGAGAGAGGGATACCCCTTCCCCATCTAGACATGTAATTTATGATATGTTTTAATAACTCATGGGTTAGTCAATTCCAAAAAAACTATCGAATATATAAATGTTGTTAGTTCACACCCATGATTATTGTTCTTTCATAGGATATGGCTTTATAATTTTATTGAGTTGATGTGGTTCTATATAGTTTTTTGGTGGTTGATGGAATAGTAATGTGGATATTGAAATTAAGGTGTGGATGGTTGCGGGGAAAAGAAGTGGCTTGAGAATGACATGGAATGGCATAGTTATATACATAATTTAGGATGTTGATATGGTTTTATGGTTTGTTCTATGGGGGAGTAATATTACATTTATGTGCTTCTTGTTATGTAATAATACCTCTTTTTTTTAGTTTAATTCCTGCATGTTATTTAAACCTTATTGGCTTGTGGAAAAATGTTATAACATAAAAAAATTGAGGTTTAGGGCGTGAAATAGTTCAGGATCAAACATAGAATAAAGCCTTGTATAAATTCTAGTGGCTGAAGTGAATTTTTTCTGTGGGCCCTCAATTCTAGGTGATGTGGACTAGTTGGAGGAGGTTGAGGTTTCCTTCGTGTTGGTGAAGGACTTAGATAAATTCCGAGTTTATCATCCCATTTACAAGCTTTTGAAAATAGCTTAGAGATCGTGTGATGTCTTAGGATAGTTTTTTGTTGTAATTTAATATGTTGTTCACTAAATGATCCTTTCTTGGTTATGTATGTGTTATTTTTTGAAGGAGCTTCAGAATATTCAGAAATTAGATGAGGTTTTATGCTGATTTTGCGTAAGATTTATTGATCAGTTTATTTGGTTCTCAACTTTTCACCCCAAGGAGATAGGGAAGGATTAGATTTTAGAACCCTATTTGAGGATACATATTCAGTGATCTATTATACCCTTTGTGTTTATATATTAGGATGTAGTGAGATAACATGAAGATATAATTGATAATGGATTTTCTATGGTGAATAGACACAATTAATATATATCTTGATTGGTTAGTGAATTATATTTGAGTACTATATGTTTTTATGTTCATGTTTTGTAGAGGAAGAGAGTGAGGCGGTCTCATATAGGTATAGTCCATCTTGTAACTCATTGGTTCAATGGTTTGATATGTTTTGTTTCTATAGAGTTGATCTATTTCTATTGTGATGCTATGGGGCCCCATTAGTAAGACCACCGCAAGGTTAAGCATCCATTTTATCCCTCATTTGAAATAGTTACTAAATAATAGATGTGTTATTTGTGTCCTAATATTTTTTGTAAAAACATGTGGTGTTGTTTTTATATTTTTAAAAACAATTATAAATTGGGTCTAAAAATATAACAAGGTATGTTTGCATAAAATATTCCAAATCATCCCATTTTAAAATTTGATGATTTTAAAAAATAGTATGAGGAAATTTTTTTTCATTATGTGGATATAAAGAAAAAATATTTTACCAGGAATAAGTAATTGGTAATATTTTGACATGATTAAAGAGAATGGTTTAAGTTGACAAACTATTTGAGGGGTATTTTATGTTTTCATGAGGATTTACTCATGAAAAATTGTTTGGAGGATCTTGGTATGGCTCTTGTAGAATGCATCAGTAATTTATTGGTTCTATTTGATAAGATCCTTATGAGAGTTTATTTTGATGTTTGTTCTATTCTGACTATAAAGATATTCTAGAGTTGTACGTCTAGGGAATATTGTTAAGAATTTTACATTTCCTATTTTTTTCTCAATAATGATAATTATTTGAGAGGTAATATAAAGGTCCAAATTTTCCCTAGCACTTTTTGTATCATTATGATATTCTTCATGATTTAATAGTGCTTTTATAAAATATAGATGTTGTTTTAAAATCCTTTTATGAATTATGATGAGATTATAAATTTTTTTCTATAATATCAATGTTTATAAGTTTATTTAATAATATTTTAAATTTATGGATTTAATTTCAATGTGTTAAAATTATTCTAATGTATTTGGAAGTGTTTTAGAATTTTGAGGATGATAATAACTGTTTTATTAGTTTAGATTAATTAGAACTGATATATTTTCAATCAAATATTGACCCTTATCCATTATATGTATGTTTCATAATGGTAATTTATTTTTTAGAATGATTTGTATGGGTAATTAGTTTTTAAATATATTTCAGCTATAATTTATTTATGTTTCATAAAAGTATTCCCTTATATTGAACTATTTATAAAAGGTATGCTATGTTTTTATAAGAATTTTAATGCTACCCAAAACCCACCTAATGGTAAGCCATACTAGATTTAAGGGTAATTACATGTTTATAATAGTTTTAGATTGGTATCCAAGAAATTTCAGGGGATTTGATAGGCCACACCATTCCATAAGGGTATATGATATTTTCAAAACTATTCACAAGGGAAATATAATTTTCCCAAAGATTCTATAAAGGTAGCGAACTAATCATGGGTAAAACACGGTTACCCTTACACAATGTGTATATGATTCTAAATGGTAGAACATCTTTCCCATAATTCATGGGGAAAAACATGTTCCCCATAAAAAATGTTATGATATCACATGTGGGTAACTTATTTATCAATATATATAGTTTTATTAACGCTTTCAATTTGTCACCCCAATAGACCCAATTTAGGTGACTTTAAATTCCCTAAATCAAGTAGATTATTGATTGTGTATCACTTCCATTGAGTAGAATATTTATAAAATTTTAAATGATTCAATTTGAGGATTTATGTTATACTAAATTAAATTAGGGATTTGAGAAGCTCTATATCTCTAATTTATAGATCACAACACTACTATTATTTTAATAATACATGAACCACCCCTATAAATTACCATTGAATTATTTATATTATTTATTATTGTAACTCTTCATTGGGGTGCTGTATGAATTTTAATTATGTCATAGGACCCTTTGATCATCAATTCAATATCTTCATATGATGATCTTTCTCTATCTTTCTCTCTCTACATTATTTTTAGTGCAGTGTGGATGCTCCTTGTTTTCAAGGTATGTGATGTATAGAAATAAAATTCAATTTTCTATTATAATTATTTTTGAATAGGTCACATTGAGATTCCTATATTTCTATGTTCTTACTACCCTTTGTTTTTGTTTACATTGGTTAGAGAGTGCGTATAGTTTATGGGGAACAAGGGAAGGATTGATACAACTCCATAAAAAGTGTACAAAATTAATAATGATAAAGAACATGAAAAAATAATTTTTTTTAGAAAGGATGATTTTTTTGTGTTTTTTTTCTAATTCATGTTATTTCCATTTTTATACCATTGGGATTCCACTTTAGTGTTATCATTGCAAAAATATTGATTTTTTTTATGTTTAATGATATTTCAAATAGACCATGGAACCCCATGTAATGATGTAAAATAGGTTGGGAACATTATTTAATGAGAAAGATACACTATGTTACTAAAACTATTACCTCCAAAAATATTAATTGTTGATAGTTACATGATGAAAAATGGGGACAAGTGATATTTATTTTTATCATAACATCCTTGAAATTGAATAACAATGTTTATCTAAAAAATAAATTTATTACTCATTGGAATTATTGTTTATTTTATAATTACATTCATGTCGATAAGTTAATGTGAAGAAAAAACCATTCATAGGTTTTATATAGCATATGAGAAATAATTGAAAATTGGCAGTGATTTGAAATGGTGGAAATTTAGGGCTTCTTGGCAAGTGAAAGACGGTTTGTTATTGTGTAGTGTAGTGTGGCATTAGTTGATCGATAGTAGTGGAATACATTTTTAATAATGAAACTGAAATGGTATGGGATGTAATTAATAGTTAACCAAAAATTTAAAATGTGGAGTTTCATTAATGTGGTTGATGTTTAATGTGAAAAAGATGTGATTAATTAAAAAATATTATTTTTAATTTAGAAAAGTGATTAAAATGATTGAGGAAACCTATTGAATTTGAACCATATTTTTTGATTATTTGTTTGGATGTAGTTAATTTTATTTCTATATTATTCATCATGCTAATTTGGGTGTGATTATTATTATGTGTCTTTAAATTATGGAGTTTATGTTGTTGAAGTAACAATGCGGTGAAAATTTTTATGGGATATATTGACACATAGTGGTTACAAATCTTCAATGAACAACAAAGGATCATCGTTTTTACAAAATATGTTGGGATATAATGGATCATAGTTGGTTTATAGGAATTGGTTTTGTTTGAATGGATTCAAAGGTATACTAGTATAAGTGTTAATGGGAGGATTAAACAATTCATAGTATTTGTTGTACATGTTAGGGGGAGGGTATATGGTTAATGATCTATGTGTTTATGATAACAAAATATTTATAATACAATGGAATTAGTGGGGAATTTAAACATATAAATAGAATATGATTTTATTATCGTGATTTGGGATATTTGGTTATAGATTTGGATAATTAGGATGGTGGTTATAAAATTGTGGATGTATTGTATTCTAGTTGATGATATGTTTCTAGTGCTGACTCTTACTAGAATCTCTCTACTTATGAGAGGATGATCCCACCGTCTCACTACCAGTTTTAGTGGTATAACCCTTTAGTGATGGGTTTGAGATGATAAAATATATTACAGTACCATAAGAGAAATGATTTCATGTAAATTATGGATAGGTGGTTTGGGTTAGTTATGAAATGCTGTTTTTGTTGTGGATGTGGTAGAGGAGAGAAAAAACAATGGAGGCTATATATTTAGGGGTGATTATTTTTTTTTTGTAATATAATGTCCTTTTATTTATTCATATATTTATGATGATAATGTTTAAAATATTTTATTGGTTTGTGTCACTCTTTCTTATTATTACATCTTTATTATACAAGGATTATGATATATTTAGAGGGGTGATCCAGTGGTGCACTCTCAAGTACTCATACAATCATCATTTCTTTTGGTTATTTTTAGTTAGTTCAATGAAAATGATATTTTTTTGGATGCTCGGATGAAACATTTAGTTTTATTGGATTTTAGAGTTTCATTTATTATAATATTGAAATTTTACACACATTATGTGATGGTTTTGTTCCCTTATATTGTATTAATCTATATAGTTTCTACATGGTCGATTCCCAATAATCCAATCCTATATTATCTATTTGTGGTAATTCCTCCAACGTGTGAGATTATATATATACACTAAGTGTTAATAAGGAACCTAGGGTCGTTTGAATGCAAGACTCATGTATTACTACATTTCTCCATTACCATCCCAGGAGGGTTACCTTTAGAGGGAGGGAAAATGAAAAAGTCATATCAATTGGAGGTAAAATTATATAGGGGAGATTTGAGTATGGAATTGATGAGGGTGTATGGGTTTAGTAGGTTATTTATGGAAAATGATCATATCATTTGATGTAGACAAATGATACTGGCTGATACACAAATATTTTTGGGGTCACATATAATCTGATGTAAGGAATCTAATAAAAACATAAATTTATTGTTTAAAATATAACCATTACATAGTAGATATCATATGAAGGTATATGCATAATGGTCATCAATTTCACCATAATATGAATCATATATATTCTTCCATGAAATAATTTATATGAAATAGTTTTTAAAAAACTATCATTGATTGTATAATTAGTCATATAATTCGAAAGGAATGTGTATAATTGTTGTTAACTACCCTGTGGTATTTATTTTCATCCTTACAGTGACATGAATATTTTATACATTTCCTACTATAACCAGGTTCACCTATTTTTCTTTACTAGTATTAATAACATACTTTATTGTTTTAGTAATGTTTAAAATTTCCAGAAAGTCATGATTAGTATATATTTTTGTAGGAATATTTGTTAAATATTGAAATCCAAATTAAATCATGATATTATATGTAGATTTAACATTGTTATTTTGAAATATTTTTTAAAAACCACAATTAAGAGTATTCTAGTTTACCTAGGAGTTAATATGCAATTAATTTCTTTCAAATCATAATTTTCAAAAATATTGTTTTATAAAGTTAACAAAAAACATGGTATGGTTTAATAAATTTTGAAAATTATAATAAATTTAAATCATGATTAGAGGAGATCATAAGAATATTTGGAGACATTATCAAGAAAAAAGTTTCTTATTTTTTGAAATGATTTCATTTTTATAGTAATAATATAATAATAAGATGTATGTGTGTTTTTGGATAGAAATTCCTATGACATTTCCATCTAAATATTATAACATGGTGAGAATGATTAGTGATAACCATTATAGATTTCAATGTTATAGATTTCAATGTTATTTAAATCACATATAAGGACCTGACCTCAAACAAGAAATTATATTGAGTTTTGGTCAATAATTTACATTCATTAACTTTGAGGATCTTTTTAGGTTTATATTTTTAGATAATTAGGTCATAACTCATATATTACAAAACCATATAAAACAAAGTTGGAAATTTTGACAAGTAAAATTTTTCCCCACCATACAATACTTTTTAAAACAAAAAATAATTTCTCTTATGAAAGCCCATCATGATTGTCAGCATTGCTACATCGTTTCTATTACCCATCATGTGGAAAATATTTAAAGATGAAGGATTAAATTATAAGGCTTATTAATTTTTATAAAATAAATTAAATCATTAATCCAGTGAAAATATAAATACCTATATATTATTTCCCTGAAAAAATTTCATTTTAGAAAAAGAAACAAAACATTCCCAAAAAAAATCGATTTTTTTTAAAGAAAACCATAAAAAACCCAAAATATTAATTTAAAAACCCTTCTTGGTAATTTAATGTGTCACATTAATTATCCATTTTATGTCCATGTTAGAAGTAACTGGTTCCTGGTTAAATCCATATGAGAAAACCTTTAGTAAGTTCTTCTTTCATTTATACTATGAGAAGAAACATTACCCAATGTGTTGTAGGGATATATGGGTGCACCCATTGTTTATGCTATTATGGGATTTACCAACTCTATTTGGGACACCCAATTATTTAAGCCATAATTTGCTCATTTCTCTCTATTTAGGAGGCCTCGTCATATAATATTAAATGTAGTCACCTAATGCAATTTGGGTGCACACATTTATCATCTATAATTATAAAGTACCATATCATGAATAATTATTCTATTATTTATATGTTTCATTATAATTCATTGTTAAACTATCATGATGTTGTAAAAAAATAACTTATCTTTATCAAAACATCATTTTCCATAGAAACACCAATTTTAATATGAAACCCCATTTCTAATAGAATGTTAAATATGTAAAATAGAAAATAACCATTCATTATAGAATGAAAATAAATCATTCAAATTATCCTTAAATAAATTAATGGGCATGGTAAAAAAATTCATTGCATCCATGTATGTTAAGAATAAAACATTACTTTTTTCAGGAGTTTAATCATTCCGTATAAAACACTTAAAAACGATCCCCTTGAAATACTTTAAAATTAAAATAAAAAAA
Source organism: Viscum album (assembly GCA_963277665.1). Classification (NCBI taxonomy): domain Eukaryota; kingdom Viridiplantae; phylum Streptophyta; class Magnoliopsida; order Santalales; family Viscaceae; genus Viscum; species Viscum album. The sequence goes on along the minus strand of OY728153.1, from coordinate 302,724,204 downwards.
TTCATAAAATTTACTTTATTAATATTTTATGTGCATATAATTTTTTTATAAACCCCTATTGAAAACATGTACATAGAAGAGAAGGATATATTTAAGGAAAAATATTAAAACAATATTTTTTAAAAGCAAAATTCAATTATCACTTCAAAAATAGTTAAATCAGAATCCCTATTCAATATTAATATTAATAAAAACATAAAATAACATAAAATATAAGAAATAATGATATATCATATAATATGTGATTTATTTATATATTTTATAATATTATATGTGTATAAAATTAATATATGGCTCTATGAAAGGAAAATTAGATAATATCCCTTTCCTTAAGTCCAACATGTTAGATGTTTCATTATATACCACAATAATAAAAGTATATTAATTATTTAATTACATAATGAATTTCGTAAAATTTAATATTTCTATTATTTAACTTATTAATAGGATATATATAATTACTTATTCAATTTTTTTTAAGTTATATGTTTTGACCATATTCAACTTATGTGTCAAAAATGACATTAATAGGTTTACTAAGGTCAAAAAAGTAATTATTTAAACATATAAAAATAAATATTACTAAAATAATTATCATATTTTTAAATGAATTATACATTTAAAACCAATCATAAAATTTGGTTATGAAAATTGAATTTGCATTACGATCATAGAATGTTAGTCCATACCTATACATGAGTAGCTTTTCCGTTTTTTAGTGACAATTATTTAAACAAGGTAAGAAATAATTATTATTTATAGAATGATAATTATATAATAAATACCATGTTATATCATTATATATTATTATAATATAACATTCTTTTGATTGGGTGATGAAAAAATAATCACAACACTTCATGGAGGCGGTGCACACATCCACGTATGACCTAATCATTTTTTAGGGAGTGAAAATTTAAGATGAAAAATGATATATTATATTTACATAAAGATAAATATTTCATGAATATCATTCAAATTTAATTTAAATGAAATATATTTATTAAATTTACACTTATTACCTTCCACATAATAAGTTAGTGAAAATGAATTACATTGCTTTGCAAGGGGGTAATTCTTCATACTAAAAAATTTTGTTATCGTATCAAATATAAAATTGAATATAAAAAGGATATATATTATATAATTAAACTGGATGTATAATAATGATATAAATATAATATATAATTTTTAAATCCTTCATCTTATCCATCCTAGGGTGGTGGAACTTTTAAAAATAAGGACATCAGTTCGTGATGTTGTAGTCCTCCTTATAAAAAAATATATATTTCATTTCGCATTTCATAGAAGTGTCTATTGTTGTATGTATTCACCTTAAAACTACAAAATTTTATTATATTTAAGATAATTTTGTAATTATATAAACATTTTGTAACAATAATTTAAAGGTGTGGAGGAATAAAATGAATAAAAACTCTTACTGAGTTATGTTATCTCATCTCTGGGTAACTTTTTTTGGTTCGCATCGAAGGCCTTTATTGGTTGTATTTATGCCCAATGAAATGTATTCTATAATTACAGGTAGAAAATTTTCAAGTGACATGGTTAGGTATATTGCAATAAAATTATTTTTTTAGGTGTGAATTAAGAAGGAGGGTGGGGAGGCCTTTATAAGTGATGTGAGTGGCATACCTGTAATAGGTTTGAATGAGTGAATTCCATCAAAATAGTTTCTTGTAAATAGGCCTCAATAATGGAATATTATCAATCCTAGAAGGGATAATGTAAACAAATGTCTAGAAAATTAGTTTTTTGCATGTTTTTAGGTCATTTTTCCCTTAATCTTAATATTTAATCCCTCGATAAGCACACTTTTACCTTAATAATAATGATTAATTTTAACATTTTTAACTAATAATTATTTTAAAAAATTATGTTAGTAATATTAGAAATTATATATTCATAGTATTATAAATATTTAATCCATTTTCATATCTATATTACATTGGTGATAATAAAATATAATATTAATCCTATAGAGGACGTGATACAGAGTGTTTCGAAGAAAACGATTTTTTTTGAAAAATATTACTATATTTCAGGTATAGGAATTTAATAATAAATTTATGAAACTAAATTAATGTTTAAAAATAAATAATTTATTAATTTCATTTAAAAATATGACCATTAGGGATTAATTTATTAAAATTAAAAATGTGATACAATATGCATTTTAAAATAGTTTTTACAAAGACCCATTTTTAAATAAAATACAAATACTAAAAACAACAAATTTTATATTGAATATGAATTAAGTGTATTAAATAAAACTAAATAATATACATTTTACATTAATTTATATTAATAACATATTGAGACTTTTAGTTTTCTTAATTTATTAAAAACAAATGAATTTCTTGTAAAACAATTTGAATATATAAATATTCCCTAAAAACAACAAAATATCACCCAAATTATATTTTGTTATGATGATTTCATAAATTATTTTATTATATTGAAATTAAAAATCTAAAATTTATTAATTAATAACATTAGCAAAAACTTATAAGAAAATATTTTATTTATAATACTTCCTTTTAGATTAAAAAATTTCTAGGAATTTTTAAAAATAATATAACTATTAAATTCATATTAATAATTATAAAAATGAATTATTTTATCATTAACTCTGATTTTACATCATTCCCCCATTTTATAAATTATTTCCTCACAATTTTATTCACATATTAAACTAGTGGGGAAATGATTCCCATGTTTCATTTTCAGATTACTATGTTACATATTCAACCATATGGGTTTTCCATAAAACATTGACATGGTAAAGCACTCATTACACAACAAATTCTCTATATTTCCATGAATACAAATATACTATTCCATATAATAAAGGTTATATTCAAACTTTAGTTCCCCTATGCTCTAAATATGAGATGAATCAGTCACATATTTCCTTAACATTGAAACATGAAGTACATTGTGTACCTGAGATTACCTCTTAGGTATGGCCACTATATAGGAAACTCATCCAGCTATATCTAGGATTTCTTAAATTCCAAAAAATTATGCACTCAAATTATCCTTTTAATAAAACTACATAAAAATATTTCTATAAAGAAAAATTGAGAAATACATGATCACCTAAATATAAGGAAATATATTTCCTCTAATTATCCACATAGAAAATATCCCTTTTTTGATCTATCCTTGTATGTTTTTCAATAAACATATCATTATCTTCCACTTCCACTAAAAACAACATCCAAACTAACTTCTATTCTCTATCATCAAACCAATATAATACAATTTGAAAATTCTTTCTATATAATGAATCATATAATTCCATATATATTATAGAATGAATTTTTTTTTTATAAAAAAACTCAACCAATGAATAATTTTGATCCCAACATACTTAATAATCGATTAGACATGAACAAATATTTTCTTAAATTGGATAAATCTTCCTCTTGGGAAACCAATTATATTGAGGATGGAAATAATTACTAAAATTTAATAAAGTTATCAGTTAATTCAAAGGTAATTTCAAAACGTTATATTTGAACATGGGATCACAGTTTGATATACTAGATTGTGTCACTTCATTTGACACAATAATATCGTTTAGATAATTTTGAGAATGATTATGTTAAGACATTTCATCCCAAATAGAATGGAAATATTAAAATTTTATTAATTGATCAATAATAAACCAAATTGTATTGTACGTAATAATTTCATTAATAATCGCAACACCAAATCCTTGGTGATATTATCTTATGTCCACTAGGACGTTGGAAAATTTTGAAGCATCCCCATAGGTAACTGTCATTTTTATTTAACCAGTAGACAAGTCAAACACTTCTTTGGGAAGTTAAGAAGATATATTTCCCTTATATTCCACCAGTAATACTACTAAATGTCTCTATATAACATAGTGTTCCCAAAATAATATTAAAAATTTTGCAATGAGTTTAACTCAACAACTCCTTCCTCAATTGAGAATAAAAAGGCACAAACAATCATTTTAAAAATCACAAAGAAAACCTTATTAATCATTATTAAATTTATAAAATTTTCTAATATTAATTTATTATACATTATCGTTTAAATATTTATCCCTCTTTCGAGTTTTATTATTTCTTACAAACACATTTTACTACACTTAACCCATAAAAAAAGAATAAATCCCTCCATACATAACTTATAGTCAAACATTTATCATATCATTAACCAATGGGTCATGTTTAAAATCTGACATGTTTAATGTAGCATTATTTTGTCAACTGAAATCACTAAATACTTTATTTTTTTCCAGGATGGTAATGAATCATAAAATCACAATAATTGATTATTTCCAACGATATTCTCTATCTCATGTGTAATTATTTCATAATGATTTTATAATTTATAATTTTTTGATCAATATATATTTCATACATTACTCTATGAAAACGATTCCATTAATATTTTATAGAAAAAACCATAGAAGCTAATTACTAATCATGTGTAGTGTAATTTAACTTATCGGGTCCTAATTGATGTGAATTAGAGGAAATTTCCTTAACATTTTAAATTAGGAAACTACCATTTCCTTTCAATACAAAAAAAAATTAGGTGATAATTTCATCATTTATAGAATCCAGGGCAAAAATTTGATCATTATGGAAGCTTTTTTTGTTTCCGATAGAAATACATTCCTCTATCATAGTGAATTTTTCTCATTTTCAAGTTTACATAATTAATGGGGTAGACAACTGAGAAATTTTTTATAAAAACCATGACCAGTAACCAGATAATCCAATAAAAATATGAATCTATATATCATTTGATTGAATTTTAAATTCTTTAACAATTTTTTAACCAGGTAAATAGTTATTCCATATTTTTAAATAATATGTTCAGGGAAAGAAACTTTTTTCAATCAAATTTAACACTTGATAAATTTTCAATAAATTTCCATTCTTATATGGTTTGAAAAAAAATCCATAGGTGCCTTCAAATTTCTTTTTGACTTATATAATATAACAAAATGTCATTAATAAATAAAACTAATTATTTTTACAAGAAATAATAAAAATTTTATTCATAAGGTACATAAATAATGTAGGTTCATTAGATAACACAAACGAAATAACTATAAAACTGTAGAAACCATATATAATTATAACTATAGTATTTAGAATGTATATTTCCATCAATTTCAACTCATGGTTCCATATTATTAGTTCATCCAAGAATATATTGATTCCCTAAAAGCTAATTAAAAAAAATTGATATGATGAAAATGATAATTTTTCTTTATAAATTAGTTATTCAAGGATACATATTCAACTAAAAATATCATTGAACCATATTTATTTTCTGAAAACAAAACAATATCACCCCGTGATGATGTTCTTGGTAGGATGAATCATTTATCAAAAAAATTATGCAATTTTTTTCAAATGTTCCACTAGAGACATTCGAAAAGTGGGTTATGGAATAGTCTTAAAATTAGTTAGTAAGTCAACATTAAACACAACCTCACGACCATGAATAACACATTCAAAATTGTCATGAAATACATACAATTATTCATTTACTTCTAGAGTATCACAAATTTTAATATTTTAATTCTTTTCAATGATGCAAATTATGTAACTTTTCCACCCACCTAAATCATTTTCTAAACTTCCTGACATGATATCAATGTTATGAGATTATCTAACAAAAAATTATTAGCACAACAATTTATCATAGCATGATAAACTAAATTCCAATAAGTATCAGAAATTATATCAAACAATACTATATCAATTTAAATAATATTTTTAGGAAATCCTATCACATAGATAATAGTAAGTATATTGCAATAAGTCATGGTTTATTTAATACTTCCTCTTTCAGTATTAACCAAAATTACTATTTGAATTTCATGAGGTGAAACTCCCCATTTAAATAAAACATTCTTAAAAGAGGTAAAATTTGAATATAAAAAATTCAATAAGTGTATTGAAATAAATAAATTTAACTAATAACAATCCTATCAACACTTACTTTGATGTCCCAACAACAACAATTATAGCACTATATAACATTTATACACCTTTAAATTTCCTGATCATGGTGATTTCCATCGTATGAAACAAACATTAGAAACATGTTTTCATAATGACCTAACTCATCCCAAATAAATCACCTCACTATTGGATAACTCTTAGTTACACTATTGATAGGTTGTTTATTATTTTTTTCATTATATCCATGAGAACTAGGACCAAGTTTACCAAACTATAAACACTTCCCAAATCTTACAAAATATTCGATGAAATGTTTCCTCTATAAGATTCTGGACATCATAGAGCTATGTACATGTTTAAATGTGTGTTTAATTCTCTTAATATTTTATAATAAAATGTTTCCTTGGTATTTTGAGGGGAATTGGGGATGATATGAGGATTCGTGACATGAATGAAGGGAAAACTAGGCCATCTGTTTCTAGGATTAATGTTTCTGTATGGTTAAGTAAATAGTGCATCCTTCCTAGGAGAATTATGCATCCTCAGATGGTGGAATATTGCATAGTTGGGAAAAGTTTGGAAATATAAGCGGTTTATCCAGGTAACTATGCTATCTAGAATCCTATGGATAGTGTCTTGATCAATGTTAGGGCACAGTTTAGAAAACTATGAAGGTTAACCATAAACCCCTTTAAAAAATAAAAAAATTACAATTTTTAAACATTAGGAATTTAATGTAACTCCCCATTTTATCCATCATTCTCATTCCCATATCCCTATTGATGAGATAAACCCATCAATAGCTCACATGGGTTGATCTATCTTTTTTATTGACTATTTTGAGCATTTTCCATTGCAGATCGAAACTCAAGGTAAGTTTAATCTCTTTCTTGCATCACTTTTCTAGATTAAGGTTTTTATCTTGGGTAATTATATTTTAAATCCCAAAACAATTATGCCTCCAGTGGTTTCTAGGTTCATGATTAAATGGGAATTTTAATATGGATCTAAGGACTTGATTATGAGTTTTTTCATCAATAGATTCGAGGTAGGAGGTACAAATTTCAAATCCCACTGTTATTATATGAGTTTTTTTATGTAAGCTTGAGTTATTACCTACCTTGTTGTATTTTTTGTGATGTTATTGTTTCATTGTAATATGGATATCTAAATAGATATTTCTCCCTCATGATCCCCATGAGATGCATATAAGATGACCTAATAGATTTAGGTCCACCCATGGGGTGTGCCGACCTTTGCGAACATGGTTAACATAAACATTAAGTGTGAAAATGAATCGTTATTAAGTAGATATAATGGAAAAAATGTAAATTTGTTATCGTGATCATTAAGAATAGAATATTGATATTTTTTTTCTAGATGTTGACAATGTCTAAGGGATTTTTTGTGATGGCATAAAAAATGGGTAAAATGGGATTAATGGGAATGTTCAAAATGAATTGTGTCTGGTACTTGAAATGCAAATGTGGGATAATTATTGGTAAATGATGAATAGGTTATGAGATTTAACATATTTTTGGGGATGAATATGTTAAATTTGATAACTTATGAAGAATAGTGGGGATTATTTGAGAGTTATTCATAAGAAATATGATATATGCTAAATGAATATGTAATTTAAACGGTAAATGTACTAATGGGTTATGGCATAATGTTAATTTATATGTTCATTATTATGGTTTATATTTATATTAGTATTGGGTATGTTTGGATGTGATTTGTTATGTATATGGTTAATAGATTAATATGAATGTGTACATGGTTTGGAAAAGTGGGGTATTGACATGAGGTTATACACCCACATGATGAGTTAGACTAAGGCTCTAAACTCCACCCCAAAATTCAAGGGTTGAGTAAGGGGATAGTGTTTTATTTCACAAAAATATTATTTCAATGAAACATCATGGAATTAGAATTCAAATTGAGTCAGTATATAATTAGCATTTTGGCTAGATGATAGCCTTATTTTACAAAAACTGTGACAGATTTATATTATGTTTTTAATGAATTTGTTTAGAATTATAGAGAGATGACGCCACGAAGATGTGTGTCGATTGGGTCATAAATGATGTTGACAAAAATTATCCACCAATATTGGACTGAGATAACTTGGTGAACTATGATAATATATAAGATATTTTCTATAAGAACGTTGATCACCTTATAAAAATGATGAAACTAGACCAAGGGAGATTTTTGACGAACATGTTTGAAAGGACAAGGGAATTTGAGCTATAGTACCATCCAAAATTTACTAGATAGGGTGGTTCAAATGATTTCAATTTCACAATATTTTCCATATAGATGATTCTTGATCATTTTTTGACTCCTCATGATATTCAAGTCATGTTGGTGGCCTATATGTTCAGAGATCTAGAAAAAATACGGGTGGGACATTCTAGTGTAGAACAAAAAGGTTAAATGAATGTTATGAAATTATTTCTAAAAAAATATTGTATTGTGTTTCTATTGATCGATCATACGGTGGGATAATGTTTTCAAAATTATGGGTTTGACCCAAGGGGAAATTTTGGTCATTAATTGTGACATCAATTTCCTTCATTTTTAATGCTCTGTTCCAGTATTGGCATGGGATGAAAAACTATGATGAAATGTTCCATGGATGAGCTTAGGCATGAGATCATCTCACATGGGATTGTTTTCAATTTGAAATGGTTTGAATAGGTAGTGAATCAGAACCATATCTTATAAGGAAACCTAAAGGGAGATTTAGGTAGTGGACTAGTGGTACCCACTGGGCGGATGAGTGGTGCAGCTTCCGAAGGCAAGATGATTCATTTTTGGAGTTTCCACCAGGGTGGATGTGCATTTGAAATTAATAAGAGTGTGTTATCCTATTAGGGCGGGGATCTAGTGTTCTGGTTCCATTATGGAGGGTTGGGGAACTTGCAAGATCATTTTCCCCAGTCACCATTGTATTTCCAGTTGTGTTACAGGATGGTGCACATAAAGATATGATGTAATAATCCTCAACTGCTGGACATTGATTGTGGTCTGACGTATAATCCAAGTACAAGAAGGGTTTCAATTACTTTGTGTCAAGAAGGAGGTTGGATTCCCATAGGCTATACCAGTAGGGGTAATAAAAATGTAAATTTAGGGAGAGAGAATCTATACCAGTAGGATAGTGCAATGATGGGTACTCAGGTTAGAGCCTTGGGTAGAGAGGAAATTCATCTTATTTTATTTCAGTCTAAACATGGATGTGGAGGCAGTACAAAAGAGCAGTACAAGTTGGCACCATTTTCCTATGTCTGCCAAATTTTTGGGGTCCAAAATTTGGAGGTTGGTGAGCATCGCGAATAGTGTATTTCTGTGAAAATCATAATTAAATATGGTAAAGGCATGAATTTCATGAAGAGAGGCTTCAGGGTTTGGATTTCGCGAAGACCATAAGAATGATGGTAGTGATTCTTCGTGATTACGATAATATTCACAAACGGAAGAGATTTGATGTGCATCACAGCGGTGAAGGGATTTTCAGGGGAGCTTTGAGGCAGCGGTGCGAGGTAATTGAAGGAACGCTCCTCGATTACGATGAGATCCACGATCAAAAAATTTCTTTGGTGCATCACGATTTTGAGAGAATTTCAGTGGGATCTTCATAGAATCGCGATTTGTGATGACGTGGCACTGAATTCACACAGAAGGGTCGAGGGTCGGTGGAATTTCCTATAAATAGAGGTCGACCCCCTTCAGTAAAGTAGAATGGGTTTTCAAAGAAAATATTTTGCACACAGTTCGCTAAGGTGTTTCGCGAAGATAGTTTTCTTTGCGAAAGAGAGGTGCTTCACGACGGCTAATCTAGCTCCACGAACGTGAGTGCGCTTCGCAAGGACGCGTGCTCTAAGGAGTTTGCATCGCGAAGAGGCAGGAGCTACGCGATGGCCAATGCATTGTGAAGTCTTGAGCTTCGCCATAGTTCTTCGTGAGAGTGCTTCGTGAAAAGGCAAGAGCTTCGTGAAGGCTTGTTTATGCTTTGCAAAATTGGTACCCTTGTGAAGCAGGGTGCTTTGTAAAGGTTTTTCAAAAGGTAATTTCCTAGTGTTTAAGAGGAAACGAGGTATTCGTCAGTTGATAAATATTGGACTTCAACAGAACATCTATCAACAATTGAGGATGCATGTATTCTTGAACATGAAGAGACCTACGGGTCTATAAACTGTTAGTGGATCTCTTCCATTTGCATTGAGAAAAGGAAGAGTAAGAAGGTAATACATTCTACTGGAAGTGAGAAAGTGAAAGATAAACATGGAGTGACCCTTGGGAAAGTAGTGAGCGGACCCTACACTTTTTAAAGTCTATGAGAATGGGAATTGAAGTGATCTAGGCCGAACATTATTTGTAGTGAGGCTTAGGGGATTTGGTACAGTGGCACATTGATGTTGTATGCCCATTGAATGTATCCCAGTGTGGGTGAACCAAGTAAAACATATGTGTCTGTTTGCTTACTTCCTTGCATTGCATTTAAAGTATTATTATCATATAAAGAAGAAAAGAAGTGGTCATAATTATCACACAAGTGCAAACAAAGCGACACTTGTAATAAAGAGGTCAAGATCCAGTGGGACATGAATAATTCTGAAATAAATAATATCCATACCTTGATTCACCCCCTCCCCCTATTAGGGTATATAGGCCCCTATTGGTCCTAACATGATGTAGGAATAGATAAAATAATATTTTCTCCCATTGTGGACTAATTTATGAATGTGGTTTTTTAGGACTAATCAAGGAAACCACCTGAAGGGGATGTTGAGTTTACATTTGAGTTACAACAAGGGGAATAACCAATTTCTATTATGTTATATTAAATAGAACCAAAATAACATCTAGAAGATAATACTTATCTAGAGGAACTTGATTATAATGGATTCATCAATCCAATTAAATTACATTGCTGATATCTGACACTATTTTACATGAATTATTGATTGATAGTTGTGGTTTTGTGTGGATTATTGGATGATGAATCAAATGATGGCCATGAACCAATACCATATCTCACCCATTGATGATATTTTTTACTATAATAGTTGTGATTAGGTGTTTTCTACGATCGATTTGAGATCAGGATATCACCAGCATAGGGTGAGGTCTTGTATTATACCATAGATTACCATAAGTAGAAGTTATGGATTGGATGAGTTTATGGAGATGATAGTCTGGAAGACCAATTAAATGAATGTTCTCATGGGGGGAATTAAACAAATACTTCACCCATATCTAGATTATTTTATATTTTTCTTCATTGATAACATCTTGTCGTACTATATAACTCATGAAAATCATGACCAACTTCTTTTCATTGTCATGAGTACACCGAGAGAGCATAATCTATACACAAAGCTAACAAAATTTCCTTTCTATATTGATAAACATTATTTAATGTGTCACATTATCCTTGAGGAAGGTGTGTCTGGGGATCCCAATATTTTTTAGATTGTTGTGTCTTGGGAGCATCCCATGAATTACTCTAATGTTTGGAGTTTTGTTGGATTGGATGGTTATTATCAAAGGTTCATTAAGTATTTATTGCTTTTTAGTTTTACAATATTAGTCTTTACAAAGAAGGGAGTTTTGTTTGAATGGTAATGGGAATGAAATAATTATTTTCAAGAGATGATGAAGCAGATGATGACCACACCAACATTGATCATCACTAATGCAGGAAAGAGATACACCTTATTTTGTGATGATTTTAGTGTGGGACACAGGGAAGTGTTAATGTAGAATAATAGGGTTGTAGCGTATGGTTCTATATAGTTGAGTTCTCATGAAATAAATTACCCTACTCAAAATCTTGATTTGGCCACTATGGTTTATTCAATAAAGTGTTGGACGAACTTCTTGTGGGTAGATCAGTACATGATGTTTATTGACCATAAAACCCTTAACTATATCTTTTATCTGCACGATTTTAATCACATACAATGAAGATGGATTTAGTTCATGAATTCATTTGACATCATCTTAGTTTACGTGCCTAGAAAATGAAATAGGGTTTCATATGCACTATGTCGGAATAATTAGAGTCATGTTGTTCCGGAATGTAACTATAAGTGGAGAATGATGGATTTTTTTGTTGTGATCCACTTTTAGGTGTATGATGGGAACATGAAGATGAAACTTCCACACATATTATTTGTGTCTACACATTTTATACGGTACAATGGGAGTCAGTTTGGGGACCCAAAGTGTTTGGTTATGAAGGAAAGTATTAATGGTTGGAAGTCGCCATCTGGTTGTGTGGTTGGTAATGTTGGAATTTTTAATGATTGTGGTTGTGTGATTGTGTCGGTTTGTATGCTGGGAGAGTTTATATTCAGAGATTCGTGCATCATAGTGCCCCATTCATCCTGGCTTGACTAAGATGTATTGTGATGTTCATAGATAGTATTGGTGGACAGGAATGAAGAAAGATAGTGTGGGTTTTGTAGCGTGATCCCTCACATATCAATAGGTGAAGACTGAGTATTACCGCCATGGTGGGTTGTTACAAAACATCTATTTTAGAATGGATGTGTGGATATGTAACTATGGATTTGGTATTAGGTTTTATAAGGATTCATTTTACGGATGATATTATTTTGGTAGTTGTGGATTGGTTGACCAAGGTGACTCATTTATTATTCATCCAAGAGTCTTTCTATTTTGATCTGTTGGGTGAGTTATATGTTCAAGAGATTGTATGGTTTCTGGGAGTACTGAAAAATATTGTTTAATATTGAGATCAACAATTCACTTCACGGTTCTAGTAGGGACTACATAAGGCACTCGATACTAAGGTGTTTTTGTGTACGGATTTTCACCTGCAAATAGAAAGGAAATCAAAGCAAAAAATTAATGATCTAGAATACATGTTGAGGTCTTGTGTCCAAGATTTCTATGGTTCAATGGAAAATGTGTCACTTATTGATTTTTTTAAAAACTACAGTTTTTAGGCTATAATTCAAATTGAACTTTTTTATGTGATATATTTGATTCCATGTAGATCATTACTGTGTTGGTTATAAATAGAAAATTCACATTTATTGTGAATGAGTCTCATGTAAGAGACCTCAAAAAGGGTAACATGATTCGGGAATGCATGGTATCAACTGATATTAGGATGAATTCATATAAATATTTTCATTGTATACCTCTTGAGTTTATTGGGGGGGGTGATTAGTGTTTCCTTGGGTGTCACCATATTTGGATCACTATAGAATTCAGAGAAAAGATATGTTGGAACCCATGTACGTGGTGTTGTTTGAGATTATAGAAAGGATAAGATTGGTTTCCTTCCAATTGGATCATATATTCTGCTATATTGGAATGAAAAATGTTTTTCATGTTGAACATATTTTATATAATCACCATGATCCATATAATATGATTACTATTGAGGATGTAGTGCTTGAGGTAGGTGAATCCTTTGAGGAGCATTTAGTTTGAATAATCGATAAATGTGAGAAAGTATTATGAGTATATAATTTTCCATTAGTTATAGTTTTCTGAAAACATTTAAATGTTCAGGAAGTAATGTGAGAATGGGAGTCTGATGTGTGGGCTTAGTGGCTGAACTATTTTTATCAAAAACTCAATGACTCTTGGGAGTGTATCTCGGGGATGATCAGTTATAAGTTGGGGAGTTTGTATGAATTTGGATTTTATGTAGGTATTTACATGTTAAAATTTGGGATTAAAAAGACATTTTGGGTTAATTATGTGTTTTACAGGAATTTGAGGTGCATAATAAGTGTTCTAGGTGTTTGGGACATGAAATAAAGGAAAAATTGGCCAACCTATTCAAGGATCATGGTTTTTACATGGTTAAGTACTCTGTGTGGCCTTCACCAGAAAACAATGAATCCTTGGATCGTGGAATATAGAATGGTTAGTGACAATTTGAAAACAAGTGTGGCCAACCTAGGTTACTGTGTGACTCAACATTCCTTTGATTGTGTGCATGGTTTTCATACGAGTTAAAAAACCATCTAGGTAAATAGTGAGCCACAGTAAAATATGAAAAAATTACCTTTTTATAATTTTATATTTTTATGTTCCATGATATTTTATCACCATTTCACATACCCCTATCTCTTGAGATACACTAGAACCCTAAATATCTTCAAATGATCGATCTCCCTTATTTCTGGAATTTTTGGAGCATCATAAATTGTGGATCGAATCCTTGAGTATGTCTAATCTTAATATTTCTTCTCTTTTTCATATTAGGGATTGTATCTTAGGGATATATTCTTCTAAATCCCTAAAAAATTAACCCTATTGTGCTTTCTAGTTAAGACATAAATTGGTGTGTAAATATAGTTATAAGTCCCCGATTAGGTGTGAATTTAATAATGAATTTGATGAAGGTGGTCTATAGGTCATATCACAATATCAATATAAGATTTTATGAATTTAATACTATCTTATTTCCTTTCGTTTTGTTTTCTTGTTGATATAAGTGATTAATGGTACAATGTGAATCTAAATGGAAAATATAGCCCTTAATTATCCCCATGGGTTGCATGGAGGATGAACTAGATGATTTGGTGCCACCCATGTTGTGCACCGATCTTCTGGAACATGGTTAAAAGAAATGTTATGTTTCAAATAGACTTGTGATTATGTATATCCAATTATTAACATGAAAGTATCATATTGTAATGATTAAGGAAAAAAATATATTTTTGAGTCTAGATGAAGATAGGGGAGAAGGGATTGTTTTCATGGCTTGAAATGTGGGTTAAATGCGATTAATGGGAATGTTCCAAATTAATTGTGTTTTGAACATGAATTACATAAGTGTGAAATGTTGTGTGGGTAATGCAAGTTAAAATATGTCAATTGTTGAATATGTTAAATGGTTTATTATAGGGGTACTAGTGAAGATTCTTAGAGACTTAGGTATGAGAAATGGGAAATGTTCTAAATAACTATATTATGTAAATGTTGAATGTGTTTTTGGGTTATAAAATACTATTAATTCAAATGTTGATTTTTACGCTTTATGTTCCAATCAGAATTTCTTATATTTGTTTATTATATTTAATATGTGTGGTGAATGGATAAATAATAATGTACACATTTCTTGGTAGAGTGGGGTATTGACATGAGGGTCTATGCCCATGGGTTGAGTTAGAATGAGGATCTAATCTCCACCCAAAAATGAATGGCTTATTAAAAGGGAAGAAGTTACATTCCCCTAGAAATTACATTGGATGAATCCTCCTAGAATGAGGATTCAAGGTGATTTTGTTGTATATGTGTTGATGTGGTTATCACTAGTGAGATAAGGAACATTAATTACTCCCCTTATCCATTGAGATTAATGAATACACAAAATACATTGAACACATATTTAGAAATGAATTATTTAATGAATATGGTATAATTGTGAGAATTGGTAATAATTATAGAAATGGATACATTAAAGGTCATTATCTAATTCCCCCCGAGTTTACATTACTCATCTTTTCATTTATTGAACATTTAAATTCCATATATATTGACTGTTTATTTTTTAGAGACTGTTGGTGGGGGCCTAATATGTTGTACTCAGACCCTTATCGATCTGCCAATGGGTACCTGGGAAAATTTCATTGTTGCGTGTCCGGATAAGGTAAAAGGCCCAATTATATGGAGTTGAGTTGGTAATGGGGCGTTAATTGATGTGGTTTTAGACATGGAGTCGTGAACCATTTTAGTACTCAGGTTTTGTCTAAAGTTTTGGTTTATTTTAGCATACATTATGGAATTAATAGAATTATATACTATATTTATTTGTTATAGTTTGTACCCAGTTTTGGAAGATGTTTGATTATGAATATTATTGGTTATTTCATTTAGTTCCCACTATTAATATTTTTTATCTTATATCGATTAAAATATTAAACACGGTATATTATCCCCATGTGAGTTATCCAAACCCACACCACTAGTCGAAAACCACCCATGTACGTGGCGGCACACATTAGGTCATGTGGTGACGTGGAATAGGGAAAGATTTACTGGCTTTCAAGATAAGGAAAATACAGTTAACCATGTATATAAATATTTAGGGGATTATATCCCAAATTCTTAACTTGATTTTCTATATTTCCTTCCACCAGGATGGTTTCAGACTATTTTCATCACGAGGAATATATTCTTCAAAAAATTATATCTCATATTCCCGATCATGATGAAAACATATCTCAATAATTTTAATTTGTTGTGCATCCATAGAAAAATTCAATCTTGTGTTCCACTCCTAATTGAAATTTACTAATTTTATAATCAGAACCCCAAATAAAATCTATCACAGAACAAGTCAATAATTTTATGTTTCCATCATATACAGTTATAAAATCATCGTATTTTCTCCTCAAATCTAGCAGTTGTTTGTCTACCAGATGTTAAATAAATATTGATTAATACTTATAATGTAAAATATTCATAAATACTTACACATACACTAAATAAAGACTATATTTCTCTTCAGAATTCTTAACCAATGAACACCGTGTTTTTTTAACATTAAAATTTATTATTGAAAAGAGTTACATGATTATGTTCCAACCATCCCATGATTTCAAATAAATTATACATGGAATTAATCCATCCTTTGATAATCATTGGGTCATATGATTCAATAAACAATGGTGGATTGTTACTGATGAAATTATCAAAAAAATAAAATTTCCTTAATGTTAGATCATTTTTATATTTTGAATGTATACCACCATTATTTATAATATGTTTCAATTGAGATATCTCTACAAAAACTATTCTATTCTAATTCCAACTATCTCAGGATTCTGATTTTGAAAAAAATGTTTGTCCTGTGGTTGTCCCAATACAACTTCATTATATAATAAAAAACATTGTTGAATAGAATTATTTTACACAATGAAACATGATTATGAGTAAATTATATATAACTTTAACTTAATGATAAGGTAAAATATTTCAGTGAAATTATAGTGACACTATCCTATCCTCTTAAGTAACCTAAACAAAATTATTCTACCAACTATAAATAACCATCCTTAAAAATAATTAATATTTAATTTAATAATCAAAATACTCTCTTTCACATTGACACTCTTTTTAGGTTTATAAATTTGAATAACTATTCCATAAATCATACATTAAAAACCAATATATTAAAAAGTCATCACTTTTTACAATTCTCCATTTTTATAACCATGTAAAACATTATAAAACAAACCAATATTTCTATTTTGAAAACATTCCATGAAATTAAATTAGGATTAATCATTTCCCTAACCCATATCTTAAAAATATTTAATAACATGGTATGAGTACAATAATCTCAGTATAGTATATAAACGAATTGAAACCCTAATTCTAATGATAAAATGGAAACCCATTAAATATTTACCTTTATATAAATGTTTAGTGAACAAAAGAAATAAAATATTTTAACATGAAACACATACATTATTATCAAAAGTATCCATTAAATCATGTATAGTTTAGTAAAAACACCTTCTTGGTATCTTAGACCATCTCACTAATAATTAATTTAAAACTAATGAAAATGTAATTGGATCCTAGAAAAATTCATAAGGAAAAAACATTGAAAACTCAATCCTTATTTTCTATTATGATAAGAAACAAAAAGTAATGAATTTTATTAATATCAACTCACATCTAACATTTATGTAATAGTTAAATTTCCTGGTCCAATATGGGCCACCCCATTATATAAGTTTTGATTACCTCACCCAAAACAATATAGACCACCCTATCGTATAAGATGTAATGGGATCACCTGGTGTTATAGTGGTTCACCAATTTCTCATGTCGAATAGATAAGTACTATATCATTAATTATTTTTTATGATTTCTATTTTCCAATATCTATTATTAATAGTAATCTTAAACTCATAAAAAATTCATTTTGGATATCAGAATTATTTCTTCTTTTAAAAAACCATTACAATATAAAATTAGATTTTTATTTTTAAAAAATATTTTAAGTACGAAAATAAAAAAATTAAAGAAAATTGGTTTTTAGATGATGGAAAAAACGAATTCATTTAGGGTAATAGACATATAAAATAATAGTCACCATGGTGTAAACTTTATTGTCACTATGTATGTTAAGAATATGAAATTTCTTTTTTTGTTTGTCAAAACATTACATATAAATCATAGAAAAAAATTCCATATTAAAACCATTAAAAATAATGTAAAAAAATCCATAAAATTTAACTTATAAATAATTTATTTCCATATAAAATTTGACAATTTTTCTTCAAACACTTACTTGGAAGTGAAATATAGTTTTAAATAGATAGATTAAAAGGTGTTTTTAATGAAAAGTCCCTTATCACTTGGGATACTCATAAATATTAAGAATCATGATATATTAAAATTGAAATACCTTTAATACCATGATTATAGGGTAATTAATCATATAAAATGTAATATTGGATATATATACACCTCATAAAATAAGATATATGTATACAATTAGATCTACCATAATGAAAAGAAATGGAGATGAAGTCTGTTGACTTGAGTCTCACTTATCATGTATTAATTTATCTTATTGAATAATAAGAATGTGTTTATTATATAATTTCAGTAGAACCATTTTTAAGTTTATTTTTAATTTAATATCACTTATTAATATGTTATATATAATTACACAATCAACCATGTTTACGTTAGATTCTTTGATGATATTCTGATTATATATAAAAAATGACATTATTAGGTTGACTATGGATAAATAGTTCATTATTTAAATTTTAATATAATAAAATTAATGAAATAGTGTTCATATTTATTATCAATAATACTTTTAAATCTAATAATTAAATATGGTTACAAAAATGAACTAAAATTATGATCATGTGGGTGGTAGGTCATATGTATGCTTGAGTAACTTTTCAATTTTTTGAATGATTATTATGAAAAGAAGATAAGTAAAATATTATATTTAAAAAAATATGTTTATATCATGAATATCATATAATTTTATTATATATAATTATATATATCATTCTTGGGATGTGATGGTGAAAAAAAGGAATCATGTCGCTAAGAGGAGGCAATAGTCTGCACATCCACACCCGATGATATCATTTTTTTTCATTTAGTGAAAAGTAAAAAAAATTATAAATATATTTAAAAAGTAAAATATATGTTTTTAGTATAATAAATATTTCATTTTTTTACATTTACATTTTATTTATATGCTTCTTACCTTCTACATATCATATTTGAGAAAAATGAATCAGATAGCTTTGCGAGGTGGTAGTCCGCCATACACATAGTTGACATTATCGTATTCCCTATGGAATGGAATAAAAAATAGTGTATATTTTATAATTAATGAATATGAATAATTTTTTTTATAAAAATAATATAAAACATTATATCAGTCATTATACCCAATTCTGAGATATAGTAATGGAAAAAATGAACATCATTGGTTCACGATACAGTAGTTCAATGTATACATGAACCATGATTTAATAACCCATTCAATGTTACTATGTGATGTTTTAGGTAAAAACATTAAAATATAAACATATTAGAATATTGTATATAGTTAGGTTATTATATCTACATGGTATTAGAATAATTTAAAGGAGTTGAGGAAGAAATAAAATAAAAATTATTTTTGGAGAATGTCACCTCTTATTCGGGTAACTCTTATTGGGTTTCACAAATGGCCTTCCATTGATTAAATTTTTTAAGACTAATGATTAATAGATGATATGATAAATGTTTTGATGTTTTTATGGATTTTATTTTTTAATATAATTTGTTTTGAAGGTTTGAAGGTAAGATGAGTGGGTGGACTTTTATAAGTGAGGTGAGTGACACATTTATCATTATTTTTGAATGAGGGAATTCCACCAACGTCCTTCATGTCACCAGGCCCCAATAATAGTCCGTTATATAGATTATATTGGATAAGTCAAATTATGGATACATGATGTTTTTAAAAAATACTCTAGGTTATTTTTATTCAATATTTTAAATTTTAATTATATAAATAAAAGATGGTCTAGGATCTGGACAAAGCCTGCTAATTACAAAATGATTAAAAAAATGAAAAAGTGGCAACGCAAGGGGGTTTAAAAAGGTGAGAATAGAACAGACCATGTGCATCCAGGTAAATTATGATGACTAGAAATATTTATTCCATTTTTAAAAATTCAATTCAAATTGTTGGAATAATAGAATTTAATAATATTCCAACATAAGTGATATGACATCTTGTTTTTAAGAAGAGTAATTTTTTGAATTTTTTTTATACTAACTCTATGAATAATAATAATAATATAAAAAATTAAATATTTTATAATATAAAATATCTTACATTAAATTATAATATTCCCTATTATAGAATATTCTAATTAACTAAAAATGTGAATGATAATGAATTTTAAAAATGTTGTATATCCATTCATTTTCATGAAAGAACACATCCACAAGTATAGGTAGATTCTCTATTGAATCCCCTCTTTCAACCATAGATAAAATCCAATTTTTTCTCATATTGTTATTTTTAGAAATTAATTTCATGAAATATTTTATTCTCTTTAGTAAGATCCTCACGCCCTCTACGAACTTCCATACACTGCATGGCACAAGTGATTCATAGACCACCATTTTCTTCCACTGATCTTCTCAACATCACGGAATGATTATTCTTCTACAAACCACTTCTCCATCATAGATAGTTGATCTCCTATAGAAAGACTCTTCTTGATTGTTAAATATAACATTTTGGGAAATATTTCACCACAACAAACATTTACGAGCTATATTTGTAGACTCCCTTGGAAGAAATGATTCCCTGCGAACCCATTCTTTCACAGAATCCAACCTCACATACTCTTTCAAGAATTAATTAATTAATCCTATAGAAATGATTTTTTTCATATTAAAATCATTCTATGTAATGATAGTATCAGTGGTCCTTATATAGGCAAATAGATCTGTAAAATATTCCACTCTGTTTTACCTTTATCTTTGATGTTGTATAACCTTCACCATGTACCGCTATGCGGTCCACATAGTACGTTTATCCCCTATATTGGTCGATCTATTTGGCTAATTAAATCTTTATCGGCTCCCAAAATCACATCCATGTTTCCATAAAAGAATAGATATCACATGAACTGCCAGATATATGTGAACTATAAACCTCCCATGAACGGTTTCTCATTCGCGGTCCAGATGGTGAACTTCGTGGTCCGTAGAGCACTATTATACAGAAATAGTCCTATTTTCTAATTTTTATTATAATTACATGAACCTCTTATTCGGTTTCCTAACGGTTCTTCATGGTCCATATACTATTTATAGTCTTTTTCTCGATAAACACAATCACCCAAAATATATAGAGAGTATGTATTAAGGTATTTTTTACCAGTAATGTTCTATTTGGATTTTTTGGTAATTATTCTCATTTGGATACATAATTTAAACTTCATTCAACTTCTACCAACATTCGTTTATTCAAATTAACATATTGATCAAGGATATACTCAATACACTTTAAGATAAAATGAACCATGCATGGCATGACAAACAAGACTATAATGCAAGGTTCATCAGTGAATCACTAGATTCAATTCTAATACTACTCATATTATTTCATCACAAACATTAAATTTATTTGATATATAATCATTAATTGACCACCTTTATTATTATCATATTTAATAATCCCCCTAAATCATTGATCCCCCTATATTGTTTCAGGCATTTTCTCCCCTTTTATAGTCACAATTTCTACCCCTTTGTCAATGAAACTATTGGTATCTGGTTTGTGGTCTTCTATAGGGTAATGAAAACAAATTAATACATTAGAAAAAAACACCAGAACATGGTAGAGGGGTACCAAAACCATTTTATTTAAGTGGGATAAGTCAAATGAACTACTAGATCCAGTATATGTTACTCAAACACTTCTTGGGTTATTACCTTTGAAAAATATATACAACATTTTGTTTTATAGGCTTATATTACAGCTTCATAATCTCTTTATCCATATTCTAAATGATAAAATTATATTTGATATCAATTTTATTTTTTATTGAGTGATTAAATGGGTTTTTCTGTGATTTCTATCACATGAATTATTATAATTGATTCTAATCATAGACTTCACTTCATCGTCCCTATCGTCAAGATGCTACTTCCTCCTTAATAACTAATTTCAATCTTGAGTATCATCAATATAATTAACATATATGGTGATAAATGAAATGAAATATTATTACTAGTTATGCCTTGAAATATATAATAATTCAAGAAAGAATGCACCACGTGACATTGATTTTCAATCATCTGGTGAACCGACCAATTTGCATTTTTGTATCCCAATTACTCTTGTTGATATTTGTTATTTCATATCAAACCAAAGTCCAATATTCCCTTGATATATTGATGATTTATATTCACTACAGACTATTAGATTTCCTTGGGTTTTTTTGATATCACGCTGCTTGGCATATAGAAAAAAAGTGTTCATTCATGTCATTGTTATGTACAATAAACATATAATGATCTATATGAATTCTCTTACATTAACCACTTTTCATTCATCATATATTGATTGTTTTATCCCATTATCCACTAAATTCATCATCTCCCAGTAATTATTCATTACAAATATTATCAAAAATTACTTGGAATTTTTATATTGTGAAATAAATATACCATATTATGCTTTTGTCACTTGTAAACCAAGGAAAAATCTTAATTCACCGATCATCAAAATTTAAAATTCACTTTTCCTGAACCGGACAAATTTATCACATTGAGTTTCATATGATCTACCCAATAACATGTCACCAAAATATAACAACCCCATCATCCTTTTATTACTTTCATGGTTGACATATAGATTGTAATCAACTCCACCAAGTTGAGGACCGAGCTTCTTTGAAAATTTATCAAGCCTCTAATACCATGATTTTGGTTCTTACATCAAACTATATAAAGAATTATTTTTCTAGAAAACTCTATTCTCATTTTTATGAATGAGAAAACTATTTGGATTATAAATGTAATCTTATTCTTCCAAAACATCATTTAGAAATGATAAATTAACAACCATATGAAAGAAATTGAACATTCTTTGCTGGGATATTGGAAGGAATAATTATATTTTTATAGCCATGAAATGGTTAAAATGCCTTCATCAACATTGATACGATATATTTCGGAAAAGCCTTTACACAGTAGTCATGATTTTTTTTGAATTACTTTACCATATTCATTCATTTTTTGACTAAATACCCCTTTGGACCAAATGATAATCTTATCATTTGGCCACAAAACAATCTCACTTATCTGATTCTTCTCAATTTCTTTAAGAACTTCATTCATAGCCTGAACCCAATTCCCATTTACACCACCTTCATCTAAACATTTAGGCTCTACTTATGACGAGTACAATTCATGTTGTTGAGTCTTTATCCTCCTTGTCTGTAACAACACTGTCTAATCACTAATTATGTTTTTTCTATATGTTTTATCTCTTCACTTCTATATTTGGGAAAATATTTAATTCCTTTCATCCTTTTCATTATCCGAATCTCCTTCTAAACCAACCTATGAAACTAGATCATCATTGGAAATTCTCATAACATCATCAGTATCCTCCTAAGAGAGATAATGTATTTTATAATTTTTTTTCTCATTAACCACTATAGTTCTATAATGAATTTCAAGTACTTTTACCATGAACATATTGAAAAAAATATATTTATTGATTTTAATTTAGTTTCCAAGAAATATCCCTTCATCTCTATGTGATTCAAAATTCTTGTGTTTCTCATTATTTATAATAAAACACTAAAGTCGGAAAACTCGAATGTACTTCAACATTGGATTCCTTCCATTCCATTTCTCATTTGGAGTCTTCTCTTATTTTTGACACAGAAAATCTCCATTTTCTGTGTAGAATGATTTCATCACTAACTTTTCCTAAAAATTATCTGGTAGTTCTTTCTCAATGATCATTGTATTAGTTATATTATTGGAAATTTTATTTCTTCTCTCAACTGCTCCATTATGTTGTGGATATATCACTATTTAATTGTACATCCCAATACCATGTTTCTATAGTTAATCATAAACTTGAATATTCCTAAACTCAATTCCATTATTGGCTCTGATCTTCTTGTATTTTCTAACTTAGCATCTTTTAAACATCTGGTCAATATGTTGTAAAGAAGCTAAAAACCTCATAATTGTGCATTATGATTAAAACCCATTCCATTCTTATAAAATAATCAATGAAGAGAATTCATTATTTCCTCTCATCAATTACTCCTGGTGAAATATTTCTACACACATAAAAATCCAATAGTTGATGTAATATTATTGACCTTATCTCTTTTGTGTTATATGTATTTCGAATGATCTTCCCCTGTTGACAAGAAACCCATGTACGAGTATGTTATAATGATTACCTAAGGTGGTTATGAGAAGAATCATATTTTACATGGTCTTCCCTGGATTTTTTGATCATGTGACCAAAAGTTCATTCCATAACTTGTTTTCATATTCCTTGGATAAGAATCACATATCTTCTTATACAATCATAATATTGATATTTCTATTCATATTATTTCCCTACAAAATAACTACACCATATTTTTCCTTAATGAAAAATAATTTATTATGAAATAATATAGAAAATACTGAGACACATAGTGGACTGAAACTATGAAATTTTTTATTAAGACCTTCAAAAACAAAGAAATCAAGATGTCTCTTGCCATTTCCCCCAAACATGGATTTTCCTAAGCCTAAAAACTTCAAAACTTCAGCATTTCAAAATATTTTGATACCTTCCTTATCATACCATATTTTTTTCACCAGATCATTATTTCTTATTTTATGTGCGGTGCATCCAATATCAGTTATCCATATTCCAGGGCAATATGATGTTTAATGACAATCTCTACAACCACTTCATATTCATATCTTTTCTTTATGATCCATGTTCATGACTTAATATATGTTATAGATTGATAATATTTAACTTCCTCAGAGTATAATGGTCCAGATTCAACATATAATGATGAAAATTGATTTTGTATTTTAAGATCATTTGATTTTACCTTTAGCTTCTACTTAAGAAAAGATGCATTCTCGTTCTGCACATTTCTTTACATTTATTAATGAAATGTAACTTTCCATGTGATCAAATGCTACCCCCATGAATAGAGACTATAAAATAATTCTGTAGAGTATTTACTAATGTATTTTTGTCTATATTGGTCATTTTACCACTGATACCTATTAACTATGGAATAAAAATTTTGTCAGTTCCACATCATTACACAACAATAAAATCTAATAAAGTGTGTGTTACTGTGTTGATGTACTTCATAGATTGATCTACCTTGGGATCTTTAATTATTCTGATTGTGATTCTTAGATAAATAAAGTTTCAACCGTGAATTTAGAGCTTAGGTTCTAACATCATTCAATACTACTTTCTTTTTCCTATCAATCCCCATATTAGTTGTATTATTCATATCAATGATTATCTTTTCCTGAAACTCCATTTTCTGCATCATAGGAACTATAAATTATAATTTTTCTTTTTCTGTTTACATTATGTCATGCTTTGATGGAATCATGACTTTATCATGATATTTTACTTTTCTATGCGTACTAACAAATTCCTCTTTATGTTAATATATATGTTTGATTTGATATTTTTTAGTATTATTCAAAGTATCGATCACCATTTTCTTTATTCAATATTTATTTTGCACTAAATAATTTTTTTGATGTTTTGGTATTGAAGACTTGTAGTTTTTCAAATTCATCATTCATCTCAAACATTTATTATTCCTACGGCTACATATATATTTTTTTATCTTAAACAACTATATTGTATTCCTTTATATTGGATCTCTAAATATCTATCTTTTCAATAGAAGATTATTGATCAACCTGAAGGTAAAATAATTCTTATATTTCTCCCTCTTCACGATCTCTTTCTTCCCTTGTTTGAAAAGTTCCCAAAACTACCACTATTGCTTCGGCATCATGATCCTTACAGTCCACCAACTCTTCTGCCTGAAATTGTTTGGAAGAATCATTTTTTTTTAAGTCTATTATTATTTTTGAGGAATATTTTCATAAAAATTTTCTTTTATTCAAAGCCGTATGATTTATATTTCTGGGTAATTTTATAATTTTCTTCATCAACATCTTCAAAAAAAGGAATCTGTTAAAAAAAGTCTAATCATTCCACATCAGAAGAATCTATGTGGAAGTTTACCTTGGAAATTTCCTCTTAATATTTTTATATTTTAGGAGAGGAGTGACGTTAAATCATCCATATTTTCCTCCTCTTAACTATATAAAATAGAGTGCTTCATCATGTCTTTGAATTACACTTCTCTTGAATTTCTATTTTCTAAAACAATGTTTTCATCATTTCTTATTTCATATACAACAAGAGTACATTGTATGTTATCTAATTCCAGCTTCTTTGGATAATAATCTTTTAATATAGAATCTGTTGGATTATACCATGATGGGTGTTTTCTTGTATGTGATTTAAAATATTTATAAAATCAATAATCTCTCTCAAAAAACACATGTCAACAAAAACAACATTAACCTGCTCAAATAATGTATCAACAGAATCATTAGGGTGAATTTGGGAATCATCATATTTTTTCGCTAAAACCTGCAACCATTCCTCTCTGACTTTTGTGTCACCCTCATAAATTATCAACCACTTTTCCCACATATAATGTGATGTTTTACATGAAATCTCCATCTTATAGATTTCAAAGGACAGGGATTCCGCAAAAGCATTGATTCTTATGGAATCTATATCCAATTACCATTGTTCAGCTTATGATAAAGTAAAACTGTCAATAATGGTTGAAATACCATGCGTCACTACTATAAATACACCCATTCAAAATAATAAGAAGTAGTGTTGCATAGGATTCATCTATAAATGGAATATTTTTCAACAAATATCATATCCATTTTGGATTGAAAACCTACGATCCTTCAAATGAGTGACAACCATTAAATTTCAACCATTAGATAAAATAAAAAATTGATATCCCAAGAAGATTAAATATAAGGGGGGTGAATCAGGGTATAATAAATTAACACTACTACCCCTTTAGATCTTGTTATATTGTTAAAAATTACACTATACTATCCTTATTTGGTAAAAATGTATTGATAAAAATTAAATCATGCACATGACAAAATGATATTACTTGGTTCACCCTCATTAGGATACATACATGGAGAATATAATTATGGTGGGATGATGTACCAAATTCACTAAGACTCATTAATAAATTATATGGTTTTTCCTAGATCAATTGTACACCTAAGTTCACTGCCTTTAAAACGTTTTGGGTTAGTTTAATGCTTTCCCAAGTTTCACTACATATTTATCATTAACTAGATCACTACCAGTCGAAGGGATCACTGTATTACTCTTCCATTTCTCACTTATCTTTGATGGAATCCAATAACATTTTATGCACATGAAAAAAATTACCTTTTCAAGAAATTATTCATCATCAACTGTAGATAGATTCTTGAATAAAGAAAATTATTAACCTATAGATGAAATCCACATTTAATCACAATATTTTTTTTGTGGAAATTAATTTAGAGAACTATTTTATTCTATTCATGAACTTCCTAATGTTCTTAATGAACTTCCATACGGTGTGTGGCATGAGTGATTTTAGACAAACAATGTCTTCTACAGACTGTGCCTACATCATAGATTAAATTTTATTCCCTAGACTACGTTTCCTTGATGGAAATCTAATGTATAGCATAAAATATCACCTATGTGGACCCTTCTTCTTTTGAAGACTATAGTTCCCTATAAAACTGTTTCATGAACTGCCTTCATTGATAGTCATCGAGTAATTTTAATCCCCATGAACTCTCTGTTTTGTGGAATCCATCATCCTATACTTTATTATAATTAATGGAATTCATCCCAAATAAATTTTTATTTCAAATGAAAAGATATATACGTAGTGAATTAATTAGATATCTTTATATATGAAAATAGATTCGCAAAATCTGCTAATCCA
Organism: Viscum album; assembly: GCA_963277665.1. NCBI lineage: Eukaryota > Viridiplantae > Streptophyta > Magnoliopsida > Santalales > Viscaceae > Viscum > Viscum album. Next base: position 302,696,096 of record OY728153.1, on the reverse strand, counting down.
TTTTAACCAGATATTCAATTTGGTAAATGATTCACCACGTACTACCATACGGTCTGCATAGTGATTTGATACTCTATATCAACTGATCACTTATATGAATGAAAACATTTTCGACTCCACAAATCACCACCTCATATCAACAAATGAAGATACATTCCACAAACTACAAGCCTTATGCAAACTCCAATCCCCTCGAGAACTATTTCTCATTCGCTGTCATCATAGTGACTTTACTGTAACATCCCAGATAAATAAATAAATTCTACATTTTAATATTTATTAATAATTTTGAATTTAATATTATTTTTACCTTAAAGGGTTTGCAATGTTTGATGGTGCACTCGATATACAACAACAGGTTTCTTTGAAATCTTACATTTTACAATAATAATATAATATTATTATTATAAATGGTAGTTAACGCCATGCCGTTGTATTAGAGTGAAAGAATATAAATAACTAAAAATTATTATACATGTTTTTTAAATGTTTGTATAGTTATCAAATAAAATTTATTTGCATAAAATGTGAAAGAATCTAATTTTATGCATAATATTCCTTAAAATGTTGATTAATAGCCTTTTGATGGTGAACCCTCATTAAATAGAGTTTTGTTAAATTTTATATATTATATTTGACCAAATATAATTCTCCTTTAGAATCAGGATATCAAAATTTACTTTTGGTAAATTTTTGGTATTTTTCTGATAAAATTCTTTTTTAATGAATAATGTCTAATATTGGACCTTAATTCAAAACTGTATTTTAATCTAATTTATTTATATAGTTATATTATCTTTTTAATTGTTTATAAAGTATAATTTGATTATATTTTGACCATTTAATCCAATTTTGGTCATTGGAATTAATTTCACATTGAAATTTGACATAAACAACTGTCAATCTTTTGATAGTTAAAATTTCTTAGAAACATAATTTTTGTTTTTATAGTGGGAATTCATATTGAATTAAATTCATCCACTTATATGTTCTGAATTTGGATAACGAGATTCTATATTTGGAATCATGAGGTCCAAAATCTGTAAAGTGGTAACTATTTTTTTAGACATTATGAATATTTACATCTATAAATATTTTATTTACCATAGTTAAATGTTAAATCTGGAAAATAAGGGTAAAAAATATTACTATAATAATTTAAAATTAACCTAACATGTGTCTTAATCATATTGGTTGATACACATCGGACCATGAGCATCCTTGGAACATTTTTGGGACCCCATGGGGCCACATGGGAGTGATAATGACACCTTATTGTAATACACGTAATGTAAAGAAAAAAATTACATAAACAAATATTTGTTAGTAAATGAATTTTTAAAAGGATTATATAAGTTATCCATTCGAATATAAATATTAATAGGAAATATAATCGTTTTCATACATAATGTTAAATTTTTACAAATTTTAGACATAAAATAAATATAATTATTTATGAAACAATAATGATGCAACGTTTATCTCATTAATTAATGATTTAAATAAATAGGAATATAAAGATTAAAATAATATCCAAGACATATCCAATTCTTATTGGATGATTTTATTTCGACCCTTAGTCGTATTATCTTCAACATTAAAATGTTTTAGACTTTTAAAAAATAAAATTTATTATATAATAAAATAATATTTTCACACTTTCTTAAAGAGCTATGCCCCTTATAAAAAGCCCTCACATCTTACCCATTACACGCCCATCACATGCCCCTTGGCACATCCAATCCCTGCCCAAATAATCTCTCATGATCCTTGTATTCCACCTTTAAGCCTTACCTTAGGTATACGACACTTCAAGTAGTCTTTTTTGTTAAAATCGAAGGGAGTTACCCCAATTAAAAGTAACAATTACTGTCAAATTCTTTAGTTTTATTTTGTTTTATTTTACTTCTCAAACCAAACATACTATTTTTATTCTATTAATTTATAAAAACCACTTTATTCTCAATATCATAGGTTTTTTTTATTATAAGGATTCAAACTAGACTTACACACACCTTCATCTAATGGGTAAAATACATACAACTTCTGTGGATGACGAACTACTTCCTAACGAAATGATGTTTGTTGAATATCTCCAAATGCCTATCATGGTTGCCATTATGATGGAACTAAATTTATATATGATATATATTATATTTATATTGTTTCCATGTTCCTGTATTTTTTATTTATAGCATACCTTTATGGTTTCCATTATTGGCAATCGTGGTAATTTCATTTGAGGAATTGTGGACTACCGCCCCCTCAAAGTGATATGACTCGGTAATTCCATATGTGGGACATATAAAGGACTGAGTTAATAATATTATATATTTTATTATACTATAATTATAATATACCTATTTATCATTATGGTTTAATTTCATTAAAATATTAAATAGAAATGAAAGTAGCGTTCATGCGTACGTATGACTTACCGTCTCCATTAATGGTGCATTTCATTCCATACCTCTAAATGTTATGTAATATTATAAATTAATATATATATATACTAGATATATATGATATATATGATATCTAAATCATAAATATCATTCATTAGATAATGGGATATTTACCACAAGGACAACTTGTACTTATAAGAATTCAATTTTTGACATAAGTACCAAATATCGACCAAATGACATTTATTATCTTAAATAAATGAATAATGTTTATAAAATGGTAATAAGTTATATAAAAAGAAAATAAACTCGAAAAAGTTTTTAAAGTAAGTATAAATCAACTTTATTTTATTATTCAGGAAGAACGGGGAACAAACAAGTCAAGTCGTACACGAGGTAAGGGGTTTCTTATCTCACATTTAATTCCATGAGATTTCCGTTGTTTTCCACTTATTTATTTCATTTGGCATATTTCTTACTGCCATTAGATATATAGTATCATGATTATCTATATATTTATGGTATTCTGTGATTCATTTTTTGGTTATTAACTTTTGGTCATACGACTCGATCAATTACAACATGGTAAGATAGTTCTTATCTCACTTTAATTATAATGATATTTAGGTAATATTTGTCACTATCTATATTGTGTTGTGTATGTACTACAAATTAATTTTATACTTTGTGTAATATACTTTCTTTTATGGGTATTTAAAAATTCATTTAATGATTCTTCTTTTATTTTTTGTATGTTTTGAATGTTACCAAATCGGTAAGGGATCTTTTTTTACCAAAATTTTAATCATGGGGTTAATCTTCTAACCCTTAATTATGTCAAGATATGACTATGTGTTGTGTAATGGAATGGACCACTCCAGTCCATTAATTTGTGAAAATTTGGTGTTAGAGGTGTTCTTGAAGGTCAAGGTGAGTTGGGGGTGCGTTTGGGTGGACTTTTATGGAAGACTAAAGGGATGTATCTTTCGAACGGGCTGCACAAGGTTTGTCTAAACTGAGCAGCCAAACCGTGTGAGGTTTTTGTTAGAGGTTGTGTCTAATTCATGGTTAGTGCATGGTTTGGCAAAAAAATGCGGACTAACCATGTGAGGAGAGTTTGGTGAAGTAGTAGCTAACGCACTGTTAGGGCATGATTTGTCAAACTGTGTGGACTAACCATGTAGGCACATAATCATAGATCCTAAAATTGTGGATCTAACTCGACTTTCCTATAAATGGTTAGTTTAAGCTTCGAAGTATGCATAACTCGAGATTACCCTTCCTTGAGGGTAGTAGAACCTCTTCCAAGAATTTTGAAGGCAATCTGAAGGCTTCTCATGGGGAATCAATGTCGTTTTCTTGAGGTATGTGATTGTTCTTGTTTGGTTTCTCAGATCTACTTAGATCTACTTCTCCTCATCCATCAGTTTCATATATCTATGGCCGTTATTGGTAGATCTACGTGTGTGGATGCCAAATTTGTTGAGATTTGGTCTAGATCTTTCTAGGAGGAGATATCTATGGCATGTTTATGGAGAATCAACCCGGATTTATTTGGCGTTCTTCGTTGTTGGATTTTTTGTCAAAAACCTTGAGGTAGGGGATTCGTTGCTTCTATTTTCATTATGTCCAATTGTATTGTTTTCTTGTTTAGTCCCCTGGATGACAAATGGAATTGAAATAATAAATATTTTAACCGGATAAATAAATTGATATTGATTGTATGTTATTGCCTCATGTTTTTCTAGATAGTGTGATATTTATGCTTTCCTTGATTTTTTGTTCATTATCGAGGGAAATTGGTAAAGAACGTAAATTGGGATTAATTGATAATTTTTTGGCTAAGGATAAAGAGGCACGAAATCAAATCCTGTTCTTGTTGCTAGTTGATGTTAATCAAATTAGCATAGTAAGCATGTTTAATTGTTTGTGATAGTTTACTGGTTTGGTTCCTAATTTTGGATCCAAAGGATTATACATTTGTTAATTCAAGATCGTTTAATGATTTGATTGTTTGATAATTCTTTGAAGGGTTCTAAGTTACCTTCTGGATTGTTAAAGGGCCAGGAGGCCAAATGATGTGATGGTTGCTTTCCTACATCTTTTGTTGTGATGTGATCCTAGATGGTTGTTGTGAAATGTGGGGGCATAGAGGCCTTTTGGGTTGTGGCAGCAGATGATGCCTAGAGTAGTGAGATGCATCGGTTAATGCATGTGGTGTCGGGGAAGACACCAGGGTTGATGGAATGGGATAGATGTGATGGTTATTTTCTTGATAGTTCATTGGATGTTTATTTGCATTATTTTCCCCCAATTCTCATGGTAGCTGGTCTTACTTACCCTTCTTCCGAAAGGGGTGAAGATGTTCGGGGTATGCCACATGCTTTATATGTCTAGATTCTCATGGGAGGATGGGTCTAAGCTCTTTCTATAGGCGGTGAAGACTCGATGGGTTGTACATCAACTCACCGAGTAGATCCCCCTTATGTTTAGTAGCATAGAATGCTTTTATAGAATGCCTGGGAATATGGGAAAGTAATTCTGTAATGAATAATTGAATAAATGGGGTTAACCCATGGGGTTCAAGTTTGCTGGAACAAAATGATGAGGTTGTACTTTTGAAGGGACAATGGATTCTGGGTGTGATTCTAATTGAATCTTTAATGCGGAATTGGTTCATGGTAAATAAATTTTTAAAGAATTAATTAGCGTATAGTGGAATTGATAAAATGTGAATGAAGTAACCTAATAAATCTCATTAAATGGTTGTGTTCTTATAGGATACCTAGTCTTAGAAGTGACAACCCAGAGTCCGAGAGATGTTAGATGCAGTTGTCTCTAAGACTAGGTTATGCCCATAGTGTGGTTGTGAGATATAGTATATTTTTTACATTTTATGTTTCTATAAGCTAATCCACCCTGTCAGTAAGGGAAACTGACACCCCGAGGATTCTGATCCTTGCGGGGTGTTTTCCGCAATATTTTGGTCGGTGGATGAATGGATGACTTCCACCTTTGGCCCCACTCTCTTCTCTTGGTAGATACTTGTTCCATTAGGCACATCGATTAGTTGTCCTTCTTAAATGTGTGTAGAGTGCTTTAATGGCTTGTGGTTATTCACACACATATATTATGGATATAGTATCCTATGGACTATTATAGTTGTAATGTGTATATGATATGTTGGTTTGTGGATCCTTACTCGGTGTATGGGCTGTAATGTCTTGTGGTATAATACACAACATATGATACACGTTATAAGAGCTGTGGTGGCTCCCAGAAACTACCTGGTTACTTTTGGTTGTGAGGATGGTGTGATGCTTCGCCCACGTGTCTGTGGGCAAGAATTTTTGGTGCATTAGGTACAGAATATTGTGCTTCGGCCAGGTGTTTGCGGGCAAGCCTTTTTGGAGAGAGATGCTTAGGACGTGTGACATTTGGGAAAATTTGAAAACTAGTGGGGATGTAGTAGTGGGGTACCCTTGATATTCTTTATTATATGATATATTCTTTTATGATTTACTTGGTTAGAGTGGCCATGGTCAGGTTGAGATCATAGTATACCTATTAGGTGACGAGTTAGTTCCACTTGTTGTTCACTATGCTTTAGCATTCCTTCTTTATTTTTGAATGAGAGGCATTAGGGAGTATCCTACTGAGTATACTGTTATACACACACTACGTATATATAAACTATTTTTCAGGTTACTTGGAGCAGGTTAGAGATCAAGCTCGTTTCTACTAGAATGGGGTTGTATGAGTTGTTCGGGTTTTTGGTTGCAGCTGTTTTACATTCTTTTGGGTACTTTCAATTTTTCCTCTTTTTGGTTATAGTAATTTTTCTTGACATTCCATTTGTGAACATGGGATTCTTTTATATTTCCATTTCTGAGTTTTAGTTGATTGGTGTCTATCTTATCAATCTCTTCCGCATGTGTTCACTTAGAGGGTAATGCCTCCCGTTTGTGTGTTACTATACCCTCGGTGCTAGTCACCAACTCGGGGCCTACTGGAGGTGGGACTCGGGGGGTCATTATATCCCTTATCACATTAACAGTCCAGGACGGGTACACATTATGGTGAGGGGTTCATGACAGAGTGGTATCAAAGTTCTGGTTTAGGGATAGGATAGACACATGTGAGGTTACATGGGTTCGAAGGGAAACAATGTCATTTATGTTTAGAAAGTGAGGTAAACACTAGAGACCGGTTGATAAATACGAGTTTAGGTCCCCTTATGATCTGTTGTATGGACCTTTATGTTTACAATTTCTACTAAACAAGGTGATACTAGTTGCAGGGTAGAAACCTAATAAAGGATCATGCATCATTCTTCTTTGTGCCTATGTTTGGATGGGTAGACCTTGGGATAAGTTATCCTAAAATGAATGAAAGGAAAAAATAAATTAATTAATGTTGAGTCTTCCATATTCAAGGTTTAGGATCTCTAACGGTTTGTTATTTTATAGATATGGCTCCAGGTTGAAATCCTCGTCATATTTGCACCAAAAATGTCCAGCAGGATTTTCCAGAAGATCACCGCAGGTTAGAGGTCGATGATGACGACACATAGAGGAAGACACATCGAGAGTATCTCTACTAGAGTCTACCGGATTTCTAGGGCTCTGTTTCAGATGAAGTCACAGAATTCTAGTTGTAGGAGGTCGAGATAGGCTTCAGTTCAATCTGTGCTTGAAAGGACAACTGGGTGTCCTTAGCTATGACGATGTTTTGTGGAGCAAAAAGGCAGTGTTGGTTTTTGTTCCTCGGTGATCGTGAGGAGTCAACGATCTCATGGGAGGAGTACCGAGACAAGTTTTTTGTTGAGTTCCTTTCCTCGTCTATGATGGTGTCCAGTCACCAAGAGCTTCTTACGCTTCGACAGGGGAACTCTATTGTTCGAGTGTTTGGAATCCGTTTCCAGAACCATTTTCGATATGCTTCGGACCTGTTACCAGATGAGGAGGCCAGGGCACGGAATTTTGAGGTGGCTTTGCATCTAGAGATCCAACGCCAGCTCACCCTATTTATGATGAAGACAAATCTTGAGGTGATGGTGAGGGAAGAGGTTATCGAGAAGACTTTGGCCAGGACCATATCATCATGAGAGGGGGATAGTCATGATCCCCCATGAGGAAAGTTTGTGGTCCGCGGTTCCTGATTTTCATGGTAGAAGATTTTCCGTTCAGCCGGGGGTAGGTCCCAGCTCTTCACATATGGTTTCTCCAGAGGCAGCAACTCTCAAGACTATTCCAAGGGATCAGGAGCTTATTTGTCTTATGGTGGTGACGACCATTAGCAGTGGGAGTGCTGACCTTTCAGAGTGGTCATCATGCACCAGTTGTTACGCTCCAGGTTCCTCCGTTGAGGCAGTTCCAACCGAGGCAGCAACAGCCAGTTGCACTAGCTTTAGATTAGCAGAGGGTAGATGGGGCAGGCAGAGGACAGCCCCATGACACTCCCCTTCCTCAGATAGAAGAGTGCGGCCATGGTGGTGGTCGTCATCAGGGTCAGAGAGGCCGTGGATGAGGTTGTGATCAGCTTCATGCTCTAGTGTTGCCCGCACCAGATGAGGCAGATGTCATTCGAGGTACCTTTTTATTTTTTTCTACCTTGGTGTATGCCCTGTTTGATTCAGGAGCAACACACTCTTTCATATAACCTACCCTTTTCCATGCTTTGGGACTTGAGGTAGAGATGCTTCCAGTTCCCTTGGAATTGACTACGCTAGTCGAAGGTCATGTTGAATCGTTTGAAGTATGTAGAGATTGTGAGAGAGTGGTGGGGTAACACCACTCTTGGGAAGATTTCCTATGTTTAAGAATACAACCATATGATTTCATCCTCAGCATGGATTGGTTGTATTCGGTGCAGGATACCGTGGATTTCTTCAAGAAGAAGGTCGTTTTCTTTGGTGCGGGGAGAGAGAAACTGGTGTTTTTGGGTGAGCAAGATCCTTGGATGGGTCATAGGTGTATATCATCCTTATCTTCCATGATGGATGAGATGATGTTGGGTTCTTCAATGGCTTAGTAGTTGGAATTTCATCGAGTTGTAGTGGAGTACCCTGATGTCATTCTAGAAGAGGATGTTGCCTAACCACCTTGACAAGCGATCAAATTTGGGATCGAGATACTGCCATGGGCGTCTCCTATATCTATGTCTCCATATAGGATGGCCCCTTCAGAGTTGTGAGAGCTACGTATATAGCTTGATGGTCTGTTGCAGTGTAGTTTTTTTCGGCCTTGTGTGTCACCATGGGGTGCACCAGTTTTGTTTGTGAAGAAGGCCGATGACAGTTTGCGGTTATGTGTCAATTATTGTCACGTAAACAAAGTGACAATAAAGAATCATTATCCTCTTCTTTAGATTGATGACTTAATCAATCAACTAAAGGGTTATAGTTGGTTCTCAATGATTGACTTGCGATCATGATATCATAATATGCGTGTGAAGAATGGGGATATTTCGAAGACTACTTTCGGTTGTCATCATGGGCATTATGAGTTAATTATAATGCCATTTGGCATGACTAATTCTTTAGCGGTATTCATGGGATTGAGGAATGCTTTGTTCTGTGAGTTCATGGACATGTTCATGGTAGTTTTCATCAACAAAATCCTTGTGTACTCCATATCTGAAGTGGAGCATGTAGAGAATCTACGATGTGTTTTGGGAGTTCTTCTCCAACATCAGTTGTTCCGGAATTTGTCGAAGTGTGAGTTTTGGGCTCAAGGAATCCGTTTATTAGGGCATGTTGTGTCCCAGTTGGGAGTAGCTGTGGATCCATCGAAGATAGAAGCAGTTCTGTCTTGGGAAGCCCCCAAGATAGTTTCAGAGGTGCGAAGATTCCTTGATATCATAGGCTACTACAGGATTTTCGTAGAAAATTTCTCACGAGTTGCAAATCCTATGAAATATTTGAAAAGTAAGGATATGGAATTCATATGGAGTTATCAGTGCCAAGCAGCTTTTGTGTACCTAAAAGAGATGTTTGTAAGTGCTCCAATCCTTTGTCTCCCAACTGAAGGAGTTCAGTTTGATGTTCTCTGTGATGCTTTACATTTGGCGTTAGGCTATGTTCTCATGTAGCAGAGGTCAGTTGTTTTTTATGGGTCTCGGAATTTACGTCCCCAAAAATGAAACTATGCCACTCATGATCTTGAGTTGACAACCGTGGTGTTTTCTCAGAAGTTGTGGAGACATTACCTCATTGGTGAGTGCTTTGCGGTTTTAAACGATAATTACTATTTCTGGTATGTCTTATCCCAGCGTGACTTGGACGAGTGATAACATTAGTGGATGGAGTTCTTATTGGAATAAGACTTCGAAATATCATATACACCTTGAATGAGGAATGTTGTAGCTGATGCGCTGAGCCGAAAGTCATATAGTGATGCTGTGCGTAAATCCGGTGACTCTTGGAGAGTAAAGGAAGAACTATCAGCGTTACATCATGATATGAGATAAGTTGGGGGTAGAGGATTTCATTTTCAGATGACGGTATAGTCATCCCTGATGCAGAATGTGGAAGAGTCCAAGTTGGGAGATCTAGAGGTGGATGTCTGAAGAGACCAAGTTGGTTATGGTTAGGCCCCTGATGGTTGGACTGATGTTGAACAACACCAAGTGTTGTATCATGGAAGTCATGTTGTCCCTTTGTCGATGTGAAAGACTATTCTCAGAGAGTTCCATTGTTCACCCATAGCAGTACATCCTGGCATTAAAAAGATGCACTGATCCTTGAGTAGTCAGTTTTAGTGGCCTGGGCTGAAGCATGCGGTTGCGGAGTTTGTGTCTCGATGTTTCTTCTGCCAGAAGGTAAAGCCCGAACACCATGTTCCATTTGGTTTTCTACAGACATTAAGGATTCCTCATTGCAAGTGGGAGGACATCTCAATGGAATTCATTTATGGTTTACCATGAGCTCTGGGAGGACATGATGCCATTTGGGTGGTATTGGATCGTTAATCAAAATCGTCCAACTTTATAGTAATCAAGGAGTTAATCTCAGAGGATTTTTTGTTGAGGCAGTATCTAGAGGAGGTGGTGATACTTCATGGAGTCCCTACGACGATCATTTCGGATCGAGATTCTCATGTTACCTCTAGTGTGTGGAGAGGTGTCCAAAATTCTTATAGTTTTAAACTATTCCTTAGTACTTATTTTCATCCTCAAATGGATGGTCAGACAGAGCAACCCATCTAGAATCTTGAAGACATGTTACGATCTTGTGTTTTGGATTTTGGAGGCTCATGGATAAGGCACTTACACTTGGTGGAGTTCGATTACAATAATTGTTTTCACTCCACCAACGACATGGTGCCATTTGATTCCTTATATGGATGGACTTTCTGTTCTCCGTTGTGCTGGACTAAGGTTATAGAGTCAGCAACTCTCAGAACGAAACTAGTTCAGAATACAAAAAAGATGGTTTAGGTGATTTGGGATAGGATGAAGACATCGCAAGATTGTCAGAAATCATATGATAATCAAAGAAGGAGATCCTTATAGTATAATGTTGGGGATCATGTGTTTCTGAAGGTGACACCCCGTCGTGGGAAGCGAAGGTTTTTTTGTGGAAGTAGGCTTTCTCCTCAGTATGTTGGTCCTTCCGAGGTGTTAGTTCATGTTGGAGCTATGGCGTATCGAGTAGCACTTCCCCCTCAGATGAGTCAGATACCTAACGTCTCTCATGTATCACAGCTCCTTCATTATCTTCACGATGACTCTCACATCATCGATTAGGGAGAGATTGATGTTAATGATGATGCTGCCTTTGAGGAGCGACCTATAAAGATCCAATACCACAAGGATAAGGTTGTTCATAGGAATTCTATCCCCTTAGTTTGTGTCTTCTGGAGACACAGTGTCTTAGAGGAGAGTACCTGGGAATGTGAGTCATAGATGCGTGTCCAGTACCCAGAGTTGTTTGATTTTTGACTCTCTTCATGTATCATTGTAAAATTTGTTCTTATTAATCATTCATGTTTATGTGATGGATCCCTTTTTTTCTTTTGTTGCTTTCTCTCTTTTTAGAGTTATCACGAGGGGTGGTTGTTCAGTCCCTATTTCATTTTAACTTTAGGTGGGTTTTGGATTCTCATGGACGAGAATGTTTTGAGAGTTATACGATTTAATGGCCTAGACCACTCCAGCCCATTAATTTTAGAAAATCTGTTGTTAGAGGTGTTATGTAAAGTCAAGGTGACTTGGGGGTGTGTTCGGGTGGACTTTTAAGGAATACTAAAAGGCAATAGATTTCCCACGGGCTGCACACAGTTTGTCTAAACCATGTGGCCAAACCGTGTGAGGTTGGTGTTCGAGGAAGTGTCTAACACACGATTAGTGCATGGTGTGGCTAACCATGTGTACTAACCATGTGAGGAGTGTTTGGTAGGGCAGTATCTAACACACTGTTAGCGCATGGTTTGTCAAACCGTGCGGACTGACCGTGCAGGAACATAATCTTAGATCCTAAAATTATGGATCTAACTCATTTTGCCTCTAAATGGTTATTTTAAGATCCTAATCGTCCATAACTCGGTATTACCCTTCCTTGAATGTAGGAGAACGTCTCCCATGGGGATTGGAGGCGATCTGAAGGCTTCTGATGGCAAATAAAGACAGTTTCTTGTGGTATGTGATCGTTCTTGTTTGGTTTCATAGATCTACTTAGATTTACTTCTCCTCTTCCATCGGTTTCACAGATCTATTCCTCTTATGGGTAGATCTAAGTGTGTTGATGCCAAATATGTTGAGTTTTTGTCTTGATATTGCTAGGAGGAGAGATATAAGGTGGGTTTTTGGAGAATCAATATGGATTTCTTGTGCTTTCTTCGTTGTTGATGTTTTCGTCAAAAACCCTGAGGTAGGGAATTCGTTGCTTCTCTTTATTTTATGTGAAATTGTATTGTTAGCATATTTAATCCCCTTGGATGAAAAATAGAATTGACATAATAAATATTGTAACCAGATAAAGAAATTATTATCGATTTTATTTTATTGCCTCATGTTTTTCTACGTAGTGTGATATCAATTCTTTCCTTGATTTGTTGTTTGTTCTTCATGGAAATTAATAACGAACATAAATTGGGATTAATTGATAATTTTTTGGCCAATGATTAAGAGGAATTAAAATGAATCCGGTTCTTATTGCAATTTGAGGATAATCAAATTGGCGTAGTAAGGATGTCTAATCATTTGTGATAGCTTAATGGTTAGGATCCCGATTTTGGATCCAATGAATTATAAATTTGTTAATTCAAGATTGTTTAAAGATTTGATTTTTTGATAATTCTTTGAAGGGTTCAGAGTTACCCTCTTGATTGTTAAAGGGAAAAGAGACCAAATGATGTGATGGTTGATTTTCTGCTGCTTGTGATGTGATATGATCATGGATGGTTATTGTGATATTTGGGGGCATAGAGGCCTTTTGGGTTGTGGCAGCGGATGACGCCTAGTGTGGCGAGATGCCTCAGTTTATACATGTGGTGTCGGAGAGAACATCGTGGTTGATGGAATGGGATGGATGTGATTGTTGGTTGCTTAATGGTTCTTTGGTTGTTTATTTGCTTTTCTTTTCCCCACTGCTCAAGGTAGGTTGTCTTGCTTACCCTTCTCCTGAAAGGGGTGAAGATGTGTGGGGTATTCCACATGTTTTCCGTGTCTATATTCCCAAGAGAGTATATGTCTACGCTCTTTCTATAGGCGGTGAAGTCTCGACGGGTAGTACCTCTACTCACCGTGTTGTGCCCCCTTGTGTTTAGTAGCAAAGAATGATTTTCTAGAAATCATGGGAATATGGGAAAGTAATTCTGTAATGAATAATTGAATAAATGTTGTTAACCCATGTGTTTAGAGTTTTCTAGAACATAATGATGTGGTTGAACTTTTTATGGGACATCGGATTTTGGGTGTGACGCTAATGGATCATTAATGTGGAATTGGTTCATGGTAAATTAATCTTTAATGAATTAATTAACATATAGTGGAATCGATAAAAAGGGAATGAAGTAATCTAATAATGTTCTTTAAATGGTTGTGTGCTTATAGGATACCTTGTCTTAGACGTGGCAACCCGGAGTCCGAGAGATGTTATCTGCAGTTGTGTTTAAGACTAGTTTGTGCCCATAGTGTGGTTGTGAGATATAGTATATTTTGTACTTTTTTGTGTTTCTAAACTCTACTCCACTTTTCAGTAAGGGAAACTGTCAACCTGGGGATTCTGAGCCCTGGGGGGTGTTTTCCCCAACATTCCAGTGGGAGGATGAATGGCTAACTACCCCCTTTAGCCCCGCTCTCTTCTATTGGTACATACTTGTTCCATTAGGCACAACGGTTAGTTTTCAATCTTATATGTGTGTAGAGGGCTGTAATGGCTTGTGGTTATTCACACACATATATTCTGGATATAGTATCCCATGGACTACTATAGGTGTAATGTATATAGCCTGTGATGGCTTGAGGATCCTTACTCGGTGTATGGTTTGTAATGGCTTGAGGTATAATACCAGACGTATGATACATGTTATGCGAGTTATGGTGGATACCAGAAACTACCTTTTTACCATTGGTTGTGATGATGGTGTGGTGCTTTACCCAGGTGTCTATGTGAAAGCCTTTGAGGTGAACCAGGTGCTGATTTCGGTGCTTTGCCCGGGTGCCTGAGGGAATGTCTTTTTGGAGAGAGATGCTTAGGACGTGCGATGTTGGGGAAAAGAGGCAAACTAGTGGGAAAATATTAGTGGGGTACCCTTGATATTCCTTATTATTTGATATATTCTTGTATGCATTACTTAGGTAGAGTAGCCATGGTGAGGTTGGGAACTTAGTATACCTGTTAAGTGACGAGTTAGTTCCACTTGCTGTTCACCGTGATTTAGGATGCCTTCTTTATTTTTTCATGAGAGGCTTCGGGGAGGATCCTACTGATTATATTGTTATACTCATCCTACGTATATATAAAGTGTTTTCAGGTTACTTGGATTAGGTTAGAGATCGAGCTGGTTTCTACTAGCATGGGGTTGCAGGACCTGTTCGGGCTTGTGGTTGTAGCTATTTTACATTCTTTTGGGTACTCACAGTTTTTCCTCTTTTTGGTTGTCATACTTTTGCTAGGAAATCCATTTATGCACTTGGGTTTCTTCTAAATTTCCAGGTCAGAGTTGGAGTCGATTGGTGTCTATCTTATCTCTATCTTCTGCATGTGTTCTCTTAGAGGGTAATTCCTCCCATTTGTGAGTTACTATACCCTCAGTTCTAGTCGGCAACCCGGGGCCTTCAATTGGGGGGCTCGGGGGTCATTATCTCCCTTCTCTCATTGCAAGCCCAAGAGGGGTACATATTGTGGGGAGGAGGTTGTTACATGTGGAATCACTATTTGGTTATTTTTGTTGAAATTTACACTCCCCTTTATGTGGATTTACTTTTGCTACACATAATCACTCCAAATATAAATTCTCAAGTCATCGATATGAAATTGGATAGAGTAATTTTAACCCAATTTCCATTCATTTAGTTAAACATCAATGTCATTGGTTTTTTCTTCAAAATATTATGTGCGAATGTCCTATTATTGATTTACACCAGATATTTTGTCATATTGAGTGTATTTTTATTTTTCACACATAATTATGTAATAGATTTTTTCTTTAATCTAAAGATACCATCATTATATGGTATTTTGTCTCAAATTACATTCTATTGAGACTTCATTGTTGTTATGAACCAATTCACTTTTATAAGGTGTATATACTGCCCTTTTCCATATTATATCATGAATCCATTTATTTTTATGATATTATTAAGTTATTATTGAATTTTATTCCTTAATTATTTATATTCAATCATATCTATTTTGGTTAAGAACTCATTAACTAAAATATTGTTTTATATATTTATTCTTCAACATATTTCTCATTAAATTCAATGTTTTAAAAATGGTTTTTAGTATTTATTTATATGAAAATTAGTGTTGTTAAATTTTAATTCTTTTAAAAGCTTCAATGTTGTATGGGACACTTTGATTAAAAAATTTCTTTATTAAATGTTTTAAATTGTTTTGAAAATGGTTTGATTATGAATTGATTATGTCGATATATTGAAATGAAAAATTGTAATTTCAATTTAGAAATGTTATTAGTGAAATGTTTATATTTACAATATTATATGTGTGATGATTTTATAATGGTACTAGGACATTTGACGAGTGGTTACGTGATAAACCAAATGATGGGTGGTGCCATGATAAACCAGGATGGTTCATTAGGTTATAACCTCCAACACATTGGGAATAAAATTCGGCCATCTGGCTATTCCATTTAGTGATATGTGTGGAAATTGATCGTATGTTTATTCCTTTTATGTATGTTTATGTCCCGTGTTACCTTTATATTTTATGAGTCTTTTATATGGGTTTTATGGTAATCTTTTGGTTACAAAACGGTAAGAAATTATCTTTTATTCAGTGAAGAGTATTTACTACTTCATAAAGGTGAAAAGTATTTATTATGATAATGTTTTAAGGTTTACTTATTGATTAAAAAAACTAACAGTTATTCTTCTTTGTGTATCCCTTATTGATCTTTTTTTCTTATCCCATGTTTTTAAAATGTATTTCATAAGAAATAATGCGGAATGGGGTCAATTAGGGGATCATGGAATAGTCATTCTGTCTAAAACATGGAACTGGACATGACAATTTTTTCCAATAATTTTTTTTCGTTAATAAATGGAAACTTGGTAGATGTGTCTACATGTAAAATTGAAGTTGTTATGTATTTGTTATGACGTAATTCTATAAAGTGTTAAACCTAATAACATCCTAAATGTAAATTATTAACATAATTAACGAATATGCAATGTTTAAGGTCGGTTCATTATAGTTGGTATCAATGGTCGGTTTATACAACATTATGGACTTGGATTTTATGTTAGACACATGGTTAGTCCCTATGAATATTTTTAGTTAAATCCTTGTTTTATAACAATTTCAGATCATATAAATTCAGTTACAAATGGAATGAGAAGGATCTAAAATGACATTCATTTCTCTTCTTGATGACTTGCTTTCAATAATTATTGCAGAGTCATGTTCTGATGATTGTGAATCTTTTTATCCCATACAAATCACTAGCAAGCATTTGTTTGAGATATAAAACAACTCCACTATACATCATTATCATCATATATCATGGGTTGTATTTAAAAAAATAATCCTTTTTTCACAATATTCTCATATTTTCAAGGGAGGTAAATAGTATCAAGGTATTTTCAAATATTTTACATTATCAAAAAATTTGAAGCATATTATGATTTTGAAAAAGGTGATGAAAATTGAGACCCTTGTGAAAACTATTTATATTTATGTTGAGAATATATTCTCTCATCACATACCTATGTTGTTTTAAAAGGACCATTAAATGAATGTTTGAACTCAAATTCTATCTGACTGTTTTATAGGAATCATGTTTTATCAGATGTTTTGAAATTATTTTTCATACATGATTATTTTCCAAAACTATTTTTCCTTAAACACCCATATGACCCAGGTTGTACAAGGTGAATTTTGATAAAGAAAACAAATGATGTTGAAGGATCTCTAAATTATTGTTTTAATACATGGACCTTATACTTACGTGAAAAAAATTGTCGATGAAACGAAGTGGACACCATGATCAAGGTTAAATGTTCATTATTTTGGCAATCGTTTTATTTTATCATGTGGTGGTGAAATAGAACAAAATTTCAATATATATAATACATGAATAATTAATATGTTGAGATCATAATGAATTGTGTTGAAATGAGAGTTATAAGGAAATAATTGAGGTTAAAACATGTTAGGTTTATTTTTTAATTTTATATAAAGACAAAACACAGACAATATGACAACCAATATCATCAGACAATGCTAAGAGAATCAATACCACAACCAAATTTTGATTAGAATTTATCACCTACCACTAGGCTACATGAAGTCCCTGGTTAGTATGACTTATTATTATTAGTTACATGATTTTATTGATGATGAATAATTTGATTTGGGAAAATATGTTTTATCAAATGGATATCCTCGGTATAAGAAAATGATTTGGTGATTAATTGTTAAAAGTGATTTTGTAAGACGTTCTCTCTTTTGGGAACACAGTATGATTATGATAAATAGAATAATATGGTATTACATTTGTGGTGTAATGGTTGAAATTTTATTTTATAAGAATATATGATTTTATTGTGGACATATAGTGATTTGGGTTATTTATGGAAGTGATTATCCTATCAAAGAGAATATTTGATTTGGTTAATTATACTTCATTATGAGACTTTAAGAGTAGTCTATGTTATCAGAGTTAAATTCTATAATTTACTATGGAAGACTATTTGATAATATCCTTTTGAGTTTTGGCTTTCAATCTTTGTTTGGATTATATTGATGAATTTTAAGGAAAATTGTGTATTGAATTGTCTTTCTTGAACTTTGGGTACTTTTGTTTAATTTTGGATATTAATATAAGTATTTCTTTTTACAATGGATTATCCTTTTGGGGGATTACATGATCTCGTACTAACCATTTTCATTTTAGTAGATTTCTAAAGAGAAAGAAAATGTATAATTATTCTTTTAGTGATTTTGTGATTCTCTAGATGATTATTCTTGTGCTTTTCATGTGACCAAGTATTTTTGAATGCTCATTGATTGGAGAAGAGATTAGTTTTCGGTAGAAAGTTATTAATGGATGAAACTATACTTTAATATAAGTATATATCATTATGTTCTTATTCTATATATTAAATGAAATCCTCAAAATTATGAAAAGGAACACAGAATAAGAAAGTCGTTGGTTTACGTTTCCTACCATGTAATCAAATACCATTTAACACATCAAATGTTTTTGATTTTATAGTGGTTAAGTTTCTCGTTATCATATTTTATATCACTCTCCATTAGAACTTGAAGGTTTTTTTTCTCTTCCATATCTATGTTTTCCTACATGGAATCCTATTATGGGTTATCTTGGGTGACCAATGTACATCTTGTTCTTTCTGCAAAGTGATAGTTTTTCTTACTCTTTTTCGATGTGGGACTTTCAATGATGTTTCTAATACAAATTCTAAAATTATGAAGACGTAACTCCCAAAAGGTGGGGATGATGTAAAATTCAAAATAAATAAATAAATATTAAATTTTCATATTTATTATTATTTTTGAATTAAATATTAATTTTACCTTGAAGGGTGTTTTATGTTCAATGGCATACCAGACACACAATAACAGGTTTCATTGAATTCATACGTTGCACAATAATAATATATTATTATTATTTTAAATGGTAATTAATTCCTAGCCATTTTATTAGTGGGAATGAACAAAACTAACTAAAATATGCTTATAAATGTTTGTTAAATGTTTTTACATTTTCCCATAAATGTGATAGGTTTAAAATGTTAATCAATCTAATTTTAAGCATAATTTACCTTAAAAGGTTGATTAATATCCTTTTGATGGATAACCCACCATGAATCTTGTTTTTGTCACTTTTATATGTTATATTTGACTAAATAGAACACTTATTTATAATTGGGATATCAAAATTTACTTTGGGTAATTTTTTGGTTTTTTTTATAAAATTCTTTTTTAATGAATAGTGGAACATACAATATTTTAATTCAAAATTTCCTTTTAATTTTATTTATTTATATTGTTATATAATTTTTTTAATAACATTTATAAAGTTTAATTGTATTTTATTTTTACCATTTAATCAAATTTCGTTCATTGTAAATAATTTAAGTCTGAAATTGGACCTAAACAAATGTCAATCTTTTGATAGTTAATATTTATTAATAACAAGCTTTTTGTTTTAACAATGGGAAACATTTTTAAATTAATTTCTGCCACTTCTGTGTTTTGAATTTGAAAACATGGATTCCATTTTAGGAATCAGGAGCTCTATATTTTTTCAATACGTAACTTTTATTTTTAGGCATTATGAATATTTACATTAGTAAATATTTTATTTACCATGGTTAAAGGGTAAATCTATTAAATAAAGGTAATGAAATATTACAATTATAATATAAAATTACCCTAACATGTGTCTTAATCCCATTGGTTGACACACATCCGACCATGAGCATCCTTGGGTTGATTTTGGGACCCCTGGGTCCACTTGATAGTGATAATGAAAATTTAATTTAATTAACTTAAAGTAAAAAAAAGGACATAAACATATATCTTATAGTAAATAAATTTTTACATTTGGTTATATATGTTATCTTTTAGAGTTTAAATATTATTTGTAAATATAATACTATTTCCCACATCATGATATTTTTTTTTACAATTTTTAAACTTTAAATAAATAAAATTATTTATGACACAATAATGATATAGTGTTTAACTTATTAATAAATTATTTATAAAAATAAAATAATAAAGAATAAAATAATATCATATACCTTTAAAATTATTATTGGATTAATTTATTTCGACCATTAGTCATATTATCTTCTACATTAATCAGATTTGGACCTTTATAAACCAAAAAGTATTATATAATAAAATAAAATAATCATGCTTTCTCAAAGAGCCCCTCCTCCCCCTTATAAAAAGCCCTCACATATTACCCATTCCACAAAAATAAAAATACCATTTTCTCATACAAAACCTACCCAAATAAGCTCTATATATCCATATCTTCAACTTATAAGCCTTACCTTATGCATAAGACACTTCAATAAGACCTTTTGGTTCAAACCAACAGGAGATACCCAAATTAACGGTAATTATTTCTCTTAAATTGTTTTGTTTTGTTTTATTTTATTTTACTTATCCTAACCAATAAACACATTTTTTTTCTTTTTTTTATAACAACAATAGTATCCTTGATATACTAGATTGTTGTTATGAGAAGGATTTTATTAACACTTACACACACCTCTGTCTAATGGATAAAGAATATACTCTTTCTCTGGATGGTGAACTACTGCCTCACGAAACGATTATTGTTCAAATATCTCAAACCACATCTAATGGTGGCCATTATGGTGAAACTATATTTATATATGATACATATGATATGTATATTGTTTCTATTCTTCATTATTTTTCATTTATAAAATACATTTATTGTATCCATTATGGGTAAACACGATAATTTCAATTGAGGAAGTGTGGACAACCACCCCCTCAATGTGATATGACTCCTTAATGCTATATGTGAGACGTATAAAGATAGAATATAATAATATTATATATTATATTATACTGGAATTATAATATACATATGTATCATTACATTTTATTTCCATTAAAATACGAAATAGAAATGAAAGTAGTGTTCATGCATACGTACGACTTACAATCTCCATGAACATTACATTTCTATTTAATTGTTTTTACAAGTGATAAAAAGAATGTTTTTTTAAAACATATACATCATGAATGTAATTTATATCTTCATTTCACTATAATAATTTTATTTTTCCTTTATAAGTATATAATTTTCTTTTCAAATAAATATTTTTAATTTATGATCTCACGCATTTTTTAAAAAGAAATGTGTTTTTAAAGTGGGAGTGTTATTTTTAATTCATGTTTATTTTTGGTTTTATGATTATATTGTGGTTATTGAGAATTTTTTATCAATATTTTTTGTTTTGTGACAAACAATAGGTGGGTGATCCCATGATATATCTCCAATGCATTAGGTAATGAGATAGAATTAAACTATATAGTTTCTTCTAAGAGGTTAAGGTAATATACTATGGTGGTTATGCCAAATTTAACCATGAATTTTAATCCCCTTGTATCATTGATAGCTACAATAAATTAAAGAGTGATATAAAAATGAATAAAAAATTTACCTTTGTGATTTACATTTTAAATAGACATCTGTATATATATTATGATTTCATAACCTAAAGAAAAAGTGCTCTTAAGTTATGGGTGTGAAGTATAAGTTTTAAAATAATATTTTACATATTTATTATAATTCATGTAATAACAGCTTCGTTCAATATTTTTATGTCCTTACAGAGAATTTTGTTCTCGTTGAATATTATAAAATGTTTTTCAGTGGTATTAATATTTCTAATAGGAATGTATATTTCATTTCTAATTATTTAAATATGATTCATTAATTGAAATATGGTTTTATTTTAAAAGGTTTTCTTTTGTTGAAAAAATTGATACAAATAATAAGTGTCCACTTATAATGTATATGTTTACATTGTAAGAGATTTTCCAAATTATCTAAAACTCTAAACTAAAAATTTCATCCAATTTGAATTAAAATTTTAAAACACAACAATATGTTATGTTTAAGGATGGGTATTTACATAAAAATAATACTTTGTAATAAAAAATGTTATTTTTTTTGTGATATGAAAGAATTTTTTATCATTTTAAGTCCACAAGCATATTTTATATATAATGGTTTATTTTAAATAATCATAAGAACATATTATGTTAAAATTGTGAAATGATTATGGAATATTTTTTCCTCATTAACCATATTATCATAGAGTGTCTTGTTAATAAATATTAAGTAGGACAATTAAATTTTTTCTTTTTTAGTATACATATGTATTTTTTCATATGTTAGATTAATTTAAATGCACAGAAGGATATTTACCTAGAAAAAATGGAAATGTTTAGTCTTGTTTTGGTTCTATTATTTTTTATTACTGGATTTTATTATTTATATACATATCTAAAAAACATATTCTGAATTATAAGATTATTTTAAAATGTATTATTTATTAAGATTATCTATGTTTATTCCAAACTAATAGACCGAGTTTTTAGTTTTTTTAAGAAAATTTCAATTGATTTTAATAATATATATCCCTACTCTGAAAATGTTTTTTACTGTAGTAGTGTTGATAGAAAAACAAACCTCCCAAAAAAATAAAATAAAATAAATTATTTAATAGAATTTTTTTTTGAAATAAATATGAACATTTATAAAAAAAATCTCACTTCATACACCATTATTTTTTAGGAATATTTAATGAATGTGTTTAACTACTATCATCTTATTTTTGATTTTAGATATTGAGATTATACTAGTAATTTGTGTTAGGTATTCAATAATGCAAATATAAATAAATGACTTCTCCATTATAATGTTTTTTAACACCATTTTTTATACTATTTGATTATGTTAGAAAGATGAAAACTGGATAATATCATAGTATATTGAGTGGATCCCAATGTTTTTTCATGTAGTGGGTATGGTTTAATTAGTGTGAGGAGGTTTTTTCTCAAGGAAATTTTGGTGAAGAAGATGTGTGTCATTATGATTGTTATTTTTGGAATAGTTCATATATACATTGAACTAGAGGTGATGATGTTTGTGGGGAAAGGGGATGGCCTATGATTGACGTGCAATGGGGTGGTGTTTTTCCTAATAGAGGAATTTTGTTTGATTATGTGGGTCTTTTGTAAGGCAATTGACATGGATCTATGTGCCTCCTGTGATATGATTATATCTTTTTTTGTTTTTTAACTTGTGTCATTTTTCTATAACCTTATTGGATCCCTATTCAATGTTTTGTTGTAAATCATTAATAAGTTTTCATGGAATGAAAATGTGTAGGATATGTGTTGGACTCCTCATGTGTTAATTATGTTTTAATGATCACAAGTTTCATTACTGTTAATTAATTTTGATCTTCAGTGCACATCTTGATAATGCTATTTGCACATCATGTTTTTATAATAACAAATCTTATGGATGTTAATTACTCTATACAAGTATTATGCATGATCACAATTCTCTTATATATTATCTCTAATGATTAATCTTAACCCATATTCTGCATATCACTGTCTTAGTCCAAATACAGATATTCTTCAAAGTATGGACACACCGTGACCAGACACCGTGACACAGACACCGTGAAGGACTCACAGTGACACAGACACCGTGAAGGACTCACCGTGACCAGACACCGTGACACAGACACAGTGAAGGACTCACCATGACTAGACAGCGTGACCAGACACCGTGACCAGACACCGTGGCAAGACACCGTGATATAAACACCATGAAGGACTCACCGTGACAAGACACCGTTTCCATGATCACTGTTACATCGTTTCTTAAGCTTTTGTCAATATTATTATAAATAATGCTAACTGTCATATTTGACATTTTTAATGAAATTAATGTTATTTAATGATAGTTGTCGGCTTGATAGGAAACTGTATCCCATACCTATGATAAAGGAATCATTCCTACTGCCATCACTCATGTAATATAAATAATATCAAGCTGCATTAGAGAACGCGCGCACTTGACATGTCTCGACACATATACTACAATACATGCAAGCTCTGTACAAAACCGAAGAACAATACAGAGCACAACTGTGAAGAACACATTGCACGATTCTCAAAGAAGCTCCATGCATGCAATCCTACATTTCTGAAGAACACACGATGAATCAAGAGACTATAAAACACATGATAAACTACGACACTCTGTATTTCAACATAAAAACCAGAGAAGGACTCTGAAGCATTCCTGCTCAATCCAACGAATCCAGAGCTACATTGACAATCACTAGAGCCATTTCTAAACTCTACATCTCTGCTCTGTGATTCATTATTTACTTTTCTAGTAGTGTGGTGTACTCTGTATTTCTTATATACACACAGTCTCCTACACTAAACTGGAGAATATCAAAATCCTCACTCCAAATCTCTTATCACTTGTTTACACACGTCAACTGTGGAAGAGGTCCTTGAGTGGCCTGGTCTTTGCTTTGTTTCCTACATAGAACTGTGGTAGAGGTCCCTGTATGGCTCGGACAGTTTTGTAAACTGTTGTTAACCCCGATCTAGTGTGTGGATCAAATTTATATATATATATATATAGAGGACTAAGTCTCGACTTGAGACTGAACCTCATGTTATATCTCCTGTGCATATTTTATTTATGTTTAATGTATACGACATATATCTTATTTATTCCGCTGCTATTACTTTAAAATACAAAATTATTTTGAAGCTACATTGATAGTTATATTAGCAAGTGTTTACGGTTATTGTAAATCAGTAGATTAGTTTCAAAAGTTAGTTTGATCTTGTGGTTAAACTAACTGAGATCTAATCAATCTTTGAGAAAATAAGTGAACATATACAATCTGTATAAATTCACTACAGTTTAACTTATTTTATAAATCATGGGTTTTTTAAATAGAAAATATTCTTAACAGAAATTTTAATTGGAACTCAATTCACCCCCCTCATGAGTGTCCACTCTGACCAACATTTGGTATCAAAGGATTATTTAAAATATTTTGTACTCTTCTTTTCAACTGTAATTTTAGTTGCATCTCTAAAATCATATATTTCTATTAGTTCTAAATTTTTTCTCTTTAAATTTTATTTCTAAAATCCAGTTATGGATAATAGACTAGAGGGTGCTGCTACTAACATTCCACCTTTCTTCAATGGTACCAACTATGCTCAGTGGAAACTTAAAATGAATATTCATTTAGAAAGCATAGGGTTTGATATTTGGACTACCATAGAATGAGAATATAAACTTCACACTACTTCTAGATCAACTTGGGATGAACCTAAAAAGACTTATTACAATAATAATTGTAATGCCATGAATTCCATGTACTTTGCTTTAGGAGATGAAGAGTTTAATAGAATTTCTGCTTATAAAACTACTTTTGAAACATGGGATACCTTAGCTGTTTCTCATGAAGGAACAACCAATGTTAAGGAAATGATATTTAATACTTATAAAATTAGATATGATAATTTTAAAATGAAAACTGATGGACCTATTTCTAACATGTATCTTAGGTTTAATGAGATAGTCAATACAATGAATTCACTTGGAAAAGTTGTTCCAGCAAAGGAACAAATTATGAGAATGTTGAGATGTTTACCAGACCGATGGAGAGGCACATCTGTTTCAATCAGAGAGTCATGTGACACTGCTGGTCTACCTGTTAAATAACACATTGGTAAGCTTATGATGTTTGAGGAATAACTCAAGGTAAACAAAGAAGCAGAAGATGAAACTAGAAGAATGTATGTTGCTTTCAGATCTCCAACTTCAAAGGACAAGGATAAGGAGAAACTTCACGCAATAAACGAGAGTTAAAGCTGTGAAGATAGTGAAAGTGCTTCTGATAGTGATGCTGAAATGTCTCACATTTCCATAAGGTTTAAGAAGTTCTATATTAAAATGAAATTCATCATCAAATCATATTATAAAGGAAATCATGACAATAAGAAACATTGGAAGAAGGATTGGAAAAATCTAGATAAAAGTAATGAAGTTGTCTGTTATGAGTGCAAAAGGAAAGGACATATTAAAGCAGACTGCCCAAAGCTCAAATTCAAGAAGAAATATGATTACAAGGACAATAAGTACAAAAATACTATGAAGGCTACTTGGAGCGCTTCTGAGGATAGCTCCACTGAATCTGAAGTCTATGAAACTGAACATAGAAATAAGGAAAACATGTGTTTTATGACAAACACTTCTGAGGTAACAGCTGAAACTCCTAATTTAAATTATTATTATTCTGGTGATGATACTGACTCTAATAACATGTCAAAATATAAACTATTTGAATATGGTGATATGTTAGAAGAAACCTGTAACGAGCTGAAAGACAAATACAAAGGTTTAAAGAAACATTATGCTTTAACTGTTAACCATAAATCAGATCTTGATATTGAAATGGAAATGAATGATCAATTACTTATAGAAAACACTAAACTGAAATTATATAATGAGAAACTCAGAAAGGATTTAGAGAAATTCAAAAATGGAATGGATACACTAACTCAAATTCTAGGAAAGAAAGTTTCACCAAAATACACTACTGGAATAGGCTACAAACCTGGACAAAGACAGTTTACTAAGAATAGATTTATTCCTAAATCTGGAAAGAATGCTGCTAATTCTAATTCAAGACATTTATATGCTTAAACTAGTTATATTCATAGTTATGGATCTAATAAGGTTTATCATTCGAAGTCTGATGATTCTACAACCTTGATGAGACCAATAGGACAAATTTGGGTACCAAAAGCTTTGATTGCTAACCTATCTGGACCCATGAAGATCTGGGTACCAAAATCATTTCCTATCCAAATCTATTTTGTAGGAAACCTGCTTAAAGAGATCCTGTAGGAAGACCTGGTACTTGGACAGTGGATGTTCAAGACATATGTCTAGAGACTTCTCATGCTTTAAAATCTTAGTCAGAGTTGATAGAGGTTTTGTCACCTTTAGTGATAATTCTAAAGGGAAAATCATTGGCATAGGCCATATTGGTAACACTGACTCAGTATTAATTTATAAAGTTTTATTTGTTGATAGACTTAAATATAATATGTTAAGTATTTCTCAGTTATGTGATGATGGTTTTAATGTTAAATTTGAAAATGATTCTTGCAATGTTTTTAATTCTACACATGCTTTAGTATTTTCTGCCCTGCGAAATTAAAATGTTTATGCTGTTGATATAAATTCTTTAGCTAAGTAGAATATTACATGTTTAAATGCTTTTCATAAAGAGTCTTGGCATTGGCACAGAAGATTAGGACACTGCAATACACACTCTCTTAGAAAACATACTAGGAAGAACTTAGTTAGAGATCTACCCAAACTTGAGTTTCTAAATGAAAAAGTTTGCAATCCTTGTCAAAAGGAAAAGCAACATAAAGTTTCATTAAAATCAAAGAATTAAGTGCCAAATTCTCAACCTATCGAGTTGGTTTACATGGATTTATTTGGAACATCTAGAGTTTCTAGCTTAAATGAGAAGCACTATGTATATGTCTTAGTAGATGAAATTTCTAGATATACTTGGGTATATTTTCTATCTCACAAAAGTGAAGCTTGTTCTTACTTTGTTAAATACTCCAAATCTGTAGAAAACCATAGTGGACTTAAGATTAAAACTCTGAGAAGTGATCATGGCCGTGAATTTGAGAATCATGAATTTGAATTTTACTGCTCACACAATGGCTATAGTCACAATTTCTCTTCCCCTAGGAAACCTCAACAAAATGGTGTAGTAGAAATAAGGAATATAACTCTGCAAGAAATTTCTAGAGCTATGCTTAATGAGTATGATCTGCCTATTTATTTTTGCGATGAAGCTGTAAATACAACTTTTTATGTTATCAATAGAATCTTAATCAGACCTATTCTTAAGAGGACCACTTATGAGTTGTAGAACCATAGGATACCTAAAGTTAACTACTTCAAAGTTTTTGGCTAAAATGTCTCTATTCTTAATACTAAATACAATCTCGGCAAATTTGCATCCAAGATTGATGAATGAATTTTCCTAGGTTACTCTATTTCTATCAAATCATATAGAGTTTTCAATAAGAGAACCAAGTGTGTTGAAGAATCTATTCACATCATGTTTGATGAAACTGATCCACATGAGCATAAAACCTCTCTTGAAAATCGAGAAGATGATCTCTCTGTTTTGAACCTTAATGATAAAGACACTGGACCTATAGTTAAAACGTCTAGTTCTGGAAATTATCCAGAACATGCTTCTGTTGATACCCAACCTTTTGTTGAACCTGAAATTTCTAGCCCAACCTTTACTAGATCAACTAGAATTATAATGAATCATCTTTTAGATGTTGTTTTAGGAAATCTTGATAGAGGGACACAGACTAGAGCTTCTCTTAGAAATCAGGTAGAACATCAAGCCTTCTTGTCACAGCTTGAACCTAAACACTTTGATGATACTATTAATGATGAATTTTGGGTAATTGCTATGAAAGAAGAACTCAATCAGTTTGAATAAAATAAAGTTTGGAATCTTTTTGAAAGACCTAAGGACACTTTCACAATAGGCACAAAATGGGTGTTTAGAAACAAAGTAGATGAATCCAGAAACATAGTTAGAAATAAAGCTAGACTAGTTTCACAAGGCTATAATCAAGAAGAAGGTATTGACTATGAGGAGACTTTTTCTCCGGTAGACAGATTAGAAGCTATTAGGATTTCACATGCTTATTCTGCACATCTAAATTCCAAACTGTATCAAATGGATGCCAAGAGTGCATTCTTAAATGGATATACTGCTGAGGATGTTTTTGTTGAACAACCTCCTGGTTTTTCAAACCCTCATTTTCCAAATAATATTTTCAAACTATCAAAAGCTTTATATGGTTTAATGCATGCTCCAAGAGCATGGTCTGATAGATTAAGTACTTTTCTAATTTTTAAAGGTTTTACAAAAGGAATAGTTGATCCTAATCTTTTTATAAAACGAATTTCTAAAGATGTCTTAGTAGTACAAATTTAGTTGGATGACATTATATTTGGATCTTCAAAAAATTCTTTATGTACTGATTTTTCAAAAATGATGCAAAATGAACTTGAAATGAGTTTAATGGGTGAACATAAATTCTTTCTTGGTTTTCAAAATTTTCAAAATGATGATGGAATTATTTTAACTCAAATTAAATATACTAGATATATTTTAAAACGTTTTGGATTGGATAGCACAAAAAGTAGTGACACTCCCATGAGTACCACCTGTAAGATGGATCTTGATGAAAATGGTAAATCCGTTGATCAAACCACTTATAGAGGAATGACTGGAAGTCTACTCTACCTGACTGCTAGTCGTCCTGATATTATGTTTAGTGTGTGTATGTGTGCTTGTTTTCAAGAAAACCCTAAAGAGTCGCATTTAAATGCTATAAAGATAATTTTCAAGTACCTCACGCATACTCCCAATTTAGGACTGTTCTATCCCAAAGGACAACCATTTGAACTAGTTAGTTATTCTGATGCTGACATTTCTGGATGTAAGCCAGATAGAAAAAGCACCTCTGGAACATGTCATCTTTTTGGAATGTCACTAGTATCATGGTGTAGAAAGAAACAATGTTTTGTTGCATTGTCAACTGTAGAAGCTGAATACATAGCTGTTGTAAGTTTTTGTGCACAAATTTTGTAGATGAAACACACATTACTAGACTATGGATATCAATTCAGACATTTCTCAATATATTGTGACAACACAAGTGAGATTAATATTTCTAAGAATCCGGTTTCTCATTCTAGGAAAAAAAATATTGATGTAAGAAATCACTTTTTGAGGGATCATTATCAAAAAGGTTATATCACTTTGGAATTAATTGGTACTGAATGTCAACTTGCTGATATATTCACTAAACAACTAAATTCGGAAATATTAGACTACATCATACATTATCTTTGTATGGTTAATCATAAATGAATATCTTACTGTTTCTAAGTTACGATTTTTATGCTCACGGTCTGACAACTCACTCTCTCCCCGTGACCATATCAACTGCTCACTGTTTCACCGTGATAACTATAAAGTGTCTCACAGTGATGGCTAGTCTTCTGTCTCACCATGAGAAGTATGATAATTTTCATTATTTTTATTTTATTTTTACCTGTATCACCGTAATTTTTATTTCACCGTTATTTGATTTCCCGCGTGTGTGTTTTTATGATGTTTGACATTCCCAAATGATAAAACATAAGGGTTTAATTCAACTCTTTACCCAAATTCTCTGCTAAACTTTCTTTTCCCTCTCGCCTGAACATTTAGTGAATGCCAAGGATGAAGCGTCCATCTTCCCCCTCTTCTGAGAAGCACCGCTCTATGAAACAAAGGAGGATACAGATAATAGCGCCAGAAGGACCTCTAAACCCAAGCCTGGTAAGTCGTACAGTTGTACCGAAAAAAAGTGGTTTGCCCAGAATGGTTGTTGTCTAGCAGATCATTATTTTTGAAAGTTTTAAAAGAACAAGGATGGATTGAATGGTTCACTGGACAGAATAGACCGATTTACCCGAGGCTTGTATCTCAATTCTATCAGTATGTGAAGTTCTCTTTTGAGTTTGGAGAATACTTTTTGGTGACCAGCTAGATCGATAGTCAGAAGTGCTCTTTCTCTTCAATGATGTGGGCTGCATGCCTAAGAATTCCACATGAAGGAGTGCGTGAATATTACCAAAGAAGGGCCATAGCTGCTGAACTGGATGGGGAGACAAGAATTTTGTTCAAGTTTGTTCAGAATTTGGTTAGTCCAAGAAAAGGAGTTTTTTCTTTGAAGAAGTATTAGGATGTGTTCCTGATTCACCTGTTGAAGAATGGCCAAAAGATCAATCTGTGTAAGTATTTTATCAACCATATCTGTGAGCTAATCAAAGTAACTTCCAAATCCACCTCCCTGTTTTATTCAAGGATTATTTCATCTATGTTAGTCTCAAATGGAATGGTTGGACGGAATGAAGAAAAATTAGAAGACTTTGATTTCTGCCTATCAATGCCTATCATCATAAGGATTTATATTAGTTGGAATCCATTGAAAAAGAAATGGTTTGAGGATAGTGATCAACTGTATAAAAATTTTAATGCTGTTGACTATCCAAGAAGGCCTAAGAACCTTGCTGATCCTTGTTTGGAACCATATGATGTCGATGAGTACTCATAAGAAGAAGAACAAGATGAAGTAACAACTGAAGTTCCATCTAGAGAAGAATCGGTAATACCTCCAATGGAAATAGTTCCCGCTGAAGAGGAAAGGTGTGATATCCCTGCTGAAATACCTCAAGGAGAGGAAGTTGTTGTTGAAAAGGAAAGGGCTGAGGATCCATCAGTTGTTCTTCATGAGGAAGAAACTCATCCCAATGCTGCAAGCAAATTAGTTTTTCTTGGATCATAACAGCAAGTAACCTTTGAGGATGTTTTTGTTGAAGAGACTCTTTCTGTTGAGAAAGAATCAAGTCTGGAAGCATATCCAGTGGAACAATCAGTTCCTGAGATTATTCCATCTACTGAAGAAAGAATGGAAATTGCCTTTCAGCTGGCAAGGTAAGAATTTTCTAAAGAGGTTAGGGATGATCCTGTGGATCTTGTCCATGTTCCTGAACCTCAAGAATATGAAAGGGAAGCACAAGGTGAGGGGGAGGAAACTCGAAATCTTGATATAGTGGAAGCTGGATCTAGTGAAGCTTCTCAAACTTCTGTCACTTTCTCTGTACACTCTCAGTATGAGTTCCCAAGCATTTATGATGTGAATGAGTCACAACAAGTGACTGCAACTAGAATGGATCTTTCTTCTCTATTTCAACTGGAGTCCTTAGCTCATTCAGAACTAGAATCAGAGCCCCAACCTCAATCTGGATCAGAATCTGAATCTGAAGATGACTCTGACCCTCAACCGGAATCTGAGCCTCTACATTTATCTGCATCTTTACCTGAGATTCATTCCTTTGTAACCAAATATGATCTGAAAGCCTTTGGCGAGACTTTGTTAGCTAGTTTTGAGGAAATTGTCTCCACTCAACCTCGCCTAGTGACTCAATTAAGTCAATAATATGCATCAATTCTCTTGGAAAATATTATCTTGCATATTCAACAAAGGATGATCTGAGAAATTCAAGAAGTCTGAGTAGAGAATAAGCTTCTGAGTGCTGATGTTGCAAATATGAAAAGTATGGTAGCAGGTCTGCAGAATGAGGTATCTGTGAGATCAGAGCCTTCTCCTGTTTTTGCCCCTGCACCAACTGCTGTTTCACCTGAGTCTTCTAACTCCCTCCTTGCTAGGGAGATTTTGTCTCATGTTCATCCTTACCTTCTATATTTTGATGAAAAGATTGGAAAAAGGCACACGAAGATGCTGGAACTCATGAGAGAGCTTGTAGAAACTCTAAATAAGCTTACAGATGAATACACTAGATGCCTGTAAAATGTTCTGAAATAGCTCAAAGTTCTAACCGAAGCTGTCAAGGCATCACCTGCTTCTGGTCAGACCTCCACACCAGCTTTGGATGATTCTCTGCTGAGATCCTTAATTAAGGAAGAATTACAGAATTCCTTCAGTGGCTTGGATCTATCCTCTTTTTCAGAAGTAATTAAGAATAGTGATAGAGCATTGGACTTGGATAGGATCCATTCAAAGATAACCAATGATGCTCAACAAGAGATCTCAAAGAAAATAGATTTGTATCTTTCCTGGATTTTCTCTAAAAGTGACATGACAGATCACTTTAGATATCTTGTGGAATATCTGAGAATCCCTCTGACGACTGACACTTTTAATTCTCAAGTTCAGAATCTTTCAGAGTTCACCAGATTGCTGGACAGATTTCTGGAGAATAAGGGTGATTTTGAAAAGGCTATGCAGTATGGTGGTGAAATCATTACTGATTTCATCAATCTTTTGAAGGTGTATCTTCATGTGCAGAGTACTGATATAGTTGCTCGAGCTGCTGCACCCCTTAGACCTGAACTTCCTGCCTTAGCATCTAATACCATGACAGTTAGCCAAGCCCTTTCTCAGATCTGGCCAGTCTTTCTTGACCAACCTAAGCCTAGATCTTCTACTACTCCTACATTGGCTCTATCTATTTTTGAAGGTCTACCCTTACCCTCGTTTTCTACCTCTTCTATGCCTTCTTCTACTTCAGCACCCGCTCCTGCTGCTGATAAAGGCAAGACAAAAATGGATCCCTAACATGTTTACCTACTGTTTTTCTTTTTGATGGGAAGACATTTCTTGTTTCTAGTTTGTACTTCTCAGGTACTTTGTATTATGAATGCCTTGGTTAATGATAATTGCCGAATTTTATTTCCTTTTCTCTACTTTTTTATAATCCCAAAAGGGGGAGAAAAACCTCCAAGTATCAGTTCTATAATAGTATAAATGGTGGAGAAAAATTGCAAGTATCTGTTCTATAAGGTTTTTGCTCTGCTATTATCATTAATATTTCATATCTTATATATTCTGCCTATATGTGATTTGTGATCTTCAAAAAGGGGGATATTTTTGGACTCCTCATGTATTAATCATGTTTTAATGATCACAAATATCATTTCTATTAATTAATTTTGATCATCAGTTCACATCTTGCTAATTCTCTTTGCACATCATGTTTTTATAATAACAAATCTTATGGATGGTAATTACTATCTAAAAGTCTTATGCATGATCACAATTCTCTTATATATTATCTCGAATGATTAATCTTAACCCATATTCTGTATATCACTGTCTTAGTCCAAATACAGATATTTGTCTAAGTATGGACACACCGTGACTAGACACCGTGACACAGACACCGTGAAGGACTCACCGTGACCAGACACCGTGAACAGCCACTGTGACACAGACACCGTGAAGGACTCACCGTGACCAGACACCGTGACCGGACACCGTGACTAGACACCATGACCAGACACCGTAACACAGACACTGTGAAGGACTCACCGTAACTAGACACCATTTCCAGGATCACTGTGGCATCATTTCATAAGCTTTTGTCACTATTATTTTAAATAATGCAATGGTCATATTTGTTGTTTTTAATGAAATTAATGTTATTTAATGATAGTTGTCATCTTGACTGGAAATCGTATCCCGTACCTATGAGAAAGGAATCATTCCTACTGCTAGACATCATGGAATATAAAGAAAATTGAGCTGCATTACAGAACGCGCGCGCTTGACACCTCTCAACACATATAGTACAATACATGGACGCTCTGTATAAAACAGAAGAACAATCTGGAGCAAAACTGTGAAGAACACATTGCAGGATTCTCAAAGAAGCTCCATACATGAAATCCTACATTTCTGAAGAACACGCGACGAATCACGAGACTGTAGAACACAAGCTGAAATACGACACTCTGTTTTTCAACAAAAAAACCACAGAAGGACTCTAAAGCATTCCTACTCAATCCAACGAGTCCAGAGCTACATTGAAAATCATTAGATCCATTTCTAAACTCTACATCTCTTCTCTGTGATTCATTATTTACTTTTCGAGTAGTGTGGTGTAATCTGTATTTCTTATATACACACTGTCTCATGTACTGAATTGGAGGATATCAAAATCCTCACTCCAAATCTCGTATCACTTTTTTACCCACGTAAACTGTGGAAGAGGTCCTTGAGTGGCCTGAACTTTACTTTGTTTCCCACGTTAAACAGTGGTAGAGGTCCCTGTGTGGCCTGGACAGTTTTGTAAACTATTGTTAACCCCGATCCAGGGTGTGGATCAAATTTATATATATATTTGAGAGGACAAAGTCTCGACTTGAGAATGAACCTCTTGTTATATCTGTTGTGCAACTTTTATTTAAGTTTAATGTATACGACATATATCATATTTATTCCGCTGCTATTACTTTAAAATCCAAAATATTTTGAAGCTACTTTGACAGTTAGATTAGAAAGTGTTTACACTTATTTTAAATCAGTAGATTAGTTTCAAAAGTTAGTTTGATCTCGTGGTTAAACTAACTGAGATCTAATCAATCTTTGAGAAGCTAAGTGAACATTTACAATCTGTATAAATTCACTATAGTTTAACTTATTTTATAAATCGGGGGGTTTTTAAATAGACAATATTCATAACAAAAATTTTAATTGGAACTCAATTCACCCTCCCTCATGAGTGTCCACTCCGACCAACAATATGTATTAGGTTAAAAACTTGTCGAAATTATAGAGGTAGGAACTGTGAATTTTTATTACTGTGTCCTCTTACCTTGATATTGAGGATTTTTTGGAGGAGGTTTTAGTTCCTTTTGGGATATTGAAAAACCAAAAAAATAAATGTTTCTAGGTTTATTGTTATATTTTGGACGGAAACATGACCGTGATGTGAGAAAAACTGTATTGATTCAGGTTGTTTTTAATAGGGAGCATTTCATGATCTATGGATGAAAAATAATAATTTCTTAGGTGTGGATGTGAAATTATATGATGTATCATCACGATATTTGGAAAAGGTTGAGAGTATATATATATTTGGGGTATGATTTATGGACCATGTTATTCAAATCCAATATTTTCTACTTTGGGAGAGATGGTTGGCACAACATTTTAATTCTCATTTTTAGTAATATATTATGTTATATATAGTACCCATTGAGTTTCATCATAAGAATAAGTGAATGTGTATTAAGAGATCATATAGAATGGGTTATCATTGTAGCATAGTTATGGTGAATATATATCTCATGCGGTAGAAGAATTATATTTGAATGATATGATTTTTGTGGGTTGTTTTTATCAAAGGAAGATATTTAGGTGTTATGATATGTGTAGTGTGTCTTAATTCTATCAGGTTGAGTGGTTTGAGGTATCCTATTTCATGAATTTTGATCAATTTCCTTTCAAATACTATAGGGAACCATCAGTAATATTGTCTCATGGTTTATATTTTTTACTAGACTTTGGTGGAGAGAGTTAGGGAATATGGGGTGTATTTGTTTAGTCATAATCAATTCGAAGAAAACATGGGGTATATTTTTTAGAAATCATTATTGAAAATTATATTGAAATTTTTAAAAAAGGATTGTGTTAATGATTTCATGAAATAATACAAATCATTCTATTTCTAAATTTAATTATTCATTTAAATGGATGAGGGAATTTTTTTATAGGTTTGGATATATTTGAAATCATTTTGACATTGAAGGAGTAGTTGGAACATTTAGTCATGAGTGGGGAGGATGGTGAAACTATGGCATCTTATCTGAGAAGAATCTACCATTTTCATGAGGATTTAAAGAAAATATTTTGTTAGGTGGATCTGGTACTTCATCATGATGATTTTACCAGTAATATGCTGGTTATATTTGAGACATATCATCATAGAGTGTGATCTCATGGTGATCATGTTTGGTATATAATAAAATTCAAGAGATATAACTCAAGGAATATTTTTTCCACCTTTCCTATTCGGCTAAATGTTATTATTTATGTTCATATGAATCTTATGATCGGTATCTATTATAAGGGTCGAGATTACTCTAACCATTTTATCCATTCTGGTATGTTTCCTGGTTTGTGATTGGTTTCATAATACCTAATTTTTTTTCTATAATTATTCTATAAATTATAAAGTGGTTTTATAGTTTGATGAAAAGTTATTAGAATTTTTTAGAGTGGCTAAAATGATTATCTAAATTATATGATTTTATTTTTATGTTTTAAAATTACTCAAATTTTTTTGGATTCGTTTTACAATATTTACACTATATTAAAACACATTTATTAATTTTATTTTTATAAAAAAATGATATAGTTTTAATTAAATATGTAACATCCTATATGTAATTTATTTTTAGTTTGAGTAATATTGGTGTTTTAATATGTTCCGTAAGGGAAATCAATCATTTTATTGGAGAAATCCACTGCTTCATTGTTTTTTGAAAAGGTATTTCCTCCTTCCATATTATTACATAATGGTAAGATATATTTTTTACAGTCAAAGTAAAGCTAACCCCAACTTTCTCAAGAGTAATGAATTTTTTTTAAAAATAATTTATGAGTAATATAGAATTTATTGGGGTTACATAATGTTAGTATACCACTACGTTATGATATATGATATTAACAACACACCATGTAATGATAACCTATATTTTCCAAATCCCACTTAAAGTTAGCTAGTTTTGTAAGGAAAAAATGCTATGAACATTACCAAACATGTATATGATATGTATGGGTATGGAATTTCTACCTCAATTAAAGGTTAAAACCTAGTTACCCTTACTCAATGTGATGATTTAACATATTGGTAACTTCATTACTCATAATTTTATGTAATCTTCCACTTTTTTATTTTTACCAACCCTAAGAACTATTATAACTTATTTAAACTCATTAATTCATTTGGAATAATACTTTTGAATGATTTTCAACAAAAAAAATATTTACAAAGATTATAATTTATTCTCATTTAATATTGGATTTATAGTAAATACAATTGGGGTTTTTATATAGTGTAAATCTATTGTTTTCAAAAACAAATTGATGTATTTATTTGAAAAATACATGGCAGTCCTATATTAATTTCCTTTGAATTATCTCAATTTTTTTGTTATTGAACAAAATTAAAGGTGTCTTTTGAGTCTTCTAAATTGACTTGGAAACAAAAAAGTCAATGATTTCGTAATCTAGGAAGGTTAAGTTACCTCATTATCTTTTCTTTTTTTGGGTATAGTGTATAAGATTCTTCTTTTGAAGGTAGGGGTTCTCTGGACTTATTAATCTATCTTATATAATAATTATGATTTAATATGCATTTTTCTGATCCATCCATTTCAATTTTATTTCCTAAAATTATTCTGGATGATGTTGGTTAAAATTTGTTTATGGTTTTGGAGGAATAAGGGAAGTATTAAAATAAAATGTTAAAGATAGTAATAAATTAAGGAATAGGATGTACCAATCAAAAAGAAATTTGTATGAAAAAATGTACCGATATGTTTACTTATTATATGTTATTTCCACTGTTAAAACACTAGGATTTATGTTTCATGCTTTTATAATCATAGTGATAAATTTTATTGATATTTAATGATATTTATAATGTAATGTGGAATGAATAAATAAATAACAAACTAAATAAGGAAATTAGGGTCGGAAAATTAAATAATATGAAATATTGACTACATATATAAAATTTGTATTTCATTACAATGTCATTCAAGGTTCTTAGTTGATGATAATGAGTGAGTGGTTAATTTTATATTTATTATAAAATACTTGAATTTTGATAAGTATTTATATCATGAAAAATAAATTTGGATCCCTTGGAAATTATGGGTTTTGTGAAAATAATCTTGAAATTTAGAATTGAATGTTATAAAAAACACCCTAATTATATTTAAAATATGATATATAAAATAGCTTAAAATTAGTGGTTATATTAATTGCTGGTAATGTGGGGATGGATTTCATGAGAATTATGGGATGTTGTTATGTTGTGTTTGTGTGGTATGAGTTCCCCAAAAGTGATATAGAAAATTATTTACAAAGAAAGGGAAACTATATGGTTTGGGATCCTTAATAAACAATTTAATGAAAATGGGGAGTGTGGATAATTTTTTTATTAATTAATGTGAAAAGGATGGTCTTAATAAATTATTAATGTTGAAATTTTTTAAAATGAAATAAATAGTAAAGATTTTTTTAAATTGTTCCTGAATCATATTATTATTGATTGTGATGTCGTTTAAATGATTTTATGACCACTATTAATTTATGGGTGATAATTATGATGTGGAATAAAATTCAAGAAGTGGTACGAAGAAATAAAAGACGTTATGTAATGTTTCATGGGATATAATGGCCCATATTGGCTGAAAATATTCTAATGTCTATAAGACCTCAAAAATATTAAATATTCTCATGGGATATAATGGCTTTAGGGTTGTGTATATACAAAAGTTGTGATGGGAAATAATGAAAATTACCTTTGTAGTGATTTTTGTAGGAGGATGTGGGGGTTCCTAGTCCGAAGAGTACATTGTAGGGGGAATTAGGTTGATGATCTAAATATTCACACTGCTATACTATTGAGATGGGAATGAAATCAGTGGGAATTTTACAAGGATAGATGTAGTGTGATAGAATTATGTTGATTGCTGGAATGTGGTTGAGGAGGTAAATATATGGGATGTTGCGGATGTAGTTGTTGATAAATGACATGACGGTTGATGATATGGTGCTGGTGTTGACTAATACAAGAATCCATGTCTTTATGATGTGACTATCTTATTGGATCGTAACTTGATAGAGTGGGATAATCACTTTCTGATAGCATATGGATGAGATAAGTATAATATAGCCCTAGAGGATGAATTTTTTTGTTGAATATTATAGACTGCTTGGATTATTGTCTATGGAAGTTATGTTTTGTTTTTAATGTGGATGAGGAGTGGAAATATAATGGTGGACATGATTTATATATACTTCAGGTTTATCTCAGATACTGTGACCATTAGTATATTCCAACAGTATTGATGATCATATTTTAATAGTTTTTTATAGGGGTTGGCACTTGGATATCCTTGAATATTTATTTCACATAGTTGATGATCTCATTCGAGGGATAATCTTATGAGTACTCCCATGTTCTGACACAACTACGATTTTCTAGTGTTTTCATGTTAGATCACTAGAATAGATGTTACAATTTGGGAATCATATTTGTAGTTGTTAGTTGGCATGTAGTTTATAGTTTCTTTTATTTTATTCTATACATTTTACATGAATTTTGTGATGGGTTGGTTTGCTTCTCATATATTATTATATGGAGTTTTATATTTTTTGAAGGCCATTAACCAAATTTTATACTATCTATTGGGGATAATGCATCCCATATATGTGATTTTATATATACCTTTTCTGCAAGTCACCAACTTGGGGACCATTACGGCATTACCTAGGGTTTATTATCATCATTTATATATTACTGACATATGAGGGGTAGTTTAGGAAGTATGTGGTCTCAAAAAAATTGTGATATTAAAGAAGTCATGAGGTTATGATAAAAAGGATATATTACTTGATAGTAAAACTATAAAATATTGTATACTCTATTTTTTTCATTTGATATTTCTTAACAATCAAGGAATTCACATTTTAAGGTAGAAAAAAAGATTCCTATTTTGTAAAGGGAATATCATAACATTGAATTTTTAATCCATTTAAATCAGATTATATTCATAATATGATAATAGAATCATATTCTAGAGGTTGTATAAGAGATATAAAATGATCATCCTCAACATACATATTATAAGGTGTAGCTTTAGTTTCATTGTTCAATAAAAGGAAACATTTGGTGTACATTAATACAAATAATGTTGAATATGTATTGGATTGTTTGTTTTACATTTAGTTTTTATGATTTTAGCATTAAATCAATTATTATATAATGATATCTACTCAATTTCTCATTCATTGTGGTTGAAACACTTTCATTTAATTGTATAATAACCTGTCATATCACTCATGTGATAAGAAATATACATAAGATACCACTTTTTTCAAAATCATATATTAAATGGAGACATTAATATTTTTATTGGAACTAAAAAAGATCCTGTATATTTTTTACCAAGTAGTTACAATCTAAATAAATAAAAAATATAAAAAATAATGTTGGTATGATCATCTTTGAGATATTATCTCCCATTTTTTAAAATAAATTATTCTATCATGGAAAAACTCCTAGGGAAAGGAGAATAGGATTTTTTGTAGATATATTCTAATGTTTTATGCTCATACTACTTATATTCTGAATAAATATGGAATGAATAAAAAAATATACATCCACTAGAATATATCCTTTCTAAATAAAGTAGTTTTATTACATATGACATATTCTGAATGGGAATTTACATATAAAGTGACTAATTTTCAAAATTATACAAATTAGTCAAATCATTAATTTTTTTATTCATAAAATTATATTTCATTAAGAAGTTAAAACAATTGGAATAATTTAATATTTATGTAATTTATTTATCATTAAAATAAAATTATCTATTTTTATTCCCTATTATATATGTGATCTAACCATTAAATATTTTGGGAAAATGAATTCGGATAATCATGAATTCTTATATAAATTATATTCAAATTTGATTCTAACATGAATTTCTGTTGTGAGATACCATTAAATTTTTGTAAAATTCATTTTTCTTGATGTAAGTGGACTGTATTCATCAATGTGATAATTATGTATCCTTCCATTAGATGAGGGGATGTGGGTTGAAATAATCATACCAAAGAGCATATTTCTTAATCTTGGTCTCCTAATAATATTTATGCATATTTTTGAATAACATAGTAACACCACGTTTATGTAAAATGAGAAATTATTAGTCGTTTAAATAATGGGACATTCCATATTCAATTTATCAAACACTATAATAGATATGGAGTTTCTAGGATGATTACATATGGATTCATAGCTGATGCCTCAAGCCATATAATCTTAGTTGACTATTTTGAGGATGATAATGATTGAAAAATATGACTAAGAATATTCATATATGTAGATATATATATATATGATAAAATAAACACTAAAAATAATAGATCAGAATTGAATATTTTAGGTTTTATTATATTATTTATCAATTGGTGCTTATAAATATTTCCGAAATACATTTACCTTTGTAATTAAACCTTCCCGTGTTTTCTTATTCCATCAAAGAGATGTTTTCATTCACAAATTTTTAGCCTTGTTCTTTTAATTAAAATATCTAAAAACATTTATTTATAAAAAACAAAATCTATTGTAAATGGTCTTTCACAATGGTTATGGGTTCACATGTTACACCCTAGACACATACTTATAGATCTAGTGCTTTTAATATATTCTTTAAAGAAAACTATGGTGACCTAAAAATAAACATCCATCATTAAAACAGAAATAACAAACATTCAGTCACTTATATACCTAATAAATTTTCATTTCAATGTTTTAGGTAGTTAATAAAAAACATTAACTAATTAAACACATATCTTCCTGTCAAATAGTAATTTTTTTTTCTAATGATGTGTGTACTCAATTTTCAATTAAATGTCTTTAACTACTCTAAGAAACCATTAAAAATTCAAAAAATTTATAAATTTTATTTATAATACACTTCTTCATAACCAAATTAAATGGAAATATAAGAAGGTCGGCTCAAACAGTGGGTATTTAATAGAATACAACACACATTCTTAGGAAATTAACAATTCATGAAAAATGATATATTAATAATTAAAAATAAGAAATGCCACATAACTTATAACATGGTAATGATATATGCCATCAGAAAATATAATAATGTCAATAATTTGATGAAAATAAATAACATATTTTATAGTGGTGTAAATCAAAATATTGGAAATCTTAATCATATCATTATGACCTCATGCCATGATATTTTAATAAAACTCATAAATTTTACATGAAATACACAAGATATATTATCTAATGAGACCGACCAATAAATTGGGGGGATATATAATTCTATAAACCACAATGAATTAATTAATTTGGATTCATTAATCATATAGAGTAATAAAAAACAGTACATACCAAAAAATCATTAGTAATGAATATACATCCATATTAAAATAAAATATATACTAAAATTCAATATATCATATTTCAAAAAATTTATTAAATTCCTTGGTAGGAAACCTTTAAATTAAAACTATTTAATGTAAGGAATATACTGTTATATTGATAATATAATTTTTTTTAAAATTATCGATGTGATATATGATATATCAACCAATTTTATTAATATAGAAACGAATGGGAAAATTAATTTCAAATTGATAGGCCACATAACCACTAAGAAATATATGTTGTATAAACAAAAATAATTAATAAGATAAATTCAGTGTTAATAATTGAATGATATATACAAAAGAGAAATATCATTTAGTGTTTTATAATAGAATAAAAATGTAATCGAAAAAAACATCGTAATGGTTTTCTGTAATATTCATGGAAAAAAAACATGAATGTCAATTACAGAAATCTATATCGTCTAGTGAAAAGAGTTAGTTGAAAGGAATCATTTTAAATGAAATAAATATATATAAAAACAATATGTAAATTATGTTAAAAATATTAAATGGGATGTGGATGTAAAGAAATATACAGAATTTAAATAAAATCCCAATAGTTATTCTTTTAAGACATTATCCTTTATTATTAAACCAAAAATAATAGAAAATTGGGAAATAGATTTTATTTGAAAAATTAAGGATGTATGGAGATAAAGTTACACAAGTAAGAATAGTTATAAAATTGATTAAAGGTAGTCATATATGAAATGTTAAATTTGAGAGACTTTTTATATTTTTGTAATGAAATTAATGAATGAAATGTGAAAAAAAAATGTTAAAAGGATAAATTTTAAACAATGGTAAATAATGACAAAGGTAATATAATATTACATTAGGAAATAATATATGTCAAGATAATAGAAAATGTTTAACAATATATGTATTATGAAAATAGAGGAAATAGATTCTCGATAGTGAATATGGGATAATATTTAGTAAACATAAAAGGAACTACTTGACCGAATTATGATCCAAAGGTACGTATAATGTCAATAATAGTTATAAAACAAAAAATAAATATATAATACAATACAATCATAAGTTTTATTAATCCTAAAAAATAATTATGATGTTCAAGAATCAATTTTCCATCACATTGAATGTAAATTAAGTTAATAACAAACCTTATAACATTGGAAATGTATGAATAAAAAGTAATATAAAATATTTTTATTAACTTGAAATGATATTTACATTATTAAAAAGTAATTTATGATTCAAGAAATCAATAATTTAGTATTTTTACTATATAAAATTTAATTGGTACATATTAAGAAGAATGCCTCTAATGATTTAAATTGAGACAAAGAACCCTTACCTCTAGTTATGACTTTCGTAATGGATGACTTAAATATAATAAATTACAAAAGTTAATATATTTGAAACTCTATATAGATCCTTTTAAATTTATATTTTATTTTTCTGGTACCATTAAATATCTTATATCATTTATTTATTAAATTGCTATAGTTCTCTTTGACCATTTGTGTTTATTTAGTAAATTCATCTAAAAAATATTTATTATGTAGACCGTGGTAAAATGGGGTAGAAAAAAAGACTACCCTTCCTTATAACAATAAATAAATATTTTATTTATTATCATTGTTTATATTTTTTATAGTTGAATAGGTTGTAAAAACAATCTCATATTAGGAATAGTTTTTTGGTGTATACATTTTAGGTGGTTAAACATATTATAAAATTTATTTTTATTAATATCCATATATTGACTAATTTTTTTAGTAATTCTAATTATTTAGTAATTATAATTTATTAATTTAATTTAATTTTAGAACTATCCATGAATGAAATAAATGATAAATTAAATATATAATTTATAAGGTATCAAATCCAACCATAACATGAGGGAAATTTAAATTTTGAAATGAATAAGAGGGATGTATAAAATGGTTATTACATCAACATAATGACATTTAGGCATACTAATGACACTGATTTCATTATATTATTATGATTAAATAATATATCAACGATGTGGAAGATGATTGTGACTCGAAATTACATGGTTAAAAAAATTATATTCCACCTTTGATATCCCCCTTTAGACAAATAATCAAGCCTTCTTCGATGTGTCTTTTAGTGGTATCAAAATCAGTAGGACATGATAAAATGGGGTGAATGGTTTTTTATAAGATTTTCGTTGATC
Organism: Viscum album; assembly: GCA_963277665.1. Lineage (NCBI taxonomy): Eukaryota > Viridiplantae > Streptophyta > Magnoliopsida > Santalales > Viscaceae > Viscum > Viscum album. Next base: position 302,651,572 of record OY728153.1, on the reverse strand, counting down.
ATTGATTCATTATGTGTGAGGACAATTAGGGTGGTGAATGATAGAATTTATATGTGAGAGGTGTGAAATTTTTAAAAACAATCATTCATTAATGTAAAAAGAGACGTCAAAATAAAGGAAAGTGGATCCAAAATTGATATTTATATTTTAAATGATATGTTATGATTATCAAATACCTCACCCACTCATTTATATACGATAATTAGTCATGTCTAGACACATTATATCATGATTTATCATTTCTATATAAATTTATTTTTTACGCCAGTGGCTAATTTTTTTTCTTGGTAACATATTTTTATAATCAAAAAAGAAATTTGACTTATTGAATAATTTTTAAACTATAATTAAAATACTAAATTATTGTAATATCATTTAATTTATAAAAGTGATAAAATTTAATTTTTAAATGTAATAACACAAAATGTGATTTTTAACAAATTTTAATCTTAATAATAAATTAAATTTGTTTTACCTCACTGCCATGTAAAAAATATTTAATTTAGTGTTAATATGTTTTTTGTTTAATATCTATAAAATTCATTATATTTATTATTAGAATGTTATTAATTCTTTTTTTCACTTAATATATTGTAATTTTCTTCAATAAATATATATTTTAAAAAAGAAATGATTTTACAACTAACTTTTAACACTAATTACATAAGTGTTAATAATAAATCATTACATTAATGTTAATTATTTTTTTAAAATTGATTATAAAATTATATTTTACATAATGTACCAATAATTAGAACAAATATGAAATTAATAATTACTTGTTCATTTCATTCTATATTATAATTAAAAAAAACTTTCTAAACATCCCTTATTATCTAAGTGTAAGATAAGAAATTATTAGAGTCATGGGTGGTTATTTAGTTAGAATGGATCTCAAAGATATTTCTATTTTCTTGAAATTCTATAGTATATTATTTTTCTCGACATGTATGTTTTGACAGTTTTGTAATTATTGGTGGAGGGGAAATCCTATCAATTATTAATCATTTCCATGCATGGGAAAACATGAATTCTACAGAAGAAACCTATTTTATGAAGAATGTTTTTTCATGTCTATATAAATTTAATAGTAATGTTATATGTATTTATAATATATAATTTAATTTTTAAATTACATACTTATAATTATAAAATATTATTATACCAAAAATCATTTTATTTTGATGTTGTATGTGGTATAACACATTCTTCATATTATTTATTTAGAGGAAACAACATTCTATAATATTATGTTAATACATTACACCCCCATTAAAATAATAATTTTTTTAATATAGTATTTCTCTTGTCAATAAGGATTTCATTTATATATGAATGTCTCTGGAAAGATTATTCGTAAAAAAAACTCGAAATAGTTCTTAAAGAACTATTGAATCCTACAACTCTTATCACCATGGAGCGTCAAATCAGCTTTGTATTTAGGTCTTTTTTCACCAAGTGATTATTGAGTTAAAACCAAACCAAACTCTTTCATGGTAGTTACCCCATTATGAATCATAACAGGGGCTTGTAACTTAAATTTGTGTTAAAATAGAAATATTTATTCTAGGAAACCATGTTCATTTTACTTTACCAAACTTTTCATATGTTATCTAGTATTTATATATTTCCATAGGGTTTCTACAAAAGTATTCTTTTACTAAAAAATCCTAAATTTCTTGTGATATTTTTTTACTAAATTTGAAATCCAAATTAATAGAAAATTATGATATATGATACCATCTTAACATTTAATCAAAATAATATAAAATAAGATACCATTCAATATTTATCTTAATAATATATAATCCTTAATATATTTTAATTTTTTTCTAACATAACATAAATATCTATGATATTTAATTATATACCAACCCTACATGATACCTGTAATGACCTAGACCTTTAAAGTATAATAGATTCCAGAATAAATTTTTGTTATATAATATAATCATTATACACATTTAACATATATAAAATACAAAAAAAACATTATTTAATTATTTAAAATGATGATATTGGTGAAAAAAAAAATTAAAATTCTAAACATTTTTATGAAAAAAATAATATTAATAAAAGTAGTATATATAAATTCCAATCCTTACAGTGTACTAGAATCATCTCCCATTCTACTAATAGTATAGAAATGAAACTAAATAATATAACTACAATAAAAATGTTATATATTTTAAATGAGAATCATTGAGAGGTATTTATATTAAAAATAATGGTGAAATTATGTTGTATTTATATGAGATAATATGACCATTAGAAAAGCAACCTATCCATTGGGAATAGTAACCTAACTATTAAGAATAGTAAAATGATTGTTAGAAAAAAATTGAGTTCCAAACAATAAAATGTAATATAATTTGTTTTTAATCATTTGAAATTTATTTAAAAAGAAATATTATAATTTTATAAATTTAATATTTTGATTGATAACCAAAAAAATTAAGCACAATATTTAATATAATGTATTTTGAGGTATCTTATAAAAATAAAAATTAATTATATTGAAACATGAAAGTAAATACATTATTAAAATATTTAGATAAAATTATTTCCATTTTTTAATATTCACATCTAAATTTTCTGTATGTGTTTTTCTTGATGTCTAAAATACATTAATTTTTAAGAAAAATGTAAAAAATTAAATTATTTCATAACATATGTATTTTAAATCACATCATTCATGATGATATAATTTCTTAATAAATTTTAAAAAAATTAAATTTACATAAAAAATATTAAATATAATAAATGATCCATTAAAATATATTAAACATAGTTTTTCAACATTAAAATAATTTTCAAATTCTACTATCAAAAGTGTTCCCTTAAAATCAATATTTCATTTATTGCACATTTTGTATGAAAAATTAGTGAATTGATTATAAAAAGGTCAATAAAGTGATAAAACCATTTTCATAATTTATATATGATTTTTTTAGTAAGATCACTATTATAATATTTATCTTTTATATACTATTTTACTCAATGTCTCAGTCTAAAAATAACCTTTTCATCAAATATAAATAACCCCTCACACTACCCTTGGAGAACCACTCCTACCTCACTTAAAAATAATACAATATACCAAAATCCTAACTATTATTCATCTTATAATCCATAGGTATGTTCTAATGTTAATTAACTACAATCTTCATGGGATTTTTTTCAAATAATTGAAGCAAAATTGATAAGAAAGGTGTGTTTTTATCAAATATTCTTTTTTGTTTTTCTATTCTATTTGTCATCTAATCTATCATAACTCTACTAAAATAATATTATAATAAATAATTTGTATTATAAAATTATATTAATGATGTTATACGAATTAAATATTTATATCTATAATGTAATTTTATTTTAAAATTCCCATACCTCCTCCTTGGACAATTTCCCTTTAATGGCCAAACAACTATCAGTGAGGACATTTCCAATTCCTTCCTTATCACCAAAATTATTGTTATTTAGAATTAATTTATTATTATATATAAATTTATAAATAAAAATATTAAAAATTCTATTTGTACATCCAATAAAATATAAATTACCTTAAACAAAATAACAAAATCAATGAAAAAGGGGAAATTATTAATGAAAACATAACATTAAAAAATTTACATTTTAATGATTTTACTAGAGATATGTAATACAATGAATATAATATAAATGTTGTAAAAAAAATTCATAACTCACTTATGTTTAAAATTTTTAATAAACCCGTTACTATTATTATAAATTTGGAAATGAAAGGAAATAATGTGGTATTTATAGTAAGGAAATTTTAATACCCAACTAAATATTTAAGGATTATGATTTATTTCACCTTGTTTTCATTATAGATATTCCAATAATTTCAATAAAACTCATTTTAACTGTACCTCCCCTTTTAATTTATGATATACATGTTCCTACATTTCCTAAATTATTTTCAAGCCAATTACAATTATTTTTCAAAATGATATTTTTTACAAAAAAACCATGGTTATATACTCTTGAATTATATCATAATCAAAGGAAAAAATATATTAAGAAATTTATAATATATAGTTTTCTTTTGAAAATACAAAACGTTATTCTTTTTCATTAGATATGTGAAATCCTTTATGAAATCCATTCCATTACATCAACTCATTTGATTACAACAATTGGTATACCTTCTATATAGAATGCATGATTTAAGAGAAGTTTTTATGTGATGAGTGGGACCAAACTTATATAATCCTCCTGTGAATATGATAACGTGATATATATAATGATAATCTATTTATTATATATGAACATAATGTTCTATTAATTCATCAGTACTATGATATGATTTATAAAGATATGTATTTCCTAAAGAGGATGATAGTTTTGTGAAAACTATATGTGGCATTTGAACACTATGTTACAATATTTCATTACTATTTATATTCCATATTCCATTAATTTATAATTTTTTTCCTCATTATGTTGATGATGATCATATGTTTATGATATGATGACGTTGATTATGATCTATAATGTATTATTGATTCATGTCCCCTATTCACCCCTTACTATGATTTTAACACACCACTTTATTTAATTAATATCCCCAAATCCCCGCATGCACTAATAAGATGGTGATAAATTTACAAGGATAATGGAGAAGAAATTAAATAACATTTTTTTATATAATGGTTATATATTATCTTAATTTACCTAAGACACCATTCCGTTGTATCCAAGATTGTATCATTATTCTGTTTATTATATTGATAAATGTTGCAATAGTCTTGTAAGGAAAATTTTGGATTTTATATTTTTTAATAAATCACAGTTTAGTATGATTTTCAATTAGGATTAGAAAATGTTCGTAAAATCCATAAGTATTAGTATATGTATTGATAACCATACTAGATGAATCAATTCTGAATAAGTATTATCATAGTGATCACATAATATATGTCTTCAGAGTTAATTTATGAACAAAATTAATTATTTATTCATGATTAATAGAATTTAAATTGTATCAAAAAAACATTTCTTGGGGATAAATCGTGGGAATGTGGATATACCAGAATAAACATCCTATATGGGGGACAAAGAAAGGATTAGCTAAATGAAATCCCTAATGGTATATGAGGTGGTGTTCAATACATCATGGATGTTATGAACCAATTGTCTATAGATATGAGTAATAACCTGATCCATGTGAAATTCCACCAACACATACTAAGGGGAAACTATCTATCAAGTTTTTTATGAAGCAATGACCACTATCATTCTATGGGTCATCCAATACACTCATTTTAGCATAGTGTGTCAATTTGTGGATATGATCTTTCTAATGATTTGTTGTTAAAAGAAGGTTAATGTGACTCCAGTCATATATAGGTCATATTTATTATTGGATTGATGGTGTTTTTGTTATATAACACCCAACTAATGGATCAAATGGAGGTGATGGAGTGTGAAGAAATTAAGAAAAAAACTGTTAGTAAGTAATTCCTTAAAACACATTGAACAAAGAAGGAGTGATAATTCTTATTGATAAAGAAAATATAATGATGAATATATCAGGGTATATAAATAAAACCACAATATTATTGGGAGATATTATATAGAATTTTCTATAAAAAATGATTGAAAAATAGATAGATTCATTAGCTATTTCAAAAAATCATTTTAAAGGATCTGTGTATCTGATAATTTTAGAGTTTTGTAGAAGTATTTGAATGTTCTCTCTTGGTAAAAAAGGATTTTTCAAATGGTCCCATGGATTTGATAGAAGAAGATAATTATATAGTTTGAAGCTTCTTGTTCAAATGAATAAGTAATAAATAGGTTACATCCACCCAAAAGTCAAAAAAATGGGAGGATACATCAGGATAATTACTGGAAAGTGGTGGAGGAATTTATTATGTATAAGGAACCTACCCTAAAACATTAAATAATCTTGAGTTATAGAAAATAACATACATCCTTAAACATTCATTATCTTTTCAGGTTTATATTTTTAGAAAATCATGACATAAAACACACAAAACGTCCCATAATCATTTATATAGATATTACTATAAGAATATCCATTTTTTCCGAAATATAAAACATTTAAAAAGAAACCTAATTTCATGGCCAAATAATAATGATTATTAAATTTTATTCCTTATTTCTATTACATATCCATATAATCTATTAAAAGAAATTAAAAACTTTGGAAGCGCAAAAAATTATCAAAAACTATATAAATAATGAAATCGTTAGTCAAGTGTTAACATAAAACCCAATAAAACTGATTTTATAAAAACCCATTAGCATGAATGAAAACATCATGTAGTTTAATTGGGGAATATTTACCTTATCACACTTAAAATAACCCATACACATGGAATAAACATTGGTTATACTTCCATCTCCAGTGTACCAAATGCATTGGAGAGCTATAATGGGGATCACCAGTCATATCATGACCTATAATGGGCTCAACCCAACAAATAATGACCTATAATGGGATCAATACCAAATAAATATATATTAGGAACAAGTCATAGTAATAAATTATCATGAAATTATGAAAATCATCTATTATATATATATATATATATAATATTTTCGAATTTCATTAAACACACTTTTAAAAGGTTTTAAAAAGGAAAGTCCATTAACAATATAATTGGAGTGATAATTAATAGAATGAAATGGATATGTGAATACTCTATAAATACACAAAATATGATATAACATATAAAAATTCACATACAATAATCTCAAATAAAATATAATGAATAAAATAGATAGTTAACCAAATAAATGTAAATTAGGTTATGAATTCCCTTACATTGGGTCTTTCTGACATCAATTATGATTATAACACCTATATAATGGTTAAAATAGTAATATTAATACATTATATAATCATAATAATATTTATAACACCTCATATGATCATTTTATATCATTATTCTACTCATTAATTTATAATATTTAGTTCTTTCCATTGGTTCAAGTGCTTTCTTTACATGATTTCCATGGTCGATTCGTAATTGATTTTCCTGTCAAAGGGATGAGAAACTCAAGAAGTGAAATGAGGTTTTATTAATAATTTTATTTAATATTAAATTATTCCTTTAATAATTTATGTTTTATTGTTTTTTGATTAGTCATTAGACAAATCATTAGTGATAATCATTAGTTTATTTCGGTGAATTTTGATCATTGTGAACTACTTTTTTTATCAATTATTTGTATTCATAATCCGTGGTTCTAGAACATAATATGTAATATAATATTTATAATAAATATTTATATACCCATAATAATTTATTTATGAAGAATTTCGAGGGATGTAAATAAAAATTAAGACACACCGTCCAGGATGTCGGTAAATCGACACATCCGAGATGATATATTTTTTGTATTTAGAATAAATAGAATAGATGAAGAGTATTGACAATGAATTTTTCTATAAAAATAATAAAAATATATAATATATAATATTATTTATCTTTAATTCCTCTTGGATAAGGGGAATAGAATAGAGGATGAGAGATAAAAATAATTGAAAAGAAAACACAAGAAATTGAAAGAGGATTTTTTCCTCTGGATCTCTTCTCATTGGGATCCTCTTTAAGACCTTTGGTATTGGCCTTTTTGTGAGTCCATCTATTCTTGGAGATTATGGAGAGAATTTGGAAAATTATTGGGCTTAATTTATATAATTCACAATTTTTGAGAGGTGTGATATGAAGTGGGGTTGAGGGTTGAATTTATAGCGTAGGAGAGCTGGGATTTTCTGTTATTTTTTTAATATATAATTATTATTTTTCTACAGGACAAGAAATAGGGATGATTAGAAGTCTAAATATATTAATAATTCCATTTGATTTCGAGATAATTTAGATTTACATCATCCATGAATCAAGCATGATGAAAAAAATCAATTATTTAGAACATTTCTTAAATTGTGGAATATAACTAATCACAAAAAATGCATGAATTTCATAAAAATCCAAAAAAATCACCCAATAATTTTTTTGATATCTACAATTAAATAATGATCCCCAAATTTCCAAAAAAAGTTTCTAAATATGATAAATATAATTTTTAATTTACATATTAATTTATTTGAAAAATTATAATCTTAAAAAATAACCCATTTTAAATACCTCAAAAAATTAATCATGGTCTCATAAAATTATCTGATAAAAAAATAAAATCAAATAACATTTTATGATTAAATTAAATGAAAATAAATTTTCATTTAAATTATTTAATTAATTAAGAAAATATAATTAAATATTTTTGATTTATAAAATTACCAACAGTAATATAATGATGATATTATCACTTATAAGATGCCTTTTTAATATACCTTCATGGGTGAGGTAACTATAAATTTATCCATTATAATATTCATAAGGGTAAAATTACTATTCCAATTGGTATGTTACTATTCATAAGGGTATGAAACTATTCAACAAAAATTTTATTGGTCCTATCAGAATCCAAATAACTTACAGGTCACAAATCTTTATGTCTGTTATTTGGAATTCAAAACAAAAAAGAAGAAAAATTATTCTTAATGACTTGTTTTTAACTACCTTTTTTAGAAAAAGTGTTTCTTCCTATAGAATTAGTGTTTCTTAAATTATTGGTGAAACCTTAGTGGGTTACATTCTCAACACCTTCTTAAAATTGCACCCTCAAAATTTTTATTTACTTATTAAACAAGTGAGGATATCATTCCCTCATAGCATTTTTATATTCCAATGTTTCTTCTTCAACCATGTGGTTTCTCTACAAAACTTTTATCTAGTGGATTATCTTATTCCGCAATACATGATCGATATTATCATGAATCTGAATAGGTCTCTCTTCAGAAGAAATGATCTCTTCTTGATGAACTACTTATATTCTCAAAACATGAGATGAATTTCTAACATGTTTTCTCAACTTAAAAAAATGAAAAACATTTTTTACTTGAGGTAAACTCAGAGGAAAAGATACTATATAGGCTATTGGTCAAATATTTATAGAATTTCCTAAGTTCTTATTAACCATGGACATAAAATTACTTTTTTACCAAAACATATAATAGTTTTCCAATGAGATATTTCATAAAAAAATTATCACCTAACTCGTATGAAATTCTTTTCATGTTGTTATTGGCCTATCTCATTTGTCTGGTCTGAGTAGTCCTCATGTATCACTGAATCATCTAATTTTTTTTCCACTTCCTCTAAAAATATTTTCCCCATCAAATTTTCCCCAAAAATCCTCCCAAAATGATGGTGTTCAAAATATATTTTCATATAATGCTTCAAAATCTATCATCTATATATTGGAATAAAAAATGTTATTATAAGGAAAACCAACTAAAGAAAGATGATGATCCCAAATTCCATAGTAGTCCATTTAAAACCCTTGAAGCATATCCTCCTATATCAAAAAATTGGTCTCTTAGAATATCCATCAGATTGAGAATAAAAAGTATAACATAAGTTTAATTCTATTCCCAATGACTTTTGAAGGCCTTTACCAAATTTAGAAGTGAACCTGGGATCACAGCTAGATTCAATGGAAAGAGGAACTCCATATGACCATAAAATCACATTGGCCTACAGTCAAGAATGCTTATCCAAATACATTATCTCTCGAATTTGAAGGAAATGTGAAAATTTATTCAGGTGATCAACAATAACCAAGATTTAATTGTTTCATTGCGATTTATTCGGTAGTCCCAAAATGAATTCCATGGATATATTTTACTATTACCAATCATGAACTGGTAAGGTTTGAAGCACCGCCTTCAGTAACTTTAACTCTTCATTAACATATTAAGACTTTAATCATTTCATGGAAAAATCTACAATATATCTTTTCATTACATCCCACCAACAATACTCTCAAAGATCTCATTACATATTCGTATTTCCAAGATTAACAGAAATCGTAGAACTGTGATATTCACATAAAAATTATTTCTTCATCTAAGAATCACAAGGAACACATATTCTCTTTCAAAATTGAAAAAACAATCCTTATCAAGATAAAATTTTAAAAACATACCCATTGTAACCTATTATACATTTTTTTGTTATTCACTATGTTTATTCGAGGATTTCATAATTCTATCTATCAAAGATGACTTCACTGAAACCTAAAACAAAATAGAGTTATTTTTTGAACTAAAAAAATCCAAGACAAAATTCATCAAATCATTAACCATATGGTCACGTTCCAAACAAGTAATGGTTAATGTGTCTTTATTTTCCTCACTTAAGTCATTAACCACTCTATTTTTTTTCTAGGATAGTAATGAATCATGAAATCATAATCCTAGATTAGTTCCAACCATTTTCTCTTTCTAATGTATAATTCCATCTGAGTAAATATATATGTTGAACTTATTTGGGAAGTATATATTTCACATTTACCTTTATAAAAATGTTACCTCTAATTATTTAATGAGAAAAAAACAATAACTACTTCCTAATCATGTGTAGTGTAATTTGAATCATTTGGTTAGATCCGATGTTAAGAATAAGAAATAATATGATCACTCTTTTTGAGAACAAAACCAAGTCCCTTTAAATAAGAATCAATGTCGAATAAAAATTTACCACTAATGCATGGAAGTTTCAGAACTAGAGAATTCATCAATATTCATTTAAATTATTCAATCAAATCCTCCCATTCATTTATCTAGATGAATTTAAATATGTTTTTACTTAACATAACCATTGGTCTAGATAACTCTGAAATGTTTTCAACAAACCTCTGATAATAGCCTTCCAATATTAGACAACTATGATTTAATGTGATATTTGTGGGTATTGTAAATTATTCAAAAACTTTTTTTGAGTAGGATAACCAGTTATTCCAACTTTAGAGACAATGTTACAAAGGAATGAAATTTGTTGTAGCCAAAATTATCACTTCCAAAATTTTCTATATAGTTTATTTTCATTGAGTTTTTGAAAAACAATCCTAATATTCTTTTCATTATCCTCTTTACTATCAGAATTTATCAAAATTTCCTTATTCAACACATCCACAATCATATCCAAGAACTCATGAAATATTATATTCCTAAGATCCATGAATACAGCAGGTGCATTAGGTATCCCAAATGCCATAAATACAAATTAATAATAACTATATCTAGTATGAAACATAGTATTAGAGTGTATGCATCCTTTACATTCAAATGATGGTAACCCGACATCAAGTCAACCTTCCAAAAATGTTATTCTCTTAGGAGCTGATAAAAAAATCATCGATATGAGGTGATGAATACTTTTTTTATTAATGAAGTTATTCATGGCACTTTAATAAATGAAAAGTCTCATTGAACTTTATTTTTTAAAAAACAAGACATGATCACCCCATAGTGATGTTCTATGTCGAATTAAGGCTTTATCTAATATTTACTACAACTATTTTTTTAATTATAGTAGTTCTATTTGATCCATTCAATAAGGGGGTTTAGAAATTGTATTATCATTGTGAACTAATTGAATTGTAAACTCAGCCTCTTAATCAGAAATAACACCATAAAAATCGTTAGGTAAAACATCCATGTATTCATTTAATAATGGGACAACGTTATTCTTGATAGTTCCCTTATCTTAAAAAATATGAACCAGATATTGTGAATTTTCATATAATATCAATTAATTATCATCCGGATATTTTATCAATGGTATTGGTGGATTCATGTACGGAAACAAAAAATATTTATGAAAAACAACTTCTTTTACTCTGTAATCCATCTTAGCATGACAAAAAGAAAGTTATTCCATACCCAGATTAACTTCAGACTCCACTATAGGCAATATAATATGGTCCTGTAGAAAACACATTCTATAGAAAAAGATAGGTAGATTCTTATAATTATAATTTTATATAGTATTTCTTCCATGTGTTTTTATGACGAGTTATAGTTTCAATTTATGTGGTGGAATTCCCAATATTGGAAAAAAATTCTCAAAAATGAAAGAATATATAGACCACAAATCAAAAAACAAATTTGTGGAATCTATAAAAATAACAAATGTACATGATACCACCTCATTTTATAGAATTTCATCTACTGAAGTTGTTGCAATGGATTTTTCCACACCCTTCTTCTTCCAATTTTTTTATTTATTACCTCATTGACTCGATTCAAACACACATTATAAAAATGACCCAATTACATGTAGTTAAAAAACCTCACTATAATCATCTCGTTATTTTAGAATCATTTTCCTTGCACTAATGATATTTGTTTCCCAACATTTCACATCGGTATAATCTCTTAGAATTTAAAATACATACACCATGATTCTTTTAACCATAGTTTTTACAAGAAGGGAGATTTTTTTTCTTACCTCCATATTTTTTTGATGAATTCATACCCAAGCCTACCAACATGACCTCTTCTTATTCTTTTCATCCTGAGGCATATATGTGTCCAAAAATATATCATATCCTTTTCATCACAATGAACAAGTTTCTCAATGATTTCAAACACTCGTGAAGACAAACCACTTCGTATAAATGGTTTCAAACCAGAGTAAAATATTTTAATTTTTCTTTGTAAATACTTAGTAAAATTCAGTCATACCTAGAATGTCTTGTAAATTTGGATTCAAATGATTCCATAGAATAATTATTAGTCAGCTTCATATATATGAATTTATTCTCTATTCTGATTCACACTATTGAAAGAAAAATATTATTCTAGAAAAAGACCCTTTCAATAATCATATTCTAGACTACCAAGATCATCTCTTTATCTCATATTCTTAACAAGTGACCATGCTTGATTGGATTAAACATTAATATAAAAACTAGATAGTGTTAACTTGTGATGTTATAAACATCCCATGACATTAGATATCTATTTCAGGGTATTGATTCATCCTTTGGCAATCACTGGATCTTTGGTTCCACAAAATTTTATAGGACGTTTCCTCATAAAATGCTCCAAAAAAGACATGTTTCATAATTGTAGGTCAGGGTCTTCTCTTGAATGGATACCAGCACAATTATTTCATGATTCAACTGATCTATTACTATCTCAAAATACTTAGTTATAGTTCCCACCATTCCAAGCTATAGATTCAGATTAATATCAGTTTCTTGTTAAATTCCTACTTCAGTTTGTCTTTTTGTTTTATTGGAAACAATTATGAATTTACATAGCATAGTGTAGAAACATGGTAAAATTTAAATTTTCTATCATTTCAAAAAAAAACATTTATGATATTCTAATAACATTTTCCTAACTCATTATTTTTTCTAAACCATCCTCTGATACTAATAATAAAGACATGTCCTTAAAAAATTATATATTCTTGAGTTTTAGACAAAAACATATATTCTCACACATTTAGGATCTTTTTAAGTTTAGAGTTTTATTAAATTATCACATAAAATATACAAAACATTCCATATTTATACATTTAGATATTACTAAACTAGTATCAATTTTTTTCCAAAATATAAAACATTTCAAGAAAAACATAATTTCTTCGAAAAATATTCCTGACATTTAAATTGTCTTCCTTATTTCCCTTAACCATCCTTATAAACTATAATTTTTTTAAAAAAATTTGGATGACCAAAAAAACTCAATAAGGGATATAAATAATGAAATCGTCAGTCATGTGATAATATAAAACCCAATAAAACCCTTTAAAAAAACTCATTAGCCTGAATAGATACATCATCTACATTCCATTGGACATATTTACCATATCAATATTAAAATCACAATTTCACATGGAATAACGATTCAGTCAACTTCTGTATCCCGAGTACCCAATGCATTGGGAGTCTATAATGGGGCTCACATGTCATATATTGGGCTATAATGGGATCAACCCAAAATATCTTGAGCTATAATGGGATAAACCCAACATATCGTGAGGTATAATGGCATCAAACCAACATATCATGAGATATAAGAGGATTAATCCAACATAACTATGTCCGAGTAACATATCATAGAAATAAAGCATCATAAAATATGAATAAATCACTCATTCTATATATATAAAAAACAATATTTTTTAATTTCATTAAAGAGTCTTTTAAAATTATTCAAAAGTAATGATCCTTACAAAAATAATCAAATTAATAATTTATAGAATGGATGGTATGTGTGTATAAACTATAAATACAGATTTCAGAACATATTATAAACAAAATTTCATCACACAAATAATCTCAAATACAATAAAATTAATAAATTAGAAGGATAACCCATATAACGATAATTGGGTTATGAATTCCCTTACAATAGAATCATCATACAAAAAATGTGTTTAACCTTCTTGTATAATGATTAAAAGAGTGTTATAAATACTTTATATAAGCATTAAAACATTTATAAAAAATTATATGATAATTTTATATCATCATTCCAATAATTAATTTATAATATTTTGTTCTTTCTATTAATTCAGGTGCTTTATATACATGATTTCTATGGTCGATTTTTAAAGGATTCTTATATCGAATTGAATGTAAAATCTAGAAGTAAAACCATATTTTATCAAAATGAGTCCATAATATGAAATTATTCCAGTAATTATTTAGTTTATATTGTTTGAGGATGAATCAATAGATAAATCATTAGTTATAATCATTAGTTTATTTGGATGAATTTTGATCATTATAGACCGCTATTGTATTATAAATTATTAGTATTATAAACACAGGTTATAGAACATAAAATAACATATAATATGTATAATAAAATATAATGTTACAATATTAACGATTTTATTAATTGAAATGAGGAATTAAAGGAAAATGAAGACATATCGTCCCTAATGTTTGTAAATTGACACCACATAGACAATTTGTTTTGATTTTAGAATGAGTGGAATATGAGAAGAAATATTATGAATAATTGTTCCCTAAACAGGGAAAAAATATAAAATATATATGATAATAGATCTTTCATGCCCCTCAGATATGGGGAAGAGAAGAGAGTATCAGAAAAGAAAACAATTGAGAAGAAGAAACAAGAAATTGAAAGAGGATCTTTACCTCTTGATCTCTTCTCATTGAGATCCACATTAAGGAGTTTGGTATTGGACTTTTGGTGATACCAGTAGGTCTCGAATGCGGGGAAGAGCCTTGTGAAGAATATTGGTCAGAATTTAAACAATTCACAATGTTTGATAGGTGTGAGAGGTAGAGGGGGTGAGGATGCAGTTTATAGTTGAGAAGAGGAGGACCATTCCATTATTTTATTCATTATGATATTATTTTTCCACAAAAAAAATAAATAGAGATGATTACATGACTAAATAAACTAATAAGTACATTTGAGATCAATATAATTTCCACATACATTCTCCAAGACTCAAGTAGGATGCATAAATTCATATATTTAGTGCATTTCTTAAATTATCAACTTTCACTATTCAGAAAACTTCATCTATTTTATAAAAAATACCAATAATTTTACCAAACAATTTTTTGAAATGGGGATTTAAAAAATAAACCCCATTTTATTTAAATAATTTTTGAAACTTTAGAGATTTTATTTTTAATTAAAACCAAATTTTATTTGAAAAATAATAATGTTAAACCTATAACTCAGTTTATAACACCATGAAAATTTATTCAAGGTCTCATAAAATTATCATATAACCTTAAAAAATAATATACATATATATGATTACTTTATATAAAAATAAATTTTCATTTAAGTTATTTAATTAATCATAAAAATGTAATGAAATATTTATGATGTACAAAATACAAACACTTATATAATGACCATATTATCATTTAAAATTTTCCTTTTTTAGTAAAAATTCATCGGTGAGGTTACTATACATTGTGTTGGTTTAATATTTAAAAGTGAAGGTATAATAATATTCATAAGGTATGTTACTAATCAATAAAAATTATGTTGGCCCTATCAGACTCCAGGTAACATACTTATAAAAATTGTGTATGTCTGTTTTTTGAAATTAAAAACACCAAAGCAGAAAAATTATGTTCAACAGCTCATTTATTAGTATCTCTTTAAATCAATGTGTTTGATCATATGGACATAGTGTTTCATTCATTATTTTTAAAACATTAGGGTGTTACATTTGGCTTGGATGATAATGGAGACATGATCAGGAATGTTGAACCGGCATAAAGATGTTGACCGACATGACATAGGAAAGGAGGTATCCTCTTAATTCACCAGCAAAGGTTAATTGTTTCAACTATATGAAGGAATGGCACTATAAAATCCAATTCACAATACCATGGGACATTGAGTGTAATATACACCAGTAACCAACAACGATGAATTAGTAGGGGAAGCCTATCTCATCGCCACAACTAAGGTGGAACATGAAAATTAAGTGGTAAAAGGTACACTTAATATTCTCTCAAAAATAAAAATGGATTTATTTGATTATCTTTATACACATTCATTTATGTAATATATTTTCACTATAATTATTGAATCATAACCCTGATACTTAGATGTAGATCAATATATATATATATCAATACATAGGGGTGTGATCAATGAAAACTAAGTGTTGAAATTTTCTACTTTTACTGTATGAATTAATATTTATCAATTGAATATTGTAATAATTACCATGGAATAATTTGACATTATACTAGTTTTGGATTTGATCTCATCATTTATAGAACACATCAATTGTCCGTAAGAGGAAACATCATCCTATATTTATAATAGAACAATTCCCTTTCACAAATACATGGAAGAACATGAATTTTCTTTGGAAAATCATTAAATGGAATGGGTGATGATACATGGTGATGAAGAATACTGTTCTCAAATTGTTGATCCAAAGAAAATTGTTATCCTTGAGGAAATTTCCATTATTCTAGAATACACAGTTGTGTTTCCCAAAGAATTGGATGGACATCCATTTGTCCATTAGGTAGATTTTTTATTCAATCTTATTTCCATATACACTCTTATATATAAATTCCCCTATAAAATAACTTTGATCAAACTGGAGGAGTTAAAAAAGTAGAAAAACGTGCATTTGGAGAAAGTGTTCATAAAACCTCATACACCGCATTTGGGTGCTTGAATTCTGTTTGTGATGAAAATTTTGGTAGCAATGAGTCTATGTATATTTTTTAAGAGGCCAACAAGATCCCCAAAAAATAACAAGTATACCCTACCAAGTAATGGTGGCTTTTTTGATCAACAACAATTTTCTCAGTACATCCCATGAGTGGATCTTAATTCTAGGTACAATAATTTGAGGGTAATTGAGGATGATATTTTTAAGAAATCCTTCTATATAAGTTGCAGACACTATGAGACCATTTTGATTCGCTTTAGACTTATTATTTACCCTTTAATAGTTAAATATTTTTTGAGTAAAGTCTTTAGAGACTATATTAAATTTTTTGGTAGATTTCATTGAAGATATTCTAATTTATTTCAAAAAAAAATTGGAACATAAAGAGTATTTAAATATATTGTTGGAAACATTATGAAATAATGTAATTTATTTTAATTCCATAATGTATATATTTTGTATGAAAATGTCACATTCTTGGGGAACATGATCACATGTGATTGAAATATTGGGCACCCTTATACAAAAAAGAAAATTAATTAACGGACCAGACCCACTTGTACCATATAATCAACAGTTTTCATGTCCTAACATGGTTATGTGGAATTGTTATGAGGAATTTATCCAAATTATCCATCTTACGATCAATTTCGACATGGAAATGAGAAATGAATATCTAAATAGAAAAATGTGTGTAAATATTTAAGGATCTCATGAAGAGGCTAATCACTATTTTTGTACTCACACAATCATCATGTGGACAAGTTTTTCTGATATATATGGTTGAATGAATGTATTTAGTTGTGTAGTAATGAATAATTAAAATGTAATATCTTATTCATCCCATGAATTTATTATCCATGGGTATAAATACTTAATAAATAATTTTGAGCTAGCAGCTATGATCCCTACTTTAATAATTTAGTGACACTACCTCAATGTTGAGAAGTAAGACATATATACTAATCATAAGAGTCTAAATTATATATTCACAGAAACATATCTGAACATGAAACAACAAATATTGTTAGTAATATTCACTAAATAAGAGTTCTTGACTAGCTTCCACCTCGAAAAGGTAAAAGATTTAGCTGGTTCTCATTTTATCAATAAACCAATAACTATATCTATTATATAGATTGAGAAATAACCAATCTTCATGGATATGAAAATAATGGTTATGAAAATATTTATGGTATGGGTGAAATGATTCCTTTCCCAAACAATTTCCCAAAAACATATCTATGAAAAGATCAAGAGGCACAAAAGAATTAATTGGAGATCCAAATGTGGGTGAGGGAAACATAAGAAGGGAAGATTTATGATATCCACATTAATGAAAATGGTTTAATTCTCCTAGGAATGTTAATTTTTAACCCTTTATAACAAGATCTAAATATTTATCTATTGGATAATGATCATAAACTATATCTCTCTATCCATCCGTGGAATTACATGATGTGTCATGATCCTCGTGGGAACTTCTAGTAGGAAAAATTAAATAAAGAGATATTTGATTATACCTCAATGTTCTGGGTATTATAAAAATATAAAATATAGTGACATAAATCCATGTGGATGGTGAAACCATTTCCTATAATAAACGGGAAATGGGATAAAATGAACATGAGATTTTTCAATTGTCTCTTAAAAAAACAAAATAAAATAATGTGATAAGGTTTATGGTCAACGAATTCATGAGGAATTTACACTTCATCTCTATTTAGTAATATTTTTCACTTAAAAACTATGCCTCATATTTGTATTGGAAGTGGTTAGATTCATGGGGAACAAATTTTAATCATCACTGATGATGATATCTGGTTCACTTATAGATTACGGTGTAGTGTTTGATAGGATCAAAATACAATATGAATTTTAGTATGACCTACCTCACCAAACTTATAGACAATCAAAATGGACTATTCAAATGCTTGAGGACATGCTGAGATAATTCCAATTAGTATTTGTAGGGTAATGGGATCAAAATAACCCATTAGTTAAGTTATCATTAAACTATATGTTCCACTAATGTTTTCAAATGGATTTATATGAAGCTTTGTATAAGTAGCGATGTATAACTCCAACATTTTGGGATGAATTTTTGTAATTAAAGCAACATGGAAAAGATATTCATCCAAAGATGAAAGAGAGGGTTAAATCAAAACAAAAATTAATAAATGATGATTATAATCCAAATAAGCGATATCCAAAATTCCATCAAGTTGAATATGAGTTTGAATTTGGAGTTTATGTTTTCTATTAAATATCACCATGAAAGTTTGTCATGATGTTTGGGAAGAAATGTAATCCTATCCTAATCCATGTTTCCCATATGAGAATCTCGATCTCATTAATGTAGTAGTCATATATACTTTAAATTCAACCCAATATGGATCATGTTCATAATGTGTTCCCAATATCACTCTTAGAGAAGTAAATACCTTATCCATTTCATGAACATAATATATAGGTGGTTAAACTGGAGAGTGAAATCTTTTAAGAGGTTCCACTGGTGAAATTCATGGACTGTAGGGATAATGTTCTACAAAGAAATACAATTCACCACGTCAATGTGGAGTAATGAACCCATATGTATAAAGAGGCGATCTGGGAGCTAGAGGAAAAAATTTAAACAATAGTACCCCAGTCTATTATCAACCAATAATTTGAATTTATATTTTTATGATGAATCTAAAAATGGGGGATGAATTTAATGACACACTATATTTAAAAATAACTGTTTTTTGAATAAATAATTATTATCTTATATATGTACATTACACAAGGAGAATATATAGAAACTAATAAATATTTATTTTATTAATGAAAATAGGTACATAAGTATGAATCTATAACCTCTAAATTTCTAAACATTACAATTGGGTAGAAAATATAAATAAATATATTTAGAAGAAGAAAATATGAATCCTTACCATCTACAAAATGCAACACCATCATAGCCAAATATATACAAGTGGAATAAAATATTTATAAACTAATCCAAATTTCCAAAAAATGAATAACATTAATAAGAATTGAGTTGAGAATGAATAAATTAATGAGTTAGTGTTTATATAAGGTAATATGAATGTTGGAATAATAATATTTCAATTTAGAATAGTAACCTATCTTTCTGAATTGTAACATGACTATTGGAATAATAATTTGACATCCAAATAGTATAATGTAATATAAATAATAACTTTTTTGTCTAATTTAACTAAATTTAAGTATGATAATACCATAAAATAAATATCATTACTAAATACTCAATGAAAATTTACGCATATTTTTAATATTCGTTATTTTAAGGTATTTTATAAAAGTCATATTGTTTTATAATGAAAATTTAAATTATCTACGATAGAAAGTTATTATGATCAACATAATTAAATTTTAGAAATAAACACATAAAAACTGATGAACAATGATTTTTGGTTACTTTTATGGAATTATTTAATTTTTAGGTGAATAGAAAAAAATACTGTGTTTTTTGTAACTAATGTATTTGTAATTACTTTATTCACAATGTAATAATGAAAAAATAATTTATATATAATTTATATAATCAAAAAAACATATTTAAATTTTATTGATGATTAATTAAAAAATAATAAAAACTTTTTGAAAACCTAAATACTTATTTCCATACTCTAAAGTCAAAAAATATCCGTTAAAATAACATATTTTCAGTTATTATACTTTTAATTTTATAAATTCGGTAGTTTGGTTTATTAAGGTGTTAAAAGTCATAATTTTTTTTATTTTATTGTTATATGATTTATATTATCAAAATTTTCACTCTCAAAAGTTTTACCTTATTTATAAATTCATATTCAATATATTTTAATAAAATAATCATCTCCTGAAAAACGAGTTACCCCACTCCCCCCTTTGAAATGCATTACCCCCATACATAATAGTGAAACAATATTATAAAAATTTACAATTAAGAATCATATAATCCATAGAGACACTCTAAAGTTAACCAAATCCAATCATCATGGATTTTTTGTGTTGTACAATAGATGAAACATATAGAAGTAGGGTATGCTGACATTAAGACTCTTTTTCATTTTCCACATATCATCTAATTTTTCTATATCACTTCAAAACTAAATTATTATAAGAATAATTAATTATCATAATAAAATTACAACATTGATATCATAATACATAAATATTTACATCTAATATGAACATATATTTCATAATACTTTAACCTCCTCGTTGGACAATATCTCATTAATGACTAATTAGCCACCAATGAGGGCATTACCAATTCATTCCTTATTTTAAATATTATGAAAGTTATAAGGAATTTTTGTGATATATATATATATATAAATATAGACATATATTTATTAAAATTTTGTAATTAAGTAAAGTAATGAATTAATTACCTTGAAAAAATTGAAAACTCAATGAAAAATATGAAAACTTGAAAGCACAAAAGATTTAATAATATTTCTTATTTAATAATGGAAATCTTGATATATAATACAATGAATATAATTGATAAATGGAGATAAAAATTGAAATCATTCACTTTTATTTCAATGTTTTAATGAACTTTTTTTATTATACTGGAGGTGGAAAAGAGAAAAAATACAACTGGACTTTATGCATGGGGATTCTCAAAACTAATTTCTCCCTTCTGGGTAATATTATATTTCAATTTATTTTCATTATGGATATTCCTATAATGTCACTAAAATCTATTTAAATATATTTTCCATTTTATTTTAGTTATATACATGTTTATCCACTTTAAAATTGAATTTCAATGCAATGACATGATTTTTTCCAAAAGAATTTATTTTTACCAAAACACATCTTTAACTATTCTTCAGGTTCGTGTTCTTAAAAAAACACAAATATTATAATACAAAGTATTTTATCCATTTTTAAATTTTAAATTCTAATTTTTTTTCCATATTCATTGATATGTGAAATCTTTTATGAATCGTATTGCATTCCAAAGGAATATTTCAAGATTTTGATTGTTATCCCTTATTTGTGGAATGCATGATTTATTAGAATTTATATAGTGATGGGTGGGATATGAATAACATAACCCAAAAATAAATTAGTTAATGTGTTATATCTCATGAGATATTTTATATTATTGCGGAACATGATTTTTTTAACAATGATGATTTTGTGATTTAGCCACATATGTTATCTGTTAACTTGATAATACATTTTTTCCCGCTATTAGTGGTATATGTGAAGTATGTTATAATATTTAATTATTATGAATGATTTACATCCCTTTACATTAGAAAATATTCCATCATTAAGTTTATGATTATTCTTCAATTATGATATGATGATATTGATTGTAATCACCCTACACTATTCATTTATTTTCAATATTCCTCCCATTATGGGGATTTTACCTCCCCCCTTTCATTGATATGCATCCTCAAGTGAACACATTTATGATGGATATCATGATATCATTAGAAGGATAAAGAAAAATAATTTTAATAATTTTTTATTTTGTAAAATTTATACATGAGCAAATTTTTCTCTAGGCACTAAATATTTTAATCATTGAATGTGTAACTTTTATCATTGTTAGTCATGTAAGAAATTCCTGGGTCTCTATAATATATATACCCAAATCAGGCTATATTCCCATATCATAGTAATAATATACCAAATTATAATAAATTACATGAAAATATATTTCATTATACCCTCAAAATGGGTATCTATGCCATTAAAACATATGGTTAACCTTAAATTTATTAACACATTATGGTATCAAATAATATTGATTTATCCTCCTCAAATAACATTGTATCCTAGAATGTTATCTAAAAATTTCTTTGATACCAACCCTCTCATCCCAGACCCCACTCTCAGATTGGGTACTTTACAGACTAATAATGATACTAACTCATGATACCCTATTTGAACCATCCATAAATGAAATATAAATAATAATATTGAGTAACATATATATCTAATACCACTCAGGTTTTCTTTTTTAGAGACTATAATGAATCATTTCCGTATCAAAATAAATATCTTTCAAATCAAATGGAAATTTTTCCAACAAAATTGAGGAAACATTATTTAATAATAATTCATCAATATTTACTAAAAAAAGAATTCACTGATAAAAACCATCTTTAAATTCCATATGTACTTATATTTATCATTACTGATGGAAATAAAAACATACAAAGGGTGATATCAAACAATAAATAAAGAGTTTAGTCAATAGAATCTATTATTGAATAAATATGGAATGAAACTTGTTTCATGAAAAAATAATAATTATAAAAGTATATATAATGATAAAATTATAAAATCATATATTCATAGATTACATAACGATGTAAAAAATTCTATGAAGAAAACTGAATTTATAGTGATTGAATGTATAATGATAGACATCTTAAACATAACATCATAGTATCATCCTAAGAAATAGTAAATAAATATGTATGTTTGGCACTAAATTCCTAATCTAGATTGGTTTAATGAGTCTTAATAATGAATTTTGTGGCTATATAATCCATATTACCACAAATTACTAATTAATTCTAAATCATGCATTGTATAATTTATTTATTAATTAATATATTAAAACCCATCCAGAATTATTAATAAATACACACTCATATAAGAAATAATAGGGTTATAAAATGTTTATATCTCTGTATTGAATAAATTTAAAAATTTGGGTGATGATTTAATAAATAATTTTCGTTTTTAATATGTATTAGTAATATATATTCATTATAAAAAAATTATGTAATTTGTAAATTAAAAAGGAAATAATATTAATTAATTTTTTTTGTTCTAAATATTTCATAAAAACATTAATATCTAAATTGATTCTATTTATTTTATTAAAATGAATTTACTTTTCAAAATAATCATATCATAATTTACTTATGGTGTATGATTGATTTTTTAGAAAATATAGATTTTTGGAGAATAATGTGAAATACAAATTTTATAAAAATGTCAATTATTTTATATAATTTATTTAATGTAAAAGTTATTTTTTTCAAATTTACTTAAGGTAACACAATTAAAAATTAGTATATTTAAATAATTTAATTAATTTTTAATCATATTTATATATAAATTTAATATAAGTTTATTTTTAGATGAAAATGGGGTTTTTTCTTATAACAGTTGTAATGTACATAGTGTTTCTCTATTTAAATTATATAAAAAATAACTAATAATTTATTATTTAAATGATATTTATATATTATTTATCATTAAATATTTATTTTAATTTATAAAAAGATGATTTCTAGTCATAATGTTAATATAAAATAATTATTTTCATGAAAAATACAATTCAAAAAACAACTTTTTCATCACACATATTGGATTAGTTTTATATCAAAATATTCATATTATATTTTTTGAATTTATTGAAATGGAAAATATACTAAGAATCATATAATTCATATTATCTCACAATTTCATCTAAAATTTTCACTATATTGAATAGTTATAACCGTAGAAAATATTCATCATGTTAAATGAAAAAACGGCTTAAATGAGGGTTAAACTAACGAAAAATTGGTAAAAATGACATAAAACTTGTATAAAATCTATATAATGGTAATATAATAACCATATCACGTCATATTATGTATAATGATCCATTTTTGGGAAAATTAGTATGTGAAAAATGTATATACAACTATTTTTGCAAAAATTACTTGTGTGTCTCTCACTTAACTTGAAAAAGGCTTCCCCTATCATCTCCTACTCAAACCTTCAATGAAAAATTTGGCAAGAAATTAATACCATAAAATATTTAATAATTCCCTCCCTATTACATAGATTAGTTTTATAATCATCACTCCATCCTATAAAGACTTTTGGTTCATACCTAAGGAAATTTTATGAAGAAGTAATATCAAACATAATCAAGAGATTTCATTTTATTTCTTTTAAATATCCTTAAAATATTTTTAAATATTTATAATATAAAAACCATGGTATCCAAAATATTTTTATATGTCATTATATTAATATAATATCCTAATTTCCTCTTCGGTTCTATGAAACGTGATGCGATATAATCATTCATGTGTTGGATTGCCAAAAGCCTCATGAACTGATGTCATTCATTTTCCATCATCACATTTCGTGACTAATTATAATGAATGATTTAGAATATATATATATATATATATAATAGTTTAATCATTTTTCTTCTCGAGTTATGATATCCCATTTACCTTATTTCTTTTGATTCTAGGGGGATATGATAACATCGCTCAAATAAATAATAAACTATCACCTAACAATGCAATGTGATTTGGTTTTCACTAATTATTTACATGGAATGTAATAAGGGTATATATAATGAATAATTTTGATATACATGACATCATTATTTTACTAATTATGAATTTATCATTATGAAGTGATTTTATATCATTTTCTTTTTTTCAATGAATAATGATAATTTCATTCGTGTGTATGTGTGGACTACCTTCTCAACAATGTGGTGTGAATCTTTTTTTCATCCCTAAAACATAATTTGGATATATATATATATTGAAGTAACTAATATGGTATTTATTGTATAATAATCATTTTTAATGAAAAATTATTTCCTACCTTCATTTCATAATGATCATTGCAAAATGGATATGTAACTCATGACTACATACGACCTACTATCTCGATGGTAAAAAAATTGTTCATTTTTTATAACTATATTGCATTATTGGTTTTAAAATAATAATATATGTATAAATATTGTAATTAGATCATAATTTTTATTCTATATGTATTTAAATAATGCCTATAATGACAATGGTAAACCCATCTAAGTAGTTTTGAAATAATGAACGAATCATTGTCAAAAAATACCATGTCCACTTTATATATTCATTATATTATATTATATTTTTATAATTGAAATAATAGTAATAACAAACATCAAAATTTTTTTAAGAAGTAAAAAATAAAAGAAAAATTATTATTCAGGAATATAAAGAACATACACGAAGATTCAGAATCATGCCAAGGGGCATCATCTAAAGTTTCAATCATTGAGACATATTTGTATTTTATGAACCTATATTCTTTTATAAGTTATATATAAATCACCATAAGAATTTCATATCATTAATTTATCTATTCTAATGATATAAAATATTTAATTAAAATTTATTTTTTTCATTGGGAGAATGATACCAATATTCCCATAGTGCTAAAGAACATTTAATTAAAAAATTATCTTTAAATAGTTTCCTTATAACTATGTTTTTCTTCCCTGTACATGGGTTTATATGAATTGTCTGAATGTAATGATATTAAAATAGGAGTTTTATAGAAGAAAATTTTGTCATTATTCTAATTTTTTTAATAATGAATCATCGTAGGGATATTTTGACATTCATTACAAAAGAAAGAAGGAAAGATCTATTTAAACCTATTCGATGACAATGAAATTTCCCATCAATATATCAGTTATTTCAGGTTTGGATTCTATTACATGATTTTTAGTTTTTATCTATGAAAAAACACAATTCCCTTGTTCATGATAAATCGTGTTTTGAAAATAATTTTTTTAAATTAATATAGTGTTTTCATCTTAGAAAGTGGTTTGCAAACAAGTTTAAAAGAACGATTCATGGGTTTTATATATAAAAATTGGAATATTTGGATATTTAATTCATGATAGAGTCCATGTATATTGTTGAAAAACAGTATGGACCCATTATATCTCTTGGATGTGACCGATATAAATTATGTTTTCGGTTAATCCATATTATGTTGGGTGAGCCCATTATATCTTATATAATGGGAGAATCCAAATAACACTCTAATGAAGTGGGAAATGATTAATTTCACTAGGGAAATATATTGGATTTTATCAATATGGTTATTATAATTTTTTACGGTAATGTAACAGTTCTATGATATTCATTACCAAGGAACTTAAATTACTTTTATATTATAGTTAATGTTATTTCATGGAAATAATCTTATATCTTGTGTGTTATAATAACCTTTTTAAAATAATGATGATTCATTTTTAGGTTAATTTTTTTTTATGAAGATGGTTTTTCATATCTTTTTTGTAGTTCCACAATGATATCATTTTTATTATTTTAATGTCCCTTTATAAGATTTTTACTCTCATACTATGTTTCAAAATTAGTTTTATAGGGTTTCAGTATTGGTAACAGAAAATAAGAAATCATATTGAAAGTTATAAATATTTTAATGAAGTTAGGTCATGCTTTATTTTTTAGATGTTTTTATATTTTGGGGAAAACAACCACTAAAAAAAAGTTTTCGCAATTTATTATATGGTTTTGTTATGTATCAGTTATGAACATATTTAATAAAACTCTAATTTTAAATATATCTTCATTTTTATGGGATTAAATTACTAACTTTAAATTAAATATTATGTAATTTTTAATGTTGAGTCCTTATAGTTGGCATCAAAGAGAAGTTATATATTTATTTATTATATTGGAAAATGTAAATAAATCCCCTATTAATTATTTTAATTTATAGTAAAGTTGAAATGGTATAGAATTTGAAGATACCATGTTTTTCCTCTAAACATGGTATGTTTAAAATGGTTTTTCGCAAAGTAAATAGGGAAATAATAACAGGAAAGAACAAAGAGGTAAATACCCTTCTAAACATTCATCCTATAAAAGTTTGAATTGGAACTAAGTAGTTTTTAGCTTCGATGGATTACTTGAATTGGGATATAAAATATGTTGAAATATATTTTGATAGAAACTAGATTTTACATAATGGAACATGAGTATAAATGATTATTTCATAGAAAAATTACCCCAACATTTGGTGGGACACCAAACCTAGTGGTAGACAAATTATGGATCAATTCGATAGAAAATATATTTAATGTCATTATAAGTTAGAAACATAAAATACAAATTCATTTTGTTTAATATTCTGAAGGAGTTTCTGATGGATTATAGTATATGGTTATGAATACTGGAGTGAAAATTATTTTGATTCCATAGAATGGGAAATATTTAAGGATATTTCCCTGATAAATATTTAAATACGATTCAAACATCAAGATTGAGGAACAAATAATTGAGTTGAGAAAAAAATATGATGAATATGTAGTGGCATGGAAGGAAAAAATAATGTCCCCATACAAACAAGAATATATTTAGCATACTTATAGATAAAATATTAGCTTCATTATAGAGTAAAACTATATTTATGAATAAGAGGATGGAGGCGGTGCGGGAGACGACACGGGAGGCAACACTATGGAGCTATGGTGGCTGTTAGGGCTTCTAATTGGCGATGAATCTACATCACTTTCTCGGCTTCAATCTGATTGACGTGTGACAGATTTGTGCGAAAGATGCAGTTTTGGGCTCTTTTCCCCTGCGTCGACATCTGTTTCCTGAAGGCAAGAGATTTCTCCACCTGGTGTGCTTGGTTCGTCTGGCGGTGTGAATTTCACCTCTTCCGGTGATCCTGCCATATGGAGGTCTGAGGATGGAGGGATGATGGAAGATGGGTTGAAGGATTTTGCGATGGTTGTGGGTTGTGCAGCAGTGAATACTCCATCCAACAAACCCTCTGATCTGTGTGATTAGGATTCTGCTCGGTACATGGAATCAATGAGGGAGCCCACTGATGTTGAATCATGTGGTCAGCGATCTTTTGTTGATGTGATGAAGGATTCAGATCAGAAAAGGAATGAGGATCCCTATCTTAGGAAGATCCTTCGAAAGGGATATTTGCCTCATGTTGAGGCCAACCCTGGTGTGATTGCTGAAAGATTGGCATTGGGTGAGAAATCATTGATTACTCATATTTTTTTCCCTAAAGGTGTGCTACCCTGGAAATGTGAATATTTATTCCACATAATTTTGATGTTGTGGGGTTTTTCTATTTGGAAATGTGTGTCCCTTGGTTGGAGATTCTTTCGCGGCTTGTTTCCATCAACTCAATTGAAGCTAAAGGTTTGGAGTTCTGGTTCCATTTTTCTAAATCCGGGGTGGATTCATCTGCATGAATGCTCACTAGACATTAGTGTCTCGATTGCAAAAGATGTATTCGCTCAGGTATGGGCACACATTCATGGGTTTAATTGGGTTTTTTGGCATTCAGGGATCCCGCATGACATTTTAACGGCAATTGGAACACCCATCCATCTTGATAGGGAAAAAACATTTGTCAGGTATGGGAACTCGGCTCGAATATTGGTGGAAGTTGATCTCAGATCCAATCTCATTCCCACGGTAACACTTTCTATTCCCTCTGATCAAATTTTTATTGATTTTGAATATGAAAATAAACTTCTCTTCAACTATAAATGTATGGTTGTGGGGAACTATTTGGAGTTGTGTTGTAAAAACATCACTTGTAAGGAGTGTGGGATGTGAGGAAACCCCTCCAATATTTTCCGACGTAAGGATAACTTGAAGGATTCATCCTCACCCAAGCATGTTAGAAATGACAGTGACCCTCCTACGAAGTCAACCCCACTTGAGATGATGACTCCTACGAATGGAAAAGAGTTGATTATTGATGCCACTATGACAAGATATTATAGTGTCTCTTCTAGATCTCTTGAGGTTATTACTTATGAGAATATGGTTCATGTTCCCACTTTGACGTAGAATGATACTACACACCAGAATGTTCAAAAGTAACCATATTCTTTTTCAGAACGGGGGAAAATATATGATGAAGCAATGGAAAGGGATGAGGCCTACAATCTGGGAAATGGGGATTCCATCCCAATCATGTGTAGGGGGGACACTCATGATGAGGATAAGGAAAGTGATAAGGATACGACTAGAGTCTCATACCATGACATTGTTCGAGGAGACAAGAAAATAATCTCTGACAGTGAGGGTGTCCTGACTGCCCCAACTTCATGGAAACTGAGGAAAGATTACTCTGTAGTTTCGAGGACAGTCACCACTAGTTCATGTTCCTGGAAGTCTATGGAGAAGTTATCCAGGGTGAAATTGGAGTGAAAGAAAAGAATATATCATGATTCTCAAAAAATATGGTCCTCAATCAGAATGGGAATCAGCTGATGTTGATGACCTGACCAGGTATGAATGTGGTGATTATGACTATTCTGACCTGTAATCTCACTCTCACTCACTCTTGTTTGTCTCTGAACTTTTTTTTTAATAAATTTGGGGGTGTAGGCATGCTTGGATATTACTTTTTGTTTATATTGATAAATATATTTGAATGCATGAAAATTTAAAATCTATAATAATGTTTTTTATTTTCCTAAAAATTTTAGTTGATGTTTTAAAAACTTATGTGACTCATTATGATTAAATAAATAAGTTTTATAGGATAGAAAGGTGACCGGGAAACATACATCAATAAATTATGGACGTAAGAAAATAATGTTTTTATATTGAGGTATGTGTGGAAAAAATACCCTAGTGAGTATCCTATTAAACCAGGTATGTATAACCTATGTATATTGTTTGTTCATATGTACCATTATTTTAAGGAAGTGAATAAGAAATAATATAATAATGGGGTAACATTTTTCCATCCAATTATGAAATGATTTTATTAAAATTTTGTGTATAATTTTTTGTAACTGTTACTGAAGTTAGTATCTAATGCTAGAAATTTTCATGATTATATGATACAAGGTGTGGAAAAATATCTTCCATCAACTACTGTTTATATTTTACAATAAATTAAAGCAGTGACATCTATATAACTTGTTTATTTGAAATATGATAATAATTTTTTTGACCATTGATCTTCAAATTCTTTTATGTTCGAGAATTGTTTTAGTTGTTAATATCACAACCTTAATGTTTGATGTAAATTTTAGTAAAAACCACAAGAGGATGTATTAAAGAATAAAATATTTATAGAAAACATAATATTTCTATTAGGGGGATTGTATTTCCAAAAAATCATCTTAAAAAACCACAATGGAGTTAGATATAATTGTTGGTATGTGTTTTCATTCAATTAATTTATTTAAGATATATTTTAGAGCTTAGATGTTTATTCAATTATTTCATACCTTAGATAACATACCATGACGTTGAGAAATTCATTAGAGGTGGTCATGAATGAAACCAAGCTCTTATTGATGAATTTTTAAAAAATATTTATATTTTTTATGTCCAATTAGTATGTGGAATTATAGATGTATTTCCTTACTATATTCTTGGTGTTATTCAGGATTGGGTGGTTGGATATACTATTGATTTATCACCTGAAACTGAGCCTATTTTAATACCCCCATATCAGTTGGATCAAGTATAAGTTTGATAATTGAACAAGAAATTACATGATTTTATATATGAAGGTTTTATTTAACCCATAAATTCACCATGTGGTTTCTTTGTTTTTCTTTCCGTTTAAAATAATGATGGTTCCATGATACTTTTCCTTAATTATAGATCCTTGAATTACATCACTATTAAGAAAAACTATCCTTAGCCCTCTATCGATAATTTTTTTGATCATCCCTATGAGATTTCTCTATTTTGAAGGTTTATATTATTTCAAGGTAACATATACTATGGAGAAGAATAATAATATTTGAATGACAATGTTTGGGACTAGATATCGACATTATGAGTTTAGAGTAATACCCTTTGGGTTATCTAATGCATATTCTATATTTATAGGCCTTATGAATAGATTATTTAGGAATTCTTAGATATGTTTTTGGTTGTGTTTATTGATGAAATAATGATATATTATAAAATTCATTAGTAATATTAATGATATGAATAAATTATTTTTCAGACATTAAATGAAAATAATCTATATAGAAAATATAGTAAATGTGAATTTTATTACAACTGAATTTTTTCTTTGAAATATTGTTTATACATAATATGTAACCATTTACCCTAATAAAACAATTTTTGTTAAAAAAATTCAATGACTAAAAAATGCATCACATATTCATTGTTTTATTAGATTAGTTGGTTACTGCTGAAAATGTTTTGAAATATATCGATGTTATTGATCCCATTGACTATGATAACTCGAAGTGGTGTAAAATTAAGAAAGAAAAAATGTAATGATTTTTTAAGAATAAAAAACTAGATTACTAAATTATCCAATCATGGTCCATATTTATATAAATGTATATTTTTTCATCTACAGTTCTAATTCTTTGATGGTGCTTATATTTTTTTAGATAAAAAACAATTAGGTTGTTGATTAAAATTGATGTAACATGAAACATAATTAGATAAATTACCATACACGTGATATCAAATCCTCTTATGTGGTTTTTAGTAAAAAAAATTATATTCATAATTTGTAGGGAGTAATCCACAAAATATATAATGATCATAAATGTTTGATATATATATATTCACCCAAAAATAATTAAAAAATATCGAAATAAGACTACCAGTACTAATAAAGAATTATGATAGTATGATTCATTTCCATATTAGAAAATAAAACATAGTATATGATTCTTTCAGTCATAATAATAATTGTACATTAATTAGGGTATGTTAAGAACAAGAACCTTTTGGTAATTATTTGAAGAAATTTTCTTATTGGTTGTAGATGCAGGGATTTGCTATTTTTTGTTTCTGGTTTTAGTATAGACAACATTGTGAGAAATAATTAATAAATATCATAATTAGGATCAGGATTTCTAGGAAAATATATAATATGTTATGAATTCTATGATTAATAATATTAATGTTTATGAAAAACGTTTTTTCAAATTTCAAGAAATATTATTTTTGACATGTTTTTTTATTTCAAGAGACCGAATGATTGAGGAACGATCTTAGTTCTCTATTTTCTATTATTCCTAGAAGAAATAGTATATATTGATATATTTAGGAGTATAATTGGTAGAATGATATGAAAAATAATGAAATATTATAATTTTTATGATTTTAAATTAGAATGAATGTTATTGAGGGGAATGCTTTAACCTTTACCAATTAAAAATTAAAAATGTGAAAATATATCAATGGATTTCATAGTGGTATAACAAAATATATCTCAAGATAACAATTTGAATTTGGTTGTTATTGATTGAATAACTAAGTCGACACATTTCCTCATCATTTTAGATGATATGTATTGAGACAATCATTCTCAATTTTATCAAATAGAGATAATTAGGTTACATGTTGTTCTGCTCTCCATTGTATCTAAGTGTGATCCTAGTTTTAGATCTTAATTTTGGAAAGGACAGGAAATGTTACTTGCTAATGAATTATATTTTAGTAAAAACCATCAACCTCAAACCAATGGTCAATAATTGAGAAACATTTAGACCATATAAGATATGATTTCTTCCTATTAAATTAATTATAAATGAATTTTTTTGAATATCATTATGTGTTTTAGTTTAATTATAATAACATTTTTCATTCAATTATATATTTGGATCATTTTAAGGAATTTTATAGAAATAAGTGTTAAATAAGAACAGTTTTTGGATAATGTAAAAGAAAGGATGTTGATTGAATAAATCTAGTAAAAGAAATTAATGAGGAGGTGTAGTTGATTCGGTAATATATCATGGTGGATTAGAAGAAATATATATGTTATGAATATAACTGGAGTAAAGATCCTTATTTTGAGGTTGGTTATATTTTTTTCAAAAAATATCTCCTCAGAAAAGTGTCGTGTTTGTCTGTAAAAATGGAATGTTATGTGTGTTGTTCGTTAGAGTTTATGAAATCATGGGTAATGTTGGATTATTTTTCTACAATTTGTATTTTTACTCAATTTTATCCATTATACATAACATGTTTCAAATTTCAATGTTAATAAAATTTGTTTGAGATTTATCTCATTTTTTGAGTCGTTATGTTGTTTAGTTGGAAGAAAACATTTCTTATTAGAGAAAATCAATTTTTTTCTTTTCCATAGAGATAATGCGTGGATTGTTAAGGTAATTCAGTAGGTCAATGATTTATAGAAAAACCATATTGTTGAATAGGCATCATGGGAATCTCAAAATGCTATGTGTGATTGATATCCACATTTCTTTAATGAGTTGATAAAATTGTGAGGATGTGAATAAAAAATTTAAAATGATTTTAAACACATAGGTGATGATTGAATAAATAATTTTCATGTTTAATAATATTAATTAAATATATATATATATTATAAAAATATTATTATATTTTGGAATAAAAAAAGAAATAAATTTTATTAAACATTATAATTAAAATGTTTTATTTAAAAGTTTAATATATATATAAAAGAAATAGAATTTCAAAAAATTAATTTTATTTTTGAAATAAATACAAAAAAAATTATACTAGTGTGAAATGTTAGTATTTTTGTGAAAATATTGATATTTTGGTGAAAAGTGAAAAATAATAAATTTTTTTAAAATGTAATTTTTTTTTCAAAAAATTATGTAATTTAGATACACCATTATGATTTTCATATTATTAATTTTAATATAAGTATTGTATAGTTTTATATATTCTGAATAATTATATTTACAACATAATTTTTATTGAATTTTTGTACATGTATGTTTTTCAATGACAAATGGGTAATTTTCAAAACCACTTTACAGTGCCTAATTTGTCTATTTATTTATCAATTAAAAAACATAATGAAGAATTGTTAAATAGAATTTTATATATTATATAATAATAAATATTAAATTACTTTCATATATTAAGGATTACTAGTCAAAAATATAATGTATTATAAAAAATTTCTTGATAAATAAACTAATTGAAAAATAATTTTTTTTCATGTCTATGGGATTAATTTGACATTAAATTTTATCACATATGAGAAATGAATTTGATAGAAATGGTTCATTACTTTGAGTCATGATAATTTATATTTTTTAATATGATTAAATAAATATATTATCATAATAAATAGTGAAAATAGTAAAAAATAACTACCACAGTTAAGGTAAAAAAGGATTTATCGAGTGATATTCTGAACAGAAAAGGGGTAAAATATCGATAAAACATATCTAAAATACATTATTTTGAAAATAAAATAATTAGAATGGAATATTAATGATAATGTCTTATTATAGAACCTTTTTCAATGTGAAAAAACTATGTATACCTTTTTATATTCAAATAATTACAAGCATGCCACTAGCCTCAGTTGTTGATGACTATCCCTCTGCTATCAAATTCGCACAATCAAAGCATATTTTATCATCAAACACCTACCAAAATATATTAACTAATTTTATACACAGGACTAAAATCAATTAGGTTGGTCATTAATACCTACTAATAATGCTTTAGGTTCTTACAAAGAGAGTTTTTTCAAAGAAGAGGTATCATGCTTAATGGAGCATTTTTATTTTGTTTATTCATACAAATTATCAAAATATTATTAAATCATAAAAAATAATAAAACTAGTATCTAACAGTCACTAACTTTTTATTTTGTTTTTTTAATGACCTAAATCCATATCATATTCCCTAAAAAAGGTTATGATATTTGGATTCATGTGTGTGTGGGGATGATGCTTCACAAAAAGATTCCATTAAGTTTCCATAATCACCTCTAAAAGGTATTTTACTATTTAATTAAATCTATATAAATGGTATTTGTTAAGTTTTTATACTTATTCTATTATTATATCATGTATAACATATAACTGTCAATTTCATGGGGTAATTATAGCATCACTCATGTGTTTGAAAGACTACCACCTCACAAAATAGTGTGATTGGTTTTTCACTTACACATTAAATGGATGGTAATGGAGATAATTTTATTTAATATAAATTATATATATGAAATACGTAATAAATTAATTATACATATATCATTATATAAATATAATAAATCATTTTTTTACAATGAAAAATGATGACGTCATCCATTTGTATGTGCTGACTACCACCTCCATGAAGTGATGTGATTCTTTTTTCATTATCAAATAACATAGACAATATATATAAGTATATATAAATATATAATTTGATATTTATGATAATATTATAATTATGAAAATAAAATATGTCTTACATTCTTTCTGGAATGATCATTGAAAAATGAAATTGTTACTCATACACACGTACGACCTACCATCTCCATGATATTAACACAATACATTTTTCTAATCCATATTTCATGATGTGTTTTAAAATTATAAAAACAATATAATAATTATAATTATTTCCTTAATATAAATTTTTTGATCATGAAATAATGAACTTGATAATGGTTAACAGATTAAAGCCATTTCAAAATAATGATCGAAACGTCCTCAAAATATCAAACATAAATTTAAACTATTAACAAATTATATATAAAATGGTAATAAGTTAAATATAATAAACAATTTAAATGAGAAAATTTTTTTGAGAAAAATTAATTAATATATTTTTATTATTATTGAATATAATTTCTGTATATTTAAATTTCATGCAGCAATATTAAATTATGTTGTTTGTATAAAACCCATTTGATATGTTATCATGAAATACACTATTATCATGATATATAATGTTTTATTTAAAGTTATTATTTCCGAGGGATTATTATAAAAATGTTCTCAAATTGTTAATAAAATTTCATTTACAAAAATACCCTTATAATAGATTCATTCAAACTCTCTTTTTCTTGCATTTATTTGTTTTTAAAATGATTTCTTAAATTAAATTATATGAGTTTGTGATTTTTATAAAGGTAATTTTGTTAATTATTTAATTTTGTTCAAAATGTAATTTCTTAGATTATTTTTTTACTTTCTTTACAAATGAAAAAAAGAATTCGTATTTTTAATATATATGATAGTAATGACTCTTATATCCTATATAGACATTATTTGATGTTTGTCATACGTTACCTGATTTCATATTTTCTCCAAGGAAAAAAATAACATTCCCATGTAAGGGGTAATTTATTATTTGATTGTTTTTTAAAGAAAATGGTATTTTAACACCCAAACATGACTTTTTAATGGGATTAAAAGCGTTTCAATTGTTTAATGATAAAAATTTCCATTATTAAAATGGTATTTTTCAAGATATAGTTCATAGAAATTGTATATATAATATTTATCCCTTTTATGACTCATTTGTGGGATCAATATAGTATACATTATTATTTTTCATAGATAGCGCTAGGTAAGCTCATTATTTCTTTTATGATGGGTGTTCATAGATAGAGCTCCATTGTATTGGGTGAAGATTGTATTATTAAAATAAATATATTGGATATGGTCTATATAATTATTATAATTTTTAGTGGTTATGTATTGTTTATATAATGGTTCAATGAGATGATCTTCCAAACCCTCAACATGAATTTTCAATGTTTCTAATGAGTTTTCATATATGTTTTTATTATTTCCAATTTATGATGATAAACTTATTTAAAAACGATGATATCTTTTTGTAAAAAATGTATGTTTTTATGGAAATATTTTTTAGGAGTTTTCATTTTTTCATAGGCCTAATGGTTTTCTAATTTTTATATATCTTACTGAGCTAGTTCTTCTCATTCCATACTTTAACAGAAAATTCAATGGGTTTAAGGATGGCTAAGGGAAGTGAAAAAGTCATTTTGAAATTCAAGAATATTTTTAATGAACCGAAATAGTTCTTTATAATAAAATTTTTTTATACAATGTAAAAATTGGAAACCAAATATAATTGACCACTTTTTAATATATGTCTTTCTTATGTATGACTTATAGACTAATTATCTAAAATTCTAAACCAAACAGGACCTTCAAATACAATTTAATGAATTGTGGACATAAAGCTCAAGATTGTGTAATTATTGAGGATGGCTTCGTAAAATAAATGGAATAAAAGTCATGAAAAAACTATTCATATTGATTCTATATTGAGTAATAGGTATACGATTAAGTCAATTCAATAAGTGAAAATAATTAAGTAGTTGATTTTATATAAAATAAATCTATGAAATTAAATAATATGAAATGAAATGATAAAAAATGTTAATAAAGAGATAATGGTTATTAAATGACAGAAATCATATAATTAAGGTGAGGTATGAATATTAAATTCACAAGAGAAATTAGTGGTTAATACATGGGAAAAAATTAGAAGTGTTATATCTTTTTGTATTTGAGAATAAAATTGATGCTAAAAATTGTAATGAATTTACATATGTCTTTCGTAATATTGTTTTATGAAATTTTAACTGTCATAATAATAATTCCATTTAAAGGGGGGATAATAGGAAATTGGAAAACATAATATTAATAGAATTCCAAATATTAAATCACTGAAAATAAATTATATTAGAAATAGTAGATTTGGACTAGATAAAAAATATATACATATATGGAATAAAATATATTTACTTATTATTATGAAAAAATAAAATTTAATATTAAATAGAAATATTCAAAGAATAAGTGGAATAATATTTTCATTAAAATGTAAGAAACATAAAATGGTGATTTTTTAATAAAATTTATATAATATTTTAAAAAATCATTCATATTTTATTTGTTTAAAATTAAATTCTTTTTAGATTTTTTTTCACATAATTATAAATGTATACGTGCATGAAACATTAAAAATATTATTTTTTAACCTTGGTAAATAATGTCAAGGAAAGTATAAAAAGACATTACGAAAAAAAATGACATATATATATAAACCTTGTTATATTAATATGATAAATATGTACATTGAATTAAAATATTTTGTAATATAATCATGTTAAAAGTTTGATTCAATAAACTATTATAGGATTGGTTTAATTGTAATCCAAACCGAGGAAAAATGTTTTGAGAAATTATAAAAAAAATATAGTATAAAAAATTTATATGGTGTAATAAATCAAAATTATAATGATGAATCATTAGTATACAAGTTAAATTAATTAATGTTACATTAAGTTATTAACAAACCATATGACTTATATCCTGTAATAATTGAATGAAAATGGGGAGTGAGAGATGAAATTAATGTCAAATTCCAATATTTAACAAATTATTTAAGATAGAATAATTTAATAAGATTTTATTTATACCATGTAAATGTATATTGATGAATACAAGTAGGTAAATCTTGAGTAATTTTATTTGAGACCAAAAACACTATCCTCGAGTTAGGACTGACTTGGTATGTGCATATAATCTATTGAGTAAAATATTTATACTTATTAAATATGTGAATAAAAATATTTTTCTTGTTTATATGATTTTTAAGTAAAATTTTTTATCACATAACATTCATTTATATTATAGTTTTTATTTTCTCCTCAACCATAGCAGTGTTTTTTCAAATTACACTAAAACAACATTGGTATGTTTAAAATTGTAAATAGGGTTATATGAATCACGCATAATGTCACTTTCAGGTTTTGTATCTATTATTGATTAATTTTTTTTACCAAACTTTGATTCTAAGTCATTATTTGTATAAATTTCAGAATTTGTGAAAAACATTTATGTTCCATGGATAGATCATAGTTTAGAGTAAATATGAAAAAATATTAAAAAGTATAAAACTATATATAGATTATTTTTTTATTGTTGGTTAACAATTTAATTTCTTTGTGGTCAAACAATTTATATTCCAAGGTAAAGTATAAGAACTCATGTTGTTTCTACCCAGTTTGGTAAAGTATATATCTGAACCATGATATTTGAATATAAACATAAAAATGTGGATTTAAAACTATTATAAGATTTAATGAATTAAACCATCATTTTAATTAACTTTATCCATTGGAACTTCCTAATTCATGTGAAAACATTCGTTCCACCTCTCTGGCCTAACTACTTGTAGGATTCTCATTTGAATCATAATGGAATAAATTTTATACATCATCCCTAACTTATTATATAGATATGTTCTCCAATTTTATATAGAGTCTAATGTTCTCCAATGGTGGATTATAGTTTCCTATTTAATTGATTTATTATTTGGGTATTTATTTTAATTTCGTTTATCCCTCTCTAGGACTCCAAATTACATCTTATATGGATTTATATCACTGGTGAGTGACTTCACATGATTCATTTTAGTGGGTTCTTGTAGAACTCTGTTTTTATTAAAAAAAATAAGATTTAAATTTATTTTTAAAGGAGATTACTAATTAATGAGATATACGGTAAGATGGTTATGAAATTAAATTTCATATTATTTAATTTTTAATGGTTATTTTCATTGGGTTTTAACAAGAGAGGTAGTTTGAAAAGAACGTCGATGAGGCATATCAATTTAAAATTGTTTTTGATGGGGAGATGAAATTTATTTCATTGTAGAATTTTATATCATTAAAATGGTTAATAAACATGTTATCTTAGGTATATATAGGGATATGACAAGTTTCATGTATTTGTTTTATATTATTCTACAATTACAAAGATTATTTTAAAATGATAAAGATTATGGTGATGTGTAAGAGCATCATTACACCACTGGGACAAGGAATGCACTCTAGAGTAGTTTTATGGAGGTGGTTTCATTTAATGGATGGAAAATATCCACAAGACATTTTCATAAACGTTTTAATTACCTGTGAAAAAGTGGTTTTCAATTGGATCTAAAGTTGATATGAGGACCGAGGTCATTCAACACCAAATATTACTAGTGATCACCCATGTTATATGTTAATAGAAAATTGTTATATATATAGAACAAATAATTAATTATAATTTCATAGTTTCATGTTATTTTTTTAATTTTTTTAAATTGATAAAAGAATAATTTTAATAGATTTTTTCAAACTGCAATATTTTTATTTATCTAAAATGGTTTACTCAAGAATCACTTATTTGGATGCTACCAAGATATTGTTTCTCACACGAAACATACTCTAATTGGGTTCATATATGAATTTATTTGAGAGGCTCCCAAAATATAGAGATTCCACATTATGGATGATGTTATTGTAGATTGTAGAACTCATGTTGATGATGGTCACATTTTTGGACATGAACCTTGTGTAACGTATAAATGGGTTACCATTTTGTTAATTATATGTTTTTTTATGGGCTTTTTATTTATAAACACATCTTCCAACCATCCTGTTTCATTGTTTTACCATAATTGTATTGCATTTACTTTAGTTATAAGAGAGATGGGGGTTATATTGATATTGATAGTAGTTTAGGTTTTTTAGAATTTAATTTAATTAAAGATTATTTATTTTTTAGTGCAATTGAGATACATATTTTTAGCATAAATTTCAATGTTATGGAATGGAACTTTTGTGTCCATATCAAGGAACTGTTTAATAAATGTAGTGGAAAAAATAAATCCTAAAAGTAATTTTTGATGTCCATGCACGAGTTTAGTTCTCATGGGGATTGGGAATACCATTCATTCCTTGTCAGAGGTTGTCTATGGTTCCTATTAAGGGGTGGCCTAGGTTGTTTAATGAAATTATAAATCATTTTTATAATATGATATATATATATATATATATCGATATATATTATTATTATCATTCCAATAACATAAAATTTATATATATTATAAGGTTTCTAAAAATACATAACATGTATCTTATTAGGAAAATTTTAGAAGGTAAAATTTTTATTTAGAATTTATTACTAATATTATCATTATAATACATAATTTATTTTTATAGGATCTTAAAAATTCCATAAATAACATATTTATTCACTAAATAAACATTTCGAGGAAGCAATGTGATATATATTTGACTTGATACCATTTCATTACACCATTAGTGTGAAATAATTGTATTTTGTATATTGAAATGATATTTAATTGATAATATTTTATGTCATGATCAGTTATAAGTTAAAAGAAATTCTTTGAATAATTGTATGATAATGGGTGTTTTGGGTTTATTGATTGATTAATTGACCATTGTTGGCATTTTTATATATTTTAAATTCAAATGATTTGTATTATTTTTGTCAATTATTAGTAATTTTATCAATTTTGATGTTTTTTTATTAAAAGTATTTTTAGGTAAATTCTTTTATCATTTCATGAATTTATTTTTCATGGAACTTTTTTGCAACACGTATTAATTCTTATTTTTGAAATATACAATATTGTTATTCATTTCTATATTATATTTTGTTATTTTTATTTGATAAATTCTCAATAAGTATTTCAATTTTTGGATAAAGGGGTGTAGATATACCTATCATTAAAATTATAAAGGATTCATAATAGTGGGAAGATATCTTGGACTTGTTTCATGGTATCACATCACATCCATGCTATATAATGTTTATACCATGACCTACGTAAAGGGAAAACCACTACTCTCGTTCCTATATAAGGTTATACCCATGGATTCAACATGTTTAATAGTACATGCACCACAGTCATGATTTTTGAAGAATACCATTTCATTTTACATCAAGGAGAGTCGTTGACTATAAGGACTATGAATTCTAGCCTAAATAAGGGTAAAAACATTATTCTCCGGAGAAACACAATTTATGTCATGTAGGATCATAAACTCATGGTAAAAAATATATATAAGGGGATGAAAGTTGGTTTCAAAACAACAAAAAAAAATTTATCCTCATTGAGTGTTAAGTTTAACAATTTTCTAATGTATTGAACAAACTAATAATAAATGTAAAAATTGATTATCAATTGAATGATATATTGTTTTTAACAAAAAAATTATATCAAATATAAATAAACTAATATTTTATCAATTATGAAAGGAAATGTTACAATAATAAATATATCATCCATCTTTATTACAAGAAATGATGCATGAATTATCATAATGGAAATTTAGGATAGAATATATCTATTTTTTTTTAAAAAAAAAAATTATTTGTTAGAAGAAACATACACTTTTAAAAAAGTTGTTTAAAAAAAATAAATTTCAGATCAATGTAGAATGAATATATCTAGACCTGATCTAAGGTGCCTATGATATTTAATGGCTTATAAGATAACATCTTCCAATTATATGAAGGTTTAATATGTCTTTCTTATCATAGAATCCCTCCCCCACCATAATTGTAAACTCACAACATCCACAGTGAGAATATCTGTTTACACACTACTTTGATTAGTAGATCGATAACATCATTATATTAATTAGAAGATCGTTTATCAAATAATATTTATTTGTAAATCAGTTAAAATTTCCATAATTATAAATTACCAAATATTTTTTACATTGGAACCTGTCAATCATATTGTAATGTCCCTTGATCCCGAAATCGCTCATGTAGAAAAATCATGTCAGTTACTCAACCTCAAGTATGACTCACAATATTCTAGAAGTATTTGAATAGTATTAGGGCTCTAAAAACAATTGTAGGGAGACTATATCCCCCAGTATAGAGTTTTAATATAATATAAATAAACAAATATAAGAGATAAAAAATAATAGTACAATACAACACACAACGAGAAGGTAATGGAGGAACTAAATAAACCCAATAGTAAAGAATGTAATGTTAGCAATGAATATATCTAAATGTCAAACTGAAAGCAATACAGATAAAAGGCCAAGTTCACCTAATAAAATCAAAGTCCCCAATTTTAAAAACCATGTCGACCCTTCATCTAGGATCCAACCCATCGAGAAGAAAACAATCAACAAAAAAACCATTTCCCATTTCTAAATCAACAACTTTGTAATCTTCACAAGTACCAAATAGAATGTTGAATATAGTGATAGTAAAAATTAGTAGGTTGATAGCAGCATGTCTAAACATAAAATTTCCGATAATATTTAAAATTAATAAATAAAAAATAGATTTTTTAATTAATCAAAATATATCATAAATCAAATAATCTACTTCAACCCCATGACATAATGTCTCTATGATTTTGCAAAAACATTCTGACTATAACCAAAAGAATCATTAAATAATAGAAAAATTGGTTCAATACTTCTATCCATTACAATATCAACAAATCCAATACCTATATATACTCATTTCAACAGACCCACAAAATACATTTGAATAATAATTTCACCAAAATAAGAAAAATAGCTATAATAATTACAACATTACCAGGACAAGGCATGTAATAATTATAGAATAACCAGACAATATAGATATGAATTATAATATAATTGGTATAATCCCTCTATATAATATTTTTAACATCACCACGAAAATAAATATTATATGAATGTTAGAATCACTGTCAAAATATGTTTATATATAATTTTCTTCATAAATCACAACACCACATATAAAATTCCGAATAACAAATATAGCATCATATTTTAAAGTTGTCAAATCATATAAAAACACCTTGTCTTTCAATTAACCATTTCATCTATCACGTTTTTTCTAAATCATTAACATGTGATTACT
This sequence comes from Viscum album, assembly GCA_963277665.1. NCBI lineage: Eukaryota > Viridiplantae > Streptophyta > Magnoliopsida > Santalales > Viscaceae > Viscum > Viscum album. The sequence goes on along the minus strand of OY728153.1, from coordinate 302,607,292 downwards.
CATAACAATATCATAAAGAAATCGCCAATCATTCCCATAATCTATAAGTCATTTTCCATGTTGAATACATCATAAAAAATTACCTTAGGTATCTTGTATTTTGAAAACATACATTAATAAGTTATTCAGTTCATTATTGTTCATAGTAAGGCAAACACAAAGGGTATACACAAGTTGGGTCTAAACACCATTGGATCTAAAGGGATCTAAGGAGTAATCCAGAATATGATTATCATTTCCATTATTATATTAATTAATACACATTTTTTCCATTATAGTCTAACAATATTTCTCACACTTAAAAAATTAAAAACACTTCATTAGGTTTTGTTCTTGAACACCTACTATAATGTAGAAATAAAAATGATGTTTTCAATAGGTAATAACAACAAGAATGTAGGAAATGAAGGTCAAATGAAGAAACAAGGACCACACATGACCATGATCAAAACCCAAAACGACCATGGTTTAGTGATTCCACCACTCGAATGGTGAATAATCGACAAAGAGGAGAAAAATAAAGAAAAAATTTATTGGGGATCAGAATCTTCACCGATATGTCAATAAGGGAAGTATTCCGTCAAAATTAATTTAGGTTTATCTTGGATTAATGAGTGAGTTCTAAATAAATGATAAAGAAAGAATCACGTAACAAAATGGATTTAAAGTCTCTAATCCAAAGAAACACAAAGAATCAATCCCTTCCACATTGAAAAAACCTGATTTATGAGATATCCAAGAAAGGGATCACCTAGGGTTAAAATAGACCTAATCAAACATTATATGATTATAAATATTTTCACAGTTTTTTTTCATTTCTCCCCTTGAACCATTTCCTGAAATATGAATAGAGATAAATTCACATCATGTAACATGTTCATGGCATCTAATTTTCATCTGATAGCTTTTATAAAATTTTCATCATAAGAAACCAACCACATCATTATCAATGTCATCGATGAAAAACCCTTGTATACCCCTTTTAAATTCTTATACATGTACTCATATCATATAAATTACATGTATTCGAAAAACATAATGTAATTTGCCCAAAAAATCACTCCATACTCAAAAGAAACATAACCAACAAGTATTAAATATAAAGATATTACAAAAAAAGAGGTTCATTGAATAACTAAAAGTGGGACATACTTGTGAAAAGATGAGATCATAAAAACTCATGGCATATAATAGATTATGCCCGATATCCTCCATTACTCATTATGGGGTCATAGTGAAAAATTCAATAAAATTTTCTTGAATATCAAATTTCCTCCCATAAATATCCTCTTGAACATGCCAATGATTCCACTACACTCAAACCAATGTTATTGTCTTATCCAAGATTTTATTCTCACCATGGTCAACAATTCGTGTCGCATGATCCTCAAATAGTGGATCCTCACTAATATCAAAGATGTCAATGTTTATCACATGAGAATTTTTATTATGATATCTCAAGATTTGCAACATGTGAAACACATCATGAATGGAAATGCAGCCTAGTTATATGGAAAATTGGTACATCACTAGACGAGCCATTTAAAACATCTCAAATTGACCAAAAAACATGCCCACATTATTTCCCTATTTCAAAACACAGAGTTCCCAAAAAAATAAAAAATAAATAAAAGAATAACGAACAACCTCAAAATCCACAGGTCATCTTCGATGTTTAGATCATGATATTTTGTTGCGATTCCTAGTCACCAACCACCTCATGATTAACTAAACCTTCTCAGACATCTCCGACATGTGACTAGTTACAACAAGTATTGAATTAGCTACCTCTAACCAATAGGGATGAAATCTACATGGAATTCCATAAAAATATTCTAAAGGTTCCATCTATTTTGATTCCTAGAAAATTTTATTATAATTGAAATTTAATTGTGCTAAATTAAATTCCTTGGAACCACCCAAATCCAGGAAAATTATAATAACATATCCTTTAAAATTTGATAGTCCAATCTAATTTTCCATCAATCAGTGGATAATAGGATGTACTCATTAGAACCTATGATCCTAGGGAATTATAATGATACTTCTATAATAGGTATGTGAAATGTGGATCTCTATAAGAAATGATACTCCATAGAAAATTTGAACCCGTACAATCTCATGCATGTAGAGACATACCAAATCATCAACATTAAAAGTATCTTTGATAGTCCATAAGTGGGATTCCATTGTTAGAAAATATATAATCAACCATATTAAATTTTTCCTATGATAGGTCAAGGTAAATCGAATCACATAATACACAATGACGCCATCCCCATTTCATTTCCAGACGGGTAGAGAATATAAAATCCTATTAGGACTCTAATTCATAGAATTAACATGTTAATAGGCGAATCATCCCTCAATAAATCATGTTCATCATTTTTTATTACTGTCTACCAGTATTATCTATAGAGTTCACAATACAAATTTCCTAGACCTTGATATACCTGCAATATAGAATGATGAAACTCTCACATCATTTTCTAGCATATGTCTATAGAAACCTATACACGTCCATTGAGTGGATGATAATTTCCACAATATAGAGAACATCATGACAGTGGATTCAACCATACATGATTTTTCATAGTTCTAGGAACACAAGATCATATAACTATTATGTATTTATTTGGTCAAGATATACATGTATAGAAGATTTCGAATTCATAGCTACTCATACATGGTACTCATGGATATCTAGATACATGTCTATATAGAGCACCATAATCTGCCTCCCATCACAAGAATCCCACAATAAATTTGTCTACGTTAATTGAAATAAGTCATAGAAAATAAAGATTCCATTTCTTAGTGTATAATACTAATCAAATTAAATGACTATAGATACTCAAAAACTATCCACTACTGAAGGATTAATACCCACTAAGAATGTTGTACCTAAGTCACTTTTTTCATTTTAAGACACAAAAAACTCACACAAAAGATATTGTATTAAGGATATCATTTCATTTAAAACTGTAGATAAATATTGATCATGAGTAGTAGGATTTCCCTATTGTGGTCTTAGCTATTTGGATCTATAAGAAACCAATCGGTAATCCAAAATCAGTAATTCTTCATGTCCAGCATAGGATGTGTCATGGTACATGGTATCTGGATTACTGAGAATGATAATGTGATAATAGGTGATGAGGTCAAACTTCCTATCACCTCATTAAAATACCAATTACATGTATACATCCAAAAAAATATCACCCCTTTCTGTGTCATCCCAGACATTGGTGACATGAGAGGTGAATGTACTGGATGAATCTTTGATTAGAACCTATTAAACCAGTAGAATGTTGAATGAAAAAAAATATTACATGCTGCTCTCAAAATTCCATGTCTATAACATTATATGAGGCCACTAAAAATGCCTCCTATGAGATGAGATGAAACATTATGTACACATTATTAATCAAGAAGCTATATTTGGTTATCCTAGAATAGAATTCATTCTCACTTAATGTACATTACACGATATTACGATTCTAGGACAGATCATCCATTGACTAGAGTATAATATGATTTCATCTAAAAAAACCTTGTCCAATGGATCTAAAAATGATGAATGATCTAAATCATTAATTCTAGGAATACATCCAGTTCATTCATTGTAATTAAAAACATCACCATTAACCCATACAAGGTATCCTAAAATTAGTATGTGGTATGTCTGATGGTATCACCCTAATATAGTGGTATCATGATCTAATATCGATCATAGAGAGGATCATATAACCTCCCAGCTGGTCAATGTTATCATTAATCCATTGAATGGGATATTGATTATTGACCATTATCTTGTTTAGTTTACGATAATCGACAAATAGGAACACAATCCCATCATCATACATGTTGAAAATAATCGGAGAACCACATGGATATTTAATAGGACAAATGAACCCCATAGATTACAAATCATCCAACTATACCTTCAACCCTGTAAGCTAGGCCATTTCCATCCAATAATTCAGAATTGAAACAAGCTATACTCTCATTAGAAACATGATTATGAACTCAATGTACTACTTGGATGGTAAGAAATATAACTCATCATGAAAGTCATAAAGAATGAATTCCACCACCAAAGGAAACGAATTCATCTATATTCCACCATTATGTAGAGATATACTTGTTATATGAGACACGATACAATTCAATTTTCCCTAAAATGGTGTACACACAACCTAAATACTCCACTCACTTAGTTGAAAATAGATGCCTCATTCTAGTAATATGATAGTCACTCTCCTCCAATAATAGTAGATAAGATTCTGGTATATGAATATCCAATACATTCCCATAATTGAATCAAATCCTTTCATTTCGTGCCAAAACAATTACCGAATGAAATGGTAACCACTAATATCTAGAGAACACACCTTGTAGCTTTTGAATTACTCTGACCGTACTCCAAGTGGTGTAATGATTGTAAAAACACCATCTATGCTTTCCATATCCAGTACCAACCCATTTGAAAAAAATAAAATATATAAAGGATTTCCATGCCCTATAATAAATGAATTTCAAGAAAGGTTAGATGACATAAGAAGAAAATATCTAATAGTAGAATGTCTAATATTCCAACATGTTGGAGTAGACTAAATGACATGAATATGACTATCCAAACTCCCCTAGTCTCTAGTATTACTCCCCTATTTTGTTCCCTATACATAGTAATGTTTCTCATATAATGTTGTACCACGTTCCCCACCTCAACTAGATCATGTTGTGGTAATCCAGCTACTTGTTTGTAGATGCGTTTTTGTTTTCTTCAAGACTCTTCTACATATCATGATCACCATCCACTGATCCCCTACCACATTCCACTATAGACCCCTGATAGGTATCCCAACATACTACAAGAGAGGCTTCTAAGAATGTTATGAAAACAGAGGCCATTTATAGACATAAATTTCCACTAATATAACTCTATTGGGACAGAATATTAGGATGGAAACCCATTATCCAAGATATTATATCCACTACTTCCTTAAAGATAAAATTCGTAGTGGCACATATTTCCATAAGAAGAAGATATCAAAATTTTTCCTTATAAAATAGCCAATCTACCGCTCAAGGCCTCTCCCATATTTACCTCCATGATGAGATCAAAATTTATCAAATAAAAAATAGCATCAAGTTAAAGAAGTAAACTTGTGGCCTGATATTATTGTGAATCCAATCATGAAAATGTATTTCTTGAAAGATCTCATCAGTTATCTGTGATGGCACATATCACTGCAAGTCATTGTATTGTATAACATATTTCATTTCATACATTCACCATTGTATAAGATTCATGAAAATCGAAACCTTCTTACCACTAAACAAATCAGTATTAATGCTTATTAGGAACTATTCCATGACTCCCTTCTAGGATAAATCCTCATCAAACCAATATTTCTCTATAATATACAATCAATTCTTGGAAAATTCATTTATGATATATATAGAAATTATAACCCTCATGTTTGCAGGTGTGTTGATGTAAGGAAACACAATTTTATGAAAGGAAGTACTTTTATTATAATAATTTTTATAGTATAATCACAAAAAAAATTACATTAATAGAATAATAAAAAATTAATAATTAATAATTAATTAAATAAGAAGTATTTATAAAATTCATGGAATATATATTGATGTAATTGTAACATGACCATTCGAATAGTAATACGATCCAAAGAAATAGTAAATTGACAAATAGAATATTAAACTATCCTATGATAGATTAAATAAAATTTAACAACTATATAAATGAAATATGATATAATTTTATCATAGTATTAGTAAATAATTGTTTTAATGAAGATAAATTATGTTTTCTTATTTTTTAAAAACATAAATGTTTATTTACAGTTTCTTAAATATTATAATAATGTAAATGAAAATATAATTTCATAAAATTTATTCATAAATTAATTTTTTTGTCTTATTAATATATTATAAGATTACTAGATATTCATTAATTGTTCAAATTGTTATTAAAAAAGTAATAATTTTAAAAAAAAATTTTTTAAGTTAATGTTGATTTTAAATGGAAATTAAATTTCAAATATTTTGAAATTTATTTTACTAAAATGATGTAATTTTTCTTATTATACACATCGGAAATTTTTTAGGGTTAATATTTTGGGTTTTAAAAAAAATACATGAATTTATTTTAAATAGTTAAATATGATAATTTTTTATAAATAAAACATACATGAATTTTTTATTCATTGTTTATGTCATGATGAGTTAATATCCTTCATTTTGAACTCACATGCATGAGTTACTATATTTAGTCACTAGAATCTTCAATATTTTTTCCTAGGAAAATATAATAATCTAGTGATTAAAATAATGATAAAACACCCATCCCATTTAGTATAAATCCCACCCCTCGCCACCTCCTCTCCACACACCATATAAGAGTTTATCCTTATACATACATTTCTCAATTATCATCCCAATAATATCCCCATGCCAAAGAGATATTGTTATCATTTAATTTCCAAAACCATTTACAGAAGTATGTTCTCAAGGAGGATAAATTCAAGAGGTAAAATCCTTATTCCTTATTTCAAATTAATTTATTTCGTAATTATATCATCACCTCCCACCATATAAATGGAATAAAAACAATAGTACCATACATATAAATAAATATTATTTTTTAAAAGGAATAATAAATCGCTTAAATCATTATCCTCTCCCTTTTATTCTTGATATAAAAAGGTCATTCATGAGGTGTCAATTTATCGCCTTCAAGGTTGAAAAATTTTCATTTTCCATTAACACTATCAAGCAGGTTCATCAATCATTTTTATTGTTAAATATTTATATTATATATTTATTATATTCCATTTAGTGTTCTCTAATCATTATATATAGATGATATAAAATATTAATACAAAACAAGTTCATATTGAGAAAAAACTACCGATGATAATCTAATTGATTATCACTAACATTGAATCTAATGATTCCACTACATATCATATAAACATGTTATTTAAAAGATCTATAAACCTTATACATGATAATTAATAACATATAACATCAATTATGTATTTATATTTCCATTTCACATGAACATCCATACTCTCATATAAGATAAGTGATCTTGAATACTAAGAAAACAAGAACTCTCAAACAATGAATTAAAGACTATAGCTCATAAAAATGGCCTTAAATGAACTGAATAAAATTATACTAACTAATTAATATTTTGAAATGTTTTATGAATTATTATTAAACTAATATAATATGAGTATATATGATATTAAAAACAATTCTATAACTATTTTAGATATATTTTAAGGGTTTCAGTCCAAACCAATATTTTTTCTTTCTAGTTATTTTAATCAATTGTTACCCCAAATGTAATTATTATTAATTTATATATAATTTATATATATAATATTTAAATTTTCGAAACTCTTTTATCTATTTTGTATATTTGTTCATTTATGGGGAAATAAAAATTTTATAAAGGTTATCTTCATAGTTCTTTCGGATAAGCTAGCCTATTAAAGGGAAATTCTGGATTCTGTATGCATTATCAAGTGCACTCAATAATATATTTTATGACACAATTATTTTTTATAAATGAATAATTTTATCATTAAAATATATCCTGGATCAATTTTATTAAAATAATTATACCTTGTCAATATTAAATAATCTTGAATGTTTTCCCTAAAACTATGCTAAAATGTTTAATTTATATTGTTTTAAAAAATATTTTTAAATATTTTCACAATAGTTTGACATCATTTGTCATTAAGTATGATTATATTATCCTATTAATCTAAATTGAAGATTAAAATGCATCCATTCATGGACACTATTTTGATATTCCCTTTTTATATGCCTATTCACATGATTATGACACCCAATTCCTTCCATGGGTAACCCTCATGTTAATGTTTGATTTATTATGTATGATTATTTATGTGAAAAGACATGTTCATGAACATGATATAATGGGCTCACTCAGATTATAATTCAATTCATTAGGTAATGTATACTCTCATGAGATGTCTTGTGCAACTGTCTTGGTTGTTAACATTGACTCGTACTCCATTTGAAGCAGTCTTGATGTTTATCCTTGACTCGTGATCCTTTATGTACAATGGCCCATGATTCATTTATAAACGATGATCTATATTCGATCTACATTAAAATAATTCTAGTATAATATTTTTATATTTTCGGTATGTTATGAATCCATATGTTTAATCTAGTTTCATGTCTAATTATATCATTATGTGACTCCATCTAACCCATGTGAAAATGTTTCTTTTATTTGTTATTTACTTATTGGGATTTTAGCTGACCATATTTTTCAGGTATTACCCTAGGTTATCTAATAAATATTTAAGGTCTCAAGGGAATTTAGGATCTATTTTTTAATATTAAACAATATATGTTATTATTTTTTAATTAAGATGTTTAATTATATACCGAATATCCAAAACAACATGATTTATCATCCTTTTCATGTAATTTTATTATTAAGTATACTTAAAATCATTTAATAATGTTTATAAAAGTTTAGGGTCACTATGGTTGGTATCATAGTATGGTATAGTTATTTTTGGAGATTATGAATATAAAAAATTAGTATGAACCCAAGAGATACAATTATAGATGGGAAAACATACTGAAATTTTGGTTAGTAATGATATAGTGGGGTTTAAATAAAATAAATACCTAGATGGATACTACTAGTGGATGTGGTTCTAAAACAAATATACCAAGGAGTAAAAAATATAACAATGTGTTACGGACATGACTTAGGGTATCCTAGTACATGAAAAAGGGCCTTACTATTAACCTATTTTGACACTCCCAAGGATTATGATTTGGTAATTTCATAGTCTCATTAAGAACAATTATTAAAGGAACATAAATAATCCCATAAGAATATATGTTAGAAAATAGATCATCGTAGTCCTATAATGAACCATATGGACATAAAAATTATGATATACTTTTCCTGTATAGGGTCAACATTTTATGTTCAATGTTTCATTACTTTATTATATTAGTTAAGTATTCAAGCCACATAATTTATCATTATTTTTATATGATAATTGTTGGTAATAGAAGAAATAATGCTAAAAATCAATGTTATAGGTAATGGGAATATATCTCTAATGATATGCCAAATATGATGGAAATATGTGTTAAAAATTTCATGAATTTTCATGTTTAAATTTCTCACGTTATTAATAATAACTTAAATGACGCATAATTCCTTCCTTCTCCTAAGAGAGATCATGTTTCCATTGAGTATATAATTCAAGAATGGCCTCCCATTTTTGTGGATCATATGATCCCTTCATTTCATAATACTGGATTAACACCATTGAAAAGAAATTCACTATCATTCAGTTCCCAAAAGAAGAGTGTGTTGTTTTTTCTCCCTATCATTTTGATGGAGAAGTTGGTCAGTGGTAGAAACTAGTCAACAACATGAAGTCCATAGAATAAATTGAATCCATTGAATGGGAATATTTCTAGAAATTTTTTTTCCACAAATATTTTCCTTAAAACCTCCATCTCCAGATGGAAAGATAGTTACCCTGATATATGTATAAAGAAGATGATTCAATTAGGGAATATGAAGTAAACCATACAACACCTATATAATAGGCCTCCGAATTTTCACGAACAATTAAAGAAAGGTGGATCAATTATAATGTAGACTAAATCCATGTATATTAAAATCATTGCTGATTTGAGACATTGATAGTTATGAAGATATTGTCCATTATTCCCTTAAGGTTGAAATGGAGATCAGAGACTCTCTTTGGTCTCATGGGACTAGTGAAAAAAGTGGAAAATAAAGTCTATTATGGGTTGAACAGTAGATGAATCCTATGATGGAAAGAAAAACCAATATCCCACATGTCAAAATTGTGGGAAGAATAATCCTAGGAACTATCATAAAGGAACCAATAAATGATTCAAATGTTGAATAATGGGAGCATATGACTAAAAATTATAATTGGATATAAATAATCCCACTAATGTTGAAGAATAATGGATCATTCATATCAACACTCAGCCTATAGATCAATGTCACACATACAAGGAAAAATGTAATTTTGTGAACAATTTTCGTAAGAAAATAGTTATTATAGGTAATAAAAAACAACATCCAAGGAACCATGGAAGTGTATATTCTATCATTAATGATTAACTATAGCATGACAATGATGTGGAAATAAGTATGTTGATTATTCATTCAAGAATAAAAACTGTAATTTTTTTCTATTTCTACACATTATTTCATATCTTTCATTTTTAGATTCAAACGTTTCCTCAAAATAAAAAGGACGAGTGGTCTATGAGAAAATCAAATGGAGAAATTATTTCGTCAAATATTTATAACTCACCAATTAATGTTGGTGGATTGAACATCACAGTAAATATTTTCATACTCCCTTTTGTGGAGTTTGATTCTATTTTGGAAATGGATTGTCTAAATTTTTATAAATACAACATCAACTATTGGGAAATGTCGATTAAACTTCACATCATGAAGAATCTTCAAATTTTATACTTGTGTAAGGAGGATGATGAATATCATTTAGAATCACCGTCTCAATCTATGATATTTCTTCCTTATGAGAAATTATTCCTGGCTCAAATGATATAAAAAATGATATAACCGTGTTTATGTAAATTCCAATTATTAGGGACTACATTGATTTGTTCCTTGAACAATTATCTAGTCTTCATCCTGATCGAGAGGATGAGTTCTTAATTGAACATATTCAGGGATCTATTCATGTATCAATGATACCTTATGTAATGGACACCTTTGATTTGGATGAACTAATGAAGCAGTTATATTAGAATTTAGAGAAGGGATTTATACACCTAAGTGATCCTAATGGGGTGCACCATTTCTCTTTGTTATGAATAAGGCTGGATCAATTCAAATCTGCATTGAATATTGTGAGCTCTATACAATCCTGGTATAGAACAAGTATCCTCTACAATAGATATATTACATGTCCTATTTTCTATATGGGGTTTTAATAATTTCTATGGTGGACCTTCAATAAGGATATAACCAATTAAGGGTGAATATTGTAGATATTCCCATGACTACATTTGAAATGAGGAAAAGAAAAAATGAGTTCATAGTGATACCATTTGGGATTACTAATTCTCTATAAAATGTTATGGATTTTATTAATATAGACTTTAGAGTCCACCTCAATAGATTTGTGGTAGTATTTATTGATTATAATCTAATATACTCCAGTATAATGGAGGGGCATGAATAGAATTTGAATACCCCACTAAAGAGATTATGAAGGGATACAATATATGAAAATGATAGTAAATGTGAGTTTTGGATGGGGGAAGTATCATTCTTGGGAAATTTTATCACAGGAAAATGAATATCTATGAACCCCTCCATGAAAAATACAATTGAAGAGGTTCCCATACCAACATCTCTTATGGAGATACATATCTTCATTGGTCTTGATGGGTGTTACGGGTGGTATGTGATGAACATCTAATGATATTAAAATTCACTATCCAAGATTTATCATAATTGAGTAATGTTTTTATTAACATGTTAATGTGATGATTTATTCACAGAGATGAAGAAGAGACTTATCAGTGGACCAGTACTCACCCTTCGAAAATGTGGGGAACTCTATGTGGGGTATAATGATGCTTTAATGTATATATTAGGATGTCTACTAATGAAAAAATTTAATGTGATGTCCCATTTATCAAGGTAGTGGAAAATTCAAGAGAAAAACTATCCCAAACATAATTTGGAGTTGGATGCTATGCTCATTATGTTGGATATCTATAGACATTATATAAACGGAGAGAAGTGTGAGATATATAATGATTAAAAGAGTCTTGAATATATTTTCATACATAAAGAGCTCAATATGTGCCCATAAATATGGTTAGAGATCATCAAGAATTATGACTGATCATTACACTTTCATCGATGTAATGAAAATAATGTGGCAGATACTTTAAGTAGATATGATCATGCATATTTATAAATGATTAAAACTTATAAGGTTCTAATCTTATTATATTTGAGATTGACGGAAATTGGAATCATTATGGAAGGTAAATTATAAATACTTTATCAAATGATTACTTAACTATCCCTTATGGATTAAAAAAAGGATTCCATACAGATTGATGAGGAAATTCCGAAAAAAGTGGAAGCTATTGAAAAGGAGAAATCCTCTGAGTTAGAAATGGAAGAGGAAGGAGTCATGATTTTTTTGTGAAGAAAATTCATATCATTCAATCCATGGATAACCAAAAAGTATTATATTGATACATGTAGATCAACCTTTTCTACTCACCAAGGTAGAAAAAAAGATGTATCAATGCCTCTAAGAGAACTATTGGGGAGAAATATGAAGAAAGGTATCCTTGAGTATACCTCCAAGTTCATTCGATGTAAGCCAATGAAGGATGAAATACAAAAGTATAATGGTATGATCACACCACTATACATAAAAACATTGATGTGGTAAACCATTACTGTGGACATTGTTACTAAAATTCCAAATATATCTAATGTAAACAATGATATAGAGGTTTTGTGGATCATCATAGGAAGACATCTCACTTAATTTCAATTCAAGAGGACTTCTCAGCAGATAAACATGAATGGATATACATCAAATAAGTAGTAAGGATGAATGGAGTACAAAAAGCGATTATATCTGAACGAGATCTGGGATTCACCTCCATGTTCAGGAAAATTACTCAACATGCTCTAAGAACTTAGCTAAACATCAGTACATTATATTATCCTCCCATTAAAGGCCAACCTATGCAGATTATTCAGAAACTGTAACAATTGTTGAGAGAATGTTCTATGGATTTCAATAGAGGATAGGCCCAACATATATCATGAGTCAAATTCGACTAAAAATAATATCCATCCAAGCATCTAAATGGTTCCAGATGAAGCGCTTTATGGGAAATGATGTATAACACCACTATGCGAGGATTAGGTCGATAAACGTAAGATGCTAGGACATGAAATGGTTGAAGAAATTATGGAGATATTGAAAACCATGCAGAAGCACATCATGGTTGCCCAAATTCAATAAAAGGGTCATGTATAAAATCATCAATGAGACCTTGATTTTAAAGGATGAGACATTGTATTCCTCCACATATCTTCATGGAAGTGGATGATGAGATTTTGGATGAAGGGAAATATAAGTCACATGTACATCGTCCCCTATAATATACTTGATGGTGTTAGAGCTGTGGCCTTTTGACTAGCAATTCCACCTATCATTTCTCAATTAGAAAATGTATTCCACATATACCTTTTAATGATGTAGATACTAGATCCCTCACATATACTGTATTCAGAGGTGGTACAGTGGGAAAATGATCACTCCTATGAAGAGTAGCCATAAAAGACATTGTATTATGGAGATAAATCTCCATGCAACAAGACCACTCACCTAGTAAAAATAATATATTGGAACTATATGTATGAAGAGTACATATGGGAAACAAATGAAGAAACAAAAAAGAATTACCCTCATCATTTTTCCCCATAGTATATAAAACGAAATTTCAAGGATGAAATTTCATAAGGGGGAGAATAAAACATCACGATATTTTATCAATGGAAATTCATTTCTTATAAGTATTTGACATAGTACAATCAAAAAAATAACACTAATAATACAATTCATCCATTAAAAATAAACGGTGAATGAAATAATAAGTATTTCTAGATGTTAAGGATCATATGACGAATAAATAATAACTTGAGTTTGGGAATAGTAATGTTACCCTTAAGAATTATAAATTTAACAATTTTATATTAACATCACATAAGATAGTATAAATAAATTTTTTTCAACCACATACAAAAAATATGATATAATTGTATCGTAGTATATGTAAATAAATGTTTTAAAAATGATAAATTTATTATTTTTATTTTTATAAAATATAAGTGTATATATAAAAATTTCATAAATAATAAAATAATTTAAAAGAAAATATATTTTCATAAAATTTATTCATAAATTAATATTTTGTATTCTTTGGATTAATCGATAATTTTATGAGACTATAATTAATTTTTCAAAGTGTTATAAAATCATTTATAATTTTTAAATTGGAATTTTTCAAGTAATTGTTGTTTTTTAATAAAAATCTAAGATTTAGAAGATTATTATTATAAAATGGATTTCATTTTTGAATAATAAACATCTAAAAATTGATAGGGTTAATTTATTTTATTTTTTAAAAAATTATAATTTGTTTGTGAATAGTAAAATATGATGATTTACATTAAATGATAAATACATGAATTTTATACTAATTTTTTAAGCGAACATAAGGTAATTACTTTTTGTTTGAACTCACATTCATCAGATATTTATATAGTGAATATAATCATCACTATTTATTGTTTTGAGCTAATATAATAATCTAATGATTAAAATAATTAGAAAACACCCCTCTCCTCTACTATAAAGACAACCTCTCACATCCTTCGCTCCACACACCTTCATAAATTTTACCATATATAAATTATAATCAACTATGTTTTCAAATATCTCCCCCACATCTAATATCTATATGGCTCACTAAACTACCAATACCATTTCCCAAAATCCATTATCAATGAGGATAAATCCAAGAGGTAAATTCATCATTCTATTTCTTTCATTTTATATTAATGTTATTTTATTTTCTAATTCTATCCTCACCTCCCCTCATTAAAACGAAATTAGAACTCCATTACCATAAATATATTTTATTTTTATTTAAATGTAATAATACATACCAAATCCCTTCATATATTTCTTTTATTCTAGAAATTAAAACGTGTTTTATGAGGTGTAAATTTACCATCTTCAAAGATGATAAATTTTCAAATTCCATTAATTCTTTCATGGATGGTCACCATACCATTTTTATAAAAAATAAGAATTATTATATAGTTATTATAGCATATTTAAGGGTATTTAATCATTATATACCATATATGTAAAACAATAAAACAAAACAAGTTCGGTGTGATCAAAAACCACCCAAGACAATCCAAACGATTATCATTAGCATTTCATCTAATGATTCTTCATAAAAAAAACAATAAAATTAGTAATAAGATAATATGACCCTCTATATGTTCATTAATAACTTATAACATCAATTCATGGTATATATTTTCATTTAACATGATCATCCATAATCATATATAAGATAACTAATCTTGAAAACTAAGAAAACAAGCACCCCTGAATAATGAAATTGAACACTATTACACTATAAAAAGTGCACAAATGAAATTCTTAAAACTATAATAAATAAAATAAATTTTATATTAGTTATTTACTAATTTATTAATTAATATAATTTAATTATAAGGACATTATAATCAATTGAAAAACTATTTCATACAAAAGGTTATGGTTTCAATCAGGACCTCTATTTTTTGTTTATGTTATAATTTTTATGTCTTTACCCTAATGAAATTATTATATATTTTTTATTTCATATAAATTATATTGATATGTTCTAGACTCAAGTATCCATGTCATATAATTCTTATGTTTTGTGGAAATACATTTTTTAAAAAGGTTTCATTCTAAATTCATCTCGATTAGCTAGACTTTCTAAGGGAACTTCACGATTTCTTATCCTTATTATTTTTTTCACCCCATAATCTATTTTAAGCCATAATTACTTTCAAAAAATCATATATTTTACCATTAAAATATTTCACGGTTCAATTCTGGGTTTTTACTAACTATTATTACTTTTACATTTTAAATAATATTGAGGTTTTTTCCTTAAACCGTACTAAAATGTTTTTATTCCAAAGTTTCTTACACTCTCTATTTAAATTTTTTCACTTCATTTTTTCAACACTTATCAAGATATATTCCTATATTCCCTTATTAATGTATTTTTTTATATATTTCTTATGTATGATTCCTTAAGTGTCAAATATATTCATGAACATGTTATGATGAGTATTCATAGATAGAGAACCAATTCATTGTGTAATTTTCTATGATATGAGAAGTGATTTCCAACGGACTTTTTGGTTAGCATGGACTCGTTCTCCATGTGAAATGGACTTTGTGGTTAGTTGTGACTCACACTCATCCTATGCAATGAGCCTTGAATCATGATAATGTTTTGTTTTATGTTTATGTAAAATTATGATGATTCCATGATTATATGATCCCATGATCTAGATGATATGATTCAATATGTATAGAAACGTTTCATTCCTTTTTATATCATTATGTTATGCATTCTAACCCAAGTGTTGTTATTTATTTTAATGTAAATTTTTTTATTAGGATATTTATCTCACCCCATTGTTCGTATATTCCCCTTGGTTATCCTATAATGATGTGATGGAATAAAGGATGATAGGACCTATTTATTAATATTAAATAAATAATGTTTAATTATGTACCAAATCTCTATAACACTAGAATATATGATCTATATAAAGTAATTTTATTTTTATGGATGCATAAAATCATGCAATCAAATGTGAACATGGCTAGAGTCAATATACTTGATGTGATTGAATATCTTCCTGACTGACCCGATCTAGAATTGAAATTTCTAGCCCAACACCATAGTTAATATAGGAATACATTTCAGTTGATTATCTATCAATATGTCATATATGAATAGTATAGTGTGAGAACTCTCCATTTCCATTGATTTCATAACCCCAAGAAAGCAGTCATGAAGATTGACATCCATCAAATCCAAAAAATCTAAATGATGATCTAATTTAACTATGTTAGGGGAAGGTTGATTTCCTTTTCCAAGAACTCAATTTGATGATGATGGAGGGAATTTTTACTATAAAAAACAACCTCCTTATAAAGTTGGATAAAATTATTTTGATCCTCAACAAGATATAAAATAGAGAAAAATGAATAATTTTTTATTTAAAAGTGGAAATAATTCAATAATTATGAAGTAATAGTTCCATTTTTCTCATTTATTATATATAATATATATCTAATTATACAATTCATAAAAAAATAATAAACATCATATAAATATCTCCCTACCATGAAAAATTCATGTAATGATATATCTCTAAATGACTATAATGTAGCATTCATACTCATCTAACACCATATCAAAAAAGAAATATAAATATCATGAAATAATAACATCACCCAATATTTGATTCCCTTTAGATGAAAGAACACTAAAAACAACAATGAACAACATTAATAAATATCCCATCCCTGGGCACATGGATTTCCTCTAATTAATGGGTTAGCATCTCCCATGAACAAGATCATATCCATCTATGGAAATATCATAGTACCCATTCATCCATTAAAAATTATTAATTAAATAATTATAAAAAACTCCAGTCTCTGAAAACACATTGTTACATACCTCGATTCGACACATTCAAATGTCTGAAAAACAGATTGGTTACTAGAAATTAAGTGTCTCATTGTACTAATGTTGAGTCCAACTAGTAGTAAGGGAGTAAACAGAATAATGGTGTGACTATATGTGGTGGTAAAATGTTTAATACAACATATTTAAAAAATATCATAGAAACAAAGGTAGCATAAATTTTATAACATATAACTATAAGGTAAAGGAATAACTATGTAAATAAAAAATTAACCAATTTAATACATGTTTTGAGTGTATTTAAATGTCAAATTGAATTTAATTTATATAAAATATCATTATGATACAAAAAATAAATTACCGTAGTCCAAAACCTGATGCCAATACCTCCTTCATGTTATATCCCCCAAATAAATGAAATAGTTTAACAAGGTCATTTTCCTTTTTAAAAACCTGCATTCATGTAATTTTCATGGATAGAAACTGGGGGCCTAAATAGTGTGTGAGTTAAACTCTATAGCTAGACACCATTATGTCTCAAAAAACTAGCCTGGTAATATGTGTATGGAATAATGAAATATATTAGTTAATTAATTTATTTATTTATACAATACTTCAAACATACTCTTTCGAAACAATGTCATAACGTCTTTGAGAATATTTCATATTCATGAAAACTATAACCCCATAAAATATTTAATAATCACTTAAATGAGTTAAGAACTATCATCACTACAACATCATTAGTCATAGCCCACATACAATAATTTCATCACATTAGGGAAAGCCTTTAACAGAATAATCTCAACATAATAGGAAAAATCCCAATAAACGTTACATCGAAACCTAGACAAGACATATATGCCTCAAAACATAAACAATATAGTACTAATAATAATTTCAACATAACTAGTACAATCCATTTAAATAATAATTACAGAATCATAGGGAAATTCTGATAATCTAAGAATTTCATCATCACCTGAAAAAATTGTTCATACAGTAATTTTAAAATGAATTAGAAACCAAATATAACAACAATTATAACACATATAACATGAAAATATATAAGGGTTAATTCAATTGATTACCCATTATCTTTCTGTTTCCCATTTCATTTATCAATGTGGTGTCAACACATTATCATGAAATTACACACAACCATATCCTTTTAATCATTTATTGTCATTCTTGTAATTATGTATGCAATTATACAAGGTGAATAAAAATAAATAAATCACCCAAGGTATCATGTCAAGCTAAAACATACATTAATCCATTTTTTTCAAGGGTAGTATTACCATACAGGTAGTTTCATGCTATGTCACAACACCGTTGGATATTTATGGATCTAAAGAATAATCAAGAACATGATTATCTTTAACATTTTTCTAGGAATTATCAAACTTATTTTCTAGTGTAATCTCACAATAATTCACATAATTAAACTATTTATATTTGACCATATGATTTTTTTGAAGACCCATACCATAATATAGATATAAAAAAAACTTACAAAAAGTAATTAATAATAAAATAACATTGAAGAAGATATTAAGAAAATCCTAGATCTCACAAGACTCAGAGAAAAACCCAAAAAAACTACCACTATCAAGATATTCCACTTCTATTATTCTGAAGAAGCTTAAGAGTGTGAAAAAAATAAAAAAACTCAATGAGGATCAAAGTCTCATAAAGACATTCACAAGGGAAAAATTCTCCCCCAATATTTTTGGGATGTTGTTTTTTGAGAGGGAGGGATACATAGAGGATGCAGAATAGATCAAACTGAAACAGTTTATTTTAAAATTTAGATCAGGATAAATTCATTTCATGAATATCATTCAAAATGTAAGAATATAAATTAATGTTTTAAGACAAAAAATGTGATTCATCATGCTAAAATAACCCTTATATTACATTTGACAATGAAAAATAGTTTCACGGTGTGTAATAATTTAATTCCATGAAGAAATTCCTGAAATATTAATGGAAATTGTTACACATCATGTAACATGATGATGTTGTGTAGATGTAAAATAAAATGATATATGTACAATTTCTACAGAAGATACAAAAACTCTTCTGAGGCCTTCCAAACCATAGAAAACCCTTACAATCCCCTTTGTCACACATCAACTAGAGATACTATAATCTTATAAAAATACATCCCCAAAATTTATTTCAATTTCCCCAACATAATCTCTTTATCCTCCAAAATTAAATTGACCACCAAGGCTAAAAAATAATGGAATCCAAAGAATATAAAGGAAAATTCAAAAATAAAAGAAGGAATTACGTGGAAATGGATGAGATAGTACATTTATTCTCTAGAAAATCTATTAAAATGAAAAAAAAATATAGAGATACTAACTAAGAAGACATTAATTTTATTATGAGATTTCATCTCATAGTGTTATCTTGTATAATATGGAGTGTTATAATTATCCATGTGTTTAGGCCATATTTATAAAAAATCATCCAAAAGAGGGATTTAATGAATATCAAGGTCATTTGTAATGGATTATGTAGTAACATATTCATTTACTAATGAATAAAACATGTGTCATGATCTAATGATGAGTTGAATCTGCACCTATATAGTTCTTTTTAAAAAAAGTAATATTTATATATATTAAATTAAAGAGGTTAGAATTTATTCCAATAAACATAAACTATCAATTATAAAATTTCCCAAGCTTATAAGATTTTAAAAAACAAATAGACCATTGGTTTTGGTTTATCCCCATGTTATAATAAATTTATTTATTTGTTTTATATAATAAAAATAATTACAAAACAATAAACATAAGTTAGATAAAATAAATAGTGAAGTGTTTTATGGGTTTCATAATCATTAGAGTAAAGCATGTCAGTGACTCAAAAATCTCCCATATATGAAAAGTACTTGCCAATAAAGATGAAGTATAGAGGGTTAAAAAATACATATATATTTTGAGATGAAAATATTTATATTTCACCCTTTTTCTAGTGACACACACTTGAATTAGTTCTACACAATTTAAAAAAAATAGGGAATAATGATAAATATTTTAATTTATAATGTAATTGTCCCCATATTTGGTAATTCAGAAGAATAGATTGAAAAATATCACCATTTACTATTTATCAATATATAGTTTCTCCTTATAAAGACCAAGAGAAAAGATTGATGGTAATTTTCTAAAAATTTTGATGTAAATAAATTTATCAAGTATCATCTATATAATAAACTATAATATTAACTAAAAAATTTTAGGAATCATTATCAACATTTGATTGTGAAGTTTTTTTAAAGATTAAATTTATAACGATATAAGAAAAATTAAAATTAAAATTTTATCTTTTTGATTTTTTTATATGTTAGGATTCATCTTTTTTATTTATTTATATTTCCTTCAAGAATCGCATCAGGGAATTTCAATTTTTATTAAATAAATGATAATGAAAGTTCTCTTGAGTCTTCATTATATTATCTTTCACAGTAATTTTTCCATTCTATATAAATGATATTTTATATCATTTATTGAAAATTATATTTTCTCTCAGAAGAAAAGAAAATATAGTATGTTATATGATGATTATGTATTACATAAATAGTATCCAAATGTTCCTTATATAATGAGATTATATAAAATATTCTATCATGATAATTCACAAATTCATTATAAAAAATTAATTTCATATAGATGATATGACTGTTTTGATGTATGGAAATGGTTTTATCATAAATATACATGATATTAATAACATGTTATTTTATGAACTTGGTGGTGTTTGTCAACATACAATAATGATAATATCATTATTCTCTACATTGTTTTTTATTTTCCATAATTGTTTATACATAATATATTAATTGATTTTTCCGTTTCAGATTCTCAGTACTTGTCAATAGAATGTGAATTCGTCTCATAGTTTTACTTAGTTATATTAAAATATTGTTGATATGATTCATTCTACTTTGTATAGATAGAATTTAGTAATTCTTATTGTCAAAATATATTGCTGTAACAAAATTAATTGATTTATATGAACTTTAAAATATTTACATTTTATTTATTAGTTCTTTGTATATGATCATTTTATCTAATGGTACATTGAAAATTTACAAAGAACAATCCTAAATATTAATGATATCATTATTGGATACAGTTTTATCATCAATATTTTTCTTCGAAGAGTTTTTTAAATTGAAATTATAACTTGATCATTTATCAAATGAAATCAATAATGATGATCCTTCTAAAAGAAGACTATGTTATGGGATTAAAAGTACGAATCAAATATTCAGTTAAAATAAATACTAAACAAAAACATTCATTGATGGGGATTCATTTTTACTATCAGATATTTTCTATTTTATTATATTGATATTATAGGTAATATTAAAACCTTAGTAATGGGAGGAAGACCAGCTTCAGATGGGTGAACATAATAAATATCTCCATTAGATGGTTTAAAATCTGTTTTTACCATAATTGTACATATATAACCCATATCAAGAAATAACAAGGATAGAAATTTTTAAGGAACTTTATAATAAATTAATTTCAATTTTCAATCAAAAACAAACATTATTTTTGACAGCTTCTATTTAATGACAAATTCCTTATTTGAAAATCCTGGAAGAATAGTTATTATGATTTGTGACCACTTTATCAATTTCTAAATGAATTTCTCTAAGAGAATATTATCTATCTACTACTGCCTTGAATTTTTTGGTTAAATTGAAATATTTATTTGACTCTATGAAAATAACAATTTTACTAATTGGCCTTCAAAATTTTTCTTTTCTGGAACATTTAATGTCTAGAAATGAGTATTACCAGGTTTATTTGGATTAAAAATGTTTTTTGTAATGAAGATAATTAGATTTATATATTCCATTGAATATATTATATGACTGTATTTCTTCATCTAAAATTCGATTATAAATTATTCTTTTCTTCTTTTGAAAATGTAGTAACCACTTTATCAATAATTATTTAATTAATGGTCAACAAAATAATATTTTCCCCACATATGTTAATGAAAAAACTCAATTTGATAAATCATGTTCTCAAAATATTTTTTGTAACATTTGTGGAGTATATTTTTTATTTTCATTATACCTTGATTAAACACTTATATGTTTATATACTAAAAAATCCTCTACATACTCTATTGTACGATGAAAATAAAAAATGAAAATATGATCAAGTGACATAAAATCAAGAAAATGATATTTTAGGATAATTTTAAGATATATTGAACATGATCTGATCCCTAATATAGGATCATAAATTTTGATAAATAGAATAAGGGAGGGGGAGGGGTGAATTTTAGTTTTTAAAACATATTTTTCACTCTCTTTTTTTTAATGTTTATTTATTTTAAAAAATATGAAGAAATAATTGATTACATTAAAAAAATATGCACTAGATATATAAATTTGTATATATCACTACAAGGGCATTAGAAATAAATAAATAATATTTTTATCAATTATCAATTGAATATTTATTGTAGAATAAATTTAACATAAAATTATTACAATGACTATTACATGAAATATCTTAACTATATTTCAGGATTGAATACACACAAATCATAAAAAAATGGAGTATAGTATAGTCAACCATGTATTCATTAAAAAATATATCAATTGAAAAACACTTTTCGACCAATGTGAATGATTGATCTATATGCCCATTCCAAGATATCCTTGAATCTATAACTAAAAACAAAGTATCTGACTAAAAAATCTTTATGAATAATATTATATCCCTTGCTGTGGAATCAATTGACCAACTTGATAATAAGTTCGCCACATCAAAAGCCTAAATATCAGTCTACCTACTTTAATGACTAGTTGCATTGTACTTCTGCTGAAAAAATGGTATCTCAATATTCATTCAATTTTATTGATAGGTTATTTAAAATGATTTTAAATAAAATACTATAATAATATACAATTAAACCATCATCTATAAGTTCTAGAAAGTTACTATAAAATAATATGAATCAAAGTAGAGTAGCCAACAAGATGTTAATGACAAAAAATTATAAAATCACTCAAAGTATTCTTGTATCGTATTGTATATACTTATAATCTATGAGGTGAAAATCAATTTAAAAATACTAATCAAATAGTCAGATTACAATTATTCCCAATTTAGATATAATGGAATTCATGAACGCTTTTTCTTTAACATGTAAATTTAAAAAGTCACACTATATACCAATGAGTTGAACCAAAACCTCATTAGTTCTTTGTAAAACATGTGAGGAAAATATATATTAAACAATTTAGTACATTAATTAATTAAAAAATAAACATAAAATATCACTATACAAGAATTATAAGGTCTCTGTATTTTATAAAATTAGTATAAAATGGTATTTTTTAATCCTCAAGTTATCATAATTTCATTGATAATATTTATATATTAAAAATAAAATCAATAAAATGTATATTAGATAAAAACAACATAAAATATTTCATTGTTCAAAACTATATAGAGAAAAATAAATCAATGACTCAACATAAAACAATTTAAAACCCCCATAAGTGTACCAGAGTTTTTTAAGAGCTATGTCAATATTTGATATGTTCTTATAACAATGTCCTCATTGAGTTTCTAAGGCTATTTAAAAATTGTAATTCAATTTGTTACCTACTTATCAAATCATTTAAAACTCAATGATGATATGTTATTGAGATCAATAGAGATAATTAAATAAATTCAAAATATTATCAAGGAAAACTTACTATGAAGAATCAAGAAACCAAATGGGTTACAATATTATAGGTATATGAACAGTTTGAATAATTTTAAAAAGATGATAAATAATGACTATAGAAATTTTGGGACCAGTGATTCATCTGGGATATATTTTTTCTGCACTACAGAGTTGGGACACAACATTTGACTACATTAAGAAGGGCAGCAATATAAATATTTTTATTCATTCATTATAAAACACTCATATTTCCACCAGGGTATCATGGATCATGTAGAAATCATGATACAAAAACATGGCAAACATGTAGTGGATCTCGAGATTGAGCTCCTCAATAGAGAAGGCTGCACTCTTTCAGTCCGTATTTGAAACATTATAAATATGAATTTAATTTCTTTTATTTCAACAAACATGTTTTTAGGGGGTGATCTATTTGGGGAAATAAGATTTCTTGTCATCGATTCAACTATTCATTTTTTTATTTCAATAAACTAGGTTGCTTCACATTTATATTACCATATAGTTTTCATTATATATTACATTCAAGTCTCAAGGCCTATAATATTATTTATAACTTTAATAGTAGAAACTAATTTATTTATTCAAAATCATTAGATGATAAAAAACTGAAATTTTTAGTATGCATCCAAAATCATTTTATAGT
This sequence comes from Viscum album, assembly GCA_963277665.1. NCBI lineage: Eukaryota > Viridiplantae > Streptophyta > Magnoliopsida > Santalales > Viscaceae > Viscum > Viscum album. The sequence continues at coordinate 302,582,496 of OY728153.1, read as the reverse complement.
TTGATATTTCAGGAATATATATCTCTATATTCTTGCACATTGTCAAAAAAAAGTGGAATCCTGATGACATCGCCCAATTGTTTCAATTTCATTTAATAATATTTACAGTTACAATTTTTTAAAATTGGGTTCCCTTATAATTTCAATTCATTGTGTGAATGAATACTATTATAATTTCACAAAATAAATGTTTCCATTAAACCACTAATGAAAAGTCATAGATTGTGTATTGATATCTTGTTTCATCCTCTAATGAGAATTATTTCACCTATTGAATTATAGTTCTCAATTATGTTTACAATAAAAAAAATATATCATTATTAAGTCATTAAAATATCTTGATTTTTTTGTTCATTCCTTTCAATTTTTGTGTTGTTTTCTCAATATTCCACAAAAACAATCCATACGGGTTCTACCATAGTCATTATTATTATATTTTTGAGTATTAAATGATTTAATAAATTTTTTATATCAAAATAAAAATATCAATTCTTATAACTATTACTGGGTAGGGTAGATGTTACTAGGGAAATAAAAAATTAATCAAATAAAAACCAAAATATAATTTTTAAAAACACTTTTAAAAAATAAAATCTTAATTATAAATTTTCAGATTCTATTGAAATTGGTTTCATGCACATAAGTTCAAAAAAATTGAATGCACGACCTATTTTCCCTAACATTCTTAGTCACCACAGAGATTTAAGAAAAAATAATCTGAAAATAGAAAAGATGATATATACATATGATTTCTAATGAAAATATCTTATATATTAATTACATTTAAAATAACATATAATGGGCACTAATTAGTTAGTTTGAACTCCATTAAGTGTTAAAAAATCCTTCATAAAAAATTCCCACACCATGATCCTGAAACTAAGAGATGAAATAATCCAATAATTCATTTTTTCCACCATTTCAAGGACTACATAAATTATATTTCTTATCATTCAATGACTTCTATAATATATTTTATCCATTACAACACTATAGTGTATATTCAGATGAAAATATTCCTGAAAATATTCCTGAAACCTAGTAATAATTTTATGAGTCTTTTTTAGGAATTTTGAACCATTGATAACAATTTAATAAATTATTAATGAAATTAATAAATTTTTCAGACATGTGATATAGTATTTTTATGACGAATGTGAAAACATTAGGCACCTACTTATGAATTTCCTACCCGCACTTTATTTATACCCACATATTTATGGATAACCTTTATGAATCCCATCCATGGTAGAATTTGGTTGTCGAAAAAACAAGGGGAGATTACAATGATAAAACTAATGAGGTACATATAAAAAATTATATTACATTTCTCTAAAATTCAATATAAAAATAAATTTTGAGAATAAGAGGGAACAAATGTGACATCATTACTAGTTCAGGACTGGATGTATAGTTTTTACATGGTGAATTGAAAGATAAAATTCAATCTATAATGATTAAAAATTAAAAAAATATTGATCAAGAAATTTGATTTAAAAACTAAAACTATACCTATAGAGTGAAATATCATCTCATTCATATTTTAAATCATTATAGAATCTTCTTTAAGTGCATATCACATCATGAAATCCATTATAAAATTAAAATTTTATTAGTTATTCATAGGATTCAACCGATATATGGATCATTTTGAACCAACTAAAATATTGGGTAATAACTCCCTCAAAAATTAGTGTGGATATAAAGAGATGATTATACATCCTAACTCTGGATACCAACCATAGATTGGGAAACAATTACAAAGATAATTAAGTTCCATGTCATCTAATTCTGAAAATAATTTATAGTGGAAAATGATGTATAATATGAATCAAATATTAAATTAAATTTATTCTCATGATGAAAAAAATAACTATTAATTTTATTTTTAAAATTGAACATACGATATAGATAAACCACAATAAGATGCATGGATATATAATTTACGGTTAAAAATATAATAGCTAGATAAGGGTCTGATAACAATATATAAATGGAATATCCAAAGGAGACATAAAATTTAACCAATGGATAATTATATTGTTACCACCATCAAGAGTAATTTAAAACTCCTTAAGATTATAGGGTATAATCTATTTTAGATGAAACTAATATTTTGTATTAGACTGGAAATGAGATTTTAGAGAACCTCGATTCTGGATATTAGATAGACATGTGAAAATTGATATAAAATTGATATTACATAATAAGAATATTAAAATGACACAAAGGATAAGAAAATTAAATTGAAATGTATGAATGAAAAAGAAAATGTCTAAATATCCTGTGTTTTGATAAATTTTACCACAACTATAACATTACCTCAAAGAGAGAAAAAGACCAATTATGAACTTGATTGGATCTAGTTGCATGGTCTTTTCAATAAAATCGATATAAATAAAAATTATTTTTGAATATTTAATAAATATCCCATCATAATAAATGTTTTTTAAAAAAATTATTTGAACAATAATACGTTATATAATTTTCTACCTACAGAGAGTGTATTTCCATTTTTCTCAATATATTACATTCCATGCTTAAGAATCTTGGATGTTTCATAATCCAATTAACCATAATAAATAATGTGAAGATTAATGGTTATTCTAAAATTATATTCTTCATTAATATAATCCCTTACCATGAGTTCTTACTATTTAGATGATGTTACAATTTACACAAAACAATTTACATATAGTCGGACCATAGATCTATCACCCATCCCATTGATAGAGTGGAATTTTTGATTGAGGAATAAGGGATTTTATTATTATCTTATTAATTCAATATCAGCAAAATGGAATGTGAGAAGGTGGTCCCAATAATTTTTTCGATACAATTCCCGGAGATAAGATTTGCATCCATTAATGCATCAAAGGGAAAGAAAATATTAATTTATGAGATCAGAGATAATATTTAGTAATTTAATAAACAGAAAATAATCCATCATAGAAATAATAAAATTAAGGTTTACACTATTTAAAATATAGGAACCTTTTGATGTGGAAGAGAAATAATTTATTATAATTATTATTGATATTAATAAGATACAGACCTTTTTAAAATTTTATGGGAATTATGTTTTTAATGGAGAAAACAAGTTGGTAGTTATAAGGGTGTATTTTTAATTCCTTGATAACTTAACAATGAGATTTTTTTAAAATTGCTTTGGAATGCGAATTTTGGGAGATTATTGATCTCGATACTAGTAAATAAGATATATTCCGAAAATATAATAAATTTTTCCCGAATGATATTGAAAATCTTTAAACACCTAGGCCCAATATTTTACTATATCACCTAGCAGAGATAATATTAGATGTAAGATCACTTATTTATTCCTAAAAATACTCATTTCTAATGGTGAATTATTTAATACCTACCAAAAAATATAATATTTTTTTTAAATTTTTGAAACAAGATCTATTTTGTGTTTAATATGTTTAAAAACACAATCGAATAGTCTATTAAAATTATCAAAGGGATTAAAATTTCATATTTCATGCATATGATGTCAATAGAACATGATCCTAAGTATTGGGCAGAGAAAAAATGGAGGGTAATACCAATCATGGAATATGTTATGAGATAATAATTAAAAACATACATAGAGATCAGTTTACATATCCAATTTATAAAAAATATAATCTCTTATCAAACTTAATGGGTCCAAATAAGGCTGTGTTACTATTGTCACTAATGAAAAATATAAGAGAAATCCATCCTCCAAGTAAATGATTTATAGATTTTTATCTACTATATGAATCATAACATGACCACATAAATGACCATTTACTATTCTATTATTGTACTTGAGTGACTAGATTCTATTGAATTTTTCAATTTTCAATATGGCTATTCTAGTCATAATCATATTCTTATAGCCCAAAAGGATAAGAATAAATACATATCAGATTTCCCATTGAGAAATTAATTTTTCTAGATAATTCACATTGGGATGTGTGGTTCCCCATAATCCTTATAAAGGTTAATTATGTATATTTTTTATATATGGGTGAGAGGATTGTATATGTGGTTTTTGGATTAAAAAATAATGAGCATGAAATTTTATACATGACCTACAATATTATCATCACATACACAACACATTTCGTGTATGGTTATAAATGTGACTCCATTTCAAAATAAGAATCTGATTGTATTTCCATTCCAGGTATATTTGTCACATAGAAAATAATGTTGGTTCTTGATAAACATTTCCCAATCCATTGGCCTTGTGGTGAGAACCTCCCTCTGATAGTTGGGTGTGTATTTCCAATATTTATAATTGAAAATCCTCAAAACATTAAAAACTTATTTAAGAATCATTGGTAACTGTATTCCTTTTAATGAGACATTTTAGGATGTATACATCCTAGACTAGGCTGTATTTCATTTCACTGGTCTCTATTTGACAACTATTGGAGGAAAAACATTGGAATATATCAAAATCTATGGTTATTTTTAGATGATATTAAATTTATATTTAAGGGAAATAAATAAAATCAAAAGTCACATAAATATCTTTATTCCTTATGTGTTTTCAATGTAGTTTTCGGCACAGTGTTTGTATTTTTCATCTACCACAATGAAATTTTCACATGCTACATGGTAGGACACCCAGTTTATGAAATATTCATCCAAAAAAATGATCTCATTTGTTTTCTATGTGATACATTTAGGTCTATTACATAAAAACTTAGTTTGTAGTTCATGGTGTCCTTTAATTAACTCAGTACAAATATGTAATTACATTACAAATATCTTATGGGGAAATCCCTTTATGATACTACTCTAAGATGCTTTTATGTGGCCTCCACACAACTATATGCTCTATTTAACCACCAATTTATTTTCATAAATATATTTAGGGGCAGTATTTAATGAATGATTTATATAAATATAGACACACACTTAAAGAAAAATGGAATGAATGACTTTATATGAGTTTCTGACGAGAATAACTCTCCCAGAACCCCTTAGGTATAATTCTTGAGTTACAAACTATGGATGGATTTTTGATTTAATCCAATGAAGTCCCTCTATAATGAAATCCATTATCATGTAAATACCTCTAAAAATAATACATTAGAAATATAAAATTCAAAAAATTCAATTATATCAACCCTATATGGTACATCCTCATGGAATGACATGCATTTAATAATATACGAGCAATCTTATGTAGAATTTCATGCAGCCGACCCCATGTGAATTTCCTTTTCAAATAATATATGTGAATAAACATATGAATACCAAACAGTGAATATGTAATTTAAAATTCATCTTTATGAATCACTAAATCTATCAAAAAAATGAAAAATTATTATATGGCCTACGTTATATGGTCAACCATATGCAGAGCTCTATTATAGAATACCTTTAAAAATAAAATTGCAAAATAATCTTATTATATCATGTGATCTCTCATGATTTTCTATTATTTGGACTCCAACAATGGTTTATGACACAAACATGTCCACAAGGTCCACCTAATTTTTATAAGACTCAAACATTGCAATCACCATTAGATAAACTACTTATAACAAATAGAGGGGGATATGTTTTTGGAATCAACCTTAGAGTAAGCCACAAATAAATATTCCATTAGCATTTAATAGATATACTCATTATGGTAATCATCATATATAACTTTATTGGGATCAAATAAATGATTATACTCCTATTTGTAAGCTTCAAAAAAATCTAAAACATCCATTGTGATCAGATACTCCCCATGGTTATAATTATTCACCTTGATTCATGATACTCTACCTGGTTTCAAAAACCATGTTATATTCCTAGGTATAAACCCTAACTAAATATTCAATTAGAATTGTTTTGAGGTACTCCTCATGATTATCATTATTCATATTGAGTTAAGATACTCATCATTTCTTCAAATATATTAGCATCCTCCTAGTTGTATTCCCTGACCAAATCACTAACAAACATTGAGTCAACATAATCCTCATGGTAATCATTATTCACCACGAGTCGAGATACTCATAATGGATTCAAATTCAGGGGCTTACTCATAGGCATACACCCTTAGGAAATATTATATTACCATTACGTTAAGATACTCATCATTTTTATCATTAATTTCATTAAGTCGAGACACTCCACATGGCCTCAAATACAAGGAAAACCTTGTATATTTTATCCTTGAAAAAACATTCAATTACAATTAATTTGGGATTAACATAATGGTGATTATTCTTTACCGTGATTACAAATAATCAACTGGCTCTCAAATACTTGGGAATCCTCTGAGGTATAATCCCTGTACAATATTCAATTAAATATGAGTTGAGACAAAATTCATGGTTATCATTATTCACGAAGACATAAGATACTCTTATTGGTTTCTTATATATGGGATCCTGGTAGTTATAATGCCGGAAAAAATACTCTATTATTAGTGATTTCTTATAGAAATTATTTTTATTATTATTCAATATGTGTTTAGATACTCATCAATGATTAAAATACATGGAAATCCTCTTTCAAGCAATTCATGATAAAATCCACAATTACCACTGATTCTAGATAATCATCATACATAAATTTGTTTACCTAGATCTAGTATAATCATTGTGGAAACTAGATACAATGACCTCCTCCTAGGTTCAAGTGCCAAAACACACACCTTCAAGACACTCCTACTTGGTTGGGTACCTCATGGAAGTTCATGGGTGAGCCCCAACTTATTTCATTTTGTCACCCCATTTCCAGAATATGATTATTCGAAAGGTAGAATTAGTTAATATTTCCCCCTTTAAAATCTAATTGAATTATATCCTATAATGTGACTAATATTTAATTTCATCAATTGTGTTCCTGATCATAAATTTTAAGATCTGAAAATTTAATTTGATAATTTTGGTGTTGATTCATATTCTCATTAGACACATTGAATTCCTCTGTTTTGTTCAATACCAACTCCAAACCACCAACCTCCTACTTGGACAAAAATAAACTCTAGAGAACCAAGATAGTTAAATCTAATCCAAATCATCTATAACTAATAATATAAACTTGGGGAACATATAAAATATATATAGGTTCACATATAATATATGGTATTGATTGTGTAATTATCACCCGGGTAATGACTCTGACTCAAAGATTTGGGATTCATTCAAGTATAAATCATAAATATATAACAGATTCCTATAGTAGTAATTAACACCCCTTAAAATGATGTGGTTATCCATACCTCTCATCATCTTTAGAAAAATATTTACTATGTTTTCATTGGTAAATTACAAGTTACCATCTGCCTTTGGAAGGTATGTTTGGATTTAATTCAAATTATGTGGGAATAAAATCCATAAATGTTTCCATCAAAAAAATGGTGGACCCAATGTGAAATATTTTAGTGTCAATATGCTCACATATGAAAAAGAAAAATATTTACGTCGCTTATGTGATAGTGATCGATCAACCATACACACTTATTTGTTATTTTACACAAATAAGTGTCTTGTTTGGGATTCCTCTCTATGTTCTTTAAAATATAAAACAATAAAAATGGAATCACAAACTATACAATTTAATTCAAAAATCATTGGATAATTGGTTCAATACTATAGAAAAACTAAATACACCATGCATAAAAAGATGAAAATCCATTCATGTTTTTTTAACTTCAATGGAGACAATGGACTTGTGGCCTTGTCATACAGTTTCATCAATACAACACCTATAGTGATAGTTATTGAACTCTATAGTCTTGTGGTATCATTGAAATTATTTCATCCCAATACTAAATAAATATTAGGACTATATATGATGGATAAATCCCTATAGTTTTTTACCCAATGTCATGTTACGAGGAAGAAAGTGAAAATAATCTCTATATCCAATCATGTTACTATATTATTCCTATAATATAGAAAACAAATCCATCTCTATATTTTGGATTTAGAGAATGAAATTACCCCCCAATAAAAAAATCATCCAAAAGATGAAAAGGAGTTCCCCGATCCACCATAGTCTACATCAGCAACATGAAACCCCATTTCTATATGAACATATAGAAGAAATAGTTGTTTTCCTAACCATATAGATTTAGGTATATATAAGGATATCCTTTAGGTGACTCTATCCACAGAAACTATAGAGGATGTACATTTACATACATTTCCAACATCTTTAAGTCACATTAGTGTCTCTCTCCAGTAACCTTGGCCCACTACCACATTAGCACAAGATACAATTTATTGACATAATTCCACTAAACTCAAAGATATAATAATCACATGGAATACCCTAGACCATTTAGAGGGGAGATTTTTTTTATCAATTTCATACTTGAAATTACCTATAATGTCAAAATTGGAGCAGGACTTCTCTATTTTTCCAAATTATCATCTAGTGTAATATTTATTTGATATCAAATATTTCAAATTAGTAATTATCATCACGATTGGACTAACTAATGAAGAAAAACATGACACTATAAATAATAATATAGGTGCAAGAACATTCATTGACTTCCCATAACATTCCCATCGTGATTTTATCTTAGTAAAATGGGATATTTCTTAGCTTGAAGCTAGAGTAATGAAACTTTTGCATATCCATGCTGAGTTCCTCACCAGAATCTAATACTATGAGTACATCCATCAAATGTATATGATATACCATAATCATATGATCATATTATATTGAATAATAATTTATGTCCAAAAATTTTAGAATCAATTCATCTTGTTTGACTAATATTAATCAATCATCGTATTCAACTATACACCTAATTGATTTCTATGTATTACCAAAATTTGGAAATGTTTATCTAGCTATTCAAAAAAGAATTTTAATTTCAACTCATTTTGGGATGTATCATGAATTACATGATTCTATCATTTCATGGATGTAATTTCTTATGGGTCACATGGAAGGGTAAACCATAGAGGAATCTATATCCAAGATGATCAGATATGACTTCATCTCTATTAATCCTTGGAAACACTAATATATCGATTTTAAATGGAATGTGAGATACCAAGTAGAAAAATGGACACATTTCTTCTATGTTTTTTCTACTATTAGGAACCTCTGAACTATTAGAGGCTTCTATGATCAAATAGTTTGTATAAATCATGGGAGCCCCGTAAATTTCAAGGTATAATAACTTTAGTGTTGGTTATATTTCAAGCTGGAATGATCATCTTAAGTAATTTATTTTCCATTTCAGTTCAATACTATGGAAAAAGACCATCCATGTCCTCTCTAATTTCATGATGTAGGAAAATGAGAGATTCATGGATTTAATTTCATGATAGAAGGTTATGACACAATCCATGGAAACAAAAAGTCCCAAGAACTATTGCAAGTGATTTGTGTAATATTTCCATGAACTCATCAAGGATAAAATTTATTCCTTTAATAATGATCAAATACTCTAGAAATTCAACTGTTCTATCGAAGACACCTTGATCATACTTCTAGAACATATAAATCTAGATAAATTATTGAATAATTACCAACATAATAACTTACCGTACCATTATATTCTAGGTAACATGATCTAAGAATGATTCATAATCAATTATCTAATAAAAAATATTATCAATGTGGCTAAACTAAATAGTTTCACTAGTTAATCCTTGTATCCATAATGACTGTATTAACACTTTGTGAAGACATTCCACCAAGTTCTAATTAGTAAAATATTAATGGGGATGTATGTATATTCCTAGAATCCTCTAATCCCTAGTATGTTTTCCTGTAATATTCTCCAAGAAATTTTTATGAAGGATTTAGTAATACCTTAATTACCGAAAAATAAGGCACTATCAACCATGTTCATGTTTTATAGTAAAAGGTTGATGGATAATACAAACAATTTCAATTGTATTTCCATTGTATAGTGCTATCATTGAGACACCCATCATCACCCTCATATCATACCATTAAAAACAGAAATTTTGTTCCCAAATATGAATCTTTTAAGCCCGTTGACAATGATATGGAGATCATTACCACTGAATATGTCACTCAGTTGAAGAAATATAATAAGTAGGTCCATGGATTATTTATGAGGACAAATTATGGATATTTTACAAATGATGTTGTACAAAAACCCTATTACATATGTCCTCATTATATTGAAGTACGCCATCCCTCTTGGATGGAGGAATTTTCAAAATTTTCTCCCCATTATGAGAATAATTTATGACATCGTTCCACCTCAACCCATGACATTTGGTTGTGGGTATTTCAATATTTTTCACCACACCATCAGGTGAATTCCAGTTGTTTTTCATCCTTATTGGTTTCAACAAATATTCATGGACAGTTAGATTATCCTTAATAATGGGGAAACATCATCAGTTTCCTAGCCCTACAATTCCTGATCATCTAACTAGTATTGATCAATATTATGAAACTACATTTGAAATCTGCTATCTAGCCATACTACCATATTTATAAGTAGATATGTAATATAATGGGAAAGAATTGTTCTCAGTTATCTCTCGATAAAAGACAAAGAATATTATATTCCACGTAACTGGGGAATGACCTCAAGTATTATTCCTCTTATATGTAAAATTATTATATTGAGATCTCATTTATTTGGTTACCTAAAGTGGAATATTAGATATTACATCCAATTAATACTACACTAATAATATGATTTAAGATAATAAAACTGATATGTTATTTGTATTCATTTATTTTTATAAGTAGATAGGTGAGGGTATATTGAATCAAATGAAAATGATACTTATGTATTATACTTGTGGAAAACCATAATATAAATAAAACATGTATCAAATCATCTTGAATATCCATCCCATAGTGACATACAAAATAAAGTTAAGAAAATATTGACAATGTTAAATATATATAATACTCATGAATCATGTATGAGTTCAAACCCAAAAAAAATATCACCATGTATGATAAGTTATTCCATACAAGTTCTTATAAATTTTACCTAAAACTATGTGATAGAATAATCTGAGATGAATTCCATTAAAAATCCTAACACTCAACCTAGTATCAAGATGTTATAATTCAACACAAAATACATGTCCTGAGATATTATATTATATGTCACCCCATACTCACCGTAAAAACATAAAATATGTCCCCAATAAACATTCAAAAATATTTTAAATTCCAATGTTGGGGTACCAATCATATAACATAAAACTGTGTGATGTTTTGGGGCTCACCTGAGAGGACCTATATTTGGTTCTATTCTCTAATAGATCCCTTTTTACTACTATATAAAACATGATTCTTAATTTTATTGGATACTTATTTATTCCTAAAATTGTGGTCTTAGGAAAAATAAAAAATTAAACCCCAGAGTTGATTCTATATTCACATCTATTAATCCCATAAGGACCCTATCCAAATCAGTTTTATTATAATTGGATAGAGAATACTTCCAACCCTTAGCAATAGTCCTACCCAATGACCATAAAAAAAATAAAACAATTCAGTGACAACCTGACCCTAAAAGTAATAATCTAACATCCTAATTTCGTGACCTTAAACTGTATAACCATTGAAAAATTCCCATCCTCATGATATAAAATATTATAGTGCCGGACTAGGATTGTGTTCTCGGCGCATTACATTAAAATATAATAAATTCTTTCCTAATTACCTAGACTTTAAACGATGTGGGGTATTTTCCAACCCTCATAATGATAAAATTATTGAATATATCACTCCCAAATGATCTTAACCACTAAAATATATCCCCCGTTATTTCATGTCATATTGAACCATTATTCATTTATTTTAAATAATATTTCCATTTATATTGGGTTCAATCTTCTTACCTGAATATCCTTCATAGCATGTGATGATAAAAATATGGAATTTACAAAAATGTTTTGAGTTAAATTTAAAACAAACAAACTATTTGTAATTTTATATTAACAAATAAACCATCCTACTTGAGTCAAAATGGTGCCTTTATAATACCTTATACATAAGTCCACTAGTCTTCTTAGATCTCTATTCGATGATTATTTTTCTCACAAGTTAATTGACTTGGAAGAAACCCCCTTGGTTTTCACGGTGAATAACACTATTTTACCCTGAGTCTAGAATGTAACCCTTTGATGAATTTTTTTCCTAGAATAAATTTCCACATGAACTATATATTCTTTATATGGATTGCGTGTGGTAACATCCATCCTATACCCACATGTCTGCATTGAAAATTCCTGGAAATTATTTTACACTATTACTAATGGCCAACACCACCTAGTCTATAGTAACTAATTCAGACATGTGATGAAATAGTTCATCTCAAAAAATATCTAATGAGTAATGTGATCAATATATTTTAAGTTTTTATATCACAATACTCTATTATAGATACTATAAACCCCCTATGTAAATGAGGATAATTTATGTAATACTTTAGTCCACCTTAAAAGACCATAAACTAATTATAATGGCCCAATACATGAGAACCATATTTCATACATATGAGTCATTTATATGAAATATAATACCACATATGGCTATTTTTTGATTACCTAATAAAAGGATTATAATTTCTCTAGAATTTATTCTCCCCAAACCAATACAACAATTCTATAATATTCATTAAAAACAATCACATTATTTCACCCGGACTCGGTAACAAGATGTCAAATTAGAAAACCATTTGAACCCATCATGTGATATTTAACAACATGAACAATGTAATTAATTGTGGATGCTAAAATACATATTAAATGATATTATCATATGATGAAAAATTTCATATTGTTTTTCCCCTCACCTAAGTGGACCTCCACTCATATTTTCAGTATACTACCACACCACTTTTTAAAACTAAATGTCACTAGATTCCCATTAAAATGATATGTAGTAATGCCTTGACCTTTTGTATAAGGACCATTAATTAAATTATCATCATTATAGTGGTTTTTATTTATGTATTGTATACAAATAAGTCCCTCCATTCGCATCATGATTTCTTTTCTATGACTATAAGTGTCATCTCCCAATATTCCACACTATATAATGTTAAATATATATATCCTAAAGACATAACTATAACACCCCATATAACAATTCCCTTCATGGTCATGGTTAGAAGAAATAAAAGATACAATCATTGGTTGATGTCATGTGACATTACACTAAAAAACAATTCATCCCCTCAACATGATACTAAACTGAGTGGCTAGTGTTATGGAAACAAGAAATTAAACAATATTACATCAATCTTTATTTTGTTAATGTAAATTATTGCATTTGGTCGTCATCATGTGACCCTAAACTATAGAATTCAATTTTAATTGTAGCATGAAATTTTCATTTATGAAACATGATTCATTATACATGAAAAATTACATTCACGAGTTAGATTTATTCAAATTTAGTTAGTATATTTTTTTTAATCAATTAAACCATTGTAATGATGAATGCTCTATTTCTATGGATACTTGGTACTTCTATCCATTTTACCAGATTTGTGGCTTTAATTTATTCTAATTCCATCATAGGATGAATTATGAAGATACTCCTCCTCAATGTATGATCTTGATCAATATTTTGTTCCCTTTTTAAAAAATAGAAATCCAAAATTATGTTTATACCATCATTCCATAATTTCATGATCTGCCCAAAGTATTACCATAAAATTTCATTTTCCCAAAACAATTCTTACTTTCTAACATGTCATTTCACAATATCCAAATCTATATAGATATTATTTCATTCATTATAATGAAAATAACCCCAAATGTTACATATCCGGAACTCATTTGTGATTGAAATGATTTTTAAATTTAGTACATTTTATAACACTAAGAATGAAACATGTTTTATTAGATGGAATAGAGTGTTATTAAAAAAAATCATACATAGGTATTTCATCTTATTAGAATAATATTCTATACATTACGAAAAACACACACATTAGAATTGAAATTGTTTAGTTCTATTGGAAACATAGAATGCTATATTATTTTATGGTAATATATCTCCAATTTTCTCCAAAAAGATATTTCCAAATATTAATATTCGTTGAAAACCCCTATATAAAACCATTCTTAATAACCTATGGAATGAAATAAATGTAAAGGGGGAGATCATATGCTCTTCAAGGATAATCAAAAGTGTTATAAATCTATGATCATATGAATTATTTTGATAAGAATACATGTATGTGATAATGAAAATAACATACATAGTTCATACTCAGTACATCATCAATCACAAACATGGGTAATGAAGTATATATTTGGAGTTCATAAGAGATGAATCATTAGGGAAACAAATAATATGATCCCTGAGAGCTTAACATTGGCATACATCAAATATTAATTTAATTTACATTATCTTACAACATTGTGAGAATGTATAAATAGAAACAAGATCACTAATTATGCTTGGACTATGAAATGAGACCCTCATAAAATCTTATAGAAATTCCATAAGGACCATGGATAACAATATAAACATGAAATATATGTCAACTTATAAAATCTGAAACATGTATGTAGGTTGACAAAATACATCATGAACATGTCATCATGTTCACACATAACATTATGGGAATAAAAAACAATTAAATGTATAAAAACATAGTTTTCATGGTTTTCTCCCATGTCCGTCAATTTGGATAGAGCCTCTTATAGAATAAGGTTCACTCCTCATTCCAGTTATGTCTAACTGAGGAGATATAAATATTTACCCAATGCATTTGATGGAGATAAATGTCCCAACCAACTAATTTTATAACATAACCAATATTATTAGTTATATGTTAACAACCATATAATAATGAAAAATATATATATGTGCCATATAAGATCTTAAAATAGTCATCATATTAGCAGCCTTGAAATGAAATAGATTTCATAAACATTTAATCATAACATAACCTATGGAAATTAAATAGGGTTCATAAACAATTCATCATTTCCTTGAATCATGTCCCATAAAAAATTATTCATGTTTCACAAGAATGTTATCATGGAGTAACCCATGGAATAATATGTGGGTTTCATCAGCAATTTATCATAGTATGACCCATAAAAGATAAACAGGTTTCTTAAACATCTTTTCATCATAAACATAATCCATCAAGAGAAGTAATAAGAGTGGTATCGATGGATCATATCCCTAGTAAATCAGACTTTAATAGAAATATTTTCATCTTATATGGAAAATAATTTTGAATGACTACTTAAAGAATTTCTTGGGAAAATACATTATTTTGAAAAATAATTTTTAAAACATTTAAAATTATAGAAATACTTTTAATTAAAAATAATATTAAAAATCTATAATGTCATTTTTTTAAAAAACTAAAAACATTTATTGAGATAAATATCCATTCATATTCAAAAACTCTTTTTAAAACATAAACCACTTTCAAAATTCTTTTCACTTTGAAATCAATTAAATAAAATATAAAAAATCCCAAATATTATAGAAATAATTTTCGATGAAAATATAATTGAAAAAAATAAAGGAAACAAAAATTTATTTTTTCATCAAGGGGTTAGAAAATATTATTCGTGTTTTTAATGTTAAAAATAAATAATAATTTTACATATACGGTAAAAGACAAACAATCACAGTTTTAAAAAAATAAATTTCTATTCCATTAAAACTATTTTTAAAAAATTAAAATATTGGTATAAATGTATTTGAATAATCAAATGTGAGTAATAAAAAAAATTATTCATTTTTAGAAAACAAGTGTTTGGATGAAAAAAGATTTCAGAATAATAGATAAATATTTGCAGATTTTATTAAAAACATTTTATAATGAATCTAAATTACCAGTGGAAAAATTGGTACAATTACTTGAAGATATCATGAATAAACTAAGGATAAGAAAATTAATGAAAAATATTGATTGGTATTTCATAATATTTCAATACTATATTAATAATTATAAATAATCATGACAAATGATGATATTGTGACATAAAATCATTTTCAGTTTGGAAACATTGATTCATAATCCCTATGAAGAAATAATACAATAGGAAACGAAAACTATCACGAGGATGAATAAATTAATGATATTATTCTGGGAAATAATTCAAATATAGATTCATGTTTTGTATAAAAACCACATAAAATAATTACGAGGTCAATATTTCATGAGTTTCATTGAATTAAAAAGTATAACAGAAATCACTTACCTTATGTATTGACTTATGTCATACTCATTCAAACCCCCGGTATAAATAATTTATGTTTACTATTATTTATTTAGAAAAATATTCATATATATCACACAATATCTGATTTTTTATGTCATTTTATTACTATTATATTAAAAATTCCATGGTATTGATATAATTGAGAAATAATTGTTTTGTTTTTTCGTATGTGTTTTGATTTGTTATCTTTTTTTAACCTCTTTCCATGATTAGGGACCCAACATATACAAAACAATAAACATGATATAAATATCCTATATATTCATTATATATGTATCTATATGAATCCATAAAATTTATTTATAATACACGAAATAGACAGTTTATGGGAACATTTGGTCGTATGTACGCTTGAATGCTATTTTTAAATTTTCGTAGTGGGATGAATGAATAAAATGTAAATTAAATATGTTATAATTATTGAATAATAATTATTTAATATATATCAAATATATTATGTAAACACATCTCTAATACTATCAATGTAAATAATTAATTAATCCGCATGTTTCACGTGGTGGTAGTCCACAGTACACATGAGAGATGTTTTCATATTCTCAAAAAGTGGAAAGAATGATTATATGTGTGATATAAAAATTTGAAAATTATAATAAAATAATAAACATCACACACACATATATATATATACATTAAATAAATCTGTAATTCCATTCATGAGGGTGGGTAATCAATAATTTAAGTATGTTGAGGAGGGAATACAAAACTGTTCATTGATGAACATTTCCTCTTCTCTAGATATCCTTTATATGATTACACAAAATAAATTATAGGATTATTATTTTGAAAAAATAATAATTCAAAGATGATAATAAATTTATTTTCAATCTATTGTGGTTTGTTTTGGTCGATCCAAATTGCATGATAAGTTTGAATAAACATGGAGAGTTGGTGACATTTTATATTTGTATAGTGGTATTTTTGAATATTCCTGAAAGAATTCACATTTTCTAGTTCCATATTACCTCAAGCGGATAAAGAAATTGGTTATTAATGTAGTTGAGGCACCATGTGGTAGATACACACTTCTAATATATAATTAATCCCATTTTTAAACATTATGTTCCCTATCATGTAAGAATCGTTATTTTTACCATTTTTGTTTTTCAATATGGTAACTGGTCTATTAAACCTTGGAAATTTATCATTTAAGACTAAATTAAAATTATCCGAATTAGATAATTTTTACTAACATATTAGAAATATTAAATCGAACTTACCATGTAAAAACCACTATATACTAAAAAATAATTTTAACACAAATACATGTGATGTGAAAAACTAAATTTTATCCTTAACATTGATAATAAAGTTTTGAATTTTTATCATCCTATAATAATTATAAAAGAATAATTGGTCTATTAAGGGAACATAGTTCAAATTTATTATCATTCAAAAATCACCTAGAAGAATATATATTATTTTTAGTAATTTTGAATCATTTAATAAAACATAATTTATCATAAAATAATATATAATTAATTTGGATGATATTTATTTAAATTGAATAAAATAAAATATAAATATATTGATGGAATTCGAATATATTATGATAAACCCTATAAAACATTATATATTCATAAATAATAAATTCATTCAATTATTCATTCAATTTTCTTCAAATTTAGTATTTTTAATATCATTTAATTTGTTTTATTATTAACTAAATAATTACTTGTTGTCATTGATTATGAATTTAATGTAATTATTTCAAATCCAAAAATGTTAAAAAATAATAATGATAAAAATATAATTTATATTTCATAAGAATATTTAAAACCGAACATATTTTTTTTCCTATCAAGAAGAATTATAGATATTAATAATAATGAAGTTTCAATTTTATAAATTTCATTACATAAATTACGATATCAGTTATTTTCAACATAAAGTGTCCCAAAAACACTTAACTATTGATCACAATGTCAAAATGGTTTAAATATAGACATCCAATTAGTTTACATATTATTGGTAGGTCATTCTAACACTATAATAATTAATTGAAAAACTAATATGGCCATCTGTCCCATTTATGCGGTAAAAAATTTGTATTACATTCACTATTTATTAAAGTAAAAATTATATTTTACCTTATTATATAATATAAATTATTATAAGTACAAATATATAATCAATTTTCTTAAATTAATATCACATAATTGAAATAATTTATTTTATATTATTCTTGTAGACGTGGCATGTAATATAGTTTTTCAAAAGAAATTGATCGAAAGTTTAGACTTTTACTATTTCCAATTTCAATATAAAATTTATTCCAATAACCATAATTTTATTAATATATTGATAATTTAACTAATTAAACTATAAAACCTATTGAACATATCATCTTACATTGTTAATAATTTATGTATAATGATATTTTTCTTAAAATAATAATATTTTTACTATTTATCAAAAGAAGAAACATTTCAGAAAAAACCAAATGAATTCACCCTAATCTAATTGTAACATTAATAATTAGAAAAGTGTTTTTAATTAATGAAATTAGATTCAATAAGTGTGAATTTTTTTTTCATACGTATTCCCAATAAGAAATAAAATTAATAGTTTTTGAGAAAAAATTATTTTCAAAATATATAATGACCTTACCGCAAAAATTAAGTATTTTTATATCAATGATTTTTTATATAATATCATTATACATAATTTTTTTCAAAAAAAAAATTCTAATCTTTATTCTAGTTTAAAAAAATATTTTACATTGACTAGTTTAATTTAATATTGATAATATATTATGGTTTTGTAAGAGCTCAATGATGTGTGTAATGGAATATAACATAAATTTTCAGGGAGCACAAGAATAACTTTATACCTCATGTAATAAAATATAAACATGATAACTCATGTAAAAAAGTATCAAGAAGATTAAATTCATAGGAAAAATAATATTTCACAAAAACTATGGGTGTTACATTCAACCCACCTTAAAATAAATTTTCCCTCAAAATTCATCTCAGTAACAAATGGTTTTATATTTTAATATTTCCTTTATAGAAACCCATATTTTATATTTGACAAATAAATATCTTTTTAAAATAGAAATCTAGAAGCATTTTTGGAACACAAACTAAATATTTACTAGGTTACCACATAGCAGACAATATGTAGGATGTGAAAATTTTTAAATGGAAGAAAAACATAAATACATATAGAAATTGATAATAACCCCTTATCAAAAACGTTTGGGTGGTACCGAGAGTGTTAGAGACCCCAAAAATATAACCCAAATAGGTGGGAAAATGTCATTGATTTTATCAATAACTATTATAATAAGAAAAAATTTATTTCAAGATCCTTTTTGTAAAACTGAACACTTTTCACTACAAGAAATGAAGCTGAATTTTTTATATGTGAAGCAGTAAAGGATCATATGATCCATAAATATAATGATAAGTTAGTTTGTATATATTTTGGTCTTAACACTTCAAAAATGCTAATAATAATTTATTCAATATAGAAAAATTCTTATATGGTTATATAATACATTAATCTTTATAACCTCAAATGAAATTTAACAAAAACCATTCTATAAATAGTTAATGTTGTAACCCTTGATGCATTCAAAATTTATAAATTTGGTTACTAATTGTCTTAAAATTTATTCAAAATAGTAATTTATTAATCATAAAATATCTATTTTCTTCCACATACAAAAATGGAAATACCATCATCATTTATTCTACTAAAACATAGAAATATCTATAATTACTATAAAGCCTTATTGAAAACATACAATTTTCCTCACATTGTACATAAAAAATTTATTATATGATATATTCCATAAATTCTATAATGATGTAAACTCCATCAATGATAAAATAATCCACTATCTTAGGAAATAATTTATCAATTCAGAGTTAATTTATATTATTGAATTTACTTTATCCAAATATGTCATCTCTTTATCCCAACATCATCATCTCATCCTCAGGAAAATGAAAAGGTTTATTTATTCCCTTAGTCATGTATTTTAAATGAATATCACCTTTCTATTAATCAAAATGTCAATTCTGAAATCAATGATATGAATATTCACTCAAATATTTATCGAAAAACATATACAGAGCATTACTTATAGATTTAACAACTCATAATTTGTAAATAAAAATACATAAATAGTTCATTCCATCCACATCAATGCTTATAATGGAATACTTTTTTCCTTATTCTATAAGTTAATTCTACAGTCAAGGCATTGACAAGGGTAATTCCTATGTTCTCAACAAATAAGGAATTAAAATACTCACCGATTTTTCACTCTTAGAACATCTTATTATCAAAGATAACATCTTCCCCACCATTTGATGTATTCCCTTAAAATTTTCTCCAAATTTATAAATAATTAGGACGGTGATTCTTATTTCATATTTTTTCATTACAACATGAACTTTCATAAACATCACTATTTTTTTATTTTAAATTTTTGGAAACACATTGATGATCACTTTTTTAATCACATATATTGATAGATTATTATTTATAACCTCTATATCATTCTTTAATGTCATTATACACTTTTTTAATTTATGTCACTAAATTTTCCATTATATTAAATGTTATCATTATTTATTCTAGTTCCATAAATTTACTAAATCAAAAAAATAATTGTGTAAGAAACAATAATCATAATAGGGAACCACATAATCATAAAAACTATCTAGTAGGATTTCTAAATCAAACCACATTAATTAATTTATAAAAAAACATAGGTTTTCCTATGTCATTAATATTAAAGTTCTCTTAATATCCACAATTTTTATTCATAATCATGTTTTAAATTTCAATATCATATCCCCCAGGAGTGAAAACTAGTTGTGCAGAATGAACCATTATTGTAAACTTGTTCCCGATCGAGTCTACCTCAATACATATTTTTGATGATCTTACCCTAAGGTACATCTATTCTAGAGCCATGTCAACTTATAATATAATGAAATGGATTTAATTATATGAAAAAAACTCACACTATTCATTACCAAAACTATAGGGAATTTCCATATATATTTAATCATTATTAGACTTTTCCTTAGAGGAATCCATAATCATATACATATAAATGTTCCTGGTGATCATAAAAAATAGTTCACAACCTTCTTTCGAAAATTTAGCTAATCCTTCACATTGATACTGTATAAAAAGGTCGTGGCTTCTCATACATGGTTATATAATCTTTTTAGATGAATATTTATTACATTTCATTAACACATTTATGATAAAAGTAATAGTATAGTACCATTGGAATATTGGAATTCAATCCCCCAATCTGGTGAAGGATCCTCATTTTTTCCAACAATGATCTTCCCATTTAACACTCTTCAATTATATAAACTATAAAAAACCATTCTTCCTAAACTAGTGGAAAAAATAATATTGGTTATGCTCATATTCTCAGTAAGATTAAACATAATAAATATAAATCCATTATCATATGAAATGATAATATAATAACAAGTTTATGGGAAAATGAATAAAATATAAAAAGTTCATACCCAACTAGTCATAGATTTTAAAAATGAGTCATTAAAAAATGATTTTTATTTCATAATACATTAGTCATAAATGAATCAGAGAACATTAGACAAGAGAGAATGACCTTAGAATAAAATATATATTTATGGGATACACTACATGTTATAATAATTTAAACTTATAAAAATGAAAATTGCATCACTCTTTAAGTTATGTATATGATATCAGGACCTCTCATAAACATATTGGTATGTAACAAGGTGGATGAATAACACTACAGACATGAAATACATGTACATGAATAACATAATTAATGTATTATCATGTTTTAGAAAAACATCGATAACATGTAATCAGTTTAATTCATAAAATTATCGACATGAGAGATATGTCCACACATAACATCATAGTAGTCATGGTTCACTCCCAAGACCATCATATGGATAATGTCCATTACTAAACCCGGTTTGGTTTTTATTCTAGTCCTAAATATCTCATGAGATATATATATTTTCCCAATACATTATAGGGATATATATATCCCACCCTAATTTGGTAATAATGTAACCAACTTACTTTGATATAAAAGATCAACTATTACATAATGAAAATCATATATATGTGTTCTATAATATCATAAAATATTTCTCATATCGGGACCCATGAAATGAGATGGGTTTCATAGAATTTCAAAATAAAATATTATATTAATAATATGTATATATATTTCATTACCATTTAATCATTTCATCAATGCAGAACCCATGAATAATGAAAGCAGTTTGAGAAGAATATTATGATGTTATGGACCCTAGAAGAGAAAGAGGAGGTGTTCGTTAGCATTTTACCATGGTATAACTCATGGAAGCGAAAAAAATTATAAACCTATGTTCTTCTTAAAAATATAAAATTAATAGAAATTTACATAATTTTATACAAGGATAATATCCCATGTAAATCTTAGATAACCTCAATGAATATAAAATTAGATGGAAATTAATTTTCAATGACTACTTGTGAAATATCATGAGGAAAAATGATTTTATTTAAAATTAATATTTTAAAATACAAAACAATATTAAAATAAATTTCTTTGAAAATAACTTTAACAAAATTTAATGGATTATTTTAATATCAAAATAAATCATTCCATGAAGAAAATATTTTTCCCAGTTTGAAAAAATTCTTCTTAAAACAGAAATCACATTCTGAATCCTTCACAATTTTAAATGTTTTATTTAAATTATGAAATTTTTTGAAATTATCTGTCACGACCCGACCCTACCTAGGATCAAGCCGCTACTACCCAAGTCCCGCCTCTATAGGCCAGGGGCTGGCGACCAGTGCTGAAGGAACAATAACTCAGGGAGGCCTTTGCCTATGTACCTGTATAGACACACACACAACACACACAATGCTAAAGAGCAGAGTAACAGAAAGAACAAGCAGAGTAAAGGGAAACTGCTATATATATAAACCACAAATGTGCATCGACCTCTACACAATAGAAGGTACCAGCTGAAAAGAAAACGGAAAAAACACGCGCCCAACCAAAAAGGTGCCACAACCCGACAACAGGTAAACAAAAAGGAAATAATTGATGGGTCTCCCACCTGGAACCCAGCCACAACCACTGCACACGGTCGAAGCTCCCAAGCTCCTATGCTCCACCGAAGTCACGCTCCACCTATCCGTCGTCTGCAAGGGCACACCAAGTGCGGGAAAATCCCAAGAAGGGGTGAGTATAAAAATACTCAGTAGGAAACCCCGAAGGCTCGAGGGAGCAACAAATGAGGTACCGAAGGGTGAGCAGTAGAGCGAACTGGGGAAGTAAAGGAGTACAACTGAAAGTGCACCAAAGAGTCCAGCCCAACCCAACAAGAGAAAGGTAGAAGACTCGTCCTAACACAAGGAACTGAAAATGGTGAGAAGACGAACTTCCCGTCGAGTCTTCGCTACCTATAGCAGGAGAATAGACTCGTCCAACCACGAGAAGCTAGACACAGAAAGCATGTGGCATACCTCGTGCGTCTTCGCCTCTCTTGGAAGGAAAGTAACCAAACCCAAGAAGTGGGTACCAGAAACAAGGTATATAAAGGTCTAAATGCTCAACCAGAAACCCGAACAATGTCATAAGGGGATCTCTGTCCCATAGCTCAGCCCATGAAAGTGAGTCGCCAACAGTCCCAGAAGAATCACCCTCATCGATTCCCAATACCCCGCACATCTGGCTCGAACCACAATCCAAGGGGCTCAATCACCGCACCTTGACACTATCCTCTTTAGGCAGCATTGACTCGCCCACACGGTTTTAGATCGCGTCACAAGAACACGTCTCAGTGGGGAAAGTGCCCCTCGAAATTGAGAGTTCTAGGGATAGTCAAACCACGCCTCGGCTCTGCCCTGCAGTCGAGAGGTCTCATCAAAGTCAAACCGTCACAACACTGACCCGTATAACCAAAGGTCTCGCTCTAGTAACCACAGAGGAAAGCCATAGGCTAGCCTAGTAGAAGGACTGAGCCTGCAATGCCAACAGGTGTCCCACTGCCCAGCCCTACTGGAGGGTAATTCATAACCAGATATCAGGTGACCCACTATCCAGCCCTATTGGATGGTAAACCATAAGACATCATCAGGCGACCCACTGGCCAGCCCCGCTAGAGGGTAGACCTTAACACATCATCAGGTGACCCACTACCTAGCCCCGCTAGAGGGTAGACCTTAACACATCATTAGGCGACCCACTACCTAGCCCCGCTGGAGGGTAGACCTGGAATAAGTCGACAGGTGACCCACTGCCCAGCCGTGCTGGAGGGTAGACCGGGAACTAGACGACGGGCAACCCACTGCCCAGCCCTGCTGGAGGGTAGACCCTAAGAGGTCGTCCGGTGACCCACTGCCCAGTCTCTGCTGGAGGGTAGACCCTAAGTGCATCGGGTGACCCACTGCCCAGTCTCTGTTGGAGGGTAAACCCTAGAAGTCAGTGAGCAACCCACTGCACAGCCTTGCTGGAGGGTAAACCTAAAGAAGTTGATGAGTAACTCACTGTCCAGCCCCGCTTGAGGGTAAAACTCAAAACTTCTCTGGCCATCTCTACTGGAGGGTACAACACTGGCCAACCGAACACGGAGTGGGTATCACGCAACCACCCAACTCCTGAACAACTCTCCCAAAAGAGGTTCAGCGCATGTTCCATCACGGGGTGCCACTAGCACTGCTACTGGCCGACCCATCGAGAACGAAACTAGGAGGAGACCACTCAACCCTGCTGGTGAACAAAAGAGCACCGAGCCTGGGGAAAACTCCACCCTTCTGGTCAAACAAACACACAGAGGGACCCTCTACGTCGCAAGAGGTCCATGTACGCGAAGCAGAAGACAACACGCACTTGGGGCCCACACATCTTGTGGCCCCAAGTCAAACCCCAACCAAGCGCACAACCAGTCTCAGGTAAAAACCGCACGTACCTCCAAGCGCTCTCATATACTCCTAGAGTATACCCCGTCTCCAGCCCAAGGGCTATCGTGCACACATCACCCAATGTCAATGCGAAGGCGTGACGTAACAAATCCCCCTCAAAGGCCCAGGAACGGCCAACCACATCTCGTGAACCACTTACATCACTCTCCCAAGAGTGCGCGATCACACGCCAAGGGCCCGCTACAAACAAGGTAGGGTGAACCACCATATGAGCACCTTTCATGCTTCCACATTTAACAAGATCGCGCAAGAGGCTCCGCATAGCCAAACGGATCGCACCATTGTAATCCTCGTGAAAAAACACGTGGGTTAGACTACTTACTTGCCTCCAACAGATATCCGACAGAAAAGTCACCAACACCGCCTCACACCCGAACGACGTCCCGTGATCCCAAGCCCCGGCCCTGAAAACAATCGGGCGCATCGCACCATTGCAATCCCCTTGGGAAAACACGTCAAAAGCACTACTCACATTAGTGTAATGGATATCCAGAAAAAAAAGATGAATTCTGGTGCACCACAGACGAGCGATGCCACGTGGGACCCGCAAACCAGTCCCAAAACTCAACGAACGGATCGCACCGTTGCGATCCTCTCGAAAAAGCACATAAGATGGACTACTCACTTGTCCAAAACGGTCACCCGGTGATAAAGATGGAAAATCACCGTCGACGCCCAAACAGACCTCGTGGGACCTACACCATCGTGCCAAATTAGGGCGGGAGGATTGCACCATTCCAATCCCCTCGGAAAAACACCCAACATCGACTGCTCGCACGCCCCGAACGGACGTCCGAGGAAAAGGTTTATAAAAGTTGTACACAGCTCAAAAGACGGGCGGTGGGGCCCACACCTCAACTCCAGCTTCCACGCCCGTAACCACCCTGGAAACCTCCGCCTCGACGCCAGGGTTCCAACGCCGCTGACGATGCTTAAATCTAACGTCAGATGCGTCCACGCCGTCCAAAACAAGAATCTCGGGGAAAACACTTGTCCACTTAGGGACACGTCGCGCCTCCACGGCCCCTCGTTTCGGGAATTAAAATTTCCCGAAACCATCTCAAAAAGTCCACCCCGAAGACAGGACTTCACTTCCACAGACGACATGAATAGTCGATTTACTGTTTGAGTTTTAGAATCATTTTAGTATTTAGGGACCGAAACGGGCGAGTTGGGCCGGTTCGGCCGGCCCACCCGTACTCTGGACCGGCGGTCCGCGGTTCGCCGCGCGGACCTCCCTGAACCGCCCGGACCGGTCGATCCGGTCTGGTCTCCGCGTGGACCCGCACGGCATGGGTCTTGTCTGCCGACCGGGGTCACGACGACCCCGGGTCCTCGCGCCCTAGGCGCACGCCGAAGACCCCGCCGACCCCCAGATCGGCCGACCGCCTCCACCGGCCTCCACTCGCGCTCGCTCGGCTGACACCCATGACCCCGCCACTGAGCTGAGCGCCGCCTACGCCAGGAGCCACCGCCTCCTCTCGAAACCTTCGTCACCTGAAGCTCGTGTGCCGCCGCCCTTGGAACCGCCTACCGCTCGCCAGACCGCCGCTTGGATTGCCAGAACGCCCCAAAATTCCCGTAAACTTCGACGACGTGTTACGGGCTCCTCCGAACTCCATTTTCAATTCCGAAAAGGGAGATAGAATGCTCATTAATTATAATACGCACCCAATGGATTTGATATCAAATTTGAGGGAAAATCAACAAAAAAAAAATTAGGACGAACATGGTGCAGGAACTAAAAACGAAACGTACGATCCTACCTCTTAGGCTTCACCTGAAGCTTCGCCGCACGATCCGCGGCCTTGCCGGAGCTACCTCGCCGGAGTCGCCTCGCCGGAGGTGGAAGAGGAGAGATAGAGGATGGGATTCCAGGGGGGTATGCGGAAGGAGAAGAGGGAGGGGGTGAGTTAAACGTTTAAATAGAAAACACTTAACCACCCGCCCGTCGGCCCGAACCCAGACCCTCAGTAGGGTCAAGGTTAAGCCTCCCCTAGGGTAAAAACCACCTCCTGAGCACAACGGCGGTCTTGGAATTTTAATCTGAGAACCCGTTCAAAAGTTATAAAATTTAGCGCCCGAGGCCACCAAATTACGAAAACACCCCTGGGGCCATTTTTCACAGACGGACTGCGCCCGCGAAACTTACACCCCTCCTAGGTTAAACGGAACACTCCAAACTCAACGGTGCCCCCGATTTTCCAATACGAGCCACCGTTTAAGAGATACTCGAGTTTCAACACTAAACAAATTAATTAATTAACTAATTAATCCGTTTAATGTTCTAGAAGTGGGCGAGGGGTCCAAACGTCCCGCGCCGACAAGTTTTATATCATTCTTAGAGTAAAAACCCCATTCCGGACCCATCCGTACACTCAGATCCCTGATCCGGTTCACCGTTTAGGATTTATCCCATTTATTTGGCGTTTCCAGTGTGAACGCACTTAAAATTAAATTTCAACCACTCCAGGGCTCGGAATCGCACGCCGTCTGAAGGCGCTGCTATGGAATATCCTCAAACATATTCCAAAGTCTTTCACAGAAAAAACCGGGTTCTTATATCATTCACTCCTTCAAGCTTTTCGTCCCCGAAAAGCAAAACTAGGGAGCAACACATGGTACAATGCCCAAAACTGGCTTTCCCATACCCAGGAGAACCCACGCACAGCTCTGCGTCACCGCACACAGGACAAAGGATTGATCTGTTCACGCTAGGTCAGCCCTTGCTGATGTCGTGCACCCACTCCAGACTTTGGGGTTAGGGCAAGGCGGTAGGCAACCTCGCCATCCCTTTGCACAGTTTCAAACGGCCTGAAGGCTCTCGGGGGTAGCTCACCTCCCCGATCAAACCTCTACGTCGCACGCCGCGACTGGAATCACCGGCCGCACCTGGAACAAGGCATGGTGATTCCCTCCTTCGGAATATCCATATGGTGAAACACCCAAGGATATCTGGTCATGCAAGACTCCACAACTGAGGCTCTCTTACACGGTCGGAAGCGAAGGAGCCAACACCATCAACTAAAGGAAAAGGTCTCACACCTTTTTCCTTACCAACGCAGGGTTACACCCGACGCCCTGCGTCTCCCTGGTAACACCTCAACCATTGAGCAGGGAGAAAAGCCTTTCACACGAAAAGCCTATCAATTCTACTACAAAAAGTAGATGAGTCGCAAGGGGTACCTCTCACCATACCATGCTCTGCATGATCGTAGACATCCAAAGCTCGCGGCTACCCGCGGTCCCAACCGTTAGCTCCCAGAGCCTGATGTGGACCGCCTAGTGGTGATGCGGATATCTCGTAACGTCGTTCCCCACCTCCAGCTCCTCCTGCTCCTCTGCTAGCACCAACTCTCTAGACACAACTCCAATCACGGCGCTATCTCTACCGTGGTGGTGTGCCTGCTGCCTGCCCGACGCTCTCGGCAACTCGGGTCGGGCAGTCTCGTTCCAAGTTACCTCGCCCGTCACAAGCATAGCACCGACCGTCTCTAGGCTTCACTACTGCCCTCCGGTGCCACTATGGTGTACGATCACGTCCCGGGATCCACCCACGTAAGGGAATCCTCGGCTGAGGCCCTGCGCCTTTTCGACACAGTGGTATATGACCACATCTCTGAAACCGACAGTGGGAAGGCCACCTGCATCGAGGTTCTGTCATCCGACACCCGCTAGCTATGGCAGATGTCTCGGCTCCAACGTGCCTGCTGCCACCATCAACTCTAGAACGTGACAGGAAGCCCTCTATCACTAACGCCTGCTCTAGCACCCCGACATATGTGGAAGTTCCCAAGGGTAATATGACAGCACGAATCTCTCGGCGGAGACCCTGCTCAAACATCCGCGCTCAGAGGTTGTCATCATGGACCAAGTCCGGGTAGAAGCGTGCATGGTCTGCAAAACTCGCCGCGTACTCGGCCACCGTCATCCCTCCCTGCTGAAACTGTAGGAGCTCCTGAATCCGAATGGAGCGCAAGCAGGAGGGCCAAGATCCTCACGAAACAACAACTAAAAGTTGTCCCATGAAAGTGACGACTTTTCAAGAAACCGAGTCACCAGACTCCACCAACACCGAGCTGCTCTACGAAAAAGGCTGGCTGCCAAAGCCGCTCTCTGATCTGTCGACGCCCGTACAAGCCTGAAAAGGCGGACCACTACCTCGAGCCAAACCTCTACACCCTGAGGGTCTGGATCACCACTGAACCTCAGCGGTCTCTGCCGCTGGAACTCACGGAGCGCGCTCAAACTGCGCTCAAGCTTAGCCTGCTCCGCTGAAACTGCATGCTACTCAACAAGTGGGGGTGCTGCTACCGGCCCACCCGGAGAAAGGGGATCGCATGATGGGTCCTGTACTATGGCCTCGTAGCTCAAAGGGTCATCATCATGCACCCTAATTCGGTATCATGGCTGGCTGTCTTCGCAGACACATCCTGAATATTATCAAGGAGTTCCTCGGTCAGATGAGCATAATGTATATACCAACAACAACGATGGGGAGCTGACTCAAGAAGGAAAATCAAAGACTCAATCCTATGTGATGCACAAAAAAATTTTCCGTGCAACAAGTGTCTCAGCTTGACGAGTCGACAAGCGGGTTATCAAGGTCCTGGTGAATGGATACATCGGCCGCCGCACCATCACTGGACTCCCTGGCCTGAGAGCTGCTCTCGAGACACATTAACACTGTTGCCCTAAATCCCAACCAATTCCTTTTATTTTAGGGACATCCGAACAAATTCCCAAGGAACGAACCACCTCTGATACCACTTTGTCACGACCCGACCCTACCCGGGCTCGAGCCGCAACTACCCCAAGCCCGCCTCCATAGGCCAGGGGCTGGCGACCAGCGCCGAAGGAACAATAACTCAGGGAGGCCTTTGCCTAAGTACCTGTACACACACACACGCAGCACATTCAATGCTAAAGAGCAGAGTAAAATAAAGAACAAGCAGAGTAAAGGGAAACTTATATGTATATAAACAACAAATGTGCATCGACCTCTAAACAGTACAAGGTACAAGATAAAAAGAAAAGTGGTAAAACACGGGCCCAACCAAAAAGGTGCCACAACCCGGAAATAGGTAAACAAAAAGGAAATAGCTCACGGGTCTCCCACGTGGAACCCAGCCACGACCACCGCACACGGTCCAAGATCCCAAGCTCCTACGCTCCACCGAAGTCACGCTCCACTTGTCCGTTGTCTTCAAGGGAACCCCGTGTGAGGTCAAAGCCCATGGAGGGGTGAGTATAAAAATACTCCGTAGGATACCCCGAAGGATCGAGAGAGCAACAAAGGAGGTATCGAAGGGTGAACAGTAGAGAGAACAGAGGAAGTAAAGGAGTACAATTGAAAGTGCAACAATGAGTCCAGATCAACCCAACAAGAGAAAGGTAGAAGACTCGTCCTAACACAAGGAGCTGAAAACGGTGAGAAGAAGAACTTCTTTTCGAGTCTTCGCTACCTATAGTAGGATAATAGACTCGTCCAACCACGAGAAGCACGACACAGAAAGCACGTGGCATACCCCGCGCGTCTTCTCCTCTCTTGGAAGGAGAGTAACCAATCCCAAGAAGTGGGTACCGGAAACAAGGTATATACATGTCTGTATGCACAACCAGAAACCTGAAAAATGTCGTAAGGGGATCTCCATCTCGTAGATCAGCCCAAGAAAAGTGAGTCGCCTACAGTCCCAGAAGAAACACCCTCATCGATTCCCATCATCCCGCACATCTGCCCTGAACCGCAATACAAGGTGCTCAATCACCGCACCTTGACACTATACGCTTTAGGCGGCACTGACTCGCCCACACGGTTTTAGATCGCGTCATAAGAACACGTCTCGGTTGGGAAAGTGCCCCTCGAACATGAGAGTTCTAGGGAAAGTCAAACCACGCCTCATCACTGCCCTACAGTCGAGAGGTCTCCTCAATGTCAAACAGTCACAACACTGACCCGTATAACCAAGGGTCCCACTCTGGTAACCACGAAGGAAAGCCACAGGCTAGCCTAGTAGAAGGACTGAGCCTGGAATGCCAACAGGTGTCCCACTGCCCAGCCCTGCTGAAGGGTAATTCATAACCAGATATAATGTGACCCACTGCCCAGCCCTACTGGAGGGTAAACCATAAGACATCATCAGGCGACCCACTTCCCAGCCCCGCTAGAGGGTAGACCTTAACACATCATCAGGCGACCCACTGCCCAGCCCCGCTGGAGGGTAGACCATAACACTTCATCATGCGACCCACTGCCTAGCCCCGCTGGAGGGTAGAACTGGAATTTGTCGACAGGTGACCCACTGCCCATCCATGCTGGAGGGTAGACCTGGAACTAGACGACGGGCGACCCATTGCCCAGTCCTGCTGGAGGGTAGACCCTAATAGGTCGTCAGGTGAACCACTGCCCAGTCTCTGCTGGAGGGTAGACCCTATGTGTGTCGGGTGACCCACTGCCTAGTCTCTGTTTGAGGGTAAACTATAGAAGTCAGTGAGCAACCGACTGTCCAGCCCTACTGGAGGGTAAACTAGAAGAAGTCGATGTGTAACCCATTGCCCAGCCCCGTTGGAGGGTAAAACGCAGAACTGATCTGGCCATCTCTACTGGAGTGTACAACACTGGCCAACTGAACACGGAGTGGGTATCGCGCAACCACCCAACTCTAGAACAACTCTCCCAAAAGAGGTTCAACACCTGTTCCATCAAGGGGTTCCACTAGCACCGCTACTGGCCGACCCATCGAGAACGAAACCAGGGGGAGACCACTAAACCCTGCTGGTCAACAACAGAGCACAGAGCCAGGGGAAAACTCCACCCTACTGGTCAAACAAACACACAGAGGGAACCTCTACGTCGCGGGAGGTCCAAGTACGCAAAGTAGAACACAACATGCACTTGGGGCCCACACGACGTGTGGCCCCAAGTCAAAGCCCAACCAAGCACACAACCAGTCTCATGTATAAACCACACGTACCTCCAAGAACTCTCGTATACTCCAAGAGTATACCACGTCTCCAGCCCAAGGGCTATCGTGCACACGGCACCCAACGTCAACACGAAGGCGTGACGTAACAACTCCACCTGAAATGCCCATGCACGGACAACCACATCTCGTGAACCACTTACATCACTCTCCCAAGAGTGTGTGATCACACGCCAAGGCCTCTCAACAAACAAGGTAGGGCGAACCACCACTAGAGCACCATTCATGCTTCCACATTTAACAAGATCGTGCATGATGTTCCGCACAGCCAAAAAGATCGCACCGTTGTAAACCTCGCGAAAAAACACGCGGGTTAGACTACTTACTTGCCTCCAACGGATATCCGGCAGAAAAGTCACCAACACCGCCTCACGCCCGAACGGCGTTCCGTGATCCTGAGCCCCGGCCCCGAAAATAGTTGAGCGCATCGCACCATTGCGACCCCCTTGGGAAAACACGTCAAAAGCACTAATCACATGAGTACAACGGATATCCGAAGAAAAAGATGCATTCTGACGCACCGCACACGATCGGTGCCACGTGGGACCCGTAACCCAGTCCCGAAACTCAATGAACAGATCACACCGTTGTGATCCTCTCGAAAAAGCACACAAGATGGACTACTCGCTTGTCCAAAATGGTCGCCCGGTGATAAAGATGGAAAATCACCGTCGACACCCAAACGGCCCTCGTGGGCCCCGCTCCATCATGCCGAATTAGGGAGGGTGGATTGAACCATTGCAATCCCCTCAGAAACACACCCAACATCGACTGCCCGCATGCCCCGAACGGACATCCGAGGAAAAGGTCGCTAAAAGTTGTACACAGCTCAAAAGACGGGCCGTGGGGCCCACGCATCAACTCCGGCTTCCACGCCCGGAACCACCCTAGAAACCTCCACCTCGACGCCAGGGTTCCAACGCCGCTGACGGCGCTTAAATCGGATGTCGGACGCGTCCGCACCGTCCAAAACAAGAATCTCGGGGAAAACACTCGTCCACTTAAGGACACATCGCGCCTTCGCGGCCCCTCGTTTCATGAATGAAATATTCCAAAAACCATCCCAAAAAGTCCACCCTGAAGACAGGAGTTCACTGCCACAGACGTCATGCAAATTAGATTTACGGTTTGATTTTTAGAAGCATTTTAGTATTTAGGGACCGAAATGGGCGAGTCGGGTCGGTTCGGCCGGCCCACCGGTACTCTGGACCGGCGGTCCACGGTTCGCCGCGCGGACCGCCCTGAACTGCCCGGACCGGCCAAGAAGGTCTGGTCTCCGCGTGGACCTGCACAGCGTGGGTCCTGTCCGCCGACCGGGGTCACGAAGACCACAGGTCCTCGCGCCCCAGGCCCTCGCCGACAACCCCGCCGACCCCCAGATCGGCTGACCGCCTCCGCCGGCCTCCGCTTGCACTCGCCCGGCTGACAACCCCGACCCCACTGCTGAGCCGAGCACCGCTTGCGCCAGGAGACACCGCCTCCGCTGGAAACCGCCGTCGCACGAAGCTCATGCGCCGCCGCCCTGGGAACCGCCTGCCGCTTGCCGGACCGCCACGTGGCTTTCCGGAACGTCCCAAAATTCCGGAAAACATCGACGAGGTTTTGCGGGCTCCTCCGAACTCTGTTTTCAATTCTGAAAAGGGAGATAGAATGATCATAAATTATACTACGCACCCATGGGATTTGATTGCAAATTCGATGGCAATTTGACCAAACAAAGTTAGGATGATCATGGTGCGGTAACTAAAAATGAAACGTACGATCCTACTTTTTGGGCTTCGCCCGAAGCTTCGGCCCACGATCCGCCGCCTTGTTGGAGCTGCCTCGCCGGAGCCTCCTCGCCGAAGGTGGAGGAGGAGTGGGAGAGGAGGGGCTACCAGGTGGGTAAGGGGAAGGAGAAGAGGGAGGGGGTGAGTTAAGCGTTTAAATAGAAAACGCTTAACCACCCGCCCGTCGGCCCGAACCCGAACCCTCAACAGGGTCAAGGTTAAGCCTTCCCTAGGGTAAAAACAACCTCCCGAGAACAACGGCGGTCTTTGAATTTTAATTCGAGACCCCGTTCAAATGTTATAAAACATAGCGCCCGAGGCCACCAAATTAAGAAAACGCCCCTAGGGCCATTTTTCACAGACGGGTCGCGCCCGTGAAACATACACCCCTACTAGGGTAAACGGAACACTCCGAACTCAACGGTGCCCTCAGTTTACCAATCCAAGCCACCGTTTAAGATATACATGAGTTTAAACACTAAACAAATTAATTAATTAATTAATTAATCCGTTTAACGTTCCAGAAGAGGGTGAGGGGTTCAAACATCTCGTGCCGACAAGTTTTATGTCGTTCTTAGAGTAAAAACCCCATTCCGGACACATCCGAACACTCGGATCCCTGATCCCATGCACCGTTTAGGAGTTATCCCATTAATTTGGCGTTTCTAGTGTGAACGCACTGAAAATTAAATTTCAGCCACTCCGGGGCTCGGAATCACACACCGTCTGAAGGAACTGCTCTGGAATATCATCAAGAATATTACAATGTCTTTCACATCAAAAACTGGTTTCTTACTTTATCAAGGATATATTTTTTATTATAAAGAACATTGAAAATATTTAATAGATATTTGAAATAATTTATTGGTAATTATTGTGTGCAATATTATTCATTTGTTTTAGGTTATAAAACACTTATTCATTTCACATTTTTAGTGAAAGAAAATTTATCACTGATTTGGGTAATTAAATGAAAATTTCATTCATAAAAGTTTGTAAAAATAAAAAAAAGATTAAAAATTTCTTAAAACGATAATAGAAATAATTTTTTTTATCATTTTAAGAATCGGTATTTTTCAAATAAAACATATTTCCAAAAAAAGATATAAATGAAGACATATTTTCTTAAAAATATTTTTTTAATGAATTTACATCCAAAAGAGTAGAAAAATGGTTCCATTACTTGATGATATAATGATAAAAATTAGGATAATAAATATAATGAGAATTATTGAGTTGTAGATCATGTTATTTCAATATTGGAGACATTGTCGAAAAACAATCCTGATAAATTATGAGATTGAAACATTCAATATTTACCGCATTGGTAACATTGATTTATTATCCCCATGAAGGATTAAAATAAAATTAAACATAAAATATCATGACAATAAATATGAAAATTATATCAAATGTAAATGGGTCTATATATACACTTCATTAAATTATATAGGTGCATAACAAAACATATATCTCAAAGAATGAAAATTTGGACAAAAACCCCTAACTTAATTTATTTAACATTTGAACAACAATCCCCATGAAGATAGATATGTAAATTTAAATGTTAATAAAATATTTCATTGATCATAATCATCATTATATACAATTAGGGTAATTATATAAATTACATTAAAGAAATAGGTGGTGAATATGACATGTGTCTCATGGAGGTTAAAAGTGAGACTAAATAGTCTTACATTAAGTATTGAATTTAAATGTTGTCGTTAAAACAAAATTTTTAATAAATATTGGAATTTTATAAAACTATTAAAGAACCGTATTGGAATATATCAAACCATATATGAATTTATAATTACATTATATTAACTGTTTATAGAAAATTAAATGTTAAAGTTATTTTTAAGGTAATAACTGCATTGTTTTCCCAATATGACTTGATTGGTTATATTTTTCATCCTATTAATTTTATGATGGTTAAATTATGACCATAATGAAAACCATGATTTAAATATCATATATATTTATTTTAAATTTTTCTATAGTATTCCATGAAATTTATTTATAGAAATGAAACACATTGTTCATGGAGATAGCAGTCCACAAGTTCACGTGAACACTATTTTTAATTTTATTATTATGTTGAAAGAATAAAAATAAAATAGAATTTGTTATAATTAAATAATACTGTTTAGTTATTATATATAATATATTATTATTTAACCCATCATAAATAAATTTCATTTAAATCCTGAATGAATCACGTCACTTTGCGAGATGGTGGTCCTTCATACACAGAAGTGTCATTTTCAATATCCCACAAAAAGGAATGAAAGAAGGTATGTGAGATATAATGATTAATAAATATAAAATAAATTATAAATATCATATATAAATAATTAATCCATCATTATATGAAGCCATGGGAGTTGTTAAGGGTAAAAATTAATGACATAGGTTCGCCATACAGTTTTCCAACGTAAACATGAACAATTATTTTTAACCAATTTTTTAGAAGTGGAGATGGTTATAGGTAATTAAAATAAATTAATATATCTCAGTATATGTGTGTTTCTAATGTTGTTATATATGAATTTTGTAAAATTTATTCAAGGTTGTGGATGATGAAAGGAAACAAAAAATGCATGTTGATAAATATTATGTCATTATAAGAAATCATCATTATGTTTTCCCAAAATCCATCCTAGTATGGATTTACTCCCAAAACAATCATCCTAGATAATAGGAATGAATATTGGATGAGATTTGAGTTGGCCTTAGTCGATCATATTATCTTGAATGTTGTGAATAGATGAAGAGAGTGGGAGTATTTTTATAGTTGAGGAGTATGAGTTTTTTAAATACCCTAATATATTCACTATTCAATTGTGAACAATACCTCAAGTGGAACCATAATTGATTATTAGTGATTCAGGGATTATATTTTCAAGAAAAAACACCACCACACAAGTATACACATATTGAAAACCTCTTGTTTCACAACAGTTATGTTTCCTTTTTTAACCATTTTTGTTTTTTCAAAATGTTAACAACTTCTTTTAACCATGGAAATATATCCATTACGAATAAATTAAATTGGTAATTATTCGATAATTGAGACAAAATATTTATAAAAAAATATAAATTTTAAAATATATATCGTATGTGTGATGAATATTAATTTTAACACAATCCCTTATAATAAGAAGAATATTATTTTAACCATAACTGTGCTATCATATTTTTTACTACTTAGTTTTCAATATATTCATTATAAAATAAAACAAAGGTCCATTAATGGAAAATATTTCATATTAATTATCATTAAATAATCAATTGGGATAATTTATGATCATTGTTAATTTTAGATCATTTAATAAAAGATAACTTTTCCTAAAATAACATTAATTTCAATTTTTGATATTATTATTTTAAATTGAATTTAAGAAACTATTAGTATACTAATTGAAATAAAATATATTATATTCACAATTAAGTTATATTTTATAATTATCTAAAAAATATCATGAGACTTTAATTAATTAAATTTACATCAGTTTTAATATTTTTCGTATAATTTCGTTAATTTAATTATTAACTAAATAATAATTACATTGGTGTTTTTAATGAAATAAAATTAGTTATATCACCCCCAAAAATAAAAAAAATTATTTTAAATGACCAAAAAGCTCATTTATTTTTGGAATTAAAATTAATAAATGAAAACATGTTGTTTTCTTCCATATCCAAATCTTTAAGGAGATTAAAATCAAGGAAGTAATTTTTTTTATACCAATACCATATTATGTAGCTCACTCTCATTGAAAATCATCCCAAAAAATCATATAAATAGTTCCTAAGGTAATAAATGCTAAAATATGGCAAAAAAATAGGGGTTGGAAAATTTTACGGTCATTAAAAGACTTATATTCTTAATTTAACACCTGAAATCACATTTTAACCTTAACTACATTAATTAAATGTTCCCGTATTCACTTTTCATGTTGGGTGAAAATATATTTGGCCCTACATGATAATATAAATTAACATTATTCAAAATATGGAAATGATTTTTCCAAATTACATTCCAACAATTGGGAAAATAATAATTTCATATTATCCTCACAAACATGGAGAAAAAACAAGTCATAAAATAAAAAATGTTCAACAGTTTACAATTTTTTTATATCTGATTTTAGTGTGAAATTGAATCTATTAAACTACATTTCATCAATTGATTTATAGTATATAAAATTATTACTTAAAATTAATTTAATATTCAATTTATCATTATAAATGATTTGGGATAAAAGAATGATTTCTATAAAAATTTAGTATTTTACAAGATCCATATAATGTTATTCTTTTATGAAAAATAAAAAAATACCTCATATTATATTTTTTAAATTATGAAATAAAAAATGAGGTTTATTTAATCATATTAATTTTCTAAAAGTTCGAAAAAATGTATTCTCTTAATATTCACAAATGTAAACAAGAACAATAGTTTTTGATTTTTTTTCAAAACAAATAATGATTTTATTGAATAAATTTCCTATATTTCCATAAAATTATTTTCATTATATAAAACCATTTTCCATAATTTTTTTTAATTACTATTAATATCACTATGTGTAACTTATATGTCATAAAAGACACATATAAATAATGTTATAAATATATCGTGGTTTGTTACATTTTATTGTCATATGTAACTAAAATGAACCTACTGTTGTGTTTCACAATAATAACTTCGTGTTTCATGTATTAAAAAATAAACATCCTATTTTAAGTACCAATACATCTAAAAGATTATTTAAATTTGAAAACTATAATTAACAAAATATCTTGTAATTATAGTGATATTTTCATTGACTAAAGTGACTGAGATGCATTTTCATACAAATATAGAGAACTATGTCTGTTCTTCCTGACATTAAACATATAATAATAAGTATTGGAAGTGATAATTTGAACTTCATAGAACCAATTTCCTAGTAACAAAATGTAATACAATGGGAAAATTTATCCAATATATGATAAAAAATCATGTGATGTGTATGAAAATAAATAATTGGATGAAATCTTAGTACAATTTTGGTAATCCACCAATTACCTATTATTTCTCACACTGAGCATGAATCTTGTGAGTATTTATGTTTTAATTGAATATTTTAATTTATATGATTAATTTTCATAATGAACAAAGTTAGTTGACATTTAGTCTATCCTGTATGTCTTTAAACTACCCTGAGTGGCCATTTAATGTGACCTACGTATGTCCTACATGAGAGATTGCTACACATTGAATTCTAAGGTATAGAAACCATATATTTCATGGATTATTAATTTTCAACCTAATCTATATGATATGGGTCTTCACATGATATTCTAATGCATGTTCTCTCATTTGTAGACCCATTCTTATAATTGAAGGCATATTATCCATATAAGGAAGCTAGATTTTCAGAGGGAATTAACTCTTACTTATTAACAATTATAAGTGGATTTATTATATATCCAATGAGTTATATAGGGCTTCAAAGATATAAAATCTTAGATCCAGCTACAAATAGTGGCTAAGATGTGTGACCATAAAAGTCAACATCATTTTCCCCAAGAAGTGCCACCTTAAACCTCAAAATCAATTGAACAAAGTAATTATACCTTAAATATTAACTCATCATGGTCAAAATTGCTTTATATAATGTAAAAATAAAAAGAGTGACTATTTTTTGGTAGGTTGAATACCAGTTGTATCATCCCTAGCCTCGTACCCATTATATCCAGTTCCCCAAGTTGGTTCATCACATGAGCTCAGGCATGTCTCCCCATATGATAGAGGCTACAGACTAGTAGTGTGGGTATATGGAAGGATGATTACGTTATTATACCATCTTATCTGAGTAATTACACATTATAAATAAATTTTATATATATAATGACAAACAAGAAGAAATAAATCAAAGACATGAAACAAATTCAAATTAATCTAAAGGAATAATTAATAAAAATGATATGTATTTTCTACATGTTAGGAAGACATTAATAAAAAAACCCAAAATTGAGACTACCAAAAACTGTGAATTGAGATCTGATCCCTAACCCGGTACATGAATCTAATTATCAAACTCACCATCAAATTCACAAAACACACTAAGTCACTATCCTAAAACTGTATATGAAAACATGATGCATCTTCATAGGTACCCAAGTTTCATGGTGGCCCTATCAAGTTGTTAGTACTGCTTAGTTGGATACCACCAAAAATGTAAACAAAAATATTCTATCAGTACAATAGTATATGATGATAACCTAAGTGAGGTATATAAATAGGGAAACATAAGGAATAGAGATATCTACTTTGAAATTATTGAATAACCATTTTATACATTATGTTCAATTAAGTAAATCATCCGTCTAAACAATCTATGGAAACACCGAAAGCCTAATCCATTGTATAAGGGTTTAAATACATTTAATAACAATTAGGTGTTCACTAAAAAAGGAATAATCAACTTACCTCAGAGTCTTAGTATGGTATTCAAATTTTATCAATATATTTGGGAGGAATAATATCACATTCAAACATACAAAACCTTGAATATACATCAGTGGGCCATAGGCATCACTCTAGTCCTCTCTAAATATGGAACCTTAGTCTATGAGTTATGCACATAGATCTGCAGTCTAATATCTCAATTGCTACAAAATTCTAGTGAGGGCCATATAATTAGTCTATCTATCTAAAACATAGATCATATGTCCATAAGTTACTTAAAAAGAGCCGCAGTCCGAAAATCTAATTTTATAACCTTCCAATAATCCATGGGCACATGCTTCTTTAACCACGTGAAATATTTACCATTAAAACCCATATCTCATTAAACACATATACCATTATTGAAAGATCCCCCTTAGTTTGTATTAACAAATATACCATAAATAACATAAATTCCATCTCATTTTTCATGCTAACAAGGAAATGTAATTTTCATAGATTCTAGATCACTAACCCATATAACATTTCTTGGTCAATGGCCCCAAAAAATATTTTAAAACAAATCAATGAAAAAAAATCAAAATAAAAATTTATATCAATAATTACGTATCCCTTTTAAACATGGGGTT
Organism: Viscum album; assembly: GCA_963277665.1. NCBI lineage: Eukaryota > Viridiplantae > Streptophyta > Magnoliopsida > Santalales > Viscaceae > Viscum > Viscum album. The sequence goes on along the minus strand of OY728153.1, from coordinate 302,541,489 downwards.
TTCTCCTTGAAAACAAAACCATTCCCCAAGGATTTCATTTGCATTCAAACAATTTTAAAAAATCATAAATGAATTTTCAAAAAAAAGGGAACCATGGCATCCTTCAAAATCATCACATTAAAAATATTATTAAAACCAACATCAAAATATCCTTGAGTCCAATGACACATTTTTAAAATATTACCCACTATTAGACAATCATATTACTCAATTAAATGAACTACTAGATCAAAATACTAAATTATTTATTTAACAAAAAACACAGTGTTTTTTACTATTCATCATTAATTCAATGTTTTTAGAAACATACAAAAAATTCACCAGAAGATAATTTTGATATTATGTATTCAAAAATGAAGTCTATTTAACCAAATTAGATACATATAAATTGCATTTATTAATTTAAAATTAATTCCCATTGTCAAAACCTAAAAGCGTATTTTTTAAGAAATAATTACTACCACAAGATTAACACTTTTTTATGTCCAATTTAAATGTTAAATTACTTCCAATGACCAAAATTGGATTATATGGTAAAAATATTATCAAATTATACTTCCAAAAAATTCAAATTTATAGTTGAATAGTAAAAATTATTTTGATTAAAAAAGTTGTTTTCAGTTAAAAATTAGTATTTTTCACTATTCACCCAAATATAGAAGTTTTCAAAAAAAACACCAAAAATTCATCAAAACTAATTTTTTATGTCCATATTCTAAATAATAAGTTTATTTTTTATAATTTAATATATAAATGTTTGAATTATTAGATTTAAAAAGGGTTTTCCATTAAAAGGCTGTAAAATTGTATTTAAAAAATACTTCTTTTGTAAACAAAATTCATTTATTCTTATATAATGTCTATGAAACTCATAATATGGATTCTAAAATTATAATGATTATATAAAATTAAAAATTTAGTTAATATTATTCATAACTACTTCTAAACGGCTAGTTTGGTATGTCATGGTGCGTTTGAAATTTGTGTTGTGTATAGTCTAAGTTATTGTAGAAATAGAGTACTATGAAATCTTGGGTTGTTACATTTGGAAATATATCAATTTGATTAGGTATATTAAACCCTCAGTTATAACATGTTATTTAATGTGGTATTCCTCCAAATATCTCCACAGAAGAGGATCATGATATTTTTTATCAATGAAAGCCGAGTCCCTTGTACATCAACCCCTTTAAGATTCTTGATCATGTTAGTGGTTTAGTATATCAACTATAAAATACCCCTACCATGTCTCAAGTCCGTGATGATATTCTACATATACCTCTTGTGAAATTATATAATATATCCATCACTTGTACTAAAATTGGAGGTGACAAAACTAGAGAACAACCTCTCGTATGAAGAGCTATAAGTGATGATCATGGACACTTAGTATAAATTTATACACAACAGAACTACACAAAAGGTTAATGTTCTATATCAAAATCATAAGTATAAAGAGGAGACATGTAAATCATAGTAAGTAATTGAGGAGATGTACCATCACCTATTTTAAATTTAGTATGTTAAAATAAATTTGAAAGGAGAAATTTCATAAGGTACAAGAATGTAGCGACTTTGAATATTATCAATGGAAATTAACTTGTTTTAATTATGTAAAATTGTATTAATCACATTAAATCACATATAGAACACAATAAAAACAATTTAAATGAATAATTAATGAGATAAGATAATTTTTTTACATATTAAAGAACCTATTCTAAAGAAATAGTAACTTGAGTATTGAAATAATAATGTGACCATTAGATATAGTAATATAAACAATAGAACAGTAAATTAATTTTATATGTTATAAACTAGTTTTTTATTTTATAATTGAAAATATGATAGATTTATTTCACAGAATAAGTAAATAATTGGTTTAAAAATGAAAAATTAATTGTTGTATTATAGTGAAATGTAAATGTTTATTTACAATTTTATATTTAATATAATTTTTTAAAATAATTTTTTTATAAAATTCGTTAATATTTTAATATTTTTCCTTATGATTATAAGAAAATTTTATAACACCTTAATTAATTTTTCTATGTGTCATTAAATTTGTTTTATATAAACAATTTTTTTCAAATAAATGATGATTTCAATAAAAAAAATTATCATATATAGCATATTATTTTTATAAAATTTAGACCATTTTTAAATTATATACATCTAAAAATGATTAGGGTAAATTATTTGTATTTTTCTAAAATATTTGAAATACTGGTGAATAATAAAATATGATATTTTATAATCTAAGATAAGTAAAAAAATAATCAGGTCACACAAAATGTATTGATGATGTGTGGACACATTTATTTAAACCGTCCAAAATTTTTAATGTTTTTATTCATTAGAATCGATATTATTGCTAGTATTTATCCTAAATAAGAATATAATGAATAAAATAACAAAAACCTCCACTCTTATGTTTTTAAATACTACCCCTGACCAACTCTTATAATAACACCATCTAACCCTTGAATGATTATTATATTCATCCAAATTCATCTCCCTAACCACATCACCGTATTTTGGTACCTTTGTTCTAACCAAAATGTAATTTCCTATAGCCTTATGGACGTTGTCTATGAGGTGACAATCAAGAGGTTAACCCACCTCATTTTCATTCAATTTAATTTCATTTCTTATCCTTACCTTACCCACCTCATTTTCATTCAATATAATTTAATAAATCATTCCCATACTTGAAATATAATTATATGTGGCATAATTTAAAATTTAAGAGGTTTATCAATATTATATAATTCCACTTCTGGAGTTTTTTTTCGTCTAACAAGATGTCCCATTATTCCACTAAAGGTAAAAAATCCGAAAATAATGATAAAACGTATCTAGAAAAGAAAAATTATACATTATAAGTCCTTGATATGGCTATAAATAAAAATAATAAAATTATCGAAAATCTAATATATTTTTTAGTTTTTCTGAATTAATTAATAAGTTAATATATTTTGATTATTGAGGATATTAAGTTCAAGCGAATAATTTATTTAGACCAGTGGTATTGGATTCTCCTTAAACATAAATTCATCCCTAAGGTCATATATTCATCCTCTTTACCCCAACATTATTCATAAGTATTCTCATTTACACCTCCAATTTTATATTATTATATTCTAAAAATATTTACCTATGTCAATTATTATTAATTTAACGGGGAAATAAATGTTTATAAGGTTCCCATCTCATTTATACTTTATAATCATGCCTGATTAAAAGGAACTTCCAATTTTCATACAAATTGTCAAATTCAATACATATTATATTTTAAGAAGCCTTTATTTTTATAAAATCACTAAATTTATCATGAAAAACTATCTTTATTATTTTCTAGTGTTAATAGAAAATTATGCCTTCATTCACTTTAAAGAATAAATTGTATTTTCCCTTAATCAGCACCAAAGTGGCTTATTTAGGAAGTTTCTTCAACACTATTTTTGAATAATTTCATATCATTTTGAAATATTTTGTAATGATACATTCTTATTTTCTCATATAAATTTCCTAGTATAATTTCAATCTATTCTATCAAGAACACCATTATAATATTACCTTTTGTTATGTCATATGGCAATATTATGATACCCATTCCTTTCCAAAGGTAACCTTTATGTTTAGACCTTAGGTTTGATTCTCCATTTTGAACTCATTTTGATGAACTTGTTTTGATGGGTGCACCCTGATAGAATTATAATTCTTTGGGTAATGTTTAGTATCATGAAACATCATGTTTGGACATAGAGAAAACATAATAACTTTACAAAACTTTTTCCACAATGTGATATAGTTCTGGAAATTACCCTTGATTCGTGTTCATTTCATGTAATATGTTACAGACACCTTCATATAATTCCATGATTAAATGAACCCATTTTCTATATATCCTGATTCCCTATGTTTATTCTTGATCCATTCCTTTTTGAGATATCATGTTATTCTTCTTAACCCATGTTCTAGGATTTATTTTTATGATCATTCCATTACTGTGTTATTAGCTCGTCCCTTTATTCATGTATCATCTAGGTTATAATATTTACATGTATGATCTCAAAGTAATTGAGGAGATCATATTGTAGATTAAATAAAATATTTTTTTTGGTTTCATTATTTCTAATTATGTAACTAATATTTTGAATTCATTAGACGTTATGAATTTTTTTTATTTGATTGTTAATTGTGATTAAAATTTTGTAATTTTTTGTGCAATGGATTACGATCGTTTTAGTTTGTATCAGAGAATTCCCTATTAATCTCATTATATTACTAATTGAATACTTTAGTAACAACCCTTTTAATTATTCTATAACTATGGATAACCTAGATAGAAAAATAGGGAATCATATGTTATCATGTACTTTTCATTTATAAATATATTATTAATTGTTCAATGGTTCCATTTTTTTCTTATTAATAAATTATTGGAACCCCTTAATTGTTCACGATTTCTGTTGTAAAGTGAGGGAAATATTAGAACTCATTCCAAAAGTCTATAAGATATGAAATGTGACGTTTTACCTAATGAAATTCCAAATATGATGGGAATAAGTGCTTAAAACATCACCATAGTACAAGATTGAGTAGATTAGGTTATGAATAATAATAGTAAACATATGGATCACCCTACTTATCGAAATAATGGCCATGTTTCTATTGAATTTTTTATGTGATTAGGGCCTCCCTCTATTACTATATCTTCCAATCCAATAATTTCTGATTAATGGATTAACAACTTCAAGTAGATATTATTTGTACATCAATGTTCAGAATAAGATAAATTTATGTTTTAGGTCTATCATTTTTATGCAGAATCTGATAAATGGAAGATATAGATCAAGAACACAAATTCGAAGGAAGAAAATAATTCCATGGATTGGGATTTTTAAAGAAAATGTTTTTAATTTTTTTCCCAAACACTATATAATATGATGAAATGGGAGTTCCTTGTGTTTATGTAAAGAGAATACCATTATATAGATGCCTATGATGAAAACTTTTCATGGATTTTATCCACTACAAAAAAATGGCATATACCAGCATAAATTTATTTACATGTAATATATTTGTTGTTAAAAATGATGATTTCCAAAAGATATTATGTTTTATTGGTAATAATTTTTAATAATAACACTTATTTTTAGCAATTGATATACCTATTGATATTGATCATTCAATAAGAACAATAAGTTCACCATTTGAAAAATATATCAATATATCATACTAATGCCAGCATTTTTTTAATTAACATTTTAATCAATTAGTAATGATAACTATTACAAAAAATCAATTACCATCAATATTTGTTTTAAAAAATTTTACCATTTAACTAAAAAAATATCAAATAAATCAATAGGCCCCAATTTGTTTTATATATTAATATTTTAATGACAAAATTCAATATCCTTTTTTGAGGTCTTATTATAAATATCTCATTAAAATATTTTAATTTTCAATTTTCTATTAATTCTGTTTATATTGGTTTATGTTGTTAATTTGATAATAACTTAAATAATTTTTATAAATTGAAATTTTAATCATTAGGATATTTTATATATGTACATATTTTTTTTGATATTCTCTACATACATTATAATTTAATATTAAAATTTAATCATAATAATCATAATAAAATATAGGCAAAATAAATTCACAAAATTAATAAATTAAATTTAACACATGAACACATAAAAATCAATTGATTAATATTATTTTAATAATAATTTATATTTACATTTTGAAATGATATATTATATTAAAAGAAAATTTTTAAATTTTAAATTTTTTTACCATTCATATTTATATTTATTAAATATTTAATTTAAAAAACTAAATGATATTTTATATTTTATTTATTTTATATTATATGTTTAAATCATTATCAATCCCCAACCCAAATTCATCATATCCAATGTGAGATGCACCCCACACATTCGGGGACCCATGACATCACTACCCTCTATTGACACAGAAACCACCTCCACCTTCAGGATCCCCTACATCCTCCGTGACCACCTCTCCCCTCAGAACAATTCTCCGCATTGTCCACCACTCTCCATCTATGGAACAGACCACTTTTGTGACCCCCACCACCTCCTCCATGACTGTTTACCTATGCCACCAGACTCCTCCACAATGACCCTCCACACACGACACACTCTTTCAATGACAATTGTACATTGACCACCATAAGACACCCACCATCTCCAACCTTCATCACTCGACCCCTTCCATCCCTGACCATCCCTGCTCGACGCCCTCTATCCTCAACCTCCCCCTCTCAGCCATCCCTTTGTGAGGTAGGTTGTAATCATAATTTGGATTGAAATATGGAATTTTTTTTGTGTTGTGACAAACATAGATTGATGCCTCACCTATGTGTGCAATAAATATATAATCTAGGTTGTTTTAAATGTAGAACAAAATTTCAAGATCCTTGGTATTTCTAATAGGTCTGAATTACGTGGAAAATTTTCAAATTTTAATCCTAGATCATTATTTTATTCTATAATTTATTTTTTGACTACATGTTATTTCCTTCAACACATTCCCCAACCCCTAAGGTTCATTGTCATCTCCTTTTTTTTAAAGGTGGAGGCATTGCCTCTTTTATTGTAAAAATAGCAGACAAAGCAAGGAACTAGATAAGGAGCGGGAATACAAAGCATACTTCCCAAAGAATAAAATATATTTACCTATATTTTTCCTCAGTCTTTCATGTAGTCTTCTTTCGTCCTCTCGCATTGCATTCCATTCATAAATAGATCTTCTGCGACTGCACCCCTGACCTCTAGATCAACCCCCACTTAGCGGAAGAGATTTAATCCTTTCATATAGGGTCTCAACATCTGTGCTATCAGAGTCAGAGATATCTACCTATTCCTCAGTGGTTTTTTCATGAGAGCTGTCTTGTAATCCCTCATCCTCTAGTGGTCCAGTCTGAGGAGAAGTTTCTTGGCACTTATTTTCTTCCGTTGGCTGCTCAACCACCACTTGGAGATCACCTAAAGAGCTTGTCTTCTTGTATGAAACAAGTTGGAAGCCCTCACTATCCACTTTGGGTTTTGATGGAGTAGTACAAATTTTAGCAGTGAGAGGAGAAACAACCTCTAAAATCTGTTTACACTTTCGATTAACTAAAGCTAACATTCGTTCAAAATAAATCTGGTGATCAACCACGTGTTGTATTTCTTGTTAATTGATTTTTTCAACTCTCAAGTCATTATCACTTCTTTCTATTTGAGGATGAGATTGCTCCAAGATAGTATTTTCTCTGTTGTCATCAATGGCATTTGCCTCTTCTGAGAAAATAGCAGCCCATGATTTCTATTTGGTTCCAGAGGTGGAGACATTGACATTAGTTGAATCACATGAGTGGTCAATATCCTTGAACATTAGTCCCTTTCCCCTAGGTTATTGAGAGTTAGGATTCAATGAGCCCATCACTTTTTTAGTTGACCCATCAAGGGGTTTTACATCATGAACATTGTATTTTGGCAAGTCTGCATATTTTAACATTGACTTTCTTTGAATAAGGCTTATAGGGTAACCTCTGATCCCACATCCTTCACATGAGACTTTCTTCTGACAAAGCTCCAAAGAGTACCCAACATCCATACATTCAGTACAAAAAGGAGTCTTTTTTTCATACTCAATATCAATTTGAATGTTATCAGAAGGAGACAAAAGAGTTACCTTTTCAATCACGGTGGAGCTGAGATCAGTCTCTACCAAAATCCTCGAAAAGTGTCCAAATCGAACATCCTCAGTCTACTTGTCAAGGTGTATTGGAGTACAAATTTCTATGCCAATATCATGTAGGATCTTCGGATTCCATAAAACCGAATTGTGGGTCTATTTTTTTTTTGATGTGTGCTTTGTGACATGATTTTTTTAATCACTCACTATATATATGATATTATGAATTTGAAAATGGAATATAAATAAATATTTACTCAGTCCTTCATTCATCCTTTTCATTCACATTAATAAATTCATATAAAATAATGAATTCTTATGAATGGCTACAATCTCTATTGGGTGGTTTTTTAGGTGACTTCGTATTTTCATTCCTGAATTAAAATGGATCTATTTCCTTATATCATTAAGATCGTGGAATCCATATATTCTAAATAGAATTCCTTCATTTCATTTCATCACTTTTTGTTTTATATAGATGTTTCTTGTCAATGGATTATATCAACATGTGGGAGTTGAATATATGAATCATCGATTATCAGGACACTAGAAATGTATCCCAACATAACCCATGACTAAATTAAATTTGATATACACTACCAAGAAATCGTCTCCAATGAAATTTCATTAATCACGAAAGGCCAAATACCGTACATGTTTTTGAATTCCAAGAGATCTATATTGCGACAATGAATAATGATCCCCATTTTCTATAAGAATAAGGGGTGTATTGATCAGAGTACAAAAGTTTCATTGAGAGTAGAAAAATGGTGAACTTTTACATAGTTATTTTAATATATTTTCTATTTTTATTATGATTTTTTGTTAACAATTCATTAGTTTGTGGATCTTATAATTCTAGACAATATTGGATTGGAATGTAATAGAAAATTCATTGTGGGTGTCATCATGGTGAACCTTCTTCGTCATCCCAGCCTCATTATCTTGGTGGGTTTTTTTATGTTGATAGAGATATGAGAATTCATTTATATGAATAAATGGTTCTCTATAGGATCATATTCCTGGTATTTATCTTCAATTTTTATTCATAAAATAACATAAAAATGATTCTTCAATCAATACCTGATTGAAGAATCTTTTGCAAATATATTTACCTCCAACCCTCAAGCCCTTGGTTAAGAATGGAATGGTAAAAATTTTTAATGGTGTGACAAGCTAACATGAATAATTGCATGAGAATGAAAAGCTCCATCTAATATAACAATATATAAAAACTATGAACATATTTTTTGATGAGGAATACAATATAAATATCTTTTATTTTAGGTTTCCCAATATCGGTCCAATTTGGGTTAAGACCCTTGATTCCACAATGGAAATAAGGACCTTTGGATACTATGATCCTGAGTACGAAATGACTTTCCAGTTGACTACCGAATCTAATGTGTATAACTTTAGGGTCATGTTCTTCAAGATATTTCTTGAAAGGAGGGTTATTGACAATGTTGGACCCACTGAGGAGAAAATTTTGATCTTATATGTTATTATTTCAAATATAATGGCATGTTTACTTTTTAATAAATCAAAGAAGATGATACATAATTTGAATATTGGTTTCTAATTTTGTAATTTAATTATATTCATACATGGTATCCTATATTTGATGTATAAAACGATTGAATGTGTTAGTCGTTATGATATTAGTTGATTTATCTCTTGAAATTTAAAGACATTATATTTCATCTTAGATTGAATATCAAATCCATTTATGATGGAGATGCTATAAAATGTTCATATTTTATTGAATTTAGATACCAATTATATTCATTAAAATTGATAATTTAATTTAATCCTATCTTTGTCACCATATCTGTAAATCCTATGGTTTTCATTTTAATAAATTGTCCTTTATCTATTGAATTAGGTGTAATTATCAATTGGAAGGTAGTGCTATTATAAATTGAAAGTATATTTACTTGATTATAGAATTTCATGCAGTGTTACAAGATTATAAAATTTTGAGTATTGTGTCACTCCTAATTGAAATAAGTGATTGTGATTTTTTTGTTTCATGTTTATCCTGGTGGACCTGATGTCAGTGATGGGAAGAACGCTATGACATGATTGGATTTTGAAACCCCATCCTATAGTTGCAGCACCCCATATATTTTGTTTTTTGTAGGTTTTAATATATTCCTTGGCATATGCAGCTATGAAACCAATGAAACCTAGTCTGGAGGACCCCCTGGAGAAGATTTACAAGATCCAGATCAAACATTCATTAAAAAATGTCAATAACCTTGAAAAAAGGAACACTATTTATTCTTTTAACGGATTTATTGTCTGATTTTATATATTTATTGTTAATTATATTTTGATAAAATATGGAATCTTTTATTCTCATTCAAATTTTTGTCTTTTGAATAGTTTGGGATGGATATTTTATCAATTAATTAATTATTTAATAAGTTTAAAAAAAATTCTCATGAGTATTTATTTTCATTGACTCAATATGATTTTCTTTTTCATGGTATGTTGGCTCCCCATATGTACTAAGATTCTGTGGAAGAACATTAAGAAAAATAAATTCGATTTGAAATTATATTTTTTCTAATAAGACTTCCAGAAATGAAGACTAGCTTCAATCATGTGAGTAATGTTTTATGATTAAAATGAAAAAATTGATTATGTAGTATCTAAAATCATTCATACTCGGGGTCCCAATGGTATACTATTTCATTTATTTTAGAGTTGAGAGTCATTTTAAATTTTTATGTGGTTTTCAGTGTGGGATTGTCTAGTTCGTTGTTCCAAGGCCATGTAGATGAATGTAAAAGGACCTATTAGAATCCCTAAAATGGTCCTTCGAATAACTACTAGGAATCCCCTTGTGGAGAAGGTATTTTATAATTCCTTCCTTGACCACCTCATAGATTGACCTAAAATTCATGAAATGTAATTGCATTTTCTGAAATCATACTTCCATTAATATCTTTTGGAATATGAAGTGGGTGAATTATTTTAATATAATTTATGTGAATACATGCGATGGTTCATGTCAGTTATGTCTACCTTGTAATCAAAGATTAGATATTTTCTATGATAAAACGGGATATATGTGGGTTTTTATAAATAGTGATACATAACTCATATTGGAGATTTTTTGATTTCTTGATATTATCTACTCAGTTTTTTTAGTTGGATTAAATCATTCAGGGACCAACACACGGGGTCCATTTGAACTATGTATGCATAAGCGGGTGATAGATCAGTATAGCTCACCATATGTGGTGAAGCAAATCGCGTTCATCACATTAACCCTATAGTAGAGGTTGAGGTCACTATTAATGATATTTCATGAATATATTTATCCAATGAAACTCTTAAGGTAAGGAGAGATGAATTCTATTAATTTTTTTTGGAGAGACTAATTTTTTGTGTTTAAATTCTGTCTGTGTTAATATTTTATTTTGGAAACCATTTTTTGGGGGTTTCAGTTGGTTTTGGAAATATTTTATATTGATTAGTGTTTATGAAACTCTAATGAAATATCTACAGGTATGATGAAAATTTTTTACTACAAAAATCATTTTTTTATCTATTCATGTCTTGATTTCTATTCATATAGATATGTTTAACAGATTTGAGATGGATTTGACTCGACGGTCCTAGGGCCTAGATGAATTATTGGGGATCACTGGTCCTTAGTGTGGCATAAATGGGCTGGAGCTGTCCCACTGGTCCTATGGGATGTATGTGTTTTTGGTGGTCTCTTGTCCCTAATGTTGCTTGGTTGGGTGTTTCTGGAATTGGTGGGGGATTTATTTTTTATTAATGGGTTTGATTGATCCTATTGGGGGTGGATTTTGTATTTATTTGTTTTGTAATGATTTTATTAATTAATATAATTTATTTTTTTATAATTTTTCACATGTTTTAAATTAATATCTGAATTAATAATTAAAAAAAATATATTATATTGATAAATTTATAAATATAATATGAAATTTTACTAGAAATAAAATATTTATAATTTTTAATCAAATGTATTTTACAAAAAAACTTATTTTATATTCATGATATTATTACTAACTGATTTTTTTTTCACCAGAACCTTTTGCTAAACAATTTAACTAAAAAACTTTTATCTGTAGGTGATTTTATAATTTCAATAGACCTATTTTATCTATCATAAAACATTTAGAGACTATGTTTTTACAAAAAAAACATAATTATAGGGACATATATGTTGGTAAAACGTTTTACCACCATAAAACACACTAATAACAAGTGATATTCCCCTGTTGGAGGAAGTGAACTATTTTATAGTGATGATGCACCTCAAAAATAGTCATGGACACCGATAGGAAATTTTATCAGTACTTTAGTGAACCAAATCTATGTATAAAAAAATCATTGTTGATTTAATACAATGACTTCTATGATGTGATTATCCAATGATTGCTTAAGGAGGAATTAGTGATCAAAAAATCTTAGGAGTCTGTTGGCCTCATAGATAAAAATAAGAGAATAGACTCTAACATGAGATAATTAAAAAATAAATACAATAATAAAAATAAAACCAAAAATCACAAATTTAAAAATTATGGGAATAAGAATTTTTGAAACAACATATAGGAATAAAGAGATGGTTCAAGTGTGGAGGAGAGGGTCATCCAAAAAATAATTTCCAGTGGGAATTATTTAATCCTAGAAATGTGATGTACGAAAGGGATCTTATAATCCACAGTCAACATATAGTAATGTGTTTTAACTTTATGTATCATTGGAATTATATGGGCCATTTACCTAGGCAAAGATAACTTCCAAGGAAATAGGGAAGGGAATATACTGTCACTAATACAGAGGTAGAACACAAAAATGAGGTGGTGATAGGTATGATGTTTATTTATTCAAAATTATCGAAAGTACTATTTGATGTATTCTCAATGTATTATTTCATATTATATATTTTTATTAGAATAATTAAATCAACACCTAAAAATATAGAAGTTGAGTTTTCTATGAGAAAAACAAGTGAGGAAATTATTTCATCAAAAGTACAGAAATTATCCCCAGTTAATGTTTATTGGATGGACATCCCATAAAATTTTACCATACATCCTTTGGTGGAGTTTGATGCTATATTGGGAATGGATTAGCTATCTTAATATAAATCCATCAATGACTATTAGGAATGAGAGATCATTTTCACATCCCTAGGAATACTACATCATTTTATAAGTGTAATGAGGTTGATGAATCTCTAACATAATCATCATTTCATTGGTGGGTATCATTTCCTCATCTGAAGACATATCTAGCTCAAATTATTGAGGAAAAGTAAAAAATTATTCTCAATTCCATGCCCATTGTGAGGGACTACACTTATGTGTACCCTAATGAATTGTATGTAATTTTTCCTGAATGAATGGTTGATTTCTCAATTTATATTATTCATGAATCACTTACTATATCAAACAAACCATATATAATGGACACTATTGAGTTATGTATACTAAAGAAACAAATGTAAGGTAATCTAGACAATGGTTTTATATGCTTATGTTCTTCACCATTAGGTGCACCAGTCCTCTTATTCAAGAAGAAGTATGGATCAATGTGAATCTGGTTAGATTATAAATATCTCAAAAAAATAAAGAAAAAAACAAGTATACCCTTACACTTATTAAATATTTATTCCATCAACTACATGGTTATATGTATTTCTCTACGGTGGAACTTTAGGTAGGATATCTCCAATTAAAGGTGGAGAATGTCTGTATTCCCAAATCTACAATTTGAATAACGTATTATAACTATGAGTTCATATTGATTCCCTTTATACTCACTAATGCCCTTGAAATTTTCATGGACATAATGAATAGATTATTTATAGATTACCTAAAAAATATTTTTGTAGTATTTATTTTATTTTTGTATACTCCAAGAACATGGAGGAACAAGATGAGAATTTGAAGACTATGATAAAGACACAAAAATGGGATAAAAGATATTAAATGTACAATATATATGGGTTTTGGATGAATGATGTATCATTCATTGGAAATTTAATCACCAAAAAAGGATATTTTTGGACCCTTCCAAGAATAAGGTTATTGAATAGTGGCTGAGGTGAACATCTGTAATGTAGATTTGTAGTTTCATTAGACTATATGGGTATTACCGATGGTTTTTGATCAAATTATCTCAATTATAATTCCCATTAACAAAGTTGAATCAAGTAGGAGTAATTATTATGGATGAGTGAATATGAATAATACTTGAATGAGTTGAAAAAGAGGCTTATCACTGTACCAATAATTAGACTTCCGACTATTGGGGATCTGTTTGTGGAAAAAAAATTGATGCTTAGAAGATGGTTTTGGGATTTATACTGAATGAATATGATATTCTGAAATCCTTTACATAAATAAAGTTTAATTTCATGATAAAATCTTCCACACACATGATCTAGAGTTGGAAGAAGTGATCTTCATTTAAATAATATGGGGACATTATCATTATGGATTGAAGTGTGAGACATATTTTCATCATATTATCAAAAAAAATATTTTAACATAGAAGGATCCTAATATTCACAAGCGAATATGGTAAAAGCTTATCGAGGATGATTATTGGCCAATCCACAACCATTATGGTAATGAAATTAATGTAGAATATGATACATGTTGAAAGGATCCTATAACATTATCAGTAATTTAATTTGACAAGGATCCTATAACATTAGACTTGAATTAGAGGGGCGTTGGAATCATTAAGGAAGGAAAATACTAAATAATTTCTAAAGGTATTTCTCAACCACCACTTTAAAAAAAATAAAGGTTGCTCAATGAAATTATGAGGAAATTTGGAAAAAGGTGGAAGCTATCAAAAAATGGGAAATCAACATAGATCAAAATTGATGAGGAATGAGTTTTATGATTTAGGTCATGAATATGTGTACCATTAAATGCATAGATAAATAATGATATTCTGAATGATTCACATAATTCATCTCTTTATATTCCCCCAGGAAGCAATAATATGTATTGAGATATCCAATGAAACTATTGGTGGGACATCATGAAGAAGGATTTCACTCAATCTACATAAATGTTCAATGTATGTCAGCAAGGGATTTACAAAAGAATAATTATTAGGGGATGATACAACCACTACCCAATCCATGATAGAAATTGGAGGAAACCACCATATAAGTTTTCTCTATACATCATAAGTAATCTAAATTTTTTAACGAAATATGTGTTGTTGTGGTTTAACATAAAATGAAAACTCACTTTATCACAATTCATGAGGTCATCTCATAGGATCATATACCACATATATACATCAATGATGAGGAAATTAAACATGAAGTACCCCAATTGATTATATCTAAAAAAGATGTTAGATTTAACTCCATGTTCTGGAAATATATCCAAAATGGTATAAGCATTGAGATGAACTTCATTAAGTCCTATAATTGTAAAACTAATGGAAAACATAATCATCATATTCAGAAAATAGTATACAAGTTGTGTATGGACTTAATGGGATTATGAGACAAATATCTATATCTGGTTGAGTGGTATCAAAACAAAATTTTCCACTCAAGAATATTTATAGCTCGATATAATATCCTTTTTGGGAAAAGATGTAGAACGACAACATCGTTGGTTGAATTCGGTGAATGGAATCTTATAGACCTAAAATGTTCAATGAAATGGTAGAAAAATTAAATTTTTTTTGGAGAAAATCCCACTGGCCAAAGCTGTAAGAAGATCCATGAAGAAAATAATCACTGGGATTGGTATTTTAAGGTTGGAGACAAGTCATTCATATATATATATCCATGGAATAGGATCATGAGATTTGGGAAGAATGGAAATATAATTCCTATGTAAATTGACCAAATGGAGGTTATTGATTATGTTCGAGCTATGACCTATTGACTAGAACATATATATACTATGTCTCAAGTACATGATGTATTCTATGTATCCCTCTAGAGGAATTACATTCTAGATTCCTCACCTGTACAAAATTTGGAGATTGTAAAACATGAGAATTACCACTAATATGAATATAAAATAGTGAAAAAAATGGACCATAGATATAATATTATACACAGTATGAATACTCACCTGGTCAATGTATTATGGAAGAACCATAAGTAAGAAGAGGTGACATGGGAACCTAATAATGAAATGAAGGAGATATAATCTCATATATTTTCACTTTATTATTTTAAATGAATTTTCAAGCGTCAAATTCCATTACATGGGAAGAATTTGATTACCCCATATTTTATCAATGGATAATCCATTCCAATATTTATTTCATATTGTTTAAACAACATAAAATCACATAGAGAACAAAATAAATACATAATCAGTGCAGAATTAATGTAACAATATATATTTCTATAAAATAAGGACCCTATACCAATAGAATAGTAACCTGACCATTGGAATAGTATTGCAAGCATTTATTAGAGTAATCTGGGTAATTGAATAACAACCTCATAGATGAATTTATAACTAAATTTTACATATATTATTAGTAATAATGTGCTGTATTAATATAATAGTATATTTAAATAAATTTTTTAAAATAGATAAATTAATTTCTTTATTAGAATGACAATGTTTATTTAAAAATATATCATTAATATAATGATTAAAAATAAAATATATTTTCATAAAATAGATTAATAAAATAGGATTTTATTTTCATATAATTATAGAATAGGTTTATGAGAGATTATTTTATCTTTTAATGAGTCATAAAATAGCTTATAATTATAAAATAAATATTTTTCAAATAAATAAGTATTTCAATTAAAATTTTATTTTTATCCTATATATAAAATTATTTTCTAAAAATGAACCTCATTTTATAATTCTATATGTTGATAAATGGTTTGGGTGAATATTTGTGATTTTTCTAAAATAGTTGATTTTTTTGGGGAACAGTAAAATACAATAATTTAAAATATAATCTAAATACATGAATTGTTGGACCCTGGAAGATATATTTATGAGGTAAGGATCCATTTATTATAACTCTTCTTAACCTTTTTTCGTTTTTGATCATATTAATCAATAGTATTGATAATTTGGAGGTTAAATAATACAGTAATGAATAAAATAATAATAAACACTCCTCTCCTCCCACTATAAATACCACCCTCTCCACCCCTTCCCCTAAAAAATTATAAGACATTGATATTTCTAGTATTATTCATAATTACTCTCCCAACCCTCTTCTACAATTTTTTCCATTCATGTTTCACAAGAAGACCATATTTATGTGCCCTAATGAGGCTCTCAAAGAGATGACAATAAATAGGTAAAAAATACCCACTTTCTCTTTTAATTTAGTTTCTTTTCTTATCCATCCCTCATAGACCCTATCAAAAGTGAAATGTTAACTCCATTACCATAAACATACAGTAATTGTGTCATTTTTATGGGATACTCATTATCAATTCTATTTTCATCTCTATTTTATCTTTAAAACTAATACATTTTATGTGATGTGTCTATTCAACACCATCGTGGATGATGATTTTTCATTTTCTATTACCATATTCTTATTTTTTTATAAAACCATTATACTTGATAAATAATATTTCAAAATTTATATTTAAAAATTGTTTCTATTTTGGAAATAATATATATACATAATATTAAATAATAAAACAAAACATGTATGTGATGATCAGATATTCACCAAAATAAACAACATTCATCATTACAATTTTACCTAGTGAATCCATCTCCTAATTGGAAGATATATATTAAAGACCATTTAAAATAATCTAGGTTAATCAATATCATGTCATTATAATTTTTTAGTTTTTCATTAATTTAATAATAAGTACCATAATTATTGTCAAGGGAACCAATCAAAGAATCATGACACAAATGAACATGGAACAAAAAAGTAAACATTATAACTCATCAATGAGACTATAAAAAAATAATAAAATTATAATATAAAAATACTCGTTAGAGAGGATTTGAATTAATTAATTTATTAATTTAATCCGATTATCCAATAAATTAAGTGCATGTGAAAATCATATTCGTACACAAGGTAAAGGGTTTTCTTCAAAGGTCCATTTTTTCATATGGGTTATCCATTCTCCCTCATTTCCCTAATGAAATTTTTAATTATTCCTTTTCTCTACTTATATGTTTTATTTTTAATTTCCATAAAAATATACTTATATCAATTCTTCTTTCTTGGATGGGGAAATACATTTTTTAAAAGGTTCCCTTCACAATTCATCCCAATAAGAAAGATCAGTTAAATAGAACATCCCAATTTCTTACATATTTTAAAATACCATCAATAATAAGTTTTAATAAGCCATTACATTACTAAATCCACTAATTTTATCAGTAAAAACAATATTTTTTATTTATTGTTTTATATAATTCAAATTCTTTTTTCTCTTTTAAGACTCTTTTTTAATTTCCCTTAAACCGCACCGAAGTGGAAAATTTTAAATGTATCTTAAAAACCATAACAACTTCTTTTCAATTTACTTGTATATAATTTATCATGATACATGACTATTTTATATTATAAATTAACAATAATAATTTAAATCCATTGATTCATGAATAACATTACGTTATTTTCTTTCGTTATTCCTGATGACATGATTATGATGGCCATTTCAATGCATGGGTTTGCCCTTATATTTATTTCATTATGTTTGATTATTAATGGGGGAACACATATAAATGAACATGTATTAATGGGTGCACCCAGATAGTGATCCAATTCATTGGAAAATGTATTGTCATATTGATGACATGTTGGGATAGGGCATATACCAGATTCCTTTATGGGACATTGTCCACCATGTGGTATAGTCTTGGAAGTTTTCCTTGAATAATGTCTATGACATGTTATGTGTTGCTTCCACATTTATATGTTTCTTTGATTACATTATCACATGTTATATATTTGATACATTCATGTGTTTAGTCATGTCCCATTCCTTTTTATGTTATCATGTTATGCCTTCAGACCCATGTATTATGATTTCTTTCTATGTTTATTATATTATAGTGTTTTTTAGCTCACCCCTTTGTTCATGAATTCCCTTGGTTATCTTATGCATGTCATGACCCCTCCACCCAACTATACCCATCTTGGTATATTCAAGGGAGATGATGACTACCTATTCCCTCCTTGAGTAGGCCCTGGGGTGGTGACAAGCACCAAGGGATTACAAATCTCAAAACATGGAAGACAATAACCATATATTGGAAAAAAATATTAGGGGATACAATAAATCATCAAAAATTCAACTCCAAAACATATTATAAAAGGAAACAAAATCCAACCCATGTGAATGTATAAAAGATAACTGATTTAAAAAAAATTATCTAATGTAAGAACCAGAACTATAACTAAGAAACCCATAAACTATCAAGCTCTGAACTAGAAAAGTCCAGTATAGACTATGATGTCTTACTAGAAACCTGAAAATAGTTTTATATACATATGTTGAGCATATAGATATACCCAGTAAGAAAACCAAAGTCTATGGTGCACATTGTAACAAAGTATATTCATTCCCCTGTGAGAAAATTATAGAACCAAATAGCACTTAATTGGTATAATAATTATCCAAGTCCTTAATAATGTGCACGAAAAAAATAATTCAAGTCATGTAATGTAATATAATGAACATCGATAAAAGGGTACCCCAACACCACTTACCCAATGATTAGCTTCTCTCACAACCTAACAACAAACAACATGGTTCTCCCACCACATCTGAACACACCACATGACAACCTTCCCTCACACATGATAGACTCACAACAAAATCCCACCCATAGACACCTAGGACACATACGACATCACATCTTTACTGAAGACACATGTGCCACATACAACGCCACATCTTATGTTCATACACCTTGGTAATATTCCACATCACATACTGCCCATAAAAACTTAGGCCACATACCATGTAACATCCAAAATGTACCTACGAAATAACAACACATCTCCTCCCGGAGACACCTAGTAAAACTCATTTCATCTCATCTTGAAGACAGCTGGGAAAAGGCAACACACCCACTCACATCATATCTGCAGAAACCACAACCTACCCAAATATTAATGGGCTACTGCCACATGGAAGCAAGGGTAGGGAAGAGAGGGTGGATATCCATCCATACTCCCATGGGTATGTTTAGGATAGACACCCTCCCTCATGATAATGGGGGGGGGGGGGGGTTCAGAACATTGAACTTGTCTAGGGCGGGGTGAGTAGAAAAATCATAAAAGAAATACATGTATATTATAGATATAATAATAAAAATAGATCCCAACCTATGGTTTTTCAAACCATAACTAGATAAAAAAACTACTGATTTTCTTACTACCTCTAAATGGAAATACCAAACAACCACCCCCAAATACCTACCAATTTTGTTATACTATTACCATTATTCATTCAAAATTCACTTATTTGTTCAGTTAAAAAAACCAACACACGATTGTCTAAAACATTATTAATAATTAGTCATTCATATATTCCATTAATATACAGGAAACTATGAAGAAAAAAAGATAACAAGAATCACACCCAATGCTAAGAATGGAGAAACTCTAGAAAAATTACCATACCAGAAAAAGTCCCCAACACTGAACTAAATCCAGGAACCCAACAAAAAAACAACCCAATTGCAGCCTCATTTCACAACACTACACATCCATTCCACAACCAATCAAACACTCAACCTAATATTCAATCAAACCTTCCAAACCATCATTCCGTACACAACCATTCAACCCACACAAAACATAATTCCATTTGTACAACTGTATAACCACATAAACAGAACCAAATTTAAAATCCATATTTAATAAGGCATTAATTATTTATTTCTACTGGCTAATTAAAGATTTATTGAAGAATTTGTACAATCCCTGGGTATCCGTTCATTATCTGCGTATATGTGGTATACTAGTTTCCATTTAGGGTGATATAACAACACCACCAAACTATGCAGAAAACACAAAAGATATAACAAGCATGAAAAAAATACACCAATGACACCCATTTTTAGTGGGGTGTGAAACCCATATAATCAAAATATCACAAAGAATAAGTAAAGATCTAAAAAACATGCAATACACCCCTACACTCTTTAAAATAAATTATCCAGTTCAATATCTTTGATTAAGACGACACAACCATAATCCAAGAGTAGCAATAGAAAACCCCTCCAAAATGGTGCACACATAGTTATAGATAAAGTAATCCATATGTAATAGTGGTGTCAACATTCATCACATGAGAATGGATAACATAATGGTCCTCTAACAACATAT
The DNA here is from genome assembly GCA_963277665.1 of Viscum album. Classification (NCBI taxonomy): domain Eukaryota; kingdom Viridiplantae; phylum Streptophyta; class Magnoliopsida; order Santalales; family Viscaceae; genus Viscum; species Viscum album. The sequence goes on along the minus strand of OY728153.1, from coordinate 302,520,435 downwards.
CCCATGAGATCACCATCGATCTGATAAAATTGTGGCACTACCGCACCAAAAAAAAATGAGAGAGACCCCATTAGGAATCATGGATATGTACATTCCATGAAATGATGGGGAAATATGGAATATAATGAGTCCAATATAATGGAAAATATTTTTAAATGAAGGGAGAAAGTATCATGCATCACCACATATCGCCAAAGAGTGATCACCGAGATCGACCGATCGATGAGTGTGGAAGAGTTTTCGAAGAGCTGCTCAGGGAGAATTGGGTTCGTTTAGAATGGTAGAGACTTTGGAAACCAAAGGATTTGTGAAAAAAGAAGTAGTTGGAATGTTCTGAAATTTTAGAGCTTCATGGGATTACACACTGTGAAATCCCTTGAGGTCCACTTACACTGAAGAACCTATCACATCTCATTTTATTTTATTTTTTAAACCCCAAATATTGCATTTTTTGAATCCCTCTTTCACAGACTGTACAAGTCTGCACGTTGTGAAACTTTCTAGGAGATGATGTCAAACCAATCATCATGCCATGAAATTTAGTTACACGATGCTTAGCCTTAATATTTCTATATTTTGACAATTGATCATCTCCAGACTCCCTTCGATCCTCCTTTAAGAACCTCCAATGGACAAACTGAAAATATAATAGAACGAGATGACACAAACCATTACACTAGATACATATCAAACCATTCTCATCCTTGATAATAAAAACCCAATGCAATAAAGAAATGGATTAGAAAATCCACCATATAAGATTCCTGGCAAGGATCTCACTATACATGATACTCCAATAACAAAAAAACTAATCAACGATAAATAATAAACAATGATATGTTGTTAGGAATAAAGAGTGGAAACCCCAACATTGATGAAAACATCCTCTGAAACATATGAAAAGGCCTCATAATGTCAACTCAAACAACCATAACATACACCACATTCACACAATAACCACATTATCTGAACATATGAACCTAGCATATTAATCCTCCAAGTCAAAATACTACCAACTCCGGAAAGAAATGACTTAACTACACTGGTTTGATCATATATGAATGAATGCATCTTGATTAGAGACCAAGACCCCCCCTTGTCAACACGTTATTAGGTTTTCAAACATTTCACCACACATAGTACCACCATAGAGAAAACTATTCATTTCATAATAGAAGGTTTGAACATTACATTTCATATCAAAATAGAAGGAGTCCAATCTCAAAACAAATCTGGGTATTGGGAATGAATCAATGTTTCATGCCCCCAAGTACTCCTCTCCTAACCACAACTCCTCAAGAATATGAGAACCAAAATAATGGTCTATCCGTGCAAGACATTATCCCGATGATCTTGGATCTCTATCATTCATTCAACATATGTGTTTTCATACATTATATCCAAATATCCCTATTCAAGGACAACAGTCAACATGAAGATACCAATTATGTATCCTATACAACAATGGAGGAACCACCAACTGGTATTCCACTTCACCAACTCATCCCAACACCTTGAAGGGTTTGACAAACATGATAAAAATCTTGATCACATTTATAATCCAACACTACCAACGACGAGGGGAAACCTTCAAGAACATGTGGCCCCAATGTCAAACTCAAAGGGAATCCTCCTGCAATCGGCATAAGACTAATGACCATCCTGCACCACCTTCAACCCTAATGAAGAAGCTTACCCTTCTCTATCATGCTCTACACTACCGCAGGTCCATGAATAACTATCTCCCCAACCTCTCTCTTTCACAATGGTGAAGGACACAGTCATCCATAGAAATCATAAAATAGAGCCATTCCAATGGATGAGTGATGGATATTATTATAAAATAACTCTACCAAGGGATGGTGTGGTACCCAAAATCATCCAATTTCTATGAGGAACACCCACACCATATCCCCCAATATCTTGATTGAACGCTCTGTCTACCCATCTTTCTAGGGGTGAAAAAAAGTATTAATACAGAACTAGATTCTTAAAGCATTATTTAATCCTCTCTGGACTTGTGAGGTAAATAGCACATACCATTCTAAGAAAACGAACCACATAACTCCCTGAAACCTCACCACTTCAACCACATACCACTTGGCCATAGAATCCACTAAGCATGACTCCATGATCACTAAGAAGTGAGTCGACTTGGTCAGCTGGTCCATTACTACCCAGAATGAATTGGAGCTTACAATATCCTAGCATAACCCTATGTTGAAATCCATTGATATTTCATCCCACTTCATCTCAAGGATATCCAAGGTCTAAAAAACAAATGATAACACACTTCTCGGCCATAATAGTATGGCATACCATGCATCTTGCCACAAACTATGCTACTGACCATTTCATCATGGGACCCCAAAAATGTATCTTCAGGACATATTAAATTTTGGAAGTTCCTAGGTGTACTAAAAAATTTGAGTTATGAAACTCATGGAGAACTCCGTGAAGCATTTCTACAAGAACAAAAAAATTCCCAGGTAACATTATTTGATTCTTCCAATCTTCCGACCAACCCAAAAGAGAATCACCATTTCCAACATCTTCATGCAACAACTCTACATCTGACTCTACCAACTAAGAATCCGAAACATGTTATGTAAGAGAATACTCCACTTCTATCAGGAACAAAGAACCACTACCCCATCTAGTTATAAATCCATGTCAAAGGTTACCAACTCCTCCATTTCATTCCAAATGTCTATAAATTCCAAAACAATCTTCTTATATGACATTCTACTCAAATAATTTTCCATGAAATTCCCATTTCCAGAGGTTTAAGAGATCTCAAAATCATTGTCCTGAATATACTTCATCTACCTCCATTCCTATATATTCATATCACAAAAAGAAATGATATTCCACAATTTTTTTGTGATCTTTAAAGACCACAATTGTAACACCCCAAGATTTTATGAAAAATATTCTTTTGAATTTCATTAATGTATTGTGGTGTACGCTACACCAAAAGGAACTTGCACAACATGCATCCCTGACTTGGCATGCATTACACACAATTGCGACCTTCCACGATAGCGTGTGTTGTACACAATATTGAGTTTCACTAAACAAAGAAATGTTATATGAACTACCTGTTATGAATAGTATCAAATAAATTTTGAATTTTATAAAATTATTATTCATCTTACATATTTTTTAGAACATGGTATAAGAAACAAAATAAATTTTTTAGATAAAATATGTATTTTTAAAAAAATGCAGTTTTGCCGCCTTTTGATGGCGCACCCACATTAAATCTAGTTGTTGACATGTTTATAAGTTCAATTTGACAAAATAAAATTCTCCTTTTGAATCAGGATATAAAAATTTACATTGGATAAATTTTTGATATTTTTCTAATAACTTTCATATTTTAATGAATATTAAAAACACGCTATATTTTTATTAAAAACAACTTTTTTCATCATAATAATTTATACGGTTTTAAAGTATAAATAGAATATATTTTTACCATTTAATATAATGTATGTAATTAGCATTGATTTTACCTTGAATTCCTAGGTCAAATCAAGTCAATCTTTTGCAATGTTTTACAGAAAAACCTGTTTTCCTTTGACAACGAGATTAATTTTAATTTAATTTCTTCAACTTTTGTGTATTGAATTTGGAATAATGGATTCCATATAAGGAATCAGTGGGTCCAAATTATGTTAATAAGCTACTTTTTATTTTTGGGAATTATGAATAGTAACTATGGTAAATTTTATTTACCATAGTTAAAGGTAAATCGGGTAATTAGGTGTAAATATAAGATTATAAAATTACCCTAATACCTATCAAAATCTATTGGATGACTAAAAGTCGACCCATATCAACTAAGGGTCTGATTAGAATCATTTAATGGACTTTTTTCTATGAAAATAACATAATTATTATTAAAACCAAAGAAAGTGACAACATATCACTTTCTTAAATCTTATAAGTATAATAATTTTAATTTATTGATAAACATATTAAAACATCGAACATGAATAGTCTAAAGAAATCTAATAAAATTATCTACATCATTATAATTTATTTATAATTTTTAGGGATTAAATAATTTTCATTAATGGTGATACATTAATGATGCAGAAATTATTTACTAAGTAAAAAATCAGTAATATAGTTTTTATTGAAATAATAATACCCAATAAAAGACCCACAAACCTGACCAAAACTTATTGGTAGTGTATATATACACCATAATAATCAAATTACCTAATATATAACCGTTTGGAGTCTTATAAAAGTGATTATGACACTTATAATATTTTATTTTAAATGATGCCAAAGTTGTCACCTTCATAATTTAATAAATATAACAATTTAAATATTATTATTTTAAGATGATAAATTCGGGTAAAAGTATTATTGTGAGATGTAATAGATTTATCTTCATAATAGGAATTTATTTTTAATTTTTATGCAACAAATAAGTATATTGAATAATTATACCAAAATGTTGTAGTAATTATTTTATTAAGAGATAAACCACATAAATGGTTTTAAAAATAACAAAATAAATATTATATGAACTATTTAATGTGATACAATTATTTTATAGATACATATTACAGTTTATGAATCTATAAAAGCTTTTATTTCGAACATATATTCTGTATATATTTTATTTGAAGTCAAATAAATGAATAGTGTCAAAATTGATTCTATTGTTATTTTATAAAAATAACATATTATAAAATTGTTTAAATATCACAAAAATATTTAAAAATATTAAATTTAAATTTATATGGTAGAAAATGTTATAAGGTATCCAATTATGTAAAATTCACAACAAATAAGTAATTATTTTTTATAATTTACAATTTAGAATGTTATTACCACAAATAAAATTAAATTGATTAAATAAGAATAAATCAAGTTGACAATGTTTAAAATAAATTCCTAACATGTCTAAATTTATTGGTTGATGAGATTACAACCTTATCTCGTCTAATATTCGAATATGAGTCATTTTGGAGGTTTTTAAGTGGGGTTAGATTTATTATAAGTTAATATTTTTATGATTTCCAAAAGTGCCCCTCTCCTCCCTTATAAAAGGGAACCTCCTCCCTCTCTTCCTCACACCACTTTGAGACTACAAGCTCAGACAACCCCTACCAAATTCTCTTCCACACATCCCTAGAAACATCCTAGTGGTCCTGGTCTTCTTCAAAGACCAATATTAATGACCTAAGGGGAGGTCTCAAAGATGCGCTTCAAAGAAGAGGTGGTTTGGATACGTACGAAGCATATCAGACCTAAGGTATGGGATAAATTTGCAAATCTCATTTTTATCTGAGATTGCTTATTCATAAGTATTTACTGGGGTTATTGCTATCATCCATCTCCATGTTTTATAAAAGTGTATTCATGTATGTTTAATATCCTTTTTACCCATTTTGGTCTTTTACTACATGGTATGTAAGGAATCGTTCTTTTGTTTACGTTACGACGTACTTTTTGACTTTTCCGACAAAAGTACGAGAAGAATGTTTTTTTAATGTATATGGCATGAAAGTATTTTTACAGTTTTATAAATCCTTATTTTCATGAAGCTTTCTCCAAAATATTTCATTAATATTTTCAACAAAATCATTTTCTTTTAAAATTGCATGAAATTTTGTAAAAAGAAAGATGATTTTGAAGAAGAAAGGATATTTTCCTCAAGAATTCATTTCAAGTATTTTATCAAAACCATTTTTCATCTAAGATGAAATTATTTCATATGGGTATGTTTCAAGTATAATGTCTTTATGATTTACATGGTTTCTCTTTTCTTATTATGAAATGATATCCATTTCTTTTATATGGATTATGTGATGATGGGATGATGTTTATGAAACCCATTTTATTTATTGGGTTTTTATGAATGATGTATGTTTATTTTATGGCACAAGTAAGAATGATTTCATTATGAGATGGGTGGGACCTATATCTCTCTCCAATGAATTGAGTAAAGATTTATATCTCAGGAGATAGACATGGCTGGAATGGTAAGTTAATCCGGTTCAGTATTACAGGACTGGAACGAGGAGTGAACACGATTCAGAAAGGGAATTTGTCCACTAAGATGGTTTTGGAAGCAATGCCTTGGCTACTATGGAAATCATTTCATGTGATTAATGGATGCCACAATTACATGTTTTATTCCCATGCTATTTTATCATGGTTTATGTTCCATTATGATCTATGCCTTATGTACTTCCATGTTTTATGTTGTTGCTCAAGATTTTGATGTTTAAACATTATGTTCTTGTTTTTATGTTCAAATGTATATGGTATCTTTTATTTTATCCATGCATACCCGTACTGATCATTTGAGATCACCCTTTTTATGTTTTATTTTCCCCCAGGATCAAAAGAATGGTTTTAGGTAAGGAAACAAAAAGTGGAAGATCTTTATGGGAGATGTTGAAGATCTTTCACCACGATTAGAAGATTGCGTTCCAAGTTTCCAAAGACACTAAACTATTATGGGCCGTGTGTGTCTGTTTTCTTTGTATTAAGTATTCAACAAAAGTAATGTAATTTCCATGTACGTCAAGCTTCGGGTCTCTACAGTTGGTATCGGATGAAAGGTTTAGTCAACCTTTGAAAACTAGGATGTAAAAACGCTAGTGAGATCCCTAGTGATATTTCTAAGGTATGTCTCGGGATGTCCCTATGAATAAGTATACGTATAGGATATAGTCCTAGAACTATGGTAACGATCTTAGAATTTAACCTAAGTTGTTAGATATTGATGGTACTCCCCCTTTACTATGTTGTTTTCCCTAGAATGATTTTTTCCTTTCACACTATTGTTTTTATGTTTTAAAAAATTGCTGGAAACAGGAAGATTCACGATAATGGAGGAAATGATGGACAATCGAATGATATTATTAATGACCAACCAAATGAAATGGGATTTGGAAGTCCAAACATCATTATTATGTCGAATCATCAATCTTATAATATGGTCATTAAACTCAAATTTGGTAAGTTTCCTGAGTCGGGTAATAAGAGAAAGATGGAGTTTCATGATGATCATAGAGGAAAGAAAGTTCAATTTCCCCTATGTAAATCATTTGAGAAGAGGCATCAAGGATAATGTTTCAAAGGAATAGGAAGATTCTTTGGGTGTGGAAAAGAAGGACATAAAGACAGTAAGTGCAAAGGAAAAGGTTCAGTTAACACCATGGATGAGAATAATGGTATTGCTATGACATCAACAATGGTTAAATGTTTTAAATGTGGAATGTACGGGAATTGTGCAAACCAATACCCTAAAGGAAAGTCTCATGAAGAGAATCAGTATGGTCGTATGGGTAATATTTATGTTGCTGATGATGAAGAGACTACTAATGATATGTGAGATGAATGAATTGTTGAATCTCGGTCAATGGTTTAAGAAGGTAGTGTAATGATTACATGTTTGTCAAGTGTAATGTTGTATAAGTAATCACATGGTACTATGAAATAAAGAGACATCTAAGGATTGTTACACTGTTTTCTTTCTTATGTTTTGAAAGTGTATGATTAATGGTACTAGTAACCATGAATGGTTATTCATATATTTTTGGGATGTAGAAGATATGTGCATAATGAAAGGATAAAGAGAAAATTAAATGTTTGATAGTATTCGTGAGCTCATGACTAATATAAGGAGAAGGTCATATCATGGTTTGTGTATATAGAATTTTTGGATTTTCGTATGTGGAAAGAGTTAACTTTTGACAGCATTCATGTTTTCATTAAGGTTTAATGGGTATTAATTTTTCAAGAGAATACATGATTAAGGTATTCATATGATTGGAATGTGACCAACAAATATATGGGGGATAAATGATGGTATCCACATGATTGGTTGATGACATTTCAATTAATCGTTTTCTTTATACTATGATATTGGACATATGTATTTTGGATAAGCCTAAAGGTTGGAATGGATTATGTTGGACATAAGTTAGTATTGTTTAAGGATAGAACTTTTTTTTCGATATTATTGTTGGGATGTTATGGGAATGTAGTTTTAAAAAAAGGACAACCTGCAGGAGGGGAAACAACCCATCGTGTTGGACAAGGTTGTGGGAATCAAACCCACAACCGAAGTGCGACATGCCTTTATCGCCTACCACTGGCCTACAAAAAGTCACTGGTTAGTAGAATCTAGTTTTATTTTATTAAGCGACATGATAGATGAAGTATAAATTCATTTTTGGAACCATATACTATTATTTTCACCATAATATGGACTTATAACCTTTTCTAACCTTTTGTTTGAAACTGATGGAATGACCCATCATTCAATCACATGATCTGCTAATGCTTCAAAACTAACAAATTCAACTTCATTTCTTTAAGATATAAAGTGGAAATTATTCAATTCACGAACAACAGTGAGATTGTACAAAAATCATGTAAGTATTTGTTTTTCATCAACTTTAGGGAAATGATCATGAAAACCAAAAATGTTGTCCAAGTGCCCTTATAATTGATGAATCATATGGTACCTTAGATCATCACAAATCTTTGGCTTTGTGATTGATGGCTTTTTCCTAGCCATGTTCTCTACAACTCTCCATCAGAACTTGATGGTTATATTTTTCTTCCATATCCATATTTTTATTTATGTTCTCCTACATGGAAATCCAATGATGAGTGAATTTTGGTAACCATTACATTTCATACATTATTTTTTAAAGCCATGTTTTGGTATTCCCTTTTTACGATGTGGGTTTCTACTAAATAAACTTTCAAGTATTAAACCATTTATAACCCCGACAAATTTCAAGGGTGAAATTCATTTTAAGGGGGGTATAATGTAACACCCCGAGATTTTATGAAAAATATTCTTGTTAATTCCACTAATGTATTGTGTTGTACGCTACACCTAAAGGATCTTTCACAACATGCATCCCTGACTTAGCTTTCATTACACACAATTGGGACCTTCCATGATAGCGTGTGTTATACGCAATATTGAGTTTTTCTAAACAATGAAATTTTATATGAACTAACCATTATGAATAGTATCAACTAAATTTTGAATTTTATAACATTATTAATCATCTTACATATTTTCTAGAACATGGTATAAGAACAAAATAAATTTTTTAGGTAAAATATGTATTTTTCAAAAAATGCAGTTTTGCCGCCTTTTGATGGTGCACCCACTTTAAATCTTGTTGTTGACATGATTATAAGTTCAATATGAAAAAATAAAATTATTATTTTGAATCAGGATATAAAACTTTACTTTGGATAATGTTTAGATATTTTTCTGATAACTTTCATATTTTAATGAATAGTAAAAACACGCTATATTTTAATTAAAAAAAAACTTTTTTCATCCTAATAATTTATATGGTTTTTAAGTATAAATAGAATATATTTTTTCCATTTAATATAATTTATTTCATTAGTAGTTATTTTACCTTGAATTCGTAGGTTAAATCAATTCAATCTTTTGCAATGTTTTAAAGAAAACCTTGTTTTCCTTCGACAATTGGATTCATATTAAGTTAATTTCTGAAACTTTTGTGCATTGAATTTGGAAAAATGGATTCCATATTTTGAATCAGTGGGTCCAAATTATGTTAATAAGATACTTTTTATTTTTGGGAATTATGAATAGAAACTATGGTAAATTTTATTTACCATAGTTAAAGGTAAATCGAGTAATTAAGTGTAAATATAAGATTATAAAATTACCCTAATACCTATCAAAATCCTATTGGATGACTAAAAGTCGACCCATATCACCTAAGTGTCTGATTATAATCATTTAATGGACTTTTTTCGATGAAAATAACTTAATTATTATTAAAACCAATGAAATTGACAACATGTCACTTTCTTAAATCTTACAAGTATAATAATTTTAATTTAGTGATAAACATCATAAAACTTCGAACATGAAAAGTCTCCAAAAATCTATTAAAATTATCTACATCATGATAATTTATTTAGGATTTTTAGGGATTAAATAATTGTCATTAATGGTGATACATTAATGATGCAGAAATTATTTATTAAGTGAAAAATCAGTAATATAGTTTTTATTGAAATAATAATACCCATTAAAAACCCAAACACCTGAACAAAACTTATTGGTAGTGTATATCTACACCATAATCATCCAATGAACTAATATATAACCGTTTGGAGTTTTATAAAAGTGATTATGACAGTTATAATATTTTATTTTAAATGATACCAAAGTTGTCACCTTAAAATTTTAATAAATATAACAATTTAAATATTGTGATTTTAAGATGCTAAATTCGAGTAAAAGTATTATTGTGAAATTTAGTAGATTTAGCTTCATCATATGATTTTATTTTTAATTTTTATGCAACAAATAAGTATATTAAATAATTATACAAAAATGTTGTAGTAATTATTTTATTAAGAGATAAACCAAATAAATGGCTTTAAAAATAACAAAATAAATATTATATGAAATATTCAATGTGATACAATAATTTTCGAGATACATATGACCATTTATGAATCTGTGAAATCTTTTATTTCGAACATATCTTCTGTATATATTTTATTTAAAGTCAAATAAATGAATAGTTTCAAAATTGAAACTATTGTTATTTTATAAAAATAAAATATTATAAAATTATTTAAAAATCAAAAAATATTTACAAATTTTAAATATAAATTTAAATGGTAGAAAATGTTATAAATTATCCAATTATGGAAACTTAACAACAAATAAGTAATTGTTTGTTATAATTTAAAATTTAGAATGTTATTACCTCAAATAAAATTAAATTGATTAAATAATGATAAATCATGTTGATAATGTTTAAAATAAATTCCTAAGAAGTCTAAATTTTAATGGTTGATGAGATTATAACCCTATATCATCTAATATTCGAATATGAGTCATTTGTGGAGGTTTTTATGTGGGGTTAGATTTATTATAAATTAATATTTTTATGATTTCCAAAAGTGCCCCTCTTCTCCCTTATAAAAGGGCACCTCCTCCCTCCCTTCCTCACACCACATTGAGCCATCAAGCTTGGACAACCCCTACCAAATTCTCTTCTACACTTCCATAGAAACATCCTAGAGGTCCTGGTCTTCTTCAAAGGCCAATTTTAATTCCCTAAGAGGAGGACTCAAAGAGGCACATCAAAGAAGAGGAGGTTTGGATACGTACGAGCATATCAGACCTAAGGTAAGGGATAAATTTGCAAATCTCATTTTTATCCGAGATTACATATTCGTAAGTATTTACTGGGGTTATTTCTATCATCCATGTCCATGTTTTAAAATTTTTTATTAATGTATATTTAAAGTCCTTTTTACCCATTTTTTACTTTTACTACATGATATGTAAGGAATCTTTCTTTTGTTTACGTTACAAGGAACTTTTTGACTTTTCCGACAAAAGTACGAGAAGAATGTTTTTTTAACGTATACGGCATGAAAGTATTTTTACGGTTTTATAAAGCCTTATTTTCATGAAGCTTCCTCCAAAATATTTCAGGAATATTTTCAACAAAATCCTTTTCATTTAAAATTGCATGGCATTTTGTAAAAAGAAAGATGATTTGGAAGAAGAAAGGATATTTTCCTAAACAATTCATTTCATGTGTTTTATCAAAACCATTTTTCATCTAAGATGAAATTATTTCATATGGGTATGTTTCATGTATAATGTCTCTATGATTTACATTGTTTATATTTTCTTATTAGGAAATGATATCCATTTATTTTATATGGATTATGTGATGATGGGATAATGTTTATGAAAGGGAACCTCCTCCCTCTCCAAAGGTGCCCCTCTCCTCCCTTATAAAAGGGAACCTCCTCCCTCTCCACTTTTCACAATTTTGAGCCTTCATTATCGGCCAAACCCTGTCTATTTTCCTTCTCAAATTCCTTAGAACCGTTATAGATGTTCTGGACATTTTCAAAGACCAAAATTTGTTCCCTAAGAGGTGGTTTCAAAGAGGTGTCTCAAAGAAGAGGTAATATCTATTACTGATTCTTTGAAATTTATTTCTTCTCCTACTTCCTCTTCATTAAATGTGTCATTATAAATTAATAACATCAGTGTCAATCATATAATTATATGATATTATAAATATTAAACAACCCTATTTCATCTTTTATCCATCCCACGGAAAACAAAATCACCGCGCATGCGTACGTTCGGAATAGCGTCTCCACGCCGTGGTGTAATTATTTTTTCCACCACCACCTTACTTGGATGGGTATTATGATGTAAAGAATAACTATATATGGTTATTATAACATCCTAATGATTATGATATATTATATCATACACTCCAATTCTATTCAATAATTATTTGATTGATATCATCGTTGATTCGTACGTACGGACTACCGTCTCCAGGAACGCGATGAGATTCATTTTACATGATTAATAATTCAAGTATGATTATAAAGTATATATACAATAAATAATAATTGAATATATTAAATAATAATTATACTGCATTTATTTACATATGGGTTTCATTTACTTAATTCCATTTAATTCAATAAGGAAACGAAAATAGCGTTCATGCATACGTACGGTCTACCATCACAATGAACAGTTTATTTCATTCCTTTTATCGATCTATCATATATATATTTATATAATTATTATATATAATATATAAATCATGTTTTATATTCTGGAATTAGGTAAATAAGTATATATGTAATAATATCAAGAAAAACAAATCGAAACATGTACGATAAATGAAAATATATCACCCAAAACACTGCTTTAACTAGGAATTTAAAAATGAACGGGTTATATAAAGTCATAAGTGAACCATATATGATATCATAAAAATAAATATTATTATATAATAAGTCAATTAAAATATGTAAATCATTATACAAGTGGTTTAGATATATAAGAAGCATATCGGACATAAGGTAAGGGATAACTATTCCAATCTCATTCTTATCCGAGATGGTTAGTTGTACATATTTACAGGGGTTACTATTATCATCCACGTAAATATTTTATAAATATATTTTCATGTATGTTTAATTTCCTTTTTAACCATTTTTGACTTTTACCACATGTTATGGAAGGAATCTTTCATTTGTTTACCATACGAGGAACTTTTTTGACTTTTTCGGAAAACGTATGAGGAGAATGTTTTTTAACTTATACAACATGAAAGGATTTTTACAATTTCAGAACTCCTTATTATCATGAAGCATAATCTAAATTATTTAATGACTGTATTCAAATAAATCATATGTTTTAAAAATTTCATGGCATTTTGTGAAAATAAAATGATTTTGAAGAAGAAAGGATATTTTCCTCAAGAATTCATTTCATGTGTTTTATCAAAACAATTTTCCTTATAAGATGGCATTATTTCATATGTGTATATTACAATTATAATGTCTCTATGATTTACATGGTTTCACTTTTCTTATGATGAAATGATATCCAATTTTTTATATGGATTATTTTATGATGGGATGATGTTTATGAAACACATTTAATTCTTTGGGTAATGATGAATGATTTATGTTCATGTTGTGGCACACATATGAATGATTTCATTATGAGATGGAGGAGACCTATATCTCCTGCCAATGCATTAAGTAATGATTTATATCTCCTGATATAGAAATGTCTGGAATGGTATGTTAATCTTGTTCAGTGATACAAGACTAGAACAAGGAGTGAACTCGATTCAGAAAGGGACTTTGTACACTAAGATGGTCTTGCCATCAATGCATTGGCTACTATGGAAATCATATCATGTGAATAATGGTTTTCCACAGTTACATGTTTTATTCCCATTCTATTTTATCATGATTAATGTTTCATTATGATATATCCCTTATGTACTTCCATGTTTTATGTCAGTGCTCACGTTTTTTATTTTAAAACATTATGTTCATTTTTTTTAAGTTCAAATGTATATGATTTATTTTATTTTCTCCATTCTTACCCTTACTGATAATTTCGGCTGACCCTTTATATGTTTTATTTTCCCCAGGATTTAAAGAATGGTTTTAGGTAAAAAACAAAAGGGGATGGTCTTTGTGGGAGATGTTGAGGATCTTTCACCATGATTAGAAGATTACATTCCGAGTTTCCAAAGACACTAAACTATTACAGTCCTTGTGTGTATGTTTTTTTATGTATTCAGTACTCTTCAAATTTAATTTAATGTCTATGTATGCAAAGGTAAGGGTCTTTATAGTTGGTATCAGAGGGCGGTTTAGTCAACCCATGGAAACTAGGATTCGAGAACTTTAGTGAGATCGCTAGAGATATTTCTACGGTATGCCTAGAGATGTCCCTATGGTTAATTATGAGTATAGGCTACAATCCTAGAATTATGGTAATGATATTATAATTAAACCTAATATGTTAGATATTGAATGTACTCCCTCTTTATTATGTTGTTTTCCTAGCAAGATTTTTTCCTCTCACATTGTTCTTTTAGGGTTTTAGATTATGCATGAAACCCGAAGGAACCATGTTGATCAATGTAATGGAAAATGTAATGATTTTCCTCCAGACCAACCAAATGTGACAAGATATGGAGTGAAAAATATTATTGCAAATACATACATAAGCTATGAATCATTCTGGATTTCTAAATGATCAGAGAAAGGAACAATATTCTATTAAGTCCTTCATGAGGCAACATCCACCATCTTTCAATGGGTCTTCTGATCCACTTGTTGCTGAACAATGGATCAGTAGCATTGAAGAGATATTTTAAATTCTTCACTGTTCATAACATGAAAAATTCATTTTATCTATTCACCATTTAGAAGGTGAAGCAGACCAATGGTGAACCCTAATTACGAATACAAGTCCCCAAGATGAAATTGAATCCATGGAATGGGACGAGTTCAAGATCTTGTTTTCTAGTAAGTACTTCCCTCGTATTCTTCAAACAACGATGGAAAAGGAGTTCCATGAGCATAATTAGAAGGATGATGAAAATGTTGGTATATACGAAGAAAATTTTACAAGACTTTCAACGTATGGATCTAGGATTATCATCCATCCTGAAAGTAAAGTTGATCGATTCTTCAGTGGCATAAAACCAAGTCTTCGAAGGGCATTAGCTATAAGAGACTTCAGTAGCTATGAAGAAATTGTGTATTGTACTGTCATGGTAGAACTGGAAGTTGGTGTAACATTTCCATCTCATGGTTTTGACAAGAAACAAAAGATGGAGTTCAAGAAAAAACCTCAGAACAATGGTGAAAATAAGTTGAATGTTTTTTTGCTCAGTATGTGGAACGAATCATGGTGGAGATTGTTTAAAAGGTACTAGAAAATGTTTCAAGTGTGGACAATAATCTCATCAAGAAGCTGAGTGTCGATGTAATGGTAAAAAGGTTTCTAATGGTGTGATTAAAGAAAAGACTACAGCGAAATCTCTACCAACACTTCAATGCTTCAAGTGAAAGGAAATGGAGAATTATTCTAATCAATGCCCTAATGCAAGGGTTAATGATTATAGATGTGAGAAACCTATTAAGGGAAAGGACCAAGGGAAGTCACATGCGATCACTATTGGAGATGTTGAGTGTGACAACGATGTAGTTGAATGATTATGAGTTTATATAACAGGATTTCAATATAATGTTGTGAAATATAATTTACACTATTGGGGAATATTGGAATTTCTATGTATTAGTTTATTATGGTTTTCAATAATTATATGGTACCGATAACCATAAATAGCAATTCAAATATTTTTTAAAGCAGATGATATGCACATAATGAATGGATAGGGAGAAAATAATATTAATGAGCTCATGAATGATATAAGGACAAAGTGATATCATGGTTTGAGTATATTGAAATTTTAGGATTTTGGTAAGTGGAAAGAGTTACCATTTGATGGTATTCATGTTTTTACTATGGTTCTATGGTAATTCATGTTGCAATAGAATACTTGATTATGGTATTCACATGTTTTGAATTCGTTCAACAAGATATATCTTATTATATATTGGGGATAAATGATGGTATTCAAATGCTCAGTAGATGACATTTATAGTTACTGTTTTCATCATACTTTAAGCTTGGACATAAGTATTTTAGATAAGCCTAAAGATTGGAATGGATTATGTTGGACAAAATTTAGTATTTTATATGGACATAGCCTTATTTTTTTATATTATTTATAGAATGTTATAATAGTGTAGTTTTATAAAAAGTACAACCTCCAGGATGGGCGACAACCTGTCGCATCGAACAAGGTTGCAGGAATTAAACCCACAACCGAAGTGCGACATGCCTTTATTTACTACCACTAGCCTACAGGAAGTCCCTAGTTAATAGAAACTAGTTTTATTTTATTAAGCGGTATTATAGATGAAGTATAAGTCCATTTTTTGAATCATATATGATTAACCTCACCATAGATGGACTTAGGTATATTTGATAACTATTAATAACCTTTTGTTTGAGACAGATGGAGTGACCCATCATTCTATCACATGATCGGCTAACACTTCACAAATGAGAAATTCAACATTATTTCGTTAAGAGATGAGGTGGAAATTGTTCAAGGCAAAAAAAAATAGTGAGATTGTACAGAAATAAAGTAAGTATTTCTTCTAATTCAAATTCTTCACCTTAGGGAAATCATCTTTAAAACCAAAAATGTTGTCCTAATGCCCTTATATCTGATTAATCATATGGTACATTAGATCATCACAAATTTAGGGCTTTGTGATTGTTGGATTTTTCATAGACATGTCCTCTACCACTCTCCATCAGAAATTGATGGTGAGGTTTCTCTTCCACATCCATATTTTCACATATGTTCTCCTATGTGGAAACCTAGTGATGATTTAATTTGGGTAACAGATATGATTCATGCATCACTTTTTTTAAATTATTTTTTAGTATTCCTTTTTAGGATATGGGTTTCTATGAAAGAAACTCTCATGTAATAAACCATTTATAAACCCGACGAATTTCAGTGTCGAAATAAATTTCAATGGGGGTAGAATGTAACACCCTAAGATTTTATGAGATATATTAATTTTTCATATCTTCTGTTGTACGCTACACTAAGATTACCTTGCGCTATATGCAGCACCGTATTAGCTTGTAGTATACGCAACACTATTCTTGGATCATGTTACACACAATTTCAAGTTAGTTTGATAGATGTTATTCTATGCAACATTGAGTGTATATATTTATATTCAATGTATAATTGATGTATGGTTGGATTCTGTTATACGATACAATGAAGGAGTCCTGCACAATAGGAAATCCTGACTTGGATTGCAGGACACGCAATCACAACCTTCCTCGAGAGCGTGTGTGGTACGTAATACCAGGTTTCACTAAACAATGACATATGGTTATAATATTATTATAGAATTGATATTATGAGTATTATTAACTACATTTTAAATTTATAACATTATTATTCATCTTATACTTTATCTAGAACATAGTATGAGAACAAAATAATGTTTTTTGGTAAAATATGTATTTTTTAAAAAATACAGTTTTGCCGCCTTTTGATGGCGCACACAATTAAAATCTTTTTTTTGAATTTTTTATAAGTTAAATTTGAAGAAATAAAATTCTTTCTTGGAATCAGGATATAAAAATTTAATTTGGATAACTTTTTCATATTATTATGATGACTTTCATATTTTAATGAATAGTAAAAACACGCAATATTTTAAATAACAACTAATTTTTTCATCACAATAATTTATATGGTTATATTATATTATTAATTGGTTTTAAAGTGTAATTAGAATATATTATTACCATTTAATTCAATGTTGGTCATTGTAATTAATTTCACTTTAAAATTGGACATAAACAAGTGTCGATCTTTTGATAGTTAGTGTTTCTTAAAAACACGATATTTGTTTTGATAATGGGAATTAATTTTAAAATTAATTAATTCCACTTCTATGTTATTAATTTCAAAAAATAGACATCATTTTAGAATTTGGAATATAAAATATATCTTAGGCTGAATTTTTGGTATTTTTCTGAAAAACATCAGTTTTGATGAATAGTGAAACCACTTAATGGTAGTTAAAAAACTGACTCTTTCATTTAAATGGAATTTTACCACTTCAGGGAGTTGAATTTCAAAAATTTGACATACATAGTTGTTATCAAGAAGTAAAATTTGGTTCAATAAGACAAAAATAATTATTGGTGACTAGTAACTTTTGACTTTTATTTATTGCGGTTAAAGTATTTATTGCGGTTAAAGGTAAATAGGGTAATTCAAGGTTAACAAAATATTATAATAATTAAAAATTACCTTAAAACTTGTCTTAAACTTATTGGATGAGTAGTGGCCGACCATGGGTATCCTTGGGTTGATTTTGGGACCCCATTTAGCCACATGGTAGTGATAATGACAATTTGGATTAATTAATTTAATTTAAATACAAAATTTACATTAAGAAAATTCTTTTAGTAATTAATTTTTATATGGGGTTATATAAATCATCTTTTAGACTATAAATATTAATTAGAAATATAAAAATATTTCAAACATGGTGGTAATTTTTTTATAATTTTTATACATCAAATAAATTAAATTATATATGACACAATAATGATGTAGTATTTACCTCATTAATCAATGATTTAAACATGCCCTGAAAGGTGTATTTCATTCCATTTATCGATCTAACATATATATATTTATATAATTATTATATGTTATATATAAATCATGTTTTACATTCTAGAATTATGGTAATCAGTATATATATAATAATATCAACAAAATCAAATCGAAACACGTACGATAAATGAAATGATTTTACCCAAAACGCTACTTTAACATGTAATTTACAGAAGAACGTGTAATATAAAGTCATAAGTGAACCATATAATATATCATAACAATAAATATGATTTTTTAATATGTCAATGACATTATTTAAATCAATATTCAGGAGGTTTGGATACATACAAAGAATATCGGACATAAGGTAGGGGATAACTATTCCAATCTCGTTCATATCCGAGATTGTTATTCGTAAGTATTTACTGGGGTTATTGTTATCATCCATGTCCATGTTTTCTAAAAATGTTTTCATGTATGTTTAATGTCCTTTTTACCCATTTTTTACTTTTACCTCATGTTATGTAAGGAATCTTTCTTTTG
This sequence comes from Viscum album, assembly GCA_963277665.1. Lineage (NCBI taxonomy): Eukaryota > Viridiplantae > Streptophyta > Magnoliopsida > Santalales > Viscaceae > Viscum > Viscum album. The sequence continues at coordinate 302,501,293 of OY728153.1, read as the reverse complement.
TTTACCATACAAGGAAATATTTTGACTTTTCCAGCAAAAGTATGAGGAGAATGTTTTTTTAACTTATATGCATGAAAAGATTTTTACGGTTTCAAAACGCCTTATTTTCATGACGCTAAATCTAATATATTTAATGACTATTTTCAACAAAATCCATTTCTTTTAAAATTGAATAGATTTTTGTAAAAAAAATTATTTTGAAGAAGAAAAGTTATATTCATCGAGAATTCATTTCAATTGTTTTATCAAAACCATTTTCCATATCAGATGACATCATTTCATATGTGTATGTTTCAAGTATAATTTCCCTATGATTTGCATGGTTTCACTTTTCTTATGATGAAATGATATCCATTTTTTTATATGGATTATGTTATGATGGGATGATGTTTATGAAACCCATTTTATTCTTTAGGTAATGATTACTGATTTTTCTTAATGTTGTGGCACACGTAAGAATGATTTCATTATGAGATGTGTGATACCTATATCTCCCTCTAATACAATGGGTAAAGATTTATATCTCATGATATAGACATGGATAAAATGGAATGTTTATTCGGTTCAGTGATACAAGACTGGAACGAGGAGTGAACTCGATTCAAAAAGGGACTTTGTCCACTAAGATGGTCTTGGGACAAATGCCTTGGCTACTATGAAAATAATATCATGTGCTTAATGGTTTTACACAATTACATGTTTTATTCCCATGCTATTTTGTCATGATTAATGTTTCATTATGATCTATTCCTTATATACTTCCATGTTTTATGTCATTACTCATGATTTTAATGTTTAAACATTATGTTCATGTTTTTTTAGTTCAAATGTATATGATTTGTTTTATTTTCTCCATTCATACCCTTACTGAGAATTTGATCTCACAATTTATATGTTTTCTTTTCCCCAGAATTTAAAGAAAGGTTTTAGGTAAGTAAAAAAAGTGAAAGATCTTTATGGGAGATGTTGAAGATCTTTCACCATGATTAGAAGATTATATTCCGAGTTTCCAAAGACACTAAACTTATACTGTATATGTGTGTCTGTTTTTGTTATGTATTAAGTATTAATCAAAAGTAATTTAATGTCTATTTACACCAAGGAATGGGTCTCTATATCCCCATGGTGGAACACTAGTTCAAATAAACCCCTTATTCATCAAATCATCTATTAGAATCATCAACTCCAACAACTTATAAGGTACCATATGATAAAGAGGAATTAGAATTGAAGAATCATAGGGATTAAAGTCTATCCTAAAATCATCATCACATCTACTGGGTAGAGTCATAACATACTAAAGAAAAGAAACCATTGACCCCCCAACAATCATGAGAACTTCCACTATATCAGTGTTCACTGATTCCACTGACAACTTATCCAATAAAGAAAGAAGGGGTTCGGCATGCCGATTGTATACCTGAATACCATGATCACTACTGAAATCCATTTGTTTTCCATAAATCTCTAAAGAAAGAAATCCTCTCTGAGATCAGCTGATGAAATATTGAAAAAAATAAAAATATTTGATGTTGAGAATGACATCATATGACTACATTTATACCAAGAAAAGATCCACACTGGACTAATGCAGTCCCATCATTAATCAACATTCCAAGCACACATCAAATAAGTTGCTATGACATCCAACAGGAATACTCATCACCAAGGTAATGGGAAGCCTCTCTACATATATAACAAGAGCATGGGGTAGAATTAGTGAAACAATGGAGTGAAAATATCATGAATTAAACAATGAAAAAAAGGTAATAAAAATATAGTTTTACCTTTAACTATCAATGGTGCATCCAGAATAGCTACCTCTGCTGCATGAAACTGGCCTTGCACATCTCCTCTACCCCACTACTGGTGACCACCTCCATGAAAATTCCAATGATAAGGTATGTTATAAACAACCATTGTTCTAACTCTTCCTTCTCATTCTCCCTTCATTAATGCATAAGTCTACTATCCCTGCTGGTAGAATGTCCTAGCTATAAATTACTATTATGGATGGTTTTGAACTTATCTAACTCCACCATAATATGATCAAAAATCCATTTTAAACTAATTATGATGATGGATGTGATCCCCATAAAATAAAAATATCATCCCCAGGCCCATATAAATGACATCGTGACTAATGGAACCAGAAGGCCAGAATGGAAACAACTTAAGCCACCTCACTATTGGTCGATACATAACTAGTCAAAAAACCAAGAACCTTTTGGTGATATCTCTGTCCCTTGAATAACTCAACAAGATCCCCACTATTGAAAGACCTCCTCCCATGTGCATCCTCTCTATAACCTCTAACTTCTTTTGTACATATAGATATGATGGAAATGTAAAAGGAGGAACAACATAATTGTTTGAAGGTTGGAGGGAATCCTCAGTCCATCATACATCATAATTATTATCTAGAAAGAGATATGTGGAGAAGAGAATATTATCCTTAAATGGGATCCCATGTTCCAACACTAACATACCCCCTTTCTGAAGGGAGAGTAGCTCTGACAATTTCTCAGACATTATAGTTGATGAAAGGAACTCGTCACTGAACTACTTCAGAAAATATACCCACAACAAGTCTACCTCATTCATATCCCCCAAATAAAGCTTCCACCGTTGATGCAAAACTTCCCACAAATGTCCTAGTGCAAAATGAATCTAGTACTATATCGATTATGGGATCAAACTAAAGGTGATATCAAGATCCTCATTCCAGCTCTCCATTTCTATGTGTGAAACACTTCCTTCATACATTCCCAAGGCCTACCATTGGATATAATGTAACATTATATACCATTGTTCTTCCTCCTCCACTTTATCGACCCTATACTAGTCCATTATATCAGCCTACTAAGCCTCAACATCTGGTTCCACATGTAGATACTAATCAGGTGCCATAATTGAAAAGTAAACATGGAATTTCTAAGACTGAGTAGTATGAAAGTATTTTTAAGATTTATTTTAATTAATAATTTTCATTATATAAATTTTAACATTCCCCAAACAACCCAATGGAATCATGAAAACAATTCATTATGAGCCATTTTATTTTCCTTGGTCTCTACTCAACAAATGGTGTAGCCTAACTTGGTTTTTCGGTAGGCTGAGAGTCCTTGTATCAAATCACGAGGGGTCCTAAAATCTCATGTCCTATCTGGTCTTCCATGGAATTTATCACACACTAAGATCTCCTTGTAGAGTTTCCCTAATAACCCATGGAATCCTCACCATTCCTAACTCCAATCTTTATGGTACCTCTCAATCGTCACCTCTTATATTATAATGTCATGACCCATCCCTCCAATTATACTCATCATAATCTAGCAATGAAGAAAGAAATTTGATGACCCCAGAGTCCCTCCTCCAGTAGGACATGGCGTGTCGACTAGCACTAATGGTATACAAATCTGACAAAATGGGAATAATTAACCTTTTATAGAAAACAATACTAGGAGATAAGATAAATAATCAAAAATGAAATTTCACAACATAATATAAATGAAACCAAAATCTATCCCACATGCATGAGTAAATTTTATGTGATAGAAAAAAAAAGTCTCCAATTTAAAAATTAAAATAGGAAGCAACAAAACAATTTTTAAGATCAAAGATAGTAAAGACCAACATGATCCATGTTGTCATCTGAGAAACCCTTTAAATAATTTTATATACATAAGGTGAGAATATATATATACTCAGTAGGTAAACCAATGTCTCTCTTGAACAAGTGAATTAATTAGACTAATTCCCCTATGGTAAAATAGTATAGGAAAATAGAACTTAATATGTATAAAAACTAACATATTCTATATCATGGTTAACTCACAAAATAATTAAAGTCAAGTAACGTTATTTAATCCATATTGATAACAGATTACCCACACCAATTTCACACTGAATATCCAGTCTCAGACCCTAATAACAAAAATCACTGTGCTCTGACCTCATCTGAACACCCAACATCATACCCCGCCCTTACACACATGGGACTCTCAACCATTTCCCTCCAAAAGAATCCTGAACAATATACCACATCACATCTCACCCACATACACCTGGACTACATATCACATCACATCACACCCAATGACCTCTAGGACCCACACTATGCCAAATCCTCCCCAGAGTCACTTGTGTCAGATACCACATCACAAATAAAAAAAATAGGAAATAAAAATAAATCTATTTATGAAGACACCTTTTGAAAAAATAACTCATCTCATCCCAATGAAACGTGGGAAATCACAAGTCGCCCGCACAAACATGGAACCACAAACCAAAACCTTCTTGATGAATATTGGGCTACCACCACCTAGAAGAATGGAACAGGGAAGAGTAGACGACTACCCATCCATCCTCCAACTAGGATTCTTGGGAAAGAAACCCTACCCTATGACGATGGGGGTGTTCGTATCATAGTACTCAACATGGGTGGTGTGATGATAGAAATAACAAAGGTAATACATGTATATATATAATACAAAACACTACAACCCATATTTTTTTTTTGAAAAAAACAACCACCTCCAAAAAATTCCATCTTTATTACTACCTCAATATTCTCTAACTACACAACAAGACCGAAAATATTACCATTTACAAACCACTTATGTTAAAATATTATAATTATTCAATCATTTTCCCCATTTTTTTTCTTTATTCAAAAAAATCCATCCCATTCTGAAACATTATTAATAGAATATTTATACATTAATTCCATTGCTATCCGGGAAACTACCATGAACATTTGATAACAAGAAACACAACCAAGGGTAAAAATGGAGAAAATCCACTAAAATTACCCATACCAACCAGAACAAGTCCCCAAATATCAATCACATCCATCAACACAACCAAAAAAAACTAATTGTAGCCCCATGGAACCACACTACTCATCCAATAAACACCCTATTATTCTCTAATCTAGAGATTCCATCACACCTTCTAAACCATCCCACCTTACCCAACCAAGCAACCCACACACAAAAAACTCCTATATAATCACACAAAACCAAACAAAATATATAATCTAGATTTAATATGGAATCCCTTATTGTTTTCCACTTGTTAATTCTGGGGTTAACAGAGAAGTTTTACAATCATTCAATATGCATTCATTAGCTAGGTGTACATGATTTATGTGTTTCCATTCTCTGTGATAAAATAAGAACCACAACCAATGAAGCACACACAACAGATATAAATAGTGAAAACATATCCCCCAATGACCTCTATTTTCAATTTTCTATTTAGACTATATAATAAAATATACTAAAAAATAAGAAAAAGAAATAAAATCATGCAATAACCCCCAGTAACCTTTCAATTCAATTACCCATTTCATTATCATTGGTTCAGCCGACACAACCATAATCCCAGGGTAATTGAAGAAAAAACATTCCCACAAGATGAAAATATAAAATACCACAAAGTAATACCTACCTCGAAAAGGTGCGAATAACCTCCAAATGATAATGGATCATGTAATGGTCCTCCAATCACATATCTCACAATATCTCCATCAATCCAAGGAAGTTGTCACACCACTACACCAATAAAAATCTATGGTGTCCCAATTAAAAATCATGGATAGCACACACCATGGAACGATGAGGATATATCTTTGTGAATGATATCCAATTGAGAGAAAATTATTTAATACAATGGGTGAATGTCACTTAGATAACCACATATAGCTAAAAAATTATCTATGAGATCAATAAATTGATGAGGGAGGAAGAGGGTTAAAAGAACTACTTAGGGATCCTAGGGTTCATCAAGAAAAGTAATATTTTGTTCAGCTATAGGATTTCTGAAAACATAATTAAATGGAATGTATAAAAACATTACAACATCAAGGTATTATATGACTTCTAGTCCACATTCATGATGTAAAATCCATCAAGGTCCATGTCCACCAAAAAACCCATTTGGCTATCTGTTAATTTTATTTTTCAATCCCAAATATATTAAATTTCACGAATCCATCATTAACATAGTATGAAATTCATCACCTCATGAAGCATTCTAGGAAAATCGACAAAATAAAACATTATTCTATGAAATTGAGTAACAGGACGTGTAACCTCCATGCTCCCATATTTTAACAACTAAACTTCTCTAAACACCCACTTAGCCTCCACCAAAAAATTCTAATTCCCAAAATCACTATGTAAAAGAAAAAAAAGACATATACCATTGCAATAATTATATAAGATCTCAAATATAGTTATATGCCTATTATATATATTAAATAATATATGTTTTTGTATTGGTTTTTTGATTTCTAATTAATTACAAAATCCTCCATAAACACTCGATTTTATGATCCTTAGTTTGTATTTGATGGTTAATTATAGCTAAAATCATGTTATATTATGGGTAAAATTCTAGGGATGTAATAAAATTCATTGATTCTTAAGGTATAGAATTTAAATGATATTTATCACCTTACACCTATGGATCTTATCAACACATTTACAAAATTAATATTTAAATACATTCGAATAGAATTTCCTCTAATGAAAAAAAGATTGCCTCCTCCAATCAGTTGGGAATTATTAAAAGAATAGTGATATTGGAATATATCATCGTTACTTCTAAGAGTATAATAATACTTAGAATAACCAAAAGAAGGAAACTTTTCATTAATACTGCATTTCAAAAACTCATTTTATATGATGGATTAGGGATTAATTTATAAGGTCCTTTATAAATTTTCATTTGTTAATAATTTATTCCAATGGATCATATCAATAATGTTATAATAATATATATTAATTCATTCCAATGAATCCCAAGATGGATAATTCACATGATCATCAGGTATAAGAAAAATAATCATCTTTTAGTGAGAATATTCTATATTGATAATGATTTTATTACCAAAATTTTATCAACATGGTAATGAATCAAAATATCAATCCCATCATAGAAACCATTGATTTTTTCTCTCTTTAAATTACAATATTTTGATTATATAATTCTTATTACACAAGGAGTTAATAGAAAAAAATGGATGAAGGATTCACATCCTCATAAACCATTGTTGTTATAATAAATCAGCCTAAAAAATTTTATTTACTTTGGAAGGACTATCCATACTTCATGAAATGTGAATATAACGAATGATATAAGAATTTGGTAAGGTGTGTTCCCCTTCACATATCTAGGTGTTTTAATGTTTTTGAGTAAAAATCATACTTATTATTTCACTCATATTTAATGCTATATTAGCAATCATTCGGAATTCTAGAAAGAAATGTATATATTGATGGGTGTTGAATTTTTCATAAAAAATATATCATTGTATCTATATTCTTTTATTCATTCAAGTTTGACATGGGGATGAATTTCCTCAACAAGAGCATCAAAACTTCAATAATATTTTTTTGGTGTGGGTGTATCCTTCAATGAAAGACCATTACTGTCCCTTGGATGTAATGATGTCAACCCAGTGATCATGGATTCCTTGGGAATAAAAACATATTAAATATTGATCAATATTAGCATCTACATATAATGTGAAGTATTATCAAGGAAAAATAATAGTCAATTGATTTCCTGAGATCTAGATTTCTAATTAAGCTTAATGCTTAATATCTAAATTATTTCAATTATCCCATTTGTACTACCCTCAAGAAGTAATTTTAAAATAATACATCACAACCATGGTTGGTTAATATAACATATTCACTAAATTAATGGTTTTATAACAATATAGGTACTCATTTGATTGACCATTTGAATCACAATGGTGAATATGTTGACATATTTCCTTCAATCGAGAAAATCTAGAAGGCACAATGAATAAGATTCTTAATGAAATCAAGATAGATCTAACCAAATACAAAATCATCAGTGGTATGAAATTATGATATAGAATTATTCATTCAATTGAATTCTGAACTCCATGATACACTAACATGATTTTTTACATCTGTAAGAAAATAAATGGGCAGAAAATGTATACTTTGGTTGGATTAAAATATCTCGATCCAACATCACATGGAGGATTTCATAATGATTTATTATGGTGGAATTCTCCCTAAAACATGTCAGTATATCATTATTCTCAACGTGTGTTATTAGAAATTAGTATAGGTAAGATACCATCCAACTTTTTCTTTGTTTGTCTACTTCCATATCTCTATGGAACACTCTCTCTAATCTATTTGAATTGTAGATTCCCAAGAAAACTGCAATCTACAATGACTTCATGGATTGTTTCAAATTTTTTTTATCTCTCTATTCAAGATTATTTAGTAATCAATAACCTTAGTATAACATACATTTTATTCCCATTATCGATTTATATAAGAAATATCGATTACTATATTTATTTGGATGCCTGAAAAACTATACAAATTAACATTAATTGAAAATATAGGACCTTTTCAATTTGGATCATTCTTGTGAAATGATATAGGTGATGCTATTGGATTTTTTTTCCATTTACATAAACCAAAAATATTGATACCAAATATATGGGAATTATTGATGGCTTTAAAATGGATACACAATATGGTAATTGTAAATTTTTATAGAATGTGACCCATAAACCATTTTTCATCCCATTATAAATGGAACTCTTTGTATCTCATAGATGTTCATTGCTAAAAGGATCAAATTTTTAGAGTCTCACTTGACCAATAATTACATCATTGATCATACATTTCATGGATCCAATTTCCTTGCTGATGGAATTGCATATTAAGGGATCATCTCTAGTGAATTGATATGCCTTAATTTTTTACCAGAATATGTTCAGACTATTATGCAACAAAAAATTTCAAAAATTTCTTACATCATATTATTTTATTTGTTTCATTCTATTTAGTGTCAATAAAATAGAATTATACTATTAGACATGATTTCATCCTTCTCTATAACACATATATGATAATCCAAATATGATAACATTTGTGGGTAGTGAAAATAAGGACATGGATGAGAAAAATAACACCCAAACACCAATAGATAGTTATTGGGAACATAGTTAAGAGAATGTTAACATCTATGAAGACATAAATCCATGATGGGTGAAAAGAAAATTCATTCATTTCAAATGATGGTAAATGTATTGAATTTTTATTTTAAGAACATTTTTCTTTGTGATAAGAAAATTTCACAATAATATATACTCACTTCATTCCATTCGATTTTATTAGAACAATCTCATATATTTTTTGTTCCATGATTAATGTAACATCCTCGGTTTGATTTCTGTATCATTTTTTATTAATTTTTATGTGTTCAATGTTTTTTGGATGAGTTGGGAAGATGTTGGGAGATTTTAGAAGGGGTTTGAATAATTTTGGAGGCTTTTCTAAGGGTTCATGGTTTGAGCATGGTTGTGGGATTCCATGTAGGTTCTCCAAAAAATGTGCAGTGGGAGATAGTGGGCTTTATACGGCCTACACATAGTTTTCCAAACCTTGTGATGCAACAGTGTAGACCACTTCTCCTGAGAATGTGGCATTCACATAGTCAGTGCACTGTTTTCCATACTGTGCGGCCACATAAATGGGGTTTTTAAATCCAGGCCCCCTCAAGGTTGCCACATTTTACTCCAAACTCCCTCCGAATTGAGCCTTACATTGGATTTTGGGTTCTAAAAGGTTGGAGGTGCTCTTCCACGTGTTTTGGATGCAAATAAAAGGGTTCCTTGCCGGATTGAAGGCAGTTATTCTAGGGAAATGATATCTAGAGCTGTTTCAGTGGTGCATTTTCTGAGATTGTGGTGTGGTTTCCTATTGGTCTAATTCATCAGAACCCTAAGGGAAAGTGTCTTATCCTTCATCTCCACTATTCATGATCATGAATAATGGTTACAATTATAATTTTTTCCTTTTAAGTTTTTTACATGAAATTAATTTTAGTTTTGATGTGAAAAATTGGTTGGAAATCCCTTCAGTGAAGTCTTGGGGATTTTCATGAAAAAAGGATTTTTCGGTGAAATGATACTATTGTTGATTTTAAAATCGATATTTTAAAATGGGTTACTGGGATTTATTTGTGAAAATGGAAGATGAAAATGGTTTTCAATTAAGAACTTGTTTAATGAAATGGTTTTGGGCATGGAAAATTGGTTAAAGGGTCTTTTCAAAAAATTGTTTATTTATTGAAGTGAATTGGTATGTGATGGAAATGATGTTGGGATTTTGTGGTGTAAGAACCTGAACCTTATTTTTTGGTATGTTTTCCTTTTCTTTTTGTTTTCGAGAAAAAAGATTAATTTCTAGAAATTTTTGAAGTACACACCATGTACTCAGTTACCACTAGTAGCTGTGTGATGGCTATGTAGTAGCCATACACACTGCCATGTGGGGGTGACCAAGAGGACACCTAAATTTGATTACGGAAAAGGCAAGTACACATTGTGTACTTCAAAAGTACACACCGTGTATTTTCTTTTTTTCATTAAATTAACCGTGGTCATGTCTAATCACCAAAATGATATTCTTCTAGGTCTCTTTTGGATAAGATCTCCCCGTATGGCCACAATATTCCTCTGAGCCCTCGACCGAGCATATTATCTCTGATTCAACTACCTTTGATTGCATTGGGATCACCTCGGTAAGCTATCTCTTATTCTTGAGCTCTGTTTCCCAATTCCTCTTCTTTATCAAGTTATCTTCAATTGAATGTGTTAGAAATATTTTTAGATCTACTGCATTCTAGGACAATCCAAGGGTGGAAGCCAAAGTATACTGATCTCCCAATGCTGAGGCAGGTGGTTAGTTCCTTTCCGTTGAATGTCTTTGACTTATATGTGAAATTGTGTCCAATAACCTTAATCGAGGTATTGTGTGTTTACCATTTCACCCTTGATCATTGCCTTCCAAGCTTCTGTGCTTGAGTAGAGGTTATCTTGATATTAATAAGGTTCATTGCTATTATTTCAATGTGGTTTCCCATACATGTTTTTTTATGACCGTTTGGTTCTACTTAGCCTTTTTGGAAGCCTTTCATGTTTTCACATACCTATTGTTGTAGGGTCGAGTGCTTGTTTTTCTGACATGGTTCTATGTTGTAGACTAATTAGACAAGTAAATCATGAGGTTTAATTTGGACGTATATAATTTCTATGCTCGTTTTCTAACACAGGGCTGTAAGAACTTGGTGTAGTAAATTATAAGGGTAATTGATCGAGTGACCTTCCTCAAAGAGTCTTTGAGCACTTATAGATTATAAGGGGAATTAACTGAGTGAGCTTCCTCAGATAGTTTTTCAACCACATTTGGATATAAGAGGAATTGAACAAGTGAGATTCCTCAGAGAGACATTGACCACATGGGGCTATAAGGGGAATTGACAATGAGAGCTTCCTTAGAGAGTCCTTGACTACCATAGACTATGAGGGGAATTGACTGTGTGAGCTTCATCAGAGAGTCTTGAATCACACCTGACTATAAAGGGAATTGACTGTGAGTGTTTCCTCAGAGAGTATATATATATTTTAATGACTAAACCATAGGGGATGGGATGCATGTACTTTCAAGAGGGTTAACGTGCTTTATTAGCTGCTTATTTGATTTTTTGAATAGTTTATTTCTTAGTACTCCCTTGTTTACTGTGTATTTTCTTATTACCAACCATATATATTCACAGACTGTTAGGCCCAAATCATTAAGTGGTTTCCTACAAAGATTTATTATGACACCCTATTTGGGTAAATCATTTTGGCCCAAAAATATTATATTGTTTCAGGTATAGATAAGGTAAAACACCCTTCTACTTCAGGTTCTTGATTGACTGTGGAGCCAGAGAGCATGAGACTAAGATATGGCTTGCAATGCTGAGGAGATGTTTATTTGTTTTCATTTATATTTGGTTTATTGTTATTGTATTCATGCATTTTGATTTTTTTGTATTCATCTATAGACTTACGTGTCATGCATCATTCATATATATATGTCTGCTCACGTTTATTATTTTCTAGTCTTCCGCAGTTTACTATAGTATAGATTTTTACTGCTTCCACTATTGCATATTGATTTCTTCTTCTGTGTTACTCTTCCAATATGGGTGTAGTTTCCCCAATATCACACCCAAGGAAGTCGTTTCTAGTCGGCTACCTCTGGAATTTAGGGAAATTCTCTTGAGGGCATGTGGCCACCTAGGTATGGGGCACCTCTTGGTGGATTCTGAAACCGGGAGAATACAAGTGGGGCCTTGGTTATTAGAGCTTGTTGGTTGATTAAGTGTTAATTTTGGTGTGAATTGTGTATATAGTGGTAAATAAGTACCACTTTAAGAGATGTTGGATAGTGCATGGAGGGGCCGCCATCAAGGATAAGTGTACAAGAAGTTCCACTAAAATGGGAAGCAAGGAATGGATTGAACAGAAGTGCCACTGTGATAGTTATACTTGTCTGGGATGTGGAACATTTTGTTGGGAATTGATTGTGTTGTGTCCATGATAAGTGGTAATTGTTTGTGTGAATATATGTGATGGTGGTAAAGATTACAGAATTTTGTGGCTTTCTCTTGTGTTACATGGATTCATAACGGCATCATTGTATCGTGACAATGGTTTCACTATTAAATGATTTACATAAACTATTTTATATAAATTTACTAATAGTTTAATCCTAGTGTAATTTGTAGGGAATTAATTTGGGGAGACCCTTTTGAGTATTTATATTTACCCCCTGATTTGGAACTTTAGTGATTTGTTATATGTTGTATTCTTGGAAACAGGTAGGAGTAAATCATCTCATTTTTCTAGTTGTTCGACATGATAACTTGGTGATGTTGTGGTGCTTGGAGAATGGTTCTTGGTGTGAAGCTATGGATGATTTACTAGTTTTATTGGAGTATTGATTTAGTGTTCCTATTGAAACACAGATTTTTTATTGGTTTTATTTGGCATGAGAGATTGTTATGGATTATTGTTGTTGTCTTTGTGTAATTTATGGGATTTCCAGTATTGTTGACAAGCATCAAGTAGTTTGATGATAGTGGACTACTTGGTTGGTTGGATTTATATCAATGGAAAATAATTCAACAATATATTTTCAAAGCCCTTGGAATTTATATCTATCCATTTTCACCTTTGGAATGTCTCTTAAGGTTATGTTGTATTCCATTTCCCTACCAAGACAATGCGATGGGTGGGATGTTACAATTGGTATCCATTTGTTCATTCATTGTCTTTCTAGTGAGAACAGTTGTTCGGTCCTTTGGCGTTGATTGTTGGTCTAGGTGTGGACTTTCATTATTGGTTTATTCCTTTGTTCGGGATGGTAGAAAGGTTTAGGATCGTCAAAACATAGAATGTATAGCATAAAAGGATGTATCTAACCCATTTATGATAAACATCAAGTTACCAGGTATTTTAGTAGACAAGTATTTGTGGAAACGTATAGGCATTGGATATCTCATTATTGTGGTTTAGCCAATGAGATGAGTATGTTATTCTTGTTAGAAATGACATCCCACTAGGATACATATTTTATTAGGGTATGATTATTTATGGTGTGATATTTATGTGTAAATTTTAAAAATATGTATTGGTTTTTAAAACGAATGGATTTGAAACATGGAAACATGTGGTATTTTGAATATGTGTGGATTTTTAAAACATAGTGGATTTTTCAAAATTGTGAAACATTGGAAATGTGAACTTGTTGAAAGACGGTTTGTGATATTTTCAATGTATTGAAATTGAAAATTTTATACCATAAAATTTTAATGGAGTAAGACTTCTAGTTGTTTTTGTTGTTGATGGAAATGGAACTAGGTAGGAGTTATAGAGACATACTATATGAAGAAGCTGAAAATGGGATATAACCTAAGCCTCAGGTGAACCAAAAACTAGTGTAGAGTACATTTCAAGCTTTCTAATCTATGGAAACTGTGAATAATGTGGATGAACCAAAATATTTGGATCATGTGGTAATGTTTCAATGGTAAAATCCACCCATGTTTAGGGGATATTAGGATCCAAAAACGGATGAAGAATGACTAAACTGAACGAATAAGAAATTTTACTTTTTGGGAACACTATAAAAGATGAAAGTAATGTTATCCATATATATGTTGTAATATATTTACCATTAGTGGTGTGAGGTGATAGTCCAAGCTGGGACGGAACAATGTGTCACATTAGAGGGGTTTGAGGAATTATTTAACAAACAATTCTACCCTCATACGTTTAAAATTCAACATACAACATGTTTATTTAGATTGAATCCAGGGAATATGGAAGTAATGTAACATTCAACTATGTTTATAAAATTAATGCAGTGTTCACCGAAGGTGGTATGTAGTGCATCATTGAAAGCATGGATTTTTGAAAATGGGTTGAACTAGGAAATTACTTCTCAGATGGAGGTGCAATCTATAATTGTAGGCAGATAGGTAATCTACCACGTTATTGTGGGAATAGTATGAGGTCGGGTGTATGTGAAACTCCTCAAGGGTCGTAGGGGTATTATGCCTTAATGGGATGGGGGAAGAAACATACCCCTTGGCTGTAGAGTAAAGTAGTTCATGGTGAATATAAGAATACCACAATGCCTCAACAAGGTAATAATGGGAAACGCATTGAAAGCAATAATTCTTTGGGAGATGAGAAAGTTGTGGCGGAAGATCTGTGAGGACCATCTACGGTGCAAGGTACAATTATTTTAAAATCAACATTGATACAGTCTTTGTTTGAAATAGGTGCCTCAAATTCTGTTGTTTCTTCTCACATCATTGATTTGTTGGGTTTACATGATGAAATGAGGACTTCTGTCTTAAAATTACAAAATCTTCTTGTTCAAATAGAGTGTTGTGCCTTCTAATGTTAAGGATGTTGTTTAGTTTTGGATGTCTTTTAATTGATGTGAGATTTCGTAGTGCTAATTATGGATTCGTATGATATAATCCTTGTAATATATTGTTTTGATATTTTTATGTCCAATATCAATTTCTATGGATGAATGTATAGTTTTTAGATGGAGGATTGTGTTATACGTCTTTTTAAATGGGATAAGAGTGAAAAGTTGTGTGCAACAGATTTTTTGGAAATTACTATTGGCACGATATCATTTCTGTTAGAGGCCTTATCATTGGCATCGATGGAAGGTGTTGAGAATAGTTTTCATTAGGTAGTTTTGGATCAGTTTATGGATGTATTTCCCAATGAATTATCACAATTTTCACTAGTGAGAGAAGTCGAGTTTACAATTGATCTTATTCCAGGGACCATGACTATATAACTTCCATCATATCGAATAAAAATTGTAGATTAGAAGAAATTAAATGTTCATTTATAAGGGTTAGAGAACAAAGGGTTCATTAGCCTACCGTGTCTCCATGGGAAGCGCCTGTTTTGTTTGTTAAAAAAGCATATCAAATCTTGAGGCTATATATTAATTATTGTAAACATAATCAGGTTACGATAAAGAACTAATACCCACATCCATGTATTGAATAATTTCTTAACCAGTTGAGGGGAGCTTAGTGGTTCTCCAAGATTGAATTGAGGTTAGGGTATCA
Organism: Viscum album; assembly: GCA_963277665.1. Taxonomy (NCBI): domain Eukaryota; kingdom Viridiplantae; phylum Streptophyta; class Magnoliopsida; order Santalales; family Viscaceae; genus Viscum; species Viscum album. The sequence goes on along the minus strand of OY728153.1, from coordinate 302,485,789 downwards.
CCAATTGTGGGTAAAGAAAGTGGATATTTCGAAAAATGATTTTAGATGTAAATATGGTGATTATGAGTATATGGATATTCTTTTTTTTACATGTAACACATTAGTGGTGTTCATGGCATTGATTAATCAAATATTTTAGGGATATCAAGAATATTTTTTGGTGGTATTTTTGGATGACATATTGGTGTATTCGAGGACAAGGTTAGAGCATGAGAAACACTTGGCGATAGTGTTGGGAAACTTGAGGGGTCATCAGTTTTATTCCAAATTGTCAAAGTGTGACATTGGGATACATAACATTAGTTTTCTTGGGCATTTTATTTTCTCTAGGTTTGTTTCAGTTTATCCAGAACTTATAGCTCTTGTTTTCTCATGGAAACATCCAAATTGTTTTCGATATATGAAGATTCCTTGGTCTAGCTGGTTATTATTGACCATTGTGTCATGATTTATCCTGATTAACTTCATCGATGATAGCTTTGACAAATAGGAATATACCATTTCAAAGGTACAAGGAGTGGCCAAAATTATTTTAAGAGTTAAAGTGTTTCCTTACATCATCGCAACTCATGGTTTTTCCAGAACTAGGGAAAGGGTATTCGTTGTATTTGGATGCATTGGTATTAGGTTTGGGGTGTGTTATCATGCAAGGGGATCCTGTGGTCATAGGTAGATCACTATATTTTAGGTTTCATGAGAATAACTACCCACCACATGATTTGGAGTTCGAAGTAGTGGTTCATGCTTTAAAAATGTGGCGCCATTATCTCTACGTGGAGAAATTTATAGTGTTTACCGATCATAAGATATTAAAGAATATATTATCATAATGAGATTTGATCTTGAGGAGAAGGAGATGGAAGTAATATCTCCAGATGTTTTATTTTGACTTACTGTACCCATTGGGTAAGGGAAATTTGGTGTCTGGTGTATTAAGTAGGAAATAAAATTTGCATGTGGAGAAAAAGCACCAGATCAGTGGCAGTTGATGGCAGCCATAATTGAATTGTGGATGGAATGTGTGGAACATGGTGGAAGAGCAGTCTTCTTTATAGTTTCAATGGCTCCTGACATGGCTAGATTTGTTAAAGAGGCATATGAATTTGATTCAGAGTGTATGGCGAAGAGGTTGAAACTCAACGTGGGGGAGACAATTGAGAACTGGGAACCGAACTTGTGTTTTTAGAATTTAATGCGGTTAAGAGTGGATTTTTGGGAGGATATTATCAAGGATTATCGTCATTCTAGGTAGGCTATCTATCTGAGAATTCAGAAGATGTATAAGGCATTGAACGTGCAGTCTTGGTGGGCCAGTATGAAAATGGATGTGGTCGGGTTTGTCTCGAGATTCTTGACATGTCATCAGGTCAAGGTAGAGCATTAGTTGCTAAAAGGAATGTAGTAGTATTTAACTATACTTGTGTATAAATATGAGAAGATTGAAATGGATTTTGTGATAGGTCTTCTAAGAGTGGTATAGAAGAACGATGTCATATTTGTGATTGTGGATCAGCTCACAAAGTCAGCCAATTCATCGAGATTTGTGAATATCATATTGTGGAAGATCTATCTAAAATCTATATCTAAGAGGTGGTAAATAGTTACAGGGTTCTAATTTTGATTGTATCAGATAAAGATCTAATTTTTACAACTCTTTTCTGGAAATACATACAGAAATCACATAGGACACAGTTGACGATGAGAACATCGTATCCTCCTTTGAAGGATTGTCAATCTGAGTGGACAATACAAACATTGGGATATATTTTAAGGGCTTGTGTGATGGATTTTTTTGGTCCATGTGAGGATCAATTAAAATTTTTGGAGTTCTCATAAAATAATAGTTATCATGTTTCAATACATATCACTTCGTTTGAGGCATTATATGGTAGTCCATGTCATTCTCCACTATGATTGGTGGAAATAGATGAAACTTATATGATTATACCGAGAATTGTCCAAGAGACTACAGAGAAGATCAGGTTAATTAGAAGGTGGATGGAGACAACTCAATGTCATCATAAATCGTATGCATACCATCTTCAATGACCATTTTAGTACAAGGTGAGTAATCATATGTGTTTTAGGATATCTCCTAATATGGGAAATCATCAGTTTGAGAAGAATGGAAGGTTATCTCTGAGGTTTTTTGGGCCTTTTGTGATGCATGAGAGGATTGGAAGGGTGGATTACCATTTTGGTATGCCACAACAGTTTAGTTTGGTGTGAAATGTGTTTCATGTGGCGTAGTTGAAAAAGTAGCATCTAGATCAAGACTACATGATTCGTTGGTGGATGTGCCTGTAAAGATTTTGGATAGGAAAAATAAATTCATTTATGGAAAATTCATAGGTTTAGTTCATGTTTTGTGGTAGAATGGTAATATTCAAGAGTTTATTTATGAACAAGAGAAAGAGATGGTAGAGAAATGGACCTATCTTTTTGGAAAAGCTTTGGTTCCCTACTTTTTTAGGACTGAAAGTCAAATGGTGGAGAGAATTTAGCACCCTAGTTTTGCGGTATGTAGCCTTTGCTTATGCATTTTTTTGTGTTTAATGTTTTGGGGGTGTGATGGGAATAGGTTCGTATTGTTGGTAAGGGTTTTGATTAAGTGTGGAGACTTTTTTAAGGGCGCACAGTTTGAGCACGATTAGGGGAAATCGTGTAAGTTATAAAGGAAACAGTGTAGGGGGAGGCAGTTGGATTTTCACAACCTACACACAGTTTTCCTAAAATTGTGAGGAAACAATTAATACCCATTCTCTAAAAGATTTTCCTTGTGCACGGTTGGTGCATGGTTATACAAACCTTGCGGGCTAACCGTGTTAGCACTTAAAAATTTGGTTCTAAAATCCGGACACCCTTGGGGATGCCTCATTTCACTCCAGTCTCTCTCCAACATGAGCTTGATTTTTTATTTTGGGTTCTCCAAGGTTGGAGTTGATCTACCAGACGTATTGGAAGAAAATAAAGTGGTTTCATAGTGTATTTAAGGTCATTATTCTCAGGGATGTTGATCTAGAGAGGTTTTGGTGGTGCATTTTCATGTGGGTCAAATTTATAGTAAAGCTAAAGGTATGTGTCTTCACTCTCAACTCCACTTTTATTGAACATGATGCTATGTTAAAATTATATTGTGTTTCTTAAAATTAATTTTTATTAATTTGTAATTTTGGTTAGAAATCCGATTGGTGGTGAGTTGGAGATTTTTGGGGAAAAAAGTGTTTTTTTGTGAAATGCCCTTATTGTGTATTTTAAAATAGATATTTTAAAATTGGTTGTTGGGATTTATTTGTGAACATGTTTGATGAAAAAAAATTTCAATAAAAATTTTGTAAATTGAAATGCTCTTAGGCATGGAAAACTAATTAAAGGGAGTTTTCAATAAATCTGTGTTTTTTTAAGTGAATTGGCCTATGATGAGAATGATATTGTGGTTTTGTGTGGACTCTGTACTTAAATATGGATGGTAGATTAAGTGTTATTGCTTTTGGGAATTTTTTGTAAAGAGGGAGACACGTAACACTATAAATGGGGATGGATAGTATATAGAAGGTCCATGAAGATGGATAAGTGGACGAGATGTGCCACTAAATTGGGAAGGAATTAAGGGGTCGGATGGAAGTGTCGTCGTTATTGTTATGAAGGTATGGGTTTTGGATCATTGGGTTGTTATTTGATTGTGTTGTGGACATGAGAAGAGGTAATTGGTTGTGTTAATGTGTGAAAATATGGTATGTCTTATGGCATGTTGGTGGCTTTCTATTGTGTTACATGGCTTGATAATGGTATGTTTGTCTTGTGGTAATGATTTCACTATTTAATGTTTTATATAAACCGTTTTATATAAATGTGATAATGTTTTCATCATAGTTGAGTGTTTAGGGATGTCATATGGGAAAAAACTATTGAGTATTTGTACTCACCCATGGATTTGGCACATTGGTGGTTTTTGAGATGTTGAATTCCAGGACACCTGTAAGAGTAAAGCATCTCTTTTTTCTAGTGGTTATGCATGATGCCCTCGCGAAGTTGTTGTGCTCAGATCATAGAGCAGGGTGTGGAGATATGGGATATTTCCTTGTTCTGTTGGAGTTTTGTTGTAGTCTTCCTCTTGGAACACTAATTTTGGTTTGGATGTATTTGGAATGTGGGTTTTTTATGTATTAGTTTGGTTGTATTTTTTGTAATATATGTGTTTGGTTAATTTTTCAACTTGCATAATATAGTTTTTTTATGGTGGACTAATTTTTTGGATGGTTTTATATCAATGTAAAATTTTTAACCATTTTATTCTCAAATACCTGGCATTTATTTCCAGCCTTTGGTGCCTTGGGAACATTGCATAAGGCCAAGTATCATTCATCCTCCCACTCAATATAATGATATGGGGTAGAATATTACAATAAATTTATACCAAATCTCTCACTCTATGAAAGGATAATTAAATTTTCATGCCTAAAGCACTAAAAACATCATATGATCTATATATGAATGGTATGTCATAGCTTCTATTTACCATCATTTCCAAAATAGTTATCACGCGTTATTTATATATGGATAAATATTCATATGATTTAAAAATAAATTAATATAAAAACACGCTACAAATTTTAAAAAAATTAATTTCTTAAATGGATAGCCATTATATGATTCTAATATCTAATAATTTATAAAAGAGGCCAGTAAAATTCAAAAACCAATTTAACATTTTTTCCCTGAATATAAAGACATAAAATATTATTTTCACATTATAAATATGTGAATTACATGTCCATTAATTCTCCCAAATTATGGTAAAAATAGAAAAAACACAATAAAATTATACATGACTCCCAATTATTCAAATAAAACCCCATATTATTGAATATATTTCATAAATCAAAATATCATATAACCTAAAACAAGATAACATAATACATTAATTTTTAAAAACACATAGTTCAAAGGTCCTCAAAATAATTATTTTTTATTTATTTACGCAAATAATCTCATCACCAAAACTAAAGATCATAATTTAAATATCAGAAATATATTATGGGTTATACTCTCTTAACAATATTTTAAATTTAAAATTTAACCTTATTGTTAAATCACTATTCAAGGATACCAATATAATTCATAATATTTTTTCAAATCAATATTAAAAAACAACTATAGAACAATCATTATATATTTCATAAATTATATAACAGAATTATTGAATTCTAATACATAAACACAAAAATAATTCCACTCTTATATGTAAATTTTTGTTTGGATTCATAATCATTATTCTTAATACCTCCTTCATTTAAAATTTCATTTGGAGTCTATTTTTCCTCAAAAAAATTTCATTTTCTATGAAACCTTTTTCATCCTCTCTATAAGCATTCATGATCTATCATATATTTTCTTAATTCCTATACATTCCACATTTAAAAAATTTATCAATTTATAATACCTTATGGAAATAATTACTTTCATTTTATTGATAAATATCCTTGAAATATTCATCCCATAATATTTACTTATATGGAATTTAATGTTCTTTCTTCCATAGTCCACACAACCTATGCACTCAGTTAAATCTATCATTATATTATTTGGAGGGTCTGATAGTTTAAAATGGTGTATGTATTTATTCATATATCATGAACAATAATTATTAATAATCATAATATAATTAATTCCAAACATTATACAATTTTTTTATTAAAATATTATCTATTACATTCTATGTCAACGCATTTAATTCTGGTTCCCATTATTAAATGAAACCAAAAATCATACTGGGAGCACAATATCCATACTCGGAGACCATGTTTTCATGAAAACTAATTTATTATATTTATAGATCATGAAACCTTATTTTAAATCTAATAATCCTTTAGTTCAACATAGGCCATTAATTATTATCATTGATTCAAGTCCATCATGATGGTTTGTAATGATTTTATGATTTTATGAATCATATCTCCTAGGACTGTCAAAGCATGTATGGAGAATGATTATTTTTCATACACAAGTGATGATTGAGTAAAGTTACAACGTTTCATTTTCTATGTTTTTACCCAAAGGAATATGTGTGCGATATCCATATCCACTTATAATATTTAGGAAATGATTTAATTATCATTAAACCACTCACTATATCCTTCATTAAAATTCTAGGACATTTTTTTATAGTAGATTGAAAAACTGAGTTATCTATTTTGTTCTCACAACTATATTCCCATTTTAGTTACAATGGTAAAATTAAAAAAAACACAATACAGAAAAATTTAATGATAATAACATCCTATACAATGATATTACATCTACGTAGATGATTATTCAATACATTTTACAAGAAAAATGATTGAGGATGGTAATGGTTTAGTGTATTTGGTGAAATTAATATGTAATAATATTTTTTGTAATCTAACTACACCATTTCCCACTATGATATTTGTAACTAGAATCCACATTAGAAATATCTTACACAAAACATTTCTTAGTAATCTTTTTAAAAGAAACATATGAAAGGGATAGATTAAATCCTTAATAAGTTAAACAAAGAATATATCATTGACCCTTTAACGATAAAATATTCATAAAGTATGATATAATGCTCTAATAATTTGAAAACCATACCCTCAATATCAATGATAATAATAATGAGTCATGTAATAATGATTAAAAGTTTTGAACAAGTGTATCATTATGAAATCAATTAATTTGATCAGTGGGACCATAACATTAAAAAAACATAAATTTGTTAAATACACCTAATCATATATTAGCATTCCCTTACTAGAGAAATATCATTTCCATGAATATCATAGTATAATAAGTTCACCCCTAAAAACGTCATAGTAAAAATGGTTCAAACCAAATACTATTATAGTTGAAAGAGTCCCTAAATGATGTAGTTTACCCTCCACAGCCGAATGGCCTAAAGGCTTTCGTTTTTTGATTATTTTGATTACCCTCTTTCAAGGGATGAGGGGGATCCCTTACATGGACAACAGGCTTAAAGATTACATTTCCCGTAAGTTTATGTAGGTTAACACCCATTAAAATCTTATTTATCCCCTTAGATATATATCGTTAAAAAGTAATCTAACGGGAGATATAGGTCCCCCCTAGAACATAATTAAATTCATAAATAAGTGTGACACAAGATCATAATCAATTGATTATATTATATCCAATGAAATGAATTAAGTTATATAATCATTTCACCTCTTCCTAACTCATGTAAAAGAAAGAGGCTTCATAATAATGTAATCATTTCATCATAGAATAAATCATTAAAAATGAACAGTTTTCATAAAAATATTTTCAACATAATAATAAACCATCCAGGTAAATAAAATGGATAATATTACTGGATCTTATGATCATTAAATCTTAATTAACAGCATAGGAGTTCATTATATATATAAAATTATTTTGAAAAATAACATGGAACAATTTGTAAGGAATTATTTTAACTTTGAAAAAAATCATTCTAATGCTGAATGTTTATAATGAATTATTAAAAAAATTCTACAAAAATGAAATTTGAAAATTAGAAATAAATCCATAGTCTATAGAGTAGTCATAATAGTGGAATATACTATTCCTATAAGGTATGTCAAAATAATGACTCCCTTCACATATTCAGTAAAAAGTTAAAAGTTATCATTTGGTAAATGAAATAAGATTCCATTTAATTTGTTATTAATATTTAAGAAATTGGTAATAATGTCTTTAGATATTCATAATTTAATAATGAAAAAAAATATTTTAATCATTTTTAGAAATCATGTACAAGGAATATAATAGATTTTAGACCTAAGTGATTAATAATATATGGGTGCCTTTATCTTTTTGGTATTTTTAGATATTATAAAAATTAAATAGAAGGAAAAAATTTGTTCTCATTAAATTACTAGAGTACATTAAAATTAATGAGCTTCTTTAGTGATATATCATAATATTTTTTCATTAGAAGCATATTCAAAACCAACACCACTAAATAAATTGATTGTAACATAATTATCATATAACATTGGTAAATTTTAAATCATAATCTACATAGAAAAAATTAATATAAATAGATATTAAAATTGAATAATATTCGTAGGAAGAATAATAAATGAAATATATGGGATGTGTATAAATGAAACAAGCATTTAATATTCATGTTTTCCCCAGAAATAAAATATAGAAATAAATAACATACCACATTGGAACAATTTGAATCACAAAACACATTAAATATTATCATAAAATCCACATTTAAATTATATTAATGAATTATAATCATGATATAAAATATTAAATGTTATGAATATGAATAAAATAAAAAAAGGAGTGGTGAATATGGTATTTGTCTCATAGAAATTACAGAGAGACCAAAAATCCCTCAACTCCTGTCTTGACTCTCTTTAAACATGTTAAAAACCATTATAAAATAAATTTAGACATATTAAAAATATACATCAGAAACAGAACCATATATATTATTCTATTAATGTTTTAAATATGACATTTTACAAGCTAATTGTTAGATATTTTTTTAACATGAGTTTTAAAAAATTAATTCTTCATTTTTTATGTATGTTTTTCTTTGGTATTTTCTGTTATTTTACTTTGATTGTGGTTACAGAATCGTTATAAAATAATAAATGATAAATAAATTAAATAAATTCATTATATATTCATTTATAGTAATCCATAAATGTTAGAGGTAGAAAATGAATGATACCTTTTATGGATACAGAAGGTTTTATATACACAAGAACGGTGGTTCCATTTTCTGGATTGATCAATAAAAAATATAGAAATTAATATATCCCCACAACAAAAATATTTTTATTTCATATATATCATATAGATTATTAATATATAATATTACCTCCATTTATGCCAACATAAAATGAAAAACAATAACTACAATTACAAGAGGTTGTAGTCCACATGTACAAATGAGAAATGTTAAATATTTTCAATATAATGGAAGGAATAAAAATATTATTTCTATTACAATTATATAAAAACAAATGTGTAATAAATGACATATTATATCTTTATATACTTCATTATATCAACTCATGATATGTGGTGATGTAAAATGAACATCATTGGTTCATGAGGTTGTATTTTGTTGTATGTAAGATCAATGGTTTCATTTATCAATTTTTAGAAGAAAAGATGGATATAGTTTTTTAAGTAAACATTAAAAATATCTGTATATTTTATAAATTTGTTTATTATATTTTATTTACTAAATCATTAACTAAAGTTGTCATTGAATCATCTAAAGGAAAAACCTTGGAGGAAATAATTAATTTCACATTGAAAACCCTCATTTTCAACTCATATTAAGAAAAAAATGGTTTGTATGTTGGGAAAAATAGAGGATATTGATCATGGATAAGTATTTTGTGGAAAAAATATATATTTTTAAAATAGAAATCGATTATGAATTCTGAAGATGTTAGGGGTGGAGGTTTCATTTTGTATTGGTGGTCGAGTGTCATTTTTGTACATTCCCAAAACTATTCAGTAATGGGAATTCAATCCCAAGACATGTGACAAATGCATTGATAAATAATAGACATATGGGAAAATATATTTTTATCTCAATATAAAAAAATAAAAAATAAAATACACATAATTAAGTTATTTTATTCCCAATGCCTCTATGTATTCATAAATTTCCCATTTTAATTTTCATAATTATAACTTATGTCTTTTTATTAACCTATATAATCTATCCTTTAATATTGAAAATAAAATGATGGATATTATATAATATTTAGTTTATTAATTTATATATTAATTCCTATTAATTTAATAAAGGTCTAATTTTTTTTTGAAATTAATTTTAACACATTCACATGTAATGCATGGAGCCCTATTTTAACATTGACCACAATAATTATTGTACAATATTTAATATTTTTTATGGAAAAAATTTATTTGATCATATTATATAATATATATTATTCTAAATCCAAATATTGAATTTATTTTATCAAATTAAATTAAGCGAAGTGAAATTTTTGAATTTATAATATACCCCATAGATGAGAAGAAAAATGTGGTTCTCCAAAGAAAATGTTTTCATACGAATAAGATGTTTTTATTTTGAAATTGTAGATAATATTGATTAAACTAACACAAATAGTATTATATATAATATAATTTAACTATTATTTTACTTTTAAAAACATTTTAAAATAAATTGGTAATTTTTATATGCTTTAAACAAAAACAAAAATCAATAAATTTCATTATTTTTAACTATTTACCGAAAAATTATAATTTTGAAAAATTAAAAGAATAATAATTCAAAAAATTATGAAAAGATTATAATAAGATAACTTTTTTTTATTTAAAATAATTTAAATTTGTTAAAAATATATTTTAAATTGTAAAAAAATAATTTTCCAAATAAGTGCACAAAAGGTGACAAAATTTTTTTTAGAAGAATTTTATTATTTTTCAAAAAAATTATTTTATTATATTATCATTCCTAAAATAATTAGAATGAATGATATATAATTTGAATAAATATATATTATATGCATTTTACTATAATCATTCCCCAATTGTTACTAATTTAATTTATTATTATAAATCACTTTGTGCATATTAAAATTGTTTTTTATTTGAATATTTATTTTATTTTCAAATGATTTCTTGGATAATTTCATTTAAATATATAACCATTAATGTTATTTTATACATGTTTAAACTATATAAAATTTAAAATTTTATTAGCCTTATTTGGATCCACCTATCCAACAACAAGGTGATATTTTTCATAATAAATAATATTATTTTAATAGTATATCGTGGTTCTTCTGAAATTAGTGTATCATTTAATGTCTAAAATATAATTAATTAAATGTATTAAAAAAACACACAATATATTGGGGTTATATATCATTTTTGTGTTTCCATCATTTATTTTAATGAAATATATTTCTATAATATTTTTAATGTTTTTTATTTTGATTAATGGTTTTCATTGTTAAAATAGTAATTTCCTAAATAATTATTCCATGTAATATTTGACAGAAATATTATCCAATGAAAAGAGCCTTTAATTTTATGGATTTCAGCTATTTTTTTATATATCCAACTAACAATATTGTTATGTTATTCTCCATTACATTGATGGGTGTAATACATGCCTTGTGTTTACCTCTAAAATTCTTTATTAATGAAATTTACTTTTATTATGGAATGAGTTAGGATAATCAGTCTCATTTTCTATCTATTGTTAATTCTTTGTTTATGACTTATGATTTAATTCATTTTTATAGAACACATAATTCAATAACATGGTAGGTGCACCTAGATGAGATCTAATGCATTAGATATTTGTTTTAGTTTTATGAGATGTCATGTTTATGATTATGGAGCGAACCTAATTTATTATGGGTCATTACCGACCATGTGATATTATCTACACAGTTAGGATTGACTCTTTTTTATGTCATGTTATATGCTTCTACCACATTTCTTATGATTCCATGATGTTATGATACAATTTTTTATGTTATATTTTAAATTTATTACTCATGAGACTTATCGTTTATGATACATTTTTTTAAAATTGGATCACACATTTTTTTCCCTATCATGTTTATTAACATGATGGTATTTTTTTCTAAAATATTTTATGTTGGAATTTATGAGGTCAAACAATATATATGAAGGAGTTAAAATGTATTTTTGATCTCAAAATTGAGAATAAAATAAAGATATTTTACCAGCAAGACCAGCCAGAAGTGATGATTCTGAATATTTATTTAAAAAGGAAATGAGTACAGAGGATACAGGTGGGGTCAAACAAAGGGGATTTCCTACATCCGTCAAAACACAATGTTATAGATCATAATAAGACATATCATTACCATAATAAGAATTATCAGCAGTTTCCTATTCAGAGTGAGAATTACCCAGATTGAGAATCTAAAGAATATCAGAATTAAACATACCCGATAGCTTAGAAGAGCACGTACACATAGTGAGAGGTGTATTAGAGTAGTCTTTCCATGGCCTGCGCTTAGAGGGGGCAGGAGTGAAGTCAACTCCCCCTTTTCCAGAAATGAGTGTGTCTTTGAAAGAAGTAGGACCACCTCTACTCAATGCAGTTCCTTCAGCCTTTGAGATGTCACCCCACTTCCCAGATATCCTAGAAGAGTTCAAGAGATTATGGATCTCTTGATGGCAATCAACCTAGAGAGGAGCCTCAGAAATAGATTTCATCCCAACAAGATCATCACATTGAAAACCTACGTCAGGAATCGTGCATTAATTTTCAATGCAAGTAGATGATCCAGCAATATAAAGAGGAGCAGCCTTTCCAATCCCAACTAAGCTCGTGGGAGTAACAGCATGACCCTCTTTGGGTGTACTCTCCATGGAAGAACCAACCCGAGCAGTCGAGGGACCAATCATCAGAGATGCAGAGTTATCCCGAATATTATAAGGACCACTGTTGTCTCTCAATGGTGATTAATCCACCATCAGCCCCTTCCCTTTCCAAGGTAGCTGACGACCTTCCTCAGAAGCCAACAAATCAACCTTATTGTAAGGTGGCTTGCTTCCATGATCAAGAGGTTATGAAAAATCCACGTCATTTTTCTTTGATCCCCTTTGACAAAGGCTGGATGGATGGCCCTTCATCCCACAGTTCTCACAGTAAACTCGTCTTTGACATAAATCCAACGAGTGACCAACATACATACATTCATTACAAAAAAGTGGATTTCTTTCATACTCAACTTCAATTTGAATGTCGTCCGTTGAAGTGGAAAGGGTTACCTTATCAATCAGGGTGGAGCTAAGATCAGTCTCAACTAACATTTTAGAGAAATGTCCACACCGAAAATTCTCAGTCTCCTTGTAAAGTAGTATAGGATTCCCAATTTCCATGCAAATATCACGCAAAATATTTGGGTGCCAAAGAACCCAATTAAGACCATTAAGATAAACCCATACCTGGGAAAAGCATTCCTTGCACGCCAAGCATTGAAATCCAAAGAATATTCATGAAGATGAAGCCATATAGTCTTCAAGGAAATAGATCTGGTGCTCCATGCACAAATTTTAGCAGCATCTGAAGGAAAAAAGCAATGAATGAAACCACGTCCAGGAGATACACACCTCCAGTCAGAGAAACCCCAAAAACAAGAAATAATTCGGACCAAATCATCGAAACTCCAGGATTTCTGACCCTTTGGTAAAACAAGACGTGCAATCAAAGAAGTTTTCCCGATGGCAATAATTTTATAAAAAACATCAGGATTTGCGTCAACATGTACTGAAGGCCCCTTTTGAAGAATTCGTCCAGAGGAAGAGTTAGTATATGATGAAAATGCAGGATTCAAAGCATCATCTGGATATATCCTCTGGGAAGCAGGAAAAGAAAAACCAGAAGACATTTCAGCAGTCAATTTATCATATCCATCACAAACACAGAAGCTCAAACCCTTCTTGAGCGGCAATCTTGGATTGGACACAGCAACCCGACCCCGCAATCCTGCATCGCCCAAAAAACCATGACCAGCATCCAGATATTGAGGCGCGAGAACATCACATGCAACCCCATGGGCAGCATCACGACCCCTCAAGCCACCTTTATCCATCCGACCATAGACATCCCGGGTCCGTGAAGATCCGTCAACCGAGGGAACGCAATCCCCGCGACTCAGTTCACCTTCACATCGGGCGACAGACCGAACATCACCATCCTGAGACATCAGCAGACTCACCGCAGAATCATCCCCAAGCCTCCACAGACCTTCATTCCTGATGGGACCTATGCCTCCAGCCACAAGCACGACGCGGAGAAAGTGTGGAACTGACATAGAAAACTCTAATCTCTGTCGCCATCCTCACGGCGGTCCTGCGCACCCCGACCCATTTTCTTTCATAAATATGTTTTATTTTAGTCTCACATTGATTTATTATGAATTTAGTATTCCATTGAAAATAATTCTATTCAAAATTAGGTTCTAATTAATTGTTTTTTATGTTAATAATCATATCATAATATGTGTAAAAGGATTGGTCCACTATACATTTCTGGGTTATCATTATTCATCAACAGTTTAGAATCTCTGCTTTGTTTAAATTAATTTGGAATCCTTATAGGTGTAATCCCCAAACAAATAATAAATTAATATTGAGTAAAATAATATTATTTGAAATAATTATGCACATTTTTCCTAGATAATACTCTTGTTTCCAAATAAATAGGAATCATCTTAGGATTAATACTTGACCAAAAAATTAATTACCATTGAGTGATGATAGTCCTCATGGTAATCTTTATTCACCTTGAGTAGAGATACTCCACTTGGATTTCAAAACCCATGAATTGTATTTATCTTAATTATTGAACAAATGTTCAATTATTATTATGTTATGACCATCCTCATTGTTATCACTCTTTATCATGATTCAAGAACTCCTCTTGGTTTAAAATATATAGGAATCCTCTTAAGTATATACCCCCAAAGAAATATATAATTGCCACTCTGTTGAGGTACTCATCATAATTATCATTATTCAACATATGTAAAGATAATAATCTTGGTTTAAAACACATAGGGATCCCTCAAGGTATAATCCTTGTAAAAATATTCAATTAACATTGAGTTTATAATCTCTTTAGGGTTATTATTATTCAGAATTGGATTAGATACTCTTAATTGTTTTAAGTACATTTAAATCATCCAAGGTATAATCAATGCTAAAATATACAATTACCATTGTCTTAAGATAGTCCCCAAGGATATCATTATTCACCGTGATACAAGATAATAAAATTGGTTTTAAGAAAATGGAAATCTGGTTTGGTTTAATCCTTGACCAAATCATTTATTACCACTAAGCTGATATACTCATCATTATCATCATCATTATACTTGTGTGGAGATAACTATATTGGTTCCAGATACCTAAGAATACACCTAGGTGTATGCCCCAATAAATAAACTCACATGACCCACCTACAATGCTATGTTTCAAAGGTAATCTCATGTGTAATACCATCCTTATGTCTCCCCATGAATTGAACATGTATCTCATTAGGGAAACCTAAATGGGTAATCCATCCTTTTAAAATCTAATGATATTCTCTCATGTAATCTGATAGATCTTCTACAATATCATAATTCCTAAAATGATAATGACTAGATTGAGATTATAGTTATAGAAGTATCATCCCATTAGTGTGGTGAACAAGCCTTTATTTTTGGTATCCTTTTGTGGTGTAGTACCCAAAAATGTAGTCGAACTATATGGGATTTGATTCTTTCTCTCACAAGATATATAGGACTCCTCGATGTGGTTCAATCCCAACATAAAAACAAAAACAACATCCCTGGGTGATAATAAACTTTTGATACCCTAGCACGTATGCTCTAAACTAGTGCATTATAAACTAACAAGAGAATGATGGGGAACCTCTAATACATAGAGATATTCACATAAAACAAACGGTCTTCATCATATCATTAGAAAACATGAAGCTATACCTATATTTGTATTTTATAATTATTCATTAATACATATTAAATCTAAAATAAAGTCCCATATAATGAAATAATCCCCTATAAAATGTATTGGTGGGCATACCCTTCCATCCTCTAGAACAACAAATTTTCTATGCTGATGATGGATATATTATAGTGACTTCCTGGCCTTGTAATATAGGACATCAATGACTCAAAATATTTTTGGGTGTCTAATAAATTGAAATTTTAATCATAAATTGTATTCTTGGAATATTGTTAATTATTTATAAAATCCATTGAAAAGAATTTTTAGAATTTGGAAACAGTTTTTGAATTATTTCAATTCCCCAAATATATTATTAATTAGGAATAATTTCTATTTTTGTTTTCCAAGGGATTTTTTCTTGGTCATATGGTATTGATGGTGGGGATAAATTTATATAATGATAAGATTGATATTATCCAAAATCTTCACCATTATATTGTTTCAGTATTGGAATATTCTTAAAGAAACTCAACTTTTATTGGATTTTTTTTAACAAATTTGATAAATAATGTGACTCTTATGCACTATATTGGATAAAGATACATGATTTTACATTTATAAAATTATTTTACATCATTAAAACTAGTAAAAGAAAAATTGACATATTATCTCTTCATTAATGAACCTATTGGAAGCCTACCATTGAGTTAATTAGTGATACTAGTGACTTACTATTTGGGTTATTTTGGGGTAATGGAAAGTTAAATAATATATGTGGCATATTATGATATTATAGTGTTAGATGAAACATGAAATAATTAAACCACAGTTGAGAATGATTATTTAGAATTTAGTTCCCATATAAAATTTTATCGAGTACTGAATTAGACACAAATGCTATGTTTTTTGTTGACCATGAAACCCTAAAATACTTACTAATATTGAATGATAAGAAAAATATTATGATTATGTGTATAAATATCTCATAGGAAATTAATATATAAATTATCCAGATGAAATGAGTTCAAATTTTAGTGGATGTCTATATGTCTGGGTTATTCGACACTTTAAATTATGACCCTCGAGTGATAACTTACTTATTCATAGATAACAAATTGAATTTTATTATAGTTATGAAAAATTCATGTTATGTTGATCCGGTATTATTGTTCTATAATTTTTATCCACAAGAATATATTAAATAATTATATAAATTAATTGATCTATGAAATTAATTACTACTTTTGTGGATGTAATGTTGTTTTTTAGGTGGAAAAAAAATGGAATCATTAAGAGGCATGTCCCCAAGGGTGAGACATTATGCATTATTGAAGGAAAACACTTTTACCGAAGGTTATGACACAATATTAGGGAGATATAAATATGTAAAGTAATTTAAGATAGTTTTGATGTTGGTATACTCTTTAAACGTGAATGGAGTGTAGCTGTGGGTTCTGAATAATGAAAACATTATAAGAAATATGGGTAGAATATTCTAAATTATTCAAAATGGAATTCTTAAAGAAATTTTTTTTTGGACTGTGTGGGATATCTTTTATGGAGAAAATAATATATTCTCAAAGGAAGGAGTATAACATAATGGTTATTGACTATATTTCCCAATGGTATGAGGTTGTGTCACATAATTATTATAAAATTAATTGTTTTTTAAAATTCATTAAAAGTAATAACGTATTTATGATTTTGGGTTCCCAATTAATTCATTATATAAAATTGAATCTACGTGATGAAAATAATGTTCAAATACATAATGAATAAATATTAGGGTATGAAAAAATTCGAACACAATATAACCTTATGTCTAGTGGTCTTATTGAAGATTCAATGATGTTGGATTCATAAATTTTTGTAAAATAGGTTTTTAGATGAAGGTATATTTTTTCATGTATGTTGGATGGTGATTTGTTTGACTATAATACTTATTATAAAAACCCAATAAAAACATATTCATATATTCTACTCTTTAGAAAATTCATCCATTTTTCTATAGATCTACAACATATGTCTTATTTTTCTCTTAAATGATTGTATTTTGACATCACATTTTCTTATTAGGGAAGATTGTCAAATATTTCTAAGAATGATGAAAATAAAAAGAAAATCCATTTAAAATTATATGATACAGAAGGAAAAAAAATTATGTTCATGAAAATTTAATTTACATTAGATATTTTAATGAAAGGAGGAGGGTTCTTATTTTTATTTCGATACATTGGATATTTACTCAGAAACACAAATCCATGTGGTATGGAATATTATATAAGAAGCGATTATATATTATTGAAGATGTGGGGAATGTAGGAGAAGAATTTAAAAAATTTTATTTAATGGAAATTAAATATGTAATATTATTAAGGAATTATAGGGGGTGTGATACTATATTCCTTCATGAAAAATGAAACATACATAGACTATAACTGCTGACATTAACAATCATTTCTCATGGGAGTCAACCCATGTGAATCATTTTACATTTCTTAAGAATTGAAAAATTTACTAACTTTATTATTATTAATAATATCAATCTCATTGATTTTATTATTGTTTTAACCTACCATTATGCTCTACATGAATAATATTTAATATATTTATTCGAAAATGAGTCTTATACTAAAGAAACCTGAACTATACATTAATTTAATTTAAAATATATATTCCTAATTACGAATTTAATATATAAGACTTTTTATTAATTTTTTGATACATTTTTGGAACTGAAATAAGATTAAATATGAGGGTTATACTTTTAGTTTTGGGAAGAGTTCCTTTAGATAAGTATAAAATAATAAATAATTTCTAATCATAAAAGTTGTTTCATTTAATATATCCAATATTATTGATAATTGAAACATTAGAATATTGATATAAATTTTATATATTATACACAATATATTAATTTAATCATTAGTGGTGGGAGGGTTCTTAATTTCATTTAAGTTGATTAATGTTAAAATCTGTTTTAATATTTTATCACATGATAGTTCCAAAAATATGCTTGATATTTTAAAGATCTGTTTTGAAAACAAATGACACAACTCAAAAAAATCATATAGATTCATATTTTCATATATTATTTATGTATGGGATCAATTTATTATATGTATTGAACTATATAATCAATAAACAAATTCCCACTTGTTGATACAATTTAATATCTTTTTATTCTAAAATTATCGAATTTGATGATTAATTATTGATCCATGAAAATAAATTTTAAAGATTAAATTATTTCATGATTTTATATATAAAATCATGTTTCTATTTTGAAATTCATTATATACAAACCATCAAATTTTTTACTTGTTCTAAATTCTACTACATGGATTTTGTAGAAATGTTTCTTATATTAAAACACATTATAACCCATTATAAATTAATCCATTAAGTATTTAATTTTATGGAATTGTATGAACCTTTACTATTTAATTGTTCTTCATTACAATGGATTCAATATTTTTGATAATCTATTGTTTTATGTATGAAGGATTGGTCTAATAAATTTATCAACTATATGTTATTTTCTTATCTTCAAAGGACCCTCACATTTTATTTTTAAATTGATTTCTTGTAAAAGTTAATTATTATTATATGTGCTAATAAATTTTTAATAATTTTGGAGTCTAATTTCCCTCATTATATTTTTGAGAATTTCTAATCTAAAATTGACTCATTATTGATAAATCAATTACACTGTCATCCTTAAATATTAATTACGATAAAAATGGAGGTAAAATTAACAATAATAATTTTTAACTTATTTGATTTGATTTTAAACTAATAATATTTGTATTTACATGGGATATGAAATGGAATCATGGTCATTTTAAATTTTTTAATAATTAATAATAAATTTCTCAATGAGTTAGTTTTATTATTATAATTATTAAAAGAAATCATCCACAAATGATCTGTAATATTTACATGTACTTGTTATTATATTCAAGTTAATATTTATAAAAATATGTGAAAAGTTGTTCATAAAAATAAAAAGATGTTTTTGTTTAAATATATTGAAAATATTTTTAATTTAATAACATTTGTTGATGGAAATTTTTGTTTTGAAAAATCAAATCATTTTTTTCAAGAAAAATCATAAATTATATACATGAAAAATTTAATGGGAGGAATACATACTTCATAATTACTTAATTAGTATAAATACTACTATTTCATTTTTAATATGAATTTACTTTCAATAAATTTGATAAATTGGTTTCTTTTGGACATAGTAATATTTTACCATGTTGGAATTTGATTTGGATTTAATTTGAAACATCATATACACAAATCCAGTCTAAAAATATTATATTTTAGAAACTAAGAATAGATTATTTGAATATATTTTATATTCTAATCCTTTCAAAATGAATATATAATTCTTTGTGAAGTTGTATGAAAATTATTTATTTTGATGTTGAAATTATTAAATTATATTTCATGGCATTTAAAATTATTTTAATATCAATGTCGTTTCATAATTTTAATTGAGTGCTGATTATTTTTTATTTTCAAAGGGGTTTTATAAAATTTTATGGATTTATTAATTAATTGATCTATGTGTAAATTTTTAATATAATTTGATAGAACATATCTTTGTACATATTTTTGAAATATTTTGTTTTTGTGTTATGATTTTCATTTGTTTTTCAGTTTGATGTGATAAAATGTTTACTAAATGTCTAATTGTACATGTTTACGGCTTGTGTGTTAATGTATAATCAAAATTATAATGTATTAATGAGGTTGGATTATTGCATAAGACTTATGATAGGTTATAAAATCATTTTTAGACTATGTAATTATCATACCAATACCAATATAATTGTATCAACGCTGCTCCAGAACCGACGTAAAAATGTCTGTGTGGAATGATATCACATAAGAGTCCCCGCATCTTATATAGTATTTGTAAATATAGTTAACACTTGATATGTTAATACCAACCAACAATTCTAAAGTATGCAAATACCAACTCTTGTTAGGGTAAAAAATACCTTAACAAAGTCTATATCAACATATTCCACATTTCAAAATCCATTTATTTTTAATCCCAAATTTCATGATCTACATAATTTATGTACCTAGGATCATATAAAGATGATCACTGATTATATGAGGCTAAAAATTATTATTATTCAATTAGAACAGCTTTTTTAAATTATATCCAGAAAAGAGAAGATTTTTTGTCCTTGTCATGGAAAAAAATTAAAATAATTTTATAATTTTTTAGGAACACAGAACTTGATGAATAATGAATTCACTTGTGTTGGAATTTTCATTTACATTGATAAGTTTGAACTAACTAATGAATAAGATCAACTATTACTTTCACCATGTAGTGACATGTAGTTCATGCTTGATATACTGTTTAAGAGATACAGAGTTGTGAATCAGTTCAAGACTTCATTAAATTGGCATATTTATTTGAATTCAAAATATTAATTCATCATCAAACTCTCAAATCACCAATATGAAATTTTTTATCATGTTGGTATCAGAAAAAAAATTGGCTAACACATGGAGATAGATATTGGAGCTCCACAATAAATAACACTAATCTATTACCCTTCCACATATTATTTTACTTATATGATATGAATTTATTTTAAATATTATGGAAATTATTATAAGACAATATAATTGGGGGGAAATAATATTATGTACCATTCAGTCAAATCATCATCCTTAATCAACTATTTAAACTATGTCTATGCTCATTTCAGGTTACAATACACTAATAAATCACTAATAACTTCATGTAAACATGAATGATTATTTTCTAAAAAATATTTTCATTTGTTATTGAATTTAATTACTCAAAATCCTTTCACAACATGGACTATATTGTATTGAGTAGAACAAAAAATTGTGTGCTAATATTATTTTGGTGGCATCAATTAAACCATTTCTACTCATTGTGGGAGATCAATATTAATGAATTACTATTACAACCCAATTAGATGAAAATTCATTCAATATTAGGCTTAATAAAGATTTCAGGAAATTTGTTACAAAAAATTTCATAATACATAAGTGTGATGGAATTTCATTCTAATGGAAAGAAATCAATGTTTTCATAAACTCCCAGTTTAGTGGTTATATTTTAATGTCCATTTTTCAATTCATCAATTTAATATATCTTCTTTATCTATATATATTTTTTATAATATATTTATATTTGTAATTATCAATGTGATGTTTTGAAATCTTCTTATTGTTTTTCATTTTATTTTCTTGATTTATGTTTTTTTCTTTTCTTATCACACATACCTTCTTTATTGGTGTAAAATTATTATTCTTTGAACTTAATTTCTGTTGGAAATAAATAAATAAATAAAATTTTAATACCATTGATAAACTATCATGATATATTTTGGTAATGAATAATTAAATACATCCATCCTACAGGTATTAATTTGATGATAACATGATTGAAGTTATTGTTTTCTAAATAATTTTGAGAAATGTTGATAATGGTTATTCAATTAACGTATTCATTTTTTTTATAATAATTATAAAAATTTGATTATATTAGTATGGTTGTAATTAACATGGAGATTGATGAATAATATGATAAAATAAATATCATGGCTAATTTAATCACCACATTAATTGATTTCATAATTTAGAAAACACATTATGATTTTATTGATTAATGTTTTACTAAGAATGAAAAATTTAGAACATGGGATAGATGTATGGGGATGGTAATTAGAAGAGTTTGATCAATTTATTATGGTTTAAGGGTGAGTATATTATGGGTGGAGAAATGGTTCTTATATAGGTGAAAAAAGGTGGAATTTTTGGAAATATTTAATTATAAATACAAACAATTGATGTTATATTGAAGGAATGTGGATCAAAAATAATAATTAGAGGGTAAAACATAATATTTGGTGAATTAGTCTCTCATACACCAATTTAAGGATGGGTTTTTATAATATTTTTATTATTTATCTCTTAGTGAATCATTTTTATTGTATTTTATACATTATTATGGTGACTAATTTGTAGCTTCATAACAAATTTTTTTGACCAAAATGAAAATGAAAATATTAATTTATTTGGACATGTTGATTTAAAATATGTAACCAATTTTAAATGATTGAATTTATATAATTTAAAGAAATTATATTTAATAATATAACACATAAAATGGAAGATAAATATTTATAAAAATATATTCTTTAAGCAGACATAGATTTTTTTTGGTTTGTTATAAAGATAACGAAAAGAAAGTGGAAATGTTTTTTTTCTAATTTATATTATTATTATATTTAATTAAATTTATTAATGAAAAGGGATTAAATTAGTTCATTATATTTTTATTGAAAAAAAAATTTTAAAAAATTAATTATTTTAATCACTAAATGATTTTAGTGTTGGGTTTCAAAATTAAATAGTTAGTTAAAAGAAATTAGTAGGAAATCTCATATCAAATACGCCCATTAAAAATAAAAATCTATTTAATTAAAAATAATAATAATTTCAAGTTTCTATTATCCAAACATGAACATACAAGACCACTTAAGACCGCTAAATAATATATAAGTGTAAGATAATTAACGGTATCCATTTATAGTAGTGATTCCGTTAGAATGGATCACAATGTCATTTCCATTAGCTCAAACTCTTACTTTATATGACGTATCTCAAAGTAGATATGTTTAATCTCTATATGGACTTATTCAATGAATAATCATAATGATACTACATCACTTACAAGATTTAAAAAATGAGCCTTGTAAGGAAGAATTTTACAACATGATGCCATTAATATTACTCTATGCATAGATTAATCTATGAAGATACATATAATTATACCCTAAAATTTAACAACTATATTTAATATCCAAAAAAATATATTATTAACAAATCACTGTTAAATTAATTCAATGTTATGTATGATACAAGGGATAAAATAGAGAATTTACGTATAGAAGAACACTTTAAATGTATTAGGGTGTTAAGTAACAAATTTTAATTCCTACTATTTTCAATAAATACATAATTTAAAGTCAAATTAGTAATACTAAATGTATTTTTAATTTAACTCAAGAATGTTATTTCAAAATAAACATCATAAAATTTTGAAAATAAAAAAAAAATCATTATTTCAATGTACCCTATAACTCATTAAAACCAAAAAATGTGTTATTTACCCTCTCATAAACATGTAAATAGTAAAATGGTTGAAGGAATATAATAACAAACACTAGGATATAAGAGAGTTTTATGTTAATGAAGAAAAATGGGGAAAATGACTAGAAAGGAGAAACCCCAATTAATGGCCTTGAGGGGTCGACTTTGAGAAGTGGCCTGACCTCAACCCTTTTAAAATATTTATAAAATTAAACAAAAGAACTAATTTTTGGAAATATAAATTATTATATGTTTTTAAAAGTAAAAACCATGTGATCAAGTCATCTGTATCTATTTTGAATTTATACACTGGTGGTTGAGCTGTTTATTCCATCTAAAGAATTTTTTTGTGGGATGTTACATTTATATTAAAAAAAATGTGTGCTGTTGAAGTAAAAGTAATTTAGTATCATTTTACACACCAAAAACATCTATAGTTTATATATAAGAAAAGTAAAATAGTTCCAATATATTGTAAAAATAGAGAGTTTTTTGAGGCATGAGCTCCAGCCTGAGAAGTCATGTATGTACAAAATGTTTTCATCATATCCTTATGAATTAAAAATAGTTTACATTCCATTTATGAATAAAAACTAATATTAATTTTGTATTACTCTATAAATACCAAATATTATATAGAAATAAATTAAGGAAACATTTGAATCATATAAAAACACATATGAAGTAAATACTATATTTTATAATCATTAAAACACCAAAAAAATAAAAGGCAATGTTATGGTGTATAACCCCCCACTCCCAGATATTTTATTTCCCCCACATAAAATATTGACATTAAATAAAAATAAATCAATATTATAAAAAATCGAAAAAATAAATTAATTTTACATATAGACATAAAATGGAAATTGATAATTCTAAAGTAGAGAACATTGTTAATTGAATTCTTCCCATAGTTTGTCATGTGTAAATCTATTTTTGACCCTTATACTCCATCCTTATGATTTTTTAATCTTCAATTACCTATCCAATTTATGATCTTACAAACATGAAAATATGTCCAATAATCACACAAGATCAATTAATTTTATAAACAATCTCATGTATACACACTCTATTTTTATCCATGAAAGTAATATAGATCACTACACTAAAATAAAATAAAAAACCATTAAGACATCTCATATGATTTAAATGATTCTACGTCTATGGGTGATTTGGTAAGGATGTAAAATGTACACTCATTGTCATGATTTATGATGATATTTTTTAAATATAATCCATGATATTCAAGAATGTTCCTTGAATTATACTCCCCATATCTGAATTCAATTCAAATAAATTAATATACAATAACTCATCATCATCCGCAATGGTTTTATAAATACATTTTTAGATATAATGAAATAACTTGTTCATATTTACATATTCTTTATTATAGTTATGAATCCAAAAGTAAAAACCAATTAATGTTTTTAATCTGTTCTCCCAAAATAAACAATAGATAATCCCCCCAAAATGAATTCATGGTACTATCACAGAATGTTACCAGGAATCAAAATGTACCATCCATATAGATGAAATGAATTATCATATAGTTATAACAAATAAAAATTATATGAATTATTATTTTCTTACTAATGTGGATACATGTTAAAGAAAATAATAGTCTTTATATTATTTACAAAATATCAAACATATAGACGATTTTATGATCAAATATGATAGATAATAATAAATTAACAACCTCAATCATTTTAAGGATGATTAAAATATTAATAAATTGGTAATAAATCATTACAGGATTTATTATAAATATATATCGGTAAAACCTCATGATAAAAAGTGTACATATTGAATATAATAATAAAATTTAAGTTCCTCATGTGAATAATAAAAAATATATTTTCTAGTTAAGTCATGGAATGAATAAAAATAACACTTATACTAAATAAAAATTTTGATGAATTGAAATCATGAATTAAAATCATAAAAAATATAAGTAATTATTAAATTTCAATAAGCCTGAATACATATAAGATTACCTAAACTTTATTATTATTTTCAATCATGATTAATAAAATGACTCCAACATGTGAAAATAGTTTTTCTAATTATTTTTTTGTCTGAGGTCAAACAGGTTTCCAAAATATATTTACGATCTAAAGAAAACTCCTCCATAATTAATGTAAACATTATCCATAAAGTTAATCCATGTTATGGTTGATGAATGTGGTTTTATGGGACTATAATATGTAATCTAGGATGAAACTAAATTATCAAATATATCAAATGGGTTTTAAAAAATAATTAACCTTTAGTTAAGGATATTTAAAAATTCCATGAAATGTTATCATGATGGTTTCCAAAACGTTGTTCAAGGAATTATATGTGTGTGGAAACAAATTAGAAAACATATATATATATATTGATGAAAAAGTATATAATTTTTTAATAAATCCTAAATAAACTAGAATAAATAAATAAATATAAATAGAAATAAATTTGTGTCCCATTAATTTGGTTCCTTGATTAAATTCATTTTCTATAACTATTAGATCATGAAAATGAGACAATATTTATGTGGAATCCATTATTTGGTGTAAGTGGTTTACTTTTAGTCCTAATTCGGGATTTCTGGAAGAACCAAATCCCAATATACACCTAATAATTCGTGATAGTGAATTTTTACTTCATCAATAGGTGAAAATTACTTTCATTAATCATATGATTGAACTAGGCCTAACAGAGATACTAATGTAGACGAACAGAATTTACCTAGAATATGAAAATGAAGGCCCATTCTTACCAAAATGTTAATAATATATCCTTTAATATGATCCATTAAATAATAAATAAAATCCATACAAATGATGAGAAATTAATGAGATATGATTATGGGTGATGGTGGGGTTTTGTGGGGATTATATATTGGAGGATATATAGTGGGAATTTGGTGCGTGGAAGTTGATAATGGTGTAGAGGAGTGTGTGGATGGAGGAGGAGTTGGGGTTGTATGTAGTGTGGGTCGCAATACCTGATCTGCAACATTATAATGACCTATAAACTTCACATAAAAATATAACAAATTACCATATGAATACTCAATAAATAAAAATATGATCCATTATAAACCTGTATAAGATTTGTTTTTTTTGGAGACTAGATACATAATTCACATATTTCATGAAATATATTAACCATATTTCATTAAAATTTTATCACAAAGAAAACCTCTTAATCAATTCCTACCAAATACAATTATTCATAAACTAGGGGAAGGATACTCAGGAAATGGTGATATTATACATTCAGTATGGGTATGTCTGATGATATCAATGGATGATCAATTGTGGTAATAATATAAGCATAAATTTATGATATCATTATCTTCAAATAAATAGGTAATGCCCAATAATTCATAGATCATATGAATATGTCATGGAATTTATATTTTTTATAATGACATACTCTATTCTTATGAATTTGGAATCATGACTAATAAATCAAGAAACATGATAGAATAACATAAACACAACAATTTTTTAAAAAATCATTAGTCTATGAAATTTTTAACATGTATAAATAGAAATATGTTCACGCATTAAGTTGAGTACATGAAATCACATCCTAACATAAACTCAAAGACATTAAACTAGGACCAAAAATAATATGGTGGTCGTTATTCCAGGTTCATGCATAATCTTTTTTACATGAAACAAATAACACAAATAATATTATGATCATTAAAGTAATTTCATATATATAATAATTAATATATTAGTTATCCATTCCTAACCACATGATTTGAAGGAATTATAATTCCAGTCTAACCTATCACCTAATTATTATCTATTCACATGAGTTCAACAGTATCTTAAAATATTCTCTATGGAAATGAAATGAGTTTCATGAACATATCATTATAATATTCATAAATATTGTTAATTATTATTAAGGATTGTATCCTTAGAACATATTACTAATAAATAATTATTATTATCAAATGATACCATTCTACATGAAAAAATATTTTAAAATATCACTGTAGTATTTTAATGTTTAAAACACTCTTTTCATGATTAAATGACTTATCAATAATATAAATATTTTGAAAACAAAGAAAAAATGTACCTAAAAAGAACTATATTTTTTTTAAAATAATGACCAAATCATTCAATGGTTAAGAAAACATGAAATTTAGTTCATGCAGAAACAATTATTGCAATTAAAATGTTCATACTTTTGATAGAATTTACTATTTTCCAAAAAAAATCAATAATATTGTATTCTATTTTTTAAGGAAAATTAATGAATTGGTAAAAATGTCACTATAAAAATAATTTAATCCAACTAATAAATATTATTTAACCATTTTAGCAATCATAGATTTGAAATAAAATGTTTTTCCAAATGAAAGGGAGAATATAATAGTGAATTTTTTAAATAATTATTTGAACAATTTTTATGAACAAAGAATGAAAATGGTTATAAAACATAAACAATATTGAATTAAATTTTGCATAACAAATATTAATCAGTTTTATCAGATAATAATTATATAACTTCTATAATTTAAAAACTCAATAATAAAAAATCCTGATTGAAATGGGATTAAAATATAAATCTCTTACCACATTGGTAATATTTTAATCATAACCCACATGAAAGAATAACATCAAATAAATATTTAAATACCATTAACTAAACATTTATCATAATATAAGAAGCATGTAAATCATTATATTAAACCCATAAAATAAGATATGTTTGTAACATTACATATATCCCTTAGAAGATGAATTGGGATGCTTATCTTTTAATGATTTAGTAAATTAGAATTAAAGTCAAAGATAAGATAAAACCTTTTATGCATTTTAAAATCAATAAAAATTACATTATTATTATAAATATCAAATTAATTGGTATTATATTAACCAAATTATTGAATTAAGAGGTTAATATTTCATAAGTCTCATAGAAATAAATGTGATACCAGAATCCCATTTTTCATATATTATATTGTTTTATAAAAAATATAACACATTGATTAAAACAATTATTTATAATAAATTTATTATAAAATAACAATATAATATAAATTATTTAAATTATTTACATATAACATATTATCCCCTCTATATTAATAATCTTTAATTTAAATCATTATTTTGGGGAATAATTGCTTCACATTTTATAAAAGTTTTTATTTCTTAGTCACAATCCATCTAATTCAATCATAAATCCATCAATAAATTTTTTTTATTTTATGAGTATAAAATTTTATCATTATATAAAATTTTATAAAAATTCATATAAAGAAGTGATGAAAAAAGAATTACTTCACTTCATGGAATTGATAGTCTATAGGTAGGCATGAGTCGTGTTCTATTTTTAAATGGTTGGGATGAATGAATTTTAAGTGATAATTCATGATTATGAAATAATTAATCAATAATAAATAACATAAATATTAGTTAAATTTATTATAAGTACCATAAATTGTAAGAGAAAACAAAAAATTATTCAAACCACTTTGTGGAGGTTATTGTTCACACATACAAATAACCAACGTTGTCATTTTTCAATAGATGTATTGAAAATAAGTTTGATATGATATTATAATTATATAAGTATATTTACGTCATCAATATCATATAATAAAATTAAATCCCTAATAATTATGATCCATGAATAACGGTGATGGACAATGAATCATGTCACTACTTAGCGGTCGTATTCAATTTACCATATGATTAGAATGTGGAAGTATTCCTTTTATACGTGATTAAAATATATTCCTAGAATAATGATTATAATGGATTAGTATTTTTATTATACATACATTTTATTTAGTCGATGTATAATATGAAAAAAAATTGATGGTAGTCAGTAAAGTGTTATAAATCATTCTAGAGAAAACAATTTTCGATGACATATTATTCCATGAAACGATGGTCTATTTGAATGAAAATAATATCTACGATATTTTAATAGAATATATATAGGTATGTGGTTGATAATTAATAATATATAATTACCATGAACTTTGTATAAGGGAGGAGCAAAGATATCCTTTTATAAGGGAGGGAGAGGATACACATGGAATTACATAAAATATTATATGATAAAAAAAACATAATGATTTCATATGGAACCAAGGATATTTTTTTTGAATATAAGATGTGATATGAGTGATTTAAACTCAAATAAGTCCAATTGGAAACGTTTTGTATATTTTTTCTCTATGAACTAGTTAAAAGCACTTTAAAATTATTTTAAAGTTAACTATGATAACATAACATTGTACTACAATCACATAAATATATGGAAAAAAATATGTGGTCTTCCAACCAAATTTCGATATTACAATTATTAATTTGGAATATATTTAATAAATATTAAATATAAATAATTTTAATAATTTTAATTTAATTCAATAACACAAAACATAGGAAAATAATGTTTTTGGTAAATACCTAATTTAAGATTAAAATAATTTCACACTGAAATCCTATAATAATTTTTTTGAAATGAATATATATATTTTAAAAAATTATGTTTCTAAAAACTCAGTGGAATTATAAAATGAATCGAATCTTCCAACCATGAAATTAAAGGTATATAATCAAAAATAGTTTTTAATTTTAATATAATATAACTTATAATTCAGAAATCTCATTTTTTACCAAATTCAATGTAATGAATTAAAATAAATTACTTAACACTTTAATAATTTACTTTGTCAAACTTTACTCATAAATATGATAAATTGTATGTTATAATGAAGACATCATTTTTTGAAACAAGGTTATAACATAGTTTAAAATCTTTTACTGAGATAAAAAAACACAACAATGGATAGTATTAATAGTGATTTTAAACTATGTTAACCAATTACATTATTGTTATTAAAAATATTAAATCCATTTTATAATAGTCAATTAACATGTGTGGAATAATTTATTTTATTCTTAAACAATAAAAATTTAATGAAAATCGATTTTCTGGAAAATTGACTTCAAAAGTATAAATTGTATTTACACAAAAACAAATAATAATATTTATTTTAATGATATTAACTATATTATTAATAATATACATTATCCAAATAAATTAAACCATTTTAAAAAAATACACTTTTTAAATCCATGATATTTAAATACCATTTGGAATAAAAAAATTCTTTTTAAGTATTCAATGAAAAATTAATCTATATAAAAAAAATACAAAATTCAATTCAGAGTAAATTTTTATATGAATATTAAAAAAAGGTTATCTTTTTTATGAAATAATAAATTGACAAGTTTTAGAAATTTATTATATGTCTACATAATACAATATAAGAACTATTTTAAAAAAATCATCTTCAAATAATGAAATTGTTTTTCTAAAAATAGTAGAGAGTTTATTTATTATTAATTAATCAACACATTTAATTAGAGAAAAAATATAATTATATATTTTGTAATGTAGTGTACACTATTCATACCTATCAAACTAATGGTTATGTTATGACTATATTGTATAAATAATTAAACTTATATTATTGTTCATTTAAACTCATTTATAAATGAGAGGAATGATATCAAAGAATACAATTTCTTTAAAAATAAATATATCATACAAATGGTTATGTAAATAGACCAAAGTAAAAAAATTCCATCATTATAATATTATCTTTTTCACCAATGGTTCAATATTTTAACTCAACTTGGTTAGAATCCAAAATATTATAAACGGAAAATAAAAAATTATTTAAAAAATTGGTATTATAAAATATAATGGTTACCTAAAATGACATAGAGTGTTGATCCTAGATAAGAAGAATATTGAAAAAATGTTAAAATATATACATAGATGATATAATTAGATTCTGATGAGTAATAGAGAGTAATATTCAACATGGTCCCAATAAAGATAATGGCCACAAAACCAAGAAAGCATGAGGATTTAAAACCAATCAACACATTTTGAATGAAGGTAAAGGCGATAAATATTTATTTCATGATATTTTTACAAATGAAGGGGAATTATTCTACTATTATTAATGAGTATATGCGAATATATTTAAACATGGTCTATTTCCAGTTCATAATCATTATTTCATCCAATGGTTGGGATGCGATATATTTCCACTTCTATGAAATTAATATTCAAGATATGTTTATCTAGTTATAATAACTACAATTCAATTACAATGGATCAGAATATTTATAAAAGAACAAAAAGTCATTCCTTCTCTCTCTAAATATGTTCCAAAACCAAATGGGTAAATAAATGTTGTAATATAAGGATAAATTTAATACATTAATATATAAAACATAAATAGTCACACCAAATGATCAATATAATCAATTACATATAAAATTATCCACAAAATACTATAAAATACATATCATTAAATTAAAAACCAAAAATTCTAAAAGATTTGATCAGATAATTTTTTTAGAGATCGATTTTAACATTTAACATAAAAAACATGAAGTATATCTAAATTTCACATATGAAACATTTGAATATCATGATCATATGTTCTATTAATGAATATTAATTTATGTAAATCAACAATACGTGATAATTAAAACATAAATGATTCAAATTTGAACTCTACAAAAAATAACAAATTTAATTTATCAATATCAATAATCTTTTTATACCATATAAATATTATTATCTCAATGAAAAACACATGTTAAGGAGTCTCATTACATGAATTATTATTTCTAATAAAATATCCCCTTTACACTAAATAACTTTTTAGGTTATCATTTCCATTCCACATATTCCTTTCACTCCTTAAAAAACATCTACCAAAAAAGTCATAGATGGTTCATTATTATTATAAATAGAAAATAATTTATAAATATACTTCTAAAATATAATTATAGAATCTCCAAACATAAATATATCATATTTTTCAATTCCTTATTAATCTTTTATCTTGGATTTGTCATCTTATTCCTTAGTATCCCCATACTTTTATATATAATTCATACTATCTTCATCATCAAAATTTAAAACCATTAATCATGAATCCTTATTGATCATCATCTCAAGAATTCCCACCAGGGAATTGATTCCATATAATATAAGTTTAAAACCTATAATACCATCAAGAATGCATTATTTATCATCCTTTTCATTAACTATAAAATTTATTTTTCCTAATAAATTAATTTCAATATACCCTTCATTTATAATCCCATAATATATTCATGATCTATTAATAGAATTCCAAATGTACTTCATATGCCATTCTCAATACATGTTAAGATAAATCATACTTACCATATGGGATTCACGAAAAAAATTCTCTTAGATGTTTATCATGAAACTCTATATTATTTAGGACATTTATCATACTTAAGGATAGTTGGATAGGAAGGTATAATAGCAATTACGTTCCACCCCCTCTCATTCAGCTGATTATGTGGGAAATTATTGTATAATGTTTCTCATGTTGTGATAAAATAGTTCCATTTGGTCGTATCCATTTAATAAAACAAAAAACATACATTAAGAAAAAACAAATATATTGGTAAATAATATAAATAATAAAATAATTTACATGATATTTAAATAATGAAAATTTCTTTTCAATTTATGAAACCTTTATAAAACCATAGGTCATCCATGTTCATTATCTATTTTTATCATTCATGATGGTTTGTAATAAAACTGTAAATTAACCAAAGAATATCCACTAGAAGTGTCAAAAAAAGTATATAGTAAGGTTCCATTTACAATGTAATATAATGATCCATGAGATATACTCAAAAAAAATTCAATGTTATTTCACATTGCCTAATTTTTACAAAAACCAAATACACAATTATAATCCAAATGTTTTTTTCTGAAATAACACAATATTTATCCCTTACAAAAAATTTACGGTATGATCAAACACATAGAGTTATCGAAAGGATTTAAAATAAATTTTCCCAAACTTAGTCAATAAATTTTAACTGAAACATGATCAAATACCAACTATAAAACCTATATTTTTTATAAAGAATATTTTATATTAATAGATGAATTATAATTTCATAACATTATGATCCAAAAATGAACCATAATGGTTTAGTGTCTTTAGATACAAGATAAATAATCATATTATTTTATATAGTATCATAAAAATTTCAAAAAAATGTTATCTCAAAAATAATAGTTTTAATACGTATCATACATACTAGATTTCGTCATAATCTATAGAAAGGAAACATAATAATAGTTGATACCAGATGCTCAGTAAGATTAAAAGTGGAATATACTAGTTGATGGGAATATTGAAAAATAATATTTGTATAATGGTATAAAATAATTATCATAATTGTAAAATTTTATACCAAATATGGCATAGATCATAAACATGAATCATGGGAGAAAACATTATTCTAGAAAAATATAATATTCAATAGAGTGAGGAATTATAAATAACTACTCATGATCCAAGAGAGCCTAACATATAAATATGAATTATAAAATAAAATAGTAATATATAATTTTGGATATGCACATGTTAAAATAGGCCCATTCTCTATATTAAGGACCTAAAATTAGGTCCTCACATAATATTAAGGATATGAAACTAGGTCATGAAACTATATTCGGTTGTTGAAACCTGGTCAGTACATCAACTTATAAACATGATAATAGGCCAATTAATAATACTAAAAACATTAATTTAAGATCATATATAACATAATTACCACTATATTTATCGATATTTATACAATTAAATAGAGGGATATAAAATTATGTTCGCACCCATCACATAATCATAATCCATTATCATATGTGTCTCATGCTTATAAATGAGTCATAAATCATATCCTTTGGAAAAGAAATTTCTTTTATAAAAATTCCATAATCCTAATAATAAACAATAAAGATAAAAAAATATTGATGGTGTCATAGGATAATTCTTCAAATGAATAGTATTTTACATCAAAGGATATTATCATAGAAAAATATAATCATTAAAATATCACAGGAATATTTCTTGAGGAAAACACGCTTTTAATTTTGAAATATCATAATTATAATCCAAATATTTTTAAAATATTAAATAAAAAATTTTCTTTGAAAATAAAAATGAATACAAGAAGTGGATTATTTAAATTAGTTAGTATTCATTACTGTAGAAACATATATTCATGTAGTAATAATTAAAATAAAAAAATCACACCTTCAGTAAAAAGTACAATTTTTAAAATATGATAAGAATATTATTTATTATTTTATTAAAATTATTCATTCATGGTAAAGAATATATTTAAAAAATCATTGAAAAATATTCTAACACATTACTAAAATAAATTTTGAAAACAGGGATATTGAAGGAAATATTTTTCCAACAGAAAGAGGATAAAAAATATTGTGATTTTATAAGAAACTTTTTAGAATCATTTTGAGTACTAAAGTGAGAAAATTGTTCTGAAAATTAAAATTTTAAAAAAATTAGTGGTATATAAATTTAATTTTTTTATCAATTAATGATCACATAATTTTATTACTTTAATATTTCATGTTTTAAAAATCCTAAATAAAATGGGATTAGAACAAAATTCTCTTACTGCATTGATAATTATTGAATCATACACCCAATGAATAAATGACCTCAATGAAAACATTATGTATCATTAAAATTGGAAAATTATTTATATAACATGTTAAAGGGTCTTTTAACGTACCTAATAAAGTAATATTAGGGCATAAAAACCACATGTCTCAATAAAGACAATTCCAGATGACAAAGCAATGCATGTTTCATGGTTTCTGGATAAAATCCTAGAAAATACTAAAAAATAGATTTATTTTATTGTAACTATAATGATGTACAAATAATCTTAAAGTAAATTTATTTTGATTATATACATCGCACAAAAACATACAAGTGGTGATATGGAATGAGTCTCACAAAAATAAAAGTGAGACGAGAATATCTTACCACATAAATTTTATTGTTAGATTAATTTTAGAACCTCTAATATAATAAATATTTATTTTTTTAAATAAATTATTGAACCAGAATAATTTATATCATTACATATATGATTTAATTATAACATATTTTCACCTATTTATTTTGTATTCATTATTAAAATCATTACCAATGGTAATGAATTCTTTGTTTTCTTGCATGTTTCGATTTAGTAGTCCAAGAAGTATTACATTGTTTAGGGTCCATTCATCAAATAATATTTCTAATGTATTTATTATAATATTTAATCAATATTTATACATTTATAATTAATAATAAAAATCTA
Organism: Viscum album; assembly: GCA_963277665.1. Taxonomy (NCBI): domain Eukaryota; kingdom Viridiplantae; phylum Streptophyta; class Magnoliopsida; order Santalales; family Viscaceae; genus Viscum; species Viscum album. The sequence goes on along the minus strand of OY728153.1, from coordinate 302,449,916 downwards.
TCAATTTAAATTATTTACATCACTTTTTGGAGATGAATGTCTGTACGTAAGAATATGTGATATTTTAATTTTATAGTGGTTGAAAAACAAATATAGATGACAATAAATTTTCATAGAATCATTATAATATCATATATATTTAATATATTTGTGTAAAAATCCTTATTAAATCCATGTAATGTGAAAATGGAAAATTAATCACATCTCTTAGTGGAGAGACTACTGTACACGTACACATGAGTGACACTATAATTTTTAAGACGACAAAATGGAAAGATGTATGAAAATATTTTATAATTGAAAAATTAATTTTTTTTATAAATAGAATATTTAAACATTAAATCAATAATGAAAACCATCCCTGAATTACCGTGATAGAAAATGAATCATATCTCTTTGTGGATGTGGTAGTTTACACATGCGTATGAGTGATTCTTTTCATTTCCATTTTGATGGAGAGGATGGAAAAAATAGTTGTAACATAATATATATATATATATATATAATATGAATCATTTTCACTAGTTTCCATGTTTAAATCTATAAGATTCATAAATTCCATAGCATCTTTCCATGACTATGTAACTTTACAGATGGATGTAAAAACATCATATCATTAAGAAAACAATCAGGAAGATGACGATATGAAACTAACAGAATGGTTTATGACACAATGTAATGATAAAAGGTTATGTATGTTGAAAAGATCAATTTATGGATTAAAACATGAATCATGTTCATGTAGCATTCTCTTCGATGAATCCATAAAAGAATTTTTTTTAATTAAGAATGAATGTGATCCATGTATTTTAATGTGGTATAATGGGAATGTAGTTTTTATCCAATCAGTGTATGTAGATGACATATTTCATATTAGAAAATACATTCCAGTATTGTAGTTAGTCAATGACTTTTTGAAAAATTTATTCTCTATGAAGGACTTAGGTGAAGTACCCTACATTCAAGTGATCAAGATGATTCGTGGTAGACCAAAGATTCTACTTGGAATAACTTAATGTGCATACATTAACTAGATACTAAAGAGATGTAGTATAGTGAAATCCATGATGGGATTGGTTATTATGTCACATAGTATACATCTACCCATTAAAATGTTTCCCCATAAACAAAATGGGAAAATAGGATGTGTAAGATTCCATACTCTTCAGCGATAGGAACTATCAAGAATTCCATGTAATGTAACAGAATTAATGTTGACTATAAACTATGTATGGTAGGAAGCTATCAAGAAGATATATAAGAATAACATTGTAATACTATCAATATTATCCTTATGTATCTGAGAATAACTACATATATGTTTTTGGTGTGTGGAGGACATGAGGATCTTGTCATCATAGGGAATTTTGATGCTAGTTTTCATAAAGATAAAAATAATCTAAATTCACAATCAGGATATTTTTTGTCTCAGTGGATGAGCTTTGAGCTGGAAGAGTTTAAAGTAGCCATTTATCACTAATTCTATATCAGAGCTCGAATATATAATGAATATTGATGCAGCCAAATAAGCCTTATGGATTCAAAACGTTGTCTTGGAGCTTAATTCGGGCCTTAGAAATAAATACACCTTTACATTTTACTGTGATAATACTGCTATGGTGGCTCACGGAAAAAATACTTGGTCACATCAATATACAATGAACATACACCAAAAGTATCACCTCATGAGGTATTTCTATCAAAGATGTGTAGTTTTATAGATATGAGTGTCCATGTAAGAGAACATTGAAAACTCCTTGACTAAAAGAATATCTTAGATAAAGCATGAATATCTTGTGATAAATAGTAGAATCAAGGTTGTAAGCAGTTGGATCTAGTGCAAATGGGATTCTGTTGGAGTTGGTTCTCTAGAAAGAAAATTATTTTTACTATATGATTAACATGTATTTGATGGATGAATATTAATAACCTCATTATCACGTCATGATTACTCTTCTATTTGACATACAATGTGATATTGTTCAAAGAATAAATGTCACACTAAATGGTCATAGCATATCTCTTCTATGATGAGAAACTAGAAGTGTCATGACACTATTCATTAATTTATATTTTCTATGGATACATGATATAATTTTATGGGACACAAATGATACATGCTATTGGTGGTGGGGACTCATGATACTTTGAGGAATATTCTCATGGTGTGGTCCCTTAGTATTATCTGGTAATATATAATGGGATCAAGACCTTTCAGTAGGAAATTCACATTCATGAGGTTCATTTTACATTCCTATCTATGGACATGTGAATTGGTCCTTAAACGTTATGATTATTATTAACGAGTATTACAACTCATGAACCCAGATGTTGTGACGAAATACATAATGATGAATGTTCAAAGTGTGGTTGGATATGTTTGGTGTGTCTTGAGTAATAATCCATTAATGAATAATGCGCGAAAATATTTTTCACTTTTACAGATGTTTATATATCAAACCCAATGATGGAAATTATATAGCTTAACTAAAACCATGGCCATGGTGTTTTCTAAGAATTTTCTATTCATTGATGTCCAATAATGAGAAATTGATCACATGGGTTGATGGCACTTGCATGCATCACGCTTGATTAGAGATATTGGGGAAAAAGTATTATATCCCATGTAAGCATTCCTATTAGATAAAATCTTGTTGCAACATCATCTTCTTTAACTTGGGATAAATAAATCATTTCTAGAAATTAATCTTGAACATTAGGCAACCCTACCAAATGCTAATGCCAAAGTGGACTAGTGGGTTACACACTACGTGTATCGAGTATCTTAGTTAAATAATTTATTTATTTAACAAGTAGAAAAATTATTATTCCCATTTTGGTTTTAATAATTATTCATGTCTTTCGGATCACATTTATTTCATCACTAGTTATTCGAGAGAATATATTACATACATAATATTTATTTATCAGCGAATAATGCAGTTATATACATTTTATAAAAAATATAAATTATTAAAAGCCTGGTAAATATTGATTTTGATTAGCGGACCATGTTATGGTTTTGGTGAGAAAAAATAATATATATATTTTTTGGATAAATAATATTTACATAAAATGTGCATGTTAAGCACATTTCATCGAAATAATATCATTTTTATTATTACTTGACATGGGGTTTTCACATGGAATAAAAATTCGGTAACATCACCTATGCTAATTATTTATTATTACCAAGTGAATTAAATTTATTAAGCACATGTCGTGGAAGTAAAACCATAGCTATTATTATTTGACGTAGGGTTTTAACATTTAATAATAACTTGTGTAACATCACCTATGCTAATAATTTATTGTTACCTAGTGAATTAAATTCCCAATTATATTATAGTTCTCAAAATATTCCAATAGGTCATTACATTAGCTAACCAATCATTGTGTGAACCAAATACTTTGAGAATATTTCTTGATCTTATAGATTTCTTCCCTCTATAAGAATAATCTCAAGAATGATATAGATCCTCCTCAATCAGATCAATGAGAACATTTTAGAAGTTATTCTTGAGGAAATCATAGGTGGACATCACAAGTGTAAGGATACTCTATGCTAGCACCCATAGACTCCTTCAGAAATATCTGTATATTCATGGAGCACATATGTATAACCGATATAGGATTCTTATCACTCGAATCTACAGCACAACAAATTCCCACCTCAAACTCAGGGTCAAACACATCAAGAAGAAAGAATTACATTGGATGTAATTCTATAATTTTATCAAACTAGTCATAAAAAAAATATGTCAATCCTCTCTTCTTGGTTCATGGTTATCTTCATTGTCTATTATCATTTATTAAATTCCATGTATATTGGAAATCATTATTGTATTTATCTCATATTAATTATCGATTACAGAAATTTTCATAGTTGGGTAAACGCTGATCCTTCACTTCCACTACGCTCGGAACCTTCAAGTGTTCAGTTGAAGATTGTTCCCATGAAACCTACGTATTTTTACTTTATAAAAAACCATTATTCATTGGATTAATATTAATAATCTCTGTACCAAATCATGATTTTTATTCTATGTAACAAAGTATGTGATAATTTCCTAAGAATAGATGTCACCCTAAAAGGTCATAGTGAATCCCTACTATGATGAGAACCCATAAGATCCATGACCTTATTATTGAATATATATGTTCTATTGATGGATGATAAAATTTGAAGGGAAAATAAGATACATACTATCTGGGGTGGGGACTTATTAATCATCGATGCACATTCTCATGGTGTGCGCCTGTGGTAATATACAAGTGATATAATGAGAAAGAGACCTCCCAGTAAGAAATACACATTAATAAGTGTCATTAGATGTTTCTATATGTAGATATGTTTACTGTTCCTTAGACATTAACACTATTATTAATGGTTATTATGACTCGTTCACATAAATGTACTGATGAAAACAACGACAAAAGATGTTCCTGGAAAGGTAGGATATGCAGGGTGTGTCATGAGTAATACTGCATTAATTAGTAATGTGAGAAATGATTTTTCACTTCTATGGATGTAGATATCTCAAGCCATTTGATGGAAATGAGTCAACCATTCAAAATACATGTCCATGGTGTTCTATAATAAAGTTCAATTCCAGGAATTAAATGAATGAGAAATTCAGAAATTTGGTTGATGGCACATGCATGAGAACCGATTAATTGAAGCGATTATGAGAAAGGGATTATATTACATGATTATCATTTGTATGAGGTGAAATTAAATTACAACATCAACTTATTTCTCTTGGGTTACATAACCTATTTCTAGACAGTAATATTTGACTTAATGGAATCCCCCCAAATGCCAACTAGACAGAGGATTATGGGGTCACATTGTATGTGTATTTAGTATCTCAATAAAATAATTTTGTTATTTAAGATTCTGAATAAATATTATACTCGGTTTTGGATTAATAACTATTATAGAATGTCGAACTGCATTTATTTTTTCACTAGTTATTCGAGAGAATATATTGCAAAAAAATTATTTTCTTATCATATAAAAATGTAGTTTTATTTATTTAATAAATAAATAGTCATTATTCAAGGAATAATAAATATTTAGGAGGATTGGGAGGCCATGTTATGGGTCCAGTGGGAAATAATGTTAAATTATATTTTGTTAAATAATATTAAAATATATTGTGAAAGTTATGAACATATCATGTAAATAAAAACATTGCTATTATTATATGACATGTGGTTGTCACATGGAATTCTAAATTAATTAAGGATACTGATGATCAATATTTATTATTACATGGTGAATTAAAATCGTTATGTGCACAACATCATTGCAGAAATGCTTTAGAAACTAGAGAACTCTTCCCTCTCCAATAGCTCTCTTAGGAATGAGAGAGATCCTCCTCCATCATATTAAGAATTATACATTAGAAGGGATTCTTGAAGTGATCAAAGGTGGACATTTCAATCTCAAGGATCATCCACTCTAGCACCCAGATACTCCTTCGGAAACATTGGATGATATGTGGAGTATAGTTAGATCACCATTAGAGGATTCCAATCCTTGGATTCTACATCGCAACGAAGCCACTACTCAGACCTGTGGTTGAAGGCATCAATAATGAAAGAATAAACTTTGATGTAATTCTACAATTTAATTAAATTAATTATAAACAAAATATATAAATCATATATTCCCAATTCCATGTTCAATCATTTTTATTTATCATTTAATAAATCTTTTGGATAGTAACATTCATCAACATACTGATCATGGATTAATAATTGATTATGGTAGTTTAAAAAGTTGGGTAAACACCCATACTATGAATCTTATGTGCCCAGAACATTCATGTGGTATCACAGTGGTCACATATTCATTTATAATTATTTAAATAACTCATTGAAGATTTATGATTTAATATATTATTTTGTCAATTCATGATTAATCATTCTTCTAATCTTAATTTCGAGATCTCTTCATTCCTATCATTTCTCACAGATCTATTGGAAACTAATATTTTTATGATTAAAATTAAATTTTGGATCGTATCAAGTGGTTCTGACCATTCTATCTAGATATCACAAAAATATACACTGTGTAGTCAGATCTATACACTAGGTAATTTATTTGAATGCATCATAAGTAATTATGAAATTATGTGAGACATGTGAATCAATGACACTGTGTAGTTAAGTATTACACAACATGTTGGACATGAAAAATAGTCATATAGTCAACCGGACTACACACATTGCATCCCACATAACATGGTGTTTAGTCCACTTGGGTCAGGGTCAAGTCATGTATCCCATACACATCATGCAGGGCTTGTGTCCGTGTAATGTGGAGTCTACATGGCCTATGGCCTACTGAACCCGTCATGTACTCCAATGATTTCTGAAGTACACCTCATAAATAGTTTCCCTGGGTATGTACTTTATATGGATGGTGAGGAGGGTATACACCATGTAGTCTAATCTATACGCTTTGTGCTATTTCCAGATTAAACAGATTTAAAATTTTATTATTATATTATGTAACCCTTGATACATATACCTTATTTTGGGTGTAAAACTATGTCACAACATGTGATAGGTGTTATATATATATATATAACTATAAATACATGTTGAGGGATGTTTAAGATGGGTATTAACTTTGATTCTTCCAAGTTACATGTTATGTAAAAATTCATGGACGATAATCTCAAAGAAATTATGAAAATAATTAAGATAAAAAGGATTGATTAATTAAAGATAATTAACACTCAATTAAAGCACATTTTATCTTCATCAGAATGATTAATGAATGTAATTCTAGTTCTATTAAATTTGTAACTCGTTGCATGTATGTGTATGATCATGAGCTAGACCAAACCATTGTATATAATTGATTCCCTTTTAATTTATTTGTTAAATTAAAACCATTTGCTTATGTTCCTTCTCCTCATTATTATGATCTCCATTCACACCCCTAGTTTCTTTTATGTAAACCCATTTTCACCCCTCACCTATGTGTGAGTTAAAAGAATATGTAATGGATAGTGTTACCAATCTGGAGGAGGTGGTTCATGTTTGGATCTAAGATGAAAAAAATCTTAGGAGATACAAAGGTGTATAGGTGGAAGGCCATAAACATGAACCTTAAACGGTTCAAGGTGTTTATCCCCTAGGTCGGTGTTAGCTTTCCATCCACTATATAATCTATCCAATAGTATATTTTAGTATCATTCCATTAATTTTATTTCTGTCAGTTGTAATGTTATTCATTATGGATGTTTTGACGTGATCACATATTTAAATAACTAACAAGCATAAATGATAGAACTAAAATTAAAATGGTATATGCGTAAATATAATATATAGAATCTTAATCTCTTAAGAATATTCCACATAACATTGACATGAAATTTAGAATATTATATGTGGAAATTTAGACATAATTAATAAAAAAATCAAATAAATATTATATCGGTATAGTTGTCCATTAGTTTGGTTAGAATCATACCGCAGTTCAAAGTGCATGACCAATCCTAGTTGGGGTTCTTTCAATTACTGTGCAATTCAAATAAAATGTTTTTGGGTTGACACAATATAGTTTACATTGAGGGTGAAATTCCCTAGCAGTACATAGTGAAACTGAGAGGCAAACAATGAGGAAATATAAAAATTAAGGATTTCTGGATTGAGGAGTCCACTTAATATATCAAGGACCTGTGAGTAAACTCATTTTGAATTCGGAATTGCTACCTAAATCCTTTCATGTTTCCTTACCAACCCTAGTTGGGGTAATGAGAAGCGTAATATATATTCTTACTGCTAGAATGTCGAAGCATTAAGAAATCCCAAATCTAATGGTGAGGGCTATTGGGACTGGAAGAAATAGATGGAGACTAAAAGATAATAATTTATTTATTTTTCAATATTTAATAATATAATGTACTATAATTTGATTATATTAATTTTTAGAATAAAAAATTAAATGATATCAAACATATCCTTGTGATCTATAATCGAGAAGGAAAACCCTCTAAATTGCATGAATTTCCAAGAGTGGGAAAGGTGCCTTTGGGTTATCCTTCCCCATGAGAGTGAAATTTATGTGTTGGAATAACCTATACTAGTGGCGCCTTGAAATGATGCAAGTGGTGAGGAACTCTCTTTGTACGGGAAACATATGAATGATGCTATGGATGTTCAGTGACTCATTCTATCATCCACAAACAATAATCATGAATCAAATTCACATGACTCATACAACACCCAGTTATTGCGTCACCTCATTGGTCATGTAAATGAGAAATTGTAGATAATTCTATATCAATATAGTTATTAAGACTATAGTGATCTAAAACTACTTGATAGACACAAAGCATGTTTTCAAGAAAAAATGTCTTTACCACCATTTAATGGATTGAGTGAATGAAACCCAGAGAATCTAGGATTGGAACACACTATTGTGTATGGACCATTTCATGTAAATTCTAGTGGTGGATATATTATAGCATTACTTTTACTGATGACTTCTGTAGATATGGCCATGTCTACATAATGATATATATGTCCGAGTCCTATGAGAAGTTCCTAGTGTTCAATAATGAATTTCAGACTTATCATGGTAAGAAGATAAATAATCTTCAATAATATCGAGGTGTAGAATATATTAATCATGAGTGTATTGACATTTTGTAGGATTATGATATTTTATCTCAACTCACTCCACCTCACACACCATAATAGAATGGTCTTAGTGAAAGGAGGAACATAACCTTATGAAACTTGGTAAGGTCATGCTGAGTCACACAAATTGTCAATTATCCTTTTGGTGATACACATTTCAAACTACATCAGACATGTTAAATAATGTAAAAACTAAAGAGGAAAATGGGATTCCATTCGAGCTATGGAGTGGAAATAATCCCAATTTGTTTCATACACATGTATGGGGATGCGAAGTGTTTGTTAAGCCATCCTCTGAAAAAAATCAACACATATACTGTAGTATATATTTATAGGGTATCCCATGGAAATAATACCCCTACAACCTATTAGACTAGAAGTTGACTGTTTCCAGAAATGTTTTCTTTCTTGAGAGAGAGAAGATCCTAAAAAAAGATAGTCGGTGAATGATTGACATCGATGAAGTTGATGTTCAATATATATAGGAGTTGGTACAAGAATAAGTTCCACATGTCATTGTGGAAGAGGTTGCTCTGGAAACAAAAGTACTATGTAGTAGCACATGAGAGGTAAGGGAACTAGAGAGATATGTTTTTTATCACTGATGATAAAGGCTCGGTAATCATGGAAAAAGATCAACCTCTCCCCTACATTTATGCATTAGATATCTCATAAGCTAGAAGATGGCTAGACGATTTTAATTATGAGATGGATTACATGTATCAGAACCATGTCTAGTTTTTGGTCGATGTTCTAGTTGATATAAAGCATGTTGGGTGTAGATGGGTATTCAAAAATAAATTAGACATGGAAGGTCAAGTTAGTACCAATAAAGTAAAGCTATTGGCCTATCATTTTAAACAGTGTTAAGGTATGTACCATTATTAATACTTTAGGCCAATTACCATGTTTAAATATATAAGAATCATACATTCCATAGCCACTTTACCTAATAATGAGATTTTTCATATAGATTTCAAAACTGCATTCCTTATTGGGAACCTTCCGAAAGTTGTCTGTATGACACAACCATAAGGGTTTGTGAAATAATGTGTTAATAAAATGGTATTCAAGTTTCATAGATATATATATGTATTAAATCAAGTATATCTGTAATGGAAAATTTGATTCGAAGAAGACATAAGTCAATTTGGTTTCATTAAGAATGAATTTCGGCCATGTGTTTACAAGAGGTTTAATGGTAATGTGGTTTTCATCCTTATAGTGTACAATGACAACATATATATTTTTGGAAATGACATACAAGTATTGCAGTCAGTTAATGACTAGTTGATAAAATTTCTCTCGAAGAAGGAATTAGGGGAAACATCCTACATTCTAGGAATCGATATCATTTACGATAGATCCCTGAGCCGGCTTGGACTATGTCAAAGTGTATACATTGAATATATTCAAAAGAGTTTTTTCATGGAACAATCCAATAGGGTATTGGTTCCAGTGTCACATGATATACATCTTTCTGATAAAATGCATCCCCAAACAAAACATGAAAGAGAATAGAGGAATAACATTCCATACACTCTACCAATAGGAGCTATCTTGTATTCCACGTTATGAAAAAGAATTTATGCAGCATATTCATTGAAAATGGTAGGAATATATCAAGGATATTGATGAAAATAACATTGGATTGTTGTCAAGACTATCATTAAGTAACTAAGAACAATAAAGGATATGTTCATGTTGTGTGGAGGAGATGAGGAGCTTGTCATTAGAGGGAATGATGATGATGGTTTTTTAGAATGATCTGAATGATCTGAAGTTTGTAGTTAGGATATGTTTTTTGTCTCAATGGAGGTGATGTGAGATGGAAGAGATCAAAGAAGCCAGTTGTTGATGATTCTATAGTTGATTAAGTATATATATCGGCTTCAAATAAAGCCAATGAAGCCATATGGATTTATAAATATGTCCTGAAGCTTGATGTAGTGTGTATATGTAATGATACCATTACATTTTATTGTGATAATACTATAGGGATGGATCTTTCAAAAGAGCCATAGTGACATCAACAAAAAAATCACATACTTGGAAAGTATCACTTCTTGAGGGATTTCTATCAAAGGTGTGATGTTTCTGTGAGTATAGACTCCAAGGAATAGAACGTAGTGGCCCCCTTGACTAAAGTCCAATCTCATCAAAAATATTAATATCATGCGAAATCTTGCAGAATGAAGGTTTTTAGCAGTTACCTCTAGTACAAGTAGAAATCTGTTGGAGTTGGTACCATATAAACCAAATTTGTTGTACTTTATGACAATCATGTATTGTTTTTATGAATGTTAATAAACTCTTAATCACATCATGATTGTTCTTATATGTGACATAATATGTGATAATATCCTAAGAATAGATGTCTCACTAAATGGTCATAGAAGATCCCTTCTATGATGAGAACCCGGAAGTGCGATGAAACTTTTTTTTAAATTTATATGTTCTATGGAAAAATGTTAACATTTGAAGGGACGCAAATGAAACTGTTTATCAGGGGTGGGGACTCAAGAATATTTGAGGCACCTTCTCATGGTGTGATCCCAGGGTAATATCTATGAATATACGAAGAGAACAATTTCCTCCAATAGGAAATCCACATTCATAAGTGTGATTGAATATATAATGGAAGTAGTAATACCATACAAAAGAAGAAAAAAATAGAAGACTGATAGTAATTAATTAACTAAAGTATATATATATACATGTGATAAATAGATCACATGAGTTCATGACTGTTTCATGAAACCCAAATGATTGGATATATCAGGGCAAATCGTTTATATTACAATATAAGCATTTGTATGAGGTTAAATGTCATTATGAAATGATCATATTTACCTTGGATTCCTTGAACCATTACAAGATAGAAATCTTGAAAAATAGGCAAGCTCTACTAATTCTAATAAGAATGAGTCTTAGAGGGTCATACACTATGAGTATCTAGTATCTTAGATAAATAATTCATTTATTTAACATGTTGAATAAATATAATTCCTCGTTGTAGTTTAATAATGAATCAAGTATGGTTGATCACATTTATTTATTATATTGTTATTAAACTGAATATTTTATATACATAATATTTATTTATCAGTGAATAATGACCTTATATTTATGTAATAAATAAATAATAATTATTCAAGGCCTAGTAAATTTGAGGAGGATTGGAAGACCATGTTTTAAGTATGGTGATAAATAATATTTAAATATAAAATTATGATAAGAACATTTCCTTAAAATTAAAAATATTGATATTATTATTTGACACTGGGGTTTCACATGGAATAATAAATTATATAGTGGACCCTATGATAATTATTTATTATTTCCCAGTGAATTAAAATCATTTTGTGCACAACATGATCAGATAAAAGATCTCGAGCCAAGATAACTGTTTCGTATACATGAACACTCTCAAGAATTTCATATATCATACTCTACAGGATTTAAGAGATTTATTTGGAAGATAATCTCGTGGTGATCAAAGGCACACATCGGAAGCACAAGGATCTTACACGCTTTCAACTGGTGATGTCGTTGGTGATGTCTGGAGATATGTGGAGCCCATGTGGATCACTTCGAGAGGATTTCTATCCTTGGGATTCTACATCATAACAAACCTCACCGTGGACCCAGGTTTTAACACATTAATGAAGAAATAATCACCTTGGATTTAATTTTACAATTTTATTAAATTAATTATGAACAAAATATGTCGGTCCTCTCTTGTCAGTTCCTAGTATACTCCCTTGTATTTTATATTTGATTCAATTCCATGTATACAATCATTCATAATCATATTTAACCCAAATTAATCATAGATTATCATGTGATTTAATGTTGGACAAATTCCCATTATGTACTTCCAATGCGACCACAACCTTTAGTTTACACAAACATATGAGTGATACTTTCCATTTCAAATTCGATAGAAAGGATATAGAAAATGGTTGGAATATAATAAAAATAAAATATAAATATATTTGTGATGAATTATTAATTGTGTTAGGATGAGAAAAATATACTTTTTGTAACTAGATGAATAAATAAAATTGAAATTACTTAGTTATGATTTAAAACTCTTTGTTGAGAAACAATTTTTTTATTACAACTTAATCATTGGAAAAGTTGATCTTTAGGATTTAATATAATATCTAGGATATTGATAAGGATTATAGGACAGTATTATGGTTGGTATATTCTATGATTTAAGGCTCATGAAGCGTGAAGATAACATGAGAGTTGGTACTCTTCTACATGGGATGGAATGGACACACATCGAATTACCTAAATTATTAAATAATATAAATATAATTTTTATGTATTGTGGAAAAGGAACACCAAATTTTATGATATGACATTAAATGGTATAAATAATGTCATCCAATCCTATTTGGGAATGTTTTTGATAAAATATAACACATTTGTCTCAATTAAACTACATGAAACATATTTTATCCATAACTATGTTAAGTAGAATATTTTTTTCTATAATAATATAATTATATAATCTAATATAAAATGTTAATTAAAAAAATTGGACATGATTATTCCATATTTTGAATCCTTGTTAAATGATTTGATTTCTACAGGTCAAAAATTCTTTTTTAATAGAAGAACAAAAAATGCAAGTAAATTATTTTTGAAGAAAATACCGATCATTAGTCATCAAAATAATGGATTAAATTAGTTTCCATGATTTTTAGTTAAATTATAAAATGAAAAACTTTTATTCCATTTTAGAAATCCTAAATATAATTTTATTTTCAAACCCTTCCATTAAATGAAAAGGAAAAAAGTGAATTTAATATGAATAAAATAAATCATATGTGTCACAAAAGTAAATAATGGGTTCCCAATTTTAAAAAAATTAAAAAAATTCATTTAATGCCTTATATAAATATTTTGTTGAATGAACTCATAAAATAGGATAAAGGAATGTATTTAATACATTTTATTGTTTTACTCAATACTTTTATCTCAGTTTTACAACATTTTCCTTATAGAAAAATCTTTACCATGGGAACCACACATAATGGACTAAAAATAAATTATACCTATTAAATTATAATTTATTTTTATTTCAAATATTGAATCTATTTTTGTAAAAATAAATTTCAAGAACTATTATAATTTAAATTAAAAAGAAACCCTCAAATATTATGAAAAATAAGTTTTAATTAAAATTTCTTAATAAATATAAAAATAGTTACTTGAAATAAGTAAAAAAATATTATTCCAATGTAATTTATTAGATTATCCATAATCTAAATTAATTTTTTACTTTTCATCCAATTAAAAAAAATTAATAACTATAATTTCTTGAATCAAAATATATATTTTCGAAAACATCTATTTTTTATACTATTAAATTTAATATTATTATTTTCTAGAAAAATATTAAAATTTTATAGTATGGTAATTTTGATTTGATGAATTAAAAAATTATTTTTCTTTCAATTTTTTTAAATGTGAAAGAAAATTTTAAAATATCCACACACAAAATAAAATAATTTTTTTCTATGAAGAAAATAATTTTTATGCATAAATGAAATTTCTAAAAATATTAATTGATTACTTATTTTTAAATAACATATAAATTTGATATTAGTAATATATATATATATATATATAATGTGGTTAACCATATTAGACCTATAAATTTAATCGTTTTTCTACAAAAATCTAGTTTGTGTAACAATATTTATATGACAGTTTGTAGGATCCAAATCGTAATAAAAAGTATGCACTAGATTAAATTTTGGTTTGTGGAATGTTTTAGGGTAGTACGATAGGTGTCAGTGGCACCTCAGGGGTTTGGGACACATAAAGTGATGAGAATATACCAATATATTATAAGATAACTATTGTGACATAGTTATTAATATTTGTACACCATAATGGTGTGACTGTAGAAGGGTGTTTCATAGCTTGGGAAACCATGTGGGGTGTCCCAAGTGACCATATATCTTCAGTTCCCCTTGTACACTAGCAACCTCATGAAAAATTCACATTTTTTCAAAATATGTGGGTGGATTAAGAAAATGTTATTCTTAGCTTTAACCTAGATAGAGGAACCTACATGGTTGGTTCATGTCTTGGAAAGCCATGTACCTCATAAAAAATGTGATATTATAACTTTTTACCTCCTTATATTAATTTTTTATCCCACGTGATTCTCCACTATTCCACTCCCAACAACAAAATATAATGAACGAGGAGATCAACCCTCTTATATAGAGGATTCATCACCATTTCATAAGTTTTTGGTGTTCTGTTGGTTGTGAATCGACGCTTTGGGTATGTTATTGACTCCATTTCTGTCCACTTTCATAAAGTGTCTTGGCATGTTTCTTGAAATCCCCATGATTCTATAATCCATTTTTATAACATATTTTTCTTCACAATAAAATTTAAGTATGGTATATTTTGAATAAATGGTTGTGTTTGGGAATGTAAATAACTATGAGTATGAAATATTGTGTCTTTATGAATTTTTCCTTACACATGTTATTTTACATATGTCTATGGCCATGAAAATGTTAATCCTAACATAATTTTTATATATTAATCTAAGGAATGTATTTTTGAGATTAAATTGAGTTGTGCAACCCATCACAGACCCTCTGGGTCCATTGATGATTTGACACAAGACCTAGGGATACCAATGGAATATTCCAAACCCTTAAAAGTGGTAAAACGAATTCGTAAATACTACGATATAGAGAATTGAAATGTTTATATGTTATATTTTTTTTAAAAACCCAATGTGATTTGAAATAGTTTAGATGATGTTTTTGGGTTCTGATTTTGTTATGGGTGTCAGTAATAGATTTTTTTTAAAAAAATTAATAATTTTTATGAGTATTTTAACTCAATGTAATTAAAAGTGGATCATAATATATTCAAAATCGTGTTCAGAGTTGTGGGTGTGGATTCATCCTTGTTAAAATGATATAGTGGTTTCCATTATTTAATTTAATAGAATGGATGGGCTCTTTTCATGTTCAAATTTTGATATAGAAAGACCCTTATTGATGGATAGTTTAAAATTTATTTAGTAGTGTTTAATGAAATCATGAAAAATCTGATGGGTCTTCTTGGCATGTTTTTGATCTGTTAGAACATTGGTAAATTCTAACTGATTATGGGTATGAGTTTTTGATAAATGGTGTGATAATGAAATAAGTGATTTACAATGGAATAGTTCACGTGTCAAACCCTAGTCGGGTTCTTGTACTAATTCTCCATGTTAACTAACATTGAAATAATTGTTTTTGAAATTGGAATTATGATCTTGTCATAGATTTTTTATTGGCTAAACTGATGCTCTAGGTTCCCCAGTGAACCATTTTTGTCAAAGAAAAGAATTATTTTCTTAACTCCATGTTTATAGATATGGTTATACATATCAAGGATTGTAAGATCGTACATGGTGTTCTGAGTCATGGTTGAATAGTTTGGTTGATACTTATTTTTTCCACTAATCTCCTAATGGTAAGGATTTATGTAAATATAGTAATGGATCCCAATTAGATAATTGGATTGATACGCCTTATTTCTCTCATATGACCCCTATGATGTAAGAATTTGTTGCCTATACTAATGCTCTTTAGTAGGAAATATTATAGAAAAGATAAATAAATACCCCTTGAAAATTAAAATGGTTAAAACCTAATGTATATGGATAGTTAATAATGTTTAAGTGGAAAATATATTCCCTTTTGTATTATATATACATTAAACATCCATTTATCTGATTAAAAAACTGTTTTGATTATTTATATCCTGAAAAACTATTTTTGGTAGTATACGGAGTTTTACTCACCCTACACAATTCTGCAGGTATCTCATGTACCTGTAAGGATGATAAGTTTTTAGGAACAGGATAATGAAATTGTCCTAAATTTGGATTTATGCATTAAATAATATGTTCAATAATGGGTTTTTAGAGATGGATTTGGACTATGGTCACTATTAATGATCTGTTATGGTTATTTTAATGTAGTTTTTATATATGTACCTAACATTAGTGTATTTACCATATTGTTATATCATGAGATACTTGGTTTCTTGTAGACTATTTTCTTGTGATTTCCATTTATGGTGGCTTGGGGTTGTTAAATCGTGTAATATTTCAAATATTGTTTTTTACAATTATAGGTGGGTATAGTATCCGGATGTTATCATTAGACCCATGCTGCTAATTAGCATACTCAGCATTACGGGGGAGGTGTGACTAATGTCTTGTTGGGATCCAGCTCGAGTCATCGATCATTGTGGCACTTGGCCATGAATGTTAAAAAGTGGTATTAGAGTTGATTACATTTTTCATAATATTTATGAATGTAAGACATTATACTAGGATTGTATTATGGATTGGTAATGAGTTCAATATTTGGTGCATGCAGCACCACACATTGGGGAAAACACTTGCTTCCAGGGGTTGTAAATTGATGTTTTGTTATTTTATTTTACATATGATTGATATTTTGTCTTTTATTGGTTAACTAGGATGAAATGTTATTTATTAGTATGTTTTTATCTCATGGACTGATATAGAAATATAGGGTTTGTGGGTTTATTAATTATGCTAGGCACATAAGATTAAAGGGTTATCCATATTTTTCCTCTGAATGACATATAAATGGAGTGATACATAACCAAAAGGCATAAATCATGAATGTGAATAAGCTTGTGAATTTTTATATAAGGTATAATAAAAATTATTTAAAATGATAAAATAATTATGATTTAAAATGTTAAATCATTAATTAATAAAGGAAAATTGAAATTATGGGACCTAAAGACATTAACAATGAGTATCCCTGGTGTTTTTTCATTTTCATTGTGTATTTTTATTTTGTGTATGAGAGTGACTGAGATTTGAGACTCTTGGTCATGGGCTGTAATCTTGGGGGTTGTGTTTTAGAAATTAAAATGGATAACATGTCTTGTGGTTGTTTTAGAAGCTGTTGTGTGGCCAAGGTTTGGGATCAATGGTAACTTGTTTCAATGGTTCATTACATGATATGATTTGTGTAATTTGGGAAGGGGTGTTACATATTAGTCATAACCTATTAGAGGTTAAATTTTTATTGAAAATTTGGATGTATTGATGAACTTATATGATGTTACCCTGGTTTAAGTATTTGGTGCTATTTGGATTTCAAGAGTAACCCATGATAAGGGTATCCCTTATTGTGAGCTCTTTTGGGTTCATGTAAACTATAGGTAAATGTCTTATAATTTTTGAATTGGGGTGAAAAGTGTTTCTCTTAAAATGGATTCATTCGTGAGGGGATATGGGGATGGGTAGTTGGTTTTTCGTATGAAAATCTATTTTTAAATATTTTTCATTTGTTTTAGATATTATAGAGTAGGCATGGGAGGGATGACCCTGTGTTGTGGGAATTTTGAAATTTGAAGCATAAGAAAAATTAGAATTCGGGATCTATGCATGGTGGGTGTATTTTAATTTTTAAAAAGGTTATTATTATATCATGGATTTATTTAAAGGGAGGTACCTTGAGTTCTTATGGATGGTTTTAGGGACTATTTCAAGGTAATGATTTTTTTGGATTCCATACCATGTTGTTATGAGGTTGTTTAATGTGGGACTATTGTTTACATTGGGTGGATGGGACAAGGGTTGTTAGATATTTGATAGATTCTATGATTTGGGAGTGATTGTTGAGGTTGTTTTTGGTCATGTGGTTGGACGTGAGTTACATGAAAACTTGAGATCATGGAATATAACATCGATGATGATTCAAGTATGATGTGGTATAAGGGATGTGAGGATTTGATAGTTATTTATCGGGAGTTGAGCCTAGTATCAATGACGTACAGATCATGATATCATGATCCGGGTTTGTTGGTTGGTTGCCAGAAACATGAAACATTGAGGTTCATGGTAATGTCAGGATAGTAGGTACCTTCAAGAAATTGGATATGTCATTTTGGTCTTATATATGGGTGTAACTATAGAATGTATCTTATGCTTCTATGAAACCAAAGTGACATGAACCAGTTATACTAGGTACTGCTTGATTTTGGATCATTTATGCTTATGTTTAGAAATTTTTTGGTTTTGGGGGTACTCAAAGCTAATTTCAGAGTGTACTCTCAGAATACAGATAATGATTCCAAATACATTGAAATCTTCTAGAGTACATTGAGAGAGAATTTTATAAATGATGTTATACTCAAATTAATTTATATGATGATGATGGGTAGCCTAGTGAGAGGTTTTCGTTGTGGGTAATTGTTCATGATGTCAGATGTTCAGAAGAGACTGATCATCCATTTTTGTTTGAGGACCTTATGGGGAAAATGGTATATGTGAATTCCATGGGTTCCATTCCTAGAATATGAGAATAAGTTGAAACTAATGTATCATTTTTCACTCAATAAACGGTCAAATGCCCTCATCAACTTCCTAGTTTTTGCAGTGGTTGGAATTCGTTTCATGGCATATTGGAGTGCTTGAGGAGAGTAATGAAAATTAAAATTATCTATCAGTGAGAGAATTGTTACTCATGGGAATATGACCATTTTTGTATAGGGTTTCCATTTTTATGGAGTTTACCATTGGTGGTCAAGGTGAGAAATGGGTACAAATGATGATCTACTGAAGAATGATTTTGAGTTTTGTGGGGGAACGATTGTAGGGTATCAAATGTACTGGTGGTTAAGCTAGGATATGGATTCATAGTGACATTGGTGATAAAAGAAATTTGAGTTTCTTATGATAGAGATCTTGATTGATGCAATAAGGCATGAAATCAATTCATGTGTAATGGTGGTTTGGTGATGTATTTTCGTCATAATTAAGGGATTGACTCTATTAGTTGATTTAGAATATTGTTGTTATGATTTAAGTAAGGAGGAGTAATTGATAGTTATTGCAGTAATGTGCTAAAAATGGGAGTTTGTTGTTTTAACAGAGATTATTTAGGGGATGACCCCAACAAGGTTAGTTAATAAAGTCATTATGGCTAGTTGAAAGCCACATCTGACTGGATTTTTTGTGAATGAATTATAAATTTATGAAAAGGTAAAAGTATTTTAATGGTAGTTTGGTTGTACTTGGTTCATTGATGGATGGTAGGTATTCATCCATTTTTTTGTTTATCGATATTATAGATGGATTACACTCTTTTTTGGAACTATTAGATATGTTTGAGTGTAGAGGCTTAAAAAATTTGTTTTAGTTTTTTGTGATGTTTTATTTTGAGGTTATATTAGTCTTTTTAAAATGAAAGACATTTTTATCACTGATAGATAGTGGATATGGGATAATTAATATAGTGGGAAGAATTTTAGATTGTGACTCATCAGTTGATTATGTGATCAGTGTTACATGAGGTATGATATTGGGTATGTTCCATTTTGGTGTTTTAGTTTTGATAAGGTATGTTCGGTTTGGTTTTGACATTATGAGTTCCTCAATATAAATGTTTTGGTAAGGTTGTGTTGTGGGTGTTCTGATATGGAAGGAGGATGTTAGTCATCAGGTTTTCGACTAATGTATGTTAGGTAATGTTGTTGGAAAATCATATGTTAGTTAGGGTGATGCCATGTGCATTGGGTTGTTAGAGAGTTTTGGGGACAATTAGATTGAAGGTGTACCAATTGGACCTCCCAGGGTTGCTTGTGGATTTTTTCAATGTTTTATTATGCCATAGTTTTAGTTTTATTAATCTAGTTCCCTCACATAGTTCATATGGTAAACATTGATGATGTTTAGTTTAGGTTGATTTGTCCTTTGAGGAGAAAATAATTTATTTTGTGATGTAAAATGTGAAAATTCTCTTTGTAAGACTTTTACATTGGTACAAATTTTTAACTAAATGGTCATGTTTAAGGGAAATCTTGGGAGATAGAAATCCATAAGTGGCACATAGGTATTTTACATTTTTTATTGTAATATTGGTTATTATTGGGAAAGAATCTTAAGGGTGTGTTTTTTATAAAGAAGGGGGATTTTAAGTTATTGACCTTGAGACAATGTATGTCCTATTTAAAATGTTGGGTTTTGAAATGTTTCCCAATAGTGGGACATGTCTTAGGGTTGTCTTAGGGATTCAAAACACTGAATATTAGGAAATTAGGGTAATATTTTATGAGATAATGGTTGGAACACTATTAGTAGAAATAGTACACTATAACCATGTCGAAAAGGAAGGGGTTTCAAAGATAGGGAAACAGTGTAGGGTGGACCAAGGGACCATACATCTCGAGTTACCCATATAAATCGATGAGCGAAAAACCATTTAATTTTTTTCAAATTTTTTTGTGGCCATGAAAACAATGCATCTAGATTTACTCTTGGATAGATTAAACTATATAGTTACGGTATAGTTTCAAAATCATTGTGGTCAAACCATGAAATTCATTAAAAAAGATGAATTTTACAATTTTCTACGGAGTATTTGTTCTTCCTCCCCCAATTTTCTACCCCATTCGACCCCATAGAACAAGGGTGACGTACCATGAGATCTGCACTCCACCATTAATAATTCTCCATCATTTGATATGCATTTTCATTTTCGTCAGTATGGAATCGAAAATCTCAATGATTCGTTAACTAAGATTTATTTTATTTTCTAGAAAATTATTAGTGCGTTTATTTCTCTCCATCAAAATCTCTAAACCCTAATTTGTATAGTGTGATTCTCATATTAGTGTTTGAAGATGATATTGTATGAATATTGGGTTTTTCTACTGAAAGTTAAAAATAACAATCATGAGTTCTGTTTTCATTAATTTTTTTACCACAGTCATAATATTTTACAAGTGTATTTGGTCCTACCAATTCACTATCATGGTGAATTTTTATGTGTTTGGATATGGATGGTATTATGATAATTAAATTTAGGTGAGAAATCATTCACAGAAAATATCAATTCCATTGATGATATGAGACCAGAACTAGGGGTACCCATGGAATTCATTAGACACTTCAGAATAATAAAATATACTGGTAAACATTGATATAGAGATATTGAAATGTTTATATGTTAATTATAATGAATATACTAAGAGGAACCAAAATATTTTAAATTGATTGTTTTGGATTTAGATGCAGTTATTATTTTTCAATAAAATGAAATGTTGTTTTGAATGTCGCTAATTTTTTAAATGCATTTGTTTACATCAATGTAAAAAAATTGTTTTTTATAATATTTCAATTTAAGTTTTGAATTTTCAGTGTTGTTTAACCATTAAAGAAAATTACATTGTGGTTTATTATAATTAATTTAAGGGTATTGTTGTCCTATGAATCTTTATATATTAAAAGTGATTGAACTTTGTTGGGGAGTTGTTTAAAATTATTTTATGGGGTGTATTATAAAATCATTATAAATGTTTTGGGATATTCGAATACATGTTTGGTCTATTAGGACCTCAGTAAATAATGAATGATGAGGGTTTTTGGGTTTTTGATAAATGATGTGATAAATATGGAGGGTATTGACATTGTAATAGATGGGTATAATCCGATATGATGTTCCAAATTTGGGTTGGATTTACGGACTTATTCTGCATTGCTTCCTTTTTGTGACTAAAGGTTTGGTATGTTGGACTAGCACTCCACTCCTTAGTTTTGGGTATGCTAAACTGATGCTCTGTGTGCTGAAGTGCACCAATATTTATAGAAGATAGACAGATGATCCTGAATTGCTGGTTACAGATGTGGAGTTTCATATTGCATTTTTGATGGCCAAACATAGCCTTCCGAGTCCCGATTGGATACATGGATGAATGCTCCTTGTTTTCTGACTTGTTTCCTAGTAGTTTGTATGGCCGAACATGAATTACCAGATCACGACTGGATAATTAGACTAATGATCAATTTTTTAGGAACTCTAAACCTAATGATGCAAAAAGTGGGTAACTATACTGATGCTCCAAAGTGCACATAATTGTTGAAATTATAAATCAATACCCCTTTGGAATTAAAATGATAACCGCCAAAGAATTTGTTTTGTAAATAAGTGTTTAAGTATAAAAACATGGTTATTTTCAGCATTATTTTTTCATGAGGGCCTTGGTTATCTTTATACACTATCTTTCAATGTGCTTATTACATTATTCGTCATTGGTTGTGTGCTACTGAGTTGTACTCATACCCTAATCGGCATTACATAACACTTGGGTACCTAAGAATATGATAAATTTTTTGTAAATTTTCTGGATAAGGTCTTAAAATTTGGTTCATGCATGGGATGATGGTTTAGAGAATGATTTATTGATATCCAGCTAGGAATATAGTGAATGATCATGGTCTTTTATGTTTATTGTATTTGAATTTTATTGTATAACTATCAGATGTGAAGTACATAAATCATATTTTTATATCATGTGTTACTTGGTTACATGATCACTCTTGTTGTATTCCATTTTTTGATTTTTCATCCTCACAATTTCAATAGAACCTTGCTTCTAGTTGAAATCCATTAGAATACAAGGAGGCACACAGGAGGTTATACAGTGACCTAGATCGGGGTACGAGTCATAGTGGAACCCAGTATTGTACATTAGATATTTTATTAACTTTCATTAAATTCATTAAATAAATATATCAAATAAAAGAATTGTATTTAAACATTAATATTTATAATATATCTGGGTGTCTCAAACATCTCAATTGGAATTTAGTTCCTCATCTTCTACACATGGTGTGAGACACTTCTGACTAAGGAAATAGGTTTTTAATTTTTACGGACCATACTCTTATGAATAATAATGGGATAAATTCTCTTGTGAGTGGAATCATGGAGAATATATGTGGAGTATTTATCAAAAACTCCATATGTGATTCACTTAATAGGTGGTGTAAAAATTACCATTCTTATTAATTTGAAGTCCTCTAAAGATGGAATGTAAAACAAAGTTGACAAAAATAGGGATTGGGATAGTAATATCAGAATACATTGTCAACTATATGTATATCCCTCCGGAAAAAAACTAATATGTTATTTTATAATGTATATAAAAATATATTAAATCTATATTTGGAAAGGTGGAAGGTGTAGAATAAGGTCAGTACAGAATTCATTGAGTGGGTATTTTCAAAAAAAACAATTATTGTCATCTTCTTCCATTTAGTAATAAGATATCATTAGTTTGGGTGGGTAAGTTGTAAAATATTATTTAGATAGTGTGATGGTGTAAAAAAACATTATCCATGGCCTCGCACAACAATAGATAACATTTTTCCTCTATGGTGGAAATTGTTAGGCCACTTAATATTACTATGTAAAATTGTTTATCGAACTCAAAAATATATGCAATTTTTTAAAATAAATCTTTCAATTAGGGAAGGATAATGTTGTAATTTCAATTCAATGTGTGCAGGAAAAAATATCTTACAAATTAAATAGGATCCCGGTTAAGCTAGGTATTACCATATAAGAAACCTACTACACATCTATATCATCTGAAACGAGAATCACCACAACCATTCTCTGAAAACGTTTTGGGAATCAAAGATGAGGTAGAGTTATACATGAGGATCCTGATTTTTATGGATTTGTTCTTGAAATTGAACCAAATATTGTTGTATATGGAAGATATTTTTCAATATTTAGTGGATTATGTGATACTACTATTAGTTACTCAATTGGTGTTATTAAATATCACATTGATTGTAGTTACTGTGATGATCCATTAGAAAGAATCACCACTAATTCACATTATACTGATATTGGTAGGTATATTATTGTCTACTGTTACACTGACTGCATAAAATGTTACCTCATTTAGTGATTCTCTCGTGATAATTATGTCTCTCGGATCCACCATCAATTATTAGAGTGATCCTCATCATTTTTTAATCCCAATACAAGGAAAAAATGAAAAATAAAGTAAAAATGAAATAAAATGGTGCAAAAATAATTGTATACAAAATACATAGTATATAGTTTCAAATTACAAAACATCTAATGTCTACATGGAATGGCCTAGTAAATTTAAAATACGAATATCAACCTCTCGTGTAGGTATAGATATAAACTACATGACATTAATTTGTGTTTACATGGCCTGAAATTTTTAATGGATATTGGGTCATGTTCTGGGGTACACTGAAAATGAAATACCCATGCATGCAGCAAGTAAATAGATAATAGTAATTTTAAATGCCTTGTGTTGGAATATGGTTAACCATACCGTTAATGGTGTGCATATGACTTGTATCCTTCCCATATGATATATGTAATATGAGATGCATATTAAAAAGACATGTCATGTCATTAAACATGGAGAATCATGCCACAAAATGATAGTATATGACTTGTGTTCTTATTTGGGTAAAAAACAGGTATACAAAATGTACTAAACACACACCTCTTGTTTAATTCAAGTAATGTGTGTTGTACTGTCTACACATATAAATAAAATTCATTTTATACATTCTTATCATGACTAATGTAGTTATGTTCCACAACCAATAATCTACACAATCCACTAAAATCAATAAAATGTTATTGAAACATAGTAAATTTATTTTTTGGGGCTTTATTTGGATCATGGAATTCATTATATGGCATTTTATGATAGAAAAATTCTTATAGGTTTTGATTTATAGCGTCCATTTGTGGATTCAATTGAAAGACATGAGTATGGGGTTGAGTGGATGGAAACCAAATCTACCAGGGGAAGATGTATGAGTTCATTTATAGAAATACACATCATTTGTCTCTACTAACACAAAATTGTACATGTTTATTTATATTTTTAATTGATTTATTTTTATTTTATTTTCTTTATATAATTGTTTTCTCATAAAAAGTTTGTATATAGATATAAAAAATGTGTACTAATTATATCTAAATTGATGGAAAAATATTTTCCCTTGTTTTTTGGACGAGGTTCAATATTGGGATTGGTTCAATGCTATGGATCACTTACAACCAATATAGAAAGGGTTTTTACCACCATAATTTTATTATCCACTCGATATTTCGGTTTAGTTATTTTAATTAATATTTAAATTTACTATATCATTTTTTTCAAAAAATGATCATAATATTTTTTTAATAAATTCATAAATTATCAGTATATATATTTTATATTAATTAATGAATATTATAAAATTTTATATCAACATGGTATAATATATCACAAATGATGTGTGGGTTTCTAGCGAAAAAATATTGAAAGGGACCGACTAGGAGGAATCAAACCTTAGGTATAAACCATATGAATCAATCATGTTCCATATTCAATTTTATATTATTTTTTATAATATATATAGATGATAATATCAAAATTCATCTTATGAAAATTAAATTGAAAAAGAATAACCTAAACACTGATATCCGCTATACGGGGATTCGAACTCACAATGGCTTAGACACCCCCAAGATATTAGTCTATTAACACTTATTTCATTAATTTCCATTTATATAGTTTTAGTTTATTATTCATAAAAGTTAAATATAATATATATTACATAAAAACACATTTCTTTTATCGATATAGATAACATGTACTCACATACATATAAATATATATATAATAATTAAAAAAATATAAGAAAATGATATGAATTATGTCTACCTTGTATATAAGATATAACTATGAATTTTTAAATTGTATACAAGATAAAATAATGTGGTAATGAGAATAATAAAGATTTTATCATTATTTTGGGTCTTTATCTTCATTAGAGAGTAAGAATATATCTATAGAATAAGTCTGGGTGTCGGTTCTTCTCAATAAAACACAACATGTTTCTATTATAATGACCCCTGATATTATACGTGTTTCATTTTTATCATAACTCACTAATAAAATATCAAACTAATAAATAAAAGGATTATTAAGGGTCAATATCATGGAAAATGGGAACATAATAGATGTCCAGAAAGAATCATGTAGGAAAACATCATCTAATTTCACCATTCATGGTAGACTTATTTATTATCCCATCCTATATCACCTTCCCACATAAGAATTATTAGATACATTTTTCTTAAATAAATGAGTGATAATAAATCCTTGTAAGGGATGAATAATGAATATATAACTCAAATGAACATCATGGATGAAATATAGGTATAAAATAAGGACATGAACATAAAAATGTATACATATTTTGATCATAAGTACATAAGTCATAGGTTGAAGGTGTGGTTATGAAAAAATGTGACAAATTCATAATAATATTAAAACATTTCATCATAAGGAGTCTTATTAATATATAACAATAATTTTTCACCATGGAAAGATAAAAATTACCAATGCATGGTTCTATTATATCCTACGTATTTAAAATATATATATTGATTCATTACCCAATGAATTTGAATGAAATACGAACCCCTCATATTCTTATAAATTTTTCCTCATAAAACAAAAATCATAAAATGTAATCATATTAACTCATGAGTAGGGAAAATGGGGTTAATTAATAGATTTATAAAAAAATTTATAAATCAATATGGATACCCTTTAATGAAATTAGTGATGAATATTTTCAAAATTTAAATATGAAATGGAAAGCATGGGAATGATTTTAGATGTATAATCGGTATGT
Source organism: Viscum album (assembly GCA_963277665.1). Taxonomy (NCBI): domain Eukaryota; kingdom Viridiplantae; phylum Streptophyta; class Magnoliopsida; order Santalales; family Viscaceae; genus Viscum; species Viscum album. Next base: position 302,422,687 of record OY728153.1, on the reverse strand, counting down.
AAAACATATTATATTATGGGTTAAATGTGAGAGAAGGGGTATTCTCTTAGTAATAGAGAATAATTTTTAAAATAAATGATCTATAATGATTAACTAAAATAATGAAAATATATAAATAAAAATACATTTAAAAAATAATGTTCTATATTTGAAATGTGAAGGGAGAGAATCTATTACCTAACATGGTTCCTTTTTAAATCCCCCAAATGGATTGGTTAAACAAAAAAATAATTGTGGATGGCTCTATAGGGTGTCATGTAGAAGAAAATAATGTTCGATGAATTCATAATGTAATGTAATGGGATGATAGTTGGAAGTGAGATCTATTTATAGGAGTAAGGGGAATCACTATAGGAACAATTTTTAGGTATTTTGTAAGAATTAAATCACATGGGATTTTGCTGAGTTAGGTGATTTGGGTAGAGGCGTGTCACTGATACATGTGTGAATTACTTTCTTACCTATCAAATGTATTATATAAAGTATAATTTCCATGTTAATCTAGAAAAATTAATGATGCATTTGATCACCCAATTTAACAATTTTTAATAATGATTGTTTATTAATCATGGTAATTATTACTCACAATAAATTTTAGATGAGATATATTAGAAAATATTATCGTGAAAAAATCAAATTTTTACTTCATTTAATCATCCTTAATTTCGATATGTGACAAAATTATGTTTTAAATAATAACATAAAACCTGTACCAACACAGATTTGTATAAAAATAATGTTTTAATAATTATTTGTTTCTAATCATATTTGACATCAATCTACAATTAAATGAGTGTTAACATATTTGAATGTAATTTTAATCTTAATAATAGAGTCATAATTTAAAATTGAAAATTTTAATAAAATTATAATTATAATTTTAAATGTATATAGGAAAGAGTTTCTTGAAAAATAATTGTTTAGTATGATAAATAATCATTAACATAGTTTAAATAGTTTGTGACAAAAATTAATGTGAAAATATTTTATAATTTGAAAATTCTTATTAAAAAGATGAAAATATTTTTCATAGATATAATTTTTTAAAGTCAAAAATATTATTATACATGCACAAATTACATTTTTTAGGGAAAAGGGTTTTTAATAATTAAATAAATTTATTACATTCCAATTAATTAATATAGTAGAATGGTTGTCTAATTTTATAATATATTTTTTTTATCGTAAAACAATTATTTAATAACTATATATAAAAATTCATAATATATAAAAGGAACATTTTTAATAAACTATTATTTTATGAGTAATGATGATTTTTTAGTTGATTATCCTATCCAATAGAGTTTTATCAACCAAATAACATTTTAATTAGTTTATAATTAAAATAAATAACGAGGTAACCCATATTTATAATTTTCAATTCAATGACTACGTTACAAGGATTATATTAATTTATAAAAATGTGTTGTTATATTTCATTATTTAATGTTGTGTATGGAATAATAAATAAGACAAATTATATTTATTTAATGTAATGATAAATAATTAATACAATATTTTTTTTAACAATTAACACTATAAGATTAAATGTTCATGGATTATTTTTTTGGAGGTTGAAGATGTTGTTTTGTTACCCCTATGAAATGTTAAAAAGTCATTAGTGGATGATTTATGTTTATTTAATGTTTTTATTATCACCCACCTCCATTTGAATATTGAAAAAGAAACATTATCGGTTTTTTGGAGGTGGGTACAGGATTTAATGACCCTACATTAATTTTTCAAATGTCGGAATATTAACCTAAAAATTTAAATAACAATATTTAGAGTTGATATGGTATCAAATGTGTTTTAAAAATTCAATGAATGGATCATTTTACTATTATCAATGTTCTATGAATCTCTATTTTCGTTTCCAATACATAATTTTTTTTTTATAAAAAATTATTTACAAATATTTTGGGTCAGGATCACAATATATTTCCTCATTTTATAGAGGTTTATATGATTCATTTTCATTATTTTAATTATTTCACTTACTAGCTAATATTTCTTAAGTATTCAAAACCAGTATTCCAAGTATTTATATCCTTTGGGTTTGCATAACTGATATTAAGATAATTTATATTCCCTTGATAATAAATTCACATTTTTATTTATTCGAAAAGGGGAGTATAATTATAGTGGTGGATTATTCTAGATTATATGTTAGTATTCATCATCTTTTAAATCATTATCCTACTATGTATCGTACTCTACATGATACAATTATGACATTTATCCATCACATGGATTAAAATCTTATATAGGTGTGGAATTCCAACATGAAGTGGAATAGAAATTCATTTGAATATGAGAATGTGGTAGAATAGAAAAATTAATAATAATGAATATGTAAAAATAAAATATTTTATGAAATAGTATTTCAATAAAAGCTCAGGTTGTTACCTTTCTCAATAATGGTGCTATAATCATTCCATTCCAACATCGATATATGTAAAATTCAATTTCCATCAATCTACAATAGTTTACGGGTTTTATGATAGAACACATATAAAACAGAATGATTATTTCATGATATAGATTTTTTTATTAAAATGATTATCATGGTGGGGGAAAATACTCTAAAAAATATTAAAACAAAAGAAATCAAAATATGAAACTAAAGAAACGATATGTAACAATAAAAAATACCAATTAGGGTATCGATTTCAGAGACATATTTTTATAATAATTAATATTTTGTGAATCAAATTATTTATTAAATTTATAAAAAATTGTTATTAAATTATACAATAAATTCTTATCCCAACAATTAGGTTTTTTGGGATTATATTTTTTATCACTTGGTTTGAGGGTTAATTTTTTAAAATACATATTTTTATCAAAAACCCAAATACTGTGGAAATGGTCTCACCCAATGGATTGAATTTTGTGTATTTTAATTTAATTGGTTTCACTATAATATATAAATAATGTATTTATATGATTTATCTTATATAATTTAAATTTAATTAAAGATATAGATTATAAAATAAAAAAAATGAAACGGAAGCTCGGAAAGTTATTTATCATAACACACCTGTACTGTTATTAAAACCAAAACATGAGTTCTATAATCTCCTTTAACATGGTAATATTAAAAGGGTTATGTAATAACTCATCCAAGCCCATATAAATAAAAATGTGTTTTATGATAATGAAAAAAAATTCAAAATGAAGAGAAAAAAATAGAAAACTAAATAAATACTGTTATTTTTTTAGGTGGTTTTGATAGATGATTAGAATCACCTCCAAACTCAATGAAAAGTTATCTAAATATAGTCCAAATCCTTATTTTATTAAAAATATATTTAATTCAATTAATCAAATGTCACATTGTTTACCCTAGTCATTAGTGTTGTTCCATATTTCATCACTCGTGGGTGATCTATCCTTATTGTAAGTTGATTTTTTACATGATGTGTTTTGGTTAAATGAATTAAATGACAAGTGGAAAGGTAATATATGGTTATAAGTATCATTAAATACACATATTTATTCAATAATTTATATAAATGAAATTTTAAATAGTTCTTATGATGTGTAATAGTATATAGGAAACATGGTTTTGTATTATGGCCACCTGATTCATATAAATTAAAAATTCCATATAATTGGAATATGAATTAAATGATATGTATTATTCTATTATTATTTTAAACTTATTTGATTCTTTTATTCAATCATAATAATTATAAATATTATAAAAAATATAACAATTTATCATTTAAATAACATAACCAATATTTTCAATAAAATTTATATATTTTTCTCATAAAAACCCAAATATTGTGCATAGATAAGGTGAAATAATTACATTTCTTACTACCTTAGTAGATTGAAGTCAATTAGTTAAGGGTTTAATTAGTTGTACACATCAGGTGTGATAATGTTTTCTTCACACTATAATATTAGGGATCATTATAATTACCCAATAAGAGTTTGGTTTTGTTATTTTAAGCAATACATGATGACATTTCTTTTGATTAATGGTGATACCATGATGTAATCATATATTAAAATATTATAGACTGTATAGTCATTGTTTAAATTATTATGGAGATAAATACAATATAGTGTCTAGTTCGGAATAAAATGTAATAATATTTTGTATAGAGACTCATAGCTTATATCCCAATGGAGACACTCATTATTTATATTTTGTTGGACGACTATTGGTTTAGTATCTACAGGGACACTCAATATCTATACGCTAGTGTGGATACTCATGTTTTATAGTCCAATGGGGAACATAATTATTTAAATTCATGTTGGGATAAAAATGGTCTAAATTTATTTCTTAAAACTCTGTAAATAATCCCTATAGGTGTGTTTTTTGTTAGATGATTCCTATGAAGAATGATAATATTTGGATCAATGATTGAAAAAACCTCATAGAGGTTTTATATACTACCTATTTGCAACATGAATCAAAATATAGTTTCTTTGAGTGGAACACTGCAATTCTCATCATATGAATGGTCTATGAAAATGGTTTATCAATTTAAATGGATGATTATGTTAGTAAACGGGGAAACCACAATGATATGTGTGGGGATTATGTATTAGATTGTTAAAGTGGAATGAATATGGATTAGGGTTACACATATACTTCTTGAAGGACCATAGAGATTTGTCCATCTTACACATATTCTAGTTATATTAGAAAGTATATTTTTGTAGTGTACACATATGTCACTATAATAAGAAATGAAATGTGTGGTCTTTATATGTTATTTAAATGATATATCACGCTCATGTGTTAGGACTTCAAATATTTCATTTGTGGGATTAAGGTTATGTGTGGAACATAAACACATATTTCCCATCCCATGTCTAATGAAATTAGTCCAAAGACGAGAATCATCCATTCATGTCATGAAGAAGGGGTTGACATGAATGGTAGAAAATTGGGTAAAAGATATTTTAATATTATATTACTCTTAATAAATGCATTCCTTATAAAATGGACTATTGTAGATTTTTGAAATACATACTTTTAAGAAATCACTGTAAAATGATAAAATTAATAATATAACATAAATAAAAGGAACTCTAAAATAAGAACTATACACTGTGTATATTATGTATTGAAGCCTAAAATACATACCTAATCGATGATACTATACTAAATTACACACACAAATTATAAGATAACATTTCAAATAAATAAATAATAAAAAAGAATGGCAAGGAAAAACCAAAGTATTTACATTGTGTTGATGACTTTTTTATCCATGTGGGAGTTGAAAATACTTTAATTAACAATGTTTTAGATGATTATAAATGTTATAAGTTAGATTGGATATAATACATCAAAAAAATTATTTCATCCTACAATTTTTTTGCAGTGTTCTTTAAACAAAACATTATCTGTCTTCTATTGATAATCAAGAAGATTATTCCCCTTGTATCTGATCATCACGATCATCCCTCAACATAATAAAAGGAATACACTGTCTTAATTTATCCACTTGGTGAATTGGTTATGAATTTTAAAATTACTCAATTTATTGAATTAGTAACATTACTATGAACCATTATATATCCCAAATGATATCCCAAAAACATATACATTATTAGAAACAAATATACAAGTACATTGTGTCTATAAAAAATCCTTCTTCTCGAAATGCCTTGTTTCTTATGATGTAAATGCACCAAATTGATCTTTTTATGAGTGAAATATATCCATACTCCTATGAAATAAAATGGTTGTTCCACTCTAACATATCTAATAGTTTTGGAAATTAGAAATGTTGAATAACTCATTTATGAAGTTTTTATACATATGTGAAAAATGTATTTCACCTAGCATGAGCTAACAATATCCTACCTGAAAGAGTTTTTTTGGGTATAACTCCATGAACTCATTTAGTCTCATTAAATAAAATATTCTCTCATTATTTGTATTTTATTATAATATCCTTTTAATGTTCTTATAGTAACCCTAGAAATACTGATGTTCATTACTTCCCCACCATACCCTAGACTACACCCTTATTCATCATATCTACAGAATTCGAAACTCTAAACAACATATTTATATCTTATATGGTATAATTCAAAAACATATAGATGAATTTATACATTGTATAGGAATTATTTTTCCTCGAATGAAACAACTTATTATTTTCTAAGTGGATTCTACTTTTTGAAAGAGAAATGACATCCCAAGCTCTTTCATTCCTCCCAGATATTCCAACGTCCTATTTAGATAGAGAAATTAATTTATATATTTTGTTTTAAAAAAAATTACACGTCCATTGCTGAATGTGTAATTACTAATGTATTAAAAATTAACAAACTCATAATAATTCCTATGTATGTAAAAGTTTTTCTAGATGTGAATCTTAATATGTCTTCATCACAACAATGTCATAATATAAAAATAAATACAATGATTCTCTCATTACAATATAATTAGAGAATCATGTGAAGTATTTATGATACAAGAAGATCCAATTTACCACATCCCTATGTTCTCTTCCCAAATTAGCCATGATAATTCTAACTCCTCCAAATTAATATTCAATGTTGAGCCATTTTTAGACCATTGAATATATCAATATTCCAAATACTATTAAGAAAGGAATCATTTTCAGGAATACATCCCCTACTTTTGTTTTAGGTTTAGTATCCTTTAATATATTTTTTTTCTAAACATGGGAGATAAAAATGTTTTCACTTAACTAGTTTTGAAATATTCTATCACTATTCTAATAATGTAAGATAATATAATGAACAAATATAAAAAATTTAAATATCATATAATCTATATCTAAAAATATATTATTCTTGGAAGAGATCCATTATCTAAAAATATTTTTAAAATGAATATTTTTAATCATGAATAATTTCCATTAAATGTTTTTAAATTTTTATATCATGTATATAGAAGAGAAAGATGAAGAATATACCATCATTACAAACCATAATGTATGATTAATGATTATCATTAATTTATATGAACATGGCTTATTATAGAATGGAATTGAACTTCATTTTCCACTAAATTTGTTCTATTTCAAATCCATATGGTTTCTAAATTATATTTCACACATGATCATTGCTTTATTGATCCATGAATCCCTTTACCTACTCCATGTAAATTTCATCATCAATGTCAATATGCTGATTTTTGAATTTATCATTTAGCTACCTCAAATGAAACCCTTTGATGAAAATGATGTTAACTACCATATGAATAGTTTGTTGTTGTAAAATTGTAGAATGTATACTGTAAAATTTTATACCTTATCATTATTGAAGAACTATCAGAACCCAAATTTAATTGCACCACATTCAAACACTCACTTAATCTATATGATAAAACATTTTTGAATGATGTGATGTCCTTCTAATAAGATACTCAGAAAGATTAAATAATTTAAATGATCATACAAAAATCATCATGCACATCATCTATAAATCCCAATGACTCAATTCACTTAAATTTTAATCAACTTCTTGAAATTAGGATAACCACTTTTTGTGGGGAAAAATTAATTCCGATTACCTCTAAATCTGTTCACATGGAATCAATTTTTTGTAGAAATCTAAAATATTTCCCATGACACAACACCATATGGAATCACTAATTCTCAAACAAAACCTTCTGAGATCTACTTATTTATTTGTTATTGTACCTAACTAGTATCCACTAATCTAAATACCAGATCGGGTTAATTACATTACCTCAAGAATGTCTCCCCATATGCTAGAGGCTATTGACTATTAGTGATGGATAATGAACAATTTTTGGATACTCTAACATATTTATTAGAGTAGAACCGTGGATGAAATTATACATGAAAATACACTGATATATTACGTAAAAAATGATCTAACACAAGCAATGTGACAATTATATTGTATGTGAACCATGGAAAAACAATAATATGAATACTCTATATTTCATAAAATCAAATAAAAAATCAAATATATCAATCTACAGGGAACCCTGACATTATCCCAAGTGTAATCCTAATCCAAAATCACATGACAAAAAATATCATCCCAATCATAAAAAAAACATTGTTCAGGTTGACATCCCTTACCTAAAAAAATGTTGAATCTTTTGTGGTTCCCAAGTGAGATGTTTACCAAAGCTATGCATAAGTTAATCTCATTAGGCCACTACCACTAGTGTCTAAATATATAAAAAAATTATGAAAAATGTATGAAGATAACTAAAATAGAAAATAATAAAGATAATAAAAGAATCATGTTTCTTTGTTAACATACCGTTATTATCCATTTGGACTCTTGAGTTCCATCGTATCACCCGACAAACCAAACCAGCTTTTACCATACTAAATGTCATAAACAAAAATAGAATATGTTAGAAATTATAAATAAATAAAATTTATTTATAAATAATTTTAATTCATGGTCCCAAATGGAATTAAACCAACTACCAATAAAATATAATCCTTTCTTAGCATCCTGATCTCCATGTCATAATGCTATCCAAATATTAGGAACATCATTCCCATGATATCAAATGCAATAATTTTAAATCCATGTATAACCATTTTAAAATATGATAAGCACCTCCATTAAGAATATAAAATCCATGATGATAAATTCCATATTGATCCATTTTAGACAAGGATACTGAATTCCATTTGTAATATCAATAACCTAGTAGTTATAACATCACAGATGATATTTTTTGTTGTCAAGATGTGGAACACCCTCTCTATTATCCCCAAACCATTCCATCATTTCACAATATTATTGATTCATCATAGTTATTAGTTATAATAGAATAAAAAAATACAGGGGAAATTTTTTTATAATTATTATATAAGAAAGAAATAATAAATTTTTGTACCAAAATATTTCACAGTAAAATTCCACTTCTTCGCACATGGAATAAGACATTAAATCAAAATACATAACTAAGACATCTTCAAGAATCTCTTTTAAACAATATTTCAATAATTAAAATCCAATAAATATTAAAACATTGATTTCATTTAATACCATTAAAAAGTCCAATTTGTAATTTTCACCACAGAGGAAACAACATAGTCATTAAATCGTCATTAAGAACCTATTTAAAACCCTCTCTAAAAATATATTGACCACAAAAACTAATTTTAAAAAGAATCAAAATTTAAAAATCATTTTTACTCATTGGAAGCTATAACTAGTTTATTATAAAACTAAAATCATTCTAACTATCTCAAAAATAATATTAATAATTTCAAAATATCATACCATATAAAATAGTTCAATTCATCCCCTTAACATGTCATAAACATTTGTCCCCGAATTTTATCAAGTAGACCACTAAAAATTCAAACATACCAATCATCAATTACTACAAATTTACTATCATAAATTGTCTATGTTAACATTTAATATTTTGTTACACCACTTTTTTAATGACCCTAGTCTAACATGCATGGATATTAAATTACTTTTGCGGAAAACATAATACATGACACAAAGAGATTCCCAATGACCATCTTAGTTTAGTACCATTAGAGACATGAAAGAAAAAAACAGCTTATAAAACATCAACATCATCTCCTTTTGTCCCTTTTAAAATAGAACCCATTTTGACACATCTTACATAATACACTTCTTCAAGTCCTTAGGTCCGATTTCTTCGGTATGTTTCTGAAAGACCTCTTTTTTCATATGTTTTATTGATTTTCACATATGGTCTCCCTAGGAGGGCTTTCTGCACAAAGTTTAGCCTCTAGGATGAAGAGAGGGATGTTTGGATAGGAAATTGGTAGGTTATGGATTAGAAAAAGGTCTTTTTAGGTGTAAATTATAAAAATGAAGAAGTTCCCATTTATAAGATATGTTGGGGTGCAGTTTAGGAAAATCGTGAAATATTCATTTATTATAAATTTGTTTTCAGTTATAATAGGTCAAAAGGGATTTTTTTGAGGATAAAAGGGGATGGTTCAAAATAATCTTATCCAAAAATATTAAGACAAGTTTTGGTCATGAAATTAACCATATCTTTTGGGATTAACCCTTAGTTAAATAGTTTAACTCTTACCGCATCTTCCTGTATTTTTATAATATATGGTTAATATAGTTACAATAAAATTACAAGATAACCTCAAGTGGATAATTAATTAAAATTTTACCATTATCTATATCATTTGGCTGAATCTATGATTTTGGGGATTTATATTTCAGTTAATAAAATAGTATTTGTCTAAAAAACTCATTTATGATAATTTCAATACTATTTTGTAATTGATTTTTGTAAAAGTCATAAAAACTTGATTAATTCCAAAAAATATAAATTAATTCAAATATGACATATCATAATAATACATAAAATTTTTGGATGGCCAAAAAAAATTCAAATTACAATTATTTTAATATTTATAAATTACATTATTTTTATTCATTCATTAATAAGGAAAATACTGCATCATTATTGTGTCATAAATAAATTTAATTATTTAACTAATAAAAATTAAAAATAAAATCCCATGATGGGAGAAATAATTTTAGATTTATAATTACTATTTCTAATTTAATATATAACTTATATTCTTCAAAAAAAAATTTATTTTATAAAATACATGATAATGTTATATTTTTCATTACATTATTTTATTTATTATAACATTCCATTTTCACACCCAAGTGGGTCAATGTGGTCATAAAATCTAATTATGGATGATCATTGTCAGCCATATATCATTGATTGGGATTAAGAGGAATTTTCAAAAAGATAATAATTGTTAAAATATTATTTTTTATCCATATTTACATGATTTACCATTTATCCATGGTAAATAAAAATAATTAATGAAGTTACTATTAATAATTTCCAAAAATGAAAGGTACCAATTTACAAAATTTTGAAATTATTATCTAAAATATGGAATCAATTTTCTCAAATTCAAAATGCAGAATTGGTAGAAATTATTTAAAAATTTATTCCCTTTGTCAATACTAGAAAGAGAGTTTTTAAGAATGAAAACCATCAATGGATTGACACGTGCTTATGTCCAATTTCAATGTCAAATTACATCAAATGACCAAAATTGGATAAATGGAATAAAAAATCCAATTGTACGTTAAACCCAATTAAAAATATAATCTAACTATTTAAATAATTTACATGAAAAAGCATTTTAGAATTTAAATGCATAATTTTTCTTTATTTATTAAACTATGAAATATATCTAAAACCACAAAGAATTTATCCAAACTAAATAGTTATGTCCCTAATCAACGGAAAAAATTTTATTATTTCAAATTAAACTTATAAAAGTTTCAAAAACTAGATTTAAAAAAGGATTCACCCTCAAAAGGCAGAAAAACTGTATTTTTTTGGAAGATACTTTTTTTATCTAAAATATTGAATTTTTACTTAAATAATATCTATAAAACATCTATGATGAATTTAGAACTTTATATTGAATTTATTTAATATATATGTCTCTCGTAAAATCCAAAAAGTGTGATTTTATTATTCTATATACTCACTTATTTTAATTTAAATAGTTTTTAGAAGGAAGTTAATTCTATTAATACTTTCCATTATAATGACTAGGTTATAATATTTAGATATAAATTATACTTAGTATTTCCTGAAATGAATTCATCCAAATGATCATGAAATTTTGTATAAAATACGAAAAGAATAGTGTTGTCTATACAAACAGCTAATACGATGTTAAGTACAGTTCCTATTAATCTCGGTGTAGTGTACAACACAAGAAATCAAAGAAATTAAAAAATCTATCACATACAATCATGGGGAGTAACATTATACCCCCCTTAAAATGAAATTTCTGTCAAAATTATTTGTCTTACATACTTTTTACTACTTGAATGTTTATTTAATAAAAACCCTCATCATATTATGGAATAATAAAACATCATTTTAAAAAAGAATGTTAAAAATATAATGGTAACCTAATGTAACACGTCATGAGTTTCCAAATAGGAAAACATATGTGGGATGTGAAAATATGGATATTGAAGTAAAACATAACCATCATGTTCTGATGGATATTGATAGAGAACATGGTTTGGAGAAAGTTAACAACCAGAAATCCTTAAATCTATGACGATTTAAGGGTCTACCTAACTCATTAAAAAGAATGTACTAAGAAGTCATTTTCCGTTTTCAATATCCTTTACCTAATGTTGATGACTTTTTCATTATAATAAATATATATTTGGTTTTTTAAATCCTCATTATTGTTCATACTATGAACAATTTCCACTTTATCTGTTATTTAAGGAAATAAAGTTGAATTTATCATTTTTGAAGTGTTAGGATATAATGAGATATAATGATAGGTCATTCCATCTATCTCAAAAAAAGTATTGCACGTATAATAAAAAAATTCACTAGTCCACCAATAGTGAGATAATACATTAATCTAACAAACCTCAAAAAAATATAATTTATACAATCCATACATGTATAACATTACAATTCATCAAAAAACTAAAAGTATAAAACATTCAGAAAGAGGTAAAAAATGAACTTAACATTTATATCCCATATCTCATAAGGTTGTTCACGGTTTTCACCATACAAACATTTGAATATCTTAATCATGTATTCTATTGAAACATGATAATAACATGAATTACAAAAGAAATTTAATGAAAACATGAATTCTACCCAAATTAACTTTTTCCACACAACAATAAAACCAAAACAACTATATACTCAATCAATTATATCACATTTTAGTTATATCATTCATGAGGTCATTAATACTATCAAACATTTCATTATATCCTTGTATATTTATTATGCACATATCATATGATATCACAAAATAATTCAATCACTTTTCATGGTTAACTATACCATATACTAAGGGAAAACCATAATGGTCTAATAAATAGATATTTCAATATTCTATAATACCATAAAATAAATTCTACAACACTATTTTGGAATCCGATTACATTAAAAATTAATCATTATTAAACGTATTTGTAATACTCTACATCAGAAATAGTGATCAAAGTTGATTTTCCTTTGTATTTGTCCTTAATAGGTTTTTGATGTCGATAATCATCCATAACACATGGATTAGTGCTAGGTTTTCATAATGAACCATTTCCTTGTACTTTTACCGTTGAATTGTGGATGGTTTTTCCCTATTATCTTTCATATATTCACAATGTTAGAAACATTTTTCCCATTATATCATCACTGAACTGCTTTATGACCTCATTTTCCACACATAGAACATTTCCTAGTCCCTTTAAGAAAATATCCCCCATGCTTCTTTATACACTTTCAGAATAAGGAAATAGTAATATTCTTTTCACCGTTTTTTTATATTTTCACTATAACTCTATATTTCAATTCTTATCAAATCCATGAGATTGAAATGTGACAAAAACATAAATTTATAACTTGATATCACCACACAAAACATATTCATAGCTACTAATGTATCTTATAGATTATTCCATTTTAATAGTTTGTTTTAACCTAATAAAAATTCTATCAAATTTACATTCAGGTTGGATAGTAAATCCAGAAGCATAACATGAAATTCTTTTAATTTATTTCTTATTTGTACCAAAAAATTTATCTTTCTTTTTTCTTTATTTCAAGGAAATACATTTCTATCATTGTTTGATGAATGTGAGTAAAGAACTTATTGAGAATTATGTTCTTAAAATCATCTCATTCCATGTATCAAATTTCATCTTACTTCCTAGTATTATTGATAAGATTCCACCACTAGTTTGCTTCTCCTTCCAAATTGTAAATATCCAAAATGACTTTTTCATTTTTTGAACAGTATTGGATGGAAAATATCATTTTAATGGTACTAATCCAATATTTAAAAACAAGGGCATCATAATACCTGTTAAATTAAGGTACACATTGCCTCATAACGAACTCAATAGAATATTGTCCCCTTCTCTAATCATTGGATATCTAAAATGATTCATGTCATGTGTAAGTATAGTTATAAGATTTTGAATTCCATCTCCCATAACATTTGGTAGCTCAGGAGGACAATCATTTTATTTCCTAGTGCATTTATCATTAATATGGTTCCTTTGGGTTCTAGAAATTATCTAAAACCCAAAATAGACATTATGAGAGGTAAATATCATACTAGGAAAACAACATAATCAAGGTGGAGTACATTCATTATCGATCATCTTAGGTGTAATCCTATTTTATTCATGATCATTATCATAATTCTAGGATTTCATCCTATAGTATGAATTTCCATTAGGGAAACCCCTAGATATACCTTTTAAATATCTCAATGGATATCACAAAATGTTATTCATCATAGATATCGAAGGTTAACTAAACCATCACTCTAATAACAACTGAAAATACTGTAGATTGACGTATATGGAAATTACATTACATTTTGGGAATAGTTAATACATGACCCAAACAGACGCCCAAAGACCGTATTATTTAAGTTCCATTAGAAATTGGAAAACAAAAAAACTAGTTTATAAAACATCTACACCATCTCACAGTCTATAAATCATATCTAGAACCCCTTTTTTAAACATATTACTTAATAACCTTCTTCAAATCCTGAGGTCTTATTTCTTCCATATGTATCCCAAACTCTACTTTTTCGAGTATCATTTATTGATTTGAAGAAAGGTCTCACTTGGATGGCTTCCTGCCCAATATATGGCCTATATAATGATGTGGGGGATGTTGGGAGAGTAAATGGGTAGGGTTTAGAAAATAAAAGGGGCATTAGGGGTTTCAATTAAAGAGAAGGAGAAGAGCCCTCTTATAAGATCAATGTGGGGCACATTCAGAAAAGTTTGGAATATAAATTTACGATAAATTTATTTAATGAATCTAATAGATAAAAAGTGATTTATTTAAATTATAATATGGTGAGGGGTTCAAATCATCTCAGCCAAAAACAATTAGACATGTTCAGTTCAATAAATTATCCATTCCATATGGGTTTAACCATTAGTTAAACAATTTATCTAGTATCATGCCTTCTATTATTTTTATACTATAAGTTCAATATAGATACTATAAAATTTAAATATAACCTTAATTGGATTATTAATTTAATTTTTAATATTATATATTTTATTTGGTGTTGTATTAGGTTTTATGTATTTTTAAATCATTTAATAAAAAAGTATATGTTTTAAAAACCCATTTATGACAATTTCAGCACAATTTAAAAATTGATTTTTGTTAATGTCATAACATCTTGATTAATTAAAACAAAATTAATTAAATCAAATATAAAATTTCATATTCTTGAAAATTTTTGGATGGTAAAAAACATTAAAAGTTCATTTTTTTAAAAAAAAATTATTATCATTTATTTTATTCATTCATTAATAGATAAAATATTGCATCATTATTGTGTCATAATTTTTTATTATTTAATTTATAAAAAAATAAAAAATACCATGATGCAGGAAATCATTTTATCATTATAATTACTATATATAGATGAATATATCCTTTATATACCTCTGATTAATATTTTTTTTAAAATAAACAACCTATTTTTGTTATATTTCCCTTTATATTAAATTAATAATTACAACATGTAATTTTCACACCGTAGTGACTCCATGGAGTCCTAAATTAAACATAAGGATTCTCATGGTCTGAAATATATCATAAAATGGTATTAGGAAATGTGTTAGGGTAGTATTATATTATTATAATAGTATTTTTTTACCCTTATTTACCTGATTAAATGTTTAACCATGGTAAATAAAAATAATCACTGACATTTCTTTTCATAGTGTTCAAAAATGAAAGATAATAATTTAAATATCTTGGAACTTCTGATTCCAAATATTGAAACCATTTTTTCAATTTGAAAACAATAAATTGGCAGAAATTAATTTAAAATTTATTCTAAATGACAAAACTAGAAACCTATTTTTTAAGAAGTAAAAACTATCAAAAGATTTACTTATGTTTATATCCAATTTCAATGTGAATTTTCTTTTAATTAACATAATTGGGATAAATGATAAAAACCTAATTTCATTACACTTTAAAACCAACTAAAAATATAATCTAACTATGAAAATAATGTAGATAAAAAATCTGGTTTGAATTAAAATGCAGTATTTTAACTAATCATTAATATATAAATATTATTAGAAAAACAACAAAAGTTTATCTAAAATAAATATTTATTTTCTTATTAAAAACAAGAACTTTAATTTTTATTATTGAACCAATAAAATTATAAAAATATAAATTTAAAAGAGTTTTCAATCAAAAGGTGGTAAAACTGATTTTTTTGCAAAATATTTCCTTTATTTGAAAAAATTAAATTTTTTCATATATCATATCTAGAAAACATATTATATGAATTTAAAATATTAAATTTAATATATTTAATATATATTTTAATAATAAAATCCATAAATAGTGATTTATTATTTTATAGAAGTGATTATTTTCAATTAATTTGTTTTTTAGAAGGAAGTTAATATTATTTGTACATGCCATTATAATGAATATCATATAATATTTAGTTATCACATATACTTAGTCTTGCATTAAATTAATTCAATTAGAATATCAATAGATTATGTGTATCAAAATCCAAGAATAGTGTTGCGAATACTATAAGATAATATAGTGTTGTGTAGATCGCAATCTAATTTTAGTGTAGCATACAACAGAAGACTTCCAAGAAATTAAAAATATTCTCTCTCATAAAATCATTGGGTGTTACAACTTTCAAGGGATTACAATATCTCAATGGGTAGCCGTAGGCATGGTCTCACTCATTAACAAACCCAATGTGATAAATTAAAGGTCTCACACATCAATTTTAGCACTAAATTATATCTATTGGTGAATGAAATGATATCACAAAAAAGAAACACATTGGATCAACATTATACAATAGAAATCATCAAGACTATGGGTAAAATATTATAACCAAAAAATATTCAACTTGCATAAAAATAATCATCCAACCATATCCCCTAATTCAAGATAAAATAATCTCAATCACAATAGAAAGGAACTCCATTGAAATTGGTTTCATGAGAACTGGTTGAAGAAAAATAAGCATTGGGTATATCATCTATAAAACAGAAGGATGGGGACTCATAGACATATCTGTAACATCAAATTTCAACAATGGGAACTTGAAACACCCTATATCTGATTTATAGAAACCCTTGGAATGAGTTGAAGGAAAATTATCACACACATAGCTACTAGATGATGAATGATGACGAAAATTTTGTGAATTGGATAAAGTATTATGAGGGGAAAAAATAAAAATCCCACTTTTAATGATTTTTCTTTATTATCCCCCACAGTATTCTTGAAAATATTTGACCTATGAAGTCACCTCTGTCTTTGAGGAAACCAACATGCATTGTTTTTATGGTCATTGGGATCATTTTAATAACTATGCGGTCACTATGTATTCCACTATTCCTAAAGGGACCTCTATCAATACATCATCCAGTTTAACCTTGCATGGTTTTTCAAACCACACAATCTCATCATGCTGACTACCTATCCATTGAACATATATAAACTAACAATGAGAAATACTTAAACCATTAAAAAGGTACATTTTTCCTCCTTTTTATATCCCTAACATCCATAGACTCATGAGACCTTCCAATTCCAAGCAGGTATTCCATTACCCATTTTGAAGGGGATTAAACCAAAATAGATTAAAAATATTATCTCATCAAAGTTTCATGATCTTACACCCTCCCCACTATAATACTTTTCATCCCCAATATGTCTCTTTGGTCATATATCTATGTTATACATCCTAAACTAGTAACCAATTATGGGAAAAGTCACAATTTATGTAACAACCCAAGCTTCCACAGTACGCTTCCCTTTGAATAATTCAATAGCGTGTGTCGTACGCAACTTAGAGTTCTAACACACCGCAACCAATCATAATAGCTTATATGAATAGTAATACCCAATTTTTTAAATTTTATAAATTTAACATTCAAAATGGACTTCATTTTTGGATTATGAGTATCAGAATTAGCTTAGGGTGAATATTTTGTATTTTTCTGAAAACTTTCAATTTTTTATGAATAGAAAAAACATTGAGTTATAGTTTAAAATAAAATTATTATTTAATTAATTAATTATTTTATTAAATTTTTTTAAGGTAAAAATAGATACATAATGCCTATATATGTTCAATGTAATTCATTAGAGTCAGTTTATAATAATTTTAGGTATAAAAAAATTTTACCAAACTTTTTACCATCTTTTACCCACCTCCTTGGAGCATTTGCTAATTTACATAATATATAATTTTACCGATTCAGTGAGTTGAGTTTCAAAAATCCAAGAGACACGGTTGATATCAGTAAGTAATATGTGGTTCAATAAGTTGAAAATAATTATTGGCGAATAGTAATGCATTACTTTTATTTACCACAGTTAAAAGTAAATAGTGTAATTAAGGGTAAAAATGACATTATTATTACCCTAAAACATGTCCTAATTCTATTAGATAAGTGTAATTCAAACCAAAACAACATTTTGAATAAAATATGATCCTTTATGTCTGTTTGGATTAGATTAGGACATTTATTAATATTTAATTCAAAGAAGAGTTAAAACTTTTAAATTCAATGTTTAATAACAAAACCATTTTTTATAGGGTTACACATAAGATAAATTCAAATATAAATATTAATTAAAGAGATAAAAATATTTCCTACATAATGGTATTTTATTTATATTTATTATACATAAAATAATTAAATTTATATATGACACAATGATGATGCAGAAATTACCATATTAATGAAAGACTAAAACAATTGATATTATAAATATCCAGAAAATGTAATTTGGGACTTATTTTTTGAATTACACTAATTTCATAGGATAATATGATATATTAGTGTTGGTTAGATGAATTTTTTTCAATTTAATAAAGTTATAATAAATTTAACAAAAACAAAATACCAAATAGTGTCAAAATTGAATTAAAATGGTTTTTTTAATATTATATTATTAATTGATATTCTATTCCAAAAAATCTATGGTTTGGCAAAATGACTTATATAATGATATTTGTATCATTAATGAACCACATGGGGTCTTCTTGAAAGAATATATTATGTTTATTAATCATTTATTATAAAAATACAAAGAGACATGGTAAATGTAAATCTATATAACTAAAAGTTAAATCTAAAAGATAATGTTAAAATAGTGACCCAAAACTACCTAAAACATATTGGATGAGTGGTTTTCAATCCATCCCCACAATATTATTTAAATTATTCATTTTGGATCCATTAGAAACTGAAAATGATTTTATTATAAAATAATATTTCTATCTCTTCCTAAGGTACCCCTCACCCCTCTTATAGAAGCGCACTCCCCCTTCTCTTTAATTAACATCTTCAAGGCCATTTTCCTATGCCAAACTCTAGACAAATAACCTCTAAAATGTACTACCTTCATTCTAGAGGCCTTCCTTTAGTGATAATGCCAGCTTATGGAGCCCTTTTGATCAAATCAAAAAGAAGAACCCGAATAAGAGGTAAATATTTAATCACATCTTTCAAGTTCATTTATTCTTCCACTTACTCTTTCTTTGTTGTTTACATTATAAAATAATAACTTAAGTATATTCTATATATTGTGATGTTTTTATAAATATGGAACAACCATATTCATTATTCTATCCATCCTATGAATGATTGTCACCATACGTGCGTAAGTACGCCTTACCATCTAAACGTCGTGGTGTAATTGATATTCAATACATTATTATTTGGATGGATATAATAAAGATGTTTAATTGACGTAAATAATAAATATAACATGCTAATAATCATTTATATATGATATAACATCAAATTATATATTATTTTAATTTAAAAAAATGATATTGTCGCTCGTGAGTATGTATGGATTACCGTCTCCACAAACGCGATAAGATTCATTCCCCATCGTATCCATTCAAGACTAATTCTCAGTTGATTATTAAAAATAAAATTTAAAGACATAATATCATTTTTAATATGAATTAGATACATCTTATCCATAAAAACAATACTTATGAAACAAATCATAAAAAGGAAAATGAATCAGTTAAAACACGAAACGACGATAATACTAAGATATTATTAACAAAGCAGTTTTAAAAGATCATATATGATATCATATTAATGTATATGATTAGAGTATAATATAATAACAAATATTTCACATTTATACACGATTTTAACCTACCCTCGACCAAGGAAATGTACAAGGTATGGGTTAATATCACAATCTCTTTATTATCTGAGGATGTTTTTACGTTAGTATCTATAGGGTCCTCTTTATCATCCACATCAATGTTTCTTAAAAATATATTTCCAAACAATTTAACTATTTACTATACTATGGTATAAATTCATTTATACCCTTGGTTTTCTTTTTATATGATTTTTCTGAAAGGAATCTTTCCTTCGTTTTCCAAACAAGGTACTTTTTGACCTTTTCATCAAATATAAGGTATGAATGTTTTTTTAAATTATACGGTGTGTGCATCTATATTCAGCCGTTATAACATCATCGGAGCTTCCATTAACATCTTATAAAAATATTTTAAAAATAATTTTTTTCTTTTATAATTATGTGAATTTTAAATTATTTTAAAATAGATAGAGATATTTCTCTAAAAAATGTTTTTAATTTCATCTATGTCATGATCCTATGATGTATTTTAAGCGTATTTGAAGTTGATTTTTTATGATAAAAAACATCCCTATTGTTTTGATGTTTTTGTGATATTTTTGACTATGGTTGTGTTATTTTTACACCAATCATGGTTTATGGATAAAGTATTGACATTTCATATGCTAGTTTTAATACGAATATTTATGTTATGTTTTAACCTTTTCATATGAGGAATTCATTGGACTTAGTAAATGATGGGTGGATCCCACTATATCCCCTAGATGCATTGGTAGGTCTCATGAGGCAAACTAGTATCTTGAAAATAGGCCTTGACAAAATCTTTTTTGTAGTCTTGGCACAAGGCATTGAATTTGTTGTTATGAAAGTCTGGAATTATGCATTCAATCGTTATGAAAGTGGGTATTGATATTGCATTTGATTATTCGAATAGTATAATAGCAGTATAAATAAGTAAATGTAGTAATTTGATTTTTATATTTTCTATATTAGGATTAAGATCATGTTTTAATGGATTTTGTTTTAGTATTATACATTGCCTTAAATGTTTATGCTTATTTATGAATGATTATACTATATTGTTATCCTTAAAGAGCATTTGAGCTCACACATTTCTATATTTTATTTTTCCCAGGATGCGAAAAATTATATTATGACTGACTTGCAGGGATGGCCTATGGGATCTCAATGTTGTCTGAGGAATAAAATGTTGTTTTAGTTTTCCATTTTTTGATGTAATTTAAACCATATGAATGTTTCTAGTACTTGAAAGGCTACTAAACTAGTCAGTCAATCGCGATTTTATCTTTTGTGGTCATGACAATGATACATAATAGGGCACCGACTCTGGGCTTCTGGGGTCGGGGAATTATAGTTAGTATCAGAGGATGTTTAGTAAAAACCATGGAATCTAGATTTAGTTAAAATCTGATTATATCAAATATCCCTAAGATAGACTTTGAGGGTCAGTATAGAAGATCTTTATAGAATTTTGGCGTTTTAGAGATTTTTTGAGTTTTCCAAGCAATACATCCCTGTCTAGATAAAGGAAGGTAGAGGTAGCTCTGGCACAGATGTACTTAGGGAACCCTAAAACACTGCTTTGAGTGAGACTCGAACAAGAACTGGTGCATGAGAAAGGGCCTTGTTGCAATCTTGGTTATGAAACTCCAGGGGGATATTCATAAGATAATTCTCATTTTCTTTACAAACCATAATGAAGTGTTTATGAACCTATAATTACTCACAGAAATGTTTTTATCATTATGAATTATATCCATAATGTTTTTAGTTTATGTGAAGTGTTTTATAAGTTTGGATTTATGTGTTTTGATTCATAAACTAGTCCAGTTTATGATATTGTTTAGAAATGGGACCTAGTGGAAGGAATAGAAATTGTATCAATGCACTCTCTCCAAGTAGGGATTTCCATCATGCTCAAGATATTTATAGTGGAGCAGGTGATACAACAGGTATTGATCAGCTTATCACCATACTGGGACAACTCACTCAGGTAATTAATAATAACCTTACTCGTATGGAGAAACCTAATGCGTGGCGTGGAGGATCAATTATAGATTTCTTCGTGAGGCAACAACCACCTATATTCAATGGTAGTACACATCCATTAGTAGCTGATTAATGGATAAATTCCATAGAAAAAAGATTCCATGCCTTGGGGATTATTGAAAGGGGAAACATTTCCATGGCAGTTTACCACCTCACTGGAGATGCTGATCAATGGTGGTCAATGATTCAAAACAAAAAGGATGATAATGAAGTATAAAATATTGAATGCATGGAGTTTAATGAAATTTTATTAGAAAAACACTTTCCTCATGAACATCGATAAGATATGAAAAGAAAATTTCTACGTATGAGGAAAAAGGAGGATGAAAATGATGCAAAGTATGAGGCTACCATTACAAGGTTAGAAAGGAATGATTCAAATTATACACGTAACCCAAGAAGTAATATTGATCATTTCATTAATGGGTTAAGACCATTTCTCCTTCAAGCATTAGTCTCACAATCCTTATCGTCATACAAAGATATTGTCTCATGTGCTATCAAGATTGAAAAAATAACTTTCTAAGTCTTACAACTTTAAAGCAAAGAAATATATGAAGCGACTGCAGAGAATTACAAAAATTTAAATAAGGGAAATAAGGGGAAAGTTCAATATCCATCATGCAGTAAATGTTGGAAGAAACAACTTGCTACTTTCCGGAAAGAAATGGGATTCTATTACAATTGTGGTGAAAAAGGCCCCCAAGATCGTTATTGGATGGGGAAGAAAGAGGTTGTAAATGTTGAATTCTACAATTATAGAGAAAGGGTGAATTGTGAGAATGTATTTCCTAAGGGCTAGGGGAACATACCTTATAAAAGGCCAAGGGATCATGGGGAAGATTATGATATCACTACTGTTGAGGTTGGAGCTCCAAGAGACATAGTGGTAGGTAATTTAATGGTTTCTTCTAGGTTAGAAAATGATTTATTTGATTCTGGATCATCACATTGTTTCATCAATTACTAGTTTGATAAGAAAATTAGATATTTCGAATTTCATTTAACAATGGATTTGTCAATCAAAACTCATAAGGGGAGTATCATTGCAACAATGTTTTTGGAATCAGTCCCCATTAGAGCATATAAATGTTCTTTATCATTGATCTCATCATTGTACCTGTGATTGACTTTGATATAATCCTAATTATGGCCTGTATTTCGGACCATGATGCAAAAAATTTATTGTAATAAGAGGAAGGTTACTATTTTTATGACGATGATAAATAAAACCCTATCTTTAGATCATAAATGCCACCACCTGATTCTTATCTTCATACAGCCCTAGTAGCTCAAACTAAATTCAATTATTGGGGAGGAAGAGAATTAAATAACTATTGTTGAGGAAAGAAATGTTCCAATAGAGGATGCACCTATTGTGAAAGAATATGTTTTTGTGATTCCAGAAGATTTACCTAGACATCCTCCAGAATGAGAAATTGAGTTTTCCATTTATTTAATTCATGGTTCATGGCCCATATCGGATACCCCTTATAGAATGGCCACTTTGGAATTAGTGGAACAAAAGAAACAACTAGAGGAATTGAGTAATAATGGATTTATTCTCCCTAGTGATTATATATGGGGAGCCCCTGTCCTATTTGTTAAGATGAAAGATGGATCTATAAGGTTGAGCATTGACTACAGGGAGATCAATGCTATAACAATAAAGAACAAGTATCATGTTCCTCGCATGGATGATATATTCTACCAACTTCATAGAGCACAATATTTTTCAATGATTAACCTTCAATTTGGATATCATCAGTTGTGTGTGAGGAAGGAAGACATTCCAAAAACAGTATTTTGAACTAGGTACGATCATTAAGAGTTTATAGTAATTCCTTTTGGATTTACAAATTCACCCTCTGTTTTCATGGATCTAATGAACCGAGTTTTCAAGGAATATAATAATGAAATTGT
The DNA here is from genome assembly GCA_963277665.1 of Viscum album. Taxonomy (NCBI): domain Eukaryota; kingdom Viridiplantae; phylum Streptophyta; class Magnoliopsida; order Santalales; family Viscaceae; genus Viscum; species Viscum album. Next base: position 302,398,533 of record OY728153.1, on the reverse strand, counting down.
AGTGGTACTTATTGGGTATATCTTGGTATACTGCAAAATATATTAAGATCTTGATAATCACTTCCACATTATCTTGAATACACTTAGAAGGCATGAATTATATGGGAAGTTTAGCAAGTGAGAATTCTGGCTTCAGAAGATTTATTTTCTAGGCCATATCTTCTCAAAGTATGGAATCTCTGTTAATCCTTCTAAGACAAGAGAAATCAAAGAATGGCTAGAACCAATGAGTATAACCGAGGTACCCGGTTTTATTGATTTTGTTGGTTATTATCAGCATTTCGTCCAGAATATTTCCGGATTGACTTACCTATTAACAAAGCTCACACGTAAAGGGATGAAATTTGTTTTGAAAAAATAATGTGAAGAATGTTTTGAATAATTGATGAGAATATTAGTCAATGCTCCTACATTTACTATATCATCAAGGAAGGATGGTTTGATATTTATAGTGATGCTTCAAAGAAAGGAATTGGTTGTGTCCTTATACAGAATGATAGGGTTATTATCTATGAATCACGACAGCTAAAAATTCATAAGAAAACTATCCTCCTCATGATCATGAGTTAACAGCTGTTATCTTTTCTTTGAAGATATGGAGACACTGTCTCTAGGGTGAAAATGTGAGATATATATGGATCACAAGAGTTTGAATTATATTTTATCATAGAAAGAACTCAACATTAGGTAATGATGTTGGGTTGAACTACTCAAGAATTATGATTGAACTATACACGACCACCTGAGGAAGGAAAATATGGTGGAAGATTCATTGAGTAGAATGGATCATGGAGTTTTGAAAAAGATGAGAGTTGAAAAGGATCCTATATAAATGGACATAGTAAATATGGATATGGGAATCACCATGGAAGGTGAAACATCAATACTTTTTCAAATGGTTGCCAGACCATATTTAGTAAAAAGGATAAAGATTTCTTAGAACAGTGAAAAATATTTTCAAAGGAAGATTAATGCTCTGAATGATGGGTGATAGAGTGACATCATATATGAAGATGGAAGTTTGAAATTTGGGAAGAGACTTTGTGTTCCTAATATACCTGATCTAAAAAGGGAATTGTTGGATGATTCTCATAGTTCAAAATTTTCTATCCACCCTAGTAGCATAATGATGTATGGAGATTTGAAGGAACATTTTTGGTGGTACAACATGAAGAAGGAGATTGCTGATTCTGTGTCAAGATGTATGGTTTTACAACACGTGAAAGCTGGAAGGCAATATCCTGGGGGCGTCATGCAACCTCTTCCTATACTTTAGTTAAAATGGGATAATATTACGATGGACTTTGTCTTGGGGCTACCAAGGAATCCTAGAAGGAATAATGCAATATTGGTCATTATTTATCGTCTTACCATGTTAGAACATTTTCTTGCTATAAGAGAAGATTTACCAATTTAATGTTTATCAAGAATATATATTAATGATGTTGTAAGATTTCATGGAGTACCACTATCGACTATTTCTGATCGTGATCCCCATTTTAAATCACGATTCTTGAAAAGTATTCAGAAATCCCTAGATACTAAAGTTTGTTTGAGAAAAACCTACCAACCCCTAACTGATGGATAATCAAAACAGACTATTCAAACCTTAGAAGACATGTTTAGATCATGATGACATGAATTTCAAGGGATGTGGGATAAATATTTATATATGGTAAAATTTTACTATAACAATAGCTTCCATTGAAGTATTCATATGGCACCATATGAAGTGTTATACAGAAAAAGATGTTGCACACCAACCTGTTGGGATGATGTTGGTGAAAGAAAACTAGTATGCTTAGAACTGGTAGAGGAAACGAATGGAAAGGTGATGGTAATCCAAAACCACATCAACGCAGCTCAATGTAGGCAGAAGAGAAATGACGACAACCAAAGGAAGGATTTGGAATTTCAGGTAGGAGATCTTGTTTTTTTGATGGTATCTCCATGGAAGGTTGTTATATGTTTCGGTAAGAAGGGTAAATTGAGTCCCAGGTATATCATACCTTTGTAAATTATAGAACGAATTGGGGTTGTGGATAACCATTTGGAAATTCCGACAAGTCTCTCCATAGTTAATGATGTGATACATGTATCACTGTTGAAAAAAAACATGACTGACCCAATGCATGTACTAACCTATAAGAAATTAGAACCGGAACCCAATTTGTCTTATTGTGAAGATCCTATCAATGTTTTTGTAGCACGAGAACATGGGTTGAGAAATCGGTCAACTCGTCTAGTAAAAGTTTTATGGAGAAACCATAAGATGGAAGAGGCAATGTGGGAACTAGAGGAACTTATAATGAAGAACCACCCACGTCTTTTTATGCAGAAACATTCTAGAGATTTCGAGGAAGATATTATTTTAATGAGGGGAGATTGTAACTCCCCAAGCATCCATGGTACGATTCTCATTGAATAATTCAATAGCGTGTGTTGTATGCAACTTCGAGTTCTAACAAACCGCCACCAATCAAACTAGCCCTTATGAATATTAATACCATTATTTTAAAATTTTATAAAGTTTATCATTCAAAATGGACTTCATTTTTGTAATCGGAGTATTGAAATTAGATTTGGGTGAACTTTTTGTATTTTTCAGAAAACATTCAATTTTTGATGGATAATAAAAAACAATGAGTTATAATTTAATACAGATTATTTATTTAAATATTTATTTATTTTATTTAAAGATTATTCAGGTAAAAATTGAAACATAATACCTATATAAGTTCAATTTAATTCATTGGATTCAGTTTATAATAATTTTAGTTATGTAAAAAATTTATCAAACTTTTTACCGTCTTTTACCCACATCTTAGAAGCATTTGCAGATTTACATAAAACATTGTTTTACCACTTCTATGAGTTCAATGTAAAAAATCTAAGAGACATAGTTGATATCAGTAATTAAAATGGGCTTTAATAAGATGACAATAATTTTTGGTGAATATTAACATTTTACATTTATTTATCATGGTTAAAAGTTAATAGTGCAATTAAGGGTAAAAATCACATTATTATTACGCTAACACATGTCCTAATTCAATTGGATAAGTTTAATTTGAAAAACACTACATTGGGAATATAATCTGATCATTTAGTTCTGCTTGTATTAGATTAGGACATTTATTATTATTTAATTATAGAAGCGTTAAAAGTGTTAAATTCAATGTTTAATAAATAAACTATTTCTAATATAGGTTTACATATAAGATAAATTAGACTTTAAATATTCAATAGAAAAAAAATATTTCCTACGTAATGGAATTTTATTTATATTTTTTAGACATTATATAATTAAATTTATTTATGACACAATGATGATGCAGTATTTACTGTACTAATGGAAGATTAAAATAATTGATATTATAAATATCCAAATAAATATATTTTGAGACATTTAATGAATTAAACTAATTTCATAGGATAATATGACATATTAGGGTTGGTTAAATGAATTTTTTTCTATTTAATAAATCATTTATAATTTTATAAAAAACAAAATACAAAATAGTGCCAAAATTGACATTAAAGAGTTTTTTTAAAAAATTATTATATTATTAATGGATATTCTATTCCTAAAAATCTAAGGATCATCTAAAATACTTATATAATTATATTTGTATCATTAATGAACCACTTTGGGTTATTTTTGAAGTATATAGTATGTTTATTTATCATATATTATAAAAAAACAAATAGACATGGTAAATGTAAAACTATATAACTAAGAGTTAAATATAAATTAGAAGGTTAAAATAGTGACACAAACCAATCTAAAACCTATTGGTTGAGTGTTTTGAGACCCCACCAAAAATTTGGGTTAATATAATTAATTTTGGAGCCATTATAAACCGAAATTGATTTTATTATAAAATAATATTTCTATCTTTTCCTAAGGTGCCCCTAACACCTCTTATAAAAGGTCACTCCCCCTTCTCATTAATTAACACCTTAAAATACATTTATCTCATCCAATCTCTGCTCAAATACCATATAAACTATACTCTAATCATCCTAAAGGTCTCCCTTTAGTGAAAAATCAATCCGAATGAGACCTTTTGATCAAATCAAAAGGAAGAACCCAAAAAAGAGGTAAATATGTCATCACATCTTTCAAATTAGTTTCTTCTTCCACTTCTCCTTTATTTGTTGTTTCCATTATAAAATAATATATCCAGTATATTATATATACTGTGATATGATTATAAATATTTCACAACCATATTCATTATTCTATCCATTCTTTGAATGACATGTCACCATACGTGCGTACGTACGGCTTACCGTCTCCACGTCGTGGTGTCATTGTAATTTAATACATTATTATTTAAAAGGGAATAATAATGAAGTTTAATTGATGAAAATAATAAATATTAAATGATAATGATTCTATATATATGATATACCATCCAATTATATATTATTTAAATATCAAAATAATTATATTATCGCTCGTGCATACATACGCATTACCGTCTCCACAAACGCGATTAGATTAATTTCCTATCGTATCCATTCAAGAATAATTTTCATATTATGATTAAAAATAATTTTTAAAGATTTAATATCATTCTGAATATGAATAAGATACTTCCTATCCATAACAATTATTACTTAAGTAACAAAAAATATAAATGAAAACGAATCAGTTAACACCCGAAACGACGATAATACTTAGATATTATAAACAAAGAAAAGTTAAAAGATCATATCTGATAACATATGAATGTATATTATTATTTTATAATTTAATAACAATTATTTAACCATTATACATGAGGTTAACCTACCCTAAACCAATGAAATTTACAAGGTATGTGTTATTTTCACAATGTCTTTATTATCCAAGGTTGTTTTTACGTTAGTATCTACTGGGACCTTTTTATCATCCAAATCCATGTTTCTTAAAAATTAATTTCAAATAATTTTTAATATTTACAAGACTATGGGATAAATTCTCTAATACCCTTTTTTGAATTTTTATAAAATGTTTTTTAATGTAATCATTCCATCATTTTCCATACAAGGTACTTTTTGACCTTTTCGACAAATTTAACATAAGAATGTTTTTTAGCTTATACAGTGGGTTCGGCTGTTTTCCTCCATTATAACATCATCAAAGCTTCCCTTAAAATCTTATACAAATATTTCCAAAATACATGTTTTCTCTTATAATTATATGAATTTTAAAATATTTCAAAATATAAGGAGATATTTCTCTAAAAAATGTATTTATTTTGTCTATGTCAACATCCTTTGATGGATTATAAGATTATATGATGTTGATTTATTATGATAAAAAATTTATATTTTATTGAAGGTTTTGTGATATGTTGACTGTGGATGTTTTATTTTTACACCATTCATGGTTTATGGATAAAGTATTGACATTTCATATGCTAGTTTTAAAATGAATGTTTTTGTTATGTTTAATCCTTTTCATATGAGGAATGAATTGGACATAATAAGTGATGGGTGGAGCCCATTATAGCTCCCCGATGCATCAGTAGCTCTCATGAGATGAACTAGTGTATTAGCACAAGGACTTGACAAAATCGTATTCGTAGTAGTGGCATAAGGACTTGACTATGTGGTTATGAAAGTCTGGAATTATGCATTCCATCATTTTGAAAGTGGCTATTGTTATTGCATGTTATTATTCGACTTGTAAAATATCAATTTGAATAATTAAATGGGATTATAAGTTTTTTTATCTTTGTCATATTATTCTGAATTTAATGTTTAAATGGCTTTTGTTTTAGTCTTATACATTCCCTTAAATGTTTATGCTTATTTATGAATGGATCTGCAATATTGTTATCCTGACTAAGCATCTGAGCTAACCCCTTTCTAAATATTATTTTTTCCAGGATGTGAAGAATCATATTATGACTGAGCAGCAGGGATAGTCTATGGGATCTCAGTGTTGTCTATGGAAACAATGTTTTTGTAGTTTTCCATTTTATGATGTAATGTAAACCTTATGAATGTATCTAGTACTTCCAAAGATACCAAACTAATTAGTATTTCATGATTTGAACTTTTTTTTATCATATCAATGATACGTAATAATGCACCAACTCTGTGCTTCTGGGTCAGGGCGTTACAATTTATATATTGATAGCCTTAAATGGAACCAAGGATAAATCATCTACTCAAGGAACATATTTTTCAAATACCAAAGAAGACACCCATCATCAAATAAAAATATCGTTATGTCACTTTACTATTTACATCTAATAAAAAATGATTACATCATCACATGATTATACACCAATTCCATTGTTACCCCACCAAACACATCACTATACCTCTACCAATCCCCAATTCATAGCATCTCCACTCTTATAAATTCATACATAATATCATAATCAAGAATTGATAATATGCTAGAGTGGTTACCAACATGCCATTCAAAAAACACAAAAGAACACTAATAATCATAGCATACCTTCCACAACATCTAAAAACCAATTAGAAAGGATTCGTACCCAATATCCAAGAAAAAACTAAGTATAATCAAGGATCCATCAAATCCTGATTTCATTTTCCTTAATTACACCCATCATTCTCAAGATGACATATCATATGTGGTTTAAATCATAAAATATCATTTCCATACATTATCTGAAGTCAAACTATCCATGGAAAATCATCTAGAAAAATCATAGCTAATACTGACCCTTCTATTAATAACATGATTATTCCTTCAATTTTAATATTAATAACATAAATTAATAGCAATATAGGATCTAAATAATTAGTGGCTATAGGAATGTAAGACCAAAAATCAATTTATACCTAAGAAAAAAATTATCAGCATTAAAAATATATCTTTTTTATCTTTTTTATGCTCACATTCTTCCTTAGTTCATGTACTCAACAAGGTATATACATCAAAGAAATGGGTGAAATATAATATTAGAATGAGGATGAATAATGGACATGAATGAATGAAACATTGGTGTGCATAACCATTATCATCATATATTAAGCCTTAAATCATCATTAAATCATGGGGGAAACATGTGACAAAGGATTGGAAAATAGAAATTCATTAAAATAAAACATAATTTCATAGATTTCAAATTCCTAAAATAATTGTGAACAAATGTCCCATCATGTTCATGCATAACATATGTGAGTAATCATAGAATCATCATCATCCTCTGGTAAATTTTTCTTAAATAAGAGTAGGAAAACAACATGAAAAAGTCCCTAGTTGACTAATACATGAGACCCATGGGGGCCTAACATAATGCAGACCAAGGGATTCCCCTCTAAACAGGTTATCCATATAAGGTTTTATGGTAAGAACATTAAGAATGGAAACCCAATTCAGACCATGGACACCAAGAGAGGAAAGGTAGTCCAGGACATGGTTCCCCTCTTGCCAAGTGTGGGACACTCTGGTGGTGTTTTTGGTGATTTATCTAACACTTCCTAATGATATAATGGATTTACAAGGTGGTGGATCCAAATTATTGTAGGGAGTCATGAAGGATTTTGGAATCAGTTTTAACCTTTCTAATGACAAAAGTTGTGACCATAAAGCCTCACATTTGCCTCCACTTTATGGGAAGATCCATAGACCATAAGGGAATAAAACACCATGATGATCAACCCATTAGATTTTCAAACCACCCATTGGAGGGATATTAAATTCTATTCCCACTCTTTACATTATAATATTTCTGTAATAATGTATTCCACATAGAACATATTACATTTATAATAATTAATTAACCCTTGAAAAGGAATGTTTTTCTAATAATTTTGTGAATAATTATTTAATGAATAATCATGGGGTTCCAAAATGAAAAGATGAAAATTTTTTGTTTAATAATCATCATTAGTTAGTAATGAAGCTATATCATTAGAAGTTGAAGATTTGTTTTGAAACGAAGAGTTGTTTTTGAAAATTATTGTATTTGTGGTAAAATCAAGTAGGGAACATATATATCTCAAATAATAATATATAAGAATAAGGAAATGATGTTTAGGGAACATTAGTGGAATACACATACCTAAATTGATGTGATACTGGTAAAACCCCAAGAAAATGAGTTGGGTATGAGTATTACCGAACCTTCATTCATCCTTTATTTTGTCACATTATCACCTCCTAAATAATAAACATAGATTTATAAAAACAATGATAGATAAGACTGTTATTGTAATCTTAACCACTAATTATAAAATATAGTCATTTTTTATATTTTCAAATTTCCGTTGTTGTAGGTTAGTCATTTTGAAATTATGTTTTACATCAAAATTTTCCATTCCCTTGACTTTTCTATTTTGTTATGTTTACATTATATATTAGTATAAAAAACATCATAATATTATAATATATAATGAAAATTTATATATTTTAGAATAATGATCTATGTATATTTTTAAATGTGTTGACAAGGAAATGTCTCCATAGGTTGTTAACCTACCTTTGATGGAACATTTTTTGGGGAGTGGGGAAGATAATATATATATATATAATATGATAATTACAGCATGCCAAAATCATTAATATAATGTTAACTTCCTAAAAAAATATTTTATTTTTGAATGGGGTGTTCAAGAATGAAAAATAAAAAGGATAAATATAAGGAATAAGAGTTGATTGAAAATTACTTAATCTGTAGTGTAGTATTTCTTTTACACCACTAAAAACCCCTAGATTTATGTATTTATTTTACCACAAAACTCCACTATTTATTCTAATGATATTTATTGGAAGGATTTTGAAACTTTTTACGCATTGGAATGTAAATGATGATTATTTTACTTAGTGGATGGATTATGGATATTTATATTAGAGGAGAGGGATATTTGTTTGAAGAAAATATTAATCAAATTAATATATGAAAGCTAAGACTTATAATTGTAATATTTTTGAGATATAAATATAAAATAGTTTCTTTTGGACTTTAATTCCCATTTATCATTCATATTAACTAGTTTATTAAAATGAATAGTGGAATGTAGGAATTTTTTATTTTAGGGAATCGCTTTTGACTTTCGGTTTTGGAATGTACATTTTATGGATGGAAATTATGTTTATTGAATTGTAATGTTTAATTTGTGAAATTAAATTTAATACGGTTGAATCAAATGTACAACATTGTATTAGTCCATTAATACATCATTAATGATGCAATTTAAGACACCAAATTTATGTGAAAAACTGTACTTTTACTATTATACATAAAATTGAAGTATTTTTTAAAATTACCAAAAAAACAAACCTGCTTAAAATTTAAATTTTATGTTTTAAAAATCATGTAAATTTTCTCAAAATAATCTTATCACATAGCCAATTTTTATTTTTCATAAAAAAATTGACATTTAATTATATATATAAAAATAAATTTTTTAAAAAATGTATTTATATATTAATTGAGTTCATTAATCATGAATTTTTTTTCGATTTATAATATTTATATTTTCATAAATAAAAAATTATAATATTTTATATAACAAAATATATTATTTGTAATTAAAATTATAATTCTTTCGGGCATGTTACTATTCCCAATAATGTGTATAATGTTCCCTATTGTGACATTAATATTCAAATAGTGATATTAACATCTATAAAGATCACTTAATTATTTATCTAAACATTTAACTCAATTCTTTTAAAGATTAAATATTTTTATTTTTATTTTTTTGATTGGATTATTAATATTTTTTTTGGTGTTAGATCTTGGTTTAATGATTTTAGTATATTGAGGATATCAATATTTTCCCATTTTGTATTTTCTATTTAATGTTTTTAGTTATAATGTTTGTAATTTTAATTCATTAAATTTATGATTAATTTATCATAATTTTATATGCAAATTAATTTTTTTTGGTTTCTTATATTATTATCAGTATAATATTACATATTATAATGAAACACAAATTTATTCATGATACAAATATTATTAATAAACATTGGGTCTTAACATTATTCCTCCTTTTAGAAATTTTATCCTAAAAATTTGAAATCATATTCTCAGTTGAGAAAAGATAAGGGTATTTCATTTTCATTGTTTCCTCTGGTTCCCATGATTCCCCTTCAATCATATAGATCCTCCACAATAAATTTGACATGGTGAGTTTATCTTATTGCATAGTACATTTTCACTATAGTTTAATATTTTCACCAACATCTCTTCATGTGTGAATTCACTCCCAATTTTTTCCTCCTTGTGATTCAGTACATTTGTGGAATCAAGTATATAATTCCTCAAAATAGGTAATTGGAAAACATCATGATCCTGATCCATTCTTGGTGGAAGTTCAATAAGATATTCCATTTCTCAAATGTGATCAAAGATTTCAAATTGGCCAATGCACCCTTGAATAAAATTTCATTTCTTATTGAGCCATGTGACTCTCTTCCCTGGTGATATTTGATGAGAAAATTTGTCTCTAACATCAAACAACATGTCCCATCAATTGTTACATGAATATTTCTTTTTGTAAATCTAAAATGATTTCATTTACTATTATACAGATTTAATATTCACTATCATCTCTTGTATAGAATCAGTTATATTTATATTTTGTTATTCAACATCATCCCAAAATAGTTGAAGTTATACATAATTTCCCATATAATGATTCATATGTAATCATTTTAATACTTTATTGGAAGTTGTTATTATATGTGAAATTAACAAATGAGATATATTGATTTAATCCACCATTTAATTCTATTATGTAGGCTATTATCGCATAATCGTGTGTTTTAGTATTCCTTTTGTTTTTCTATTATAGTGTTGGTGATAAGTAATGCTAAAGTTCAATACAATACTAAAATCATATTGAATAAATCTCTATAAATTTGAGATGAATCTTGGATCACAATATGTGATGATCAAAAGTTTAACCCAATACAACCACACCAATTACAACATAGATATAATGGAATGTTTATCAAGTGATATATCTTCTCCAATAGTGATAAAGTGGGATGTCTAGGTGAGTCGATCCACAAAATATCATATTGAACTGTTTCATTAGAAGTCTTTAGGATACATATGAGAAAGTTCATAGTGAAATTATTTCATTTCTATATTGGTTACAAAATTTTATTATCACCCCTTTTGACTTTTATACTCTGTAAATTATCATTATGACATATGAAGAACCATGGGATATACTACGTAATCTCCTTCTTCAGTTGACCAACCTAAACTTCTCTAAAAGATCAGAAACCATCTCAAAACATCAATGATGAATAGAGAATGACAACCTGTACACATTATCCAATAAATTCTTCTTTATCTTTGGTGATGTAGGCACAAAAAACACCATTCCAAAACAATTCCCACAATCATCACCGATATGTAATTCATATAAGTTATCTTCCTTTATTACATTAACTATATTTTGTAGCTTTAGATAATCCTTTATTTTGCCTTGATCTTCTCTTGGATAGACTATTAAGAAATGATTTTGGAGTGGTTGGATGTATTCCATGTCGTTATGATTTTTAATTTAATCCTCTACATATTCAGGAAGATAGGGTCATCTTAATTCACTTCATTGATAAAGTTCAATGTTTTCTGCTAAATTGATCATCTATCACGTTATACATTTTTATATGGTCGTTAATAGAAAAATCATAGTATTTTATTAGATCTAACAATATTTACATACTCTTGTTCATATCCTTCAATGTGAATATATAATTTTGAAACTTATGACTAGTATATATGTCACACTTCTAACTATAGTGATAGGTCTGTATAATATATAAGGTAAAGATTAATAATGATATCTATATATCATGAATCAATTAGTTCTTCTCATTTATCATTAACTATTGAAAGGCATAGGATATCACTTTATCATTCTACATGAGTCTAAAAATCACTAATTTCATTGAAACATAAATATATTTCACGAAACCATCTACACATGGTGGTAGTATGAGTAAAGGTGCATTGATTATCCTCTTAATGACCACCTTAAATATTTCCACATATTATTCTATCGGACATACTTTATAAGGACCCAACCTTAAACCTTACTTAATCATGAGTTTTTACAAGACTACACATTGAGGATCTTTTCAGGTTTAGAGGTTTAGAGAATTAGATCATAAAACATGCATTACATTCCACGTAAAAACAAAGTGGTTACATAAAGATAGTATTCTTCGTTCCCATCAATGGAAACATATTCAAAATAAAACATGAATTCTTTTTTGACACTTCCTTGACACTATCATCATATCATGTACCTTTCCCTTGACCTGTGAAAAACATTTCAAAAAAACATGGAATGAGCATAAAAAGCTCAGTAAGGGATGTAAAAATATGGAAAGGAAACATGGGTACATATATACATAAGAATGAAATCATACATTACCCATAGAACATATGCACTTTAACATACCTCTTCAAATCATGAATAAATGATAGAAATCATAAGACATAAAGGTAACTTGAGGCATTCCTAACATTTTTACGTAGGGAGTAACCCTCTTGGTTACGTTTGGAATACCCATCACAGTATATTCCCTAAATATCTTCGGATAAACCTTAACGTTTCACTCCTTCGCGTTACCCAATTCATCGGAGAGCTATATCGGGCTCACCCGCCCTTAGTTTATCACGGAACCACTCGTCTTCATAATAATGCCCAAGAACCTCAACATAATCGTATCACATAAAACATGCATAAAGGAAACATAAAATTTCCACCTTTCAGTCACAAGATATCAATACAACACATTGATATAAAAATATTATGAAAACCATTTTCAATACCAAAATAAAAGAAAAGTAAAACATAGTATTTATTTTTTTCATTTAAAAAAAAGGTATGGCTTGTAGAGGAAGCTGAAACTCAAATAATGGCCACGTCGGCGGAGAAGTTGTTGTCACCGCATACGTATGAAAAAAACATTCCCTTTTGTCATTTATTAAAACACTTCGTATTAAAAATATTCCTTTTGGATAATCGTAAATTCAAGGGGTTTATACACCGTATAAAAGAAGGTTGTGTATAAAACAAAATATGCCTCAATGAAAGGAGATTGAGATGAAGTCCCATACCTTGGGTCCGACTTGACTCGATTGTTCTTTAATGTCCTGAATAATAAACTTGAGTTAATTTCTAATTGCTTAAGAACCTTTTTCAAGTTCATTATTCCTTTTATATCACTTATTACCATGTCATGAACACTATGTAATTATTTAAGTTAATAACGGTCATTTTAATGATCATTGGTACTTGAGTCAAAAATAAACCCTTTATAATTACAAGTTTTTCATGTATACATTATATCCAGAATGGTATTCATGATGTAGATATCATATATGTCATATATATCCAGTACATGCATGCATTTATAATATTACATAATCATTTATAGGTAAGAAATGAAATGCACCGTTCATGGAGACGGTAAGCTGTACGTACGCATGAACGCTACTTTCATTTCTATTTCATATTCTATCGAATGGAATCATAATTATATAAAGTTATGTTATAATTCCAGTATAATATCATATATAATATCATAGTTCCATCGTTTATACGTCCCACATATTGTATTTAAAGAATCAACTCACTTTGAGGGGGCGGTAGTCCGCACTTTCTTAAATGAAGATATCGTGTTTACCCATAATGGAAACCATAAAGGTATACACAAAATGAAAAATAAATAAGCTTAAGGAAAACATAAACATATTATATATCATATATAAATATAGTTACATCTTAATGGCCACCTTTGAAGGTGTAAAAAGAATGTTGAACAATCATCATTTCGGGAGGCATAAATTCTCCATCCACGGAAACAGTATGTTCGTTAACAATTAGATGTAGGTGTGTGTAAGTGTAGCTCTAATACTTATTATAAAAACATCCTAGTATATTGAGGATACTGTATTTGTTACAAATGTAAATAATAAAAAGAGTTTAGGGGGTTGGAGAAGCAAAATAAAACAAAAGGACTCAAAAGAAGACATTATCTTAAAATCGGGTAACTCCCTTTGATTTGAGATCAAAAGCTTATTTGGGAAGACTTCTGCCCAAAGTGAGGCTTCAAGGAGTAATATAGGGAAGTGGAGAGACAAAATGGGCAGGGTTTGGCCGAGCCAAAGGCTTTGGAAGTGTGGGTAAGGGGGTAGAGGTGGGGTCTTTTATAAGAGGAGAGGAGGGGCACTCTTGGAAAGTACAGATAAGTTACTTTATTTTAAAATGAGTTTCGGATTCAAAAGGTCCCACATTGATATAATTCTAAGATAAGGTGATAAGGGTTCTAAATCCACTCAACCAATTGGTTTTGGCCATGTGTAGGTCTTAGATTTTACATTATCTTTCGATTTTATTTAAATCTTTAAATAATGAGGTCATCGCTGCATCATCATGATGTCATACATAATTTAATTTATTTAAAGTCTAAAAATTATAAAACAAATACCATGATGTATTAAATATTTTTTTCTTTCTAATGAATATTTATAGTCAAAAATATGTCTTGTATAAACCCATGTAAAAATTGTTTTAGTAAAATAACTCTTGTTTGTGTCATTTTTACTTTAACATTAAATAAAAAGTTATTTATGTCATTTCCCAACCAAAGTGGCTCCATGGGGTCCCCGTGTTGACCCATGGCTTTTCTTGGTCGGCAATGACACATCAAATGAGGGTAGGTCATGTGTCATGTTCATTTCATATTATTAAAACATTATTTTTAACTTAAACTACACTAATTACCTCTAATCGCGATTAAGAACCTAAAAGTTACTATTCACCAAAAAATTATTTTAATCTCATTGAACCACAGTTTACTTCTTAATGACAACAATGAATGTCGGATTTATGAAAATTAAATCACAGAAGTGGCAAAGTTTCATTTAAACGAAAAATCTGTCTCTTTAACTACCACTTAGTGGTTTCATTATTCATAAAAAATTGATGTTTTTCAGAAAAATACAAACACTTCACCCTAAGATATATTTGATATTATGAATTCAAAAATGATTTCTATTTTACAAAATTCAAAACATATAAGTTTCATTAATTAATTTAATAATTAATTCCCGCTGTCAAAACAAATAGCGTGTTTTTTTGAAACAAAATGTTTCAAAAGATTGACACTAGTTTAAGTCCGATTTGAAAGTGAAATTAATTCCATCAACCACTATTGGATTAAATGGTTAAAATATATTCTAATTTAACTTTAAAACCAATTCTAAAGATAATCTAATCATACAAATAATTTATATTAAAAAGAGGTTTTGAATTAAAATAAAACATTTTACACTATTCATTAAAAAATGAACTTTATCAGAAAGATACCAAAAATTTACACAAAGTAAATTTTGATGTACCGATTATAAAGAAGAATTTTATTTTTTCCAATAGAATGTATAAGAGTGAAAAAAACTATATTTAATGACGGTTCTCCATCAAAAGTCGATAAGTGAACCTTTAGAGAAAACTAGGGCATATACGACTAAAATTGAATTCTTTCCATATTTTAAGCCTTTATCTTTTATTGGATAAATGTAAAAACATTTAAAAACATATATAATCATATTTTTGTTTTTTCTATCCATTGCCGACAATACAACCGCTACAAGTTAACTACCGTTTAAAATAATATTTTTTTTATTATTACAGTGCAACGTAAGATTCTCAAGAAAATTGTTGTTGCGTGTTGGGTACGCCATCGAGCATAACATCCCCTTTCAAGTCATATTAATATTTTATTCACAAATATGGATAAATATGAAAATTTCATATTCTTTATTTACCTGGGGTGTTACATCCTTCCCCCCTTTTGGGAATTGCGTCCTAGCAATTTTAAAATTAGGCTTGGTAACATCCTTGAAAGTCCCACATCAGAACAAGAGTCGGTAAAAAAATCACATTAAAATAAAGAAAGATAAGTACAATGGTCACCCGAGTTAACCCATACTAGGATTCCATATAGAAAAATATGGACATGGAGGAGAAATCATAGGGTCATGTTCTGATGGAGAGTGATAGAAAACATGTTTAGGAGAAAGATAACCACAAGAAAATCACACACTTGTGATGGGTTAAACGGTATTCGATTCCCTAGTAGGAAAAGTTAATAGACAACATTTTTGTTTTAAGTTACTTTTTATTGAGTAATTTATTCGTTGGGAAACATAATCACTTATCATGTTGACTTTCAACTTTTACACAAACTCATATTTTCTCCAAAAGATGAGTATATAGGAAGACTTGTTCATATTAAGAGTACTATAATCAACTTCTTCAGAATCACCTAATACACAAAAGAGAACTATATAATTCCCATGTATTTAGACCAAAACAAAAACCAAAAAGGCTAGTACAAGATTATATAATCCATAGAAGGATAACCCCTTATAAAAAGAAAATCTAATCCTAATCTCCAAAATTTGTCCAACAAAACCCAAAGTTCAACGAGGACCATTCGATAATCAATTTTTCCATAAAATTCTTCAAAGTAAACCAAGATAAGATTGAAACCCAAATATTTGAGGGATTTAGTCACATATTCTTCCAAGTTAAATCGGAACATTTATCTCCAAGCAACATCAATTTCTCCTAAAGTCTCATATTGAAAAGTAATTAACCTAATCACATATCCTCCATGATAGGTTAATCATTTTCATAAATAACCCAAAATCAACTTACTCTTAAATCATAAAATCATATAACTAAAACGAATTAGTCAAACTAACTAGGGACTTCACGTAGTCCAATGGTAGGTGATAAATACTAGTCGCACTTTGGTTGTGGGTTCGATTCCCACAGCTTTTTCTGACGAGACGGTTTGTCACACGGTCTGCGTGTTGTCCTTTTTCCAAAACTATATAATTTATAAATCATTCCCCAAAAAGAGATAAAATCATCAAAAATGATCATAACATATTTTAACCTCATGTATATCTCATGCCTTTCATTTTCCAGCATATCATATAATAACCCATAATTACCTCAAAAGTAAGGATCATATAAACTCTAATGGTTACCTTTATAATTATTACCCGAACTTCCACATCGATTGGTCATCTCATACATGATGCATTACCGAACATACCAAGGTTCAAGTGGTTGATCATGACTCCTTGATATTTGGTTTAGAACAACCATGAGTTTCCTCATTGAATCCTCCATTTTATCTAGTATCTTAATCAGAGAACCACCACAGTTTCCTTCAAACCTGTTGTCTCTTTGGTGCCTGCTAGATCCATCCATTCACTAAAAACAGAAATTTCAGTGTGCGTATATCAACAAAACCATCATGTACTAATGAGGAAGGTAAACACTAAGATATAATTACTCATTCACTTTATCTAAAACTAGGACTCTTTCTAAAATCCTAACCATTATGGTAATGTCACTTATGCTAAATGAATACCCTAATCTCTAAAGTTATCTAAACCGGCCTCTGATACCAACTATAAGGCCCCAGCCTTAAACCTTACTTAATCTTGAGTTATTACAAGATTACACATTGTGGATCTTTTCAGGTTTAGAGTTTTAGAGAATTAGATCATAAAACTTGGATTACATTCCACGTAAAAACAAAGTGGTTACATAAAGATAGTATTCCTCTTTCCCATCAATAGAAACATATTTAAAATAAAACATGCATTCTTTCTTGACACTTCCTTGACACTATCATCATATCATGTACCTTTCCCTAGACCTGTGAAAAACATGTCAAAATACATGGGATGAGCATAAAAATCTAAGTAAGGGATATAAAAATATGGAAAGGAAACATGGGTACATATATACATAAGAATGAAATCAAACTTTACCCATAAAACATATGCACTTTAACATACCTCATAAAATCATGAATAAATCATAGAAATCATAAGACATTAAGGTAACTTGAGGCATTCATAACATTCTTACGTAGGGAGTAACCCTCTTGGTTACGTTTGGAATACCCATCACAGTATATTCCCTAAATCTCTTCGGAGAAACCTTAAAGTTTCACTCCTTCATGTTACCCAATTCATTAGAGAGCTATACCGGGCTCACCCTCCCTTAGTTTATCATGGAACCATCCGTCTTCATAATAATTCCCAAGAACCTCAACATAATCATATCACATAAAACATGCATAAAGGAAACATAACATTTCCACCTTTCAATCACAAGATATCAATAAAAAAAATTGATATAAAAACATTATGAAAACCATTTTCAATACCAAAATAAAAGAAATGTAAAACATGGTATTTATTTTTTTCTTTTTTAAAAAAGGTATGGCTTGTAGAGGAAGCCGAAACCCAAATAATGGCCATGACGGCGGAGAATTCATTGTCACTGCATACGTAAGACAAAAACATTCCCTTTTGACGTTTAGTAAAACGCTTCGTATTAAAAAGATTCCTTTTGGATAATCGTAAAAGTCAAGGGGTTTATACACCGTATAAAAGAAGGTTGTGTATAAAACAAAATATGCCTCAATGGAAGGAGATTGAGACGAAGTCCCATACCTCGGGTCCGACTTGACTCGATCGTTCTTTAATGCCCTGAATAATAAACTTGACTTAATTCCTACTTTCTTAAGAACCATTTTCAAGTTCATTATTCCTTTTATATCACTTATTACCATTTCATGAACACTATGTAATTATTTAAGTTAATAACGGTCATTTTAACGATCATTGGTACTTGAGTAAAAAATAAACCCTTTATAATTAAAAGTTTTTCATGTATCCATTATATCCATAATGGTATTCATGATTTAGATATAATATATGTCATATATATCCAGTACATGCATGCATTTATAATATTACATAATCATTTAGAGCTAAGAAATGAAATGCACCGTTCATGGAGACGGTAAGTCGTACGTACGCATGAACGCTACTTTCATTTCTATTTCGTATTTTATAGAATGGAATCATAATGATATAAAGGTATATTATAATTCCAGTATAATATCATATATAATTTCATAGGTAAATCCTTTATACGTCCCACAGATGGTATTTAACGAATCAACTCAATTTGAGGGGGCGGTAGTCCGCACTTCCTTAAATGAAGATATCTCGTTTACCAATAATGGAAACCATAAAGGTATACCCAAAATGAAAAAACAGAATATTAAGAAAAATATAAACATATTATATATCATATATAAATATAGTGACATCTTAATGTCCACCTTTGAAGGTGATAAAAGAATGTTGAACAATCATCGTTTCGGGAGGCATAAATTTGCCATCCACGGAAACAGTATGTTCGTTAACCATTAGATGTAGTTGTGTGTAAGTGTAGCTCGAATCATTATTATAACAACATCCTAGTATATTTAGGATACTGGAGTTGTTACAAAAGAAAATAATAAAAAGAGTTTAGGGGGTTGGAGAAGCAAAATAAAACAAAAGGACTAAAAAGAAGACATTACCTTAAAATCGGGTAACTCCCATTGGTTTGAGCTCAAAGGATTTCTTGGGAAGACTTATTCCAAAATTGAGGCTTCAAGGAGTAAGATATGGAAGTGTAGAGACAAAATGGGCAGGGTTTGTCCTATCCAAATGCATTGGAAGTGTGGGTAAGGAGGTAGAGGTGGGGGCCTTTTATAAGAGAAGAGGAGGGGCACTCATGGAAAGTAAATATAAGTTACTTTATTTTAAAATGAGTTTCGGATTCAAAAGGTCTTACATTAATATAATTCGAGGATAAGGTGATAAGGGTTCTAAATACACTCACCAATTGGTTTTGGCCTTGTTTAGGTCTTAGAGTTTACATTATCTTTCCATTTTATTTAAATCGTTAAATAATGAGGTCATCAATGCATCATCATGATGTCATACATAATTTAATTTATTTAATGTCTAGAAATTATAAAAAAACTACTATGATGTAGGAAATATTTTTATCTTTCTAATGAATATTTATAGTCAAAAATATGACTTGCATAAACCCATGTAAAAATTGTTTTAGTAAAATAACTCATGTTTGTGTCATTTTTACTTTAACAATAAATAAAAAGTTATTTTTGTCATTTCCCAACCAAAGTGGCTCAATGGGGTCTCCAAGTTGACCCATGGCTTTTCTTGGTCGTCCATGACACATCCAATGAGGGTAGGACATGTGTCAAGTTCATTTCATATTATTAAAACATTATTTTTACCTTAAACTACACTAATTACCTCTAATCGCGATTAAGAACTTAAAATTTACTATTCACCAAAAAATTATTTTAATCTCATTGAACCACATTTTACTTCTTAATGAAAACCATGTATGTCGGACTTTTGAAAATAAAATCACAGAAGTGGCAACGTTTCATTTAAACGAAAAATCAGTCTCTTTAACTACCACTTAGTGGTTTCACTATTCATCAAAAATTGATGTTTTTCAAAAAAATACCAAAACTTCACCCTAAGCTATATTTGACATTCTGATTTCAAAAATGATGTATTTTTTAAGAAATTAAAAACATATAAGTTGCATTAATTAATTTAATAATTAATTCCCGCTGTCAAAACAAATAACGTGTTTTTATGAAACAAAATGTATCAAAAGATTGACACTAGTTTAAGTCCGATTTGAAAGTGATATTAATTCCATCGACCACTATTGGATTAAATGGTAAAAATATATTCTAATTTCACTTTAAAACCAATTCAAAAGGTAATCTAATCATATAAATTAATTATAATAAAACGGGGGTTTGAATTAAAATACAACATTTTACACTATTCATTAAAAAATGAACTTTATCGGAAAGATACCAAAAATTTACACAAAGTAAAGTTTGATGTCCAGATTATAAAGAAGAGTTTTATTTGGTCCAATAGAATGTATAAGAGTGAAAAAAACTATATTTAATGACAGTTCGCCATCAAAAGGCAATAAGTGAACCTTTAGTGAAAACTATGGCATATACGCCTAAAATTGAATTCTTTCCGTATTTTAAGCCTTTATCATTTATTGGATAAATGTAAAAACATTTAAAAACATATAAAATCATATTTTTGTTATTTATATACATTCCCGATAATACAACGAATACATGTTAACTACCATTTAAAATAATATTTTATTATTATTAGAGTGCAACCTAAGATTTCAAATAAACTCGTTGTTGCGTGTTGGGTACGCCATCGAGCATAGCGTCCCCTTTAAAGTCATATTAATATTTTATTCACAAATATGGATAAATATGAAAATGTAATATTCTTTATTTACCTGGGGTGTTACATCCTTCCCCCCTTTTGGAAATTGCTTCCTCGCAATTTTAAAATTGGGCTTGGTAACATCCTTGAAAGTCCCACGTCGGAACAAGAGTCGGTAAAACAATCACTTTAAAATAAAGAAAGATAAGTACAATGGTCACCCGAGATAACCCATACTAGGATTCCTTGTAGAAAAATAAGGACATGGAGGAGAAAACATAGGGTCATGTTCTGATGGAGAGTGATAGAAAACATGTTTAGAAGAAAGTTAACCACAAGAAAATCACACACTTGTGATGGGTTAAACGGTATTCGATTCCCTAGTAGGAAAAGTTAATAGACCAAATTTTTGTTTTAAGTTACTTTTTGTTGAGTAATTTATTCATAGGGAAACATAATCACTTATCATGTTGACTTTCAACTTTTACACAAACTCATATTTTCTCCAAAAGACGAGTATTTAGGAAGACTGGTTCATATTAGGAGTACTATAATCAACTTCTAGAGAATCACCTAATCCACAAAAGAGAACTATATACATCCCATGTCTTTAGACAAAAACCAAAACCAAAAAGGCTAGTACAAGATCTGATAATCCAGAAAAGGATAACCCCTTATGAAAAGAAAATCTTTTCCTAATCTCCAAAATTTGTCCAACAAAACCCAAAGTTCAACGAGGACCATTATATAATCAATTTGTCCATAAAATTATTCAAAGTAAACCAAGCTAATATTGAAAATCAAATATTTTATGTATTTAGTCACATATTCGTCCACGTTAAATTGTAACATTTATCTCTAAACAACATCAATTTCTCCTAAAGTCTCGGTTTGAAAAGTAATTAACCTAATCACATATCCTCCATGATAGGTTAATTATTTTCATAAATAACCCAAAATTAACTTAATCTTAATTCATAAAATCATATAACTAAAAAGAATCAGTCAAACTAACCAGGGACTTCGCGTAGTCCAATGGTAGGCGATAAATACCAGTCGCACTTTGGTTGTGGGTTCGATTCCCGCAGCTTTGTCCGACGTGATGGGTTGTCACACGGTCTGTGTTTTGTCCTTTTTCCAAAACTATATAATTCATAAATCATTCCCCAAAAAGAGATAAAATCATCAAAAATGATCATAACATATTTTAACCTCAATTTTATCTCATGCCTTTCATTTTCCAGCATATCTTATAATAACCCATAATTACCTCAAAAGTAAGGATCATATAAACTCTAATGGTTACCTTTATATTTATTACCCGAACTTCCAAATCAATTGGTCATCTCGTACATGATGCATTACAGAACATACCAAGGTTTAAGTGGTTGATCATGACTCCATGATATTTGGTTTAGAACAACCATGATTTTCCTCATTGAATCCTCCATTTTATCTAGTATCTTAATCAGAGAACCAGCATAGTTTCCTTCAAACCTGTTGTCTCTTTGGTGCCTGCTAGATCGATCCATTCACTAAAAACAGAAACGTTAGTGTGGGTATATCAACAAAACCATCATGTACTAATGAGGAAGGTAAACACTAAGATATACTTACTCATTCAATTTATCTAAAACTATGACTCTTTCTGAAATCCTAACCATTATGGTAATGTAACTTATGCTAAAAGAATACTCTAACCTATAAATTTATCTAAACCGACCTATGATACCAACTATAAGGCCCCAGCCTTAAACCTTACTTAATCTTGAGTTATTACAAGATTACACATTGAGGATCTTTTCAGGTTTAGAGTTTTAGAGAATTAGATCATAAAACTTGCATTACATTCCACGTAAAAACAAAGTGGTTACATAAAGATAGTATTCTTCTTTCCCATCAGTGGAAACATTTTTAAAATATAACATGGATTCTTTCTTGACACTTCCTTGACACTATCATCATATCATGTACCTTTCCCTTGACCTGTGAAAAACATTTCAAAAAAACATGGGATGAGCATAAAAATCTCAGTAAGGGATATAAAAATTTGGAAAGGAAACATGGGTACATATATACATAAGAATGAAATCATACTTTACCCATAAAACATATGCACTTTAACATACCTCATCAAATCATGAATAAATCATAGAAATCATAAGACATAAAGGTAACTTGAGGCATTCATAACTTTCTTACGTAAGGAGTAACGCTCTTGGTTACGTTTGGAATACCCATCACAGTATATTTCCAAAATCTCTTTGGAAAAACCTTAACGTTTCACTCCTTCGTGTTACCCAATGCATTGGAGAGCTATATCGGGCTCACCTGCCCTTAGTTTGTCACGGAACCACCCGTCTTCATAATAATTCCCACGAACCTCAACATAATCGTATCACATAAAACATGCATAAAGGAAACATAACATTTCCACCATTCAATCACAAGATATCAATACAACACATTGATATAAAACCATTATGAAAACCATTATCAATACCAAAATAAAAGAAAAGTAAAACATGGTATTTATTTTTTTTCTTTTTAAAAAAAGGTATGGCTTGTAGAGGAAGCCGAAACTCAAATAATGGTCATGACGGCGGAGAAGTCGTTGTCACAGCATACGTATGACAAAAACATTCCCTTTTTTCATTTAGTAAAACGCTTCATATTAAAAAGTTTCCTTTTGGATAATCATAAAAGTCAAGGGGTTTATACACCGTATAAAATAAGGTTGTGTATAAAACAAAATATGCCTCAATGAAAGGAGATTGAGACGAAGTCCCATACCTCGGGTCCGACTTGACTCGATCGTTCATTAATGTCCTGAATAATAAAAATGAGTTAATTTCTACTTGCTTAAGAACCTTTTTCAAGTTCATTATTCCTTTTATATCACTTATTACCATGTCATGAACACTATATAATTATTTAAGTTAATAACGGCCATTTTAATGATCATTTGTACTTGAGTCAAAAATAAACCATTTATAATTACAAGTTGTTCATGTATCCATTATATTCATAATGGTATTCATGATTTAGATATCATATATGTCATATATTTCCAGTACATGCATTCATTTATATTATTACATAATCATTTAGAGGTAAGAAATGAAATGTACCGTTCATGGAGACGGTAAGCCGTACGTACGCATGAACGCTACTTTCATTTCTATTTCATATTTTCTAGAATGGAATCATAATTATATAAAGGTATATTATAATTCCATTATAATATCATATATAATATCATATTTACATCCTTTATACGTCCCACATACGGTATTTAACGAATCAACTCACTTTGAGGGGGCGGTAGTCCGCACTTCCTTAAATGAAGATATCGCGTTTACCCATAATGGAAACCAGAAAGGTATACCCAAAATGAAAACTACATAAGATTAAGAAAAACATAAACAAACTATATATCATATATAAATATAGCGACATCTTAATGGCCACCTTTGAAGGTGTTAAAAAATGTTGAACAATCATCGTTTCGGGAGGCATAAATTCACCATCCACGGAAACAGTATGTTCGTTAACCATTAGATGTAGGTGTGTGTAAGTGTAGATCTAATACTTATTATAACATCATCCTAGTATATTGAGGATACTGGAGTTGTAACAAAAGAAAAGAATAAAAAGAGTTTAGGGGGTTGGAGAAGCAAAATAAAACAAAAGGACTCAAAAGAAGACATTACCTTAAAATCGAGTAACTCCCTTTGGTTTGAGATCAGTGGCTTCCTTGGGAAGACTTCTGCCCAAATTGAGGCTTGAAGGAGTAATATAGAGATGTGGAGATACAAAATGGTCAGGGTTTGGCCATGAAAACGGCTTTGGAAGTGTGGGTAAGGAGGTAGAGGTGGGGGCCTTTTATAAGAGGAGAGGAGGGGCACTCTTGGAAAGTAAAGATAAGTTACTTTATTTTAAAATGTGTTTCGGATTCAAAAGGTCCCACATTGATATAATTGGAGTATAAGATGATAAGGGTTATAAATACACTCATCCAATTAGTTTTGGACATGTTTAGGTCTTAGAATTTTCATTATCTTTCCATTTTATTTAAATTGTTAAATAATGAGGTCATCGTTGCATCATCATGATGTCATATATACGTTAATTTATTTAATGACTAAAAATTATAAAAAAATACTATGATGTAGGAAATATTTTTAGCTTTCTAATGAATATTTATAGTCAAAAATCTAACTTGTATAACTCCATGTAAAACTTGTTTTAGTAAAATAACTCATGTTTGTGTCATTTTTACTTTAACATTAAATAAAAAGTTATTTATGTCATTTCACAACCAAAGTGGCTCCATGGGGTCACCATGTTGACCCATGGATTTTATTGGTCGTCCATGACACATCCAATGAGGGTAGAACATGTGTCAAGTTCATTTCATAATATTAAAACATTATTTTTACCTTAAACTACACTAATTACCTCTAATCGCGATTAAGAACTTAAAAGTTAATATTCACCAAAAAATTATTTTAATCTCATTGAACCACATTTTACTTATTAATTACAACCATGTATGTCGGATTTTTGAAAATCAAACCACAGAAGTGGAAAAGTTTCATTTAAACGAAAAATCCGTCTCTTTAACTACCACTTAGTGGTTTCACTATTCATCAAAAATTGAAGTTTTTTCAGAAAAATTCCAAAACTTCACCCTAAGCTATATTTGATATTCTGAATTCAAAAATGATGTATATTTTAAAAAATTCAAAACTTATAAGTTGAAGTAATTAATTTAATAATTTATTCCCGTTTTCAAAACAAATATCGTGTTTTTATGAAACAAAATGTATCAAGAGATTAACACTAGTTGAAGTCCGATTTAAAAGTGAAATTAATTCCATCGACCAATATTGGATTAAATGGTAAAAATATTTTCTAATTTCACTTTAAAACCAATTCAAAAGATAATATAATCATATAAATAAATTATATTAAAAAGCGGTTTTGAATTAAAATACTACATTTTACACTATTCATAAAAAATGAACTTTATCGGAAAGATACCAAAAATTTACACAAAGTAAATTTTGATGTCCCGATTCTAATGAAGAGTTTTATTTGGTCCAATAGAATTTATAAGAGTTAAAAAAAGTATATTTAATTACGGTTCTCCATCAAAAGGCGATAAGTGAACCTTTAGTGAAAACTAGGGCATATACGCCTAAAATTGAATTCTTTCCGTATTTTAAGCCTTTATCATTTATTGGATAAATGTAAAAACATTTAAAAACATATATAATCATATTTTTGTTATTTATATCCATTCCCAACAATACAACGGTTACATGTTAACTACCATTTAAAATAAGATTATTTTATTATTAGAGTGCAACGTAAGATTCCCAAGAAACTCGTTGTTGCGTTTTGGGTACGCCATCGAGCATAGCGTCCCCTTTAAAGTCATATTAATTTTTTATTCAAAAATATGGATAAATATGATAATTTCATATTCTTTATTTACCTGGGGTGTTACATCCTTCCCTCCTTTTGGGAATTGCGGCCTCGCAATTTTAAAATTGGGCTTGGTAACATCCTTGAAATTCCCACATCGGAACAAGAGTCGGTAAAACAATCACTTTAAAATAAAGAAAGATAAGTACAAAGGTCACCCGAGTTAACCAATACTAGGATTACATGTAGAAAAATATGGACATGGAGGAGAAAATATAGGGTCATGTTCTGATGGAGAGTGATAGAAAACATGTTTAGGAAAAAGTTAACCACAAGAAAATCAAAAACATATGATGGGTTAAACGGTATTCGATTCCCCAGTAGGAAAAGTTAATGGACAAAATTTTTGTTTTAAGTTACTTTTTATTGAGTAATTTATTCATATGGAAACATAATCACTTATCATGTTGACTTTCAACTTTTACACAAACTCATGTTTTCTCCAAAAGAAGAGTATTTAGGAAGACTTGTTCATATTAAGAGTACTATAATCAACTTCTAGAGAATCACCTAATCCGCAAAAGATAACTATATACATCCCATGTCTTTAGACTAAAACCAAAACCAAAAAGGCTAGTACAAGATCACATAATCCATAAAAGGATAACCCCTTATAAAAAGAAAATCTATTCCTAATCTCCAAAATTTGTCCAACAAAACCCAAAGTTCAACTAGGACCATTCAATAATCAATTTTTCCATAAAATTCTTCAATGTAAACCGAGAGAATATTGAAACCCAAATATTTGAGGGATTTAGTCACATATTCTTCCAAGCTAAATCGTAACATTTATATCCAAACAACATCAGTTTCTCCTAAAGTCTCGTATGGAAAAGTAATTAACCAAATCACATATCCTCCATGATAGGTTAATCATTTTCATAAATAACCCAAAATCAACTTACTCTTAATTAATAAAATCATATAACTAAAAATAATCAGTCAAACTAACCAGGGACTTCACGTAGTCCAGTGGTAGGTGATAAATACCAGTCACACTTTGGTAGTGGGTTCGATTCCCGCAGCTTTGTCCGACGTGGCGGGTTGTCACATGGTCTGTGTGTTGTCCTTTTTCCAAAACTATATAATTCATAAATAATTCCCCAAAAAGAGATAAAATCATCAAAAATGATCATAACATATTTTAACCTCAAGTTTATATCATGCCTTTCATTTTCCAGCATATCATATAATAACCCATAATTACCTCAAAAGTAAGGATCATATAAACTCTAATGTTTACCTTTATAATTATTACACGAACTTCCACATCGATTGGTCATCTCGTACATGATGCATTATAGAACATACCAAGGTTCAAGTGGTTGATCATGACTCCTTTATATTTGGTTTAGAACAACCATGAGTTTCCTCATTGAATCCTCCATTTTATCTAGTATCTTAATCAGAGAACCACCACAGTTTCCTTCAAACCTGTTGTCTCTTTGGTGCCTGCTAGATCCATCCATTCACTAAAAACAAAAATTTCAGTGTTAGTATATCAACAAAACCATCATGTACTAATGAGGAAGGTAAACACTAAGATAAATTTACTCATTCACTTTATCTAAAACTAGGACTCTTTCTGAAATCCTAACCATTATGGTAATGTCACTTATGCTAAAAGAATACCCTAACCTCTAAAGTTATCTAAACTGAACTCTGATACCAACTATAAGGCCCCATCCTTAAACCTTACTTAATATTGAGTTATTACAAGATTACACATTGAGTATCTTTTCAAGTTTATAGTTTTAGATAATTAGATCATAAAACATGCATTATATTCCACGTAAAAACAATGTGGTTACATAAAGATAGTATTATTCTTTCCCATCAATGGAAACATATTTAAAATAAAACATGGATTCTTTCTTGACACATCCTTGACACTATCATCATATCATGTACCTTTCCCTTGACCTGTGAAAAACATTTCAAAAAAAATTGGGATGAGCATAAAAAGCTCAGTAAGGGATATATAAATATGGAAAGGAAACATGGGTACATATATACATAATAATGAAATCATTATTTACCCAGAAAACATATGCACTTTAACATACCTCATCAAATCATGAATAAATCATAAAAATCATAAGACATAAAGGTAATTTGAGGCATTCATAACATTCTTACGTAGGGAGTAACCCTCTTGGTTACGTTTGGAATACCCATCACAGTATATTCCCTAAATCTCTTCAGAGAAACCTTAACGTTTCACTCCTTCGTGTTACCCAATGCATTGGAGAGCTATATCGGGCTCACCCGCCCATAGTTTATCACGGAACGACCCGTCTTCATAATAATGCCCAAGAACCTCATCATAATTGTATCACATCAAACATGCATAAAGGAAACATAACATTTCCACCTTTCTATCACAAGATATCAATACAACACATTGATATAAAAACATTATGAAAACCATTTTCAATACCAAAATAAAAGAAAAGTAAAACATGGTATTTATTTTTTTCTTTTTAAAAAAATGCATGGCTTGTAGAGGAAGCTGAAACTCAAATAATGGTCACGGTGGCGGAGAAGTCGACATCGCCGCATACGTACGACAAAAACATTCCCTTTTGTCGTTTAGTAAAACGCTTCATATTAAAAAGATTCCTTTTGGATAATCGTAAAATTCAAGGGGTTTATACACCATATAAAAGAAGGTTGTGTATAAAACAATATATGCCTCAATGAAAGGTGATTGAGACGAAGTCCCATACCTCGGGTCCGACTTGACTCGATCGTTCATTAATGTCCTTAATAATAAATCTATGTTAATTTCTACTTGCTTAAGAACATTTTTCAAGTTCATTATTCCTTTTATATCACTTATTACCATGTCATGAACACTATGTAATTATTTAAGTTAATAACGGTCATTTTAACGATCATTAGTACTTGAGTAAAAAATAATCCCTTTATAATTACAAGTTGTTCATGTAGCCATTATATTTAGAATGGTATTAATGATGTAGATATCATATATTTCATATATATCCAGTACATTCATGCATTTATAATATTACATAATCATTTTGAGGTAGGAAATGAAATGCACCATTCATGGAGACAGTAAGTCGTACGTACGCATGAACGCTACTTTCATTTCTATTACGTATTTTATAGAATGGAATCATAATGATATAAAGGTATATTATAATTCCAGTATAATATCATATATAATATCATAGTTCCATCCTTTATACTTCCCACATATGGTATTTAACGATTCAACTCACTTTGAGGGGCGGTAGTCCGCACTTCCTTAAATGAAGATATCGCGTTTACCCATAATGGAAACCATATAGGTATACCCAAAATGAAAAATACAGAAGCTTAAGGAAAACATAAACATATTATATATCATATATAAATATAGTGACATCTTAATGGCCACCTTTGAAGGTGTTAAGAGAATGTTGAACAATCATCGTTTCAGGAGGCATAAATTCGCCATCCACGGAAACAGTATGTTCGTTAACCATTAAATGTAGGTGTGTGTAAGTGTAGCTCTAATCCTTATTATAACAACATCCTAGTATATTGAGGATACTGTAGTTGTTACAAAATAAAAGAATAAAAAGAGTTTATGGGGTTGGAGAAGCAAAATAAAACAAAAGGACTCAAAAAAAGACATTACCTTAAAATCGGGTAACTCCCTTTGGTTTGAGCTCAATGGCTTACTTGGGAAGACTTATGCCCAAAGTGAGGCTTCAAGGAGTAAGAGAGGGAAGTGCAGAGTCAAAATGGGCAGGGGTTGGTGGAGCCAAAGGCTTTGGAAGTGTGGGTAAGGAGGTATAGGTGGGGGCCTTTTATAAGAGGAGAGGAGGAGCAATCTTGGAAAGTAAAGATAAGTTACTTTATTTTAAAATGAGTTTTGGATTCAAAAGGTCCCACATTGATATAATTCGAGGGTGATAAGGGGTCGAAATCCACTCATCCAAATGGTTTTGGCCATGTGTAGGTCTTAGATTTTACATTATCTTTCCATTTTATTTAAATCGTTAAATAATGAGGTCATCGCTGCATCATCATGATGTCATAAATAATTTAATTTATTTAATTTCTAAAAATTATAAAAAAACTACTTTGATGTAATAAATCTTTTTATCTTTCTAATGAATATTTATAGTAAAAAATCTGACTTGTATAACCCCATGTAAAAATTGTTTTAGTAAAATAACTCATGTTTGTGTCATTTTTACTTTAACATTAAATAAAAAGTTATTTATGTCATTTCCCAACCAAAGTGGCTCAATGGGGTCCCCAAGTTGACCCATGGTGTTCCTTGGTCAGCCATGACACATACAATGAGGGTAGGACATGTGTCATGTTCATTTCATATTATTAAAACTTTATTTTTTACCTTAAAATACACGAATTACTTATAATCGCGATTAAGAACTTAAAAGTTACTATTCACCAAAAAATTATTTTAATCTCATTGAACCACATTTTACTTCTTAATGACAACCATGTATGTCGGATTTTTGAAAATAAAATCACAGAGGTGGAAAAGTTTCATTTAAACAAAAAATCAGTCTCTTTAACTACCACTTAGTGGTTTCACTATTCATCAAAAATTGTCGTTTTTCAGAAAAATACCAAAACTTCACCCTATGTTATGGGAGTCTGAGCAGTTTCTGAGCTACATCCCAGAAAAACCTAGAATATATGGTATTTACTTTTTGGATACAAACCGGGTAGTTCTTAGGCCGTGCCACAGACCATGTGGGCAGAACAAGGTGTTGTGGGAGTAACTTTGGGAACACGCCGTGTACGATTTATACACGTCGTGTATGTTTGGAGTCGTGTGCCCAATCGTGTCACTAACAACACGGGCCGGGGAAGCTCGGGTAGAACACGCCGTATCCTTAGGGAACATGCCGTGTAGTCCGGTCCAGGTACCCGGCCGTGTCATGAACAACACGGGCCAGCATTACCTTCTTTTCAACATGCCGTGTTTGTTCGGAACATGTCGTGTGGTCTTGTCCATGTACCCAGCCATGTCACGAACAACTCGGGATGAGGTCACCTTGCCTATACACGCCGTGTTTGATCGGAACACGCCGTTTAAGGTTCAGCCGTGTAGACAACCGTGTGTTTGACTACACGGACCACCGAAGCCTTGTCCAGTACACGTCGTGTCCACTGTAAACACGCCATGTAGTCTCAGTTTAAGGAAAATCATGTGGGTTAGCCGTGTAAGGAGACTCGGGAAGGGGAACAGTTTCCAAGTACACATCGTGTGTGGGTTCAATACGCCTTGTAGTTTGAAGTGTACACGACTTGTAGGGTAGGATTACACACCCATGTCAGTGGGTTAAGAAGACACGCCATGTAGTTTTATACACGTTGTGTAGTCATGTTTTGTAAACATGTGTGTTTTTCTTCCACTGTTTCCATTTTTTAATCTTTTTTTCTCTGTCCTTGTTTTCCTAATCTAAGGTATTCTTTTGACCATTAAGTGTTATGCCTTCGAGATATCCTATGGTCATACGTATGTCGTCGGGCAGTGATCAGATGCCAAATAGGGTTGATCAAGGACTTCCTGACGATCCTCCAGTCGGGCCAGCCTTGGCACTGGCTGTTATACCAGTTGTAGGTGCTGATGTGTAGTTCAGGGATGGTTTCATGAGGATGATGTAGACCTTCCATGGATCTCCGCCTCCTTCAACGTCTATGGAAGTCTTGACATCAGTTTTCCAGCAGCATCCTCCTCCTAATTTATCAGGTGAAGGAGGACCTGAGGCTACAGAGTCATGGCTGGAGGCCATGCTGACGATCATCGAGCATCTAAAAACGCCTCCAGAGAGGCGGTTCAAGCTCGCCACCAACATGCTCCGAGACTCAGCCAAGAGGTGGTGGGACGTGATCTCACAGGCAGGTCAGCAGCAGGATATGGCTTAGGAGGAGTTCGAGCGCATGTTCTATGACTATTTCTACCTGGAGACCCTGAGGGCCGACCGAGCCCAGGATTTCATGAGCATATAGCATGGGTACTCTTTCTATTATTGAGTATTCTGCTCGTTTCACTGAGCTGCAGTGCTTCACACCCCTCCAGAATGGGAGTGGGGTGTTCTTAGCAAGAAATTTCTAGGATGGTCTCAGGAGGGAGATCCTCTCACAGGTGAACATCTTCCAGCTGACTTCCATTACTTCCATCGTCAACCAGGAACTGATTGTGAAGCGCAATATGAGAGACTCTGGAGCTGCAAGCCAGGGAGGTTCTGCTTCCAGAGCTAGTCTTACTCTAGATAATATAATGAAGAGTCGTTGAGAGCCCACATGCGGTGATCCGAGGAAGCAAGATGCATCGTCAGGCAGCCAGGTGACATGCTACCAGTGTGGCCGGTCAGGGAACTGGAGGACGCAGTGCCAGAGGGACCCCGTGGAGTGCCGATCTTTCAGAAAGATGGGTCACCTTCAGCGTTTCTGCCAGGTCTTCTTACCAGCAGTTGGTGAGCGGGGTTCTTACATGACTCCTCATTCGGGAGTAGCACCACCAGTTTATCACTAGTTGAGGAACATGATTTCTTCTGGCCATTCAGGCCAAGGTGGGGTTCGAGGTCGTGGCGGTCAGCCACCAGTTCCTCAGTACTAGCATGGAGGTTCAGCTCAGAGTGGTTAACCAGGGGTTTAGGGATGCAATACATGCCAGTCCTTCACCGTGGAGCAGCCTTATCATGAGCAGGATCACGACCCTTCTATTGTTGGAGGTATAACTATAGTAGCCTCAGTTTTATATTCATCCCTTTTCGATACTGGTGGTATGCATAACTTTATCTCTATTGCTGTTGTGGAGAGCCTTGGGCTCTGCATCATTTCTTCTACTGACTCGTTGACACTAGACACAGCTTTGGGGACGAGGAAATTTAGTGTACGTCAGTGTAGAGAGTGCCCTCTCGAGGTTGTACGGTATCACTTCTTATGGGATCTCTATGTCCTAGAGATGACATGTTATGATGTCATCCTTGGCATGGATTGGTTGATTCCCTTTCAGGAAGTCATCGACTGTTATTGCCGGAGAGTGATCTTCCTTTCACTAGAGGGCGATTCTTTTCTCCATAAGGGTGAATGGGACGTTTAAGCGAGTCGGGAAGGACTCGAGCATCTTTGGCTAGGAAGGGTGATGCCCCAGATTGCTAGTCTTTATCTGAATGATCAGGGGATTCCACAGTTGGATTTTCCTCCAGTGGTGGATCTCTTCAGGGACGTCTTTCCAGAGGACTTTTCATGTTTGCCTCTGGAGCGTGAGGTAGTCTTCTCTATTGACCTCATTCCAAGAGCGGAACCAGTGTCCATTCCTCCCTACAGGATCGCTACACCTGAGCTGCATGAGCTCAATAAGTAGTGGGAGGAGCTACAGGCTAAGGGTTTTCATCTAACCCGGTACATCTCCTTAGGGTTCGCATGTCATGTTTGCAAAGAAGGCAGACGGTACCCTTCGGCTTTGTGTGGATTATCGGAAGCTGAACAAGTTGACGGTCAAGAACCGATATCCATTGTCAAGAATTCACGACCTTTTCGATCATCTTCGAGGATCCTGAGTGTTCTTGAAGATTAACTTGAGGTCCAGTTATCATCAGTTGTGCGTTAGACGATCAGATATACCTCTAACAGCCATTAAGAGTAGGTATGGTCTATATGAGTATACAGTCATTTCGTTTGGTCTCACGAATGTGCATGTAGTTTTTATGGCACTGATGAACCGAGTGTTCTATCCTTACTTGGACTCCATTTTATTGGTCTTCATGGACGATATGTTGGTGTACTCTCACACTCGACATGACCATGCCACACATCTTGAGATCATTCTGAGTACACTAAGACAGTATCAGCTTTATGATAAACTCTCAAAGTGCCATTTCTGGAAGGATCAGATTAACTTCTTGGGTCACGTCATCTCAGATGCAAGATTATTAGTGGACCAAGAGAAAGTGAGAGATGTAGTTTCCTAGGAGCATTAGCAGAATGTCATCGAGGTACAAAGATTCTTAGGGATGGAAGGGTGCTATAGACACTTCATTTAAGACTTTTCTCATCCAGCAACACCTTTGAAAGGTCTGAACAAGAATGGGGCGAAGTTCTTATGCTTATATTCCTGTGATTCAGACTTTTAGGAGATGAAAGGGAGGTTGACGTAAACACCGATACTAGTCTTTCCAGATCAAGGAAAGAACTACACTGTTTACTGTGAAGCTTCAGGTATCGGGCAGGGATCTGTGCTTATGCATGGAGATGGAGTCGTTGCATATGGGTCTCGGTAGTTTAGGCCACATGAGAGGAACTAACCTATGCATGATCTGGAGTTGGAACCTGTTATTCATTCCTTACGTTGTTGGAGACACTATCTGCTGGGAGAGCACTTTGTGGTCTTCATTGACCACAAGAGCCTTAAGTATATTTTCACCCAGTGGGATCTGAACCTGAGACAGCGCTGGAGGGTAGAGTACCTTAAGTCATTTGATTTCGAGCTTGCCTATATTCCAGGGAAAGGAAACGCAATGGAAGATGCGTTGAGTAGGAGAACATTGTTTCATCAGTTTAGGAGGCCAGCAGTGAGTGGTAGCTGATGGTTCTGTTCTCTGAGATGCATCTGGAGGTGAATGACAGACAGGGAGAGACTTTATTATCTTCTGTAGCGGTTCCCTCTACACATCTTGATCATGTACAAATGAGGCAACTATCAGAAATTGAAGGATTAGTCCTATGGGAGAGTGTGTCAGGAGAGGACCCTCTTCCCGGATTGGCAGTGAGTGAGGATGAGATCATGCATTTCCAGGGACGTGAATGGGAGCCAGCAGACATAAGCGAGGAGCTGATGCAGGATTTTCATTCCTCAGTTAGGGTAGTTCTTCTTGGCTTCACCAACATGTATCGGTATCTTCGTCGCCAGTACGTGTGGCCATGTATGAATAAGGATGTTACAGGTTTTTTCATGAGATGATCTACTTGTCAGCAAGTGAAGGAAAAGCACCAATGACCTGCATGCATTTTATAGCAGTTACCCATTCTGGAGTGGAAGTGGAACGATGTCGCAATGGACTTCTTGACTGGTTTGTCCAGGACGCCTCGAGGGAACGATGTTGTTTGGGTTGTCTTCAACAGGCTTACGAAGGATGCACACTTATTGCCGATTAAGGATACCTTCAGCGTTGATGATATGGGGAGACTTTAAATCCGAGAGATCATTCGTCTACATGGAGTTCTACACTACATTGTTTCAGACAGGGATGCACACATTACCTCTCGGTTTTGGAAGGGACTTCAGAAGGCCTTGGGTGAACATGTACTTTTGAGTATAGCATACCATCCCCAGACTGATGGCCAGTCCGAGCGCACAATCCAGGTGCTTGAGGATATGCTCTAAGCTTGTATCCCAGACTTTGGCGGTTAATGGGAGAAGCATATCCCACTGGTGTAGTTCACCTACAACAATAGTTTCCAGGCGACCATTCATATGGAACCATACGAGGATTTGTATGGTAGGCCATGCTGATCACCCTTATGCTGGCTGGAGGCAGGAGAGGTAGATTTGATGGGACCTTGTCTCATTCAGGAGACCTCAGAACAGATAGATATGACTCAGAAGAGGATGGTTATGACACAGTCTCGATAGAAGTCTTATGCTGATCAGTAGAGACGTCCTCTAGAGTTCGTGGTTGGGGATCAGGTTTTCCTGCGCGTCGCACCAAGGTTGGGACACAAGAGGATTCCGAGACAGGGTAAGCTTTCATCGCGGTACATCATACCATTTGAGGTCGTGGAGAGAGTGGGACCGATCGCCTATCGGTTGCAGCTACATCAGAGGTACCAGGCCATGCACGACATCTTCCACGTCTCCCAGCTCTGGCGATACTTTCCAGACCCATACCATGCCTTTCAACCCGAGGAAGTCGAGCTTGAAGTGGATGCGTCGTTCAAGGAGAATCATATCCGGATGGCCAACCGCATTACGATGGTTCTTCGTGTGCGGTCTGTTCCTTTGGTACAAGTGATATGGCAGCATGGGCGAGTACAAGAGGAGACTTGGGAGAGGCAGGCTGATGTACGATCGTAGTGGCCAGAATTGTTCGAGGATTCTTCTTCTATGCCCCATTATGGAAATTCGGGGACGAGTTTCTTTAAGTGGGGAAGTTTGTATGAACCCAGATCTTTGTTCATATATGTTTTTCCTTTTTTCTGGTGTTTTTATGAAAAATGAATTTTCTGGAAGTTTTCAAAGTACACGCCGTGTACTTTCTGAGTACATGTCGTGTACTCTGATCTAGCTCGAAGTCGTGTTATGGCAATACCCGGGCCACAAACACGGTGTGTAGGGGCAACGTGGAGGCCAATTTTGGCAGAGTAAGGAAAGGACCCAGTACACACCGTGTACTCTAAAATTACATGTCGTGTACTTTTCTTTTTTCACTAAATGAACCGGGTTAGTGGCCCATCGGGATTTTTATCTTATTTTAGGTCTCGTTCGCCTGGGAGTAACCCATACGGCCGAATCTTCCCCGAGCTCCCGCCTCGTCGTCCGTT
Organism: Viscum album; assembly: GCA_963277665.1. NCBI lineage: Eukaryota > Viridiplantae > Streptophyta > Magnoliopsida > Santalales > Viscaceae > Viscum > Viscum album. Next base: position 302,361,367 of record OY728153.1, on the reverse strand, counting down.
CTCCGATTCGAGCACGGTCGATTGAGTTGGAAGCACAACGGTGAGTTCTACCTTCTGCTTGAGCCTTTTTTCATGATTCCTCATTATTTTCAAGATATAGTAGGTTGAGAATTTTGTGCGTTTTCTCAGATATACGTTGTTCTAAGGGGAATCTTTCATCGTGGTTCACGTATATCGATCACCTAGGATCGAGGTAGGTGGTTTGTGTATTTCTGTAGAATGTTGATGAATATTTTGTGCAAATTCCACCAATAACGTTGAATGGGGTATTGCGTGTTCCTGTTTTTCCCTTGTTGTATTTCTTGGTTTGAATGATTTCTAGATTAGATGTTTTACCTATGATTATGGTAGCTTTACTGTACCTTGAATGTTTTTTATTCTTGTTCTGCCTGTTTGGAATTTTTCCAGTTTCCATTCCTAGTTGTAGGATTGTGGACTACTGCCTTGTTTTGCTGCTGATACTTAGTTGATATCCAAGTAGTTATTGAGGTTTACTTGGACGATGCCCGCGTTCTGAGCATGTTTAGTTTCACTCAGGACTGTGCCAACCTAGCATAGTAGAACAATGAGAGAATTAACAGAATGGATTCTCTAGAGTGTGTTTTAATTACGATATGAGACCACAGGGGGAATTGACGTTGAGTGATTCCTCATAGAGTCTGTAGTTCCTCGACGTTGGCCACAATGGGAATAAACGTTGAGTGCTTCCTCAGAGATCCATTAGCACGATACAAGACAATAGGGGGAATTGACAGTGAGTGCCTCCCTAGAGAGTCTGATTAATTTCATAACTGAACCAGAGGGGTGAGACTGTGTGTGCTACCTAGAGGGTTGCTAGTACTTATAGGTTGAACAATAGTGGATAGGCCATGAGAGCTACCTAGAGGGTTACCATTATTCTTTGTTACTGGTTGTTTACTTGTGCTCTTATTTTGTTAGGACTGTAGATTGTAGCTGATTGTGCTTTCTTGTTTACTGCTTCTTGTTTTATTACTTTCCTTGAATTCATTAACTGTTAGGCATGAATATCTGGGTGATTGCCTGCTAGGATTGTATCTCACACCCTGTTTGGGCCATGCTTTTGGGCCCAAGTAGACTATTTTGCTGCAGGTATAAATAAGGGAAAGCGCCCTTCTACATCAGGATCTTGATTGTGCTGGAGCTGATGAGCATGGGACCGAGTCGGGGCTCGCGATGCTGAGGAGTTTATTTTATTTTTCTTTTGCGCTTGATTTTAGTTGTATTCCAGCAAGTTGTTGTGTTTTCTGCTTTCCATAGATACTTGTACCTACTGCATCATTGTCATCATTGCTATATATATTCATTGTTTTCGCTGTTTGGTTTCTGCTGTTATTCATGTTGTTACTGCTTTCGTTTTAGACTGTTGTTTTTCCACTGTATACCTTAACGAATGGGGGCATAGTTTCCCCACAGACTCACCAAGTCCCTCGCTGCTAGTCGACAGCCTCTGGAATTTAGGGAAATGCGCTTGAGGTCATCTGGAGAACCGGGTATGAGGCACTAGTTGAGGGGATGCAGATTCGGGTTGTTACAATTTCCTTCGCCAAATTTTGAGTTCATGAACAATGTTTTCAGAACGTCGAGGTCCTATCAGTAACTTCATTTTCCTTTGAAAAATTTGGACTTCTTCAACAGTGTTTCCAGAACGGTGATGTCTATCGGTAACCCCTTTATACTTTTCCAAATTTTGAGTTCATAAATATTGTTTCTAGAATGGTGAGACCTATTGGTAACCTATATATTCTTTTCCAAATTTGGATTTCGTGAACAATGTTTCTATAATGATGAAGTGTATTAGTAACCACTATTTCCTTTTCCAAATTTCAAGATTATGAACAATGTTTCCATCTTCCTACAGTTTCTCCCTTTTTATTTTTTCCTTTGATGTAAAATGCATTTAAAGCCTTGTTTTAAGAACTTTGTGGCTGATTCCAAGGTCAGAACTCCTATATTAATTTCTCCAAAGGCTCAAAATGTTTTTTTTTTCTACATGGTCAAATTGCGTGGTTTAATGCGATCTACTTTTAATGGAATGGGGAGCGTAACTTAAATCACTACTATATTTCTAAAGGGATGACATATCATCCCCCCAAGTTCTTCATCCTTATTCTCGGGTGTGAGATGCTCGATCATCCCATTCCATTCTATAGGTGATTCGTTGGTTCTCTTTTCTTTTACATGAGACTTAATAGTTAGCTTGTTTTATTTCACTATATCAAAATAGAATTGACATGGTAAATATTTGAACTGGATAAATAAATTGATATCAATCGTATGTTATTGCCTCTTTTTTGGCTAGATAGTGTGATATCAATTATTCCGGTGTTTAGCATTTTTTTCATGAGGGATATTAGTGAAGAACATAAATCTAGAAAAAATTTATATTTTCTTGGATAAAGATAAACATGCATGTGAATGAATCCGATTGATGTTTTTGTAATTCATATTAATAAAATTGATGTAGTAATAATTTTTAATCAATTTGTGATAAATTACTAGTTAGGTTTCCCAAATATGGACTTGCGAATAATAAATCGGTTAGTCCATGATAAATTAAAGAACTAGTAGTTTGATAAAAGATAATTCCTTGTAGGGTTCTGGGTTACCCTATTTCTTGTATAAGGGACAAAATCCCAATTGATATGGTGGGTTTCCTCCTACTACTTATGTTGTGATGTGAGCCTGGAAGGCTGTTGGGGTATGTGGGGGTAGAGAGGCCAATTGGTTGTGGTAGGATTTGATGCCTAGAGTGGAATGATGCATCAGTATATGCATGTGGGTGTCAGAGAGGACACCAGGGATAATGGAATGGGTTGGATGTGAATGTTTGGATTCTTGACGTTTCTTTGATTGGTTATCTTCATTAACACCCCCCTGCTCAAGGCTTTTGGTCTTACATACCCTTCATATAAAAGGGGAGATGACACGTGGGGTATCCCACGTGCTTTTCGTGTTTAGCTTCTCAAGGGAGGATGAGTATACACACTTTATATAAGTGGAAAAGAATCGACGGGAAGTTCATATACTCACCATGTTGACCCCCCTTATGTTTAGTAGCATAGAATGTTTTTTTATAGAATGCCTGGAAATATGGGAAAGTAATGTTTTAATTAATAATGAATTAAACGATGTTAACCAATGGGGTTAGAGCTTGCTAGAATGAAATGTTGAGGATATAGTTTTAAAGGGACAATGGACTTTGGGTGTGATGCTAGTGAATCTTAATGTGAAATTGTTAATGGTTAATTAATGTCGAAATAACTAACTAACGTAAAGTGGAACTTATAAAAAGTGAATGATGTAATGCAATAAGGATCTTAAATTGGTTATGATCTTATAGGATACCTAGACTTAGATAAATGATATGAAGTGACCATCCAGATCAACTATATATAGTGATATCATAATTTTCACAAAATAAATCACACCTTTACATGGGTTTTGAATAGAGATAAAATCAACTATGTGGGTCAGTATAGATTAAACATATGAACAGATCAATTAGCTGTGGCCATCGACCGTATAAAGTAGTTAGATGATGGTCAGGTGATCGTATGAGCTTGATCGATCCGATGGAAATATTATTAATTTTTCAATTTGTGTTGAATAATTATTATAACCTTATAGGTGGATCTATATAATATTAATATTGAGTTATATATTAAAATCAATACCTTATTCTCATTCTAGTTTCATTTTTATGCCTCAGTTCAGAGTCATATGATCATCTCACAATATCATGCACTTATGGTAACTCATATGATCAGAACTCCAATTTCTGATATATAGATGATTTTAAATTAGTAAAAAATAAAAACTAACTCAATGAAAGATGATTAACTCATATGATATATGTAAATCATTATGATAAGAAAAAAGTTAGAATATTGAAATGCAATGAGTTATGGTTAACTACTTCTCAATTTTTTAGTTAAAACTCTAGAATTCTATACAAATTAAAATGTCTCTAGGAATCCATCAAACCAACACTTGGACTTAAATAAAATGCTTCATACATTACATGTGGTGTCTTTAAACTAGTGTTAGTGAACTTCATGATCTATACACAATGTATTGAATCTTCAATTCATCAGTTCATCTAAAATTTATTTGATCAAATCTCTTACATGTTGGGGACAATTATCGTAGCACGAGTTGTAACATCCCAAAAAATTATAGAATAATACATCTTCATAACTATTAATATTTATGAATTAAATATTTATTTTACCTTAATGGGGAAGTTTTCTCTAATATCTTACTCAATATTAATTAATAAGTTACTATGAAATTTTATGTTTCACACCAGACTGAGTCATACCGAAAAATAATACAATTTGAATATTATTATTCTAATTGGTAGTTTACACCTCTAAGTTGTATTTGTTGGAATGATCAAAAATAATTGTATTATGATTACAAATGTTTTTAAATTTTTTTACGTTTATGTAAAAATTTAAGGGATTAAAATGATAATAAATTTAATTTTATGCATAAAATACTCTAATAATTTTACAATGTTCGGTTACCACCTTTCAACGGAGAACTATTATTCAATTTAGATTTTCTCACATTTATATGTTCTGTTTGAAAAGATAAATTTATTGTTTAGTCATTTCAAATAAAAACTTACTATTGTTTAATTTCTATATTTTTTTAATGAAATTCATTTTTAATGAATTTTAAAAAATACAATATTTTAATACAAAGCTGTTTTTTCAACTCATTTATTTATATTGTAATATTATCTATATAATTATTTTTATGGCTTAGTTGAATTATTTTTTTATTATTTCAACCAAATTTTTTCATTGGATGAAATTCCTCTTTTAAATTATAAATATACACACTTCAATCATTTGATAGTTTTGAATTCTTAAAAACCCGTTTCCTAATTTTTACAACTGGAATTAATTTTAATTAAAAAAATTTATATGTATGGAATTTTTAAAAATGGATTTTTTATTTGGAATCATAAGGTCTCAATTCTGTAAATATGCACCCTTCATTTTTTACATGATTACTAGTAACATCAGTAATTATGATTATTTACCAATCTTAAATGGTAAAATCAGTAAATATGGCTAAAAATAATATTATAATTATATATAACTACCCAATCATGTGTCATAATCTTATCAGATGTGTCTTGGGTGACTAAAATAATCCATAGGCCTATATTTTTGCATTTTGGAACCACGTTCATGTCATAATTACATGTTATAATAATTAATTTAACGTAAATTGAAATATAACATAAACATGTATCTTTTTACTAAAAACATTTTATGTACGAGTTATATATATGATATCATTAAATATATAAAGCTAAAAATATTTCTTAAATCATGTTAATGTATTTATAATTTTTTTAAAATTTATAAATAAATTTATTTATTATATAGTAATGATTTAACAATTACCATATTAATAGAATATTAAAATATGTTAGGTTATAAATATTAAAATAAATTTAAAAAGAATATTTTTATTCCATAAACATATTTTATGGATCATTATGAAATTTTATATTTTAGTTAATTTTTTATCAAATGATTCAATTATTTTTGAAATTATCAAAATAAAATTACTATATAGTGTCAATGTTGGCATAAATGAGTTTTTAAAAGAGATAATATTTTATTTAATGATATAATAAACATAATAATATAAGATTTGTCAAATTACATATATAGTGTTATAAATTTCTTTAATTATCCACTTTATGTTCTCTTATTATAATATAGTGACTGTAGTAACCATAATGTGTACAAATACAAGCATAAAGAATAAGTGTAATTTCATTTAAGTAAGGGTTAAATTCAAAATAGAAGGATAAATTTTTATGTAAACATGTCTTAAACCTATTGGTTGTGAAGATTTAAACTCATAATAATCATTTCATAAAAATTTTATATTTTAGAGATAATATAATTTTAAAATAAATTTATAATAAAATAATATTTCTAGATATTCATAAAGTGCCCCTCCTACCTATTATAAAAGGAAACCCCCTATACTCTCATTCTCATGCCTCTGAATCCCCATGGATTTCCCAAATTCTTCTCGAATAATCACTAAAAATCCCTAACATCTTCCTAGAATCCTTACATTGAAAAAAAGATAACTCATGTATGATATTTGGATCAAATAAAAATGAGTTACCCTATTTTCATTTAACATCTTTTTTCATGATCCTTTCATTTATTTGCCTTCTCTAACCCTGTAGCCACTATTTATTCAATTATTTTGTAACAAAACAAGTATGCATATTATACTAGTATGTTTTATGCTATTCTTTCAAACAAATCATTCACACACCTCTATCTAATGTATATAGAACATATTGTTTCTGTGTACGTAGAACTACTGCCTCACGAAATGATTATAGATCAATTTTACCTTGAATCACCTCATGGTGGAAATTATGATGAAAGTATATTTATATATTATATTTTTTTATCTCTATGATTCTAGAATTTATATTAACAACATTACTTTAAGCTTTACAGAATGCGTAAATACGCTAATTTCATTTGGGAATGTGTGGAATACGGCCCCCTTAATGTGATATGACTCATTCATTCCATACATGAATTGTATAATGGACAGAGATAATGAAAATATATAACATATATAACATATATATTAAATTGGAATTATAATACACCTATTTATCATTTATTGTTCGTTCATTTCATATGAAAAATAAATGACTGTATTGTTCATGCGTAAGTATGGACAACTGTATCAATGAACGGTGCATTTCATTTATTCTATCCAAATGTTATGGAATATTATTAATACATAGACATTAGATATATATAAAATTTACATCATGAATATCATTCTAGAGATAATGTAATTATGATAACATAAATAATTTTCATTAAAACATCCTTATTTTTGACCCACGTACCAAACAATGATGAAACGTCTCATATGAAGTCAAATAATAAACTAATTTATATTACATTGTAATAAGTATTATAAAATAAATAATAAACATGAAAAATGATATAAATAAATAATAAATTAAAATAATTTTATTATTTAGGAATATAATGAACAAACACAGAAAGTTGGAATTTTGGAATGGGAACTCTTAACACAATCTCCATTCATTTAGTTAAATATACATGTCAATGGAATCATTTTTCCAAGAATAGATATGAATGAAATATTATTGTTTTAAACTTAATATACACTTATATTGTGTGTATTTATATCTTCCAAAAATATTTATTTCATTGATTTTTCGTTAATAAAATGATATGATATTTGTAAGGGGATTTGTTTCAATATATATTCATTGAGGAATATTTTGATTTATACATGACTTTATTTCATAAGGTATATAATAAAAACCTTTAATTAAATTAAATGAATTTTTAAATGAATTTTTTTCTATGAATCATCTTTCTGAATGACAATAAGGATGATTACTTTTTACGTACGTGTTGAAAACAACCCTTATACCCCAAAAAATATTTGATATTTGGATTACCCTACAAGATATAATGTTTATAAAAGAAAAAAATAATTACCATATTTGTATTTAAAATTAATTTGATAAATGATTGATTATGACAATATAAAAAATGATCTTTTGTGATTGCAATGTTGAAGTGTTTTTTTTCCTTTACACTTGTTTTATGTGTTATGATTATGGTATTGTTCTTGGGCATTGTTTATGTATATGGGTACTTCTATGAAAAATTAAGGTTGGGTGAGCACATGAAATTTCTCTAAAGCATTGGGTATCCTGATAGAGGTAAATGTTAAGGTTTATCCTAAGGTTTTTAGAGATTATATTTTTATGGGTATTCCAAACATAACCTTTATGTTTACTCCATTTTTATCTGTGAAAGCTATAATGTAATTATTTTATGAATTCCATAAGTTATCTTTATAACTTATGATTTCTATTATCCTATAATTTCATAATGTATACCAATGATAGTATGTTTTAAGAGTGAAAAGTATGATTTCATCGGTTTGTATGTATTCATGGACTAACATTTTCATTCCTTATTTAATTTCCCTTTTTGATTATTTTATGCTCATCCAATGTTTTACTGAAAAATTTTTCATAGGGTATAAGGATGGGTAAATGAAAAGAATAAATGAAGAATATTTTTATCAATAAAAAAATCATGATTTATTTAAGTTGTTTTATGTTTAGGAAATACATTTAGTGTGTAGAAGAGTATGATTTGCCAATATTGATATGAAATGTAATGGTTATTCACCAATACCCTAAAACTCTTATCCTAATAAAGATCATCGATGTGAATTATTTAAAATTATTGAATAATGTAAATAGTATATTATTTTTTTGGATGGGAGGTATTGTTTGAATTATTGGTTGGTTTCTATAACATTAGAGGTTATGGTGTTATTTAAACATATTTGATATATTGAATATAACAAAAATGGTGAGTATATTAGAAAGAATCATTGCAAATTTAAAAAAATCTAATGAGTTTAGGATAACTTGAATATGTATATATCATTGTTTACCCTCCTCTTAAGCTATTATGTGATGATTTTACTGGTAGACTCACACTAAATTTTTGGTATTAGTAACTGGATGGATCTAGCTGGCACCAAAGAAATAATGGATGTAAAGGAAATTGTGTTTCTTTTCAGAGTAAAATACTGAACGAAATTGAATCTATAATGAGATCTCATGTGGTTATTTTAAGACAACCATCTGGGGCTATGATTTACCACTTGAAACTTTGTGATTTTTTAAAGGCATTATATTTTCATGAAACAAATCCCTATGGATGTTATGGTAATAATCATAAAGGTACCAATGTTGAACAAACTATATGTCAAGTATGTGGAAAGAAACATATAGAATTTTTTTTTCAATGCGGTGATAAGGCATTATAGATGTGGTAGTAAAGTTCATAAAGCAATAACATGGCATTGAAAAGGGAAGCATTTAGTTGACTTTAATAAAGGGAAATAAGTTATTTATATGGTATCAATTGTATATTTCAATTATGGGGACCATATTCATTATTCAAATTGACATCCTAAAAATAAGTTTCATTAAATAGATCAATAGGACCGTACAAATATATGTTTTGAAATATCTAATGCCATTCTATTTTAAGACAAGAAAACAAAAAGTGACCTATAAGGTATGTATTAAATCTTTTTTCATGTAAGGATATTATTGAATATTAAGACGTGATTCATGTTTCTGTTTTTTAGAAAGATTTACTATAGAATAACAAAGAAAAATAATTATTAATGGATCATGATGAATTATGGATGATTATGATTTCTACATTTTTGGTATTTCATACTTAGGATAGATCTAGGGGTGATGAAATGATTAAATGTTTTAAAGCTATTTGGTTGGTGGGATTACATTGGGATAATTTTTCTAACATGTTTAACTGTATTGTTTGATATGTGAAAATTTCATTTGTGGAAAAAATTACTTTTCCTGTGTGGACGTAATTATAAAGGTATACTTTAGGCATTGTATGATCTTTTATTTTAAGGATTTTATGCCATATTACCTTTTTGTGATGCAAAATGAAGGGCTGAGTTGAACATTGAGAATAAAATATTTTCTGGTTATTTATTAATAATTTATCTCATTTTTTCATGTTATAAGAATTATATTATTTTAGAAGAAGGGACAACACACAGACCATGGGACAACTCATCACTTCAAACAAGGCTGCAAGAATCGAACTGATAATTGAATTTAGACAATGCTTTATCACCTACTGTTGACATAAATGATATCATAGGTTAGGAAGGATTTTAATTTTAGTTAAACAAGTTGATGGAGTAAGATTACATCGATATATAAAAGGTTTTTCATATCAAATGGATATCCGTAGTATTAGAAAATGATTTGGGGATTATGTGATAAATATTGTTTTTGAAGGAATTTAATATTTTGAAAACATTATATGATAATGTAAATAGAATACTATGGGATTTTTATTATGGAGTAATGGTTGAATTATATATTGGAATAATCTTTAATTTTTACAGGGAAATTACTAATAATTATATTATTAATTGAAGTTATTAACCGATTATGTAGAATATGTGATTAGGTTAATTGCTTTTTTGTATGAGACATTAAGAGAAGATGATGTTATTTGAAGATTAATGTTATGATTTATCTTGGAGGATTATGTGATCAAATCCTTATTAATTTTGGGTTTCAATTATAGTTTGGATTATTTTATGAAATTTTAAGGGTAGGTAATTTATGAATAATATTTGTTGAACTTTCAGTATTACTATTGAATTTTGGAAATTAATTGAAGTCCTAATCCATATAAAAGATAATTATTTTGGGGAATATTATTTAACATATAATAACTATTTTTTATTAGTTTTTTAATGGTATAATAATTTTATAGATAATATTTTTTGGAAGATTTGAGTTTTTATAATATTATTATGTTGTTTCATTTGTGAAAAATGCATCTTAAATAATCATTTTTTAGAGAAAATGACGAGTTTGTCATGGAATTTGATTAATGGATGAAATATAAATTCCATGTAGGTATATATACTTATGATATTATTCTAGGTTTTCATTAAATTCATAAATTTTATGAAAAGGATCCTGAAACAAAAATCGTATCTAATTTCCTTACATAACATGAAATATGTGACCTTTTAACCAATCACATATTTATGGCATTGTGATTGTTTATGTTCACCAAAAAATGTTTTCTATCACTCTCCATCAACACATTAATGATAGGTTTTCTTATATATTAATGTTAGCCAATATGGGAAACTTGAACTTGTTATCTCATGTTACCATTATATTTCTGTTTATTTCTTTCAAAGTGGAGGATTTATTGACTCTTTTTCGATGGGGGATTTCAATGTAGTAATTTTGTAAAGTGAGTCCATCTTTACTGAGCCTAAATTTAAAATTATGAAGACAAAATTTCTAAAAGAGGGAAGGATATAACATCCCATGTAATTATAGAATAATAATATTCCCTATATATTAATATTTATGTAATCGATAGTGGTTTTACCTTAACAGAGATTCTATCTGCAATAGAGTACTTGATACAAAACCATGTGATTCACTGAAATGTTACATAACACACAAGGCTAACTCATTCCAAAAAGCAGTATAATAATAATATTATTATTTTAATTGGTAGTTAATGCCTCACCATTTTATTATAAAAATGGAAATAAATAACTGTATTATGATTATACATGTTTGTTTAATGTTTTTAAAATTATCTAATAGATTTTAGAGGCATAAAATGTGAAAAAATATAATTTTTAGCAGCAATTACTCTTATATTTTTAATAGATAGTTTTGAAAAGTTTTGTTGGGAAACTCATTTCGAATATAGTTTCTATCTCTTTTATATGATTTTTTAAAATAAATTTAGGGGTATAAAAATCCAATTTGGTTTAATTTTGGTATATTAATGATGAAATTAATTTTTAATTAATTGCGAAAAATACTTTATTTTAATAAAAAAAATGATTTTTAAAATAACTTATTTATAAACATAGATAACAATTTTAATTGGTTATAAAGTTTAATTGGATTATGTTTTTATCAATTCATCTAATTTTGTTCATTGGAAGTAATTTAAAATTTAAACTGGACATAACCACATGTCAGTCTCTTGATAGTTTTTATTTCTTCAAAACCCTCTTCATAATTTTGACAATAAGATTTAATTTTGATTACAACAATTCTTATATATTTTAATTTTATAAAATGGATTCCATATTTTGAATCATAACGTCCAAATTTTATAAATTGGTACCTTTTATTTTTTGTCATTATGAATAGTAACATCTGTTATTATTTTCATTTACTATGGTTAAAGTGTAAATAAGGTAAATATGGTTAAAAATATTATTATAATAATATAAACTACCCTAACACGTGTACTAATCATACTATATGAGTCAAGAGTGACCAAAATAATCCTTATGCTGAACGTTTGGCATTTGGAACCACTTGGGGGGATAACGACATGTTATAATAATAATAATTTAAAGACAAGAAAATATAACATAAACCTGTATGTTTTTACTAAAAAATATTATGGAAGGGTTATAAAATTGATCACATTTGATATATAAATCTATAAATATTACCCGCATCATGGTATTTTATATATAATATTTAGACCTTATATAAATACATTTATTTATGACACAATGATGATGTCGTGATTACCTTATAAATAAAATATTAAACTAAATGCTATTTTAAATATTAAAAGTAATTTAATTTTAATATGTTGATTCCATCAAAAACATTTATAGTGATTATTACATGTTATCTATGAGTTAATGTAGTTTTTTACAATGAATCGTTATTTTATTCATTTAACCAAATTCATTTAAAAAATAGTTTCAAAATTGTCATAAATTGGTTTAAAAAATTATTAAATTAAATAATAATCATAAAAATCTATTATTCTTCCAAATGAAATATACACTATTTAAAATTTCATTAATTATACCCTTTAGGTTTTCTTCGTGTTTTATAGTAATGATATTAAACATATAGTGTAAAATTAAAAGAAGACATGTGGAGGGTAAAATTATTTAAATAAGGGTTAAAGCCAAAAGGCAAGGTGAAATTTTTCACATATTTTTTTTAAAACCAATTGTTTGAGATAATTTACAACCATACTCATATAGTCCTATTAATATATTACTTTTTTGATATTAGAGTTTTAAAATAAATTTATAATAAAATCATTTTTCAAAAACATCCTAAAGTGCCACTCCTTTTTATAAAAGGCCACATGTCTACCCATTTACTCGCACATATCAACCCACCAATATAACAAAAATATTATTAAAAATATCTTTTAACATCCCTCACATAATTTTATAATCATTATCTTGTGTATAATGCATCTTAAGGAATCCATTTGGCACAAATCAAAAGGAGTTACCCTATTTAGAAGTAATGTCTTCTCTCAAGATCCATCAATTTATTTCCTTCTCCAATAGCATAACCTCCATTTATTCCATTATTTTATAGGAAATTGAATATCATATGTATAATAGGATTGTATTAAACAATTTTCCTTACCAAAAATTACATGCACCTCTCTCTAATGAAGTTAGAACATACTATTTCAATGTACAATGAACTAAAACCTCACGAAATAATGATTATTGAATTTACTCATAACACCTCTAATGGTGGAAATAATGATGTAACTGTATTAAATTATGATATATATTATATTTATACTTTCACTATTATTTAGAAAATTTTATTTACAACATACCTTTATGTTGTCCATAATGTGTAAATACGATAATTTCATTTGAGAAAGTGTGGAATATTTCCCCCACAAAGTGATATGACTCGTTTTTGAGATACATGGAATATATAAAGGATAAAATTAATGAACATATATAACATATATATAACATGTATTATGTTATAATTATAATATACATATGTATCATTATGTTTTAATTCTATTATTCTGATAAATAATTGAAATTTGCGTTCATGTGTACGTACAACCTACTGTCTCTATGAACAGTGCATTTAATTTCATATCTCAAAATGTTAAGGATTATAATAAATAAATATATATTAGATAAATATGATATTTAAATCACTGATATCTTTATATAAAAAATGTACTTATGACCACATCAATAATTTTCATCAAAACAAGTTCATTTTTTACTCAAGTAAATAACATCGACAAGATGTCTGATATGAACTCAAATAATTAGCTAATTTCAATAACATTGTAATAATTTATATAATAATAATAATTTATTATTTAGGAATATAATGATTAATTGAGACAAGTCAGACTCGATGTAGGGGAAATCATAACTCAATATTCCTTTATTGAGTTAAATATCAATTTCATTAGTTTCTTTTTTCCATGAATATGTGTGAATTAATTATGAATGTTTTATAATGAATATCCACTTATATTGTGTGTATTGATATTTTTCACCTAGATTTATGTCATTAATTTATCATTAATCTAATTATACAATATTTTTAAGGTATTTTAACCTTGTATTATTTTATTGAGGAATATTTTGATTTATACACAACTTTATATTATACAGTATATAATAAACCCAATCAATTTTATTGAATTGTTTTTAAATGGAATCGTTTTATATGGATAATTTTACTAAATGAAAAGAGGAATGTTTCTTTTTAACTTATGCAGCGACAACAACCTTTCCACCACCGCGAGTATTAATTAATATTTTGCATCCTCTGCAAGCAATAATGTTTTTAAAAGATACAATTAAATACAATTTTGTTATGGATAATGTTATAGATAAAGGGTTGATTATTTCAATCTCATGAAATGTTCTACTATGATTTCAATGTTGATATTTTATTTTTTATTTTGTTCTTGTTTTATGTGTTATGATCATGATATGGATATTGGCCATTATTTATGTATAAAGGTGTTTATGTGAAAGACCAATGATAGGTGAGACCATGAAATCCCTCTCATGTTTTGCGTGACATGATGGAGGTAAACATTAAGGATACTCTTAAGAGTTTTATGGAGTATTCTATAATGGGTATTCCAAACATAACCATGATAGTAAGTCCCAATGTAGATGTGAAAGATACAATGTAAGTATGTTATGAATTCCACAAGTTATATTTATGATTTATGATTTCTATGATCTTGTGATTTCATGAGGTGTGTTAAATATATTATGTCTTGTGAGTGAAATGTACGATTTTATTGGTTTGCATGTATTCATGGACTAATGATTTCTATCATTATTTTATATCCCTTAATGGGATTTTTATTATCATGCCACATTTTTGAAATATTTTTCATAGGGTATAAGGCTGTTTATGATTAAGGAAGAATTAATGATTATTTTTATCAAGAAAATAGTTATTTTTAAATTAAAGGATTTTTATTTTATAAAAAAAGTTGTTAGTCAGTAGAAAATTTTAATTTGTAAATTTTGAGATGTAATGACATAGTTATGGCCTAATTCTCTAGAAATTTAAACTTGAAAAGATCATCAATGTGAATTAAATCCAATTATTGACTTTTGTACAAATTACATAGTGTTTTAAGGATGTGGCCTTATAGTTGGTATCAGAGGTCGATATAGTTAAATTTATAGGTTAGGGTGTTTTTTAACCATAGATGACAATTTTTATATAACCAAAATGGTTAGAATATTTGAAAAACTAAAATTTATTTTAGATAAGTTGAATGAGTTTATGAATACATTAATATACAAATATTAGTGTTTAAAATCCTAATAAGATAGTATATAGTGATTTTAGTGATATAATAACACTAACCATATTGGTTTTAGAAAATGGATGTTTCTCGCCATCACTAAAGTAAAAAACGAAAATGAAGGAAAATATGGTGGTTTTCTAAAAAAAGAGAATAAAATGGGATTTATAATGATAACACTTCTATTTATTCTAAACCAAGTATCTGGATTCATGATTGACCACTTGAACCTTATCAATTTTTCTATGGAATCATATTTTCAAGAAACGAATTCCTTTGGATGTTCAGGTAATAATCATAAAGGTAATTATATTCAAGAACCTATGTGTGAAGGATGTGGAAGGAAAAAACCTAGTAAATTGTTTCAATGGGATAGGAAGATGTAATAGATGTGGTAATGATGTACATAAAGCATATCCTCCTATGGAAAAAGGAAGAGTTCAGTTGAATCTATGAAAGAGAATGATGTTATATCTGAGGGATCAATTGAATGATTCAAATATGGAAAGAATGGTCATTAAGAAACTAAATTTCTTAGAAAGAAGGTTTATGAATTGGATCAGAAGGACCATAAAAACATATGTTTAGAAATACATAATCCCATTCCAATTGAATATAAGTAAACTAAAAATGACATATAATGTATTTATTATTTCTTGTCTCGTGTTTTGAAATAATTTAATCACATGACATGATTCATGTAATTTAGTTTTTGGAATGATTTATAAAGGGAAAAAAATCATGGTTAATGGATCATAAATAATGCTTGATTGTTAATATTTCTACAATTTACGGGTTGGAGACTTATGAAAGAACTATGGGTGATGAATGTTTTAAAATTAGTAATGATTATTTGATGATGGGATTATATTTAGAGACTTTTTCAAGTAGGTGTACCCCAATGTTTGTTATGTGAAAATATTATTTTTGGAATAATTATGTTTTATTCTATGTTTATAATTATAAAGGAACCCAATATGGTTTATATTATGATTGGTTTTAAGGAGATTATGTGAATTCACTGTTTTAGGATGCAAAATAAATGAAATGGGATAAACTATGAGATTAAATTTGTTTATAGTAATATTAGAAGATTTTATCTCATTTTGGGAATTATATATGAATTATATTGCCTATAAAATGGCACAACATGTAGACTATGTGGCAACCCATTACATCGAACAATTTTGCAGTAATTGAACCCACAACTGAAGTGCGACATGGCTTTATGGACAACCACTAACCTACATGAAGTACCACGTTAGTATGGATTTTACTTTTAATTAGTCATGTAGATAGAGTAAGAATATATTGATTTTGGGAGATTCTATTTTATGAAATGGATATAATTAATATTGGAAAAGTATTTGGAGATTATGTGATAAGTATTGATTTAGAAGACATTCACTATTATTTGGAACATTGTAGGATTATGGTAATCAATGTAATTTTGGATTTTAATTGAGAAGTAATATTTTAATTATATTATGGAATAATCATTGATTTTAATTTGGTAATTATATGTAATTGAGTTATTCTGGAATTGATTAACCAATTGTGGAGAATATTTGATTAGTTTAATTACTTTTCATTATGAGTATTTAAGAGTGGTCGATGTTATTTGAAGATAAATGTTATGATTTAGATTGAATTACTATGTGATCAAATCCTTCTTAATTTTGTGTTTTTATTTTAGTTAGTATTATTTTATGGAATTTTAGGGAAAATAAATTTTTGAATTGTCATTGTTGAACATTGGGTAATACTGTTAAATTTTGGAGATTAAATATAGTATTTCTCCTTAGAAAAGATTATTTTTTAAAAAAATTATTTAAATTGTACTAACAATTATTGTTTTGGTTAATTTTTAGTGGTATAAGAATTAAATAGTTAATATTTTTTTGGATGATGGGATTTTTAGAAGTTGATTATATTATGTAAGGTGTGAAAAAATCTTCTTCAAAACTCTCTATTTGGTGAATAAGATGAGTTTTTTTGGAATTTGATTAATGGATGAAATTAAACATTCCATGTAAGTATATTTCTTAATTATATTTTCTGAGCAGTCATAGAATTCTTAAATTTTATGAAACTAATACTAAAACAATAATCGTATATGATTTCCTTATATAATAAGAAATCAACAACCTTTTAACCAATCCCATTTTTATTGTTTTTTGATTGTTTATTTTCACATAACAATGTTTTCTATCACTCTCCATAAGAGATTCATTGTTAGTTTTTTATCTATATACATGTTTTCTTACATGGAAACGTTTAAATTGTTATCTCATGTGACCTTTTGTACTTCAATTTATTTAATTTTATGTGGAGTAATTATTGACTCTATTCTTATGTGGAATTTCAATATAGTAATTTTGAAAAGAGAAACAATAGTTATTGAGCTTGAATTTAAAAATTCAAGGACACAATTTACAAAAGGGGAGGGATGTAACAACCCGGGTGAATATAAAATAATAAATTATCAAATCTATTTATTTTTATTAATTATATAGTGTTTCAATTTTAATTGGGATTCAATATATGATATCGTACTTGATACAAAATAATGGGTTTTTTCTGAAATCTTACATTTCACACAAGGCTAAGTCATACTGAAAAATAATAAAATATTATTATTATTATTTAAATTAGTTGTTAAATCCTAGATATTGTATTAGAAGGAATGAAAAGAAGAAACCATATTATGACTCAACATGTTTGGTAATTTTTTTTTTCTTTTTTATAAATAATTATGTGACTTAAAATGAGAATATATACAATTTTAGACACAGTATACCATAATATTTTTAAAAGGTAGTTTTATCACATTTTGACGGAGAAAACATTTTAAATATTATTTTTCACTTTAATATGATATAAATGAAAAAATAAAATTCGTATTTAGATGTAGGAAAAAAATTTACATTGGTTTATTTTTTTAATTTTTATGATATAATTCATTTCTTAATGAATAATGAAAAATTATACATCTTTATTCAAAACTGATTTTTTTATCATTTATTTATACTGTTATTTGATATTTTTAATTGTTTTAAAAGTTTAATTGGAATATATTTTTTATCATTTAATCCAATTTTTGTCATTGGATATAATTTCACATTTATATAGGACAAAAACAAATGTCAATATTTTGATAGTTTTTTCTTCTTAAAACCCTTCTTCTTGATTTTGACAAAAATAATTAACATTAATAAATACAATTTTTCTATTTTGAATTTTGAAATATGAATTCCATATTTGGAATGAGATGATAATTTTTTTAAATAGGTGGCTTTTATTTTCAGAAATTATGAGTAGTAACATCAGTAATTATTTTTATTTACCACGGTTAATGGGTAAAAATGATATTATTATATGAAAAAACTACCCTGACATGTGTCCTACTCATATTGGATGAGTCATTGGGATGAAAAAAAATCCTTATTCTATTGTTTTGGCATTTGATAACCACTGGGATGAGATAATGACTTGTTATAATAGTTCATATATCGTAAAGACAAATATAATGTAAACATATATCTTTTTACTAATACAGTTTAAATGCGTGTTTATATAATTTCTCTATTTGACTATATATAGATAAAATTATTTCATAAAAACATTATTTAATTCATTATTTATATACATTATATAAAAATTATTATGACACCATGATAATGCCTTTATTACCTTGTTAATGAAATATTCAAATAAATAATATTACAATTATTAAATTAAATGTCATTTGAATCTTTTTAGGAAATCCAAAATTATTCATGGGGATTATAACACGTTATATGTTTGTTAATGTTGTTTTTTATAATTAATGAAGTTATTATGAATTTAACAAAAATCATTTACAAAATAGTGTCAAAAATTGACCGAAAAAATAAATACTATTTTACTAAATGATAAAATAATCATAAAAAGTATAATATTCTTCTAAATTACATATATAGTGTGTAAAATGTAATTAATAATCCTATTAAGGTTTTATTTTCATTTTTAGTAACTATATTAACCACATAATGTAAAAACGCATTAAGACATTGTAAGAGTAAATTTATTTAACTAACTGTTAAAGCCAAAAGATAAGGTAACATTTGTGACATAAACATTTATAAAACCTATTTTTGGATTATTTTTACGCATATAATTATTATCATATAAATATATCGCTTTAGAACTATTGTAATTCTAAAATAAATTTATAATAAAATAATATTTCAATAATTTCATAATGTGTCCCTCCATCCTCCTGTAAAATGCCACCAACTCAATCCACTTACACAAACCTATCCTGCCACTTGGATAGTCCAAATTCATCTCAAAAAATCTCTAAACATCCCAAATTTCCTTCTATTAACCATACCATTGGAATAATGTATTAAAAAAAACCTTCTGTCTCTAATCAAAATTAGTTACCCAATTTAGAGGTAATGTCTTCTCTCAAGATAATTTCAATTATTTTTATTCTCAAACACCCTAAACTCTCATTATTACATTATTTTATATATAAAAACATCCCAAATATACTATTTTTTTAGTATAATATATGGTAGACCAACACTTACACACACATTGATCTAATGGATATAGAACATACTGTTTTATTGTACGGTGAACTACTGCCTCAGAAAATGAGGATTCTTAAATTTACTCCTAACCCCTCTCATGGTGGCCATTATGAAGGGAAAATATTTATATATTATATATATTAAATTTATTATGTCCCTATTCTTTTGTAATTTTTATTTACAACATACGTTTATTAATTCCATAATGCGTGAATATGGTAGTTTAATTTGAGGAAATGTGGACTTTCACACGCTTGATGTGATATGAATTGTTCATTCATTACATGAAATGAATAAAATTTGGTGTTAATGAAATTATATAACATATATAACAATGATAGTATATTGTAATTATATTATACCTATGTATCATTTATTTTTCATTCCGTTAATATGGTAAAAAATGTAATTAGAGTTCATGCATATGTATAACCTACCATCCCCATGAATGGTGAATTTAATTTCTTATATACAAATGTTTGGGAATATTATATATACTTATATATTGGATAATTATTATAATTAAGTCAAAAATATTATTCTGGATATAATGGGATTTCGACCACATCGATGATTTTCATAAAAAAGATAATTTTTGACTCATGTACCAAGAATTGACTCCATGCCTAATATGAACTAAAATAGTTAACTAATTGATATATCATAATAATATATAATATAAAATGAATAATAAATATGGAAATGGTTCCAAATGATGTATTATTCTTTATTATTCTTGAATATAAGGAACGAACGAGATAAGTCACACCTGACGTAAGGGAAATCATAACCCAATCACCATTTATTGAGTTAAATATCCATGTCATTGGTTTTGTTTTTAACACAATATGTTCGAATAAACTCATATTGGTTTACATTGAATATCCACATATGTTTCGTGTATTTACATTTTTAACATATATTTATTTAATTGATTTATCTTTAATATAATGATACAATATTTATAATGGATATCGTCTCAATATCCTTTCATTGATGAATATATTAATTTATATATGACTTTTTTATACTTTATATAATCATCGCCTTTAATTTAATTCAATATTTTTTAAAATAAATACTTTTCTACAAAGTAATTTTGTAAAAGAAAAAAAATGAATGTTTTTTATTAACGTTTGTGGAGACAACGACCTTTCCACTACTGTGAGAATTAATTGATATTTGTTTTCAAATACAAGTCCTAACTGTTTTAAAAGTAAAGAAAATACCATTTTTTGACAAAAAATTATTTCGATAAGGATTTATTATGTCAATATAATGAAATAATTTATTGTGATTGTAATGTGGAAATGCAATTTTTTATTTATGTTGGTTTTTTATATTATGATTCTGTTATGGTACTTGGTCATTGTTTATATATATGCATGGTTACATAATAAAGAGAAAGAGGATGATCTCGTGATAACTATTAAGTAAATTAGGAGATGTGATTGAGGTAAATGTTAAGGTTATTTCAAAGATATTTTGGGATTATACTATGATGGGTATTCCAAATTTAACCATGAAGGTTATATCCTATATAGGTGTAAAAGTTGCAATATAAGTATGTTATAAATTCCCAAAGTAACCTTTATGATATATTATTTCTTTGATATTATGATATCATGAGATATGTTATTGATCGTACGTTCTATTAGTGAATAGTATGATTTCATTGGTTTGTATGTATTCATAGACTAATATTTTTATTCCTTTATTTTGTATCTGTTACGGAAATTTTTTTTCCCATCCCAACTGTTTGAAATTTTATTCATAGGGTATAAGAAAGGGTAGGACAGAGGAAAATTTCAATAAGTTTTTTATCAAGAAAATAATACATTTTTTATTTAAAATATTTTATTTTTTGATAAAATTGTTAGTCAGTAAAAGTGTCTGCATTGAAAATTTTGAGATGAAATGAAATAGTTATGGCCTAATTATATGATTCAATAATCCTAAAATTATCCTAGATTTGAATTATTGTAAAATTATTTACTTATGTCATAATTATGTATTTTTTTAATTTTGTGGCCTTCTACAATTAGCAGTATTAATTTCTCCATCTTGATCAAATAAAAATTTTCACAAACAATTCCAACATTATCTGTCTCAATCTATATAATATTTTACTTAATAATTATAGAACACATATAATCATTCTTCTCTCATTTAATCATGCATGAATGGTATCATCCAATAAAACTGAAAGGCTTATCATTATTAACATATTGACAAAATTATTTTCCATCAGATAACATAAAAAACTAACAAAAGTTGTTTCGATACCCCCTTTTATATTTAATATTAGCTATAATGTTATAATAATGAGTATAAGTATATTATCCATTTCTATTTTCTCTTATTTTCCAATTGAATTATATATTTTTATTTTCATTCATTTGTTGAAAAATATAATATGTATAATAACTGTGATTATATAATATCAAAATTAATCATTGTTCCATAATTCAACCCATTTAAAGTCTATTTGACCTATACTCAGTGATATAAACATTATTATTTGAGTTTGAAGAAAACAATTTGTGTATGACTATGAATTTGATAAAAACTCGCACATATTACCGTAAAACATTGATAGTTTTTTTATATTTACACATTTTAAAACTAAATGATTCTAGTTGACGATTATGTTCTTTTAGGACTAAAACCTTATGATCTTTTACACCTTTTAGTAAAAATATTATAAATATTCTATAATATTTTTTATTTTTTTGAAACTATCCATTATATCAACTAATATTTAGAAACAGATTGTAATTGTATAAATTAATTTCCATCCCCTGATATTAGAATTTATTCAAGAGAATAAAGATGGGAAAATATGTATTTATAACTTTTTCCCTTGTAGTTTACTAAAATTAAAAATCTTATTGATGAATAAATCTAGAAGATTCTCATAATTAACTAAGCATCAGGGGACACTATTATTGTTAACTTTATGAAGAGTTATTTCATTATAAAACAATATTAATGTTATTCATTCCCAATATATAATGAGGATGAATTTACACATTACATCTTCATTAGGGTATAATCAATTTATCAAACAATCTTTATGGAGTCATATATTTTATTTCCTCGAAGATATGTACTTTTACAACTATATTGACCATTTCTTATAACTTGTTATCCTACATCATGTTTTTTTCACCATATATCATTAGAATAGCATTTCACTATGTATACCAATATTTATTAATATTTAGATCATGGATGTGTAGTACCCCCGGATTATGATGTGTATCCCTTTCTTGATGCTTTTCACGGTTTTAAAGTTAAGGGTGTTGAATAGGAGAGTTGGGAGAACTTGGATTGATGTTTTGAGGCAAAGGGGAAGTCGCACAGGATGCGCACGGTTTGTCTAAACTGTGCGGCCAAACCGTGCATGGCTGTCTGAGGAGGAAGTGGATTCCGTACATTCAGTGCACCGTTTGTCTAACTGTGTGGCCAAACTATGCGATAAGTGGTGGCCGAGGAATTAGCCAACACACGGTTAGCGCACGGTTTGTCAAACCGTGTGCACTAACCATGCAATTACATAAAATTAGAACCTTAAATTGTGGATCTAACTCGTTTTACATTTAATTGCCATTTTTAAACCTCCTAAGCCTCCTTAACTCAGGATTACTCTCCCTTGATGGTTAGGAGACTTCTCTTAAGTATTCTGGAGGCGATCAGAAGGCTTCTCTTGGTGAATCGAAGTCGGAGTCTTAAGGTATGTTATCGTTCTTGATAGGTTTCTTGGATCTACATAGATCTACTTCTCCTTTTCTCTCATTTTCATAGATATATGCTCATTATGTGTATATTTATGTGTGTGGATGCCAAATATGACAATATTTGGTCTTATTTGTGTTAGGAGAAGAGATCTAAGGAGGATTTTTGGAGTTTTGACCTGGTGTTCTTGAGCGTTCTTCGTCTGTGGCTTGGTTTCACCCAATTTATTGACGTCAGTTGCTTCGCACTCAATTCCTCTTTCATAGAACATTATGGATTAGTTCAAATTGATTTAATCACTTGGTTTGGATTGTGAAATTATGGTGCAAATCATGTTATAAAACTCATTTTGTGATGATTTTAGGGTTTTTATGTAATTGTGGAAATTGAAAGAATGGTTTGTTAAAAGTGTTTGGGTTTCTTGATTTTAAAATAGTGATTTTAAAATATGGATTTATGGGATGTGGTAAATGGTTTGTGGGAAAAAGGTTTTCAATAAAAGAGTTTTTTATTAAAATTGTTTTGGCATGGTTGAAATGGTTTGGTTTTTGGGCATACTTGGTGTGTGTGTTAATATTGCATTTACGAGGCCTGGTTGAAATATGAACTTGTGCTCAGTGCCAAAGGTGTAATGGAACATGGGGAATAATTACCCTATGATGACTTGGTATATTGACGAGAAACCACTCATGAGTATGGAACTATCATAATGATGCATGCATAGTGGATTTCCTGGGTTGTGAAATGGTTGGTTGAGTGGATTTGTGAAATGGAATGAAAGTTCCAAAATGGAAATGTCAATTTGATTGGGAACATTTCTTGGTTTCTTTGTTGGAAAATGGTTTTTAGTTGAAAAATGGCTTTGACATGTAATTTTCTATATTGTGAACTATTTTGGAATTTTTTTTATATACATTGTTTTATATAAATGTGCTAACATGTTTTATCCTAGAGGCATAGCTTGGGAAGTCATCAGGGAAAACCTAGTGAATTTCATTACTCACCCCCTGCTTTGGCACATTGGTACTTTTGAAAATGTCATATACCAGGATGTTGGAAAAGTAAAAGTGTCACATGTTTATAGCACTTCTTCGTGACTCTTGGGCTGGTTCGTGATGTTGGATCTTGGAACATGTAGAGCATGGAGTTGGGTTGTCATCTTGAAGTGTTGTAGTTGACTTTCCACTATTTACTCTAATTTGGTTTTGTACTCTGTTGTTGCACTTAGTTGGGTTTTATGAAAATGGTGGTTGAGTTGTTTTGGTTTTAAATCTAGCCTTATATAGTTTTTTCTTGGGGATGTTTATCTAGTTTGGTCTGTTTGTTGGTTGTTTTCAGTTAAATGGTAAATAATCCCCCATGTATTTTGAAACCCTTAGGCATTTGTTTCCAGCCATTGGTTCCTTGGGTATGTCTCTTAAGGACATGTAATGACTTGTTACACTCTCAAGACAATTAGAATTGGCGGGTCATTAAAAATGGTATCAGTTTGTTCGGTCCTTGCCTAACAAGTAGTCATCGATGTTCTTGGTCTTGGAGTTGAAATTCCTTCTTTTCTATTCCTTGGGTGGTCATCTTGGACATGAGTAGGATTTTCGGAACATTAAATGTATAGCATAAAAGGATGTAGCTAACTCATATATGTTGTACTTCAAGTTACCATGGTGTTGGGTACATAAGTGTTTTGAATACACTTCTAGAATGTTGGAAATCTCATTGTCATGGGTTTAGCCAATGAGATGATCATGACATGAATTATATAGGAATGACTTCCCACTAGGATTGCATAAACCATTTTGAGAAATGGAATATGGTTTGAATCAAAAGCGCGATTTCGGAAAATTTTAAGCACGTTTTCAAATGAAAGATTTAGAAAATATAATGGTTGATGTATTTTGAAAATAGATTGATTTTAAAATGAAATAAAAGATCTGTTTTAGAAATGGTTGGAAATCGATGTGGAGATTGTGGTGTAATAGATATTGAATTTATAATTCTTCTATTTCTAGGAAGTGATACTAATGGCGTGCGTTGATTGTATAGAAAATGGAACTCGTTAGACGTCGTAGAAACCAAACTGAAGAAGATGTGGAGAATGTGGTTGCAGCTAAACCACGTGTGAACCAAGAGCTGGATCAGAGTATCGTTCAAGAATTTCAAGTGGTGGACATGAGGAATTAGAGGGATGTGTCAAGGCATGTAGACCATTCTGTTCAGTTCCAGATGTAGAATCCACCCATCTTTCTGGGTGATTCTGAACTAGAAAAGGTGGAGTTGTGTCGAAGATGGATGAATCATATCTTCGATTTAATCATCACACCAATAAGGTTGAATGTAAATTTGGTGACATATATGATGGAGGATCTTGCATGACAATGGTGGGAGCTTGTGGTGCTGGCTAAGCTGGATCAAGGCCTGGGCTGGGAGGAATTCGAGGAATTGTTTAATAAACAATTATATCCTCACATGTTCAAGATCCAACAGACAACTGAATTTTTCAGCATGAAGTAAGAAAATATCTCTGTCACAAAGTATGCGGCTAAATTCATGAATTTAGTATGCTTTTTAGCAGATGTTTCTCCAAGTGCGTCGCTGAAGGCACACATCTATGAATTAGGATTACGACAGGAGATTCGCTCAAAGATAGTTGTACTCTATATTAAGGATTATACGAAGATGGTAAACAGAGCAACAATAGCAGAAAGAGACATCTCAGGAGTTATGGGAGGAGGATGTATGATGATACCCATGAGAACGGGTGGGAACTCTAATGCTGGGAACAAGCAGAAGAGGGACACCTACCTCAATAGTGGTAGTGAAAATTAGAATCAAACGGCTGGATCAGTAAATCTTCCTCCCCGACCAATGATGAAAGTTGGGTGCTTTCAATGTGGCGTGATTTACCCCATGAAACGAGAATGTACAACACCACCAAAATCATGTCACAATTGTAACAAGATGGGTAATCTTTAGCGATATTGTCGCAGTACACCCAGGTTGGGTGTCCATGAATCTTCCCTGGCGTCGCAACCATCTTATGGTTCGACATGGCGAGGATAGAAAAATCATCCTCGCCAGCAGAACATAGCTAGTTGTGGAGATTCCAGGAATACCCTGACACCTTAGGCAGGGCAATCTCAACAAGGCAATAAAGAGAAAAGTGCAGCAACAAAGAAATTGTATAGAGCAGAACAGGTGATTGTGGATGACCAGTCTGGACTGTCTATGGTGAGATGCATAATTCTATTGAATTCTACCATCATGCAAGTGTTGTTTGATACTGGCACATACCATTCTTTTATTGCTTCTCAAATTTCTGATTTTCTGAACATAATACTTGAAATGATGCCTTCTGCGTTAAAATTGCAAACTCCTCTATGTGAAAGATAATGTCAATCCTTCATGTGTAGAGCATGTGCTATAATAGTTGATACAGCTGATATGAAATGGGAATTCTTTATGTTGGAGATGGATGTATATGATATAATCCAGAGTATGGATTGGTTGACAACGTTTAAGGCTCACATTGACTGTTATGGAGGAACATTTAGTTTCACAACGGAGGAGAGAATCGACCTTCTCTTTAGGGGAGAGAGGATGGTAAAGAAAGGTGAAAAGAGCTTGTTGGAACCAATGATGGGAACAATATCCTAACAATTGGAAGCATTGACATTGGAATCATTGTAAGAGATAGTGAAAAATAGTTTTTCAGCTCTTCTGGATCAATTTCCTGATTGTTTTCTTGAAATCTTCTCAGGGTTACCACCTGTAAGTGAAGTGGAGTTTACGATTGATCTCCTTCCGGGAACTAGTCCTATCTCACTTCCATAAAATAGTATGGCCCCAATGGAGTTAAAGGAATTGAAGGTGCAGTTAGAAGAGCTAGAAAGCAAAGGTTATATTCAGCCAAACATGTCTCTGTGGGTAGCACCAGTTTTTTTTGTAAACAAAGAACATGGAACATTGAGTCTATATGTGGATTATTGTAAACATAAAAAAGTAGCGATAATGAATACATATCCACTTCCATGCATTGATGACTTGTTTGATCAATTGAGGGGAGCTAAATGGTTATCCAAAATTGAATTACGGTTGGTATATTACCAGTTGAAAGTTTGGAAGGAGGATATTCTGAAGACAGCCTTAAGAAGCATATATGGCCACTACGAATACATAGTCATGACTTTTCATCTTACAAATTCACCAGCGGTCTTCATGTCTTTGATGAATCAAATATTTCAGCCATATCTGGATTCATTTGTTGTGGTGTTTGTGGATGACATATTGGTGAATTCAAGAACAAGGGCTGAGCCAGAGCAACACTTGGTGACAGTATTGGAAATCTTGAGGGACCATCGGTTGTATGCCATGTTGTCAAAGTGCAATATCTGGATACAAGAAGTACATTTTCTGGGCCATGTAGTTTCTGATAAAGGTGTTTCAGTTGATCTAGAAAAGATAAGAGTTGTTCTTTCTTGGAAACCACCAAATAATTTCTTTGAAATACGAATTTTTCTTGGTCTAGCGGGTTATTACCGATGCTTTGTGTGTGACTTCTCATGACTAGCTTTGCCAATGACAACATTGACAAAGAAAAACAGATCAATTCAATGGACTGAGGTATTTCAGAGATCTTTTCAAGATTTGAATGTTCTCCTTACATCAGCACCCATCTTGATTTTTCCAGAATCAGGACAGGGGTATGTGGTTTATTGTGACGCTTCAAGAACAAGTTTGGGTTGTGTTCTCATGAAAGGAGAGCATGTTTTTGTGTATGGTTCAAGGAAGGTGAGGGTTCATGAGAAGAATTACCCAACACACAATTTGGAGTTATCTGTAGTTGTCCATGCCTTGAATACTTAGCGTCATTATCTCTTTGGTGAGATTTTCACTGTATCTAATGATAAAAAAAGCCTAAAACACATTTTCTCACAACGATATTTGAATTTGAGGCAGAGGAGACGGATGGAGTACCTTCAAATTTTTGAGTTTGACTTGATGAATACACCGGGTAAGGGAAATTTGATGGCTGATGAATTAAGAAGAAAGTTGTATGCTCAGTTAGCGAAAGAATCTTTAGATTAATGGCAGTTGATGTCGGTCTTAGCCGACAAACATGTGGAATGTGAAAACCGAGGTGATGTTGTGGTTTTCTTTTCATCTATGCTTGTTCTTGAACATGTAAAAGTGGTCAAGTACGCACAAACATCTGATGAGGAATATCTGATAATGAGTTCAAAACTCAATGGTGCGGAGACCATTGATGTTTGGAAACTAGAAGAAGTTTCAGTTTTGTGTTTCAGATATCGGATGGTTGTACCCATAGTTTTTCAAGAACAACTCCTTCATGCTTAGAACCATTCAAGATGGGTTGTACATCCTGGTACACAGAAGATGTATAAGGTGCTAAAGGTGCAGTTTTGGTGGAGCGACATGTAAATGATGGTGGCCCAGTTCTTCTCAGGATGCGTAACATGTCAGTAGGTTAAAGCAGTGCATCAGAGACCAGCTAGTATGTTAAAGTCTTTACCTATCCTAGTGTGGAAATGGGAGCAGATTAAAATGGATTTTGTTACAGGTCTCCTAAGAACGGTCCAAAAACACAATGCCATTTGGGTGATAGTGGATCGTCTAACCAAGTCAGCCCATTTCATCCCAATTCAAGAAACTCATACGGTGGAAGATATTTCAAAAATCTATATCCGAGAAGTGGTAAAGACGCATGGTGTACCAGCGTCTATATTCGTAGACAGAGATTCGAGTTTCACATCTCATTTCTAGAAATCATTATGGCAATCCCTAGGGACATAGTTGATGAGGAGTATGGCGTATCATCCTGAGACAGATGGGAAATCTGAGCGGTCGATACAAACATTGGAAGACATGTTGTGGTCTTGTGTAACGGACATTGGTGGATCATGGGAGGAGCATATACCCTTACTAGATTTCTCAAACAATAACAATTATCAAGCCTCGAAATGCATGGCTCTATTTGAAGCATTGTATGGGCATCCTTGTCGTTCTCCACTTTTCTGGATGGAAATAGGTGAGACTTCACTAGTTGGGCCGAGCCTTGCCCGAAAAACAATTGTGAAGATTTAGTTGATTATAAAGAGGATGGAGACAACTCCAAGTCATCAAAAATCTTATGTATATCACCAACAAAGACCGTTGTTGTTCATTGTGGTGATCATGTCATCTTGAGGATCTCTCCAAAACATGGAGATCGTCGTTTTGGGAAACAAGGAAAATTATATACTCGATATATAGGCTCTTTTGAGATACTAGAATGGGTTAGAGAGGTGGAATATTGGTCGGCATTACCACCACAGTTTAGTTTGGTTCCCAATGTGTTCCATGTATCTCAGTTAAAGAAGTATCAACCCGATCCGGACCATGTGATCAGATTGGATCACGTTTACCTAGAGCCGGATGATTCATTGGTACATATCCCAGTGCAGATTGTGGATAGGGAGGATAATGTATTGCATGGGAAAAGCATCGTTCTAGTGTGGGTTTTGTGGAAACATGGTCAGATTCAGGAAGAGACTTGGGAACGCAAGAAAGAAATGAGAGAGCAGTGGTCCGAACTCTTTCAGACAAGCATTGGTTTTCTACATTCCCGGGACAGAAAGGCCAATGGGGGGGGGGAATGTTGTACCCTCGGTTTCTGGTATGTAACCCTTTCTTGATTATTTTCACGGTTTTAAAGTTAAGGGTGTTGAATGGGAGAGTCGGGAGAACTTGGATTGATGTTTTGACGCAAAGGGGAAGTCGCACGGGAGGTGCACAGTTTGTCTATACCGTGCAGCCAAACCATGCATGGTTGTATGAGGAGGCAGTGGCTTCCGCACAGTCGGCACACGGTTTGTCTAACAGTGTGTCCAAACCTTGCTAGAATGGGTGTCCAAGGTAGTAGCCAACGCTCAGTTAGCACAGGGTTTGTCAAACCGTGCGGACGAACCATGCAGTCACTTAAAATTAGATCCTTAAATTGTAAATCTAACTCGTTTTTCCTTTAATTGACTTGTTCAAGCCTCCTAAGCGGCCCTATCTCGGGATTACTCTCCCTTGAAGGTTGGAAGACTTCTAGCAAGCATTCCGGAGGTGATCTGAAGGCTTCTCTTGGCGAATTGAAGCCAGATTCTTAAGGTATGTGATCGTTCTTTATTGATTTCTTAGATCTACTTAGATCTACTTCTCCTCTAATATCGTTTTCATAGTTATATGTCGGTTATGGATAGATCTAAGTGTGTGGATGAAAAATATGACATGATTTTGTCTTGGTTGTGTTTGGAGAAGATATATAAGGAGGATTTTTGGTGTTTTGACCCAGTTTTCTTGAGCGTTCTTCGTCTGTGGCTTGGGTTCGCCCAATTTGTTGAGGTAGGTGGCTTCACTCTCAATTCCTCTTTAATAGAACTTGAAGGATTAGTTCAAATTGATTTATTCAGTGGGAATTAATTGTGAAATTGTGGTGCAAATCATGTTATAAATCTTCTTTAGTGATGATTTATGGGTTTTGATGAAATTGTGGAAACTGAAAGAGTGGTTTGTTAAAAGTGTTTTGGTTTCATGAATTTAAAATAGTGATTTTAAAATATAGATTTATTGGTTTTGGAAACTATTTGTGGGAAAATGGTTCTCAATAAAAGGGTGATTTATTGAAATGGATTTGGCATGGTTGAAATGGTGTTTTTTTTTGGCATACATGCTATGTGTCTGTTCATATTGCATTTAAGAGGCTTGTTTGAAATATGACCTTGTGCTCGGTGCCAAAGGTGCAATGGCACATGGGGAATAATTAACATGTGATGACTTGGTTGATCGATGAGAAACCACTCATGAGTATGGAACTGTCATAATGATGCATGCATAGTGGATTTCATAGGTTGTGTGGATTTGAGAAATGGAATGAAAGTGCCAACATGGAAATGTGAATTTTATTTGGAAACTTTTCTTGGTTTCTTTGTTGGAAAATGGTTTTTGGTGGAAAAATTTCTTTGACATGGAATTTTCTATATTGTGAACTATTTTGGAATTTTTTTATATAAATTGTTTTATATAAATGTGCTAACATATTTTATCCTGGAGGCATGGTTTGGGAAGTCATTGGGTTAAACGTAATGAGTTTCATTACTCACCCCTTGCTTTGGAACGTTGGTGCTTTTGCAGATGTCATATACCGAGATGTTGGCAATGGTAAAGTGTCACATATTTATAGAACTACTTCGTGACTCTTGGGCTGGTTCGTGATGTTGGAGCTTGGAACTTGTGGAGCATGGAGTTGGGTTGTCTTATGGAAGTCTTGTAGTTTTCTTTCCACTATTTACTCTAATTTGGTTTTGTACTCCATTATTTCACTTAGTTGGGTTTTTATGAAAATGGTGGTTGAGTTGTTTTTGATTTAAATCATGCATCATATAGTCATTTCATAAAGATGTTTATCTAGTTTTCTCTGTTTGTTGGTTGTTTTCAGTTAATTGGTAAATCGTTTCCCATGTATTTTGATACCCTTCGGCATTTATTACCAGCCTTTGGCGCATTGGGGTTGTCTCTTAAGGCCATGTAATGACTCGTTACACTCTCAATCCAATGATAATTGGTGGGTCATTACAGATGAGTATTCCAACAGACGTGTATTAATTTTTTTATCAATTCAAGAACTATCATCAACTTCAATTCCCTAATTTTATATCACTATAGTAAATCATATAATAATGTGTACCGAGGGGAACCTTTTGATTTTTAAATTTGAGTAGAAATATTAATAGTTTATTATGAACCATATTTAACGTTAATATTTTTCCCCATGTCTATATAGACACTTCATGTTTTCATACACATTTTTGATATACAATTTTGTTTTGATAAGCATGGGTTATTTTCGTATATTTTTCTATAATATATTCATTTCAAAATTCCCCACAAAATAACATTAATAACATTTTTATTTCTATAGAATATTAATATTTTCAAATATATATATTGAAAATATGAGATAATCTATTGAATTATTTTGATTATTTATCACCAACCAAAAAAACTACTAAAACAATTTGGTTGTTATTTGTTGATAGATTCATAGGAAATTGTATTTCATCTTCGAACAAAAGAATCTATTTCCCTTTTCCTAAAACCATCTATTGGGATCATATTTATATTTATAAATCTGAATCATCTTTCTAGATGAAAAATAACTCAACATTTATCCTTCTTAACTCTTCCACATGTCTTCACAAGTGTGTTCTTTTATATATTCAATCCATAAATTTTATTTGAGAATATTTTGTCATTCCATTTATGCATATTTCTATCATTTCTTATTATCATGGATTGTTTTTAACAATTCATGGAATTATTACTTCTAACTGAATGAAACTACACTTATTTATTGGTCTAGAACTCATTATGATCATATTAGGTTTTTAGAATTATATATTTTTATTTTTATTATCACAATAGGATAAAGCCCCATGCCTACTCACAATCCTCATGGTAATTACCATTTCAAAATCACTATCATGATTTATTTCAATGGTTGGATTATATCAAATTTTCAGCTTATGTAGCCTATTCTTCTAATTTAATATATTTGAATCCATGAATTATAAATAATTTCATTACTTTTCAAGACGTACATTTAAATTTCAAGTATCACTTTCTCCTTCAAAAATTTCAAATTTATTAGACATTTAAATATAAATTTCTTAACCAATAGATATATCAGATATTGGGAAATTAATCCCCTCAAAATGTAATTCTTTTTTCTCTCATAAAAATATGTATTTTTCTAGAAATAAAGTGCACTATGAGAAAATATTTCATATAAAAATATTAAACAATGAACCATAGATTTTTTTCTATAAACAAAATGCTCTATATTTTTTAAAATAAGAATATCATGTTGTTTAGTAATTTATTTAATAGATCATGCTTCATTCAAGTTATAATATCTCACATAAACTCTTTTATCTGTATTTTACATTATGGTAGACTTACAATCACTTTTATTTATACATCATTACAAAAATTTAGAATCCAAAAATTTTTTATTTTAAATTTACTAAAAAATAGTATTTCAGAATGGGATTATACCATTATTTTAGTGCACCCCTACAATGACCATTAGGTGAAATAATGATTATCTTGAAATTTTTATTATTGTATTTCGTCATAATTATCCTATTTGCCTGTTTTCTTGGTAAAATATTTACATTATGATTTGTTTTTATATCCTTCTTATGATATTTTCATATTATTCAATTTAATTACAAGATCAACGAATTCCATTTCATGGATGAATTTTACATTTTCCATTAATTGTTTCATATTTTAGGTTATTTAAATACATTTTCACCATTCTAATAATGATTTTTTATATTATTTTAGTATTTTTTTAATCTATTTAATTTAATAATCTATTACATTTAGATAATAATTCATGTTATGAGATAATTTTTTAATTGAAGGGTTATTTTCTCCTATACTTTTCTTGGATCCATGCCTCTCTTGAGTTGTAATGGTCTATTGATTTTAAAAAATAAACAACATTATTCCAATTACTTCTTAATGGATGTTTATGATCTTTACATGCTTGAGATTATTATAATCATTTGTATCCTTTGAGTTAAATCCTTTTATTTACTAAAATTTTCATATTCATGTTGTGTGATGTTAAGATAATAGATTTGAATGTAGAAAAAAATAAATTGACTACTTATATAAGAAGGTTCTACTTTTACTTCATCAAATATACCTACAAATCATTATATGCTTTAGCAGATGACATTATAGAGAAGTGATCTTCCACTTTTGTACTTGGTTCTTATTTTGTATTTAATTTTTCTTAATTACAATTTCTTCCTAGGTATAATAATATTTCATCCAAATTACATATGAATGAATCTTAATCCTATAGATTTCTTTAACAGAAACAATATAAAAAATGATAAAATAAATGGAAATTTTATTACCTCTAATTATTAGATATTTACAGTTATATCATTTATTTTAAAAGTATTTCTAAAATTCATTCATTTATTTTCATTAAAATTTGTTATTTTAATTGAATATGTATATTAGTATTTTTATTTTAAATGAAATTCATAGGGTTATTAAAATATTCAATTCATATAGCCATTGTAAACAGATAATAAATTGATTAAAAAATAATTTCCAAATATTAGATTTCAACAGAGGTGTGACATTTTAGGATACCAATTATTTAGATCACATTGGGATATTACAATATTGAGATGAGGTGTAAACTAAAACATTTTGGAGATATGTATCATTATCATTTATAGGTACTATTTATACATGTGTTGAGTATGTTTCCTTTGGGTTTTACATGGGGGTATGTTTTGGTGAAAATTTGTGAAAAATGGAAGAAATAGGGATGTGAAATGTTGGCACACAGTTTTCCCTAATCGTGAACCCTATCCTAGATATCCATGAAACCATATATAGAAGTACATTTCACAGTTGATTTATAGTTTTCCAAACCCTATTCTCTATAATGAGAAACTATACACCCCATTGAAGAGGTACATGGTTATGGCATATTGTTTGGGGGAAACGTGAACCCCATAGCCGAAACTATGCATACAAGTTTTTAATCCCCAAAAAAATTATTAAATTATTTACAAAACCCCTTATTAAACTTTAGAATGCCCTAATTCAACCCCTATATTATTTATCATTCCAACGCATTTTGACGGGATTAAATGGTTGTCCCACCTTTGTTCATGGTGATTTGAATCTCGATTAGCACATATGTACCTCTTCAGGTACATCAGTACATCCCATTTGATTTCCCATATCCCTCCCATTATTATTCCACTACATTGGTAGAATTTTATCCTCTGATTTGTGAGATCTAAGT
Source organism: Viscum album (assembly GCA_963277665.1). NCBI lineage: Eukaryota > Viridiplantae > Streptophyta > Magnoliopsida > Santalales > Viscaceae > Viscum > Viscum album. The sequence continues at coordinate 302,325,872 of OY728153.1, read as the reverse complement.
TTATATTGTTTGATTATTGATATATGATTCTTTAATCTAGAGCTAGACTTAATATATCATTATTTCTTTGATAGTGTATTTTGATTTCATATCTATATTGATATTTATGTTGTATATTTCATTCAATTGTGAGTTTCCATTAGGTGAAAGTCGTTAAAAAAATTGTGGTATTTGGTCTATTGTTCAAATAAAAATGTCTGAATTTATATTATGTTCATGTAATTGAAAAATATTCATTGTTATTTGGTAATTGAGTTCTTGAATTAAATATTTACTTTTTACAATTAATTAATTGAACCGTTGTTAAATTAGTTATTTTGTAATTATATGATTTAGAAAATTAATTTATGGATTAATTATTGGATATTGATTATGTTTAATTGAGATAAATATTGGATTAATTAATTATGACAATTTTAGATTTCTTAAATAATTATTTTTAGATTTATTTTTGAAATATTGAGATTGTTGATTTGAATAATTAATGGATGAATTAATTAGGAGAGCATGTCGCCACCTTCATCACCAAACCCAAAAGCCAGATCCTCCCAGCTCATGCAGACGACATGACCCACAACGACATCCCCAGGTCTCAGCAGCTGATCTCACCTCTTGGAAGGACACTGTGACACTGAGAGAAACCCTAACCAGACTACAGGTTAGGGCGAGGAGACGACTAGGTCATGAAGTGGTTCACTGAAGAGGATGAGCCTGCACGATGCTGCCAGAGGACTAATCCACACAATGATGGTTGTTATATTTTGCGATTTGTGAATGGTCACATGGTTATTAATGTATAATTTAAAGAGTGGTAAAATGAAAATATAAAATATGTTATCCATTTGACGTTCTTTGTGCTCTACAATGATGACAGGAAGTTATCATGGTACGAGTGTCTATGAGAACCTCAGGGATTATGTAGTTAAATTAAGATTAATTGATCATACGGTAACTATTTTATTATGAATTGTAATTATCTCTTTTTACAATATCCTAAAGTATTATTTCATAGGATGTTGTTTTAGATGAAATTGGTTGTGGACTGTGGAGTTGTACTCAAACCCAAATGGGGAATCTAGATCGATACCTATATAGATTTTATTTATGTATGGCATGCTATGGGAAAATTATTTATGTTAGGTGGAAGATTTTTTATGGTACATGAATGAGTGAACCAGACATGTATCCAAACCCGATTGTGATTATTCCATGTCCTTATAGTTGACTTTTAATTTTGGTAGTTAACATGTATAATAGTAAAACAAAAATATTGTTCTGTATGATATTTCTTCTCTAGTTTTGGTCTTCATATGAAAGTTGAATCATTCTATTTAGGGTTATAAATATTTTATTGGTTATTAATATTCCAGTATTTATTTAATCTAAAAAGTGGGTTTGACTCCATATGAGTAAAATTATAGCCTCTCTTTTCTTTGGTATCTTTTTTCAATATGAGGAGGTGTTCATGAGGTCATGTGACCGAAATGTTTGGGACACCTATGTGTGGTAGTTGATTCCAAATTTTACAAAGTATTATCAGAGAAGTTTTATATTATTTTTCAACTATCATACATTTAGAAAAAGGTAGAAATTATACTATAAAGTTTCAGGCCTTGGTTATGAGCTAATACATCAGAGTAATTGAACCATATATAGGGGAGAACTGAAGTACCTAGGGTGGTATTATTGTTATTTTTTTTCTAATATAGTTAAATATTATTCAACCTTGGGTGGTACACTTCGGGTGTGATGTGATTTTTTTTTGAGAATTGACTCATGGCAATGTATGGGAAGGGAGTTGTGTTTTCACACATTATTTTAGACTCTCATCATTATTATGGGACATGAATCCTTTTAGGAATGTAACCTTGTATAATTAAATTTAAAATTTTATTAACATGAAAAAAATTGTAAAATGATGATAGGTCATAATAAATTCATTTTAAATTATAAAATTGGTGTGAGAGTAATTTTTTCCATTGTTTACCATGAACTATGTCTTGGATTGTTAATGGTAGTTAAAGATCCTATGATTTGATCATGTGTTTGTGGGGGGGGGGGGATTTCATTTTGTGGAATATTTTATTTCTCATAAATCATTAAAATTGTAAAATGTGTCTATAAGTGTGTGATTGTAATTATAATGATATTCCTCTATGATGATGCTTGTTACGATGATGAGAGAAGGATGTGGATAGAGATGATCTTTATTACTAGGACCTGAGGCACCAATTGGGATGGGTGATGATGTCGGGCTACAGTTTCGATAGAAATTTTACAACTTCATGAAATTCAAGAGAAGACACAAAATGTGGGTTATGAAGCGTATAACTTATATGATGAGGGATTTTCAATTTATTCACCCGGAATCTTTTACTATAGAGGTTGAAGCTAAGAGATATGAGTTCTAGGTTGGTTCCATTGAGATAATAATTGACTATTTAAGGATACTATAGATAATATTGTCATGTTGGATTCTCATATTCTATGAGGGCTATTAAGGCACCGGTGAGACGTTTAGGGGTAGACTGGATTGGTAGATGGTATGCTATAAAAGAACTGCATTGAAAAAATCTTGGACCACTTCTATCCAGAGATTTTGAGGCTGGGTATTGAAGTTATGTTCAAGAGGTTTACTCAAGGTAGTATGGTCTTGATGTACTATGATTAATGATTTATAGGAATTCTCCTCTATTCTCTATCTTTGAAAGTGGATGAGAGAGATATAGAGACATTTCTAGGATGGAAATAAATCTGAGATTGAGACACATGATAACCTTTTACTGTTAATATTTTTTTGTTGTAGTGAATCAATCTCCAATCATTCAGGGGAACATGAAGGAAGATTCCAATTTCAGATAGATAGTTGAAGGTCAACAATTAGAAGTTAAGGTGTCTGAGAGAAGGAATCATCTCTAGAATAGTGTAAGTTATGGTAGTGGGAAACAAGGTGTATAAAAAGAGGGATTAGTTTCTCATGATATTACTAGAGTGTTATTTCACTAGTATGGTGTGTTGGTTTTTTTCAGATATAATTCCATAGATCAAAAGTATTTTTCCAATCTTGATGGTTTATTCGACATCTATTGATGTTATACAGGATGTAATAATTGATATGTAGCGGTATAAGAGGTATATAGAACCAGGGTGTGGGAATGAGATATTTTTAATACTATCAATCTTGGAGTTGGAGTTCTACTTGCCGAGGGAGAATAGATAGTGATTTCAGTGCTTATATAATGGAGTTCACATACTAGTGGAGTGATGAATCTTAGTGGATTCAGACTGCATTATATGGAAGTGGGGAATGACAGTTGCATGTTTTTCACACAGAAATTGTAAATAGTGAGACTAGAACATCAACTATGAGAGGTAATATTCTTATATATTATCCATTATATATTTCCTTATTTGATATTGGTTCCTCTCATTCAATTATTTATACACAACTTGTTAATAGTTTGAGCCTCGATTTGAACTTTATGAGTGTGGTGTGGATGATAGAAACAGAATTGAGAGTATACTTAGATATATTTTCTTCTATATAAAGTATTATATTAATGTTTGAGATTATCATCTTATGTAGGATCTATGTATTCATTACATAATAGGATTTCAACATTTCCTAGGATTGAACTAGTTAGTTTCATACAGAGACTACATTTATTGTTACCATGGGAGTGTGACTTCTACCTCTATTATGGGGGGAAACTATACTAATTGAGGATAGTGGGATATCTAGGATGGGAGTGTAGGATAAATAACATTTAGACATAGACATCTCATAGACTAATTTTCATTTTTATTGATGAATGATTTAGGTTTAATGTTAGGTGTGTTTCCACCCATAGTGGACAGTTTTCCAGATGTGTTTCATAAAGATTACTCAGGCCTGCCATCTAAGAGATTCACAGATTTTACGATTGAGGTCATGAATTGGATGATTCAGTATCTATTCCAATATAAAAAATGGATACAACATAGATTAAATATATTAACTCTCAATTAGTGGAATTATAGAATAAGAGATTCTCTACCCTATTACGTCACCTTGGGGTTCACTAGTGTTTTTTTCTAAGACGGATGAGGGGACTCAGCACTTGATTGTTGATTACAGGATGTTGAACTAGTGGAAATTTATGATACTATATTTTCACCCATTTATCAATGATATAATTCACCAATTTATAGGAGTGTGTGTATCTCAACGAACGTTTTTAGATCCGAGTATCATCTGGTGAGAGTTCATACTTCTAATATACCATGGACTACATTAGAGAGAAGTTATTCCCTTTATGAGTTCGTCTTAATGCTATTTGGGTTACAAAATCCCCATAAGTGTTTATGTCCTTGAGGAATAAATTCTTTCATCTTTACCTATATCGGTTTGTGGTGGGTTTTTGGATGAAATATTGGAGTACTCTAAGAATCATGATGATCATTCCCAACATCATAACGTCTTCATGAGTAAAATGTGGTAGTATCGACTATACACCAAGATATTAAAGATTAATTTTTGGATTTATCAGAAACAATTAGTGGGTCATGTCATCTTCAAGAATTGTGATTTGATGGAGCCCGATAAGGTGCATAAAGTAGTATTTTGGGAGCATATGAATAACTTATTTTATATCCTTAGATTTTTGTTGTTAGTAATATATTATCAATGATTCAATAAAGATTTTCCATTTTGAAGAAACACTTTCAATCTTGATCAAGAAGAATATAATGTTTTAATGGTCAATAGACTAAAATAATTCCATCATGCATCTCAATAAGAATTTGACATTAAAAAAGATCTTGATCCTTCCAGGTCAAGGTGATGATTATACATTGGATTATTACACTTATAAAATGGGACTTGGAGTATTGATGATTCAGGGGGTGGAGTTTTTGTATATGGGTCTCAACAAATGAGGCAATATAAGTGAAACTATCCTAAAAATGACATTGTGTTGGTATATTGGTGTATTCTTTTTAGTATGGACAAAATTATCTATTGTGATAAAATGTTACTGTGTATATATACACCTAGTTCTTAATGAATATATTTATGTTGTGATATTTGAATATTCGGCAGTGGATATGTGGTTAGTATATGCAGTCATAGGATTTTGATATTGAATATATGCCCAATAAAGGGAGCTGTAAGGAAAATACTTTTAAAAGATTTCATACAAATCACCAAGTCATAATTCCAGTTCAGAGTGAATAATGATGAATTTACAGGATAAAATGCACTTAGGGGTTTAGGTGAACAGGGAGAATATGAAGCAAGTGTTATTTTCAATGATTATATCCTTTTCAGATAAATACTGGACAGAGGGAATTGAGGATCTAGAATTCATTACCTTGATGGATTGACATGAAGGAGGGGAGAAAAATTTATATTAGAGCAATGATGAGGATGGTATCATCTATGTCAGGAACTGTGTTGTGGTTTCTATGATCATACATGATGATTTGAAGTAGGAATTCCATTCAATGAAGTGGGTGGTACATCTATGTGATACAATAATATACCATGAACTACAACACATGTTTTTGTGGATGACCATTAAAAGGGATATAGTCTAGGTTTAGACCTGATGCAACACTTGATACCAGATGATGCATATGAATCAATGACCCGATGGTTTTATACAACCTTTTTTCATTCTATAATGGAAGTGGTAAGACATGAAATTGAATGTTGTGGTGGGTATCCCACAACATCCTTTTATGAATAATACAATTTGGTTTATAATTTATCTAATATCAAAGGTAGCACATTATTTTCCTATATAAGAGAATGTCATACTGGGGTAGTTAGGAGATTTGTATGTTCATGAGATAGTCTATTTTCATGTGGTTCCACCGACTATTGTTTCAAAAAATGATTCACCTTTTACATCATGCTTCTTAAGGGTTTATTGAAGGTTCTTAGTATGTATTTTTTGTTTCTTTTACATTCAATGCACATATAGATGGGTAGATAAATCATACTGTAATGGTGATTTAGGATGAGTTGAGTGTTTTTTATACATTGGTGGGTCATTGGAGATAGACCTGACAATATTAGAGTTTACCTATAACGAAATTTACCATAAGTCTATTCATATGGAATAAAATAAGGTTCTTTATGGTATACCATGTAGATCGCCACTATGCTGGATATAGGAGGGTGAGTTTGAGATGTTTGGAACATGTCTTGGGTAGGAGACATCAGAGCATGTTCCAATGATTCAGATGCATATGGATAAGATCGTAGTAGACATAAGTTGATTTATGATAGTGGTAATTGACCCCTACTATTTACTGAGGGTGATCATGTATTCCTTGGGGTTCCATCGAGATTAGGTCACCACATGATATGTTATAGAGCACATTGACACTCAGGTTCATTAGACAATTTGAGGATTTGGGGAAAATAGGGTGAGTGACATACCAATTGGAGATCTATAGAGATACCATGATGTGGATGATGATTTTCATGTGTAAAAACATCATGGAAATCACCATTAAAATTATAATTTTATTTATGAGGATGTTTTTAAGCTTGAAAATTAATCATCCTTTGAGAAGCATCTGATAGATGTGTCAGATTGCAGTGATAGAGTGATATAAGGAAATACCATGTTGATAGGTCATATATTTTGGAAACATGGACATGTTTTGGAGGAAACATGGGAGATAGAAGTAGATATGAGGTGTTAGTGGCCTACAATTTTTTATTCATAATCTTATATATAATTAAGATTACAACTAGATGATGAGTTGTTATAATGTGGAGTGATTAAAAAACCCATAACATTTCAAGAGATGTCAAAGGATAGTTTAATGATTAAATATTTCCATGTGTTGAGTATTTTTCATTTTGTTTTAACTTTGTGGTGATATTGGGTGGAATTGAAAAAAAGAATGAAATATGGCATTTCACCATTGACATATTTTTTCCGCAACATTTCACCCTGGCCCAACAAATCATGCAACACTAGACAAAGGTTTTTTGCATTGTTGGTACATGGTTTTCAAAACAATGTTCCTGAAAATGATAAAACATTCACCCCCAAAGGAGGAACATGGGGCAAGAAACAATTTAGGGGAAACCGTGTACCCTATGAAGAACATCATGTGTACGAGCTATTACTTCCCCACAAATTATTAAATATTTTCTTGAACCACCATCATATACCCCATACTAAATATATCAACCCATATATTATTTATCTCATTTCCAGAGTCTCCCAAGAGATTCCAAGACTATTCTAACTCTTTTATTGGTGATCTGAAATAATTTTTGGGGAACTCCACCTCTTCGGGTACATGGGTTCTTCCCGTTTGATTTAATGTCTCTCTGCCATTCTTCTCTCATTCATTCGGTGGGTTGTTATCCATTGTTTGGTTATATATAGATCTATAGTTGATAATTATAGATCTAGTATTTTTGGATCTATATCATGTATTGAAATATATTTTTTCATTTTCCCATGGATTATATTGTTAGATCTATACAATGTTTTACATCGTTATTTTGTTCAATTGGGATTTTTTTCAGGACAATACCGTAAAGGGATTGATTTAGGTGGACAATAATTAGAATCCCAAATAATTTTTTTAAATTACATATATTTATTTATAGAATTGATATATTATGTTTAATAATTTACTTTTGATTAACTAATTACTTTGGTGAGAAAATTATTTATGTAAATGTGAAATTGGGGATTTTGGAACTATATAATTGAGATAATAAATTGATGAATTAATTATAAGGTTTTGATGTTGTTGATTTAAGATAAATAATATATTTATTAATTATGATTTATTTATATTAAAGGATTAAATTATTAATTATTCAAAAAATTATGAGATATTTAGATAGTTTAGTTGAATAATTAATTGATGAATGAATTATGAAATATTGAATTTGTTGATTTCAATAATTAATATGTTGAATTAATGATTTGATATAAGGTTTATGGATATTGATTAATTAATATATGAAGTAATTAATGGGATTTATGTTCTTTATTAATTTTGGAATTAATTAAGGGGAATCATATGATGGATAATTGTATAATTTGTATTGAGATTTTATTGATTAATTAATTGGTTTGTTAATTAATGGGATTTTTATGTTTAAATAATTTTCGAATTAGTAATGAAATTTATCAAGATACTTAATTATAAAATTAATTATCTAGTGATGAATTTTATAAATTTCATTAAATTAAGATGTTCTGAATGGTAAAATGGTTCTTTAGATTTGATATTAGTAATGGGAACACTATCATTCAATGGTAAAAAGTATGAATGTTAACATGAGAATTCATCTATAAATAAAATATGAGGCACATGGACATTCTAGTGCGTAAAGTATGAATGATAACATGGAAATTAAGTTATGAATTTATAAATGAAGATATTGAAATTATAATATATTGTAAAACTTAGACATACATTGGGATCTAGAATGAGGAGAAGTAGTTATCTATGTACATTTTTCTATGAGATCCCTGGGGTTTATGTCATTAAATAAAAATAAATTGATAGTGTGGTAAATTTTTAATAATTCATTCATATAATTCTTTTATAAAACCGAATTCACTATTTATTTTATATGTTTTTTTATATGCTATTGGTTGTGGCCTACTGAGTTATACTCACACCCTTATCAGGCTCCCTAATCGATACCTAAAAGGAATAAATGGTTGTAGGATAAGATAAGGGAAAAGGCTCTGTGATAGGTAATTGAGTTAGGATGGTGTATAGATGAGGGATCTAGACATGGTTTGAATATCATTTACGGTTTTCAGTTTCATTTCCCTCATGTTTTCATTTTGACACTATACACATAGATTATAATGAAATATTCATTTTTCAGTTTGATATTGTATCTTTTGTTTTACTAATCATGCGATATTTGTATCCTTCAATTTATTTTAATATATTGTGTTAGTATTTATTTATTTTCTGAATGTTTTTAAATATGGAAAATATTTAGTTGTATCTCTATGACTAATATTAAATAAACAATTATAGTCGGTATCATATAGAATATGGGGAGGCTCACTTGAGGTCTTGTGACTAACTTTTTTGGGGCACAAGTGTGTTGCACCCGAGCATAGATTTTACATGAGGGGATGCTATTGATTACTGTGTAATTAATTTTATTCTATTTTTCATTTATTATATTATATATTATTCATTTATTCATGGGATATATTTCTTCTTACCTTTTTTTTGTTAGCCACTAAATTGATACATAACTATATACCATCATAATAGGAAAACAGGGTTTGTTGACATGGTCTACATTGAAGTGGGTTTATATATCCCCATTAAAATATATTTTTCATCCCAAACCTAAAATTTATTTATAACTAACAACAAAAAATCATGATCATGGGCATAAATGGGAACTAGTAATATTAAAAATATAAAAAAAAAATACATGGATAGATCACTATCCCTTTAAAAAAAACAATATATTACAATTTCCTCAATGTATGTCCAAAAAATTCTTTTTGAGTCCCTCCTCATATATTTGTATTTATTTTCACACTCACATGATATAATCTAATGGTTCATCATATATCTATATCATTTTTATAGAGAATGTTGGATTCAATATATAGTATGCTAGAATATAAAAAACTATTATAGGATACGGAAAATTGTATCCCTTTTCCAATTTTATTCATTAGTAAAAAATATCTATTCATGTAGGAAATATTTTCCCACTCTATTTACTATTAAATAATCCAAAATATTAGATTGTTAGGATTCTCTCTTCTGATTAATATTCTTATTCAATATATATAATATCAGTGATGATCATAATTTCACGACCTCTTTACCCATTCTTCTTCAATATCAAAGGAATGAAGGAATTAAATATCCCTATATATTTATCTCAATTAAATATAATCAGTCTATAATAGATTATTATATGTGTTTACACCTACTCTCTTTTCAATTTAAAAAATATATTTTAAAACATGGTCAAACAGACACAACTTTATTTCCATTCATCTCATTCTAATTAAATTTGAAAATAAAACATAATATTACGAATTATATTTACTATAAATTTTTGTATTCAAAATTAAACAAAATGCCACATATGTTTCTTTATTTTCATTAAATAGTATATTATTATTTTTCCAAAATTCCATTTATTGAGATCGCTTGAAATATTATACATTAAATTAATATATTTTTTAAATGGACCAATAGAAATTTTTTATTTCAATATTTTTCATCCATAAAACCACATATTTAATAAACATAATATCTATGTACACATATTCATTCTGAATTGAATACATGAACCCTTAATGTGCTTCTTACCTATTAGGATGTATGACTATTTATTCTCCATAAAAGATATGGTATTATATTTTTTAAAATAGATTTTTAATTAAATTCTTATATTCCATATTCAATAAAAATGATGTAAATCCTTACAATCACTGATTTATTATAAAATTCATATGTTTGCTATTCCTAATTAATAAAATAAAAATTCATATGATAATTGTATAAATTTACAATATCAAATAAATTTTTATCTTCTAAAATATTTATTTATCAATATTTATACTATATTAAATCTAAACAATATCATATGAACTCTTATAACCTTTACTTCTTCATCCTTAATATTTATTTTATTCTTCATTTTCATCTTCACTTAATGATTATTATTACAACATGAAGTTTTTTAATATGTAATTATGTAACCACAAAATGTCAAATACTATTTCATAAAACGTTGTTTTTTATATCCGAATAATTATATTTATAATCAAACAAGGGGAAAATAAGAATCCATATGAAAAAACATTTACAAACAGGAGAAACAGTAATATTCATGATCAAACACATTTGGTGACAATCTGGATTGACCATATTTAATGATACAATGACAACTAGTGAATTAAGTATTCCATTAAATCAACCAAAAAATAGGGATCCAAAAATCCACGAGTCATATTATAGAATAGATACATAATCCAATCAACTAACATCAATTATAAACCATATGAAGCAAATATGAGATAGTCAATCCCAATATTCAAATAAGATAAACTATGAGGGATACTTTATTGATTTTTCTATATGTTTACAAGATGTATTATCTTATTTAGGGTGAGTATAAATCATATTATTTTAATGTTATATGGGTATCTAAGAGACTTAAAATCATTCATTTTCTCTTTTATAAACATATATATTATTCATAAAATCATCTCACTTGATTACACACAAGTTTCAAGTGAAATATTAAGAACACAAAATAATTATTCTTGGAAAAATTCAAATAAAGAAGTTATAAGACCCCATCCAATTACATAAAATGACGTCATAAAATATAAACAATGACATAATATTGAACTGGAGTTATATGATAATAAGGAAATGACATAATATCAGAGAGCATTAAATTTTTCTGTCACAGCTCCTAACTTCTGGAAGAACATAAATGAATACATGAAATAATGAAGAAACTGTGAGAATTATCAAAATAAAAAATTAAACAACTATGGATTTATCAAATAATAATTAGTGAACATCAGGCTCAAAAAATAATGGATAGACTAATCATTTCATTAGTTCTTTTATACTTTACTTGTATAGATCTATGTACATAGATATGACAATTATCCCATGTTTATTAGAATTTATCTTATATTTTGATAGATACCTCAATATTTATTCAATCCTCATCCATGTAAACATATATGTAATATTTTATTTATATGAAAAAATACCGTAAATAAAACTCATCTTCTTTAATTGGGAGTTCTAGTGGACTTTAAATAAAGTTATAATTTTTTTTATATATTATCATAAAACATATCATATACGTTTAGGAAAATTGAAACCAAATCACAATATAGGTTTGACACAAAAAACTGAATCCATGGTATCCCTAGTAAGGAATCTATGGTTTCATCCATCCTAGTAGCTGTAAACATAATGTTACAAACAAGATCATCGAATCAGGTAATCTATAAGATATTACCTGGTGTATTTTTATAATAGTAAAAATACAGAAAATATTTTTGTTGGATGGTTCCAGATCATCCAATATATGTCCAAGATAATGTTCTATTTGAGTCGGGATGAGATTTATCCTTGAGACACTATCCCTTATGAATTTATATGCATTGATACCATTAATTTTTCTAGAATATAAAGGTAGTGTATATTTCCCTATATAACCACACCCATGTATTCCCATAAGTTGAAGAAGAAAATTTATAATTATATAGGCTTACGTACTATTAAATTATTTTCTCTATAAAATACCATATAGCATCCCACCTTTTTATTACTTAACATTTCTTAACATTTTACATACAAGGGATATTTAATGTTTAATGTCTTGGATAAAGGTACATGATACACGAAAAAATATAAAATTATAATAATACACATTAATGGACTATTAATTTGATCATAATATGTTATATTTATCTAAATCATAATTTGGGGATATACATTAATGTTACGGGAGATCAGAAGTCCCAGTAAATAAAACAAGTGTAATTGTTTACATGTGAACGTGAGAGATATTTATATGAACATGATGAATATCATAAGGGCGTGAAAAAATGTAATATAATTATAATAATTAATTGATTCATAGCATGAAAATGTTGCTAAAAAATTTAATTGATACATTTATATGTATATCACCATGGTCAATCCCCATGTTGTCAGAAAATTTACCAGGGTTATTCATCAAGGTATCGTAAAACATTTCGTCTCTAAAGATTAATTTATTTACCTAATAAATTAGAGTTCTATTATGGTTCACCCCTAATATGTATTTATTTTTATATGATTTAGATATATCATAATCAGGATTTTAAAAAATAATTCAAATAGATTAAATGAAATGAGTTACATATCAAAATCACAACATTTTAAAAAAGTTCTTTAATACATGACCATTATGTAATTTACATCAAATTGAAAAGGAATAAGGGTTTTATGTATTTAAATTAAAAAATAAAATATATCATTTTTCTTAAATACACCTAGATATGAAATAGTTTACGGTATTCACATTAATAAAATAAGATAATTTCTTGAGAAAATGTGAAAGATTTTGAGATGATAATTCCGCACCATAACAGCTATGGCAACATGGATTTTGATAACATTAAAAATATTGGTGAAAATGATCACCCACTAATAAATGACTGATGATATATATAGGTAAATAATAAAATTGAACAATTAACATGTTATTGAATCTTTAAAGACATACAACATAAAAGATAACTTGAATGGAAATGGGTAAAGTTGAGAATTCATTTACCTTAAAGGGTAACTTATAAAACACTAAGATCAGGACATTGAAGGAATCATGGCACCTTGGAAGGAATACTGGGGAGGTATAACTAGCATAAAATATTTGATGATGAATTGTGAGTGAATATAAATAAAGGAATTTTATTGTATTTTTAATAAAATAGAAGGAGTTTTCAATTAATTTCTATGGAATCTTTATCGGTGGTATTAGAAAAAAAATGGTCCTTGCCTTGAAATTTTCACATGGTTTTTTCCACTTGAGACACCTAATATAATATTTTTATTCATATTAGTTGACCCACATTTAAAATTAAATATTACATCAGAATGATGTTATAAAACAAACAGAAAATGAAAAACCTGTTTTTCTACTATTCACTAAAAAACAAAACATTTTTTAAAAATATTATTAATTAACCCTAACCTAATATCAGTGTTCTAAATTTAAATATGAACTCAATTTTATGAAAATAATTTTTTAAATATGGGAAATTTATTTTTTATATAAAATCATTATCTATACAAAACAAACTAATACGTCATATATAATTTCTAATAAAATTTTTTACTTATACTATTATATCAGATTACCATTCATGATGAATACATTAAATTTATATATCTTTAGGTGATGTTACTATTCAATTGTTTATATTAATATTCATAAGGGAAATATTACAATTCAAAAGTTACCATTAAACAAAAATTATATTGGACATAAGAGAGTCTGAATTTTTTAATGATCACAGCTGTCTAAGTCTGTTTTTTTATAATCATTTCACAATGTAAATTATTTAATGTATAAAAAATATTTTTTTAGAATATTCATCAACAATATGAATCTTCAATGAAAAATACTAAAAATAAAATGTATATTAAATTGTAAAATTGAAATTATAAAATCATGTTTATTTTACCATAATAAGAAATTAAAATTTTATTTATACTATTGATTAAACAAAGTAACTAAGGCATAGTAACATAACCCCATATAACACCTGCACAAGAAATTAGAGTAAGGTGTGGAATGAATATTTAATCTTGGGGAATCTTGGACAATAATTCTTAAGTGGAGATTTCTATAAACTTGAACTTCTCCCATATGTGATTTCGTTTAATCGTAACATGTTTAGGCTCTACTTGGGCTTGGTCTGGAGCAATGAATGGTGAATATACCTTCATTCTATGTTGTGATGAATGGGCATTTTATGGAATGATTCGACTATTATATTCAATCGAATCATCATTACACATTACATATCCATTATAATTTTTTTATATACAGTAATTATAACATTAAATTTTTTTATTGATTCCAACATTCATATTAACCAACTGTCATAAAATGGTCATATTAATCCATAGTAATATAATAGTCAAAACAAAATGGTTACATTTAAAATATAACTATATGGTTTTGTTGATTATAACATAGAAAACCATTCATATTTAAGATACATAATATTATTCATAAGTCCAGGCTATTATATTTATGCCCCTTTAGAAATTTTTTCCCTGATATTTCTAATCGTACAATCAGAAGAAAATTGTTGTTGGTACTTCTACCTTAGAGATTCTTGTGGTTACCTTTTACATCTTCAAATATTTGGTTCCTCCATAGAAATTTAACCGGGTGGGTTGTCTTGTTGCGTAGAACTATTTCTCTATGATACAACAACTTCACTCGCGTCTCCTCATAAGAGAGGTTGTGTTCCTATTGTACCATTTCTATTTTTAGTACAAATGAATTGTCAGGTATGTACTTACTCAATACAGATACTTGGAAAACATCGTGAACTTGTGCTTGATTTAGAGTATGTGTAATCTGATATGCCGCCACTCTTATGCAATCAATGATTTCATAGGGGACAATGTACAAAATGTTGAGCTTCTCTTTCATTCCAAACTACATCACTCTCTTCATTGGATAAATTTGAAGAAAGGACTTGTCACTAAAATCAAATTCCATGTACCTTCAAAAGTTGGTAAAAAAAACTTCTAGACTAACTCTTAGAAGCCTTTATGTGTTTTTGGATATCATGAACATTTTTTGTCATCTAATGCAAAAGATTAGGCCGAAGAAGATTTCTCTCACAAGATTAATCCGAACAAGTAGGAGGTATTCCTCACTTCCCATATAGAGAATCATAGTGTTCCATTTTATTGCTCGAATGGAAGCTATTATTGAAGGAGAATTCAAATAATGGGATATTCTCATCATATCCACATTTCAATTCCTTTAATCATGATCTCAATGTGTCCTCATGTTTTTTTATAGTCATTTTAGATTTGCCATTAGATTGGGGATGATAGTCCAGACTAAAACTCGATTCGGTACCTATAACGCGTCGAAGACTTCGCCATAATTTTGATGTGATGCATGGATCATAATGAGATACAATAGAAAGTGGATCTCCATTCATTCTTATAACTTCCTTCCCACAAATCCTTTAAAGTTAATTAAGAGGGAAATCATCATGAGTATAGTTAAAATGGGCAGTCTTGGTGAGATGATCCAATATAAACCATATCACATTAATTAATTTCGATGTTCTCAGGAGACCAGTGACACTGTCTATAGTGATATTTTCCCACCTCAATGACAGTATGGGTAGTGGCTGTAATACCCCTTTTGTAAGCTATCGCTCTGCCTTCATGTGATGATACACCAGACACCTTACAGTGTATTCAACAATATTTCTTTTCATATTATCCCACCAATAATGATCTTAAAGGTCCCCATATATTTTTTTTCTTTTAGAATATATAAAGAATATAGAGATATGATCTCTATCAATCAACCCATTATTTATTTCCATAATTGATTAAACACATAGTCTAGTACAAAATTTCAGTACTCTTTCTTGATCAATATTAATCTCAAGAAACTTCCCATCCATCACAACATCGAAAATCTTCTGTATCAAAGGATATTATTATTTATCCTTATTGATATTCTCCAGTATTGATGGTTGAAAAATCATTTACTGTAGGTTTTATGATGTCCCTTCCCTTACAATTCACTTTTACATTTTTAATAGGTATTTGATCAATGGATATCATTGAATAATTATCATCGATTGAACAATATGGTATTTTCTTTTTAATGAATCATCAAAGTTTTTTTTCTCTTATATGAAGATAATTGATTGAAAAATCACCGTATTTATGAAGTTCCAACTATTTTCTATGCCTCATGATAAAATTATTTTATGTGAAAATATAAACCAAATATGTGTGGTTTTTGTATATATGACACTTATCCCCATAAAAATAGTTCCTCCATATCTTCATATCAATAACAACCACATCCATTTCTAGATCATGGGTTGGATAGTTCATCTCATGAGTATTCAACTATTGAGATTCATAATCTAACAGCATTTTATTTTTAATGAGGATGAACCAAATCCCTCTCACAAATGCATCACAAAAAATAACGAATCCTTCTCTGCTTGAGGATATAATTAACATGGGGTAGTAACAAATATCTTTTTTATCTCTCCAAAAAATTATTCTCACTCCTTCTTCAAGATAAACATTACCCCTTTTCATGTTAACTTGGTTAATGGATTATAATTTCTTGAAATGTTTTTTACAACCCTCATAAAATATCCCACAAATCCATGGAAACTACAAAAATTAGTTATTGTTGTAAGCTAATCACACTTCTCAACAACCTTTGTCTATATAGGGTTAACCATGATTCCATAAGTAGTTACAATGTACCGAAAGAAAGATACTTCTTATAACCAAAATTCTCATTTACTGAACATTCCATACTTCATCTTCTACCGTATAGTTTGAAAAATTACACTAACATGATCATCATGATCCTCATGAATTATTGAATATATCATAATATAATCAATAAAATCAACCAAACAATTATCAAGGTATTCCTTAAAAAACTCTATTCCTCAAATCCATAAAAATAAAAGTATCATTAGTTAGTATAAAGAGAAATAATACAAACCTATAATTCGGATATCTAGAACGGAAGGCAGTTTTTAGAATATATTTTTTCTTCAATCGCAATTGATTACAATGAGATCAAAGATGAAACTTTGAGAATAATTGAGCCCCATGATGTTGGTAAAATAATTCATCAATTCTTGTAAGAGGGAATTTATTCTTTATTGTGACCCTATTAAATTCTCTATAATCAATTCAATTATTCACTAATCCATACTTCTTCTTCACAAATGAAACAGGTGCTCCCCAAGGAGACACACTCGGTGGGACAAATCCATTCTAAAAATTATCTTGGATTTGTTTATTTAATTTCTACATATTCTCATTTTCCATACCATATGGGGGATTTTATTTTGGATGAGATATAGGTACACGTTCATTGGATAACTCTATGTCTCTTTATTGGGGAGGTCTTGGTAAATCCTTAAAAAATAATGTAATATATTACTGAACTGTGGGGATATCCTCTATTCATATACTTTCATTTCCTTATTAATCCACAACGATTAAATCCATTAAAAGGCTATATGAGGTGATTTAAGAAAATTCTTTATTTGAGAAATCTCAGCATGGAAGATAAATATTGGTTTCCCAATTAGGACTATGTCAATTTCCATACTTCTGCATTTGATATTAGAATTATATATGCAGAGAAAATCTATTTCGAGTATAATATCTAATTACATCATTGGAAGGAATTCTAGATTTAGGCTAATACTATACTCACTAATGTATATACTAGTGTTTTTATACACTGTTGATGCTTGTATAATCCCACCTGAATTCAGGACTAATAACTCTAATTTTATAACTTCAATTATTTACACAATATTTCGTGATAATGTAGCTAAAATAAAACACTATTTAGAACCATAATTGAAAAAGTACTTGAATGCATTGATAGAACAAGAGTACTTGGAACAACATCATTATAAACTTCAACATTAGCTGTTGTGATTGAAAGATCGCAACCTTTCTCCATCAGCAATTGTTGAGGATGGTGGTGATTCCCCTCCACTGCCCTCAGATTTGGATAGTGATTCCAAAATTTTCCCAAGCTATGCACACATGAATAATTGGACTTTTGGTAGGGACTTCACCATTATCCCTTTCTCATTAGTTTTGGGAATTTGAGGATTTATCACACTATGAATATTCCATGTGATATGGAAATATCTTACACACATGTAGAACTTCCCACCCCTGAGCATGAAATTACCCAAATGCTTCTTAATACATTTATTAATCAAGGGATGTTTCATTTTATTTCATCCTCTTCCATTATCAATGCGCCGCCCCATTCATGGATCCATTAATTTTATCTTCTAATTCAATTTATAGGACCACTACATCTCACCTAATTGTAGTTCCCCCTTCATAGCACTATATACAATTTCCATATATGTGTTAAAGTCTTGTTTCACTAAATTCTTCTCTAAATGACACCATATTCGACTAAAAAATCTATCAACCATACTATTTTGATCAATGAAAAATAAAAAGGTGTAACATTAAATCCTTGTGAAGTTCATCCCATATCATCCCAAATATTCATTCTCCTTCTTCATTAAATCTAGAAATTCCTTCTCTATTTTAGTTCTCAACGAATGAGGGAAATTATTTTAGAATAATATTACCCTAAACTCTTTCCACTAAATAGATTCAATCTATCCTCTTGGCCTTGTGCTTTTAATATGTTCTCATCACTGATCAGCTTCTCCCTATACAAGGTAAAAAATCAGGGTTCCATTCTATTGTTCTATATAATAGAGTACATAAAAGATCTTCTAGATAGGGATATTATAATATTCAGAAATCAGTGATTCAGTAGATCCACTGAACATTAGTGGTCATTTATGCATAAAGAACTGAACATAATGTTGTTCACTTTGTAGTGAAAATGGACCCTCATCTTGATTCATTTTATTTACCATATCATGAGTCAGTTTGTTTATCATTCTCATGATATTTTCCATTCCAACATCCATTGAAGGGCCATAAACAAATAGTCCATTGAATCCACTATTTTCATAGTTCCTATTATTTCCCATCATTTTTTAAATGAATAAAACAACATTGATCATAATTTTTAATTTACAAATATTTTACCAGTAAATTATTTTTATGTCATAAAACATCATTTTTAATAAAAAATGAAATTTCTATATAAATCCATCATAATTATTCATAAAAATATTGTGATCAACCAAGAAAAACCCTCAGGAGTGTCAAACTAGGAGTGATTCAATGCCCGTTTCCATGCACTAGTTCCCGTTTGATTTTAGATCAATTCTGTGTTCATAGTTTTACCCCCTAAATACATATGTGTTAAATACATATCCACTTTTTTCATATCTAGACAACAATTTATTTCATCTCCAACCACTTAGTTATTATTTAACCAAAATAATAAAAAAAATTCCTATAATTTAACTTTTATAAAGGGTTACTCATAATGTTTTTAGATCTTAATTTTCAAAAATAACAAAACTATCCTTTGATGCCAACTATTTCATCCTGCCTTTAAATTATATAATATTACATTAAATTTCAAAAACACATGATCTTTAAAGTACATTTTCGTGTAGAAATGTATATAATGAATAAAAACAAACAAACTTATTTTAATCTACTAGAAAGTTTTCATAACTTTTCCATCCTATGTACTATTACTCCAACTCATAACTAGGGGACATACATCAAAGGAAAGGGTGGGCATAAGGCCAACTAAATAAAACAAGTGGAAAAGGTTATATGTGAACATGAGAGACGTTAATAAGAACATGGGGAATACAGTAAGGGCATAATAAAGGGGCATAAAATAATAATAATAACATTTTTCAGAAATTTAAAATTTTGAAACAAAATTTAATTTGGACATTCATATGCTTAACATTCAGTCCCATACCCAATGTGTCATAAAAATTACTAAGGTTATTAACCATGGTATCATAAAACATGTCATCAATAGAGATTAATTTATTTACCTAATTCATTATAGTGAAATCTGGGAAAACCATTAATATATATTTATTTTCATGTGATAACATATTTTAGAATCAATCATTTCATAAATAACTCATAGAGAATAAAACAAATGAGTTTCATATCAAAATCATGACATTTTAAAAAAGTGATTAAAACCCATAATTATGTGATTATATAACCAAAGGAAAAAGAATTTGGATTTTGTGTATGTAAATTCCTGAAAAAAATATAATATCTTTATATCTTGATTAATAACCCTTGAAATTAATCATGTTTTGGTATTCACATAAATAAAATAATATAATTTCTAGAGAAAATGATACTGATTTTGTGACGAAAAATTTGCAGCATAACTATTATGCAACAAGGTTTTATAAATCATAAAAAAGAGATGGGATAGGGGTAAACCATAAATAAATGACTAATAATATAGTATTTGGATAGAATTAAATTAAACTAAGAACATTTTATGGAATCATGAATGACATACCATATAAAAGAGAACTTTAATGAAAAAAAGAGATTTTGAGAATTCTGTTACCATGAAAAGTATCTTCTAAAATTCTAATATCGAGAACTGGAGGGATTGTGGGAAAATTAGAAGGACTCTTTGGGAGGTATAAATAACATAACATCATGGAGGATGAATTTGGAGTGAAGAGAAATGAAAGAATGTATTAGTATTTATAGTAAAAGAGAGTGAGTTTATAATTAATTACTATGGAATCCTCATGATTGGTATTTTCACAACAATGGTATTTCTCATTGTTTTGGCCACCTGGGACACAAAATATAATATTTTAATACACATGATTTGACCAGTAATTTAAATTATATATTACATCATGATGAGGTCATAAAACACTCGTTAAAATAATAAAAAAGTGGTAAATTTAGACGTCTTACATAAAAAAATGATGTCACAAAACACACAAAAAAACTCAAAAACTATATTTTTACTATTCATTGGTAACAAAAAAATTTATAAATTTCTCATAAATTCAGCATAACATAATAACAATATTATAAATTAATTAATTTACTCCATTTTTTTAATATAATTTTCTAAATATGTGGAATTTAATTTTTATGTAAAATCAATATTTACATGGAAAAAAATGTAATAATAATAATTTATACAAGATATATTTAGTAATACTATTATATCACATTACAATATAAGATACCAAAATTACATTTATACATCCTTAGGTGATGTTAATATTTATTTTTTATTATTGTAATTCATAAGGGCATTATTACTACTCATAAGTAACTATTCATTGAAAATTATGTTGATTTTAACAGACTCCAAATGACCTACTGATCACAACTATATAAGTACATTTATCAAATTTCATTTCTTAATTTCAATTATTTAATGTATAAAAAAATACATTAAAATATGATTTTTTTCAATATTCATCAATAATTTGATAATTTGTAGAAAAATACTAATAAATCATTGGAGATTAATGTTTACAATTAAAATTCAGAAATGATAATTATTTTACTATAATAGGAAATGAAAATTTTAAATATTAAAATGTATTACATAATGTAACTACGGACTAGTTACATAACCCCTTATAGCACCTACCTAAGAAATAAGAGTAAGGTGTTCAATGGTGATAGAATATTGGGGTGACTTAGACAACATTTCCCAATTTGTAATTTATATCAACATGAACTTCTCCCATTAGAAATTTCCCTAACGATTAACCTGTTTAAGGTACCCTAGGACTTATTCTAGAGTAGTGACCAATGGTGTAACATCCTTCCCTTTCTATGATAAATGAGCTTTGTATGGAATGATTCCACTAGTAGAGGCCATCAAATCGTCATTATTTATTATTTATCCACTACATTTTCTATTTATGAAGAAAAATTATAACAATAGTAATAAGAATTGGTTTCAAGTGTCATATTAACTGATGGTCATATAACATTCATATTAACCAACAGTTAGGACAAACCTGGTCTTTTATTACACAATTAAACATAATTTATTACATAAACAACACTTGGTACAACATAAAAAATCTAGAGTTATAGAGTCTTTGGGGCATAGGATCATTACATTACATCTTAAAACATGTAATAGAACATATTTATTGAAATAATCCTTTACATGACCACCACATTCCCTCGTACATAGCATTGCATGGGATAACCTGAGGACATGCATATGAAAAAGGTGAGTTTAACACCCCGAGATTTTATGAAAAAATATTCTTTTTAATTTCATTAATTTCTTGTGTTGTACGCTACACCAAAAGGATCTTGCACAACATGTATCCTTGACTTGCCTTTCATTACACGAAATCGTGACCTTCTTTGATGGCGTGTGTAGTACGCAATACCGAGTTTCACTAAACAACGATATGCTATTAAAATATTATTAAAACTAGCCGTTATGAATAGTAATAACCACTTTTTGAAATTTTTTATATTTTATTTTAAAAAATGGACTTCATTTTTGGATTCGGAATATCGAAATTAGCTTAGGGTGAAATTTTGGTAATTTTCGGATAAATTTTATATTTTGATGAATAGTGGAAATTACTAAATTTTAATTAAAAACAAATTTTTCTATAGAAATAATTAATAGTGATAAATTATTAATTTTAGTGGTTTTAAAGTATATTTAGAATATATTTTTACAATTTAATACAATGTTGGTCATTGGATGTTATTTCACATTTAAACCAGACATAAACCAGTGTCAATCTTTTGATAGTTATTATCTCTTAAGAACACGCTATTTGTTTTGACGACGGGAATTAATTTTTAAATTAATTAATGCATCTTATATGTTTTGAATTTGGTAAAATAGAAATCATTTTTGAGTTCATAATATCAAATATAGCTTAGGCCTAATTTTTGGTACTTTTCTGAAAACTTTCAATTTTTGATGAATAGTGAAACCACTAAGTGCTAGTTAAAAAACTGAATTTTTCATAAAACTTAATTTTACCGCTTCTGTGAGTGGAATTTCAAAAATCCGAGAGACACGGTTGATGTCAGTAAGTAAAATGTGGTTCAATGAGATGAAAACAATTTTTGGTGAATAGTAACTTTTTTACTTTTATTTACCACGGTTAAAAGTAAATAGGGTAATTAAGGGTAGAAATGATATTATTATTACTATAACACATGTCCTAATTCTATTGGACAAGTTTAATTCGACCAAAAAAAACTTATGAATAAAATATGACCATTTAGGCTCACATGGATTAGATTAGGACATTTATTATTAATTTATTTAAAGAATGGTTAAAAGAGTTAAAATCAAAGTTTATTTACTAAAACATTTTTAATATGGGGATATAAATAAGATAAATTCGACTATAAATATTCATTAGAAATATAAAAATATTTCCTACATAATTGTATTTTATTTGTAATTTTTAGACATTAAATAATTTAATTTATTTATGACACAACGATGATGCAGTAATTATCTTATTAATGAAATATTGACATAATTAATGTTATAAATACCCAAATAAATATAATTTGAGACTTTTTATGAATTACACTAATTTTGTATGTCAATATGACATGTTAGTATATATTTAAAAAACTTTGTTAGAACTTATCATTCTGTTATGATTTTCAAAAAAATCAATTACTAAATAGTGTCAAAATTGACATAAAATAGTTTTTAAAAAACATATTATATTATTAATTGTTATTTTATTCCTAAAAATCTAAGGATCGGCCAAATGACTTAGATAAGGTTATATATATTAATAATAAACAATTTGGGGTTCGTTTGGCTTCTTATAGTAAGTTTATTAACCTTATAGTGTAAGAACACAAGAAGACAGAGTAAAAGTAAAATTATTTAACTTAATGTTAAATCTAAATGATAAGGTTAAAATAGGAACCTAAACTTGTCTAAATTCTATTGGATGAGAGGATTTCGACCCATCCCCAAATTAGCCTCGAAATAAATCAATTTGGAGCTATTTAAAACCGAACTTGACTTTATAATAAAATAATATTTTTAGTTTTTCCAAAGGAGCCCCTCTCCTCCCTTATAAAAGGGCACCTCCTCCCTCTCTTCCTCACACAACATTGTGCCTTCAAGATCGGAAAACCCCTGCCAAATTCTCTTCTCCAGTTCCCTAGAAACATCCTAGAGGTTCTGGTCTTCCTCAAAGACCAATTTTAGTGTCCTAATAGGAGGTCTCAAAGAGGTGCTTCAAAGAAGAGGTAATTTCTGTTAATGATTCTTTCACCTTTATTTCTTCATCCACTTCTTCTTCTTAGGTTGTTCCATTATGAAGTAATAACATCATTATCACTCATATATTGATATGTTATTATAAGTATTAAACAATCCTATTTCACCATCTATCCATCCTACGGAAAACGAAATCACCGCGCGTGCGTACATATGGAATACCGTCTCCACGCCGTGGTGAAATCTATTTTCCACCACCACCTTACTTGGATGGGTATAATGGTGTAAATAATAACTATATATTATTATTTTAAAGTGATATTGATTCTGAAATAGTATACATACACTCCAATACAGTCCCACGATCATGAGAATGATATCATCGCTTGTGCGTACATACGGACTACCGTCTCCATGACGCGATGAGATTCATTTTCCATGTTAACCATTTAAGAATTATTATAAAGTATATATAAGAAATAGTAATTAAATATATGACATTATAAAGCTACTGTATTTATGTATATATATATGTCATCTACTTAATTCCATTCAACTCAATAAGGAAACGAAAACAGAATTCATGCGTACGTACGGCCTACCGTCTCCATGAACGGTGTATTTCTTTCCATTTAATGATTTATTATATATATGTATATTCTGAATATATATATATATCATGTTTTATATTCTGTAATTAAGTAATCATGATCTAAGTAATCATATGAATAATTACAAGTCAAAACACGGACGACAAATTAAAACAATTTTACCCAAAACACTCTTTAACATGGAATTTAGAAAAGAACGGGTAATATAATGTCATAAGTGAACCATATATGATATCATAACAATGAATATGATTCTGTAATAAGTCATTGACATTATTTAAATCATTATACAGGAGGATCGGACACTTATGAAGCAAATCAGACCTAAGTTAAGGGAAATATCACTATCTCATTTTTATCCGAGATTGTTTATAATTTGGTATTTACTGGGGTGTATTTTATCATCCACATCCATGTTTCCTCAATATGTAATATTATTTCCATCCAACTACAATTTTTTAAATCGAATTTTACCCTTCAGTGAGTTTTTAGTAACAGATATGAAAGGAATCTTTTGTCGTTTTTCGTACGAGGTACTTTTTGACTTTTCCGACAAAAGTACGAAGAATGTTTTTTTAACTTATACGGCATGAATGGATTTTTAAAACATTATTTCAAAGAAGATTCCTTTACAAGTTTGAATGTTTATTTTTAATCATCTTATTTTAGTTAGAATTTTATAACATGTAAAGAAAGGAAAAGTGTTTTTGAAGATGAAAGGATATTTTCCTCAAGAATGGAGTGCAAGTGTTTTATCAAAATTATTTTACATCTAAGATAATAAAGGGTTCTGTTTCTATCCCAATTATTACATAGATTTGATTATGTTGTGATGGAATTATTTTTATGAATTCCTTTATCTTTTATTAATTGTTTTAAGATGTTTAAGATTCCCATTATTATTACATGGGTTATGCAATGATGTATGATTTAAGATTTTGTGGCACACATAAGAATGGTATCATTATGAGATGGGTGGGACCTATATCTCCCTCCAATGCATTGGGTAAAGATTTTATATCTCATGAGATAGACATGGCTAGAATGGTAGGTTATACCGGTTCAGTGAAACAGGACTGAAACGAGGATGACTCGGTTCAGAAAGGGACTTTGTCCACTAAGATAGTCTTGGAAACGAGTCTTGACTAACAAGAAATGATTCTTTATGATTATGTGTGTATTCCACAAAGTTTCATGTTTTATGTTATGATTATTGGGATTACATTTAACTACTGTGATATATCCCATGTTATGAAATTATGATCTCTTTTGCAGGTTAAGATTTCCAAAAGATATGTTCTTATGAATATGATGTGATTGATATTTATTTTGTTTATCCTTACTAAGAATTTGAGCTCACCCTTTTCTGTTTTCTTTTCCCCAGGATATAAAGAAAGGTTTTAGGTATTAAAAAAAGGAAGATCTTTATGGGAGATGTTGAAGATCTTTCACTAGGATTGGAAGATTATATTCCGAGTTTCAAAGACACTAAACTATTACGATCCTTGTGTGTGTGTTTTTGTTATGTACTAAGTATTCTGCAAAAGTAATGTAATGTCCATGTACGTCAAGCTTCGGGTCTCTACAGTGAGCTATAAAGTTGAGTAAGGGAATAATAATGGAATACCATGAGGAATTAAATACATTTAGACAATAGGAATATCAATAGATCCTATGAGAATCATAAATATGATGTCCTAATAAATCATGATAATCATTACATGGAAATGTTGCAACAACACTTAACATTGAATTATCATGAGACAAGGCTCATTGCACATAGAGCATTAGTAAATCCTCATTTCACATGGAGAACGAGTAAAACCTCATTGCACTTGAATTATCATGAGTTAACACCCATTTAACATGACATATCTTGATACTATACTTACCCAATGCATTGGAGCGCTATAAGGGCACCCCTTCTTAAACATTTCATTTCATGCATAAGTGTGCCACATGGATCAAATAACATGGATTTATAAAAATAATAATTTATTCCACTATAATGGAATGTTAAATTCATAGATTAAACTTTATAATCTATAAGTAAATTTGCATAATGGTGAATTCCCTTGATAGAGAAATGGGAATGGTATTCAATACATAATGACATTCGCTTGGAAAATCGGTGCAATTTGGGCAGCGTAACGACATGACTTAAGAATTCATAAAAATGGTTTATGAGAGATAAATGAGAATATAATCATGTATACATGAAATGGACTGTATCAGGGATATATATATACATATTCCAATAATTGAAA
Organism: Viscum album; assembly: GCA_963277665.1. Taxonomy (NCBI): domain Eukaryota; kingdom Viridiplantae; phylum Streptophyta; class Magnoliopsida; order Santalales; family Viscaceae; genus Viscum; species Viscum album. The sequence continues at coordinate 302,298,528 of OY728153.1, read as the reverse complement.
TATAATTTAGGGTCATGATACAAAAGAATTTCTTGAATGTAAAAGAAGAGAGACAAATTTATTTCATAATTTCAGCATAGAAACATGTGTACATGTGAGGCATTTAATGAAAGAGAAATGGGTCTACCATCATTTAAACATAAATACGGAAGTATGGGGGAGGTTTTAAACCATACCCCAAATTTTATAATTGAAATTAAAAGGGCATAACCACATTATGATAATTGGTTAAAAATGAGAAAGGAAGAAAAACCCTTACGTGGAAGTGTGCTTCCCACGGCTTGAGAGAGGCTTGAGAGAGGCTACATGGGAACTTGGGGCACCTTGGTAGGATTATATAGATAGTAGGTAAGATGTTGGACGAACTACAATAGCTTTGAGTGAGGAGAAATTCGAATCATTGATGGGTTTACACAGGAAATGTGTGGGAATTCATTATTATTTAGGTTTGGGACACCTCACATTAAACTAATCCTAACCACAAACCATCCCATGGTTTTTGCCCATGGTTTCTAGAAAAGGGAAGTGGAATGAAATAATTTATAAGTGAAAATTCATAAATTCTTAAAATAATGGGGTTTCTTATATGGAGGTGAGTCACACTCTCAAGGAAAACAATTTAAAAAGACTTGATGTTTAATAAGCCTTGAAGGGTCCATTAATGCTTTTTAAAAAAAATTCGAACAAACCCAAAATCACATAATTAAATGGTAAAACATATATTGGCTGAAGATAAGGCTTAATTTATTTTATTACATCACTATTGGGTGATAATTATGTCATAAAAGGCATTATATATTTAAACGGTATATAATTTTTACCAAAAAAATTGATTGTCTCAGAAAATTATGAAAAATCCATGGTTGGATTGTTTTGACTTTCTGATGAAAGAAATAATATTAATTTTATCAAAATAATTTTCTAAATATGTTAATTTTTAGTTTTAAAATTAAAACTAGCATTTATCGAAATTTCGTGGGTTTTTACAAAAATGGCTATCAATCCATAATAAAAATTACAATTGCATTCATAAAATTATACAATAAATTATATTTAATAAAAATAAATTTAATAATAATAATAATATTTTATTAAAATAATATTTAATTCAAAATTCCATTAATTCATCAATATAGATTTATTAGTTGAACATTAACTAAAAATACTATTTGTGCTTTAAAAACTATTTAGAAGGTAAGAATAATAAAAAGAAAATATATTCATTATTATATACAAAAATAATGTACATAACCATAATGCTAAGGTTTTGTTACATAAACCCTTATAACACCCTCATAAGACTGACGAGTAAGGTGTGTGATGGTGACATACTCTTGGGGTGGCTCGGATAACATTACTTGTGTGGTAATCTCTATCAACATCCAATTTTCTCGTAGGCAGTCCCACTCGAGCTTAACCTATTGATACTTGGCTTGGGAATGGTCAACAGTGACCCAATGATGCCACCTCATTTCCAAGCTCCAACAAATGGTCTTCGTATGAGGACCCTCTACTGGATGAGGCCATCGCTTCATTTGTTGGATTAAATGATATTCATTAAAACCTCTATTTATACTAATCATGTGATCACTGTTCAATGGTTATGTTAACAATGGTCACAATTCTTAAGAGTATTTTAAAATCCAAAAATTTAAAAACAATGATGTAGAAATTTTATATAAACATTTTACATAAAGTGTCATTTAATTTGATCAAAAGGGGTTTCCATTAATGAATGATTGGGTCATTACAATATTCCCACCTTAAACAATATAACCCTTAAAATTTCAATTTCTCACACTAAAACAGATGTGGGTAACTCTGCTTCATTATTTCCTTCGATTCCAGTGATGATTCTTCAAACTTGTGGTTTCACCAAAACACCTTGACGAGGGGAATTGTCTTATTTTGTAGAAATTTTTCTCTATGATCTATGATCTTTACTAGATGATCTTCATAAGAGCGATCATCTTATAATTGTACCACCTCTGAAGAGAGAACATTTTATGTGTCTGCTATGTACATCCTTAGAGGGATACATGAAGGAAATCATGCAGTTTGGGCATGATAGGTGGAAGTGTTGGTTGATAGGCCCCAACCCCAACATGATCTAGAATCTCAAAAGGCCCGATGTACAATGTACTTAACTTACCTTTATTTCTAAACCTCATGACCTTCTCCACGGAGATATGCGTATAAATACCATGTCTCCCACATTAAAATCAAGGTCTCGTCGACGGTTATCTACGTTACTTCTTAGTTGATTCTGGGCTGCCTTGATATGCTATTGAATGGTTTTCACCTTCTCAATAATTTCATCGACCATTTCTGGTCCAAGCAGCTTACACTCACTGACCTCATCCCAACACCCTGCTGTTTTGCACCTTTTCCCCTAAAGGGCTTCATATGGTGAAATTTAGATACTCGTGTGGAAACTGTTATTATAAGATAACTTAACCAGAGGAATATGTTTATTAGATCCCCCTTTGAAGACCATTGACAATGCTCTCAATATTCCCTCATGTGTTTGGATAGTCTGCATAGATTAGCCATTAGTTCGAGGATGATAAGCATTACTGAAGTGCAGTTAAGTATTTAGAGCATGTTGAAGACTCTTTCAAAACATATAGGTGAATCTTGGATCTCGATTGGACATAATAGATAGTGGTACTCCATGAAGCCTTACCAATTTCCTGATATATATTCATGCCAATTGATCCATTGAGAAATCCCCATCAATAGCAATGAATTTTTCATCCTATTTAATACAATTCACAACATCCCAGATTGCATTGTTACCTTTGGATGTCTTCAGAAGCCTGGTGACAAATTATATGGTGATGTTCTCCCATTTCCATATTGGAATTGGAAATTGTTGCGTCATCCCGTTAGACTCATGCCTCTCTGGCTTCACATGCTAAAAAACCAGGAACTTTTATGTATATTCAGTGATCTCCTTCTTCAAATTATCCCACCAATAATTCTCTAGGAGATGTCAATAAATTTTTGTGTTTCTTGGGTGAATAGAGAAATTTGAACTATGTGCATCATCCAAAAGTTCCTTCTTTATCTCTAGACTTTATGGAACACATAGTCTTTCCCCAAATCTCACAATTCCTTCATCATTACCATTAAAATACAAGGATTTCCCTTTTCAATAGCTTACTCTTTTTCCTGAATTCCCACATAATATTTTTTTAGCATTCATCAACATTTACAAAAGGGACTATTGACCAATCATTTGTGAAAGGATTGATGATGTTCCCTTATTTATTATTCTAATATCCATATTCATAAAATCCAATAAGATTGGAACCTTTTCAATTCTCATCAATTATATAATCATTGGGTCCTTTCTACTTAGGGCATCTTCCACCTTGTTCACTTTCCCTAGGTGGTAATGGATTGAGAAGTCATAGTCTTTGATGACACTTAACCATCTTCGTTGGCGCAAGTTCAACTCTTTTTGTGTGAAGATTTTGGTGTTTGTATATATTTCACACTTCTCCCCAAAGAGATAGTGATGCCAAATTTTCAAAGAAAAGATTACTGTAGCCAACTTGATGTCATGTGTTGGATAATTCTGTTCATGAACTTTCAATTGCCTTGAAGCATAGGTAATGACTTTGTCATTTTACATCAAAACACAACCCAATCCCTTATTCTAATCATCACTGAATACCACAAAAAGTTCTCCACTTCTGGGTAATGTTTGCACGGGTGTAGTAATAATCCTCCTTTTCAACTCCTTGATGTTTTCTTCACTTTCATTACTCTAAGATAACTATACTCCCTTCCGAGTTAGCTTTGTAAGAGGGTTGGAAAATCGTGAGACATTTCTCACAAATCGTTGATAATATCTAGTTAACCCCAATAAGATACTGATATCCATTACCGATGTTAGCCTCATCCATCCCTCAATTGCATCTGTTTTGAATGGATCCACAGATATCCCATTTATTGTGATGATATGTCCCATGAATGAGACCTCCTTCAACCACAAATCACACTCCATGTAATTTGTATAGAGCTTATCCTTCCACAAGGTCTCTAGTACAATTATCAGATGCTCTCCATGATCATTCTTGGTTTTGGTGTATATCAGAATATCATCTATAAAGACTACCACAAATTGTTTGAGGTAATATCCAAGGACTCTATCCATTAAGTCCATGATGATTTTTGGAGCATTAGTTTGTATGAAATGCATTACTATGAATTCAAAGTTCCCATATCTTGTATGAAAAGAAGTCTCGGGGATATATTCCTTCCTCACACTTACTTGATAATACCCCGAACACAAATCTACCTCAGAGAAGTATTGTGCTCCATGAAGTTGATCAAACCAGTCATCAATTCATGGGAGAGGATACTTTTTCTTTATCGTGATTTTCTTGGGAACATGATAATTGATGAAAAGGCACATTGGCCCGTCCTTCTTATTGACGAAGAGGACTGGTGCACCTTATGGTGAAACACATGGGCGTATAAACCCTTTATCTAGATTCACATGTTCTTTTTTCTTCAACACCTGAAGCTCCACAAATACCATTCTATACAGAGTCTTGGATATTGGTAATGCCCCAGATATAAGTTAAATTTAGAATTCAACATCTCTTCTAGGAGGAAGACCAAGAAATTCCTTGGGAAACCCTTCAGCGAATTCCCTCACAATAGGCATGTCTTCTAGGATGGTTGCCTCTATATTCTCAATCATCTGATCTAGATATTCATTCTCATATGGAATAAATATCCACGCATAAGATGATGGATCTAAAGAAGATTCATCTTCCTCCTTGGACTTGTAAAGAATAGGGGGTGGATTCTCTACATGGAGAGTGAATTCCCTCCCACGACAATTTATTTTTTCTATATATAAAGATATCCAATCCATGCCCTGAATTGAATCAAATTCCACTATATGGAGTATGAAGAAGTTCTTCAGGAAGTATAATCCATATATTATGACAAGGGAGAAGTTATGTTCATGGGATACAATGATTTTCCCATTTGTCATACTAACAAACATCATCAATTCCATGATTTGTGGTAGTGATGGGATTGTTCTACAGAAATTTCAGGATATAAAAGAATGTGTAGAACCTAAATCAAAAAGTATATTCACTATTATTTAATGAATAACAAGAATACCTTTCACCACTTCGTTGTTGGGGTTCACGTCGTTAGTAGTGATGGAAAAATCTCACCATTGTTTCCTTGGAGGTTGTTGGTTTCTTCAGAAAGCCCTTGTCTTAGGTAACTGATTTGAAAGATTCCCTGGTTCAGTGTAGTTGTAGCAAGCAACCAAGCGTTGAGTTTGAAATGGAGTGTTCCTCTCCTCTTTCACAGCTACAGGTCTTTCTTGCTGGTAGTTTACAGATAGGTTTCCTTCTCTTCCACTCCTAAAGAATTTCCTCATCCCCTTTAGGAAATTTCTAGTTTCATTCTTTCCACACCTTTGGAAAGTGGGGTGATGGATCTTCTTGGCACCGTTAAATTTTTCCATCGAATAAACAACATTGATGTCCACCTTACGGTTCTTATCCCCATGATACCCTGGAAATTCTCTGATCTCCATTCCAACCTTGAGGGCACATTAGGCAATTTCCTCATATCTGTCGAAGTCACGGATCACGAGCGCTTTCTGGAGGCTAGGTTTCGGCCCACCAAAGAAGCAGTCAACCATGTATTCGGGGATAATGACAAAGCTGGAAGTGTATTTCTCAATACTTGTGATGTTTTCCTCATACGATTCAATAGATTCGTCGTCTTTTTTGCTTGAAGGCAAGGAAGTCCATTTACATATTATGTCAGAGGGTGCACGTAAACTATTTTTCGAAAAACAACTTCATGAAATAATTCCATTCCAATGCCTAAATCTACTCCTCAGGCATCTTATTTTTGATCAATGTCCACTATTGATCATCTTCACCCTGCATACAATAAGCAGCCAGGGGAACCTTCTCTTGTTAAGAACATTGAAGGAGGGAGAAGATCTTTTCAATGGAGTTGATCCATTTTTCAGTGATTTGGGGATCAGATAATCCATTAAAATTAAGAGGCTGTTATATCTTGAAACACTCGATAGCGACTTTTTTCTTTCTTATTGGGGGTTGAATGTTCCTCTTTACCCATGTTTCTATTAAATTTTTGAGTTAGGTGAGAGAGAAGTGCGACAAAGTTCACAATTCCCTATACCATTTGATTGGGCATCTCATTAGTACAATCATCACATTGATCTTCACATCGGTTTTTATCCCGAGTCCTCATATTACTGCCCATCGTCTAGAATAAAAGGAATGAAAGGGGTAACACATAAAGGGTGATACAAGGACAAAACTAAATAAACTTTTATTTCCTTAACATATGAATATATTGGCTTCAGTCTGTGTTATCCATGATCTTCTTTCTAAAATATATTATTAGGGAATTTTTTTCCCTTAATTATCATTTATAATATGCTTGTGAATTACCAAAGAATATCCCTCGGGAGTGTCATATCCAATAGTGCAGGAAGGGCTGTTGTCATGCAAGAGTTCCCATTCGATTCCAGCTCAATGCGGTGTTTTCTGGTTTTAGTTGTTTGATACATATGTGCCAGCGCCACCTCTACCTACTCGTATCCAGACCGGGATTTATTTTCTTGATAAACCACTTACTAAATACTCAAAAAATCATAGGGATGTTTTTATTATACTTAGTCTAGTATCTATGAATTCACCAAGGTTTTCTAATCCTAATCCTAAAAATAACCAAACTTATCCTATGATACCAACTATGACAACCCTGCTCTTTTATTACCCAATTAAACATAATTTATTACAGAAACGTCTCTTGGTACAACATAGAAGATCAAGAGGTCTAGTTTCTTTAAGGATTAGGGTCATTAAATAACATCTTAAAACATGAAATACAACATCTTTATTGAAAACATCCCTTACAAGAACATTACATTCTCTCGTAAATAGCATTGCATGGGATAACCTGAAGATATACATAAGAAAAGGGTGAGATATAAAGCCCAGTAAGGTAATAATAATGGAATAAAATGTGGAATAAAATACATGTTAGATAATAGGAATATCAGTAGAATACAGGAGAAACATAAATATAAAGGCATGATAAATCATGATAGTCATAACATGGAAATGTGGAAACAACACTTAACATTGAATTACCATGAGCCGAGGCTCATGGCACATGGTGTAACATCCCAGGTAAATAATGAATAAAGAATTTTCATATTTATTAATATTTACGAATTAAATATTAATTTTATTTTAAAGGGGTTGCTATGTTCGATAGCATACCCGATACGCAACGATGAGTTTCTTTGAAACTTACGTAGCACACTAGTAATAAAATAATATTATTTTAAATGTTAGTTAACAAGTAGCCGTTGTACAGGCGGGAATGGATATAAATAACTAAAATATGATTATATATGTTTTTAAATGTTTATACATTTACCCAATAAATGATAAAGGCTTAAAATACGGAAAGAGTTCAATTTTAGGGCATATATACTCTAATTTTCACTAAAGGTTCACTTATCACCTTTTAATGGTGAACCGTCATTAAATATAGTTTTGATCACTCTTATACTTTATTTTGGACCAAATATAACTCTTCTTTAGAATCGGGACATCAAAATTTACTTTGTGTAAATTTTTGGTACCTTTCTGATAAAGTTCATTTTTTTAGGAATAGTGTAAAATGTTGTATTTTAATTCAAAACCTCTTTTTAATCTAAATTATTTATATGATTAGATTATTATTTTAATTGGTTTTAAAGTTAAATTATAAAATATTTTTACCAGTTAATCCAATGGTGGTCATTGGAATCAATTTCACTTTGAAATTGGACTTAAACTGGTGTCAATCTTTTGATACTTATTGTTTCACAAAAACACGCTATTTGTCATAACAGCGGGAATTAATTATTAAATTAATTAATTTGACTTATATGTTTTGAATTTTTTAAAATGGAATTCATTTTTGAATTCGGAATATCAAATATAGCTTAGGGTGAATTTTTGGTAATTTTCTGAAAAACTTCAATTTTTGATGAATAGTGAAACCACTAAGTGGTAATCAAGCAAACTGATTTTTCAGTTAAATGAAAGTTTACCACTAATGTGTATTGAATTGTGAAAATCCTACATACATGGTTTTCATTAAGAAGTAAAATGTGGTTCAATGAGATTAAAATAATTTTTTGGTGAATAGTAACTTTTTTTCATTAATCGCGATTAGTGGTAATTAGTGTAGTTTAAGGTATAAATAATGCTTTAATAATATGAAATGACCTAGAAACATGTCCCAACATTATTGGATGTGTCATGGCCGACCAAGAAAAGCCATGGGCCAACTTGGCGACCCCATGGAGCCACTTTAGTTGGAAAATGACATTAATATATTTTTATTTAATGTTAAAGTGAAAATGACACTAACATAAATTGTTTTACTAAAATAATTTTTTAGTGGGGTTATACAAGTCCAAATTTTAATTATAAATAGTAATTGGAAAGCTAAAAAGATTTCATACATCATATTATTTTTTTATAATTTTTAGACATTAAATAAATTAAATTATATATGACATAATAATGATGCAGCGATGACATCATTATTTGAAGATTTAAATAAAATGGAAAGATAATGAAAAATCTAAAACGTACACATGGACAAAACCAATTGGATGAGTGGATTTCGAACCCTTATCACCTTAGCCACGAATGATATCAATTTGGTACCTTTTAAAACCGAAACACAGTTTCAAATAAAGTAATATTTCTTTACTTTCCAAAAGTGCCCCTCCTCTCCTCTTATAAAAGGCCCCCACCTCTACCTCATTTCACACACTCCTTAAGCCTTTGGCTCGGCAAACCCCTGCCCAATTACTCTCTCCACATTAATCTTATAATCCTAAAGGATTCCCTTTGGGCAAAATCCTTTCAAAGGAAGCCTTTAGGCTCAAATCAAAAGGAGTTACACTTTTAAAGGTAATTCATTTTCTCTTGTTCATTTGTTTTATTTTGCTTCTCCAACCCTCTAAACTCTTTTTATTTACATCTTTTGTAAAAACACCAGTATCTTCAATATACTAGGATGTTTTTATAATATTTATTTGAGCTACAATATCACACAACTACATCAAATGGTTAAAGAACATACGGTTTCCGTGGATGGCGAAATTCTGCCTCACGAAACGATGATTGTTCAATACTCATTTAACACCTTCAAGGGTGGCCATTATGATGTCACTATTTTTATATATGATATATAATATTTTTATGTTTTATTTAAGCTTCTTTATTTTTCATTTTTGGCATACCTTTATGGTTTCCATTGTTGGTAAACACGATATCTTCATTTAAGGAAGTACAGACTACCGCCCCCTCAAAGTGATGTGATTCGTTAATGCCATATGTGGGACATGTAAAGGATGGATTTAAATTTATTATATATGATGTTATAATGGAATTATAATATACCTATATATCATTATTATTTCTTTCCATTAAAGTGTGAGATAGAAATGAAAGTAGCGTTAATGCGTACGTACGGCTTACCATCTCCATGAACGGTGCATTTCATTTCTTATCCCCAAATGTAATGTACTATTAAAATTACATGTATATAATGTATATATATAATTAATGATATATATAAATGATGAATATAATTCTGGAATTAAAATATACATAACTCTCATTTAGTTTTAATTCTACTAATATGACTAAGAAATGAAAGTAGCGTTCATGCGTACGTACGGCTTACCGTCTCCATGAACGGTGCATTTCATTTCAAACCTCTAAATGATTATGTAATATTATAAATACATGTATATTATAGATATATATGATATATATGATATCCAAATCAGGAATTTCATTCTGGATATAAAGAACTTTTGACCACACGAACAACATGTAATTGAAAGAAGTCAACTTTCGACTTAAGAACCAAATATTGACAAAAAAAACATTATTAACTTAAATGGTTACATAATGTTTATAACATGGAAATAAGTGATATAAAAGGAATAATTAACTTTAAAAAGGTTCTTAATCAAGTATAAATTAACTCAAGTTTATTATTCAGGATGTTAAAGAACGATCGAGTCATGTCGGACCCAAGGTAAGGGACTTCGTCTCAATCTCCTTTCATTGAGGCATATTTCATTTTATACAGAACTTTCTTTTATACGGTGTATAAACCCTTTGAATTTTACTTTTATACAAAAGGAATCTTTTTCTACGAAGCGTTTTACTAAACGACAAAAAGGAATGTTTTTTTAACGTACGCGGTGACAACGACCTTTTCCGCTGCCGCGAGTATTTTTTGGTCTTTGGCTTTCTCAACAAGCCGTAATGTTTTTAGAATAAAATAAATACCATATACTCTATTATTTATTTTGGTAATGAAAATGGTTTTGAAAAAAGATTCTATTATGTAAATATTTTTATGATATATTGTGATTGAAATGAGGAAATGTTATCATTCCTTTATATTGGTTTTATGTTTTATGATTTTATATTGGTACTTGGACATTTTAACGGGTGGTTACGTTATAAACCATATGACGGGTGGTGCCGTGAATACCAGGACGGGTGGTTACGTTATAAGCTCCAATGCATTGGGTATGGAAGTCGGCCGTATGGCTATTCCATTAAGTATGTATGGATGTCGGCCGTATGGATATTCCATTAAGTTTGTATGGAAATTGGCCGTATGGCTATTCCATTAAGTGATATGTGTGGAAGTCAACCGTATGGTTATTCCACTTAGGTATGTTTATGTCCCAAGTTAACTTTATATATTCTATGTGTTCTTTATATGGGTTTTATGGTAATCCTTTGGTTACAAAAAGGTAAGTAATGATACTTTATTCAGTGAAGATTTTTTTTACTACTTCATGAAGGTGAAGGTATTACTTTGATATAGTATACATGGTTTACTTGATGTTTGAAAAACTAACAGTTTTCGTTCTCTTTGTATCCCTTACTGAGCTTTTTATGCTCACCCCAAGTTTTTCGAAATGTTTATCATAGGACTTAAAGTGGAATAAGGTCAAGGATGGGATCAAGGTAATGTCATGATATCTAAAACATGGAATCTAGACATCTTTCTTTTTAAGAGTTTTTATGTTATGGAGACTTAGTAGAAGTGTCTACTTTTTAATCTTTTAAGATGTAATAGTTATGTTCTAATTCTCTAAAACTCTAAACCTGAAAAGATCCTCAATGTGAATTATTCATTTAATTCAATATTAAGTAAGGTTTAAGGCTGGGGCCTTATAGTTGGTATCAAAGGTCGGTTTAGACAACTTTAGGAGTTAGAAAAGTGTTAAATTATAATATGATTGAAATGATATAGCATTTACGGATTACCATGTTGCTTCTCATAAGATATTTCTGTGTTCAGAATGGTTTTCCGCAGAGGAAACAAAGCAGCTATGTTGGGACGACATCAGGAGGAAGATAACCTTCCAAATCAGCAACCTGAGATGGTCGGAATCGGAACTTAATAGCTTATTGCGGTGATGGCACAGTTGACTCAGGCTATAAATGATGGTGGTATTCATGCACGAGATCAGCCAGATCAACCGCAGAGGAACATGTCAGTGGTGGAACATTTCATGAGGCAACACCCCCCATAATTTAGAGGATCATCTGACCCTGTGAAAGCTGAAGGGTGGATTAAAGCACTGGAGAAGATTTTTGATGTCATGGGGTGTTCAGAACATCAAAAGGTTAGTCTTGTTGTTTACTGTTTTGAAGGTGAAGCTGATCAGTGGTGGTCGATGGTGAAAAATATAAGGGATAGCGATGAGATTGAGGATCTTCACTGGGACGAATTCAAAGGTATGTTTCTTGAGAAATATTTTCCTAGGGTGGTTCGTCTTAGGATGGAAAAATAGTTCCTAGAATTGAGGCAGGAGGATGATTCAATGGCAACTTATGAAGAAAAGTTCACTCGATTGGCAAGGTATGCTCCAAACTTCATACGAGATCTAGATAGTAAAATAAACCATTTTTACTCAGGGTTAAAGCCAAAGTATCGAAGGGATTTAGCTTCTTGTGAGTTCAAAAGTTATGAAAAACTTGTTCGATGTACGTAGAAGGTAGAAATGGAGTTTGCCGATGATCAGGTGTTCTATGACAAACAATAGAATAAGAGGTCTAGTTGGCAGGAAATGGGGAATAATTCATCAAAGAAGCAAGGAGGTAAGAAATCCAAATATCCATCCTGTGAGAAGTGTGGTAAAATGCATCCTGGAGAATGTTTATCCATGTCTGGTAAGTGCTTTCGGTGTGGTAAGTCTGGTCATATTGCTCGTAACTGTAAGGAAGATGATCAAGCAGGAAATGAAAAGCCAACGGTAAGATGTTTTAAGTGTAATGAAATGGGTCATTATGCAAACGAGTGTCCAACAAAGAACTCAACTGGGGTAATGCAGCCAGAATACAAGCAGAAAGGGGTGGTGAAATCCTTTGCAACAACTTCAGCAGATGTTGGGCCATCGAATGAAGTGGTATCAGCTCCAGGGAGCTCAGAATTTTTCGATGATTGACATGAGGTCGGGGTACCATCAGTTGAAAGTAAAAGAAGCAGACGTTCCGAAGACTGCGTTCTGTACTAGATATGGCCATTATGAATTTGTAGTTATGCCTTTTCGGTTAACCAATGCACCTACTGTATTCATGGACCTTATGAATGAAATTTTCCATGAGTTCTTGGATAAGTTTGTGTTTGTGTTTTGAGGTTTCTGAAGAGGTTATGTGTGCCTTGTGATTCACAGTTGAAGAATGAGTTGTTATGTGAGGCTCATAGTTCGCTGTTTTTAGTTCATCCTGGCAGTACTAAGATGTACAGAGATCTGCGGGAGTATTACTGGTGGGATGGAATGAAAAGAGACATTGCTGATTTTACTGTGAAGTGTTTGACATGTCAACAGGTTAAATCAGAGCAGCAGTTACCGAAAGGGATGCTTCAGCCTTTACCAGTGTCAGAGTGGAAATGGGAAAACATATCCATGGACTTTGTTGTGGGATTACCGAGGACATCTCGAGGTAATAATGCAATCTGGGTTATTGTTGATCGCTTGACCAAATCTGCTCATTTCCTTTTTATACGAGATACTTTCTCTCTTGATCAACTTTCCCCGTTTGTATCTTAAAGAGACAGTCAGGTTACATGGAGTTCCTCTCTCCATTGTATCGTATCGTGATCCCAGGTTTACTTCTAACTTTTGGAAAGGCCTTCAGAAGTCGTTGGGTGCTGAATTAAATTTTAGTACAGCTTTTCATCCTCAATCAGATGGGCAGTCAGAACGAACAATTCAGACATTGGAGGATATGCTACGAGCTTGTTCGATGGATTATCAGGGAAGTTGGGACCAACATCTTTCTTTGGTTGAATTTTCATATTATAACAGTTTTCATTCCAGTATACAGATGGCACCATTTCAGGCATTATATGGGAAGCGGTGTCGAACTCCAGCATTTTGGAATGAAGTGGGTGAAAGGAAGCTGATGGGACCAGAATTTCTAGAAGAGAGGGTAGAAAAAGTTCAGTTGATTCAGAAAACACATGAGAACAGCTCAGAGCAGGAAGAAGAGTTATGCGGATAACCGGAGGAAGGATCTATCTTTTGAGGTAGGTGATCATTCTTTTCTCAAGGTTTCTCCTTGGAAAAGTGTGATGAGATTTGGTAAGAAAGGAAAGTTGAGTCCATGGTTGGTTGGACCATACGAAATTCTGGAGAGGGTTGGATCAGTTGCATACCGAGTGGCTTTACCTCCGAGTTTATCCCAGGTACACAATGTTTTTCACGTTTCGATGTTGAGAAAGTATATGCCAGATCCATCTCATGTTTTGAGTCCAGAGGTAGTTTAGCTGGAAGAGAACCTATCTTATGAGGAACAACCAGTCCAGATTCTTGACCATAGGGAGCAGGTGTTACGGAATAAGGTGATTCATCAGGTAAAGGTTTTGTGGAAAAACCATGTGATTGAAGAGGCAACGTGGGAATCTGAAAATGCTATGAGGGATAAATATCACCACTTATTTTGATAAGTGAATAAAATTGCGAGGACGCAATTCCCAAAAGGGGGAAGGATGTAACATCCTAGGTAAATAAAGATTAAATAATTTTCATATTTATTAATATTTACGAATTAAATATTAATTTTATTTTAAAGGGGTTTCTATGTTCGATAGCATACCCGATACCCAATGATGAGTTTCTTTGAAACTTACGTAGCACACTAGTAATAAAATAATATTATTTTACATGTTAGTTAACAAGTAGCTGTTGTACTGGCGGGAATGGATAGAAATAACTAAAATATGATTAGATATGTTTTTAAATGTTTATATATTTACCCAATAAATGATAAAGGCTTAAAATACGGAAAGAGTTCAATTTTAGGGCATATATACTCTAATTTTCACTAAAGGTTCACTTATCACCTTTTAATGGTTAACCGTCATTAAATATAGTTTTGATCACTCTTATACTTTATTTTGGACCAAATATAACTCTTCTTTAGAATCGGGACATCAAAATTTACTTTGTGTAAATTTTTGGTACCTTTCTGATAAAGTTCATTTTTTTTATGAATAGTGTAAAATGATGTATTTTAATTCAAAACCTCTTTTTAATATAAATTATTTATATGATTAGATTATTATTTTAATGGGTTTTAAAGTGAAATTAGAAAATATTTTTACCAGTTAATCCAATGGTGGTCATTGGAATCAATTTCACTTTGAAATTGGACTTAAACTGGTGTCAATCTTTTGATACTTATTGTTTCACAAAAACACGCTATTTGTCATAACAGCGGGAAATAATTATTAAATTAATTAATTTGACTTATATTTTTTGAATTTTTTAAAATGGAATTCATTTTTGAATTCTGAATATCAAATATAGCTTAGGGTGAATTTTTGGTAATTTTCAGAAAAACTTCAATTTTTGATGAATATTGAAACCACTAAGTGGTAATCAAGCAAACTGATTTTTCAGTTAAATGAAAGTTTACCACTAATGTGTATTGAATTTTGAAAATCCGACATACATGGTTTTCATTAAGAAGTAAAATGTGGTTCAATGAGATTAAAATAATTTTTTGCTGAATAGTAACTTTTTTTCATTAATCGCGATTAGTGGTAATTAGTGTAGTTTAAGGTATAAATAATGCTTTAATAAAATGAAATGACCTAGAAACATGTCCCAACCTTATTGGTTGTGTCATGGCCGACCAATACAAGCCATGGGCCAACTTGGGGACCCCATGGAGCCACTTTAGTTGGAAAATGACATTAATATATTTTTATTTAATGTTAAAGTGAAAATGACACTAACATAAATTGTTTTACTAAAATAATTTTTTAGTGGGGTTATACAAGTAAAAATTTTAATTATAAATACTAATTGGAAATATAAAACTATTTCCTACATCATAGTATTTTTTTTATAATTTTTAGACATTAAATAAATTAAATTATATATGACATAATAATGATGCAGCGATGACATCATTATTTGACGATTTAAATAAAATGGAAAGATAATGAAAAATCTAAAACCTACACATGGCCAAAACCAATTGGATGAGTGGATTTCGAACCCTTACCACCTTATCCACGAATTATATCAATGTGGGACCTTTTAAAACCGAAACACGGTTTCAAATAAAGTAATATTTCTTTACTTTCCAAAAGTGCCCCTCCTATCCTCTTATAAAAGGCCCCCACCTCTACCTCATTTCACACACTCCTCAAGCCTTTGGCTCTGCCAACCCCTTCCCAATTACTCTCTCCACATCCCTCTCCTAATCCTAGAGGATTACCTTTGGGAAAAATCCTTTCAAAGGAAGCCTTTAGGCTCAAATCAAAAGGAGTTACACTTTTAAAGGTAATTCATTCTCTCTTGTTCATTTGTTTTATTTTGCTTCTCCAACCCTCTAAACTCTTTTTATTCACTTCTTTTGTAACAACTCCAATATATTCAATATACTAGGATGTTGTTATAATATTTATTTGAGCTACACTCTCACACAACTACATCAAATGGTTAAAGAACATACGGTTTCCGTGGATGGCGAAATTCTGCCTCCCGAAACAATGATTGTTCAATACTCATTTAACACCTTCAAGGGTGGCCATTATGATGTCACTATTTTTATATATGATATACAATATGTTTATGTTTTATTTAAGCTTATGTATTTTTCATTTTTGGCATACCTTTACGGTTTCCATTGTGGGTAAACACGATATCTTCATTTAAGGAAGTGCGGACTACCGCCCCCTCAAAGTGACATGATTCGTTAATGCCATATGTGGGACGTGTAAAGGATGTATTTAAAGATATTATATATGATGTTATAATGTAATTATAATATACCTTTATATCATTATTATTTCTTTCCATTAAAGTATGATATAGAAATGAAAGTAGCGTTCATGCGTACGTACGGCTTACCGTCTCCATGAACGGTGCATTTCATTTCTTATCCCCAAATGTAATGTACTATTAAAATTACATGTATATAATGTATATATATAATTAATGATATATCTAAATGATGAATATAATTCTGGAATTAAAATATACATAACTCTCATTTAGTTTTAATTCCACTAATATGACAAAGAAATGAAAGTAGCGTTCATGCGTACGTACGGCTTACCGTCTCCATGAACGGTGCATTTCATTTCTTACCTCTAAATCATTATGTAATATTATAAATACATGTATATTCTGGATATATATGATATATATGATAACCAAATCAGGAATTTCATTCTGGATATAAAGAAGTTTTGACCACAGGAACAACATGCAATTCAAAGAAGTCAACTTTCGACTTAAGAACCAAATATTGACAAAACAAACATTATTAACTTAAATGGTTACATAATGTTTATAACATGGCAATAAGTGATATAAAAGGAATAATGAACTTTAAAATGGTTCTTAATCAAGTATAAATTAACTCAAGTTTATTATTCAGGACGTTAAAGAACGATCGAGTCAAGTCGGACCCAAGGTAAGGGACTTCGTCTCAATCTCCTTTCATTGAGGCATATTACGTTTTATACACAACTATCTTTTATAGGGTGTATAAACCCTTTGAATTTTACTTTTATAAAAAAGGAATCTTTTTCTACGAAGCGTTTTACTAAACGACAAAAAGGAATGTTTTTTTAACGTACGCGGTGACAACGACCTTTTCCGCCGCCGCGAGTATTATTTGGTCTTTGGCTTTCTCAACAAGCCGTAATGTTTTTAGAATAAAATAAATACCATATACTCTTTTATGTATTTTGGTAATGAAAATGGTTTTGAAAAAAGATTCTATTATGTAAATATATTTATGATATATTGTGATTGAAATGTAGAAATGTTATCATTCCTTTATATTGGTTTTATGTTTTATGATTTTATATTGGTACTTGGACATTTTAACGGGTGGTTACGTTATAAACCATATGACGGGTGGTGCCGTGAATACCAGGACGGGTGGTTACGTTATAACCTCCAATGCATTGGGTATGGAAGTCGGCTGTATGGCTATTCCATTAAGTATGTATGGAAGTCGGCCGTATGGCTATTCCATTAAGTATGTATGGAAATTGGCCGTATGGCTATTCCATTAAGTGATATGTGTGGAAGTAAACTGTATGGTTATTCCACTTAAGTATGTTTATGTCCCAAGTTACCTTTATATATTCTATGTGTTCTTTATATGGGTTTTAGGGTAATCCTTTGGTTACAAAAAGGTAAGTAATGATACTTTATTCAGTGAAGATTTTTTTTACTACTTCATGAAGGTGAAGGTATTACTTTGATATAGTATACATGGTTTACTTGATGTTTGAAAAACTAACAGTTTTCGTTCTCTTTGTATCCCTTACGGAGCTTTTTATGCTCACCCCATGTTTTTCGAAATGTATTTCACAGGACTTAAAGTGGAATAAGGTCAAGGATGGGATCAAGGGAATGTCATGCTATCTAAAACATGGTATCTAGACATCTTTATTTTTAAGATTTTTTATTTTATGGAGACTTAGTAGAAGTGTCTACTTTGTAATCTTTTAAGATGTAATAGTTATGTTCTAATTCTCTAAAACTCTAAACCTGAAAAGATCCTCAATGTGAATTATTCATTTAATTCAATATTAAGTAAGGTTTAAGGAAGGGGCCTTATACATGGAGCATGAGTAAATCCTCATTGTATATGAAACACGAATAAAAACTGATTTCACTTGAATTAGAATGAGTAAAAACCAATTTTTAATGACATATCGTGAATCAATACTTTACCCAATGCATTGGAGCGCTATAAGTGCACACCCTTCTAAAACATTTCATTGCATTCCTAAGTGTGCCACATGGATCATATAACATTGATTCATAAAACATACTCATTTATTCCACAATAAAGGAATGTTCAATTCATACATGAAACATTATAATCAATAATTTAATTTCCATAAATGTGAATACCCTTGATAGAGAAATGGGGATGGTATTCACTACCCAATGACATGGTATTGTAAAATCGGTGCAATTTTTGCAGCGTAACGACGTAACGTAAGTATTCATAAAAATGGGTAATGAGAGAGAAAGGTGCATATAATAATATGTACTTGAATTGGATAGTATGGGTGTAATATAGATACATGTCCCAGTAATGGAAATGGAATTTTTAGTCATGATACAAAAGAATTGCTTTAATGTAAAAGAAGAGAGAGAAATTTCTTTCCGAATTTTGGCACAGTAATGGGTGTACATGGGAGGCATTTAATGAGAGTGAAAGGGGTATACCATCATTCAAACATAATTAGGGCAGTATGGTGGAGGTGCAAAACAATACCCCAACATATATAATAGAAATTAAAAGGGCATAACTACATTATGAAAATTGGACAAAAATGAGAATGGAAGAAAAACCTTTACTTGGAAGTGTGCTTCCAAAGGCTTGAGAGAGGCTTGAGAGAGGCTTCTTGGGAGATTGGGGAACCTTGGGAGGATTCTAGAGTTATTATGGAATAGGTTGAACGAACTAAAATGTCTTTGAGTGAGGAGATAGTGGGAGAATGGGTGGGTTTATATACGAAAGATGAGGGAATTTTTTATTCTTTATGTTTGCTACAACTCACATTAATGTAATCCAAACCACAATACATCCCATGGTTTTTTCCCATGGTTTTTGGAAAAGGGAAGTGAAAAAAAATATTTTTTCTGACCAAAGTCTTTACTTTTTAAAATAATGGGGTTGCTTATGTGGAGCTGAGTCACACTCCCAAGGAAAATAATTTAAAAAGACAAGATGTTTAATAAGCCCTGAAGGGACCATTAATGATTTTTGAAATAATTAAAACAAACCCAAACTCACATTATTTTATGTTAAAAAATATATTGTCCGAACATAAGGCTTATAGTATTTTATTACATCTCTATTGGGTCATTATGAAGTCATAAAACACATTATATATTTAAACGGTATTTAATTTTTACCCAAAAATTTGACGCTCAGAAAATTATGAAAAATTCACCGTTGGATAATTTCGACGTACAGATTATATATATAATATTTATTTTATCTAAATAATTTTCTAAATATTTTAATTTTCAATTTTAAAATAAAAACCGACATTTATAAAAAATTCATGGGTTTTGACAAAAAATGGATTTCTAACCTTAATAAAAATTACTATTGCATTCACAAAATTACGAAATCATTAATATTTAATAAAAATATATTTAATAAAAATAATAAAAATATTTTAATAATATATTATTTAGTTAAAAAATCTATTAATTCCTCAATACAGATTTCTTTGTTGAACATTACCTAAAATTACTATTTGTGCTTTAGAAACTATTTACAAGGTAACAATAATAAAAAGATAGTATATTCATTATTATATAAATAAATAATATACATAAACATATTTCAATGTTATTGTCACATAACCCCTTGTAACACTTACATAAGACTGAAGAGTAAGGTGTGCGATGGTTACTGAATCTTGGGGTGGCTCGGATAACATTGCTCTGGTGGTAATCTTTTTCAACTTCCACTTCTCTCATAGGTGGTCCCGTTTGAGATTAAACTATTGAAGCTCGGCTTGGGCTTGTTCAAGAGAGAATCCCAATAATGCCACCTTTTTTCTGAGCTCTGACCAATGGGCTTCGTATGGGGCACGTCTACTGGATGAGGCCATCACTTCCTTTTTCTCAGTAAATTAGATTCGTTAATGTCCAATATTTATACTAATAATGTGATCGCTATTCGATGACTATATTAACAATGATCACAATTATTTATATTATTTTAAAATCCTAAAACCTAAACCCAATGAAGTTGTAATTTTAAATAAACATTTTACCAAAAGATACATTTAATTTGTTCAAGAGGGATTTCAATTAATAAAAGTTTGGGTCATTACAATTGTCATATAAAATTCAAAACATAATTGTTACATTTCAATTATACATATATAGTTTTATAGATCATTACATAGTAAAACATATTTTTTCAGGAAAAAAAAAATTATTCAAAAGATCAGGTCATTACATACCACATTCTTATATAATTATACTAGATTATCCAAGGCAATAAAGAGAGACACAATATTTTCTTTATACAAAAAATCATTACTGATTATTAAATATTGAGCTAGTAAGTCAAAAATATTATTTAAAATGTTTTAAATATATAAAAGGGTCAAGATCCTATTATCATGTTTCCATTCCCGAAGTGGATGTGTAGAGGATAAATTTGGCTATTTTATTGGTGATTTACCAAAATCTATCAAATTCTATGGATTGATAGTTGATCGAGGCACATCAAAATGGTCAAATTATCTAAATGGGATGTTGAGAAACATAATATCTTTGTAGACCATATTTATTTTAAAGTTGAGCTTGGCACATATCCATGTTTTATTATTTTAGTAGAATGTATGATGTGTTTAGGGAAAGAACCATATTAAATTTGAATTATTTAAAGATAAATACCACAATTTTGATAGTGTTTTTGATGGAATTTATAGGGAATAACCACCACCAAGGTCGGAGATGGTGTTTACTTATATTACATTGGCATTATTACAAGGTATCAAATCCTAAAGGATTGATATGTTGTGTAGTTTTTGAAAAATAGAGACATAATATGACTTCTATTACAAATCAATATACTAATAACAAGGAAAATATTCTATTGAGGGTAACATTATTCCAAAAAGTTTTTTCATTGAATATGTTTCTTATTACATTTATAGATCCACCGGGAAAGAAAAAATAATAATGGTGATATCAAATATCGAGTAATAGAAATGTACATCATAAGAAATAATTAATCAATTTGAATAATATAATGTTAATGTAATTAAACGGAATCACATTCTCTCTTATTGTATGATATGGTAAATTAAATATGGCATTTTAAGAAAAAAAATCCCATTCAATTTAATCAATGAACAAACATGAAATAAATCCATATATTTGTTGATGAAAAATCTTATGGATAAATAATAAATGGATCCAAAGGAATGAAATTCTTAATTTTTGGACATCATTTCTTTAGTATGTGAAAAAATATGATTTCATGATCTATCATTAATAATGATTAAAACTATGAGTGAAAACCAACCTATTATAAAGGTAATCAAACTTTATGTGTTTTATAAAACGAATTTCATCTCCTAAGACTCCCGATGTGTTGAGGGGATTAAATTAACTTTCCCCAATCCATGAATTTAACATCATATAAATTACTTACATCGAATAAACAATATTCATTATAAAAGAGTATTTTTTGTTGATGAATATAAATAAAATATATTTCCAAAAAATATTGATGGAAAATCATTTTTCTTTTGGAAAAAATATATAATTATATTTTAGAATAAATTTTGAAACAAAAAAGTTTATAAATTAACCTTTTAATCATGAAAATTAAATTTAAAAACAATTGTGGTGAGAAAATTTGTGCATTCCATGCAAGGTTAAAACAACACTCATTTTTCACGGTAAAAGGTAAAAATTGAATTTTTTTAAGGGACAAGAAGATTAATTTTAAGACAAGGTTAATAAAAAATGATATTTTTTTACAAAATCATTTTGGTAATGGTTAAAAAATGTTTGAAAACATTTTTAGAAAATATTGTTTTTATAAGAAAACAAGTTCTCTAACTAAAGGTATAAATGAAAGGTTTTTTTAATATAATGTTTCTAAACCATTTTTATTACCAAACAGTTGAAAAAATGTAATAATAATTAAAAAACTCACGAATTACAAGAGGAGAGGAAAAAAGAAAGCTTTTACGTAATACTTTTTATATAATTTCCTCAAATTGATATACATTTGAACGATCATTAAAATTATTCTTGAGGAAAATAATCTTTAAACATTTCAAAGTACCCCATTCCAATTTGATACATTTTCAATCATATTAATCTTTAATGAATGATATTAAATGATTTTTTTGATTCAATGATGATAAAATAATTCGTTAAATAATATATCAAAATATATAGTAGATACACCATGAAAATAGTAATGTGGTGAATATAACCTTTATTTCACGGATGAAAAAAGAGTGATGAAAATACCATACCTTGTATCTGATTTTTCCCTTGTGTCATTATATTCCAGAATAAATAACATCAATTAATTATTTAATTTTTTTATAAACACTTTCATCATAATTTTTATTTCACTCATTACAATGTTTTATTAAAATAAATAATCATTTATGTTAACATATGATCTTTTGAAAAAATTCAGTGAAACTGTCAAAAATAACTTTTGTAGGTCTATTATCTTCAATGAGGTAATTATATGACACATACAATGACAAAATTGTTATATTTATAAATCCATTATAATTTTAAAAACTGTCATGAAATATTTTGATGAAAAACTATCCAATGTACAGTCGTGTTGAGAGTAGTTCGTATGTACGCATGAGTAACATTCCCATTTTTTATTGATCATTTTCTAATGAATTTATGTTATACTATATATCTTCCTAAATATAATTATATCAAAAGAAATATTTAATTTCGGAATATTTAAATATATATATATATATATAATATTTTATGTAAAATAAATCATTTTTTGTCAAGGAAGTTCTTGTCATCACGTCCATGAATAATGTTATCACTTTTGTAGTGTGTAAAAGATTAATAATGTAAAAGCTATATATATATATATAATATAATATTTATTCAATAGTATTTATTTCATGATCATAATATAAATTTTCTACATGTAATTTATTTTTAATTAATTTCTTCTTTTATACATTTCATGCATTGTGTGATCGAATCTTCGGGCATTTAAGAGGTAGTAGTCCACACTTCATCAAACGATGTATTCATAATATCAAAAAATGGAAATTATAATGGAATTTTTTATAATTTAATTAAAATATCATAAACAAAAAATATATCATATATACCATATATAAATATATGTTCCATAATAATTTCCACCATGAGATACTGTAATTGAAAAAGGAATAACCTTGGTTTGTGAGGCGGTGGTTCCCTGTGCAAATTAATGGAATGTTATCTACTCATTAGATGTATGTGTGTATAAGTTTAGGTTTACCCATTATCATAAAAACATAATATTATATTTATGATATGGGTTTTATATACAATATTGTAATTAGTAGAGTTATATTAGTGAATAAAACGAATAAAACTAAAGAGGTGGGGGAAAGATGATACCTATTAATTTTGAATATCCATTTGGTTTATACTAAAGGGATTCTTTAAATGGATTTATTCCGATGAGAGGATTGTTTGATAATGGTATGTATTTTGAGGAGCTATTTTGTTAGATATTGGTCGATCCAATTTTTCTTGAGAGGTGTGAGGAACTGGGGGAGATGGGGACTTTTTATAGTGGAGGGGGGTGGCACTCTTGTAAATTTTGAAAAAGGGAATTCCACCCACGTGTTTTCCATTCCATGTGGATCAAATAATAAAAATTATTAAATCCAACAGAGTATTGGGTCAGTATATGTACATGTAATGACTTTTAGACATGTTTATATGTATTTTTTTACCTATGTTTATGGTTTTCTCATTTGGTAAGCTATTTTTCCATTTAATCATTTTAATTAATTTTGTTTATTGTCACTAAAATTTTTGGTCTACAAATAAGTTGAACTAATTATGAATTATAAATTATTATGAATCTAAATATGGAATTTATTTTTTTTAATTCCAATCATATAAGTGGAATAAATTAATTTAAATTTAATCTCATAGATGAGATTATAATGAAGGGTTTTAATGTAAAAAAACACTCAAGGGTTACTATGTTTTTATATTCAATTTCAATGTGAAATAAATTTCAATTAACTAAATTAATTTAAATTATAAATACATTATCTAATTTAATATTATATATAAGGTAATATATTACCTACCATTAAAAATGAAATAATTTAAAATGCAATTTGAGTTAAAATTGAGTAATTTTAAATATTCTCTATAATTAAAACTTCATAGAAGAATACCACAAATTCACCCTAATATAATTTTAATATTTTAATTTGAATTATTATGTTTATTTTTTACATATAATATTTATAAATGATATAGAAATTTTATTTAAAATAGGTTAACAATTAAAATGCGTAAAAGTGACTTAATAAAAATACAGTATATTATCGGTAATTTTAGATTTTTTTTCCTCATATCTATCTAATTTATTAGAAAAATATGGAAAATATTTTATTGAATAAAAAATATATTTATTAAATTAATAAAACTCTTTAACATGAACTGATTAAATATATTATGCTAAAATAACTTTTTATTCTTATAAATAGTTCTATATAAAACATACTCTTTATATTCATTTTTTTCTAAGATTGTTTTTTAATTATTTATTAATCAATGATTTGATGCAATATTTTTTTTTAAATGTATTTTATTATATTGTTTAATAATATTCATAACTGTGAGTTTAATATATAGATTGTATCTTATTATATTAATTAATAATTTTTTTTATAATATATTATTTTTTGGTAAAACATGGTGTTGGATGAAACACAAGCAATAAAAGAATCTCATTATTACATGCATTGTACACTAACTGAGTGTTTCATGCATTAAACACTATAAAATATATTGAATCTATTTAAATAAGAAAATATATTATAAATTCTGAAGATATTATATTACTTTACATGTTGGGTGTTGTGTGTCATGCACGCTAACAAATACAAAATTCCTAAATTAGTTTTTGGGGTGTTACATTCTCCCCACATCGATTCAATTGAATCCTCGAAATTTAGACATGATATTGGTGATATATTGTGTGATATTTTATATTTTTTTAATTCCCACATCTTGATATGGTTTCATAAAGCGTCCTTTACAAGAGAGAGAATATGAGGTAAAAATGTCACATGAACTAACACATAACTAGGCATATAAATAAGATATTTTTAGATGAATGTAGAGATATGTAATTTTATTAAAATCATAAATATTTATAGGGTGTGATTGAGGTAGTCATTTATATTCAATTTAATGATAAATGTATCATTGAGTTCCTAAATTCTATAAATATGTGATGATTTGGAAGGCTGTCAGTTAACAAAAATATGGTATTAAGATAGTTTTTTTTTTCAATACACATTTCCTCATGTTGATAAATTTATTTACTACCTAAGAATGCAACTGAATTTACATAAATTATATAATTTTAATTCAAATAAAAAATTTAATAATTTTAATGATTGTATGAAATTTTAATTCATCCCTTACTCACTGAAGTAGTTATCCAAGGAATAAATTTTTTCCCAAAAAACTAAAATGATAATTTAATGGATTTTATGTCCTATAAAAGAGAGAAAAGTCATTATATTTGTTTTGAAATATTATTCGATGAAAATAAGATTATAAAATTAATAACTAAAACTAAAAATTAAACGTACTTGTTAATTATTAATATTTACTATTCGAACCATTTAACTAAAAACAATGACACATTAACCAGTATATTCCATATGTTAGTGGATGTTGTTGAGCACTTATTGACCATCAGTAAGGGATTTATGTCATGTGGCCTTGTGTTATTTTATTGGTTGTCACCCAACATATTGTTTTTCCTTTTATAAAACATTATTAATATAATTTAATAAATTATTATTATAGTAATACATAAATTTTAGTTATTAAATAACTTAATTTTGGAAGTAAAACACTCATAAATAGAGAATACATCAAATTATTTCCACACAGGTCCTTCTGTGGTATATGGTTTCACCATAATTTCATTTGTATGATTTCTAAATCAAGACACTTTATATTAAATAAAAATCACCATAGGTTTAACCTTTTTCATTAATTTTAGAAATTCATTATAATGTTTTTTAATGAAAATGTAAATTATCATAAGAATATCCCTATAGAGTTTCAAACATGCTATGAATTAAGGCCTATTGTCTGGTACATGATAACACTGAGTTAAGCCTGATACACCTTATCAGAGTTGTACCTCCTAAAACTAGTAGAAAAAATATTTATTATTTTTTTTGTTTTCATGATTGTTATTTATAACTGATGTGAACATCTGTGAATATTAAAAAAAATTCAGTTTTCCATTGACCAATGTGAAAAGGAAAAATTTCCTGTTGTTTACCATAAAAATGACATGATTAGTGGATATTCGTTGCTCTTTAATATTGGTTCTATTATTTAAAAAGTTTGAATGATCTATTTTTTTGTATAATAACCAACATAAAACAATGAAAATTATGAATTTCTCATGTCAATTATAATACAAAAAATGAAAACATTTATTTAGAATTTTATAAATTTAACTAGGGTTTATTACATAGTGTGGCATAATTGTGCCACAAAATCTCCTATCTCTCTCTCACAATGCATTCATGTCTTGTTTCTTTGATCTTGTGGTCTAATATCACCTCAAATTCTTAATGTGGACTTAATTTTCATTGGCCTCGTGTTATGCATCAAAGACATATCTATGGAAATCCTCAATAATTTTCATTTCAATCTTTTTAGTTATTCTATTGCTTGAAATATATAAACAAAAATTTAATTATTCGGTATTGATCATCATCACAATAATTTTATGTTCGATTATTGATCATCTCATCTCCAACTACATCACCTAAAGGTTTTGTTATCTTTTATAATGTGTTAATTTGTTGTTATTGTTTAATTTCTCATATGAATTAGTTGTTATCATTCAATTTTTTTTGTTTTTTATGATTACATTAAAATTATTTTATAGAATATTTAATGATATGAATTATTATTCCTGAGATAATTTAGGTGGATATTTCTTTTTTACATTGTTATGATTCAGGAAAATTTGTATATTTTTAATTTAGAAGTTGTTAATATCATAGTAGGTTCTTTTTGGTTCCGATAAACTCGGTGCAATAGAGAGTTGAAAATTTATTTTTCATGTCCCATTACATCAAGAGTTTTTTATTTGTAATGGGATTTCTAAAAGTTATTTACATATGGTGATTGTTTATTTTAAAATAGTGTGATGGATTTTATTAAAAACTATTTGGGAGTTTTATATTATTTTTTAGAAGTGAAAATCATTTATAATGGCACTCTAGGTCATAGAAAAGGGGTTGAATGGGTTAGTGTCCACTGTTCAACGTAGCAGACCAACTAGTTACCTTATTAGAGGATATTGTGTATCATGTAAATTCCCATGAATAATGGATTAATGGGACATTTTTAAAAAATAAGACTCAATTTAGGATTAGGTTATTTTTAATTACAACATTTAATAAATTTAAATTTTTTTATAAATAATAAACTATTAATTAGTTTGTCTCACTATATATATTTTTTTATGGATATTGTTTTATGGATATTATTGTACATATTTCATAATAATATAATAATTTCTTATTAATTTATTTTTATATGAGAAATTTTTTAAATGAAATTTTTTTTAATTCCCTCTTCTTGAATGAATTTACTCATCAAAATTATCAATTTTACATCTAAATATTATGCTATTTAATCTAATTTTTTATTTCATTTCTATTATAAATATTTAATAAATTACTACTAGTTATTTGTAAATATATTTTTTATATTTTCTAATGATAACCAATTAGATTTATATTAATTAAACTCTAATATATTCTGAGTATGAGGATGATGTCAATTCCACTTAATAATTTTCTAAATGAAATTTTTAAAAAATCTCTTGTTTTTATGCCAAGTCCTAAAATGTTTAAATATAAAGATGATGAAAAGTAGACAGGTCAAAGATCAATAATTTTTTCATGGTTTTATTAAATGTTTTTCACCTTTTATTTGGACCATTGAAACCAAGAATAATTTAATATCCACTAATGATCGTGCTTTGCAAGATGATAAATTTGAAACACATGATGATATTATTTGTCATGTTGAAGTAGTTATAATTGATAAAATATACAATTGAGAATTTATATGATGATGTCAAAAAACCATTTTATGTTTTTGGAATAAAATATATGGTTTTATTGATGGTGTAAGGATTGATAAACCTAAAGGTGAAACATGGATAATGTGACAAGAGTTTTACAATGATTTTAATATTTTTTGAAATAAATTATTCCTCAATATAATTATATTTTATATTCACATTATAAGGCCATGAAAATATTATGACAAATGGGATTGGGGTACATGAAAATACATGTATTCATGAATAAATATGTCCTATATAAGAAGGAATACAAATTTATGTCATGGTGTCCTATGTGTAAGACATCACGATATAAGATGAAAGAAAAATCATAGGCAGATTTAGATGTTTCAGATATCCATTCTAGATTATTTTGATATCTTTCTATAATTACATGTTGGAATCATTTATTTTCTAATTCACATGATACCAAAAGGTTATTACGTCGTACTAATTAACATATATCTGATGGCAAATAATACTTCATCCAATTGAATGTCCACTATTGAAGGAAATTGTTCACTACTTTCCAATATTCTGACATGATGTTAGAAATCTCATAATTGGACTATGACCATATGGAATGAATCCATATCAATGTCTTAGAAGAGTACATAGTTCAGGGATGTTGTTTTTGTGAAATTATAACTTATCTATTTAATTTTTTATGAAGCGAAAATATGTCATGTTGATTTTAATGATCTATAGGCCAAAATAGCTCAGAAATAATATTTATGTTTTTTTTCACTATTAATCGATAATTTGAAAATATATTGGGAGTTTTTCATAAATGTGTATGATAAATATAATATATAATATTTTAAACTGCATGTAATTATTATTTTCACTATAAATGACATCCCATCATATGGATTTTTTTCTTGATAGAGTGTTGAGGGATACAAAGATTCCCCAATCTATGAACAAGAGACCCTATATTATCAAATTCATTATGGGAGAAAAATAGTATACATGGCTAATTGAATATTTATGACATTGGATCGATCATAAATATGATTAAGAATGATTTCAAAAACTCACATAAATTTGAAATTTCTACAAATCCTTTATCCAGTGATCATAATTTGCAAAAGGGTGAAAACAATGATTTGAAATTCGAAATGTCTTTTACATCTAGTAATGATAGAAGTTTTTTGAATAAAATATCATTATATTTTGTCCAACCATATTGGAGATATAATGAGGTGAAACATAACATTGATTTGGGGAATTTGGGGAAGAATATTTTTGAATGTTTTATTGGAACATTATTATATATTAAATGAAATATTATAGATGCGATAATTTAAATAATGGATTTACTCTTAATGGGAATACATTTAGAGATGGGTCCCACTCGTGATGGGAGGTTAACATTCCTACCCACGTCTTTTCATAACATATCAAAGAAGGAGAAAAATATATTATCCCAATGTATTCATGACATCAAATCTCCACATGGTAATTCATTAAACGTAAAAAATAGTGTGTCGTTAAATAATTAAAACTTGACAGGTACGAAATCTCTTGACCATCACATCATGATGCAACAACTCCTACCTATTTCACTATATATAATATTTATCCCACTTGTCAGAATAACAATCATGAAAGTGTGCTATTTTTTTAATTCATTTTTTAACAAGGTGATCGATTCAAATTAACTGAACAATTTTGAGAATGAAGTGGTTTCTATACATTGTCAATTAGAAATGTTTTTTTCTCAATCATTTTTTGATATCATTTTGTATTTAATTGTTCATTCAGTGCGATAAATTAATCATTGAGAACCAATATAACTACATTGGATGTATCCTTTTTTAGTTATATGACTATATTGATGGGGTATGTTAAGAATAAATACCAACTTAAAGAATATGTTATCGAGAAGTATATATTTATTTTGGTTGTAGAGTTCAATATAAGCCTTATTTCTGACATTGAGCCTACATATTTTCCTATATCTCGCCATGAATGAGTTAATTATTAGGGAAAAGATATTTGTGGATTGAAAGTTAAATCCTTCACATGTGAATAGATAAAAAAGGTATATTTATATATCCTAAATCACATAGATGATGCTGAATTATATATAACATTTCATATTAATGAGTTGAAAGAATGTTATCCAAACAAAAATGATATTTAGATTTTGAATGATCATAGAAAGATATTTTTTCATTTTTTAAAGAGATAGTGAAACTATATTCATTAGGTACATTGATATGGTTAGTGGGAGGACAATGATTAAATTTAATAACATAGACCAGGTATGATATTAAGTGATATAATTTTTATAAAAAAGATCAGGAAAACATATGTTTAGTTTTTAATATTATTTTTTCAGTGTATACAGAAGGAATGTATTTTTCATGTTCAAAAGAAAAAAACTCAATATCTACAAAAACATCATATTATGTAGTAATTCAAAAAATATGGGATTTATATTAAATTTAATTTCAGGAATAATTGTATAAATATAGACACTTTATCAATAACAAGTGTCTGACATAATGAATTTGGAATTACACTAGTGAATATAAATTAATTGGAATTCACCAATGATCATTTTATTACGACAACACATAAAAAAAATTATATGTTCATGATCAATCTAATATGCGGTGGGGTATTGTTTAAAAGGAAAAAAATTGTATGTTTGTGGTAATAAACATGATGAAGATTATATGTTATTTGATATCAATACATCCATGGAACGAGTAAGAAATAATATTGATGAACACGCTGAGGAAATGGATTTTGTTATATAGAATGATCATGAAGAAGTAATTTTTGAAAACAATATTCAGAACATTCCTAATATTATGGGTAACATATGATTAATTATGGTTTACTTTTTAAAATTTCTGAATTTAGATATTTTAATTTTATTTTAATTTTATTTTAATTTTTAAAACACATTTTAAAACTAATAACATAAAAAATTATATTAGTTTAGTTTTGTCCATTTTTCCATGATTACCCATGTATATGTTATATATAAATTGATATGATTGAAAACTAATATTTTTAAATTTAAAATAACAAATAAAAACAATAAAATATTGTATAAGAGTATGTTATAAAATAATCATTTTTGTTTTAAAATGAATTATTAGGTTGGAAAATTTTTACTGTTTCATTTAATCTATAATTATTTTTTTGTAGTTTTGATTCTTTTATTTCATTTCAACTCTCATTAATATTGTTAAAATTCTAGTTAACTATAAAAAATATGAATAATAAATATGTTACATTTACATTACATTTCTTTTTGTATGATAATTATTAATATTATATTTCTATTTACATGTAATTACAATATTTTATTATTTTAATAACAATTGATGTATCTTTGATTTGTATGTTATTGGAAGATCAATATTCTAATCCACCACATATTTTTTGAGATGATCATACTCATACATCTGGGGAGAATCATATAAATTATCCTATTTATAATCATATTAATCATTCATTACAAGATGAATCGACTTTCTTGGGGTAAAATAGTTTGAGGTTTGGTAAACGTGACACCACACTTTTAACAAAATTATCAGTTTTACTAAGCTAGGAATAGATTTTTTCGAATATACATTGATTATAATGATATTACAAGTTTTCAAAATTAAATACAAATGCAGGATTTTGAATCAGTATAGTCTAAAATAAATGTTATTATTTTATGATGATTGAAAAACTGTTGAAAAAGGGCCATTATCACTATTATGGGAGGACATTT
Source organism: Viscum album (assembly GCA_963277665.1). NCBI lineage: Eukaryota > Viridiplantae > Streptophyta > Magnoliopsida > Santalales > Viscaceae > Viscum > Viscum album. The sequence goes on along the minus strand of OY728153.1, from coordinate 302,266,269 downwards.
TGGTAAGATGGTCTATTATTATATTATTTATTTTTATTTTTTATAGTAATATATTTTTTCCATTATTATTATAGGTCATATGATTTATTAGAAACTGATGGTGTCTGGAGGAAATTTTTATCATTGACTGATAAGAGATGGAGGTATTTTAAATCATCCCTCAAATCATATTTCTTTTTTGGGAATAGATGAAATGAAAATCCATGTGATATATGTCCATTAAAAGAATAAGATATTAAGAAATAATTTGTTGATAGAATATGACAAGAAGTACTATTATAATGTGAAATGTTAATTTTTAAGATTTTTTATAATAAATACCATGTTAATGATTTAATTATTCTTAATTCTTAATTTACTAAAAATCAGGTAGATGTCATCATCATATTCAATCTAGAAATGTATACCCTAAAACATTATACCAGGGAGGGTATAAATTATTTTAAGAACACATTTTTGAATAAAATATTCAAAAGTTGAGAGTTGAGTAGTCAGGATATACATATGATTCCCCTCTTACCCCCCCACTATACATGAAAAATTGAAGGTGGCTCGGATGAGAAGAAAAGAAAAATATCTTACTGAAGAGTCTAGAGTTATTACTAATATAGCTGAATGATGTTGATTTATTTATTAATTTTAATAAATTCTTTATATAATTTTATCCTTTAAATATATTTTCAAATATTCCATACACGATTTCCATGAGGGGAAGTGATGGAAATGTGTCTTTATTAGTGAGGGTAGACAAGATATTTTAGCTACCAACATTGGGAATTCATGAACACCCAGTTTGTGTACGAGGATACACAAAAGGCGTATCAGTAATATATGTGTCTCAAAATTCAAACGATTATTCAAATGAGATTGTTTCTATAAAAATAAAATCATTAGCAGCAAATTTACAAGATATTTAAGTGAATGTTGTGGAAAATATCAGAGATTTGATATAGGAAATATTTGTAGAAATGAAAGGATTGTTTTATCCTTTTAATTAGACTCATATACCTCCACCTTCAAATCTCACTCAACCTCCATATCAAACTCAATCATTTGTGTTTCTATATCCCTCTTGTTATTATCCTACCCCAACACCCCTCATCCAAAACTTCTAAGTTACTTTGATATATATGTTGATGATCCTCATCATATTATTTCATACAGGATGGTATATTATATATGATATACCATTCAAAATCTACATACTATGATATAGAATAATAGGGTAATTGTACCTGATATTATAGATAAATTTTAAAAAAATTAATGCCCCATTGATTAGTTGGGAATAATTGGATAATGTATCAGTTATTTTTCAGTCTGGCCAAACTGACCATTTCAACTTTTTACTATATAGGTATTTATATATTGTATAGGTTATTTCATTGTGTAAGTAATTTTTCTCTTAATTAATAGTTTATATATTTTAGATTTTTTTTGTTAGAATATTTTAAGGGTATATAAATAATTTATAGAAAAAATTCAAAGTGGCTTGAGTTCAGATACCAATTCTTCTACTCTTGATCAATTGTCAACATAACCTAATTTTTTTCGGTTCTTAGGACATTTAAATTGAGGTTTATATTTTTGGGAATGAAATTAATGTGTAACTTTTTAAAAATCATAGGATAGGTCTTATATATGGAGATTAGTTGGGAATAAACATAATGGAAATTGGTTCCATGGTATTCAGTTAATTGTTTTTTCATTTCATCTATTTATTGAAAAATTATTGTTATTACTTCTTCATATAAAACATCTATATAAAATTTTAATACATCATGAAAATATAGATTTATATGAATTTATATACACATAATTTATTTCTATTATTGATATGGAATTGAAAAATACTATAAGAACAATTTATATAGCTGAATGATTTTAGATGACTGAAATCATTCATTGCTGGATGATTTCCTATAATGAATGGTTTGAAATATTATTTCTGCCACCATGTTATATATTAGTTCAAATATAAGAAACTCATATTAAATTTTCTTTTTAAATCTGTTTTAATTTGATGATGGGTGGGTTTTTTCTAAGAGATAAGAAATTATATTGGTTATGCTCAATCCACATTGAAGTGAGACAAAATTTTATGAAATTATTGAACACATAAGATTGATTATTTCATAAATTTTACATTATAATGAATAAAGTTAATTAGATTTATATTATTTTCAATTGGGTTATGGGGTTTCATTAGATATATGATATTAAAGAAGTGTGTCATACAATTTATCCAATATAATATTCTATCTTTAGATTTTCCGCATGTTACAGACTTCAGGCTGGGTGGGACAGATTAATTTCATTTCCATAATAATTATCATAGATTTTTATCATGAAGTAAAGGAAAATGAACATAATTGATCCCCATTAGACTTTTCATTGAAAATATGATGGGTTATAGAGCTTCCCACTATGTTTGATGTAGGAAATCCACGACTATGATAAAATGTTTCAATACTATCATAGAATTATCAAAACTCTTGAAATTTGGACATATAAATGATTAGTATTTAGAAAATTGATATTTTTATTTCATGCAAATATATTATTGTATTTTAATTTATTGATTTTTTTATTTAATAAAAAATTCTTCCTAATTTTTGAGTGATTGTACTTGTTTTATATTTTTTGGAATGAAACTATGAATATTTGAAAAAGGAATGAATAGTGGTGTAAATTGGATAAAACACAAATGGTGTAACGACCCGAACTATTTAATTATATTTTTTTCCTAAGTTAGTGGGTTATTTTATTTTATAATCATCAAAACTATATCCGTTAATTAATGAAGTGGGTATAATTTAAATGAGACAGTTGGGTTTCGACTATAAAATGATCATTGGAAACTATAATTTTTACGTTGTGTTTTTATAAATATGGTTATGTTGGACAATTAATACATAATAAAGATTGAATAGCCTCATCTAGTAGACTCGATCCTTAGAAAGCCCATCTGTCAGAGCTTGGGAAAGAGGTAGCATTATTGGGCTTTGTTCTGGACCAAGCCCAAGCCGACCATCATCATATGAAGCTTGAACGGAATAACCTAAGGGAGAAGTTCAAGCTGATAGAAATCACCACTCGGGTAATGTTTTCTGAGCCACCCCAAGATTCTATAACCATATCACACCTTAAACTTAGGTCTTATGCATATGTTATAAGGGGCTATGTAACGAGACCTTAGCTACTTTGTGTAAACCTTTTATATAAATAAATTTTTTATTTCTTCTTATGTAATAGTTTGTCAATTTAAATTAACCAGATAAATATTGGATGTTTATTATTGATGAATTTTGGAAAAAGTGTATTTTAAAGTATTTTTGTATTCATTAAATAAATTATACTGTGAAATTATTTTCAAAAAATGGTCTTCTACTGTTGTGATCAGTGAGAAATTTAGAGTCTAATAAGATAAATATGATTTTTAGTGAATAGTAAAGTAGGAATAATAAAATTCCCATATGAATATAAATGAATATTAATTTAACCAAAAATATAGAAACTTCATCAATGAATGTATAAACTCATTTTAGACATCTTAAAAGTGAAAAAATGATCATAGTTTAAGTTTTGGTAATTTTGTATGGCATAAATATTTTATTCACAATTTTATAATTAATTTAATAATTTAAAATTGAAATGTATTTTCATAAAATTTTATCATAAATTGATACATTATTGTCTTATGGGTTTATGATATTTTTATGGGACCTTGATTACCTTTTTACAGTGTTACAAAATGAGTTATAATTTTAATGTTCTATTTTTTGAATAAATAATTATTTTATTTAAATAATAAATTAAAAATATTAAGAAAACTATTTTAATAAAATGGAAATAATTTTTGAATTCATAGTATCAATATTATGTTAGGGTGTAGTTTTGAGATTTTTCTGAAACAGTTGAATTTTTGGTGAATAGTAAATATGCAGTTTTGAGTTTCGGTTGTTTAATGACATCATTAATGGTGTAATAATGATGTGAGATTTCTGGTAGCCTTATTAATGGTTAGATATGTTTTTGAGGAGTTCCAACGTGGCTAATACCATTGGAAAATACCATGGAAAAGCCCATATTTTTGAAATTACCACTGATGAATTGTCCCTTGGAAATTAATAATTTATTCACTCACTTTTCCTATAAATACCAAGCCATTTCCCAAATTAATTTCATTCCAAAATCATCCTCAATGAAGTTATGGTCTCCTTACATCCCAATGAGTACTCCCAAGGTTCCCTCAAGCCTCCCAAGGTCCCATCCTTAATGCTTATGAAGTCAATCGTCAAGGTAAGGGATTCATTCACCCTCCTCTTTTGGGTTATATATTCCTTTATATTGTGTCTTATAGTTTTCATATCTTTAAGTTGAGGTTATCTTCATATATGTTTCTATCAATTTCCTTTTCATTTCCAAATGATGATTGAACCTTTCTTCTCTCGTCATTTTTTTCAGAATTATTAAGTGATGCCTTTATGCTCCCGAATATCTCATAAAAGAAATCACATCATCTCTTTCCATTAAAAATTTCTTTTCTTATGGTGTGTCATTCAAATGACCACACCATGATATTTTTTCTTTTTATTCTGTCCCTATACTACAAAATTATCCATTTATGGATGGGATACCCTTGTCCCTGCTTTTTTTATTATTTTCTAAAACCATGTTATATAGCCGTTATGCTATAGAAATTTCTTCTCAAAATTTATATCTCTTACTCTCAAGAAATTATCTTTTTTATTTATGTGAATAGCCAAAACTATTTATTTTCTATGAGTTTTCATGAATATATAAAAATGATATATTTTATTCTGGAATGGGCATATATATAACCCTCACTCCCTTTCCATGGGTTATAAATAATATAATGATCTTATTTTTAAGAAAATTTAAAACATCATTATTTTAAAATGAAGCCCATTTAATTTATTCAATATTGGTTATTTATGAAATGTTTGATTATTATCTAAGTGGATCAAATGAAATTAAATAAATATTAAGGGTGCACCATGATAACGCTCCAATTCATTGGGTAAAGAATTAATCTCTAGAGATGTCACGTTTCATGATACCTTGGTAAATAACATTGTTAATTTTTATGACACCTGGGGATAAACATTTGTAATATGTTCATGAATTTCTAAATGAAATGTTTTAGCCACATATTCAAGTTATTATTCATGTTATTTTTATTATTATATTCCTATAATTCAATTTCTCATGTCCTTATGTTTTTATTCATGTTTTTATTGATGTCACAATTAAACAGATTCCCTTGTTGGGCCTTCTGCTCCCCATTTCCTTTGAATGTATGTCTCTAGGTTATGAGATAAAGAAAGTGTACTTAGGATGAACTTGTGATGAATCCTTAAAAGTTTATTAGAAGAATATTTTTTGTTGTTTTTCATTTATTATATTCATAATTTCCAAGACACTAGACATCAAAGATCCTATGTTTGTAAAATGTAATGAAAAGTTATGAAATAAAATGGAGGGATGCCAGAGTTGGTATCAATGGATAGTTTAGTTATTTATGGAAATTAGGCAATGAAATATATAGGAGGAACCCTACAGAAAAGTTTAAATATAAGATAACTTCCTCGTATTTTGGTGAATATTGAGTAAGTGGATTATTGAACAAATTCAACCATGTCTAGAAACGTGTGGGTAGAGGTGGATCTGGGACAAATGTACATAGGGGTAAAACTCGAAAAAACCGCTTTGAGCTAGACTCGAACGTAAACTGGTGCATGACAACCGGTATTGTTTAAATCTTGGTTACGACACTCCTGGGGGACATGTTTGGTTAATTATAAGCATTTTATGAATCATTATGAAGGATTTTTAGAGAAATTTATTTGTTTAAAAAATGTTTTAAGACATAAATCATTTATAGTTAAAAGAATTTTAAATGAAATATGTTTCTCATAAATATTTTATTATTTTAGAAAATTTTAGGCAATAGGATGAACTATGAAAATGGTGACCGCAATGGACTATGCACTGATGGCCCTCCAATGGTAGCTGGAATGGAAACATTCATGTGAATGATGAACAATTGACTCAAGTTATGAAAAATAACTTGAATCAAGCTAAGAGACCAATTTTATTGTGAAGGGTACAACATTATGTTGAGTCCTTTATGAATCAACGACCACCAACCATCAGTGTATCGACTAACACATTGATTGTCGAGCAGTGGATCAGCTCTATCTAGAAGAAATTTTCTGTGCTCTACTATTCTGAGAATGAAAAGGTCACCCTGGCTATCTGTCACATAGAAGGAGAAGTTGATCAGTGGTGGTAGCTGATTAAAAACATGAGCCAGATATTGGTGGTTGAAGATATAGATGTGGAAGAGTCCAGAGGAATTTTCATCATTATGTATTTCCCCCAATCCATGAGAACATGAATGGAGAAGGAGTTTCCTGAGCTGAAGCAGAAGGAGAACAAATCTGTCAGAAGCTATGAGATGAACTTCTCTTGACTTTCACAAAATACTTCTATCTTTGTAAGGGATCCAAATATAATGGTTGATAGATTCTTTAGTGTAATGAGACCTCATCTGCAGATGAATGCAGCCAACCGAGACTATGAAAGCTACGAGGAGATCGTGCGGAGTGTGATTAAAGTAGAACTGTTGATTGGTGAGATGAAATGGTATCATAAATCCAACGACAAAATGTGATCAATGGAGAAAATATTAGGGAGTAGCATTGATCAATGAAGAAGAGGCCAGCAAGTGAAACATCCCATGTTCAATAAATGTGGGATGAAGTATTCGGGGAACTGCCTGTTCGGGAGTGGGTAATGCTACATGTGGGGAAGATATGGACATATTGCAAGGAATTGTCATTGTGAGGTGAAACCTCAAAATCCAAACACTAACGAAAAGGGGAAGATGGTTCATGCCTTACCTAATGTCCTGTGATTTATGTGTGGACAACTGGGGAACTTTTCTAATCAATGTCCAAATCCAAGGGCAGTGGAGGGGAACCACCATCTGCCTCAAAAAAGTCCATGGGATCAAGGATACACTTTTTCTATTATGACAGATGAAGTTGAAGCTCCAAATGATGTGGTAGCAGATACTTTTGTTCATCTATCAATGCTATCAAGTACTTTGTTTGATTATAGTTCTACGCAATCCTTTATTTCCTCCAATTTTGGAAAGAATTTATAATCAACCCCCGATTTTCTAAATGTAGAGTTATCAGTGAAGACTCCTAGTGGGAATATCCATGCATAATTAGTGTTTAGAAACTCTAGTATATACTTTTGTGAGCACAATCTTATCACAAATCTAGTATTCATTCCCATGCTGGAATTTGACATTATACTAGGGACGGACTAGCTCTCAAAGTATAATGCTAAGATCAAATGCATAAGTAAGGAAATCTCAGAAGTCCTAAATAGAAAACGTACAGTTATCCTCCAAGGGGATATATCTCAACCAGATATTTGTCTAGAAGAACCTCTTATATCAATATTTATGGAAATGCTCGGTGATGAAGAAGAAGTAAATGAGTGTTTGAGTATAGAAAATGTACCCATCATTTCGGAATACATTGACGTATTTCCTGAGGAGTTTCTTGGACCTCCCCTAGAAATAGAGGTAGAGTTCCCCATTGAACTCATACCAGGATCTCATCCAATATCAAAGACCACATATAGGATGGAAAATTCAGAGCTAGAGGTATTAATGAAACAACTCCAAGATCTTTTGGAGAAGGGGTTTATCCGACCGAGTGTGTCTCCTTTGGGGAACATGTTCTCTTTGTGAAGAAGAAGGATGGATCGATGTGGCTATGCATTGATTTTAGAGAATTGAACGAAATAACATTAAAGAAAAAAACCCTCTTCCAAGAATTGATGACTTATTTGACCAACTTTGTGGGGTTCAATTCTTCTCTAAGATTGATCAATGATATAGTTATCATTAATTGGGGGGTGAATAAAGAAGATATTCCAAAAACTTCCTTCTAATCAAGATATGGGCATTATGAGTTTGTTTTTATTCCTTTGAAACTGACTAATGCACCTACTATTTTTATGGATTTCCAGAATAGAGTCTATAAATACTACATTTCTAACATTGTGGTAGTTTTTATTGATGATATTCTGATATATTCCATAAGTCGTGAGGAGAATAAGGATCATCTAAGTGTTATTTTGAAAACTCTATTAAAGGAAAGACTTTTTGGAAACTTTAGTAAATTTTATTTTTGGTTAAAACAAGTTGCTTTCTTAGGGAACATTGTTAACAATGAAGGAATCACAATTAACCCTGCAAAGTCAACAGTTGTAGAGGAATGGCCTCAGCCTACTACAATAATTGAGATTCGTAGTTTCCATGTATTATCGGGATATTATATGAGCTTTTTGAAAAACTTTTCTTGGAATTCTATTACATTAACCATGTTAACTCAAAAAGGGTTCAAGTTCATCTGGAAAAAGGAGTGTGGGGATGGTTTCCAAGAGTTGAAGAAGAGATTGGTTACTGCACCTATGTTAACTCTACCCTCAAATGGAGAAGGGTTTTTTATTTTTGGCGATCCATCTCTAAAACTTATTGGGTGTGTTCTCATGAAAAATGACAAGTTCATTGCTTATGCATATCGACAGTTGAAGACTCATGAGCAGAACTATCCTATGCATGATCTGGATCTGGCTGCGGTTGTTTTTACTCTGATGATATGGAGGCACTATATTTATGGGGAGAAATGTGATATATACATAGACCATAAAAGTTTGAAGTATATTTTCATGCAAAAGGAATTGAACATGAGTCAATGGATATGGTTGGAACTCCTTAAATACTATGATGGTTCAATTCATTATCATCCCAGAAGAGCAAACAAAGTCGCTGATGCATTATGAAGGAAAGACCCAGTTGTTCTGTCCATGATACGGATTAAAAGCGATCCTTTGATCAATGACCTAGTAAATCTGGAAATGGGAATTATAAGGGATGGGACATCATCAACCCTAACCCAACTGATTTCTCAAACATCACAAATATAGACGATCGATAATGCTTAGAAATAAGAACCCTTGTTACAGAAGAAGTTTGAGGGTGTGAAGGATGGGATGTTTCATGAGTTTAATACTGATCAAGAAGGTGTACAAGAAATTTCATACAACTCTATGTGTTCTATATATTCTGAAAATAAAGTAGTAGTGGATGGATGAAGCTCATAGCTCTACATTCTCTATACAACATGGTAGTAGAAAAATGTATAGGGACATTCGTGAACATTATTGGTTGGATAATATGAAAAGGGAGATTTATGACTACATGTCAAGGTGTCTGGTATGCCAGCAAGTGAAGGAGGAGCAACAACAACCTAAAGGGGTATTGCAACCATTACCCATACCAGTATGGAAGTGGGACAACATCACTATGTACTTCATCACTAGTCTCCCAAAAACATCCAAAAGAAATAATGTGATATGGGTTATTGTGGACTGTCTCACCATGACTGTCCGTTTTATCTTCATTCAGGAAGATTACTCTCCTGATCAACTTTCCAGGATTTACATGAAGGAAGTGGAAAGGATTCATGGAGTTCCACTTTCAATCGTATCTAATCGTGATACAAGGTTCACATCAAAATTTAGGAGAAGTCTTCAACAAGCTCTGAGCACTGGATTGAATTTCAGTACGGCCTATCACCCCCAAACTGATAGCCAAATGAAAGGACTATTCAAACACTTGAAGATATGTCGATAACATGGTCAATAGAATTTAAGGGTTGATGGGATCAACATATTTATTTAGTTTAGTTCTCTTACGACAACATCTTCCACTCAAGCATTCAAATGGAAATCTTTGAAGCTCTATATGGGATGCGATGTAGAACTCCTACTTTTTGGGATGAATCTGGTGAGAGAAAGCTTCATGGGCCTGATCATGTGCAACAGATGACAAAAAAGGTCCATTCTATCCAATAATACATTAAGACTACTCAGAGTCGATAAAAGAGCTATGCTAACAATCGTCTAAGGGGCACGGAGTTTGATGATGATGACATAGTTTTTCTTGGGATTTCACCTTGGCAGAGAGTCATGAGGTTTGGGAAGAATGGGAAGATAAACCCTAGGTACAGTGGCCCATATGAAATCCTTGATCATGTGGGAGAAGTGGCCTATAGGCTTGCACTTCCCCAAAATCTATCCCATGTTCATGATGTATTACACATATCCCTCTTGATGAAGTACATACCTGACCCTTCAGATGTATTAAATAAAAAGGTGGTACAACTGGAACATGACCTCTCTTTTAAAGAGTAGCCGGTGGAGATCTTGGATCATAGAGACAGGGTTCTACGCAACAAGACTACCCACCTTGTTAAGGTGTTATAGAGGAACCAAAAATATAAAGAAGCCACATGGGAACCAGAGGGGTATATGAGATAGAAGTACCCACACCTTTTACCATTAGAGGGTACGAGATAAAATTTCAAGGACAATATTTCTTAAGAGGGAAGAATGTAACGACCCAAACTTTTTAATTATATTTATTTCCTAATTTCGCGTGTTATTCAACTTTATACATAGTAAAACTTTATCCTTCAATTAATGAAGTTGGTATAATTAAAATGAGACGGTTAGTTTTTGACTATTACATGATCGTTGGTCAATATGACTGTTGGAAACTATAATCTTAACATTGTGTTTTTAAAAATACAGTTATATTGGTCAATTAATATAGAATGAAGATTAAATTCCTCATCCAGTAGACTCAAGCCATCTAAAGCCCATCTATAAGAGCTTGAGAAAGAGGTAGCATCACTGGGCATTGCTCTGGACCAAGCCCAAACCAAACTTCAACGTATGAAGCTTGAACAGAATCGGCTAAAGAAGAAGTTAAAGCTGACAGAAATCACCACTCGAGCAATGTTTTCCGTGCCACCGCAAGATTCTATCACCACAGCACACCTTACACTCAGGTCCTATGTCAGTGTTATAAGGGGCTATTTAATGAGGCCTTACCTACTTTGTGTAATCCTTTTATATAATTTTTATTTCATCTTGTGGAAATGTTTGTGGATTTCAAATATCCGGATAAATATAGGATGTCTATTATTGATGAATTTAGGAAAAAAGGGCATTTTAAACTATTTTTGTATTCATAAAATAATTAATATTGTGAAATTATTTTTAAAAAAATGATCTTCTGCAGTTGGGATCATTATGAAATTTAGAGTCTAATAAGATCAAATTGGGTTTTAGTGAATAGTAATGTAGGAATAGTAACATACCCATAAGAATAGTAATTAGTAGTAATTTGACCAAAAAATAGAAACTTCACCCATGGATGTATAAATACATTTTAGACATCTTTAAAGTAAATAAATGAACATAGTTTGTGTTTTGGTATTTTTGTACGCCATAAATATTTTATTTTTCATTTTATAATTAATTTAATAATTTAAAATTGAAATGTATTTAACTAAAATTTAATCATTATTTGTTCCTTTATTGTCTTATGGGTATATGATATTTTTATGGGACCTTGAATACTTTTTTAAGGTGTTACAATATGAGTTATAGTTTTAAAAGTGTTTTTGGAATAAATAATGATTTTATTTAAAAATACAATTAAAAATATATAGAAAATTATTTACATAAAATGGAATTCATTTTTGAATTCAGGTCACCGATATTAGGTTCGGGTGAATTGTTTATATTTTTCTAAATTAGTAGAATTTTCAGTGAATAGTAAAAATGAAGTTTTGAGTTTCGGGTGTTTAATGACATCATTAATGATGTTATAATGATGTTATAATGATGTAAGATTTATATTAGACTTATGAATAGTGAGTCATGATATGACGTGCCCGAAGTGGCCAATACCATGGGCAAATACCATGGGAAAGACCATGGTTTTGCAAATTCCACGGATGAGTTATCCCTTTGAAATTAGTAATTTGTTCACTCACTTTTCCTATAAAAACCTAGACATTTCCACCATCATTTCATTCCTAAATCATCCTTAATAATGTTATGGTATCATTTCTCCCAAGGAGTCCTCCCAAGGTTTCTTCAAGACTCCCAAGGTCCCGAACATCAATCTATCAAAGTCACTCTTCAAGGTAAGTGATTCTTTCACCCTCCTCTTTTAAGTCATAAATTCTATTATGTTGTGTCTTCTAGTTTCAATATTTTTATGTTGGGGTGATGTTCTTATATGTTCTTATCACTTTCCTTTTCTTGTAAAAATGATTATAGACCCTTTGTTATCTCATCAATTTGTTTTCTGAATTTTTAAGTGATGTCGTTCGGCTACTGAATTTCTCGTAAAAGAAATCGCATCTTCTCTATCCTTTCTAATTTCCTTTTCATGTTTTGTGTCATTCAAATTTCCACACCATGATATTATTTCTTTTTATTCTGTCCCTATAATGTAAAGTTATCCATTTATGAATTGGATACCCTTTCCCTCGCTCTATCTATTATTTTCTAAAACCTTGTTATATAGCCGTTAAGTTGTAGAAATTTCATCTCAAAATTTCTATCTGTTTCTCTCCAGAAATAATCTTGTTTATTTATGTGAATACCCAAAACTATTTTTTTCTATGGGTGTTCATAAATAAAAAAATGATATATATTTTTTTAATGGACATACATATAACCCTCACTCCCATTCCATGGGTTATAAATGATATAATGATCTTATTTTTAAGAACATTTAAAATGTCACGATTTTGAAATGAATCCCATTTAATTTATTCTCTATGGGTTGTTTATGTAATTTTTGATTATGATTATTGTGGATCAATGAATGTAAAGACATATTAAGGATGCTCCCTGAGAGCGCTCTAATGCATTGGGTCAATAATTAATCTCTAGAGATGACACGATTCACGATAACATGGTAAATAAACTTGGTAATGTTAATGAAAACTCGGGGATAAACCTTGGTAATATGTTAATGAATGTATAAATGAAATGTTTTAGCCACATATTCATGTTATTCTTCAATATATTTTAATTATGTTATGCCTTTAATTCTATTTCTCATGTCTTTATGTTTTTATTCAAGTTCTAATTGATTTCACATTTAAACTGATTCCCTTGGTGGGCCTTCATCTCACCATTTCCTTAGAATGTATGTCTACAGGTTATAAGATACATTAATTGTACTTGGGATGAACATATGATGAATCCTTAAAATTATATTAGGAGAATGTTTTATGTTGTTATTCATGTATTATGTTCTTGATTTCCAATACACTAGACATTAATGATCCTCCTTTTCTAAAATGCAATGAAATGTTTTGAAATAAAAAAGTCGGATTCCATACATGGCATCACAATAGATTTTTTAAGAAGTTTGATGTTAAAAAATTGAATAATTATAATTTCATAATGTATAATATTATTACAATTCATGACTACTTCAAGAGATTCAATTCCACATAGGTCATATTATGAAGTGGTTAGAAGCTATTAAAATTAGTTACAAACCATGAGTCTCAATTCTAAATCGTGAAAGGTGTCAATGTTTGAAATCTATGAATGATATTCAAATTATATTTAAAAATATTTAAAATATGTGTACATAAAATTACATTACATGAAACATTGTTACATGTAATTTACATTTAGAGAAACTATAAAAAACCGAGATACTCATGATTTGTGATTTTACCAGGGGTTTTCAACAAAAAACCATGTAAATATCAATCTTGTCGGCACCATGTAGAGGAATTCAGGATGGATCATGACGAGGATCCACTTGCAAGGATGTGCACCACTATAGAGTTGAGCTTCAACACATTATTTATGAATATTTTTTATTATTTTTCAACACCTTCTCATTGTTATCATGAGTAGGTAATTTCTTCCTCTCATGGTGTCTCTGATGAATGAATACTGAGTATATGAGTTATATTATATTGTATTTCAATAGATGTAGGGATTTTATTTTGATTCTTCATTTCAATATATATTTTGATTCTTCTATCAGGTCCACTATGAGCGGGGTTAGGTAATTGTTTTAATTTCTTTCGTTCATTGGGAATGATCATCGCCTAAGAGGATTAAATACATTTTCTTAATGGGATATCATGGGATTGTAATTCCACAATGAACATTGGGGTTTCCCTTTCATATGTTTAAATAATGTTTTTGGTTACCCATCATTTTTAATTAGACTTACCTGACTATGAGAGAAAGACAGTTTGTGATAGAGTGTTTTTTAAGACTATTGGAATCACATAGACACAACTTAGACAACTACATGACTTTTAATTGATCAATTCATGCCTTTTAATCTCATGAAAATGGATCCAATGATATCCATCACCTTTGTTTATTTTCTTCTGCCGCATTATCCAACAATAAAATGATCGTAGGTTTAGAGTTATTTCTTCAAATTATAAATTTGTTAATGATTATTTTATTTTATTAATATTTTCGCCAACCATATCAAGGAGGGTTTGATATCGGACTTACAAACCCTATACTACCCGGTAGTTTAGTTATTTATTTTATTCATGGTTTAAATTTCTAAATTTGGTATCCTGACAAGAATTAAATATGCGCATAAGGCTATAAACTATAGATTGGATAGTGTAACTAAAAAAGTTCAGATTGTATTAGGTAGTTGTGACATAATCACCGAAGAATTAAAAATCCCATGTTAATGAGAAGATAACTATGATATACCAAATTATAATGCTTTTATGTTTCTTTTATCCATACTAATTAAATTTAATTTAATATTCACTATCATTCAATGTCAATGAAATATAGATTACATGTTCCTCTGGTTTGAAAATAACAACCTTTCCGTCATAAAAAATATTATAGAGATTATCTTTATAGAAGAAACAACCCCGGTTAATATATCAAAGGATATTATATATAGAGAAATAGTTTTTGATGGATTTTCATTATGTATCCTTGTGGATTTCTAATATCTATACTCCTGATCAGATTATTCTTCATAACAAAATTACTGTAATTAGGAACATTCTCATTTAGGAGGGACATAAATATTCTATTTATACATTTTAAAGATCATCTATCATGTCCATGACATGATCCCTGAGAATCAGTTTTGAAATAGGTTTATACCAGATGGTGTTTTATCAATGGAGGTGAAAAGAAAAAAATTGGTTTTAGGGAAAAATAATGTACCTCTTTGGCCATATATACATCACTCTAAATACATGAAAGAGAAGTAGGTGGTGGATTTTATCTTCCTGAACTCAATTGACACAGATCTACTAGTTACATTATCAAATTTTTACATGATAAAATTTATCACATGAAATCAAAAAAAATAATTTATATGTCATGGAAGATTTGATACATATATGAATCTTACATTACATTTGAGTTGATTAAATATATCAATACATTATTGAGTATATTTTAATATTTCTTAATTATTATGCTTGTAATAAATTATGGTTAAATTTTGTGTACCATGGGGATAATAAAAAAGAAGAGGGTTACCATATATTCTTAGTGATGGAATGAATACCAATAATGAAATCATAGTATTAATATTTAATGAATAATATGGAATAGAAAAAACTAATTTCAAGACAGGTAAATATATCATTTGATAACATTAAAATATAAAAAATCATGTGGAAAGAATAACTACTTTCCTAATGATATAATTTATAATTTTAGAAATCATAATAATTCAGTTAGTCCCCCCTTATAAGACATATGAAATTAACATCGGAGAAATATTCCAAATAACGTGTTTTTTTGTATCATTAGATTTGCTAAATCCTTTAGGGGATATCTATTATAAATCCCCAAAAATTAACAAACTATTCAAATTTGAATCTTCAAATGAATGTAATTAATAATAATAAAATACATAATAAATGTTTCATTGTTACAAAATTTGAATATTGAAATTTTGAATAAGGGTGGTTGTCCTAATACCTAGTCAATATATAAAAAATAGTTACATAATTCAATGAATGGAAGAATGATATAATTATTTTACATCCATTTAATTGTATGAATATATGATAAAAATCCATATGAGATTTTATACACTATAATAATGAAAAAATGTCTTGAAATTTGAAAAAGCCAAAAATTATAGAAATTGATAGGATAAATCCACTCTATTAATAGAATTATTTTATTTCATTTATTACAATGACTTATTTATTTTCTAGAATCATTATGTTCACGTTTCACATGTTGTGATCATATGACTTATGACCTCAAAATAAAATATTACAATTTGATGTGGCCAAGTGGGTATTGATTTAATAAACCAAATTGTATTAAAAACATTTAAATTAACATTTTTGTAAATTAAATATTATTTTATAACCATAAATATATGGATTTGACTACAAATAGAGACCATAATTTCAGGGAGTAGGTATTTCATACATATTCATGACTGATGAGTTTCATTTTATATAGATGTAAAGGAAAAAATGTAAATATTGTTTCACATTACCCTAATAAAAATAATATTACCATTAATTTAATTAATATTTCAATTAATAATTATGGTCATCCTTGTAATGCATAAATGAAAAAAGAAATCGCTTTGCATCATAGAGGTGTTATTACACACATATGCAAGAGTGACATTATCATTTTCCGATTTATGGAAGGTTAAAATGGTGGTGTGATAGACTGGGAAATTCAATATATTTTAGGACAAATTTGCCACCAATTTTAAATGATTCTGATTTATGATTTTTCCAAGTGATATTAATTGTATATTATGTGGTATTAAAGTTTTTAGGAGGCCCATAAAAGGGTGCAATGTGTGAGCACAATTTAGGAATACTATGGGGTTCTCAATAAGAGAATATGCATTTTATTAGAAATGATATGTACAAGGAACGTAGATAGATCATTGTAAGAGATAAGTAGTACAGATTCCCAACTAAACATATAACTCAGAATAAAGGTAAAACCATGGTTAGTGCATGGATCACCAAACCATGAAACCTAACCATGATGGTTTTTTAATATGAAAGAGGACCTCGAACAATTGTTTCATCATTTAGAAAGACATCATAATAATTGCATATGGATTTAATTAATATGGAAAATTTATTTTTAACCCCAATTATTTGAGAACCCCCCATTCATACTCCAATATACATTGATATTTAATCTAATGAACTTGGTGGTTGTTATTAAACCTTAATCTCCCTCTAAGATCTAATTTTTGTAGATATAGAGGGCTCAAAACATGAGAATTCAATATAGAGGGTCATTAATCCTATGTTATTCACCATGATTCCTGATATACCTCTCCAATCATTGGAAGGAATCAATGATTCATACGGTACTAGTTAAATCAATTGTTACATATGTGATCTATTGATTAATTATATGTTTATCAATGGTTAAGTGGTAAGATCCATAGAATTATTTTCATATACTTTAATGGATATAGATCATTCTGTCGTGGTTGATTAAATTTTGGTAGTTCAAACTATATATAAGACTATATTATGTTATCCTTTGTTAATATTTATTCTAAAAGAAACATTTTAAAAAATTGGAATATGTGGAAGGGATCATTGGTTAACAAAAGTTTTCTGATGAGACCTATGGGAATTTGACATCAGTTCACTTGGGGTATGAGGTCCTAACCACATAGGGAATATGTATATGGTTTATTTTATGGATTAACACAAGGTTTTTTGTGATATTGTTTGAATTCTTATATATTACAAACATTGTGTAATGTGGAGTCTTTTTAATTTCCACACGGGGGTCAAGTATAACCCTTGATATTGTTGTCATGTGTTTTATGAAAGTGATTTTGGTATTAAACCCTACTGTGTGGTAATGCACAACCTATAGATATTTCTATCTAATGTATAGGTGACAAGTCAATATTAATTTATTATTAATAGTATATAAGGGGGAAATGTTATGGATTAAGTTTTTTTATGATTATAAAAGAGAGTCTGAGAGATATTAATTGGGTATAATGACCCTATGGATTGACCTGAGATAGTGGAAGGGGTACGATGGTTATATCTCCTAAAACAATGGTGATGTGGGAGTGTGGAAATATTATGTCCCTACCTACATATAAAGGTTAATGATGGAGTTTCTTCTGGAAATGAGGACGACAATGCAGGGTGATATCGTTGTATCGTGTCAATGGGATTGGTTAGTTACAGGCATTTATTTGAGTCATGTGATGGACCTATGTGATGATGTTTTGTTGTGACAGCCTTGTGGACAACCCTGAGACATTATGTTTAGTGGGACATGGTCGAAGACATTTTTTGGAATTACTACTCCAATATGTGATGAAATATGGGAAATTCAATCCATAATGGTGAAAAATTTTGTCCATCTAGGGATCGTGGTAGCCTAGTTGGCACATAGTCCCCAAAATTATGATTTGGTGGTTTTTGAGCGTTTAACTAAAATTAGGACAAATAAAATTTATATGTTTGATCTTTTTTTGTGTAAAAATTGGTTTTGTCATACAATGCTTGTAATAATCCCTACATTTGAATTTTGATGTTCAAGTAGATTTCAGGATCAGTGGTCTAGAAAAGGGAAAGGGACCGAGATCATGAAGTGGAGATTTTAGTGCATTGAGAATAGAGGTGAAGATTGAATGTACCCCATACTATTGTTATGATTATTTTCCCTTGTTTTCATTGATTATCATATATTTAATGAATAAATAAATTTGGTGTATTATTTATTAAATTTTATTACATGTATACTTTGTTTTGTGACATGATGATATTATAATGATTTTTATTGTGAAGTTATTGTATAGTTATGTATTTTTGTTTCGAATAAGTTGTATAGATATTGTTTCTATGGGTACTATATCCCCATGGAACAATTCATACACATTAAACTAATATATTTACTCCTTCATATGTGGAGATGTTCCTAAGGTAATGTGGAACACTAGACCACACCGTGTTATTTAGGTAATGGAATTAAAATTTCATATTATATATATTTTCATTTTCTTTTAATCCTTATTATTTAAAATGGAATGTTGAAATGATGTTGGGTATTCAGTACTCGGGAAGGGGACACACATATTTTTTTATTCTGATACTATATAATGTACCTATGGTTTTTTCGTCATGGGGGTTCATTTACCAAATGATCTAGTATAGTTTCATGCAAATCTAGAGTATTTTTATGTTGGTATTGTTTATGGGAGTTGAGTGAATTAAGGAATTATTACTAAGAATATTGTTTAACATGTCACATAAAATAATTATTTTCATACACAAAAACAAAATTAATTAATTTTCAATGGTACACTATGATCTTTATTTCTATGAAATGTTTAAAATAACATTTTAATTAATTGCATTGATCATGTTATGTTTCTTAATATGTATGTTTTTATGAGTAATGTGTAATTATTTAAGATTTGTGTTTGTCCATGGGAATTAGAAAATAGGTCTCACCTTATTAAAATGGGAAATTCATTAAGACAATCCCACATATAGTAATATATAGATTGTTCCTCACAATTTCATGAATGATGTACTGTTTTATATTCCTGAATGAATATATATGTGTTTTCACGGAATTTCACATAATTTTACGAAATATATTCCTCATGTTATTGACTAATATAGTATTTCAGGAGACCCCATCAAGGTAGGATCTTCCTTCCCTACCACTAAATGTGTAGTAAATTCCACCTAAGCATACTCTGTAATGTTATCTAGTAGTTTAAGAAGTTGAAATAAATAATCAAAGGTTTTTTATATATTTAAAATTAATGGGGGATGAGATCAAAATATTAATTTCAAATATGCCTATGATTTCCATCTTCAACATCCCATATCATTTCTGGTTACTAGAGGAACCTAGTATTCTATAGATGGAACTAATATCATTGAGGTAATCATTGATTACATATAGAATCAAGAGATTTGATTGGTCAAGCTGGTTGGCTTCATGATTCAGGGATCTATTTTGAGACTATGGTGTCTTATATATATGGAAGATAGGCTTCAAGGTTGTAAATGGTAGAAATCCAAGAATCAACTCACTATAAAGATTATTCCAAATAAAATAATACCGTATTGTGATTAGAGTTTTATATATCATAAATAAGGGGTGATATTATTGTCTACATATTCTTATCATTTTAACATGTTCCATCAATAAGGTCCTCTTTAGGAAGAGATGGAGGAACATATGGATTAAATGATAGAGATCATCCCATGACTATAGATGAGAATACATGTAAGGAGATTTATCCTGAAAGCATATTATAAGGTTCTACATAATGTATTAATGATCAAGAAGTGTTTGTATAGGGAAATATCATTGGTAGTTCATTAAGAACACGGTATAATTGTGTTGGTCCCATAGTGTTGGATAAAGTGAGTTTTAAGATAGTAGGATTATAAAGGTTTAATCGGTGTGACTAGGTATTAAAAAGTATTCATAACATGAATGATTTTCATAAATACCCTTAGGGAAGGAGGTGTTAAATTATTTAATAATTATGGATAGATCAAACACTATCTTTTTTTACAAGAATCACAAAAAAAGTTTAATTGATGTAGAAGGATGAGAAATATTTATTATTTTTGGTCTAGGGTAAAATGGTTAAGGTCCAAAGATATGATAATTAGAAACTAGATAGAATACATAGGATATATTTTGGATCTCATAAATAAGAATAGGTTCCATATAAGTAATCTAATCATATAAATTAGAGTCTTCAGATACTATGATATATAATTAACACATGGAATGTGAATGTTATCAACAATGAGTAGAAAATGATGTAGAGGGACCTTGATCATCTATTATTTTATACCCTCTCAAGTCATTATGGGGTGAGACATAATATATATGTTATCTTTACAATTTCTTTCACTTGATACACACTTCAGGAAGATGGTAAATAGTGACATCATACTCACATAATTTCTTTTATTGTATAATAATTATAGACATATATAGGATTCCCTAGTAATAGAGATGACTAAATTGAATTTAATTTTTCTCATGGACATGTTCACCAATTATCAGGATCACATAAAACGACTATATCAGTCATGTATCCATTATTATGCCTAATAGAGAAAAGATTATTATTATCGGTGAACAGGTTGTTGGAGTTGGCTGAATGAGACCATACTTATGTAGTTTCAGGGATATTACAACATTGATAGTGGGAACACTTCTTGAATAAGATTTTAAAGTAGTAGCCTTTTATTTTACTATAGTGTTATATAATTACAAGGATGTCTACCCAAATGATTTATCCAGAAATAATTCTGACAGAGGAATTTACATTATGATCAAACTTATGCATCAAGGGAAAAATTTATTGTTCCAATATGATCATATGTATTTTTCTGAGTTGATGAAAATCACATCATTTTATGAGGATTTAGAGGGAAATAACATTATATTATCCATCAATTATAAATGGGAAGATCTGTTGTTATTTTTCATAATAGAAAAATGAATCCATCAAATTTTCATGGACTATATAAAGATGAATTAGGTCTTGGTAAATTATATTTAACTAATAATAAAGGAGAAATTATTATACTAATTAGATTAAAAGATTTAGTGGTTCTCTATGATTTAATTTGTGGCTAGGATACCATCAATATCATGTTAGAGTATGTGATATAGCTAAGAAATAGTTTTGGAGAAGGTAAGGATTTTATGAATACCTAGGCCTACCATTTTTGTTTTTGAATGATCTAATGGTGTTCATGGTACTTATCAAAATTATATTCTATCAATATCTTAACAACTTATAAAATTTATTAATTGATGAAATCCTAATATACTCATGGACCATGAATTTTAATAAAAGACACCCTGAAATCACATTGTCTACAAATTAAGTTAATATTCATTAATCCCAACATTGAAAGGTTCACTTTTTGAAAGAAGATGTGTTCTTACATTGGTATGTGATTTATGAGCTGGTCGTATCTTTCAACCCAAAAATATAGGAGGTGGTGATGACATGGTCACATCATATTAAGATGATCAAGATTGGGAGTGTCTTAGGATTATGTGGGTAGTTTATATTATATATATAAGATTTAATTGATTTAAAAGAACAATTTTATATGTTTACTAGGAAGTGGGTCATGTTTTAATGAAAACAACATTGTGAAAGAACCTTTATAGTGTAGAAGAGAGGATTACCATTAGTTTATATTTTTATCT
The DNA here is from genome assembly GCA_963277665.1 of Viscum album. Classification (NCBI taxonomy): domain Eukaryota; kingdom Viridiplantae; phylum Streptophyta; class Magnoliopsida; order Santalales; family Viscaceae; genus Viscum; species Viscum album. The sequence goes on along the minus strand of OY728153.1, from coordinate 302,244,084 downwards.
TATGTGAAATATGTAATGGATGCATAATTTATTAATAATCCTTGGGTGTCAGATTTAGTGTTGTATTTACATAGAGAGATCATGTAGTTTCTTATGGGTCCAATAATTTATTAACCCTTAAAAGAACTACCCTATAATTTCCCTAGAGTTAGTATCTATGGTTGATGTTCTAATGTATTAAGGATATTATATCATTAGTGAGACAAATAATTTCTTCAAAAACCAAAATAGCATGCAGTATATATTATATTAATAAGAACTAAATATCATATTGAATTTGTGAATTGGGAATCTACAGATGTTTTACATTTACATTGATGATTCTCCATTAATGGGTGTTTTTTGTAAATTCTATTAGAATATGGGATCCAGATACTAAAAATTTTCATTTTTAGGAAGTGTGGTGACATATGAGATTCTTAGTAGAAAGTTTTAGTAGTGTAATTGAGGATCCATGGGTGATGATATGTTCCTACATTGTTTTTATGTATTCATAAATCAAATTTAAGAATGTAATTTAAGAGTTTGATTCAAAATTCATTGTGAAGAATGAATTATTAGTAGGGGTTGACTATTTTTAAGATTTTAATTAGACACAAATTATGTAATCGATAGTAATGGGAGTGTTGTAGTCCCTACATACATAATGGTATATATTACAATGTAATCTCATGCTTTGTAGTGGGCAGTGAGCCCTGGATAGATGAAGATGTATCATGATATATAATGATTTTTCTAGTGGACATGTATAATGAACTCCATTTTTTGTTTTGTTTCATATTATCATACCTATTTTAAAATTACTAATACACATAAGGGACTAGGTATGTTGGTTCATCCAAACCTCATGTCTATTAAAAAGTGTGATGAGTTCATTCTAGGAATTTTCTAAAAGATTACAAGGACCCTGATTTGGTAAGATATTGTACATGTTTTTGTGGATCGACTGACCATGGGGATTCATTTCATGACATTCTATGAGATTATTTCCATAGGTTACTCATCGAAAAATCATTTTCAAATAGTAATTGTGGTTTCCATTAGTACCGATTTTAATTATAGTAGACCATAATAAATTCAATAGATCATAGTTTTAGAAAATTATTCCAAAAGTTATGAGGACTCAATGAAATCTATAGTTAGTGTATCATCCAAAAACTGATGGGTAGTCATATAAATATATCACGATATTAAAGGATATAATTCCGAAATTTTTCCTAGATTGATGCTATCGTGGGATCATTATCTATTTATAATTGAATCTTCATTTAATATCATTTATTAGTATTTAATATAGATGGAGCTGTTATTTCTACATTATTCTATGTCATATCATTCAATATAAAGTGGATGTTAGGTATGTGTAGTAATTGTTATCAACCCAAGTGTGATATATGAGACCTATAAATTAGTCAAATTGATTCAAAACTAAATGTTTAATACTCATATAAGGAATTAATCATTTTAAGACCAAATGAGAGAAACAATTATGTATTTATTGGGTAGTCTGGTTTTATAAGGGGTTTGTTATAGAGTGTTTCAATAATGACTGAACAAGTAGATGAAGTTATCAGTACAGTTTTTTGGACCACATGAATTAATCAACTGTGATGGAATTATGGACAAGTTATTTGATATTTATCCTTTATATTTAACTTTTAATAATGAATTCCATGATCTTCATCGTCAACGGTTTTACCTTGTTAATGTGCTTGTGATCAATAGTAATGGTGTTGTGTTGTAAATAGATAGATCATTTGAGGATAAATTATATGGATTGTAGACTAGATTGAGATAGTGGAATGGGGGAAGACAATACCACTTCTTGATGTTTTATGGGAAAATGTGCACATCCAAAAGGATTCATGGGAGAGGGAATAAGAGGGGAAATCTTAATATCTTGACATGTTTCCGCAAGACCCCTAGAGGCAATTCTCGATGATTTGATTCCCTTATATGTGTATAATGTAATAACATTAGACCTTAAATGTGATCTATAGTTTTTTACAACCCTTTATTTAATGTTTTTTAGAGTCTATGATCCTTTAGGTATAGTAGCAAATATCAACATGGTGGACATAAGTGGTTTTTAAATTCATTTAATGTGGTGTAAATTTTTAGCACGGTCTGGAAAAAACCTACGTTCATTTGGAGGAAATTATGTAGGTGGATGTAGAGGGTAAATAGATGGAGAATTATTAGATCATGTTTATAGACTACATTATGATATCCCCTAGGAATAAATGTAACTCAGATCCTAAAAAAGGCATGGTTAAAGAACAATTTAATAAACTGGATGGTTTTCATGAAGTGGAATTTTGTAACATGAATGTTTTATGTATTTTGGTAAAAATCGTGATAAAACCATCCATGTAGTTTTCATTAATCAGAAAAATATATTATAAACCTACAAACCTTAAAAACCATCCATTATTCATCTTATTTCTATATAAATTAATCCCATCGGTACCAATTGTAAATTATTGTGTTTCCACTCTATTAGTACTCAAATTACATGGTACCTGGAGTCCTTTTCCATTATAATTATAGATAAAATGTTCTAATTCATCATTTATTCTTGTTTTCTCATCAGATAATGTCCTCTTATTGGATGAAATAATAGATCCTTAGTTTTATATCTACATCAATTGGTCATAATGGGATCTTCGGAGGAATTAATTGTGTATTGATGGTTACATGGATGAATCAATGAAATTTTGATTTTATACCTAATTGTATCTTGAACTAAAATTGGAGGTGGGCCTCATTGGGTATGAAAATATTCTACTAATACCATCATTAATATATATTCTTTAATTTTTATTCTAGAATGTATATTGTGAGTAAGTTTGACTAGTTCAAGGGTTTTTTGTTTAAAAGTGTGGTTTGATGATGAATCATGGAATATAACATAGGCTCAATAGATGTAGTAAGTAAATATTGAATATATGATATATGTAATGTTGGTTAATATTATTATTAAGTGTATGTATGTAAAATATACATTTTAAAATTTATTCAATATATTTTTCTGGTTATTTATAGTATGTTGTCCGTGCGTGGACCGCTAGACCTATGAATTTTGTTTTTTGATTATTTATTATATGAAATAAATTATTGTGTGATATTGAATATCATGTGGAAGTTTTTACCTAATATCAAGGTGATATGTGGATTATATAAACATGGTTATCCCTAGAAATAGTGAATTTACGGACATAATGTGTTACTGATGTAGATGGAGTTAAATGGTGATCGTGATGGGAAATAAAGACCATGTGGCCTTAAAAAAGACATATATTGTTGTATAAAATTGTATTCTTATGACCAAAGGATGATCCATGGAGGATATGTCCTTACAGTTTTACCAAGTATGCTAAGGTTTACAGTGTCTTTGTGCCCCGACCTAAGCCAGACACAAGGTTTTGATAATGACGTGGCCTGACCTGAGGCTTGATTGGCTTTAGGAATTAATCCAAGACATGCGATGACCCAAGGAAATATCTTGGGGTGTGTTGTCTATGTGTATTTAAATAAGGCTATATTGGATATGGGACATGATTTTATATATTTATTACCTATTTAATTGATTTGATATTTGATTATTTAGGAAAAATTTCTTATATTATAGTATTAAAGTTGGTAAAACCAGATCATATATAAGCATGGCTGGGGAATAGTCACTGGAAATATGATCAATTAAATATTAGAAAATATTAATCAACGATTACATAAAACATATATACAACATTCCTATTTTTTCTATAGAATTATTGATTGTCTCGTAACTGGTATATAGAAACACTGAACATGGGTATCTTTATGCACACATAAATTTAATAACTAAGGATATAATGAAGGGTATGATCCTTATTTTTGGGTGTAGATGAAATGGATCAAGGATGAAAGAGGTGAATATGGTATTAACCCCTTAATATTAATATGTCATTTTTTTCATTAAATGTATTCCATTTTTATAATTTCAAAATTTTATGCTTTTTGATATATATTGTACAACCGTAATGTCACATATCATGAAATAATGTTTTTTTTTACTATTTTTCAATTATTTGATTTATAATTATAATATTTGTGATTTTACTATATTTTTATTATTACTGATGGAATATTATCCCAAAGTAACAATTTAGACTTGTTTTTCATTTTAGTAGTCTATTACATAAATGGAGACATGCATGAGGTCATGTGGCAGTGTGTCCTTGATCATGTGATTAGGGTTTGAGTGATAAAGGAAGATAATATATTTCTATTTAATGAATAATAATAAATTCATAAACATTATATATATTTATTAATTCTATATTTGTTACAAATTTTTGTATGAGGTGATTAAAAAATCATATCACTTCACAAATGTGGTTTACAACACCTACACTGGAACCAAGATTTCATTTCTCATATGAAAAAAATGAATTGAAAATGGTTCTTCTATAATAATAATGTAATTTAAGGGTAGTAATGGTATTAATTTTATCATGTAAGGACAGTTATGATATATTTTAATGATTTAAATGTACAAATAAACATGATAGAATTTTTTTAATACTTATTACACCCCTATGGATATCATTCGTTGAATTAGATTATAATTATTAATGTTTTGTTATTTTTTATGACAACAAGACCTCTAAATGATTGGTATGTGAGTTGATGTTCGATTTAGAAAGATAAAATTTTCATAGACAATTTTAATGTACTATGAAGAAGTGAGGGGTTGATGAGATCAATTTATATGTTAGTGGAGTGACAGTCTGGTATATTTGATTTCAACTTATAAAAAGGGATGTCCTTATTAATGAAATTGGATCATAAAATGATAATTAGTGTGGGGAATATATGGAGAGGCCAAGTAATATTTAATAAATAAATTTTGTGACGATGTTTTATAAATATTAGCAGCTTAACTCTTGAATAGAAATTTTCACCATAATGTAACCTTTATCATGGTGAATTTTTTTAACTTGGAAATTTATTGTCATAAAAATAAATAAAACTGAATTTATAAATAAGTTTGACAATTTGACTAAAAATATAAAATTAATTTTAAATTTATTAATTTCACCAAATTATTGAAAATAATTATAATGAAATCTTATAAAATCCACAAAAACAAATGTTTTTTAAAAAATATTTTTCTATAAAATTGAAATTTTATTTATTTATACCATATAAATCAATTTAGTGACTATCATGATTTTATTTTATTGTTTTTAAATGGGGGAAATATTATTTCCGATTTTGATCAATATAAAAGTGGATGCTTCCATCAAACCACCAAATTCAATGCAAATAACCGTAAATATTTTTTATACTATCATAAAATGTATATTTTCATTAAAACACATGAAAAATACTAAAAAATCAAAATAATAGTATTAATAGTTTTTAATATATAAAAACATATTTTGTGGATAAATCTATGTAATTTGTTTCTATATAACGCTACTATAATATTTATTTCATGAAAATTAAGTATTTATAAAATAAGTAATTTTTAAAATTTACTAAGATGTAATTTTGCATTGAAAAATCCTAAAAATTCAGAAAAATGCTATGAAAACATAAATCTATTTAATGTTATTAAATAAAAATTATATTTGTGAAAAAAAATAATACTAATATATGTGCCCAATGAAAATTGGCATCCGTTTTAAACTATTAGTTTTTAAGAATAAAATGAATTTATTCTTGTTCATTTCATATTAATAATGGTTATATGATTTTTAATATATACAATAGAATATATTTATAATTAATTTCATAAAAATAATTTAGAACTAGTGATTCATTTAATTTATTAATATAGAAATACATTTCAAAGTTGAAAAACTCATTTAAAATATATATCATTACGATAAGATGTTTTTATATTAATTTATATTTAATTTATATTCAATTTATGATTCACTTTAAATTTCTAATATGTAAAAAAAATTAATTTCATAAAAATTATTACACTAAATATGGTGAATTTATATTTTAAATAATAAAAAAGGTTTTGATAATGTAATTATTGTTTAATTATGAAGTACTATATTTATTCTAGTCAGTATTTAATTCTTCTTCTTATATTATTATTAGATTTTACTAATAATCTTACATGATTAATTAATTAATTTTATTGATAATTTTTAAGTTAATAATTTTTATAAAAATACATATTTAATAAAAATAACAAATTTTCAATTCTATACAGTATTATAAAATTATAAAATTTGTTATTGTTAAGTATATGTTTTCATAATTTATATTATGAAAATACATCATGACCCCTACATAATATCATAGGGTAAGATAAGATCTAGTGGCATTCATACGTGGTGGTTATCTAGAATGAATCTCTTAGTCATTTCCAAAATTTTGAATATCCCATGTAGATGATTCCCCTTAAAACACACATGTTGATGATCATCACAGAAATTTTCAAGGGAAATAACTAGTGATATATTATTCTCTCTATGATATGATAAGTGTGCTACATAATGAATACACATACTACTATTCATCATATATTCTTATTTTATTTAAATTTAATTATTTAGTTAATTCAATTTACACCCATCCATTCACTGGATATTTTATAACATTTATTTTTGAATAATTAAATTATATGAATAAATATTTTATCATTTTACTTTTTTGTTTTTTTTTGAAAATTTTATACATTATATTATTTTGATAAAATAATGTTAATGGTAAAATATTTGGGGCTTATTATTTTCCAATTACATAAAATACATTGTAATAATTTTCACTGTTATATACTAATGAAATTATTTATAGTTATCAATAAGAATGATAAGGCTCAACATATAAATTCTATTATAATAATAACATATATATAATTTTTATGTCCATGAAAATTAACATAAATATTTATTAAACCATATATATCATTTAATACATATAAATTTAAATTATTTTTAAAATGATCATTGTTGAGTAATGTTTTCTACAAAATAAATTTATATTCATCATGATTTTAATGAATTTGGGAAATATAAGTACATTATTCCATTATATATTATATGTGAAATTTTAAACATTTTCAAGATTATATTACTCAATTTGTTAAAATTATTATAATTATTAATTAAAAAAATAATTTTTCTTTCATAAATAACTAAAATGAACCATTAATGGGTCATAATATCCCTAAAATAATGATAAGTTACTCCACCTATCATTATCGACATAACAAATTGACTGTGGATAAAAAAAATCTAATGAAATTGTAACATTAAAATTCATTATTACAAAATGATTCCAATAATTCAACATAAATAATTTTATAATTTATCAGCAAAATACATAATCCTAAAAATTATGTACAACCTAAATGACACTAATATGTCTAATTCAAATATATCTATAAAACCCATTATTAAAACTATGGAATATCTATTTACTTAAATAGATACCACTCAACTAATATACAATATTACCACATTCACACAAGGTGTATTATATAAAACACCATTATCATAGTGTTGTGGGTGATTCAATATTCATAAAAGATATAAAAGACTATATAGATTCAGAAATAAATGAAGCATGACTGTATGAAAAAAGTACCTACTATCAGAAAATAAGTGGCCTCAAAATCATATTTAGTGATTGTATAATCCTGACCATTATCTTTTACCCTATTCTAGGTGTAATTATATTTATGATTGGTGATTTTGTTTGAATAACATCCCATCACAGTATATTTTAAACTCCAGATGTTGATGTCTTCTTTATAGATCAAATATTTATGATATAAATGGACCATTTCCCTATAACTATTAAAAGATATAATAAAATTAAAACATTTACCATAATATTTCGTCCCTAAATTATCATTTGTATCAATTTATAACCCTATTTTCATCCCATTATCCTCATTTATTTTTTCCTTGGTGTTCTTACATCCGATTAATCTTATAATTTCCATTGAAAATTTAAATCATGTAGAATTATTAAATTTCATATTGGAACATGATACCATATAATTAATAGATGAAAATGTTTATTAGATGGGTTTAACCTAGATATAGAGATAAAAATACTTAAAAGAAAATGTAAATATTAATATCTAGATTATGAACATTTTCTATAGAATTAATTTTTAATTCCTTAAATTTATCCTCCTACTCTACAACACATTCCTCTTCCTATAGTTTTTCAATAAGTAAATTGCATTCTATGTTGTTTATTTTCTCTCATGAAAAAATATATCATAACCAATTCCACATTAAATTTATTACATTCTATTCTCTATATATCATCCCCATCCATTGTTTTTTTAAAAAATCACCACCAATGATCAAAAAAAAAAATTAAATAATAAACCACAAAAATAGAATTCCCCTGTTAAATAATTCTCAAAGAGAGAAATATATATTAATGGGAGTTGATATATTTTGATCTATAAATAGATTAACAGTTTCATTAATGTGATGATGTTTCTAAAATAAAAGTTGTCCAACATCCATCTAACATTGAGAATTTTTTTACCGTGTTGAGATTTTGTCCAACATAATTTCATATTGTTTTAATGAAATAATTTTTTCCAAATGTGTGTGGTTATAATACATAACAAGATTAAAATTCCCTAATATAATTATAATATGATTATCTCTAACACCATACTTTTTATTCTCTTGATACAAGTCCCATCATTTATTAAGAGTTTTTATTTCTCATTCAATCTGTTCGCTAGGTTCCATATCAATGTTATAGAATATACATAATAATCTCAAATCACTATGGATATTTTTTTATTGAAATTCACAAAATATAAAAGTAATCGAATATTCTATGGGATTTTATTAATAATAATTTATTATATATCCATATAAAATATATTATTTATGGGTATTATTAACATTTAATTATTCCAACTATAATTGAGATGACATTAGTTCCACAATGTTTGTGGGGACATTACCAGGTTTATAAAATATTTTAAAGAAAACATCTATAAAGTACTAGAAAATTTTAAAATAATCCATTTTTGTTTCTTATTAATTTTAAATATGAAAGAATAGAACATCATTTTTTAAATTATCAAATCAAAATTTAAATGGGATTTAAATTTATGAAGTCTTTGAAAATTTTAATTTATTATTGATTTCAGAAATATATAGAATGGTATTGAAAGAAGCATATATTTTTAATTTATAAATATATATATTTTGAAATTTATAACTTCAAAATTATCATGGGATTAATATTTTTGAATTCTATAAAAATTTCAATTTTTCTTTTAATTAAAAAAAATATTTTTATTAAATATTATTAGTTCTTTTGAAGTGTTTACAATGTCACGTTCTTATTTGGATTAGTTTTAAAAATAAATTAGTAAATTGTTTTAAAAAATAACAAAAAAAATATAATGTAATTAAAATTTTACTTGAATTTTTATAGAATATTATTTATGTGTAAGGATGCATTTTTTGGATAACACGATTATCATCAAATTTTGTGGAATTGATTTAAAATTAAATTATTTGGTTTTTATGAATTAAATTTTAAATAATTTATTTATTATTTCAAATAATAATATATATTTTTCAAAATAATAGAAAAAAATTCCTGGTAATAATGAATTGTAAAAACATTAAAAAGTTATTCACAATAATTTTAAAGAAAAACTGGTTCACTAAGGGGAAAACTAAAGAGATAGTGGTTAAAATTAACAAAAAATGATAATTTTGTTTTGAAAATATTTTTACCTTATATCATATCACATTAATAAATGGTCCAATTTTGTGAAATTTTTAATTAGTAATGACATAATATATGTCAAAATTTTAGAACATTCGAATTTTTCCCTCCCTCCGACATAAAATGAAGATCACCTACACATTTTCTTATGTACACTTAAGATCCATATGATTCAGAATATACCAACTCAAGAAAATTCATAAAATAACTCCCCATCACTTATAGTTCCTATTTTATCATAAAACCAATATATAACATATTTATGTATAATGACGAATGAGTTTTCTAAAGAAGATTTATAGTTCTAAAATGTAAATTTTATATTTACTTATTTATAAACATCAATTAAATATTATAAAATAAATATATCATCATATAATTAGTATATTATAAATAATTTCATGTTTTTATGTTAATTTTACAACCTATATCCACATAATCAATGATCATATTATATGTAAACCCATCATTTTTGTGTATAGTGGTCACCACCCACTAACTGATGTAATTCAATTTCTATCATTTCCTATTGTAATTTAATATAATAATTAAGTTATTGTAGTAATATTATTTCATTTGTATGGAAATATTTATTTATGTATAATATATTAATTATTTTCTAACCAATCCATTAATTTAAAAATAATAAATTTATTCTTGTATTTTTGTGGATGACAACCACTATGAAGTAATGCAATTCATTTTTCATCTTTACCTAAATATAATGATATGTACAAATGATTTTATTGTTATAATATTATATCTATGTTATAATACTCAATATGGGATTATAAAATTATTTTTAAATTATTTCCCTCAAATTCATACGGAAATTGGAATGTTAGTAATGCGTACATGTGACTTAACATCTCCATGATTGTACTATAATTAATTATTCAAGAAAATCATTCATGAGTGATTTTAAAATAATAATTAATTTATAAAAATAAAAATAATTTCATTATATTTATATAATATAAAAATTAAAATTATACTACATTACCATATTCATCTTATCTATCTCATTTTTGACACATGAGTCGAACATCCTCAAATCACCGAACATAGACCTAACTGAATATGTAATTAAATATATCAATGAAAGAAATTATAAAAAATATTTATATGGTAATTAATTTATCCAGGAAATTTTTATCATGAAATTATATATTTTATTAAATTATCATACAAATGAAATCAGAAATTTCTGAAATGATTTAGTCTTGAGTTAAGGGACACTTCACCTTAAAAACATACTTTAAATTTTAATCAAGATCTATTTTATAAATATACTTATTACACGTAAATTTTCATAAAATTATTTATTGATGTATTTATATATATATATAAAAATGACTTATAAATGAAATTTTATGACATTGTTTTTACATTCTATTAATGGGTTTTAAATAGAATTACTTTACATATTTCATATAAACCATTAAAAATGGTGAAATGAAATATTATTCTTGAATATATAGTGTCAATGGTATTCCCAATATGATTACTATTATTTTATGATTCAACTCCTTTATAAGATATTATGTTTTATTCCAATAAAAACCCAATTTTCTTTTTTGGGTATTTTCAAAAAGGTATTTAAATACACATTTAAATATCTGATAATGTATTTCTCATGGGTGGAAAATTTTATTTTATGGACTATGATGATAGAAATATAATCCATCAAGTTGTATTATTATAGAGTGTTTTTTTGGTAAGGTTTATTAATATAATATATTCTTAATATATATCTAGTGGACGGGTTATCATGATATATCTGTCTATTGCATTGGTAAAAGAGAGAGATGTACCCATTAGATTTCGGAAAAGATATTATTGCATATTACCAGGAAGGTTATTGAATTTTTATGTGTGATATGAAATTTTTTCCCCAGATACAAATATGATTTATCTATAATTTGTATTTGATTTTATTCAAGTCATATTTTTTAAAACAAATTAGGAAAATTACATTATGCTTAAAAGAATTTATTAACAAATTGATAAGGGTGAATTTCAATCCCTGGTAAAAATAATCTGTATTTTTTTATAATTTAATGATAAAATTATGATTATGACTATTTTTATATATCTTATGATATTTTTTATAAAATAATTTTCTAGTGAATATGATTTATTGTGTAATAAATGATTGTTTTGAGCAGAGATATAATTTGGAAAATATGACATTTTATGAGAATCCCTAGATTAATGAAATTCAGTAATTATATATATCTATCCCTTATTCAGATATCTGTACTTAACAAAAAATTTAAAAAAATAACTTTTTTATAAGGATCTTTAGTTACATGGATGAGGTCAAGACGATAATTACAAATACATTTGAATAAACCAAAACTTAATATATCATAAAAGATTTTTGTTATGGTAAAAATGGATATTAAGTGGATGTGTCAACTTTTTTGTGTAATATTTATTTATATAACAGTTAATATCAAATTCTATTGAAAATGACACATATAAAATTTAGAAATAAATAAATTGATGTTATGTATTATAATATTTAGAGACTATTTAAGGCCAGGTACTCATTGTTGGTATCATAGAAATGGATTGGATAATTTTAGAAGTTAGATTAATGTGTGTAAATAACATTAATAGAGTATAATATATGGTTGTATTGTTATAGTATTTAATGATCACATTTATAAATAATTTAAAATGTATACATTATGAATAGTTTTCCTTTGGGGAAACAAGGACGCCGAAGTTAGAAGGAACTAGGAAGAAAATATACATCCAAATACAAAACCTATAGTGGTTCAAATTGTAAATAAGTAGTTTTTTAAAGTGGTGAATAGGTTTTTGTATGAAATAAATGGTGGTGGATTCTATGAAAGCGATAAATCATATCCTACATAGTGTAACATTTTAATACTGGACCAATTTATTGGACAATATTATCCATCAATCAGTATATATTCTCAGCCAGTGGTATTTGAGGAAAATATTAAAGCACTAGAAATTATATGTGATGTCACGGGTTATTTAGAGAACTAAAATGTATCTATTTTAATTTACCATTTGATATAGAATCCAACCAATTTTGGGAAATAGTTATAAATACAATATAATGTTGTGAGATTAGTGCCATGACATCAAATACAAATAAGAATATTTTCTTTTGAGATGTATTTTCCTATAATTTTACTATATAAGATGAATTTTTTTTATAATTCATGCATAATTTTTATGATTCTGTGGATTCTTATAAAGAATATATAACATTATTATTATGGGATTCACCAAATTGATTCAATATATTGATAATATAATTTATTGGACATACCAGTGATTAATTCTAAGATAATGATAAGACATGTACTCTTAGAAGAATAATTATTGTAATTTTTTTTGAATGTGCTAAAATAGATGAATTACATATTTTCAATGATTTGGTGTTTTATGAAAGCATGTCTTGATAGCGATACATGTACAAGAAAAATGGGAATAATCTATAGATGAAATCTAATGATAATAAAATAAATTTTTTTGGGATGGTGTTTTAAAAATAAACACAGGGAATGTCTTTGGGAATATTGGTGGTTCTTATTATATTTTATATTTTCCCATATAGACCATTATTTCAATGAAAAATATCATTGTAATTATAAGTCCAATTTTTTTAACAAGTTTAAATATGTTTTATGTTTGTGTGATGTGTTAGTATGTGATTTCTTGTCCAAAGATGATAAAAAATGTTGTGAATCAGAAATATAATAAGTATAAGGATATCTTGAAACTTTATTCAACTAAAGAATTAAATATTGATCCATGGAATGAAATGGAAATAGGTAAATTATTTTTTTATTTGGATTATACTTATTTATGGTTTGATTCAAGGTCAACACATTATTTTCAATTATGATAAATTGTTTGGTAATATGAATATTTAACCTCATGAAATGAATTAAAGAATTTTGGCGAAACTACACGGTGGTATTATTAAGGAAACCAAAATTTATTGAGATTTTCATTATATCATATATTTAAGTATTTTATTTACAAAAAATATTTCCAACATGTTTTATTAATTTATATAATTCTGAATATGCAATAGATTCATAGATTATCATTTTAATAATGATTTCAGATCCAAAGAAGTATTTTTTTCAATGAGTTTTTAATGTATACAAGAATGAATTCATAAAATTGAGAATATATCCATAATATTTGAAATTAAGATAAAAAATATAAATTAATTTTATCTTTATTTTAATTCAAAATATAATGGAACTATTACGATTATTGATTTTCTTATACTAATAGATTACATGTATGTGTTTACTAATGAGTTTACATGTATTAAACATGATTTTGGGTTAATATTGAGTTAGTGGACGATGCTCTATGAATTTAAAAACCCCATAATCGAATGAATTAACTATTAATTCATTAATTGAAAAATAATTTTGAAGAATTTATTCATAAATGATTCATTCATTGTACAAATTCACCAGGTGATTCCCTGATTGTTTAGTTAAAAATAAATCTGGTAACCTAATGTGTTTCTTAATTGTAGAGAATTGAATAAAATAAAATTTAATAACAAGTATAGTATTCCACATATCTATACATTATTTATTAACTCTAGAGAGAATAAATTTTTTTAATGATTGATCTGAGGTCATGGTGCGATTAGGTGATGGTTAAGCAGGATCAGATCCCTATGAAACCATTTTATAATAGGTATGTGAATGATGAGTTTATTTTTATGACTGTTGGGTTAAAAAAATGCTAAATTAATATTCATTAATCTTACGAATTTATTTTTTCATGAATATTAGACAAATATTTGGTTGTGTTTATTGATGATATTTTTTATTTTTCAATAATTTCTGAGGAAAAAGGTAAAAATCTAATGATTTTTCAACAAAACCTAAAAAATATATTATATAGAAAATTTAGTAAATAATAGTTATAATTATAAAATATATAATTCTTTTGGAATTTCAAAAAAAAAATAGAATACCAATTAATTTGATTAAAACTAAAGTGGTAAATGAATGTAAAATAACTAAAAATGTTACTATGATTCATAGTTTTCTTGTACTAACATGCTATTATAAGTTGATTTTTTGAATAATTTTCATTGTTATATTGATAACTAAATATGTTAACATGAAAAGTATTTATGATCATGTATAAAATGTAACGTGATAAATTCTTCTAGGAATTGAATAAAATATTAATCAATTCTTCATTTTTGTCCCTTACATCCATTAATGGTGGCTTGTTTATAAAGAAGGATAATATATTGTATGGTCCGGGTGGGGATTTAATATGTAATTATTTGGTAATAACTTATACACCATGTCATTTTGAAACTCATAAAAATTATCCAACACCTGAACATGAAATGTAAATTATATTGTTTTCATTAAAAATCTGTAGATATAATTTATATTATTTATTTTGAAGTATATAATGATAATAAATTTTTAATGTATATATTTACACAAAAATAGTTGAAAATGGGAAAAAGTATATGGTTTTAATTAATGGTGGATTATAAAAAAAATTAATTCCTATATAGGTAAAATAAATTGTGTAGGTAATGATTTTAATCATAATGATAATGCATTATTAATGATTCTATATCTGGAACATGATACTTCGGTTAATTAATTAAAAATTATTTTATTATAAATTAATCTGGAAGAAACTAGGGCTATTTGTTATATTATTAATATAATATTCATTATTAGATATAATTATAAAACATTGGAATATAGATCATGTATTATAGGGAAATGGAGAATTAGTAATGAAAGTTTAGTTTCTGGATAATATTGTTTTCAAACATAGATTTTCAGCTTCATAAAGAGGTTATGTGATTCATGTGACCTATAATTCATAAATGATGTGTTTTGTGAGGTAAATTGTTCTCTATTTTCTATTTATCCAGGAATTATAAAAAATCATTAATAAAATTGAGAACAGTTTTGGTAGAAGGAAATGATGAAATATATTATTGATTTTACATTTAAATGGTTTATTTTTCAAATGAGGAATGAAAATTGAAAAATATTGAATGGGATACTTTTTCCTTTTGCAGTTTTAAAATGTAAATTTGAGAATATATACATAGGTTTAATTGTGGTATTTAAAAACATTTATAGATACAATAATGCGATTTAGATAATTATTTATCGAATTAAAAACTCTATAATTATTCATCCCATTAAAAATATTATATATTTTGTTCAACATTCATGGAATTAAGTTAATGATATAATTATATTGCATGGAGTGAATATTTATATTTTCTCTGATCGGGATCCTAGATACCCTTTAATTATAGTAAAATACATTATAATTCGTTTGGTATTGAAAAAAATAATACATCTATTCATACATAATCAGAAAGATATTTTGATATAAAAATTTTAAAATAATGGAATTTTAATTAATACATTTATTGTATTATCATGTAATTTTTGATCAATGTTCTACTTTGGATGAGATTTCTTATAATGGATGTTTTCATTTTAGTATATAGATAGATATATTTATGGAATTATATTGAATGAAGTGTTTGTCTCAATATGGTTGAGATGAAGAGTTGGAAATAATTTTTTGGCGACTGAATGTCGTATATGAAATAGATTATAAGGATAAAATGGATCAATATCAACTATGTATGTTGTATAGTAGGCAAAAACGTTATGCTCTCAATGGACGAAATATCATTATTTTGCGTTATGTGATTATTTTTTACAAAAAATTTATCCATAGAAAAGTGTTATAAATTTTTTAAGAGGGTAAATATATGTCTATTATTCATTTGAACATATTAAAATATAGAAAATGTAGGATTGGTTTACTAAATTTTTTTCACAATTACAAGTTTATTTTTAGTACATGACATATTTCATGATTCCTTATTATGTAAAAATTCCATAGATATATCTACTAGTTTGAGTCTAGATAGAGTTTATTTAGAAGGAAAATATTCTTATGATGAAAATAATATGCCTATATTTTACCCTATAGAGTAAGTTTTAAAAAAATTAGTGGACAACTAAATTAAAGTTATTTGAAAAAATATTTGATTGGCGATGAATCATGGGAATTACATGGATGAAAATTTTGGTTAATTTTTTACATAATGAATGAAATTGAGATAATAAAAGTTAAAAAATGGGGAATAATAAAAACCCCATGTTAATAGTGAAATAAATCATTTTTATGTGTCATTTATATAATTTATTTGTATTTTGTAATTTTATATTCATAATAATAACATTATGTAATCATTTAATAAAAATTGAAAAAATTAATTTAATTCCAAATTTTCTTTGCATAAATTATATAGTATTATAAATTCCTTAATTAAAATTTATATTATTAAAAATTGATAATATACAACTAAATTTTTTAATTCCACATATCTAAATTATATTTGGATGATTCCCGGAATTGTTTTTTGAAATTTTCTAGTTTTTAATGAATAGAGAAAAATACTAATCTGTTTTTGAAAAATATGTTTACATTTCAAGTACAGATTAAGTAAAAATAAATTTTTAATGAATTGTAAACTTTATTTATTCACATATTAGTATTACTTATCCTATGAAATATTATTATAATCAACATTGTACATGAATTTTATATACCAATTTTTTAAAAAATAAGTGGATTTTTTTGAAAAATAAATTCTTTGTCATTATGTGATTTTAATTATAAATTAAATCCATCCACTTATATAAATATAGTTTCAAAAAATTTATTAATTAATTTTTATAATAATAATTAATATTTGGTAATATTCCTAATATAATTTTGGATGTAATTAATAGTTAAATGAAATTAAAGATGTTAACAAATGTAATCGTAAAACAAGTTTTCACAAGGTTTAAAAACATATAATGGTTAATATGACATTTTTTGCCCCCAAAATAAATTTTATTTATTTATTTCGAACCTTTCTCATATAAATATTTTTAATGGTAATTTTTTTATCTATATTTCCTCAGTAAGTGTGACTTCATGACCCGGCGGCCACTGAATGACACCCTGAGCCGGTTGGCCACATGACCTCAAGCGTACCTCCCCATACACTAGCGGATGCTGACTAGTAGCGAGGGAATAATAATTAAATTTTGGGGATATTATACCCTATTTTATTAGAATGAAACACAAGTATTATAAAATAACAATAACCCAGTATGGAAGCATATAAATAACCAGATTGATATCATAACATATGATAGTCAAACCAGAAAATACAATAGTCAACTAAATGGTAAGTCACGATAAACAAATAAAAGTTTCATGTTTCTACATTTCAACTCAATTTAAAGTCACAAATATACTAAAACAAGTCCCTAAATGCATCATGTTCCCTCTCCCATGCTCCAATTAAAAAACTGGAAGCAATCACATGGCCTTTCCCTTATCATGTTCGGCAACAACAAAGGCTGCTCGTGTGACAATCAGGCGGCCCGAATAGGGTGTGAGTACAACTCAGTAGGCCACCACCAATAGTGTTTGAAATGAGTACAATGAAAAGATAGTGCATGTATTTGTATGAAGCAATAAATACAATACATAAATTAAACTATTATCACATTGTCATTTAATAGTTAATCATCACATTATGGAAATTCAATACATGTATCCCAATTGAATCTTCATTCATTGTTATTGTTATTTTGGTATCGTTTGTCATGCTTAGAACCCCAAATCTTAGTTGAAACATCATTTTTTATTATCATTAATCATTTGGTGTTGGACATCATTCATAGAACCCCAAATCACGTTGAATGTTGGACGCCATACCTATCACTCCAATTCTCATTTGGTGTAGGTCATCATTCCTAAAACCCATATATTTAAGCACTTAGATAACTATTGGGGAGGGATGCCAAGTCCACATACCAACTTCTACATTGATCTAGGATGTCATACCTAGAACCAAAAAGTCTCAGCCATTAATTCATTCTTTTATTCATATGAATTTTCAACATTAAATATTTTATAATCCATTGATTACTTGAACATATAAAAATCCATTAGTTAATTCAAAAATTAATCAGATAAAAAATTAATTAATTCATCAATTATTTAATTAATTAATACTATTATTATTCCATAATTAATCCATCACAATTATTTATCCATTCAAATACCCATCACGTTATAACTAATTTTCAAAATTAACTAAATTTAAAGACCAACATTATTTCATAATTAATTCTCCAAATTAATTATCTTAATAATATCAATTAAATAACTCATTTAAAAGATAAAAACCAATAATTAAATCTCAAATATATAAATCATTTTGGGAAACCCCCAATAATTATTTTCGTGATTCAATTATCAATAAATCACCAAGGTATTCACACATCAACACTACATTAAAAATTACTTTAATTTATAAAATCATTTATCAAGGAAAACATAGAGAAATTATAAAACCATACACATATCATAATTCATAACTATGG
Source organism: Viscum album (assembly GCA_963277665.1). NCBI lineage: Eukaryota > Viridiplantae > Streptophyta > Magnoliopsida > Santalales > Viscaceae > Viscum > Viscum album. The sequence continues at coordinate 302,224,873 of OY728153.1, read as the reverse complement.
GATTTTGTTTTAGCCAACATACTTCAGTTTATTGATAGATGTTAGCCCAATAGAAATCCCCAAAATCTGAGTTTCACAATGTTGTTGATAAATCTCAAAAACTAAATACCTAAATCCAAAATTAAGATCAAAGGGTTAAATATCATGCAAAAATACATCTAGATATTAAATCCTATATTTGATATTTACTCAATGGTTTAGATCCAAGGAAATGGTGGAGATCCTATATGAAATGTTCGAGGAATGATAAAGGAATGAATAGGAGAAGTAAGATGATGAAATCTACTTACCGGGAGGAGAGTGGATCTTTGATTCAAAAATTCAATATTGAATAATGGTGTTCGGATCACCTTGAAATACCCCTTTAATTCTTAGGGAACACCTAGAATCTATAAATCCAGAGCCAAGGAAGTAATATGGGAGTCCTTGGGGCTTCGGGTGGTTTTAAAAGTGATTTTCATATATTAAAAACTATGTGCATGGTATCCTGGGAAGTGGCACATAGTTAGGAAAACTATGCACCAAATATGTGGACTATTTTTCTCACTTCTACATAGTTTCCACAGTTTAGTTGCGTGGTAAGGAAAATTGTGTGCCAACCGTGCAAACTCCTCTCTCTAATTGTTCATGCTTGGAGCATTTTGGTCACAAGGTTTGGAAAACTGTGTGCAAACCATTCACAATTCAATGTCATTTATTTTTCCTTAAATGTTCACCCGAAATCACCCCAAGACACTAATACAAGTTAAAGGTACTTATATACATCAAAAGGTACATCAAAATGTGCATGAGATGACTCTAGAAAATTTTGAGATCTTCCAATCTCCCCACCTCATAATAGCTAGTCCTCGAGATGTACTCTAGAAGATCTTAAGGATTTTAAGCATTATGATTGGGCCATTGAGCCCTCATGTCTGCTTCCCATCCCAAATTTTCTAATGGTCATTTAAATGTTTCAATAACACATGATCTAATGACACGGTCACTACCCATAATACTTTTTCACAATTACCAAACACATGTATAAGATGCCCCTAAAAGGACACGTCTACCTAAAGTTAAGCCTCTTACACATCAATCACTTTTGAAGGGACTGGGTGATACCTTCGTAGTTATGACACAAGGAAATTTTCATGCATAACACTGAATATCTGCAGAAGTGCTTACCAGTACGTCCCCGGCCCAATTCTCTCTAGCACCTCAAATGGTCCCAAAAACATGGGTTCTAAAATTCCTTGCATTTGTATCCTATGGTGACCCAATATAAGAAACACCTTAAGAAATAAAGGATCAGCCTCTGTAAACTGAAGGGTCACCTCTATCTATGAGTATACAACTTATACCAACTCTAAGTCGTAGACATACATATCTGAATCAACCGCACATGATATGATGTCTCCTGAACAAGACTCACTCCAAATAGATATGTCTCACCGTCCTCTAACTGACATAGTTGTGATATAAAAATCCTACAATAAATTTCCTTGTATGGTTCCATATTTATAGTTTCCTGAGAATAGTTTCTATAGGATAAATCCACTAAATCCAAGCGCTTCTCCCAAGAACCACTCATATGATGCACAAAATCTTGATGAATACACCCTAACACCTGAATGGTACGCCCTGACTTCCCATCTGTTTTTGGATGGAAGGACATACATAAAAGATCATATTTAAATTATTCCTTCCTTAATCCATTTTAGAAGCATGAAGTAAAGAGAAAATCGTGATCTGAAACTATATTTTGTGGAACCCCATGCAAACAAACCATCTATCTCCTATACAATTCTTTCAACTGCTCTACTCTAACGGTTTCCTTGATATGCAAGAAGTGTTCTACCTTCTTAGTTGATCCAAAATGTTCCAAATAAAATCATTATTCCTATGTGTATTTGGTATTCCCACCATAAAATCCATAGTCACATCATCCCACATCCATTTTGGAATAGGTTATTGTCGCAGTAGGCCTCCAGGTCGTTGATGCTCGGTTTTCACCAACTGATAGGTGAAACATCTTGTTACGAACCCTGATATTAGCTTTTCCATGTCTGGCAACCAAAACTATCTTCGAATGTGATATTACTTTTTGATCACCCCATTATGCTCCTCCCACATTGACACATGAAATTCACGCATGCGTTCCTCTCACATACACTTAAACCAACAACATAATTTTTCACAGAGTTGATCCCATCATCATATATTTTCCATTCTGAAGGTGTCTATCAACTTTAAAGGCTATCCTACAAGGACAAACACTATGGATCCGCATACTGCATGTCTCTGATTCATTTCAATGGTGTATATTTCACTACTATAGACACCAGATCCATCCTCTCCTGAATCTCCTAAACCACCACATGAATTTCTTTCAACAAGGACATCATCTTTCTCTCATCACTCGACTCATTACCAACTAAGTCTAGGTTTTTATTCTCATGGAATTAGACACAATATTCCCCTACCTGGGTGTTTATGCTACTTCAAAAATAGTGGACTGTATATACTCTTCCCAAATTCACTACCAAAGATTCATGTCACTCTGTGAAAAGATACACATAATGCATTTATGATCTGTAAAATCTATAAACCTTACACATAAAAGATAGTTTCACAAACCTTTAAGAGAATAATCCACAATTTCCAACTCAAGGTCAGGCATAGGGTAATTCCATTCATGTGTTCTCACATTTTGTGACCCATAAGCAACACCTTTACCCCCTTGCATCAACACATCTCCTAGGTAAACCCCGTAAGTGTCACAATACATCGTGTACTCCTCACCTAACTCATATAAGATAAAAATTGGAAGTAATTTCAAGTTCTTATTCAACTCCTCGAAATCCTACTCGCATGATCCTATCCAAAAAATCATTATCCAATTCGTTGTAAAACTAGTAAGTGGTTATTCCATTCAAGAAAGTCATGGATAAACCTCCTATAATAACCAAAAAATCAACAAAATATAGTAATATCGAAAACATTATTGGGATAATTATGATTAGTTATTTGTGGAAATTAATTAATAAAATTGAGATTATTTATTTATCATTGGGTTAATTAATATAAATTTGTTTTTATAAATTAATTAGGGATTTATTAATGAAAATTGAGATAGTTAATTATGTTTTTAATTAATTAAAGGGGATGTAATGACCAATTAATTATTCAATTAATTAAATGGTATGATGTGATTAATTAATTGTGTATTAATTAATACAATGTTTTGGGAAATGGGAAATGGTTTGGATAATGTTGGCATGGAGTAGAACATTGGATAACATGGATGTGAGAGTGTGATTAAATGGGGAACATAGGGATAACTTCTAATATTATTAACTTATCGACTATTTGAGCCTCATGGGAAGAAAACTGAGAGAGCTTCTAATATTGTATACTAATGGACTTTGTGATCCTTAAAGGAAGAAGGCCATGTGAGGGGAAAACATCATGTGAGCTTCTAATTGTTATTTGATGGACCATATGAGCCTTTAAGAGGAAATTCCCAGATATCCTTCCCATATTTTTCAATAATGCATTTATAGTTCATTTTATATTACACACTATACAACAGTATTGTTTGATATTATATAGCCTTTTACTCACGCCAGACTGATTTACAAGTTTGGAAGATTTGATGAAATATGATTTCTAATGATGAATGGTAAGATGATAAATTATATTTATGATATCACTTGGAGATAGTTTAGACACAAGTAAATGTTGATACATGTATTGAGGTTCGGGTGTCCTCAGGAACCTGAGAGAATATGTGTTTAAGTAAACAATAATTGAATAAAAATTAATTATTTACTATTTTACTTGTATTTCATTCTTTGTGAATATTTATACACTATGATTCACTAGATTTGTTTAGACCCCGTTGGTGGAGGCCTACTGAGTTGTACTCACATGCTACTCCGGATTCCGGAATGGTACATGAATAAACATTGTCTATTATAGAGAGGTTAAGGTAAATGACCTAAATTTGATTAATGATCGATATTGGATCTTAGATGAGGGAACCATATGTGGTTTGGGACCTACTTTGGAATCTGTCGTTTAATTAATGTTTTCATTTATAGGAACATGGCACACACATTATAATGCCTCATTTTCAATTTTATTTCTGGGCATTTGTTTATGAATATATATTTTTCCTCAATTGTTCATTTGTTTCCTCTTGGGTTTTACGGTGATAAAGTAGTGTATAATCTCACTATGATCGACTTATTAAACGATCAGTACTGATCGCAAGACTATTCTATGTAGGGAGGCACACTTGAGTTCATTTGACCAACCAGCTCGGGGCACTGGTGTGTGGAACCATGTGTGGAACATTAAATTTTTTATTAGTGGACAAACCTAGACCTATGTGCAGTGTACTACCTATGATGATGTGTAGGGTCCACAACTAGGAAATTATGCTCTAGGGGGCGGAATATAACAACCCAGAATGATAAGGGATTGAATGTCCATAACATATAACTCATGTCAACAAGGTGAAACATTATTTTTGGGAGACAACCTTATTAGAACAAAATAATTAAGTATTATTTGGCTAGAGTAGTGATTAAGGTAGGTGACCTTCTTGGAGGATTATCGGGGTGTGTGCGAGTGAGGACAAGGAACAATGTAAAGAAAATGTGTCGGCATGTAGGTATAATCATTAGTATGATGACCCATTTGGCATGTGGTTGGCCCTAGGGTGGGGACCACATTACTAGAGATAAGATGGTGGTACCTAGAGGTCCAGAACCCGACAACCTTGTTAAGGTGGGGTGTCTAGGATGTCACGAGGCCCCAGTTATTAAAAAGATATATTGTGGGAGTTTTATTTTTTTTCTTTTTTTGTGTAACTGTTTTGGAATTATAGATCAGAGACTATGAAGAGTAGTTTTTTGGTTAAGTGCTCATGCATGGGAGTATCTTACCAATATTTGGGGAGAACCCAAGTACCTAATGTGGGATTATTGTTATTTCTGTTTGATCATACAATTGAATATTATTTACACTTTGGTGATGCACTTTTTATGTGATGTGATTATTGTTTTTGAGATTGGTTGAGATTGTCCCATGCCCTCAAATGGAAAGTGATTTGTGTCTAAATGAATCATTAATGACAATATTAATTATATTTTGACATTCATCATTGTAGATTTCATTGCAAAATACGTTTTGGTTATTATGTTGACAATAAATATTTTTTACTTTATTATGAAATTAAAATAAAAAGGGTTCGAAACATGAAAATAAAAAAACATAAAATTGATACCATATGAGATAAATTTTTTGTAAGAATGATAACCTTGAATAATAATAATGATCTTGCCCTTGTTATGCATGGCCTAGGTGTAGGCTGGTTTAGGGTAGTTATAGTTCCTCAGTTTTGACCATGTGGCGAGAAATGGTAGAAATACATAATATGGTTTTTTTGTAAATCCCTATTTTAAACATTGATAATGTTGTCAAATTTGAAACCATTGTTGTTTTCATTTTCCCTTGATGTGGGTAGGATTGGGTAGTGGGAATTCCCTACTGTAATAAGTCAATTATTTGATTTTTGAGGGACTGTATGGTTTTATATCTTTTTGTTGAGATGTTGGTTGGTAGGGAGGCCTGTGGCATTTGACAGTTTTTGGTGTTTTCATATAGGAAGATAACATTGTAAATTAAGTATTTTTGGTGGTGTTCATTGATTACTTCTTAGAGTAATATTAATTTGTGGAAATCAATTCCCCAACCATCAAATCATCCTTGATACACAGAGAAAGCTCTACCAATATGCCAATATACAAACATTTTTTTGATATGGGGCCGCTTAAATGTTACGCTTATGGAGAAGCATATGTGGATATGTATTGAAGATGGTACAACATCGCTAGTTTACAGATGAGGATTTCATGATTGGATAAAGGTTGACACAAACATTGGTGGATATGTTACGGGAAGAATAAATGTAAACAATGATCAAAATATTCGAAATGATGTCTCTATAGGAGGTACACGGAGAAATTCCATTTGTTTGAGCGGTGGAATGTTAATTTCAATGAGTAACTTATAAAGTGAATGCATAAATTTCTATCATAATGGCTAGGTGGGCCATGGAGGTGGGGGTTGTACTTCTATTCCATGTCATTTTTATGGTAAGGAAGTGTTCCAATGTTGGATAGAGTTCATGATGTTGTTGGGAATATTGAGTAGGTAAAATGAATTAGGTATATTGTGGAAGATGATCTTGAGATCGATGAATGCTTTTTTGGATCATCTAACACATGTTTTGGGTTACCATCAGAAGGTGTTATTTGATAACATGGTTTCGGTAGTCCATATGTAGTAGAATCATGGGAATGTAATGAAACAAACATGAGATACAGATGTGTAAATTAGGGCTTAGATGCATGATCATTTGGAATTGGATTCTTATAGGTTCTTGGGAGTATAGTTCAAGGATGATATATTATAAGGTGGGGAGATTGCAAGATCCTGCCTTTTTCAGGTGTGTTGTATGATTTTTTGGTGTTTTCTAGGTATAGAATGAATATGCATCATAGAAAAAAATCATGATGTGAATTTTTTTATGCAATCTCTATGAATTTAATTCTCAAACTGAATTAATGGAAAACATAAAAAATTTAAACTACCACAATTATTTTTCCACACAAATCAACATCTCACAAAATTTATTTTTCCACATATCAAAATGTCATGAAAGTATATTAAACCCCTTGTAATTTATTTCTCTACGTGTCAACATGACATAATAGTAGATAATACTATGTATAATTATATTTTATTTTTTTAAAGGTTGGATGAAGTGATTTTGGGGGGAAATGAAAAAAATGGGGTATTTCTCTTATGAACCATCCAAAGCCTCCACACACCTTAGTCATGGACCAGAACTCCTTTATGCACCTCTACTTTGGAATGGAACACCCCAATGAACCTCTGATTTGGAACACAAATCCTTCACAACCCACCATCTTCGATCGAATATCCTTTGTTCACCTTTTGGGTATGGCTATTATTCTAGTTTAGATCAATAATTCTCTTCAAAACCACTTCCCTGATAAAAAAATGGTGTTTATCTACTATTGGGTTTATGTTTTGATTTATTGAATCTTGTTCTAGACTTTTTGTATATAGATATAAATTTATTAAATGTTGATCTAGCCATGTTTGATTTAAATATAGATTTTTCGAATCCAGATATGATGTTATTGTTTCTAGATCCGGATTTATTGAATCTAGATATACTCCTGTTGGATTTAAATATTTATTTATGAGATCTAGTTTCAATTAACTATGGATTTAGGTGGCAGATCTGGACTGTTTTCATCACCGTGTTCTTAGTTTATCTTCTTTAAATTGATATTATCCATTGGAATGTGGTCATCACCAATCTTGAGTTACGCATTATGAAATTATAATACCAATGTATTTATTAAATTTTTGTATGTATTTTTCGAATTAATATTAGATATTTAACATCTGAATTCGTTATTAAATTAATTTATTTTTTGAATTAATTAAGTATGTGAAATGTGAAATAGTGGTAGTTGGATTCAAGATCAAGTCTAATTAAATGGTAAATTATTTATAACATTATGAAATAGTTGTTTGGATAATTTACTATTTAATTAATTATGAAGAGATAAATATTATTTAAATTAAATTATAAATTGATGGATAAATTCTTATATTGAATTTATGGAATATGGATATTTAATTGTAGAATTAATTATCATAGATTAGTATGATATTTAAAATATTGGTGATATGATAAATATTTTTGCGATATTGAAATGATTTAGATATAAAAATTAATTGAATAACTAATTTTGGATTTGGATTTTATTAAGTTGTAATAATTAATTAATGATTTAATTCTGTGTGTATTTTTTATACTAGGTTTTAATTAACTAATTGATGAATTAATTAATGAGATTTATGTTATTATATAACTGTGGAATTAACTAAATGTATTAATTTATTTGATGGACTTATTAATGGAATTTATATGATTAATTAATTCCTAAATTAAATAAATGGAATAATCAATTGTCTATTAATTAATGGGATTTATGTGATTATTTTGCTGTGGAATTAAATTAATGGATTAATTAATTGATGAATTAAATTAATTGATAATTAATTAATTAATTAATAGGAGATATGTAATTATTTATTAATGGAATTAAATAAATGGATTAATTAAATATAATATTAATTAATGGAGATTGTTGGTTTGATTCTATTTAATGAGTTAAATTAATTAACTGGTGAATTAATTTTAATAGTTTCTATGATGGTGTAAATGAATGATTTAGACAGATTGATTGGTTAATTATTTAATGTGGATTGTTGTAATAGTGAAATTGAATGATTTGGATTAATTAATGTGTATTTTTGGGATATTTAATTGATATAATTGGATAATTAATTGTTTAATTAATTTTAAGGAAATGAAATTTTCAAATTCAGATAATTAATAGTAAAATTAATTATGTGATATCAAGATTCTAGATTTGAATAATTAATAGTTGAATTAAATATAAGAAATTTGGTATGTGGATATTGACTAATTAATTGATGAATTTATTAATGGTATTGACATACCAAATTAATTGGGGATATAGTTAAGTTGATTTATCTTATAAACTAATTGTTGAATTAATTATTAATGTAGAATGATTAGTTGATTATTGAGTTGAATAATATAATTGATGTAACTAATTAAATGTAGAATTAATTAAGGTAGTTGAAATTATTTTTTAATTGTTGAAATAACAATGGAAATTGATGTGATTAATTAATTATTTAATGAATTAATATTAGTGAAATGATTAAATAATTATCAAATTAGTTATTGTTGTTTATGTAATTAATTAACTTCATTTATGTTATTAGATAATTATTTAGGAAACCAATGAACGAGATGTGATTAGTAAATTTTTTGGATTAAGTAAAAGAATTCACATGATTAAATAATTTTACAAATTAATTAATGAAATTGATGTGAGTAATTAATCATTGGATTAACTATTGTGAATGGTTCATTATTAATTATTTGGTGAATAAATTAAAGGAATGGATATAGATAATTAATTAATGAATTTATTAACAGATTTTAGGTTACAAATTAATGGATGAATTAATTGAAGGGAAAATTATGATTAATTAATTATAAAAATTAATTATTAAAATTGAAGTGATTAATTAATCCTTGGTTAGATTATTTTAATGGTTTTGTGAGTAAATTAATTTCTGAATTAATTAAGGGAATTGAGTTAGTAAATTATTATTTTTAATTTATTATTTAATATGGAATTACCAATTAATTTTTAATCAATTTATGGATTTATATGATGAATCCATTAAGAAATAATTAATGGAATGTTTGGTGAAATGGGAAATGGTTGCGATAATATTGGAATGGAGTAAGACATGGGACAACTAGGGTGTGATAATGAGATTAAATGGACAATACTAAGAAGGATTATAATATTTTCTACTTAAGGATCATGTGAGAGTTATAGGAATAATACCCATAGATCTTCAAAAATTGTTTACATAAGAACCGTGTTATCATTAAATGTAGAAGACTGTATGTGAGAATAAATATATTTTGATGGATTTTTGTGATCTGTGTATGGGAATGACCTTGAGAGTATTCCCATAATTCATACAAGGCATTTATGCTTTGTTTTTTTACTCTCAATAGATTCATGAGGTTAGAACCCATAGTGCATGATACTATTGCCTGATTTATTTAGAAGTTTTATACATTTGATGAAATATATTTTTTGATAATGAATTGTAGCATGATCATTTGGGATTATGATATCCCATTTTGAAGTTGGGAATCCAGTATAATCTGAAGCATTTATTGAGGTTTTTGTGTCCTCAAAAACCTGGGGGTTTATGATGTCAAATAAAGGATAATTGAATTAATGTAAACATTTTTCATTATTACTATTATTTTATTCCTCATAAAATTTTATACATAGTATTTGACTATATTTGTTTCAGATTTCATTTGTGGTGTCCTATTGAGTTTTACACAGGTTGTACTTGGGATTCTTGATCGGTACCTGAATAGACATTGTGTTTTTGGGAAAATTTTTGGGGAAAGTTCCTGAGTAAGATTTCTGATTTGGATTTGATATTAGAGGATAAAACAAGACGTGGTTTAGAACCCACATGGGAGTCATCAATGTCTTTATTGTTTTCCTTTTTAGTCACTGGACATATACATTAGTATGACATTTATTTATTTTATCATTGGAAATATGTGTGGTTCATGATTATATATTCTTCTATTATTGTTTATTTAATTATGCTGGGTTTTTACTCTAAAAAACGGGTCATATTTTCTCCATGATGGACATATTAGACCATCACTGCTAGTTAGAAAACTCGGGTGTACGAGGATGATTGTTTGAGGTCTTGTGACTGACTACAGAGGTGTTGATGCCACCATCATTCTTCATTGAGGGTATGCTAGATCCATGTACTTCATGGAATGGTCTGGGACTACTAACTTCCTTCAAATATATTCTATGTTTCCTCTGTCATGCCTTCAAGTCTGGGGGATCCTCTTCTCCCGTGATTAAAGATTATTCTTTCTGGGAAGGTGGTTCTCTGGTTTTCTCGGTCTTAGTGGGAACTTTTTGAGAATCATCAAATTTCCTCAAATGGACGATGGTTGCAAGATTTTTATGGGACATTCCTCCATTGAATTTGTTCAAACCCTTTGTGAATTAGTAGAACTTATCTTTTACGGCCAAGATCTCCGTCCAGAACTGGAGTAGTTACTACATTTCCTTGGAATATATCGATGAATTCATCAAGGAATGGAGTTATTTCCCACGGGATTTCAGGCATTGGTGTTTCCACATGTGCTGGTGGTATATGGCTTCTTAGTATGGAAGGGATTCTTCAAGGGAAGCAGTCGGGATCTCACTAACAGGCATGCCCCTGCCATTTCAAAATCTGCATCTTCTACGTGAGATTGGAGACTCGATCGGTGTCATTATTTGCACTGATGAAAGGACTACCCACCTCAAGGATGTGGTGATGGTGTGAATCTGCGTTGACCTAGATCTAGCTTCATCTCTTCGATCAAGGATCTCCCTCAAAGATGAATGAATGGAAGACCAGCCGCAAGCTCTAGTTTATCCTTCAGTTCTTTCCTTCTGCTGGGGATGTCTGCTTCAGGGGCATTAATCATCCGCCTACCATAGACAACGTTCGATGTGCATGGTTACTGGTCATTTAGAGGATCAATGCTCTTCTTGTTTTTTGAAGTCCTTTTCTCCCATAGTCTCGGACCTGAAAATGGCTGCCTTGGGTGAGGTTGAAACTTTTTTTGCATATTTGGTAGTTCAGGAAGAGGGGGATGGGTCCGACATGCTTACGGTCTCCTCTGGTGTGGACGACTCTCCGTGCATTGAACTAATTCTTTCACGTCAACATAGTTCATGTTTTATCCTTCCTCAAGCTCAAGAACTGTTTGGGACTCTCCTCTAGATGCCATCAGGTTTTAGTGCTTATTTTCTAGTTCGAAAAATCTCGTCTAATTCCCACTTCAGGAGTTTGTAGAGGGTGTTTGAGGTGTGTGATCCATTGGTTAGAACTCCTTTATTTTTGTTGGAGATGCCGATATCTACACTAACAGGGAAATATATTTCTTCTATTCTATGCATTGGGACGCGATGTGAGGAGACACAAGAGGCTAGCTTCAAGGGGCTGGGTTCAAAGTTTGAAAGATATCCGAGAGAGTTCCCCAGTGGTTGCGACGTGAGGTGTTCAGTCTATTAGAATATAAATATGGTGTCCCTCCATATATACTCATCTACCCTTGTTAGTTTCTTGCTGCCTAAGTCAAATAGTTTCAATATCCTATTATAGGTTCCAGTGGATTTCTCTCTAGGGGATTCCATGTCGTCTTCCCCAGTCAGTGGTGTTTGCCCCCGAGATCCTGCCAAGATTTATCAAACATCTCATTCATGAAATTATAAAGTCCAGATGTCATTTGGGGCCAAGTCAAGGCGCCCTCAGAATAAATGATACCACTAATTCTTTGGAATGCCTGGGGCCTGGGGGCATGGGCTATGTCTAATTTTCTGGTTTCTAAAGATCATCATACATAGGCAATTGTTGTTTTGATTCTTGTACATAAACATCACGAGTCAAAAAGTTACAACAACACTATGAGACTTGGAATGTGAGGTTATATTCATGACGATCTGGTTAATCAGTGTATTTGGGTCTTCTAGAGAGGTTAATGTTTCAGTGGACTTTTTGGACGCTTCAAACCAGCATCTTTATATGAAAATCAATGAGGGTAAACATGGGTTACTATTCTCCATTGTCGATGCAATGTGCATAGCAATGGAGGGGGAAGAGTTGTGGAAGAGTTTGGGAAACATTGATCGAGGGAATTCATTATGGTTTTTGGGGGGGATTTCAATGTCATTATGGATATTTTGGAGAAGAAAAGAGGTGGCAGGGTCTCTATTAGTGACCAGTAAGCCTTTCCATCCCGTGCCACGTGCAATGGTTTACAAGATTTGGGTTTTGTGGGAAGTAAATTTATGTGGTGCAACAACCAAATAGGGAATCAAAACATATGGTGTTGATTGGATACATGTTTTTCTAAACTTCAAGAAATATCCTCTTTTCCAAATTCAAGGGTGGAACACCTGGTGCGAGCTTTATCTAACCATGATCCCATTCTTGTTAAGATGGAGCAAGGTTCGGTGGGCAACTGACAGTTTTTCTATTCCTATCAATGCAAATTAGAATGCATTTTCCACTCAACGGTACTTTCATCTTAGGAAAAGACCATGTAGGATAGGCGTTGGATGGGTTTGTGCAGTAAACTATGAAGTCTCAAGGAAGACTTTCATCATTGGTTCATCTACAGAACCAATTTTTAGACCAATATAGAATAGAATAATAATGAAAGTGAGAAGCTTGAGAGAATACTGGAGGATTCATGGGATTAGGAAAACTTTAACACTCTTGTTGAAAAGAAAAACATTATATTTGTTATACTCTTGGTGCAAGAAATATTTGCCCCAGAGAAATACAAAGATACTTGGATTAGAGAGGGGGGTAGAAACACATCCTTTTTTCAAGCCTGCATCAAAGAAATGAGGTGTGTAACTGTTCCCAATATTTGAATGGGTGATGGGTCTTTTACCCAAGATATTGAGGTCATGGGAGGTATGTCCTTTGATTATTTCAAAATTTTGTTGGCTGATCCTAACCAATCTATGTAGGAAGGCTATCAATCTGAACAAACAAACTTGTTTAGTATCTTTTCAAGGGTGGTGTCGAGTGAGGTGAATCTGTCTTTGGAAAAATTGCTAGATATTGATGAGATTTGGGAGGGCTTTATGTCCCTTAATTCTGAATGTTCCCCTGGTCTGGATGGCTTTCCAGAATCCTTCTACATCAGTTTTAAGGAGTTGGTTAAAGGGAAGGTTGTTGAGTCCATCCAAGACTTTTTCATAAGGGGACACCTACATAGGGTGGCTTGTGCGTTGACAATTATTGTCATTCCAAAAGTGATTGATCCTTCATCAATCAATCAATATAGTCTAATTAGTTTGTGTAACTTCCCATTCAAGATCTTGTCAAGCATTCTTAATAGAAGGCTAGTGGTTCATCTTCCCCAATGGGTCTCTGAAAACCAATAATGTTTTATCAAAGGGAGATCTACTCAATCATCCATTTCCATGGTACATGAATTGGTGGGGGATATCAACATCAAGTCAACCAAATCCAATGAGGTGATTAAAGTGGACATGAACAAATCCTTCGATAAAATGGAATGGTGCATTATCATTAATGTGTTGGGGAATATGGGACTTTCCAGAGGGTTGTGGACTTGCTGTTTCGAATTTTCAACTCTCCCTGGTTGGATAATTCATTCATGGGAAAGAAATGTGGGGTTTTCAATCCCAACTATGGAATACTACAGGGAGATCCCCTCTCTCCCAGCCTCTTCATTTTAGTGCAGGACATCCATAGCATATATATCGAGGGGAAAGTTATTAGTGGAAGCCTTCGTCCTTACTATGGTAGAGCCAATACCAATGGTATTTCACATATCTTTTTTTCAGATGAAATTCTATTTTTCTTGAATGGTAATAGGTTTACCATTACATAATTTAATAGGGTAATGGAAACTAACTGCAAGTGGAGTGGCCAGTCCATCATTAGATAGAAAAGTTGCATGTTTCTCTTGAAATGGTGTTCAGACAATAAGGGGGGAAAAGATTATGGATGCGTTGGGCATGCAGAAAAAGTCTTTTCCTATAGAATATTTCGGTTCTTATATTTCTCCAAGAAGGGTTCAGGTTCACTATTTTTTTGGGAAAGTTTGTAAAATTAAAACCCATATTACAAAATGGAAAAATCGATTCTTGTCTTTTGGGGGGGCACATCACATTGGTTAATTGTGTCTTCTCCTCAATCCACATGCATGCACTTTCTGTGCTTAATGCTCCAAAGGCAGTGCTGAAAAATATTGAAAATATGTTTATAGGATTCATATGGGACTGACACAATGAAGGGAAAACTCTCTAGACATCATCGGATATGATAGCTAGGGATATTTCTGATGGTGGTATTAATATATGAAGTGTCAAAGAGGAAATTTTTGGCATGCAAGAAAAACTTGCATGCTATTTTTTGGAAAATAGATCGATGTGGGCAGGATTTGACTATAATCATGATGGAAAACAAATGGATAGTAGTAGAGGGACTTCATCATGACTCTGGATCATGATTTCTAAATATTTACCAGTGCACCGCATGAATTCCAGGTGACTTTTGGGTTGTGGGAAAATTAATTTTTGGAATTAGAACAAGGTTGGCTCACCACTAGGGTACTTAGGCTATCTGATCTTGATGATCTCATTTTCTATGGAAAGGAATTATATGCTATTTAATCCATCTATCCTCACACCCAACCAGCTGAAGGTGTTTGATGAAATCACCTTGAATGAAGAACCATAAAATCTCAAATTTAAGTGGTTAGCTTCGGGTGCCTTCTTTGCTAAGGGTTGCCACTCGATGTCTTCAGCCCATGGTATTCCTGAATGATGGAGTGGAACGGTTTGGTGTGGTGACCATATAGTGAAATAAAACTCTCTTTTTTGACATCTTCGGAACAACTCTATACAAATAGATGAACATGTGAGGAACAAAGGGATCTCTTTGGCATCTAAATGTCTTTGTATTGTTTCTTCCAGGGAGGAATCAGTCGATCATCTGTTATTTTCTAGTGACTGGGAAACTATAGTCTGGAGATACCTGGGCGAGGCATTCAGGTGGGGAAATCAGGCAGCCACACTTTCCACATTTCGTCAACTTTTGTTCTTGGGATTTGAAGATAACGCTTTAGAGAATAAGTCGAGGGCTATATAGCTTGTTGCGGGTTGTTCGAGCATCTGGAATACCCAAGACCAAATCCATCACGGGGGGCATGTCATTCTCTCACCTGGCCATGATGTATTGAACTAGGTACATCACGGTTGAATTGGTCTCTCTAATCATAGGATGGGTGTCTATTCTTACACTGAGAGTTTTCATGGTAGGTAATTATACTGCTCAAACCTTACAAGATACTAACAGGAAAGGAAGATGGGTGAATTGGAATCCTCTGAGTAGTGGGTTAATGATCAACGTGGATGGGTCATGTGTGTCCGGTTTTATGAGGGGTGGGGGAGTGGTTCGTGATCCTCAAGTATAAGTGATTCTGGACTTCAATTATGGATTTGGAGTAGGAGGTTCCCTCATGGCAGAAGCTTCCTCGATGCTGAAAGGTATTGATCTTTGTCACTCGCACAACATTAACATAGAATCGGTCAAGACAGACTTGACTATCCTCTATGGTTCACTTCAAGGGAAGTTCCTAATCCCTTGGACCATTTTCTGCATCATTCTTAAGTGAAAATCGTCTATTAGACCCATATATTATTTTTAGTCACACATGGATTGAGGGGAACATGGTGGTTGACTTCCTCACTTCAAGAATTAATAATGTTGATCATAATTTCTTGTTTTCAAGGGTGGGGTCTCTTCCACAGGCATATGGTAATTATTTTAGGGCAGATGCATTGGGTCTCCAACACATTATACCCCCTTAGGTTTGTTCTGTGAAGGGAATTCCCCTTCTTGAAATAATTATAAAATGTTAATGTTGGATGAATTGAAGGAAATGGCAAGCGAAAGTTTTCATAAATTTTTATCCAATAAAATGATAGTTAATGGTGGGTAAGGTTATAGTACATATTGTTGAACTGAATATAAATTTTCTTATCTTGATAAATTCTTTTAAATGTTTGATGGAATTTCATTTTTTTCATTACTACTATACAAATAATTAGAATGTTATAACCAACAAGAATGATACTCTTGAATTGTATTTATATGAATCCATGAAACTAGTGAATACCATAATTTATTTTATGATTATAAAAATGAAGGATATAATCTCAATGATATATTAAAACGATTTCTGAAGAAAATCATGAATATTGTGGGAAAATAGAATTTTAGCTGATGATATACATAATGAGATATTTCTTTAAATATATGCACTGTCCTTAAAAATGGTGATGGTTTATATGAATTTTTTAAAATATATTCAATTTTATATCGATAATGTATTTGATGAATCCCATATTATATTTTAAATGAATGTGGAATTATATTAATACTTAATAAGTTTAAGTTGGATAATGTTTTTTGAAAATAATAAAAATCATCACAATATAAGGTTTGTTTAACATTATTTTACGTAATTACTATATATATCACACTTCTTAAAAAAATATAAAGTAGTCAAAAATTATTATTTTTCTAATGATTATATTTCTAAATCTGAATGAATAATATCAAACCATACTTATGAAATTTTGAAACAGAGATAAAAAATTTACAGGAAATCATGTTTTAGTTTAACACATGATATCATAAATTGGATGTAGATACAAAATTTGACATTTTTAGATTGATTAAAAATCAATATAATTTTATTTATGATAAATTTCTTAATGAAATATAAGAAATTTTGATAACATGCTAAATAATTTTCATAATAAGATTGACCAATTAAAAGACAGAATTCTAATTAAATTACTTTATTCCTAAATGTTTTAATTTAATTGATTTTTTTTAAAATAGTTAGTAATTAGAAAAAAAAATATTCCTTAAACCATGTTAAGTATTTTTTTCTCATAATTTTTATCTTTTTAGAGAATAATATTCTATTAATCTTATTATAAATGACCATATTTCTATTTTTAATGTTTTATTTTTTGAAACATCATGACCAACGAAAGTATTTCTCCAATGATGATAGTTTTTCCTTTTCTATGAAGGAAGGATGAGTATAAATAGTGAAAAAAGTTGGTACATTTATTATGGGGGTTAGATACATATCAACTAAAATTAAATGTCATTTTGATTTTTTCAAAATAAATAAATTTCATTTTTTAATAATGTCGATAACATTAAATATTAAATCATCGATATTTGTGGGATTGAGTTTTTTAGAATGAAATTAATTTCAAATATTTATGTTCTTTAGGACTCATTTGACATATCATTAAAAAATTATAATATGTGGCAAAGTGTATAATATGTACTTTAAGAATAAACAATATATTGATAAATTTTCAAAAAATATTTTTATTCTTTTTTTATGATAAGATAATGATTAATTATTATACATATATGATAATAGAATCTAAGATATATAATTTTAATTACATTTTAAAATTATTGATTATTTATTAGGTAATTTCAGGAAACTATTTTGTTAAAACATTAGATAAAATTTCTATGAAAGGATGTGTGAGGTATTTTTTAAACCATATGGTTAATTCATCAAGGTTTTAAAATAATTATCAATATGGAAAAAATGTATGTTGATATTAAATATTACCAAAATTTAAGCATATAAATAATTAAATGGTGTTTATAATGATTTATTTAGTCCTACTAAAATCCATGATTATTAGTTGAAAACACAATGTTTATGTTATATTTGATGATCATACTAGATATACTTGAGTATATTTTTTTAAATGAAATAATAAAATATTTCTATTTGGTTTAATAGTTTTCTTTCTCAGGTTTTAAATGAGAATTCTGTACCTTTTATTTCAATTATTTGTGATCATTTAGCTGTGTTGGAAAATTTTGAGCATGAATATTTTTTTGTAAAATGTCCATTATTCCAAATTTCTCATCACTAATAACTCCCCTAATAAATGGTGTAGTTGAGGGATGAAATTGAATTATTTAGAGAATTACTCCCACAAGTTTGAGTGAATACATTATTCATAAACATTTTTTATTTGATAACATAATTTATGATTTGTAAATATTAAATTGAATTTAACATTAGTCTTATATATATAATACCAATTTTTTGTTATGGAATAGAATAAATGAAATAAAATTACATCAATGTATTTTAGATGTAAAGTGTTTATTCTAAAAAAAGTTCATTCAAAAAAATTTATCCTAATAAAATGTGGTAATATTTCAATATATTATTATACAATAAAGGGATATAATATCTTGACAAAAGAAAAGGCATTGATCAATAAAATTTCTCCATACTAAATTTGATGAATCCAAACATCTATTTTCAAATTTCTGAAATATATAAATTTAATTGATTCTTTACAAACAATATATTATTCAAATACAAAAATATATTTTCAACCCACATTGATAAATTAATAAATTGAAAGAGCAATGGAACTAAAAATGGATATAGTTTTACCACAAAAAATGATCAAAGTGTTATTGTGGAATATTTTATTAAATTTTCTATGAAACTAATCAATAATTAATGATTATAGGAATTTCTATACCATTATAAATTTTGATGATATAGTCAAAAAATTGTTAATTAAATTAATGTTATCATTGTTCAATGCTATGAAATTATTAAACTGAAACAACATCTATGGAATTTTCTGTGGGTGTCTATATTAGAAGAATAAAATATGAACTCATTGAATTTGAAAGTGGATTTTTTTAGATTTTCTTATACTGATGGAAAAATCTTATTGTAGTTGGATAAAATTTTTTCAATTGAATTAAATGTTATGAAACACAAATTATTATTATGAAGAAGTCTATAATTGTTTGTATACATGACTGCTAATAAGGGGGAATATATTGTGAAGAAACTTTTCACTTTTGTAAACCCTTTAATGTAATTTCCCACTGGTATCCTTCGAAAATAAAATAAATTTTAATATTTTTGAAATGGATATGAACTATTCATTTATAAATTGATACATTCAAGACAATGTTTTTTAATAGACTTGTGTTTTTGAAAACAAAAAATCATTAGAACAAGGAAATATGATAACAAAGGAACTGTATGAACATTAACATTTTCAATTTCCTAGTAATATAGGATAACATGATTTTTCATTCCGAACAATTTTGTTAAGGGAGTAGCTCATCCAACACATTTTAGAAATAATTTTTTTAGGAATCCTATTTTTGAATATTTTATATAAAAAATAAATCATTGTTTAGAATGATCATGATGGATGTTCTATATTTTCTCTCATGGATTATTACCTTCCAAAATAATGAAAAACTATTTTTTTAAAACAATAAAAAAATTAATCAAAATATATTATTGTAAAAATTTTACAATTAATAGTTCAATAATAATAATATATATAATACATAATCTTGATGAATATTGGAAACCATTTGAGGAACAATATTCTGTGGATAATGTTATGTTTAATTTATCTAATATCTAGTTGACCATATATTGTGTTTTCTATGTTGTTGTATGTTAGATCTCACGAAAATCTCAATGAATAAAATCTTAATATTAATGAATAAATATTTTTTAATGGAAAGGAAAATCAGTTTTAAATTAGTTTTTTTTCCTCATGAAGAAAATGAAAACCAAAAATTATTCAAGATGAAATCACAGTAAGATGTAAATTATAGAGGAAATGTAGATTTTGAACATGTCATTTTTTGGTGAATATGTTTTATATTTGTTTCATAAGAAGAAACAACTAGTATCACAATATATTAATGAATTTTATCACTTATAAGATACAATTTGTTTAACCTGTGTTTTGTGAATAAAATATAAAAATTATAATTTACTTATGTTTTACAGTAGGTCACTTATTCTAGGAGATAACACTTGTTATACAGTTCGTTTTATGAACCCAAAAAATTATTCATAAAAAATAATATAGATATTGGAAAAAATTTCTATTGAAAATACACATGAAAATGAGACATCATTCATTGATTCATCAAAATAGTTTTCAAATTTTCAAAATTAATTATAAAATATATTCATTCCAATAATTATATTAAATTTAAAAACTATTTATGGAAAATATTAGGTGACAATTATTCAACTTATTGTATTATCTATCTATTTAACATTGAAAATTCAATAAAAAAATAAAAGCAATTTACTTTTTAACCAACCTTTTCTGTTATAATTTTTATATATAAGTATTATAGAAACAAAAAAAAATCAAACACAAATATTTCATTTTTTAGATTAAAAATCATTACATTATAAAATGACACACATGGGGATCATGAATTTATCATTTCTTTGGAATCATGGAATCCTAAAAATCTGGTTAATATGTGAGTTTCATCATCTCCCACTATATTCATTATAACTAAAATCCATCTTAGAAATTTCATGTATTTTAACTTTCTTCATAACCATGGGAATGAAAAAATACATATGGTGAGATTAGATGTTCAAAAAAGTTAAATAAGAGAGATATAGAAGATCGAAATAAACATAAGGGTATGAGAACACTAGCATAACATTTGAAAACCATATCCAATATATCATAGATCATAATATTGAGTCATTGAATTAGATTGGTAGTTCATAAGATATGTATTATAGGGAAATAAAATAACATAAACAATGATGGAATGCAATTAGAATAGATTTTTTCTAAACATATAATAACAAAATATTATTTCAGTAGTAGTCAAGGATCACTTCAAAGCATATCATATTCAAATGTGTTCACCCTCTAATCCATAATATTATTCAATGATCAATTACAATATTATCATTGTGGGAAATGTCCCTTACTAAACTAGGTTATGTCCTCATTCTATTATAATTAATAAAATGAGATATAAATCATAAAAATTTTATTATAGGGAGATAAAGGCCCCAACCATAACATAATGATAATAATATATATGTATTCAAAAATAGCATAAAACATGAATCATGTTATAATTCATAAAATGAAATGGGTTTTTTAAAAACATCATCATATCAAAATCAATGAAAAATAAATTAGTTTCCTAGACAAATCAACATTCCATGAATGCATAACCTGTGGAAGTTTGTGGTTTTCATAAGAACTAACTCATTGTATAACAACGTAAAGAGAAATAGTTTTTATAAATATCATCCATCATAAAAAGAAACCATTCAGAGATATAATCTGACTGTTATACATTGCTCATATCCCCAGTAAAGCATAGATAACATCCATGAATGTCATTTCAGATGTAATATTATTTAGACTAATAATTTAAAAACATCACATTGAAAATAAATTTTATATGAAAATCACTTTTTAAATATTAAAATTTGTAAATTATTTTTTAAATAATATCCTTCTAAAATATTAATGAAATCTTATAAAAGAGTATTTATATATTAGTTAATTCATCTCTCAAGGAAAATATACATCCATGTTTGAAAAGACACAATTAAATATATAGATCATTTAACTATCCTTTTATTAAAATAAACATATAGGATTATAATACAATCTTATATGTAAAGATTGTTCATTATGGTGAAGAATTCAAGTGAATCACTATAAGGTAAATTGATTATTCCTTTAACATTTTTTAGTAAAAAATGATCATTGTTTCAATTAACACATAATTATTCCATTCAAAAAAATTATATATTAATGATAAATGGTAAAAATTTATTTACTCAACCATGAAGAGAGTTCTAATTATATTTATTTTCAACATGTTTATAGAACACAGACATGGAATACAATGGTGGTTTAACCGAAGAGATACATAATATATATTTTTCTTAAATTATTAGTTTGACATCTAATGTAACAAAAGATTGAAAAATTGATTTAAAAAGTAATAATATAGGAATAAAAATATGATAAGAAAATAAATGTTTTTCTTGAGATATATATCACATGATTTGAACATTTTAATCATTATCATGAGTGCACCCATTAAACGACGATGTTGTAATATAAAACAGTTACCACTTTTGTGAAAATGAATCCAATGTCTGATGAATGAAAATTTTTAAATAAAACATATAGATTTATTTGAATAAATTAATTCATAATATTAAATTTGAAATGGACTATATATAAATCTCATAGAATTGGATAGGTGGATGACGTAAATTATCTCCAAAAAAGGAAAATTCAGTCAAAAATTACATATCAATTAATTATATTGTGAAAATTAAACACCGATAAAGAGAGATGGTCAAATGGAATTAAAAATAACCTTATTTTTAAGGATAATAATAAGAAAATAAATTAATGTTTTATGTATATAAAAACATAAATAGCTAATGAATATGGATTGTGACTCAAAGAAGTAAAAAAAGTGAGATAGAAATCCATTACCATATATCTCAAATTATATTGTACTAATTATACTCTCAGGTTTAATAAATATTATATTTTTTAGAATTATATTATAGAATCATAATTATTAATATAAATCAATATATTGTCTACTTATTTTTTTATTATCCTTTAATGAAAAATTAAATTACAAAATCACATTTTAGATAATAACCACTTTGTTTTTCATTTATATTTTGATCAATTATTTTGGATCCTTAAAATTTGTTCAATGTTTTATATTATATATGATGATAATTATGATATTAATATCTTAAATAATAAATATATTTTATTAAAATAAATTTATAAAATCTAGAGATATGAAATAAAATACAATATTAATGGAGACGTTAGGGAGTACACACTTATGAACAGTGATTTCATATTATTGAAGGATTTATAAAAATAATGTTTAATAATATATTAATATTATAGAATAATTTTTATTTAATATATATATATTTTATTTTTTTAATCATTCCCTTATTACCTTTCATTTAGGGAGTATGTAAAAAATAGATCACATCATATTGCAAGGCGGTAGTTCATTGTACACAGGAGAAACATTTTCATAATCCCACAGAACAGAATGTAAAGTATTAGATTTCAAATAATGATCAATGATGCATAATAATATAATAAATATAATTTATAAACTATAAATACTCATTATATCCCTCTATAATAGGAGTTGATGGACAATAAATAACATCAGTTCAAGAGGAGGTAGTCTTTCGTACACACGAATAATGATTACATATCCTATATTCTGGAATACGAGAATGATATAAGTTAAAAAATAAATATAATACCATATAATTATATTTAAGATAAAAATTTCATTATATCATAATGGATTAATAATAATTTTAGTAGGTAGATGAAGATATAATATAAAATCCTTGGTTAGGGTTGTCACCTATTCTTTGGATAAGATCTTTTTTCATGCAACACAAGGCTTCATAGGCTGTATTTTTTACCAAAATAAGTATTATTGAATTGGAGATGGTAATTATCTATGTTATTTTGGTATTACTTAATGGGATCAAATAGTTTGGGAATTTTGAATATGTGTGTAGTGGGGATGGACTTTTATATGTGATGTGAGTGGCAGTCTTGTAAATTTCAGAAAGCTAAATGTGTACCCACATTTTTCACATTATAATTTGCTAAAAAATAGAACATTCATGATAATGGAATGTAATGATCAATATATTTATATTAAATTTTATTTTTATTGGTTTTGGTTTAATTTTGACCCTTATCATTTTATTTTTACCAAAGGTAATCCAATTTTAACATTAACAACATAACTTTTTTATTATTTTTAAAAATTATTATTGTATAAAATTATATTTACCTTAGTATATATTTTTATTTTATTTTTAAATTTTTAGTTCATTTTAAATACAAATTAGACCGTATATATCATTAAATGAAATGAATGTTTTCAATAAAAAACAATTTATTTCTCACTATTACCTGAAAAAATAATCATTTTAGAAAGATCCCAAAAAATCACCCCCAGATAACTTAGGCTTTCTGATTTCAAAAATTAACTATTTTTTTCAAATTAAATTTCTTATATGTATCAAAAAATAAATATTTTTATTTTAAAAAATAAATTAGTAACATTTTATTGTGAAAATAATCATATAAATAGATTTCTATAAATTAATTACATTTGATATCAATATGATGTATTCACATAAAAACATTATAATTAATATCTAATTTTTTTGATAAATATTATTTTCTATATGTTTAATATCTACATAATAATACTTTTTCAAAAAATATTATTAATAATTTAACACACCATTTTAAAACTCAGAGTTGTATGTAACGCAAGCTAAACATCGTGTTTCATGTAATACATGTTATCAACAAAATCTAAGTAATCAAAAAAAATAATTTATAAAAACTAATGTGGTTTTTTCTATAAAACATAACTTTAATTTTTTTCACTAATGTTTTTTATTAGCTACAAACAAATGAGGATACTTTTAATTCAAAATTTTATCATGTTCTTATGAATCTTATTTAAACCAGTAGTACAACCAAAAAAACATTGACCCAAGATAGGAATTGTTTCACTTCACATTAATGCTATGATACAAAATTTAAACTTGTTTTCCTCAGATGAAATATCATTTTCTATTAATACAACCTCTTATTATAATACATGTGAAGGATCAAGTATTTACTACAATATGTGAGATACATTGATAAAATAAATGTCATTACATAGGTTTAATAAAATTAAAAACTAATATTCTACCATCCTAATGCAATCGAGAATATCAATATTAAATATATTATATTGGATTATTTTTTCATTATTTATAAATTTAATTACCATATTCTAGGGAAAAATTATTAATAACACCTTTTCAATATATTTAAATTATAGATTTTACATGTGATTTCTATTTCAAATTATCTTCCTTCTTAAAGATTCAATGATGTTATCTTGATTTGTTAAAAGCTTTTTAAACATTTCATCTACTATATCATGTCCCAATAGCTTTAATTAACCATCTTAATTCTTACATATCTAAGTACTAAATTATTTTTTATAGAGTTCTTCATAATGATCCATATAAATACTCGATTGAATTCAAATATTGTATAAAAACTACAATAGATATAGAAGTTGATACCAACCTCTTATGAATCCATATAATAGTACCTAATCAAATCCACTCATGTGTGAATTACTATATCAGACTGAACACCTATCTTGGTATTGATATATAGTGCGGAAACAAAACTCCATATCCATATCATATTAATTAATATCAAGAAATTTAAGGAATACCTCAGATCTCGAGAAGAAATAATGGATTGTGGTCATCAATGTAACCTTAATAGAACAAAAATTTATATTCCATCATGATGGTCTAGAGGTATGTATTCTATGATATAAATGAGGTTTTCTTACATAATTATTTTGTAATCTAATGCAACCCAAATAACATTATTACCATTTAATGTTTTGAGTATTCTTAAGAAAATTTCCCTATGGATGTTACATAATTTTTATATGGAATTGGTAAGGGATGTAACATAACATTATGATTTTTTTCTCTTATAATTTATGTGATGCCATAAAATGCAATGATATAAAAAAATTGTGATATCACTCGTCATTAAAACCCCACCATTAGTCCTCTTTCAAATTTGTATTATATTTATAAATCAATGATTAATTAAAAATCATGACCTATAAAATTTATATTATAAATCCTCCATCAAATATTGTATGTATTGAAAAAATATTAAGTTCCTTAACAACTTATGTTAATCATGACCAATTTAAACTTACTATCATTTCGATCGTTCTTTTAAAGCTCCACAAATTCATTCATCACATCCTTAATCAACGCATCTATATATGTTTGAACATTCAATAGATAAATTATTAGTATTCCTCCTTAATTTTTTATTCAGATCGATCTAGTGAAAATCTTGAATTATTTAATCATTTTTTTTCATCATCATGAATAAGGTTATATGATATATTCGACTTCAGACATCATCCACTTCATTTCCATTCCTAGGGAGTTAATTTATTGAGAAATCATAATCTATAATAAAATTTAACCATCTTTACTAGTGAATAATAAAATAATTATATATGAATATATGTTTTATTCTTTTGTTATCATTATATATATCATGATTTTATCCTTAAATATAATTACCCCATTAATTTTATAAAAAATTACCAATGCAATAACAGAATATTAGTTGTGTAATTTTTTTACTAAAACACAAATTGTCATGAGGAATAATCTATAGCCATATATTTATATATAATAACACATCTGAATTCTATATTGGATGAAGAACTATAAATTAAAAACCCTGCTCCACTACATGGTATTGTAAGAATATGATCACTGACAAATATTCCCTTTATTTCATTGATTTTTTCCTCACATCATCTGTCTATATAAACATGGATCCTATTCGAGGTAACATCATTAGTGGATTATATAGTCACGCTAAACTGTCAAAAATAATTGATAATATTTAGATAGACCATGAATACTATGGATCATAGTGTACATGAATCAAATGGTCCATCAATAATTAACCTCCGTCTTTGATTGATTTATCAATATATCATATCTTTAGAGTATATGACCAAAAAATATAATTCTTTGGTACAAAAAATAATAATTTTGTAGTTTTTTCTTATAGTTCATCCACCCTTAGGGTATACTGATTTTATCATGTGATCTTAATTCTATTCTATAAAGGATGAATTGATAAGAATATCATTTATAAAACTATCCAATAATGATCATGGTATCATCATCATTAAATTTATGAATATATTTTGGGAATTAGTTAGAATGAATGGAGTCGCCATATATTTTTAATTCCCATACATTTTACTGATTATATCTTGGGTATATCATCATTATTGACAACAAATTTAAGATATATTAAATAAATTGTAATCATGGGAAATTATTGAGATATATGTAGTTGATCTAATAGGTCATCGATCTAGGGTTTTGTATACTTGTTATTTATTGTGATATTGTTCAAATTTTAACAATAAATATAGAGTCACAAATATATATAAATTAATTTATTATTAAAATAAGAGATTCACCCCATAGTGACACAATTGGATGAATGGATCCATTTTATAGGTTTTCATGTAGTGTATTTTTGAATTATTTCCACTAAATTGTGTTAATCTAATAGGCAGTCATTGATATTAGTGTGGCATTAAGTAGGAGTTCTACTCATAAAAAAACATCAAATTTTTGTGGAAGGATAAAAAACTCTTCAAGATATAGATTAAAAAACTGTATCATAATAGGTGTATCACCAATTTTGAGTTCCCCTAACTATATAAGACACACACCCCTGTAGAATATGAATGAAAATTGATAAAATATATTTTATTTTTATCAGATGACTATAATTACCATCGTACTATTATATAATAATAGGTTTCTTTGGAGTGACAACAATTCATTTCATGTGATATAAATTGATGTGTGATTTAAGTAAATAAATGCATTCCATTCCCAAGATGATATCAAATTGATCTAGGGGAAGAATAACCTTATTTACTAGAAGGAAATTATCTCAAACATCAACTAGAGAGGAATCGTATAATTAATACATGATCATTATACCATTCTAGGTTTTCACTATTAATTATACATATAATTATTTAGGTGGAATCCTGATACTCATATAAAATTCTTTTTATATGAAATAATGGGTAGATCTAGAGTCAAATAATACGTTAATAGATCTAGAGTGGATCGTAAATGTACCTTTCACCACATTATTATTACACCCCTCATATGAAATAGTGATCACATGAGACATCATAGTTTAAACTAGTTGAAGAGATTTCTAACAATGATAATCAATATTAACCTTTATATTTGGTATTAATTAGCATAATCTTTATACTCATTCTATTTTAAACATTAGAGTTTTAGTGGTACATTGTGTGGAACCCTCACTATATTTGAATCATTAGTGGACCCCTTCATATCACATCAGTATTCAATTTCCTTATTACGTTTACCTAAGCACATAAAAATGATAGATGTATCATTTAGATAATTTCTTCATTATTTTCCCATATTTATGGTATCTAGTAAATCTTGTCTTCTTCTGTAGTTTTATTATATATTTTACTTTAATTTTCAATTTTATCTTCTTATCAAAACAATGAGACGAGAACATAACTCTAACCACTATTTACAACATGATAGTATATAAAAAAACTAAATATATATTGAATTTATTTATGGATAAAACCATTTGGAGACATAGTTTTATGACACTAAATAACCGATCAACCATATATTTATGTTGGATGATAATATCAAAAGCACTCCTATCACATTTTTAAATTTTTTTAAAATAGGTACCAATATATTATTTATCCTTTTTTTATCTCAGTGGACTCATTTTACTTATTCATACGAAGAGAATAAGTAAACTGCTTATTAAAATGTATTTTCATGAACTCATCCAAATCCTTGTAATTAATTTGATATTATTTCAACATATTCGTGATAATAGTCCACCACTTATCTACGTCAACCTTATAAATAGAAGAAAAAAATGAATTTCCCATGTTTCAAACACTAGGGAAGTGGACATATATTTTTATAAGCACTGATACATTTCTCAATAACTATAAAATATGGGGATAAACTGATAGAGGATGGGAATTGCCTCAAGAACAACTTAATAGAACATTATAATTCCTTTTAACATTGGGAAGTACATCATAACTAATGATTTGAAAATGTTGTGTTGAAATATAAATGATATTTTTCATTTCATCTCCCATAATTTTTATCATGTTAGGAGGATAATCATTTCATTTTCCTTCATAATCATCTTTAACATTGTTCCTTTGGGATCCAACCATTTAATTCAATCATAAATTTTAATGTAATTAATGATAATCTGAGTGGTAACCACCTAATAATGAATAATAAATTATAAAATATTGGAAACATGTAAATTTTTATTTAATCAATGAAATATTAATATTATACAAGCTAATTAATAATTTCTATATAGTTAAATATATCATTATGGTTTGTAATGGGTTTGTGAATTTCTAATGCATGTCCCCATGGAGAGTTAAATAATGTGTTCAACAAGGCCCATATTATTCCCTCTATGATTATCAATCCTAGGTAAATATTCTCTTTTGAGAGTTTTTATCCCTAGGTACCTCTATGATATAGCCACATTCTCTTTTAACATCTACACATTGAAGAAATATCTTGGAACCTACTATATCTATCTTTTAAAAATAATCTAGATCATTTTCTAAAAATCTGAATCAGACAAACAAATATCCTTATAAATTCTCTTATGTATCTCACAAATGTGTCCACATAATATTTTATTTTGGCCAGCTTATGTTATCTTATGACACAAGCTATATAAACACATGATTTTCATACCTAGATATTACATAATGTTTTCTAAAAATTCATTATATTATACATGAAAACATATAATTATCAGAAAGGTGAACTTCCATTGGAAACATGACAATATAAAAAATGAATTCTTAGGTGAACAACATCATCTACCTCTATGTTCATCATAATTATGACCCTTTTAGACATATAATACACTTCTTGTTTCCTCAATAACTATGTAATGGGAACATAAGAAAGGATGAGATCAGACTGAAAATAATAGTAAACAACTGATATAGATAAATATAACATGTAAAAAAGGAAAAGACAGATTAGAATAACATTTTAAAAGAATGAACTTTATATAAAAGACCGCAATATTGATTCATGTAATAAATATTGTATGTTTATAAGAAATGGATCACAAGGATATAAAAAACATGAAACATGAGATCATATAATTTTATTATACTTGTGGAATAAACATAAGAATGTAATATTATTTTCATAGTAGTCAAGGATCACATCCAAGGATATCATAGTGAAATGGGTTCGATCCAAAAACTATAATAGTTATCAAGGATCACTTTCATGACCATCCTAGTGGAAAAAATATCATACTGAACCCAGTTTAGACCCAATTCTGGTGCATTGTAGATCAAGAGATATTAATCATTATCCTATGCATTGGATATATATCGAGTTCCACATATCACATAATAAAAATTATATCTTTGTGTGCCACATGATCATACAACATCCTTCATAATAAAACCCAATGATATTAAATGGGTTTCAAAACATTTCATCAGAACATGACCTATAGAAAAGAGAAAAGATTCATAATCACCATATCTATTCATTTTTCATAACATGTGAAAATAAAATCGTTTTAAAAGAATACCCTCATGGTATGAAAAGTGGAATATGAAGAGGTAACAAAAAAATAACTATTTCATGAATATATTCCATTAATTGAAATTGTAAAAATCCTAGCCTTGGATCATATCCACAATAATACATAGGTAACATCAAGGGATGTCATCATAGCTGGGAAATTATTTTCAAAGATCATTTAAAATATTTATTATGGATAACAAGTTTTCATTAAAGAAATATTTTTAAATGTATGAATTCATAAAATATTTTCTAATGTCACTAACTATGAAAATAAACCTAAAAAGTTTTAAAATAATATTCATTAATATACAAGAAAATTTAGTGGCGAAAATATCCATTCCATCTTAAAATGGATATTTATAGAATTAATTGTTATAAAATAACTTTTTTGAAAATACAATTTGCAGATTATAAGGGATTATTGAGTGATTTT
This sequence comes from Viscum album, assembly GCA_963277665.1. Taxonomy (NCBI): domain Eukaryota; kingdom Viridiplantae; phylum Streptophyta; class Magnoliopsida; order Santalales; family Viscaceae; genus Viscum; species Viscum album. The sequence continues at coordinate 302,193,902 of OY728153.1, read as the reverse complement.
TTTATCATTATGACAGTGAATAGTTTTCATGTCATACATGATAAAATAAAGATTCATATTAAATTTTCAATATAAATAAAATAGATTTGTATATAAATTTACATAAAGATTAATCTCAAAAGAAATAAAGATTTTATAAAAAATTAAAAATGTATTTAATAAATCATTTGTATAACACTAAAAATATTTATTTGAATTCATTTTTAGAAATCATATTTCTGGTAGAAAAATGATTTCTTGACAAAGGGATCAATAAAGATAATTTTTCATTAAAACGATATATAGAAGTCAACAACTCTTAAAGAGAATAAAATGTATTGGAAAATGTATTGTATATACATACCCATAGGTGAGGAACATATATGGGTTTAATATGATAGAGATCATATTAAATCATTATTAAAATCACAATCATGATCCATTCTAATAAATAATGAGATTTTATCATAAAACCCTTGCAGCATTGGTAACATTGATGCATAATATCCATGAAATAAAAAAGATAAATGTGACTTATAATATCAATTGAAAAAAATAATTCAGGATATTTACATGTCATAGATTCTTTATTTACACCTCAAAAACTTATATAGGTGCATAACATAATAAATGACTCAAAGAATACAGTTTGAGACAAAAATACCTTACTACTTTGGTATCATCTAAACCACAAACCCCATAAAAGAGAGATAATAAAATGGATATGTAATACCCCATAATGATTAGGATAATAATAATATAATAAATACACTAGTAGTATATCCAGCAAATAAATGAAACATGTGGTGAATTTTCCTTGTGTCACACACAAAGTAAATGTAAGACAAAAATTATTTACATTAGGACTTAAAATATGTCATACGTGTTAAATTTACATGTATAATATTAATATTTATACCATAAATATTTTATATAAAAATAAATATTTAACATAAAATTTATTATTTACTTATGTCCTTTTATTACAAGTTTATTAACAATTCCATAATAAAAAACATTTTGGATAATAACCACTTTCATTTTTTATATTTTGATTTACTGTTTCCATTATGAATTATTTGATCTTGGTTTTATCATCATCATAATGTTAACCATTTTAATAATATTATATATATTCCTTACATATGTATTTTTTATAATCCATTAAATGTAGATACAAAAAAAGAAATAGACCATTCATAGAGATAATGGGCCATACAGACACATAACTTCGTTCCATTTTCTCAATGGAAAGATTGAATGAAATGTAAATAATTTATTTCCATGATAGAATAATTATTATTTCATATATAGAGAACATAATTTAATTTTAATGTTTTCTGATGACTTTCCATGTAAAGGGTATATGAAAAACGAATCACATCGTTTTATGATGCGGTAGTCCAATGTACACATGAACTATTCAATATATTCCAATTGAATGGAAATTAAGTCTATCTAAATAAGAACCCGATTCTTATTTTTGAGGTACGAGCTTCATCTTTTAACTTTTCCTTAAGTGTTTTTGATAAAATAAAGAAAATGGGGAAAATCCCAAATTTTGGAAAGTACACGCCGTGTACATTGTCCACATGTCGTGTACTTTTGGCCGTGTGGGATGGGTACATGGGGCGTGTGGCCATGCCGAGGATGAAGGGTGTACGAGCCTAATACATGTCGTGTAGTGGTAATTTAAATGCCGTGTAGTCAGTAGGCAGGCGAATAGTAAGGCGGTGGCCAGTTGTGTGACAGAACACGCAGTGTACTCAAGGAGACACTCTATGTAGTCATATCGGTGGGTGAACAGTGTCGCGCTGGCAGGAAGCCGCCAGAGGAATAGGTTAAAAATGGGAAGTACACGGCGTTTACTTGGAAGTACATTTGTTGTACTTTGTATTTTTCTATTAAAATGGGCAGTAGCCTCCCCCTGTTCACAGGGAAGGCTTAGAACTGGGGGAAGGAGTGGGAGGGGATGGCCGAACCTCTGAAGATCCGACGGGTGTTCGTCTGGAATCTTTTTCTACCTTGAACGATCTCGTTGGAACCGCACGGATAAGCCCTCCGCTCTCCTTAAGCTTTTCATACCAATTCTTTCCAGAGGGAATGTAATTTACGTTTGAATGGGTTTTCTTGTGCGTCAGATCTACATCATTCTTGGGTGTCTCTGGTACTGATGTTGAGTATAGCTCTCGTTTGAGTATAAGGTAGGTGGCTTGGTGTTATATTTTCCAACTGTCGTGTGTTTTGTGCGTATTTGTGCCACAAACCCATTTTGGGGTGTCATGTGGCTGAGGCCATTGCTATATTAAACACCTAGAATTGAATAGGTGATTAATATGATAATAAAATTTTTGTTGGGATCATTGCTTGGATCCATTACCATCCCAAGGGGTGCGTTACTCTGTTTAGCCGTTTGGACAGGATACCCAAGGGTGTGACTTGTTTAAATTATGCATTACTTTTTCCATGATAGGAATTGTATACAAATTGCATGTTCATATGTTGGGCATGGCCCGATTACGTATCCCTAAGGGTGGTGTTTTTCTATAGCCTGAGGGCGTGACTATATTATCATGAGGGCAATGCTCTATTTCGCCTAAGGGAAACCTTTCATGCCTGAGGGCTTGACTTCTGTGCCGGATGGTGAAACTTACTACAACTAAGGGAAAATTCTGTTACGCCTGAGGGTTATACCTGCAGGTCGGATTCTGCTTACCTGAGGGTACAGTTTTGCTTGTCTGAGGACGTGGACTGTTTACTTAGAAATACATTGTGGTGATTTCTAATATTTAATAGATTAAGTCAATAATAAATTGGAAATTTAATTATTAAGTTAGTTACTTTTCAGTACTTCTTACTTAATTGCATTTTAATATTGTCCATTATTGTTCCATGCTTATACGCAGTTGGGAACGAGCATTTGGTGGGTTTCAACTGAGATATATTTCTCACACCCAGTTTGGGTCACACTTTTTTGCCAAAACAGATTACGTTTCGGCAGGCTGGATAGGGGAAAGAGCCCCTATACAAGAACATGATTGATGTTGAGGAGTAGGAGGGCAAGGGACCGAGCCAAGGCTTGCGATGTCGCAGCCACCTGTTTTTCTTTGTTTTGTTGTACTCTACTTCCGGTTGTATTGTATTAATGTATTACATGTTCTGGTAGTTTTCATAGAACTTCAGACATGTAGAATCATTATTTTCATACTGTTGGATATATCCACTAATGTTGTTTATTTCTGTTGTGTATACTTTCCTGCTTCTTCTATTTGATGTATGATTTATTTCGTATTCCGCTGCGCTACACTTTGACAAATAAGGGCATAGTTTCCCCACTATCAGACCTGGTCCCTCACTACTAGTCGGCAGCCTCTGGAGTTTGGTGAAATGCGCTTGAGCTCAGGTGGCGAACCAGGTTCGGGGCACCCGTTGAGAGGCACCCGGAACTGGGACATACCAAAGTGGTATCAGAGGCGTTTCTTTTCTTTGAATTACTATTTGGCGCCGTAGTTAGGGATAGTATGAAAGGTAGTTGGCAATGAACTATGCACGGGAGTATCTAACCCATGTACAGGGAAAATCTAATTTACCTCGTATTGAAATATTACTGATTTTGCAATTTACAGTGGATATGATTTCACCATTGGGTGACACACTTGTATTGTGTTGTTTATATTTTATCAGTGGGTTCTATTTAGTTGCGACCCGATGAGATGATGTTATTCCATCTCATGTATCATTTAGGCACATGCTAGAAATCACATGCCATGGCTAGTTCCATTCCATGTAGGTGCGTTAGAAATTGCATGTTGTTGTGATAGTTGTTGTGCTTGTAAATCATGATGTTGTGGTAGCTACTTTGATAAAATACATGCTGTTTTATAGGGTATTTTGTATGATTCGGTTTATGGAATGAACGTGACACTTTGGTTTTTGGGGAGTATGGGCCCCCATTTACCGGAATTTGGAGGATCATTGACTGTTTATTTTCTTATAACACAGATAAGATTTCAAACATTTATCGTGGGGAGTATGGGCCCTCACGGTACGGAATATGACACTTATGTGTTTTTTTCAGTATTTTCTGGGATCCAAGGATGTTTCTAAGGAATCCTATCCGGAAACCCAGTATACACACCGTGTAGTATTTTAAACATGTCGTGTATGTCCTTCTGTTCGGGAAGAAAAAAATGAAATTTTTGAGTACATGCCGTGTACATAGAGTACACACCGTGTAGTCTCTTCCCGTGTTAGAAACCGTGTAGGCGACGACACAGGTAAGGGAAGATCTTGGGAAAATCACACTGTGTACCGAATGTACACGCCGTGTAGTGTTTACCCAGAGTCCGCACGTGTAACTAACAATACGAGTCGGTGAACTCCTTTACGAAACACGTCGTGTCGATGATGAACCCGCCGTGTAGTGTGACCTGGGGACTCGGCCGTGTAACTATCAACAAAGGTAGGTTTCACCTCTCCTTGAACACGTTGAGTACCTATGGGACACACTGTGTAGTCTGGTCCGAGGACAGACCGTGTGGAGTTAGCCATGTGACTGGAAAACGGGGTGGTGTACACACCGTGTGCGGGTGTAACACGCCGTGTAGTGTCAATCCGAGTAGTCGGCCCTGTCACAAATGACACAGGAAGTTAGAAAATAACACCATACATGCCGTGTATATGATATACACGCTGTGTTGTTTTTCTGCAATAGAAGCTGTGTGGCTTAGCCACACAGAAGGACCCTGGCAGGGGAAGGGAAGTCAATTACATGTCGTGTAGTCATTATACACGCCGTGTAGTCGTGTTTTACAAATCATGAAATGTCATCTTCCTCTTGTTTCCTTGTGGTTCCTCCATTTTTAGTGTTGATAATATTGAATCTAAGGTGTGTTTTTGACCTTATAGTGTCACGCCACCTAGATGATTGTGCATTGTTCACCAGGAGAGCGACAACGAGAATACTCCAGAGATGGTGGGCCATTGGCTACCAGTTGATCCTCTAGCAGAGCCAGATGCGGCACTAGGTTCTATACCAGGCACATGTGTGGAGGCTCAGTTCCTTGAAGGCTTATTTAGTTTTATGCAGACCTTTTAGGGAGCATCTATGGCTGCCACATCTATGGATGAGCTGATGTGCATACTCCAGTAGCTGCATCCGCTGACGTTTTCAAGGGATGGTGGACCACAGGTTGTGGAGTCATGGTTGGGGTCGATGCAGACTATTTTTGAGAATTTGGAGATGCCTCTAGGGCGGAGGGTCATCCTCGCGACGTACATGTTGTGTGATTACTCCATGAGGTATTGGGATGTTACCACCCAGTTAGAGCATCACAGAGACATGACATGGGAGGACTTCCAGGAAGTCTTCTATGAATTCTTCTTTCCCGAGATGCTTCGGGCAGACAGAGCTTGAGAGTTCATGAATCTGTAGCAGGGTGCCATGTCGGTGATGGTCTATTCTGATCGTTTCACCGAGATTTAGCGTTTTTCACCAATGACAGTGGGTGATGAGAAGTTGAGAGCCAGAAATTTTGAGGATGGTCTTATGTATGACATCTGATCACTGGTGAATGTTTTCAGGTTGCCTTTAGTACATGCTATTGTGAATCAGGCGCTGATTACCGAGAGGAACCTCTGGGAATCTGGTGGTGTGGGCCAGGGCAGTTTAGCACCAGTTACTGGTACTATTTCTACTTGCAAAATGAAGAGACAGATGGACTTCTCTTAGGGTGGAAGTACTAGCCAGGAAGCTTCTTTAGGTGGCCCGATCAGGTGCTACCAGTGTGGTAAAGAGGGACACAATAGACCACAGTGTCCACGAGACCCAGTGGAGTGATGAGCTTGCGGTAAGATGGGTCATATGCAACGCTTCTACAGGGCGTTTCCACCAGTGGCCAGTGAGGGTGGTTCTGTACAGACTCCACGTGCGAGAGCAGGACCAGTGGTTTCTTACCAGTCAGGAACTGTAATATGTCAGGGCGTGTAGGTAGAGATGATGGTCGTTTCCATGGTATCAAGACACCGGGATCTCAAAGGCAGTAGGGTGGCACAGCTCAGGGTAGCCAGGCAGTGTCGCAGGGTCATGGCACTGGGCAGGCATATGCAGTGCTTCAGAACCAGTAGGAGCAGGATCCCAGAACTTCTACAGTTAGAGGTACTATCTTAGAAGTTTCTGTTTTATCTTTAGTACTTTTTGATATGGGTGATACACATAGATTCATATCTATACCCGTTGTGGATAGATCTGGGCTCTATTTCTCTACTTCTTCTGATATCATGACACTAGGCACTCCGTTAAGGACTAGAACAGCTGGTGTGCATCAGTGCAATGAGTGCCTCATTGAGGTTAGTGGGTGTCACTTTCTTTTGGATCTCTATGTATTAGAGATGACGATCTATGACTTCATTCTTGGAATGGACTTGTTGGTTCCCTTTGGAGCCTTTGTAGAATACTATCATCACAGGGTGCGCTTCATGTCACCTGAGGGGGGAGAGTTTATATAAAAGGGCGAGTGGGATGTTCAGGCGAGTCGAGCTGGACCAGAGCATCATGGGAGAGGTGGAGTCACAGCCCATATTGTGAGATTATATCTAGAAGACTAGGGGACTTGTCAGTTGGATTTCCCTCCAGTGGTTGATCGTTTCAGGGATGTCTTCCCGAATGACTTTTTATGTCTTCCTCTAGAGCGAGAGGTGGATTTCTCTATCGATCATGTGCCCAGAGCAGCATCGATGTCCATTCCTCCTTATATGATGGCTACACCTAAGTTGCAGCAGCTCAAGAGGCAGTTAGAGGAGTTACAGGCGAAGGGTTTTATCCGACCCAGTACTTATCCGTGGGGTTATCCAGTCCTTTTTGCGAAAAAGGCGGATGGAACCCTTAGACTTTGTCTGGATTATCGGATGTTTTACCAGTTGATGGTCAAGAACCGATATCCCTTTCCAAGGATTGATGATCTTTTTTATCAACATCATGGAGCACGATTGTTCTCAATGATTGACTTGATATCAGGATATCATCAGCTGTGCGTTAGACCAACAAATATACCTCTCATAACATTCAGGAGCAGGTATGGTCTATACGAGTATACAGTTATGTCGTTCGGACTCACGAATGCACCAGTAGTTTTCATGGCTCTGATGAATCATGTGTTCCATCCATATCTGTACTCTTTTTTGGTAGTATTCGTGGATAACATCTTGGTGTACTCTCACACTCGAAACGACCATGACACCCTTATTGAGATCGTATTGAGTACCCTAAGAGAGCATCAGCTATATGCTAAGATCTCAAAGTGCCACTTTTGGATGGACCATATTCACTTCCTGGGTCATATCATCTTGGAGGTAGGAGTTTCAGTAGACCCAGTGAAGGTGAGAGTATTAGTTTTCTGGGAGAAGCCTAAGAACGTGTTTGAGATACAGAGTTTCATGGAGCTGGATTGTTAATACAGACGTTTCATCTTGGACTTCTCCCGCTTAGCAGTGTCATTGATGGGTCTGACTAAGATGGGTGTGAATTTCATTTGGTCAGAAGCTTATGAGGCATCCTGGTTGACATCAGCACTGATCCTAATACTCCCAGAGTAGGGGAACTGGTATACAGTTTACTGTGATGCATTAGGGATTGGGTTGGGAGTAGTGTTAATGCATGGCGATTGAGTAGTTGCATACGAGTCTCGGCAGTTGGGGACCCATGAGAGGAATTACCTGACGCATGATCTCGAGTTGTCCGCAGTTGTTCATGCGTTGCGCTGTTGGAGAAATTATCTGTTGGGAGAAAGTTTTGTGGTCTTCACCGACCACAAAAGTCTCAAGTATATCTTTACTCAGTGTTACTTGAATCTGAGGCAGCAAAGGTGGGTCGAGTACCTACAGTCCTTCGATTTTGAGCTTGCCTATACACCTAGTAAAGGTAATGTAATAACTGATGCACTGAGTAGGAAGACTCAAATACATGCAGTGCAAGAGGCCAGTGGCGAGTGGCAAGCTCATGGCTTTCTTCTCTGAGATGCATCTGGGGGTGCATGACAGTCAGGGGAAGACATATCTTTCCTCATTAGATGTGACATCTACCCGCCTAGATAGAGTGAGGATAAGGAACCAATCTGATTCAGAAGTCCTGGTTCTATGGGAGTCGGTGGCAAGTGAGGACCCTCCTCCTTGTTGGATGATAGGAGACGATGAGGTATTGTGTTTCCATGGACGAGCATGGGTTCTAAGGGATATGCGCGAGGAGATGATGTGGGATTTTGAACCTTCAACTCGGGGAGTTCATCCCGGGGTTACGAAGATGTATCGTGACTTGAGACGTCAGTACTGGTGGCCGGGTATGAAGAGAGATGTAGCTGGTTATGTTACAAGATGTTCCACCTGTCAGCATGTGAAGGCAGGGCATCAGAGACCGGCTTTACTGTTACAATAGTTACCCATTCTGGAGTGGAAATGGGATGATGTCACGATGGATTTCATGACTAGTTTTCCGAGGTCACCTTGAGGAAATGATGCCATGTGGGTTGTTGTGGACATACTCTTGAAGGTAGCCCACTTTTTTCAAATCAAGGAGACCTTCGGTGTTGACGAGCTCGGGAAGTTGTATATCTGAGAGATCGTACATCTTCATGGGGTTCCTCGTTCTATTGTTTCAGATAGGGACACATGTTTTACATCTTGTTTCTAGTAGAGTTTCCAGAGGGCACTGGGTACACAGGTGCTTCTGAGCACATCTTACCACCCTCAGACTGATGGCCAGTCAGAGCTTACGATACAGGTTCTTGAAGACATGTTGTGTGCATCCGTCCTGGACTTTGGGGGATCTTGGGAGAAGCATATACTCCTAGTCGTTTTTTCCTAAAAAAATAGCTACCTGACAACTATTGAGATGGAACTATATGAGGCCTTATATAGTAGGCAGTTTTGAGCACCATTGTGCTGGTTAGAGGTAGATGAGGCAGCTTTTCTGGGACCACATCTTGTGTAGGAGACTTTGGAGTAGGTCCAATTGATTTAGAAGCAGATGGCTATAATGCAGTCTCATCAGAAATCTTAAGCTGATCGTTGCCGACGAACATTGGAGTACATGGTCGGGGATCAGGTTTTCTTGCGTGTTTTGCCGAGGCTGGGACATAACCGTATCAGGAGATAGGGTAAACTCTCATCAAGGTATGTGTGACCATTCAAGATACTAGGGAGATTCAGGCCAGTTTCTTATCGGTTTCATTTACCTCAGAGGAACCGGACCATGCACGATGTATTCCATGTATCTCGGGTGCACTGTTATCATTCATACCCGTCTCACGTCATTTAGCCCGAAGAGGATGAGATCTAGTTAGATTCTTCCTTCACGGAGCATCCGATATGTATCGTTGATAGGAGCAAGAAGGTTCTCAATGGCCAGTCAGTTCCTCTCGTACAGGTGCTATGGAAGTATGGCTGAGTGCAGGACAAAACCTGGGAGCAGGAGACTGATGTACGTGCTCAGTGGCTGGATTTGTTCACAGTTATATCTTCTCCACCCTTGGAAGGGAAATTCAGGGACAAATTTCTATAAGGGGGGAAGTTTCTAAGAACACGGTTCTTATTTTTGAGGTACGAGTTTCTTATTTTTTCTTTTCCTTAAGTGTTTTTGAGAAAATATGGAAAATGGGGTAAATCCCAAATTTTGGAAAGTACACACTGTGTACTTTGTCCACACATTGTGTACTTTTGGCCGTGTGGGATTAGTACAGGGGGCGGGTGTCCATGTCGGGGATGAAGGGTGTAGGAACCAAATACATGCCATATAGTGGTCTTTTACACGCCGTGTTGTCAGTCGGAAGGAGAATAGTATGGCAGTGGCCAGCTGTATGACAGAACACGTTGTGTACTCAAGGAGACACTCAGTGTAGTCATGTCGGCAGGTGAACAGTGCAGTGATGGCAGGAAGCCTCTAGAGGAACATATTAAAAATGGTATTGACACCCCTTTTGCTTGGAAGTACACGTTGTGTACTCTGTTTTTTTCGCATAAAATGTGCATTAGCCTCCCCTAATCGCAGGGAAGGCTTACAACCAGAGGAAGGAGCAGGAGGGGATGACCGAACCTCTGATGATCCATCAGGTGTTCGTCTAGAATCCATTTCTCCCTCGAACGATCTCGTTGGAACCGCACGGGTAAGACCACCGCTCTCTATAATCTGTTCATACCAGTTCATTCCTGAGGGAAATTTAATTACGTTTGAATGATTTTTCTTCTTCATAAGATCTATGTTTTTCGTCGGCATCTCTGGACCCGACGTTGAGTATAGCGCTCGTTGGCATATACGGTAGGTGGCATGGTGTTAAATTTTACAACTATCGTGTGTTTTGTGCATTTTTGTGACACAAACCCATGTTGGGGTGTCGAATGGCTGTGGCCAATGCTATATTTAACACCAATAATTGAATAGGTGATTTATATGATAATAAATGTAGGATGGGATCATTTCTTGGATCTAGGATCATCCCGATGGGTGTGTTACTCTATATATCTGTTTGGCCAGGATACCTGATGGTATGCCTCGATTCAATTATGAATTACTTTTTCCTTGAGAGGAATTGTATTCAAATTGCATGTTTATATGTTGGGCATGGCCTGGTTACTTATGCCTGAGGGAGGTGTTTTTCTATATCCTGAGGGCATCACTGTATTAGCCTGAGGGAAATGTTCTATTTCACCTGAGGGCAACCTTTCGTGCTTGAGGGATTTAGTTTTGTTCCTGAGGGAGACACTTCCTACGCCTGAGGTAAAATTATGTTACGCTTGAGGGCTATACCTGTGGGTTGGATTCTAATTTCCCGAGGGTAAGGTTTTGCTTGTCTGAGGACATGGAGAGTTTACTTGGATATGCACTGTGGTTATTTCTAATATTTAATTGAGGAAATGAATAATAAAATGGTAATTTAATTACTAATTTAGTTACTTTTTAGTACTACTTAATTTATTGCAATTTACTATTTCACAATATTGTTGCATGATTATACGCAGTTGGGCACGAGCCTTTAGTGGGTGTCTACTGAGATATATTTCTCACACCATGTTTGAGTCACGCTTTTCGGCCCAACCAGATTATGTTGGTGAAGGTGTGGATAGGGGAAAGAGTCCATATACAGGTAATGATTGATGCTGAGGAGTAGGAGGGCATGGGACCGAGCCTAGGCTTGGGATGCCGATGCCATCTATTTTGTATTGTTTCACTGTACTCTGCTTTCGGTTGTACTGTATTGATGTATAACATGTTCTGGCTATTTTCTTAAAACCTGGTACATGTAGAATCATTATTTATATATTGTTGGATATATCCACTACTTTTGTTTATTTCAGTTGTGTATGTTTTACTAAATCCTCTGTTTGATGTATGATTTATTTAGTATTCCGCTGTGCTACACTTTGACAAATGAGGGCATAGTTTCCCCACTATCAAACCTGGGCCCTCGCTGCTAGTCTGTAGCCTCTGGCATTTAGGGAAATGCACTTGAGGTCACGTGGCGAACCGGGTTCGGGGCCCTCGCTGAGTGGAACCCAGAACTAGGACATTACAAATTATGTGGTTAGTGATTAAAAAATCATAACAGTATATTAAATATAAGGTATAAATTATAAATTCATCATTATATCTGTCACGACCCGTTCCCCGGGACCCGTTCCGTCACTACCCCATGCCCGCCTTCCATAGGCCAGGGGCTGGTGACTAGCACCAAAGGCACAAATCCCTATGCTGGGAAGGAATTTCCTTTATAAATCATAAACACACACAATAGGATTATGTTAGAGGCAAAAAACTATGTAAAAGTGTATTCAATTGAGTGATGAATAGTAATGGGGGCTGGAATACAAGTTAAATAGGAAAGTACAAGTACAACTGGAAAGGTAAAAAATAGCTAAAAGGTAAAAGAATCTCCTAGATCGTCCTCCAAGAAATCCTACCTAAAGGGTAGGTACAAATATCCTACAAAATGATCTATCCCCATCCATCTCCTAAAATTACCGATTCATCGTAGGGCCCACCTCCAGGTATCATCCAGTCCTGGCTCTCTTAGCCACCATCAGCATTGTCCGTCGTTAGCATCCAACACAATGATGTGTTGGCATTTACCATGAAGGGGTGAGTATAACGTTACATAGTTGGGACCCCCAGACCCTCAAGGTCTCACAAATTCCAACAATGGTAAACCACAAAGTAAGATATCAACAGATAACCACACTTATATATTTTCCCATACATATTCATAAGTTATCATGTAATCCATCTCAATCATGAGGTAAACTCAAAATTTACTAACTCAGCTCAAAAAAGATTTTATTCTAGGGATAGTATCAAACTAAACCCTTGTCTGCTAGAGAACTCCTCCTCTATCGAGTACAGTGGGCATGCCACGTCACACAACAGCGCTTCCCACTAACATGTACTACTGAGGTACTTCTCCTATCAAGTACCGTGGATCTACCGCACTCACACATAGGTGCTCCCCACCGTGGGTCTGCTGCGCAAACAGAGAGGCACTACCCCTCGTAGCCTGCTATGGTACTCCACGTGTCATGTACCGTGGGGTCAGCCGCACTCACACAACTGGCACCAGTGCGTAATCATAAAGTCATCGCTCGGAGGAGTCTCTACCCACAAGGATCAATGTAACATCTCCTTTTGAATCTCTGAGCTCCGAACTTGGGATGTTGTAATGGATGAATGACCGAAACCTGTGTCTATAAGAACTTCAACAAAGGATGAATAGACATATTACTACCTCGAATCATATCTTGAGCTCCGTGATCATAGCCCTCATCTGCATGGAGCTGAGATCTCCCATGTACACCTGCTCACTGTGGTCGGGGTGGACCTCCTGGTGGTTGTGTTAGTAACACCTCGAATCGTCACCCACCACCATCTGCACGACCATCTCCTCTGCCACGCCTGCCTATGCCCTGCAGACCGCCTCGATCAAATCTATGCCTCTGCATGGGTGGTCCCTCAACATTCTGGTGATCATCTGAATGGTGGGTCAGACAGTCACCAGCCATGTCACCCTGCCTTCCACACAAGTAACACTGCCTACTCCTTGCAGGTAAGTCACTACCCCGGGTGCCCCACACAATAGATCATGAGTCATGCGGTCATCCAAACAGGGGTCTGGTCCTCTTGGACCTCTGCATCATCTTTCTACTTCCAGCTGCAGAAGACTTCATTGCATGTCGACTACTAGTGGGTCTCTCTCTTTGTGTCTGATGAGAAAGAAAACTCTCCACTAGGAGGGCTCTCTCTAACACACCCGCCTGCGTCTGGATGCTAAGATAGATCATCGATGCTATGATCTCTCACATGAGGCCCTACTCGATGGTCCAGGCCTTGAAGAATGGGTCATGCACCATATCTATAGAGTAGTGCGAGAGTTCGGTGAAACTCACTAAGTAATGTGCCACATTCATTCTACCCTGCTATAGATGAATTAGCTCCTATATCCGCACCACACAAAGGGTGGGTGGGAAAAATCTACCCGAAAGAGGCTCTTTAAGTTTGTCTATAGTAGTGCCATCTCATCATGAACCTGGAGAATCAGGCTCCACCAACTGCCTACTGCATCCTATAGAATGATGGCATCAAGAATTTCCATGATGTCTGCTGGTGTCCCTACCAGTCTAAAGACTCTCACCACAGCCGCCAGAAAATCCTCAACCGTCTGTGCGTCCATCTCTACCCTGAACTAGGGTGTCCTCTGGTGCTGGAACACGTGCGATAAACTCAAACGGCATGCATCATCTACTTCTGGGGCTGGTGGCATCTGTTTCCCAATGGGGAGTGGTACTACTGGTTCCTCTGTTGGTAAAGGGCCCTACACCGAGGCCTTGTCGCTTGGTGGGTTATCAGTGCGTAGGAATCTCGGGGCTCTAACTGGTCATCTGCTAGGAGGCATACTGAAAGAAATAGATGCGACATGTTAAAAAGATTATTCCTCGTGTGCTGACATGGTTGAGCTGACTTAAAGAAAAACTTTTTAAAAAACACATGAAATCAGTGTTTTCGTGCACATAGTCATAAATCTGTAATCAAGGTCCTGGGGTATGGATACGTCAGTCTTCGCACCAACACTGGACTCCTTGAACTGAAAACCACACTTAGTACCCTTACCACTACTGCTTCATAGAAAATAATGATCAAATTCCTCTGTTCTGCGGTAGAAACAACTCCTCTGATTCCAATTTTTCATGACCCATCCCCCAGTGCCCGTGCAGTGACTACCCAAAGCCCTCCTTCAATAAGTAAAGGGATGGAGACTAGAACCAATGGTGTAAATCCCTAAGATGGGAAAACATTGACTCTATAAATCATAAACAGAAAAATAGAGTATGCTGGAAGCAAAACACTAAGTAAAACTATATGAAAATGAGTTCTGAAAAGTAAAGGGGGCTGAAATACAATCCCAACAGGAATGTACAAATATAACTGGAAAGGTAAAAAATAGTTTAAAGGTGAAAGCATCTCCTGGATCGTCCTCCGGGAAATCCAACCTAAAGGGTAGGTACCAATAGCCTCCACGACACTCCACATTTGTCTGTATCCTCTGTGTATTGATTCGTGTTAGGGTCCACCTCTGGGTACCATCCAGTCCTAGTGCTCTCAGCCACCGTCAGCGATATCTATCGTCTGCATCCAATAGAACGAGGTGTGGGCATAGCCCATGCAAGGGGTAGTATAACGATACTCAATAGGGACCCCGAGACACTTATGGTCTCACAAATTATACCAAGGATAATACAAAAAGTATGAAATAGACAGATAACCACACTGAGGTATATGCCCATACATATACCTAATTTATCAAATAATCCATCTCAATCATGAGGTACACACAAAAGTTACAGACTCAGCTCAACCGGGATTTTATTCTATGGATATTATCAAAATGAACACTCTGCTACTAGAGAAATCCTCCACTATTAATTATAGTGGAATTTCCGCCTCACACATAGGTGCCTCCCATGAACTTGGATTGATGATGTACTTCTCCTATCAAGTACCATGGATTTGTCGTGCTCACACAAAGGCACTCCCCACTGTGGGTCGGCTATGCTCATATAGTGGGGCTCCCCCTCATAGCCTGTTAGGGTACTCCATGTGTCGAGTATCGTGGGTCTGTCACGCTCACATGGAGGCTCTCCCCGCGATGGGTACGGTATGAAACCTAGGTGATCCCCACTGGGCTAAGAAAATCACTCAGAGTTGAATCTGTCTGCAGTTGTCAAGTCTCATCTGGCTACTAGGTTCTCACACAAATTCCCACTCGTCTCTGGAAGATCCGCTACACAGGCTACTGGTTGATACTACAACTATCACGATGTCCCACTTAGATGTACTACAATGGTCTGCCTCATCATAGGGGTCTCAACGCAATAGATAGCGCATCAATCGAACTCCCAGTCTCTGAGTTATTATACTTTTAGTCCCTAGGCATAGTTGGATTCGTTCACAATCCAACCTGATAGTATCTAAAAATTATCTCGAACTCCAATTGGGTACACTCAAAGGGACCAATATGCTCTATGGTTCCCAATGCCGCTGACGGTTCATCAAACGGACGCCTGGTGCCAATGTTATGGTCGTTTGGGCTAGGGCGCATGGTTGGCGCACGGTCTGGACATACCGTGCAGCCAAGCCATGCGATGTCCCTGGGTGGGACAGTGGCTACCACAAGGTTGGAACACGGTTTCCCAAACCGTGTGGCCATGCCATGCAAGGTACCTAGGTGGGATAGTGTCTACCATACTGTTGGTGCATGGTTTCCCAAACCGTGCGGTCAAGCGATGTGATGTCCCCAGGTGGGACAGTGGCTACCGCACGGCTGGCGAACGTTTTCACAAACCATGCATCCAAGTCATATGACCAATTAAAAACATTAGGTTTGTATGTCCTTGGCCACTCGGGATTTCCCATAATTCCACAATTATTCCTCCCAATCAAAGGCTCACAAGGGATTTTCTTTTTTTTCAGAGGTTGGGGGAGCTCCATAGCTCATTTTGGAGGCAAAAAGGGGGTTCCTAGTAGATTGGAGATGGTTCTCCATTCATCACCATGGATAAAATCATCCTTCTTCCTTCGCGTAGTACACTTCATTTAAGAAGGGAAAAGAGGGGTCAGGGCATGTTTGTTTATCCCACACACTCCGCGTTAGTGTGGTCAAAAGTGGCTCAACAAAAGAAGATAAGGAAGATAATCAAAAACATCATTTAACACAACCCTAGTTAACAATATATTCCCAAACCGTAAGGAAAATCATCTGTGGATCAACGTGATAATAAGTGGGTCTGTGTTCATTGCATTAGAAGGTAACAATCATGGGAATGATATCAATCATAAATAAAATCCCTACCATTGTTTCATCATTTTTTGATACGGACATTGAAGAAAGATAGAGGATACAATCATTCATCACGTTTTCCACACACGTCCAATCCAAACTCGTGCATCTGTTCGTTGACGATGATGAAGAGAAAAGATGCTCTATAGAAGAATCGTCGTCAACATTCTTCATTGGGAGGGTCGTTCTTCTATGGAGTGGATAAATTTCTCCAACTGCTCTTCCTCTCCCAAGTTTCCACCAAAATGAAAGTACCCAAAATAATAGTTTGTCTATTATTTTAATCATTAGCACAAAATTTAAAAAGGTGAATTATTTGAAAAGGCTCTTCCAATTTAATTAATTAGGTTGGAACATTAATTGGGGAGATGGCACAAACTCAAAAACCAGGGGAGGTGGAGAGGGTCTCCCTCGTTAATGAGGTAGAGTTGAGAAGATATGGTATTATGTGGCCCCACGTTCTAACCTCTGGTGGGAGTTTATATTCGCGTTGGCCCCACCACTATAACCTCTCATGGGAGGTTCGGGTGTGGTGGTCCCAACTCCAACTCCCAATTAAAGGTTTTAACAAACAGTCGCACACATGGTAGCTTAAAAATAAAATAATGTGTTGTACATTTTATTTTATTATTTTTTATAAAAACCCAAAAACTATCATTTATTCTCAACCATCTTCCATCAAGGTAAAAATCCTAATAAACAAATAACAACATTGTGAGTTCAATGGTGCCCTCAGAATTTAGTTCTGAGAACTGGTTCAAAAGTTATAAAATCCCACTCGTACGTTTACTAAACGTTCTATAAAAAACATTACAAATTGATTCTGGGCACACCAGGCCTCGGAATCAGGGACCGTAAATTTTTACAGACTCATTAAAATCCCATGTTTTGAAGAAAAAAAATTCCACAAAATTTTCGGGTCGTTACAATATCTATCATTGAGTTGAATAAGGGGAAGAAAAATAACATCAGTTCATCAAGTAACAGTCCTCCATACACATGGATGGAAATTTCATATACCATTTGATGGAAATGTAAAATTATATAGGTTATATAAATACGAAAGTGATATATCAATGTACAAAATTAAAATATATTTTTACACCATTATTTCTTAACAATACTTTTATGAGTTAGAGGAAGAAAAAAATAAAACACCCAGTTAAGGGTATTACCACTTTTTCAAAAAACTAAAATTATTTTTCAAAACAACCCTTCATAAGATAGATTTCTAACCAAAATAATCATTGAAGGATTTTATGAGGTATTATGGGGGTAATTTTTTTAATTATTTATTAAGAAACTAGTTTTCGAATTGTGAAGTGTAGCGGAGAGGGGTATCCATTTATAAGTGAGTTTAGTGGAACACTTGTAATATTGGTGAAAATAAGGGAAAACTAACTATTTTCTCCTGAAAAAATGAATGAAAATTTATCATTCTAGATAATAAAAGATATTTTGTTTGATTATTTCCAAAAAATGGGGTTTTTACATGTTTTTGAACACGTTTAATTCCTCCAAATTATATTCATATAAGAAATGAAATTTAATTTAAAGGTAAAACCACTAATGCAATGTGATTGTTGTTTTCAAAGGAGAAAATATTTGAAGGAAATAATTATTTTATAAAAAATATATAATAAAATGATACAAATTATATAAATTACATTTATTTATTTATTATGGATGTAATTTTTCATTTAACCCCATTTCAAAACACAAAATTATAATATAAATTCTCAAAATGAAAATTTAGTTTTCGATAAAAACCAACATTTTTCACTATTCAGTAACATATTGGTAATTCCATAAAAATTCAAAAAATCAACTCTAACATATTATTATGATTATTATTTAAAAAATGATATATATTTTATAATATTATTTTTTTGAATTTTATGAATCAAAGTTTAATAATTATTAACAAAAATAATAATTTTTTTAAAATATAGTATTTTAGAAACATATAAATAATTTTATAAAAGTTAAATACTTTTTATCAAATGGTATTAATTATATTGAATATTTACAATTGACACATAAAAAGATGTTATAACTATTTATATAACTAATTTTAATAGATATGTTATAATAGTTGAGTTTAATTAATAATATTAATAATATAACATGGTATAGTAAAACATCGTGTTGTGTATAACGAAATCAATACTTGGTGCTCCATGTTATTCAAGGTATGAAAAGAAAGTTATTTCATTATAAAAATAATTTTTATAAAATTTTATGTTTTTATAAAGATCATTTATATTTTTAAATAATATGTATTTTTAATTGCATTCATTTATTGGAAATGTTGGTTTTTAATGTGTTCTCACATTCATGTTTATTTCATTTGTTTTTTTAAAAAAAAATTGTAAAAAAAGTAGATAATAACATATTTCAATAATTTTAGAAATTTGTCGTAATTTATTTATATATTTTTTAAGAATTAGTTTTTTATTTTGTTCAACTATCTTATATTTTTTAAAAGTGATATATTATTGGTAAAAATTTTTAATTAGACTAATTTTTAAAATAATAATTACAAAAATTAATGTTATATATTAAATTTTTTTTTTAATTTTTATATTTTACAAAATTTATAATTTTAATGAATAGTTATTTTTGAACTATTTTAGTTTATTCATATGAACCTTCAATTTTAAGGTTTACATGATGGAATGGAATTAGTTTTTTCTCATTATATTCTTAGCATTAATGTTTTTAGATATGTGTAACATAATTTTTTTTTATTTTGCAGGATGTACTATTATAGAGTTCTTCAATAACATCATTATTATAATTTTAACAAGAGTGAATCCATCCAATATACTACATGATCATTCCAATTAAATCACAACTAAGGTTAGAATTCATAGGATTCAATGACCAAATTTATTTCAACCTATATATTTAAATAACTCATTGAGAAGTATTCAAAGAAAATTATAATAATGAAAAATATATCTAATAGATGAGTAACTTTTAATGTTTGAAACGTCAAATATTTTTATACTCTAATATTTGAATTATTTTTATATATTTATTTCCCTAAGAGTAACATTCATAGTGGATACATAAAAAACTATTTTAAATTGTCTATTTTTCTTTTGTTTTTTTAATCAATGAAAATTTTTTCTCCCAATATTGAGTGGAAAGAATGTATTTTAAATATAGTGAGACTGAGATATTTTGAATGGAATATAATAAGTCATTATGGTTATCTCAGATCATTGGATTCTAGCGTTACAGAAGACTAAACTAAAAATAGGTTTATAATTCAGGATACCTAATTAAATATATATTGAATTTTTTTATTTCGGTTAATGTGAATACCACTACCAGTTGATGTGTTGCAAGATTTTTTTTCTCTGTGAAAAAATTAATATTCCTATATAATTTCATAGTCACGTTGTTTTTATATAACGTTCGTTACTATTTTTAGAAAAATCATACTATAAGTGTTTGATAATGTTTTTTTGGGAATTATCCTTTTTTTAGAATTGTTTAATGTTACCCTTACTTATATTTATCATCTTTTAGAAGGGTGGTAATTTTTCAATAATTTTGAAAACTATATTTCATCCACCCATCTACAGAGTATCTTTCATACATTCATAGAAATATATTAATATGTCTTTCTTCTTACACTAAATAAAAATCATTAAGATTTATATTATCTATATAAACTCATAGAATCCATCTAGATAGACATAAGATATCATAGTTGGAGATACCAAATCTTGTTAAATTCCTATGAAATGTATTATAGTTACTCCTAATATAGTTTCATGTATATGGAGAATGTTATGATCTTCAACCTGGTGATGAAAATAATTGATGCCTTTATTCTCTCAGGTTTTTGAGTTAGACAAGATGAAAAATAATTTCATTTGTAATGTATGTCTAAGAAATATGAGTTCTATAAATTAATATCATCCTAACTAGTGAGAGACATTGGAACTAATGGTGTGTAAAAAATAAATGTTTGACCTTTTTGAATTTTTAAAAATAAAGGGATTTTGGATACCCATTATTTTATAGTGGTCCCTTATAATGGGAAATATATAGAGGATAAGTGTGTAAGGATAACCTATTGACCTTACAAACCATTGATGATCAAAAATACTGATTCATTATATTTAGGGGTTTGTCATGTGTTCCATTGAATAAAATATGGATTCCTCACATGATATAACATAACTCATTGTGTCTCAATGTTCCCTAAAATGGTTTATATGGCATAGATAAAATAATCATTAGAAAACTACCTCACAACCCTACACCCCCACTGGATAGGTTACCTATTAAGTATAAAGAAATGGTCTAGTTGAGAAATGCTATGATAATATATTAGAGGGGGTTTCATAGGGATCACTTGACCATTCATTTAATATAAAGAGAAATATACCTTATTCCTATCATACTAAACAATGTCATGCAACTAAAGGAACTTGATGGGTGGAATAACATTCTCTTATTGATCATTATCCTAGTCATGTCGTTAGAAGCTTGGGATCATAGTTTTAAGTTATCAATGGTTCTAAATATATTATAAAAATATGTAAATCATATCATATATTGAAGCCTATTTAGTTAATTCATTAATATATGAAGGGGGGATACCATCTATAATTTTTATATTTAATTGGAGGTGGGGAATGGTATGATAAGAAGATTCCCATGATGAATAGAAAATATCAGGTTTCATATATAGACACCACCTATAGGATATATATATTATAATATCTCTTATGATGAAAAACATATGTTATTATATCATCACCTCTATCATGATTCTATTTTTTATGTGTATTGTACATAGAAACATTTAAGTTTGAATTTTTCTTTGAATCAAACATATCAATTACATCAATGAAATGCAATCGGTCTTCATTTTAATTCATGGAATAATTACCATATTTTGACATTATATCCACCATACAATATATGCTAGAAACCAAAAAATCCTTTCGAGATTTCAACTTCTTTCAAATTTTATCTCATCAAGAAATATGGTTGTAATCTTCATAATGTAAAATACTAATTGAAACTCATGTGTTAACAATTCAATGAATTTAAAAATAAAATCAATGGTAATTTTTTATGGATGGGGCATCTCTTAATAATGTGAACACATATTCCATGTTTGGTTGGTTAAAAAGAGTTACATGGATTATTAATGGCTATAATATTTTTATAGTTGAACTATATATTCTAAAAAGATACTCCACTGCAATGAATTAAGCCTTTACATGAATGGTTTTTAAATGTTGTTATATTATATTGAAATCTAAAATCAGTAGGGAAAATATCAATCCTTGATTAAATATATTATTGGAGTCACTTCATAACTACATGATTGTTAAAATCATATGTCCTTATTTAATCAGGTGACCATCTCATATATATAAGGTTTAACTAAAACAATATGGGGATACAATTTATTTTTTTAGAGATTATATAATTAGATTCAATAGCTTAATCCTCTATGGTAGGATCTGGTGGTGATACTTTTGTTACATGTTGTTGGAATATTGGTGCGGTTATCAAGAAAATAATATACAACCATTATTCCCTAGTACATATATGGGGAAAATTCACATTAATGATTTGACAGAGAAGAATTAACTTCAGAACATTATTTAAGGATGACATTATGTCATATACCCAATAATAGATATTTTCTAATCAGGATTGAAATTGGTTCTACCATTGATAACTATTTCTTGAGTCACTTGATGTGTTTAAAACACTTAGAGTAAAATAGCATCCTTCGAATAATGTGGTTAAATATTTTCCATAAGTACGAATAATTTTATTCTTTATCCCAGTCATCATGTGTATCTACGGTCATATATTGGGTTGTTTTTCAAGGATAATAAATTTATAGAACATAATCAATGAACAAATCCTCCTTGATGAAGTTATCATCATGCTCATATTATTTAGTAGGATACACTTATTTTGAAACATCAGTTGGATCCCAATAGACCTCATAATTTTGGTACCTAAACATTGAAATATATTCATAGATGGTTTGAATCTATATACGGGAGCGATTAGGATCTCCATTTTTAGTACATCCCCATTAGATTGATTTGATAATTTTATTTTATCACCGTAGGCCAAATAATAATTTTTACACTTTATAAATGTTTAGTTGTTTTAATTTATTAGTGGAGAACCCTCTAACCACTATATAATGGGTCAAGGTTGGAATATATAAAATTTATTCATGTTGTTGAACAATTTATTACATTGGATAGGACCGTAATATATCATATATATCTTTTGAAATGTCATAAAGGGAACCCATGGAAAACATTTCAAACAATGTCATAGAAATCCATTGAATAGGTTATAGAACATATTCAATATAGGGATATTTGTGGATGTCCATTCTGACCATGGGTACAATATCATCTTTAATGTATATAATTATGTGTATTGGGATTTATTTATGGGTCCATGTTGGTAATTACAATAAAATATTTGCATAATATGTATTATACCCAAATTATAAATGATTATATGTAATCTATATTCTAGGCCTTATATTATTATTCACGAACATATGGGTGGGTTCTTCAATTATATACTTAACCTTTTATTTCTAACCCTCTCCATAGGGAATTTTACGATTATATAAAGTAACTCCATGATAATAAAATTTTACATCATTGAAGGGAGGACCTCTATAAAGGTAATCATTTTCATTACTAAGCATTCCTATAAGATTTTGTTAGGTTGCATTTTATTATTTTAAATTTAACATAGCTTACTAGGTGGGTAGCAAGTGATTTGTTCTTAATTTTAAATAAAAATTAAAATCTATATTTTTTACGAAAATTGTGAATATAGTGGTAGATGATGTATTATCCTCTCTTGTAGTAGTATTGACATCATTCGAGTAAAATTAATTCCTTTTTGTCCATACTATGGTATCCATTATGGTTCTGTTCTTGAACTAGACATTTTATATCTATACTACCCTATTATGAAATTGGTGTTAGTTAGTTGGACTCTTCAATGATTTATCTTGGATAATATCTATAGAAATATGACTGTTGATATCCCACATATAATTGGAATAATGGAAGACATTATATCTATGTTCTAAAGAAATTTTTAACAATTCGGAAAAAATATGGGAGTTGTTTTCCAAAATGAGAATACTACTTATTGGCTCACATGAAATGTTACATTACTTAAATCCTTTCTATAAAACAATCATCAATGATTAGATGATTCCATATTTATTTATTATTGAATTAGTTAATTTATCAACTACCACTACATCACAATTATTATCGAAGGGGAAGGATAACTAGGTAGATGTGGTTAGAACGATAGGAAAGGCTTGATCATTTGTGAGTGAGAATGTACTATTTCAGAATATAAAGGATATATGTGAATAAATAATTTTAATCTTTTATACAAATTATTTTTTCAAGTAGTCGCACATTTCCTTTCATTCTTAGATATTTATAAATTGTATGATTATCAGGGATAAGGAAACCCTAAATAAAATCTTCAACTGTTGTGGTGTACAACATCACTTATTTTCTAATTTTTAATTGTAAAAAAATTCAATAATATTTTTCCCACTCTATTTTTCATATAATTTTCCTTTATGAGATGCATTTCTATCAAGTTCCATTTTCAATATCTAAAGATGGATGATATATAACTATCATAAAATTGATGATCACATTATCCATATGATAGAAATATGGGAATTTAAAATATCAAACTATTGAAATTATTTCCTAGTCTAATTTCAATCATAGATTTAATAATAATATATTATAAATTATCAATGTTATCCTTGTCGATACAATTTAATTACTATCCTTTTTTCAATGAGAGGGAAATATTTTTGATCATAAGGATGAATGAGTTTAAAAAATATGATTTTAGAATTTCTCATTAATAGTTGAATATGAGGACATCATATTTTTAAACAAGGAGATACCAGGTCCATAATATTAAATTAAATAGAATGATGTACTGTAATTTAATTCCATAAATGGTATAATTTATAATATTAAGTATCAACAGCTAGATTATCACTGATTATGGACTCATAGAGACTCTCGTGGTTTAATTATTATTAGGGAAACTCTTATTTCATGTCTAGAAAAGACACTTTCTGTTTAATTTATAATAATGATAATTATTTTTTAAATTATATTTGGGAATCTCAAGGTGAAATGTATAATAGAGATTCTCAAATATTATTATCAAGATGATATTAATTATGTAATGAAATACCATATGTTTTTCTAGGGTATATGTCACAAACAAGGATGGGTGAATATATTAGGATCGATTGGGGTATTAAACTTTAATGGGGTTTCCTACGTTTCTTGTTTGAAACATTAATAAAAATTAGTATTTTTATAGAGTCTCTATTGAATGTCTTATGTAATGAGATGTGTAGGAAATTTTATTTCATGCTTTGAAGATATTTATATCATTAAATGGAAATGAAAAAACATTTTTGTGAGGATTAGGAATGGTTTTTGGAATGGGTCATGTCTTTTTATAGGATAACGGTCACACTACCAAAATGAGTATGTCCTTGAGCGATCCAGGGAATATTATTCCCACAAGAGTAAGGCTAGGTATAGGGATGACACATATTCTCCTGATGGAGAAAGGGAATGAGCAAGGATAAACCATATCCTACATAAAAAATGATTAATATAAAGGGTCAAAACGGGGGGTCTCACCATAAAGTTGTTCATGATTTATTTAAATAAATGATATAAAATTAAGGGAATGGTGATCACACATTATCTAACAGTATTACAATTTTTTACCAAAAAAATGGGAATAATTCAGTTACAAATAACCTGATATCTGGTAAACTATTGGTTACACATGAAAATTATTATTATAATGATAAATTTTCTATAAAAATGATGTTAAATATAATATGGATTCAAAGTCCACTAATTTAACATCTCCATTATTTTTAGAAGACTATATAAGATTATTTCATAAAATTATATCACTTGTAAGGAGACTAGTTTTTTCAATTATAAGATTATGTGAATCGAAAAAGTTATTGTTCATCCCAAATGGTTTACCTTCAACCAATAATCCTTATTACATACAAATTATGATTGTATTTCTATTTATAGGAATTTGTATCATGGAAATTAGAATGTAATTCCATTATTTTTAAATTACGTTGCACACTTGTGGAATTATATGTTGACGTGGTAAGTATTATTATATTATCAAATAACATATTACTTTGAAAAAATGTTGTCATTTACTATATTTGTTTGTTATAATTATATTGAATACATTATATATCGGGTAAATGATTTTGAATGTCAAAAAATGAAAAAAAAATCCCCCATTTTATCTATATTTTTAAGGTGTATAAAAGTATATATTGACATTCATCATCATAATGGTGATTTCATTTCATCAAATTCATTCATCCAAATGCTCGAGGTTTCATTTTTTTAATGATTGATCGAAACAAAATGGAATAAAATGTATAAATCCAAACATAAATTTTTTTTAATATTTCTTGTCTATGAATCATTTATTATTGTATATAAGAATTTTTATACATTCTACCACCTATTATATATATGATTAATTTTAAAGAATCAATTGAAAATGATATATGTTAGAGGAGAGTTGCAATTACAATATTAGAACGTGAATTTACTAATATGTTAAATAATTTTTTAGATATAGAAAGACATCCAACAAAGGGAGAGTCACTATTACTCTCATTTCTGATACTCGATATATCATTATCTCTTATTAAGGATAATATTGTTAATAATTTTTTTTCATTTTAATAGAAAATGGACATAAACTAATAAATCTTCTCACGTACTTAGGATAATTTTATTTTAAGATTAATTTTATATTCTAAAATGAAATAGAGAAATGTTACTATCAAAATTTATATCATTTATAATAATTATTTTTTACTACATGTGTAATTTTGATTTAATAATATTTATTTTTGTTTTATAAAGAATCTATTTTCTTTTTCTATATTACCATGAATACGGTTTATTATCCACAAAAATTAAATACATATTATTGAAAAAATTATAAGCAATAAGAAATAGATTCTATAATTAGATTATATAAAAATAGAATGTACTCAATGAGTAACTTCTAACAAGGATAATGTTTTCAAAAATTATTTGAAGAATAAGTATGTTGATAAGGAAATAGTGGAAATAAATCCATCGTCCAGGAATGAATATATAATATACTATCCAAAAAATGATTTTTAATTAGTATATATATAATGGAAAATTAATAACTTCCTACTATGTCATTGAAATTGAAAAAGGTTTAGGTTTTCGTTTATAGTTACTAAAAAAATATTATTAACTAAGATTGAATAATAAATATATACTAATCATGAGGATAATAAAAGGAAGAAAATATATCATGAATATTTAAATTCATATTTTTTGTAATATGGTAATATATAAAGGTAATCAAATGAAATAATGAGATGTAGAAACATAAGAATAAATTTCAATAAATGAGATATATATATATATGTAATTTCCCACATTACTGATCAATGATTCATTTGATCAAGACGGTTATATAAATCGAAATAAATATATTAATTTAATATTTTCTATAAGATGAAATTATAAAAATCAATTAATTTTAATTCCAATATTATTTTTACTATCCATTACAATCATATCCTGAAGGAGGGATACAATATAAAATTATCAAACAGCTTGAAGGATGTAATAAGTAAGAGAAATCCCATTATTTTTTTGTTTCTACTTAGTCATCATAATTTTTTCATCTAAATCAATAACACTCTGATTTTCTTTACCAAACATATCACATTATATAGATAATATTTTTTTTGAAAAAAATTAAGAGATGAAAGCTCATTTTCTTTATGTCTTCCAAAGAAGAAACAAAGGAATCATGATTGGGAGAACCACAAAATTAAAATGAAGAGAATTATCTAAGTAACCAACAAAATGACAAAATAAAACAAAAAGATGAATAAACTAAAATTTATTTTTATAAAGGTCAAGAGATTGTTTGGAGAACATTCCACCTGAATAGAATTCATAACAAATGGATACTACATTAAGAAAACAACATCATGTTTTTTGAATAGTATATCTATTTGTGATAAAGATATCATTGATGAATAATCTAAAGAGAAAATAATGATATTATAAATTCATATTCTAGAATGAAGCCTCTAAAAGTGTAATAAAAGTTGAAGAATAAATTGTCTACAAAATATTATAAATAATTAAGATGAACCACATAAATTATATTAAACATATTACACAAGTTCACATCAAGAATAACTAAAATAAGTATGCAAAAAATATCCAATCACAAAATGTATTTCTAAATATATAATTATAGATTCTATATGATCATTTGGTATTAGAATTCGATTGATAAAACCATCTAGATTATTAACATGATAATACTATATATATTGGATTTTTAGTATTATATATAGTAGTATGAATCCAAAAATTAGTAACTCATTTGTAAAATTTAAGAGAAAGGGCATGGAATTTCGATTCAGGAAAAAATATCAAAATACTTATATGATAAAATCCTACATATCATTTATAACTATTTTTTATAATTAATTAAGGAATAAAATTATTCATTTATATTTATTTATATTATTTATTTTACACTGCCTAATTAATTTTAAAAAATACAATTTGTGAGATAAAGAATGAATTATTATTTTTAAATAAATTAATTCATTTAAAAAATATATCCACTCTCTAAGGGAGAGTTGTATCAGGAATCACGTTGAACATTATATTCACATAAAAATTTAACATGTGCCTTTTAAAAATTTCAGTATGAATATAAATAATGTGACATATTATTGTTTCTTATTCTTAATTGATATTTTTAGAATCATTTCATTTATAATTCCAAGTAAAAATTAAAAATGAAATTAAGATTAATAAAAATTTACTAATTTTTAAATAAAATATAACTTAAATTATAAATATTATATTTTTAATAATATTATTTAAATCTGAATTTCTATTGATATACTTTATTGTATCACATCAATCAAATATAAATTAGAGACAAACATGAGATGAGTATTAAAATGTTATGGAAGAATAAATTTTACATTTAAATATTATATTTATATATTATTTTATATACTTTTATTAAATATTATTTAGTTCACATAATCTTTTTTCACATAGGTTGAAATAAATCATTATTGAAAATTATGAATATATTATAATTTTGCTAAAAAATAAATTCACTATTTTCATAAATTATAAATACCTCGAAAATATTTTATCAGCTATATTAAATCTATAGTCACTTAATATTAGTTTATGATTAAATCATCTGACGTAGTTTAATTTGCAAAAAAATAAAAAATATCCACCATAATATTTATTATATAATCCCAACATCACATCGAATAGTTATCAGTGAGTGATACTATGTGATATGATATTTTATGATTTAGGGATGGTTTAAAAATATAAAATTGGGTCGACTCTAAGAAATCATTGATTCTATTTAGCGATTTTACAAACATTAACATATCCCTCTTTGTTAGAAGGCAATGCTCAAGAAATGGTAATGATACATTTCTAATGATAAGAATCAACTTATGATTAGTGATATGCTTTAACATTAAATCATATATATAACTATAGTTTTAATTCCATAAAAACATTAATGCTTATACCATGGTATTTGTTGAAGATACTACCAAATCCTCCTAATATTATTTTACCATTAATCATATACTTTATCATTGGGATATTCTATAACATTACCACTACATTTTCTACCTCCACCATTATTATCAAACCATCCTTGATACGATTCTTAAAAAAAATCATAAAATTATCTCATGTGAAATATCACTTTAAATGATATTTACCTGGAATATACTATATTTGGTTAATTTCTTACCATCATCCATAATTAGTTATATATATGAAAATATAATGATCTGAAATGTGTGATCCTTAATGATGTTCACAAATCAATCTAGGATAGATTTATATTGACTAACCAATTATCATTGACATATCATGTAACATTTTCATTTAAGTACATTATCCATGAATCATTGAGAAAATTAATACCTATATAAATTGTTACCATGTCTCAAAATATAATGATTCCATAATTGGAAGTGACCTCCAAACATGTACCGTTTCCTTAAACATTACATAATCATGAGTTTGATGCCCAAAATTCAGTCTCTTAATTATTTGGATATTTTTTATTTAATGTTATAGAGGATTAGAAAACCATCATTAATTGAATAAATAGTACAGCACAATGTGGAATATTGTACTTAGTATCCATTCTTCTATAATTTTTTAATGTATAATGACTTTCTATTTCATGAAACATATTCATAATTTTCATATTTACCACATACTTATACTTAATAATCATTAAAACCATGTGAAAAACTGTTTAAAATGTAGGATTATTATAAAAAGATCATTATGATTCATATAAAAATAAATAATGAAACATGTAAGTTTTTTGGAATTTATAAATTTTATTCCGATTTAAAAAAAAAATATTTGGATTGAAGAATTAATTTTCTATTACATGAAATCTAATTTTCCACTTAAATCGTTTTATAAAAAAATCATAAATAAAGTTAACAAAACATTTAAATGAAAATATTTATCTAGAATCCTGAAAACCCAATTAATCCTTTTTAAATAATTTAAACTTATCACAATTCAGAAGTAAAAAATAAATTTCATTAAACAAAATTTTATTATACTACCAAATGAAGTTGTGAGGTTCATGTAATAATAATATAATATATAAATTAACCATGTTGGTCACTTGGGACATATTTCTCTATACCATTCATACAAATTTAATAATAAATCATAATTATATGGAGAAGAAAATCACTCCCCAATGCATTGGAGAGAAATAACAGACCCGCAATTCATTGGGTTAAAATGTTTCCACCATTATTTTGGTTATAGAATAACCACCCATACTTAGATTACTACGTAACCAACCATCCATGGTTATCTAGGTAACATCCAGAATATGGTTTATAATGTAATAACCAATAAGTATAAACAGTTTGGAATGAACATAACCTTATCACTACAAATGATGTCTTTTATATTTAATCATTACTCTTTTAATTATATTCTATTCACTCATAAGAAATCATTTTAATTTTTTATCTATCCATTGTATTTAAAACATGTTATTTAAATACCCATAAAAAGGGATGAAAGAGTTTTTGAAGAAAAAAATTGAATTTTATAAACAAATTCAAATACAGAAAATGTTAGTGGTTGTGGGAGAAGAAATTAATTATGTATACATTAAAATAAATCATTTTTGTAAGGAAATCTAGGAACATCCATATTAAATCCATAAAAAATTATTTTTTAATAAATACCTAATAATGTAAACTTATGTATAAAATATTATCTATACTAATTTTATGTATATCCATTCAATAATTTCATTAATATATATAGAGATGAATGATATTTTTAAAATAAATATCTAAAAATATTAAATTTATGGTTATGTTATGGGACACTATCCTTAATAGTGAATCATAAAAAACCTACTTTATCATCAATAGTAATAAAATATTTTAATTATTGAATTTATTCAGAACATATATCATGTTTATTATATGTTCACTTTTATTTAATACCTTCTAATATTTAAATTCTCAATCACTTAACTTCATGTCACATGTTTCGATGTTATTCTTCCCATATGTCCACAATGACATTTGTAGGAAAACAATCATCAAATTGATCAATATTTTATCATATAAAATAATTTTATCATTATATATATATATTTTTCGGACCAAAATTATAATTTTAATTCCATCCATCAAATGTGGTTATGTAACATTTACTACATTACAATCTTAAAGATAATAAGACATATATAAAGATGATAAACAATTCCATTATTCAGTGATAATGATGGAATTAATGTACGTGTTATTATATCATTAAAAAATGATAATTATATAATATTTATCATATTTTATCATTATATATACATATATATATATATTATTCATGTGATGTAGTTAGGAAAACCATTTACATCACTTCTTGCAGGTTGTAGTCATCATGCATGGTTAAAAGACTTAAACATTTTTCAGTAAATGTAATGGTATGAAAATAAATGATATATTTCTTACATTAATGGTAATTATGTAATGAATATAATATACATATATTAAGTCCATCATTATAACCATATTTGAGAGGCAGGGATGAAAAATGAATTACAACTGTGTGTGAGGTGGTAGTCTATCATATACATTGATGGTGATTTTATTTCCCATTTAATGAATGAAAATAAAGGTATATATTATCCTATTAACATAAACACATATTAGTATATGGAATAAATTTTTTTATGTAATAATTTATTTATACATTTTATTGAGTAATAACAAAAATTAATAAAAATAAAGTTGAATAATGACGATACCTCATTTCCAGAAAATCTCATTTTATATTTTTATTAAACAATTTAATTCCTGTATTACATTTATACCATGAACTCTTTAATGTGTTTATGGATATTATGGTGTAATTTTTATTAGGATTGGATTATGTAAATTTTTTTGACCCTGACCACAATATCCCCCAGATGGTGTCTGCATTATTACATTGGAATAAGATAACTGTAATTGAATGCTAAAAGACTTAATAGTTTATTAGTGTTAGTAAAATAGATACATACTTGATATGCCTATTAAATTTTAGAAAAATTTACAACTACTTTTTTTAAATGAAATTATTCCATCTAGGACATCATTTCACATCTATCATAGTACAATTTCTTGAAATATAAGTAATAGAAAAATAATAAGGGAGAGTTGAAATACTCGGTAATGGTTATGTATAGTGAAATCTAATATGTATCAATATTTATAAAATTATTTTAAATATAAATAACTAAACACAAATTTCATTTAAATAAATTTATTGTAATAATAAATATTGAACAATAAGTGACTAAAAACACATTCTATTTGGAAAATTAAATGATTATCATTATCGAATAAGGAATAGTCAATATGAAACGATGAATAAATGAGAACACCGAAAATTAAAATAATATGCTATGAAAAAAATTCAAAAAAAGATAAAATCATTATGAAAATATTATATATAATAATAAAAAAATTATTATTGAAAGAAAATTTCAATAATTGCATTGCATTATCTTAGGCATCATTAAACCACTACCATCATGACATTCCATAATATATTTAATAAAAAAATGTAGAAAACGATGACATGTTATCTTATTGATTCCCATTATGAGGATTTTGATGCATTGAGAGGCAATATAATTCTGGGCCCACACATATAATTCCATGTCCAAATCATTCCTCATTTATCGAATAATCGATTAAATTCATGAACAATTAGAGTTATCATCAAATATCTGTCTTACATAAATAATATGTATAAATAAAAATTTTTAATTGTGAAAAATTAAATTAACTACATAAAAATTATAATGAAATAATATATGATTTAATCAATAAACCTATCGATGAAAAATAATATTAATATTTATGTGAAATATAATATCTATTGGATTGACAATAATTCAAAGGAAGGATAATAAATTAAAAAATGAATCAATGAAGTGAATACTAGTACCTTCCTAGGTAAAAATGATCATAAACCAAATATTGAGAGTGTAGGCATAATATCAAAAAACATATTTTTATTTAACTATTAATACAATTTTGGTTTCATTGATGAATAAAAATACAATTAAAAATATTAATAAAATATTCTTCAGGAAAATATCGTGTTCACATTGGAAATTACTAACTAAAACTAAATGTTCAAAAAACATTTTGAAAATAATTTACCTTAAAAATAACCATTGAATATTATAAATTATCTTTTATGAAATTTATTTTTAAAAACTATAAAGAATTCAACACATTATGAGTATTCTAAAACAAAAATCCACTTTCACATTTTTGGTAAATTTCATAGAAGTTTTTTTTGAAAATAAATTACAGATTCCTTAAAAAAATAAAAAAAATAAAAAGGTGCTAAAAATTTATTAAATATATCATTTTGGAAATGTTAATAATATTTCTTAAAACGTATTTTGAAAAATTTATTTCTATGAACAAATATTTCGAAGCAATGAGAAAAATGAAGTTACATTTTCATACAAACTATTCTAAATTATTATATATAAGGAAGACCGAAAATATTAAAAATACATCAAAATATTTGTAATAACTAGAGAAAAATAAATTAAAATTGATTATTTAATAAATATTCAAATAATTCCTTTTATGTCAAATTGATGAATAAGAACTCCTTTTAAAGAAGATTGTGAAATAAACACTTATAATGATCATAACACCGACGAGGGAATTAATCAATGAATATATTATGTCTATCAAATATATAAAAAAATAATTATATTTAAAAAAATTATAAGACATTAATAATTAACTTCTAACATAACAAAGTATTTTCATTGATGATTTTGTTTTAATATCATCATATGTAATGAAATTGAGTAAACAAATTATTTACCACATGGTAACACTTAAATAAAAAACCCTTTTATATAATAATTCAAATTAGTTATTAAAATACACTTAAATACAAATGTGTTCATGAAACTATAGTTAAAAAGGATATTAAATACACCATATAAAATAAATTAGTTGCATAGCATTACAATATTCCTCAATGAAGTTAAATTGAGTTAATGTTACTTACCTCACACTTCATTTTGGATCTACATTTATTAACTTTCTATATAGTTTTATTAAATATGTTGTTATCTTATTATAGATACATATTAATTATTATAATATCATATGTGAATCTTCAATATTATCTTATCTCCAATTCATTAAAAAGTATTCATTATTTTCATTCTTTTAAATATTAATTGCCTTGTTTTCTCAGTCATTCTTTATAAATAACGTCATGGTTATTGTGTATATAATAAATCACTATCCTATAAATAAAGAAATAATTATCATATTTATATTTCAATTTTATTTTTATTAATAACCAAATATGATATATTTTAGATATTAAGCATGTTATGATAATGGAGATGGCATACTATATGTAAGCTTTGGCGATGATTCCACTTTTATATTATCAGAAAAAAAATTAGATAATTAATATTTAATCATTACATAATTATAATAATAGAGTATTATATCCTTAAAGCTTCTTATACATAAACATCATGTGTTGGGTGATGGAATTAGATAATCATATCACTTAATGGAGGTAGCAGTACATACATAGATGAATATTGTTATTCTGTTTTAGTGAATGAAATAATTAGAATAAAAATGGTATATTATAGATTAACAATGAAAAAATAAAATTAATATCATAATTAATATATATTAATCACATATATTCTGTATATTTATCCCTATCACCTTCCAAATAATGAGGTTGTGAAAAACTATTCACATGGCTTCGTGATGTGGTAGACCACAATACAGATGACTGACATTAATGTTTCATGTAAAAGCTGGAATGAAATTTTTTTATATTAAATAATTAATCTATATGTATATTTATTATTTTTAAAATATATATTTACATTATATACACCATCATATGAAACCGTTATTGGCAGTAATGTAAAAATTAATGGCATCTATTCACGAGGAGGTAGTCCTTCATTTACACTAATAATGATTTTGCAAACAATTTGATCGATGTGGGGACAAATGAAAATCATTCCAAGAACATTAAAAAATAATTATTTTATTGAATATAATAATTTTATTGAATCGTCTATTTTTAATAATATAATAAAGTGGTGGAGGAAGATATAAAATAAAAACCCGCATTGGAGATCATTATCTATTCTTCAATCAGTATACTTAAATTTAAATCAAAATAATTCCTTTGATGGATTTATGGACAAAATAATTCTTATCAGATGATGGCTTGGATTTTTTAATACATTTGATCAATTATTTGTCAATAAAAAATGGTTTTATATTGTGATGAAGATAGTGTAGTAGTGTCCTTTTATATGTGAGGATTGTGGCATACATGTAATCTTTGAATAGAAAATGTTGTGACCACTTTTCGCAAATACTAAAAAGAAAAAATGGAGTATTATTGAGACTTTTAAATTATACAGTCAAAATATGGCCCTAAAATTGTTTTAGATCTGTTCTTATGTCAATTTAAAAATTATATTTTTAGATTTACGCCATGATAAATCCATTTATACACTAAATATAGATTTTACTCATTATCACTGTTCACTATAGAAAAAAATTAAAATGAACTTATTAAAGAATATTAACTATCCATATTCCAAATATTGAAATTGTTTTAAAAAATTCTATTCCTATAAGTGGAAATAATATAATTTACTAATAATCACACAGATACAACAGGAAAGAGGGTTTTCAATGATAAATAGTTCTAATGTTTATATAGTATTTATATAGTAATTCAATATAAGAATAAACACAATGAGATAAATTCGTTTATTTTATATAATTATGAAATTATTATAATTTAAAATCAATAAATAATATTATTTATCTTTAGAAATATTTTAAATGAAAATTTATTTTTCAATTGAAATGATTTATTTTCCACAATTCCTCAAAAACAAAAACATTTCAGATGAATACTAAAAATTCTCTTGAATATCATTTTGAAATGTATAGTTGAAATATATGTTAAATTAATATAAATAAAATTTTCTAAAATTTAGAAAAAAATAATTTAAAGCTATGCGTCCAATGGGAGAGTAAACAATATTTTCTACTAAAATATAGTTTTTTTAGAAAACAATACATCTTCTTTTAAATTATTCTTAAATAATATTATATAATTAGATAAATATATTTTTCATAATTTATTTATTATTACTCATACCTTTAAATGTACCTGTTATCTATTTAGTTAAATTATGTTTAGATTTATTTTAATTATGGATATTATTTTGAACAAGGCATCTATGAGATTACATTTAATGAAATAGATTTTGTCGGTTGTTTATGTTAGGTATATCATTCTGAGTATGATATACACTTTATTGTTCTTATTTTATAATTATAAAGTTTAAAATTCAATCCAACTTAGGTAAATTTTATCCTCTCAATTTTAACATGATCTATGTTATCAAGGGATTCATATTTAGAAAATCATTTATTTAAAAACCACATCATCATAAATTATTACTAAAATATTCATATAAAAATAGAGAAAATGAAGTAAAATAGTCATCTAAAAATGTTTCGAACATATAGATAATTATATGAAATTGAAGATATAAAAAGGGAATGATAGACATAATAATAACAGAGAATTATTGGGGTCATTGATCACAAAAACTGATGTTCAAATGGAATTTTACGGAACCCAAAACCATAAATAAATGACTATTTAAAAGATTATATAATTAATTGGATATGGAAATAGGATTAAATTTTTTCATGATCATTTTTATAATGTTTAATTTTTCTTTTACTATTGAGGAATACAATTAAATATACAAACACGAAACATTTTTCTTTCATAGGAACAATTCCTCCCTTTTGGTTGTTCTTCGAAATATTTCCAATTTATTGATTACTCCAATAAATGAAAATATCATTTTCCAATTATTGATATACTATAATAAAATTTTAATAAAGCATCTGATATATAAAATATTCAACAATATATCCTTTAGTTATTATGTATTTTTTTTGAAACCAATATGTTTAGCACGAGTTATCTAATAGAATACATTCTTCATAAAACCTGATATGTGAAACCACTATTTCATCATTAACATTGTTTTTTAAAGTTGTTTAAATATTTGAAAAGACTTTTTTACTGTGATATAATTTAGTCTTGTAGTAGCTATTAAACCCTTATCATTCTTTAATCATCGGTTCAAGCCCAACAACTATGGGAGATGCAATGGATTGTCACCCGACAAACATGTTTTCTATTTTTTAAATCTATGTTAATATATTTCATATAATGATCCAAATTTCTGATTAACAAGGATTATTATTTCCTTAAAGATATGAAAAAACATAAATTTTACCAATTCAATTAATATTGTTTCTATAAATAAAATAAATTCATTCATCCCTGAATATCTTTTTGTATTCTAAAAAAATGGCTAATATTTACATAAATTTTTTCCAAATGTATCCTTAAACATGTTATATTACTAAAACATAATTTTTTCATAAGTCGCGATTAATACATGAAACACATGATAATCCCTAAACACTTATACCCAATATGTTAATCATGACACTTAATTTATTGAAAAAATGTATTCTTTTAATATTTAACAAAACACTTAAATATTTATATATTAACCGGAATACCATATGTAAAACAGTATAAAATTTTAATTATTGAAGAATAATAAATAAATACATCATCATATTTATTTAAATATGTTATCTTATGTGGTGTAGTGGATGTCATTTATAAGGGTTAAACGACTTAGTTAATATCCAGGTTCACCACCTTAAGAATAAAAAACTATAAAATGTTACCACAGATTCTATTTATTTCATTTAATTATACTCTTATTTTTTCCTAAAAATAATTCTATTTATGAACTACTTTTATATACATAAATTATATTTCCATTCCATTTAGTCACATTTACTTCAATCCTAGACACCATAAGTTTAACTGTGACCATTCATTATCATTATAACAATAAAATCATTTATAAATAAAATTTTCCTTCTAAATAAATTTAATATATTATTATATATAATGGTTATTTAAATCATGTTAAATTAAATGGTTTTTAATGTATTTTAAAATTTTAGAAACCATTATGAATATTAACTATTGATATTGTATTCATCAAGAAGTGATCATTTGATTAGTATAAATATAATGTTTTGATAAATACAATTGACACTGATAACACATGTGATAACATCAGCCAATTGAGTCATACCTTATAAAGCCCATTTTTTATTTTTTTTAGGTTGAGATAACATCAATTACATTTCCCAATGACTAAGGTCAAGGGGATATCAAAGAGATTAAAAACATGAAAAAAAATTTACGAGGGATTTTCAAGATCACCAAGATCATGACCCAAACCATTTATTCCAAACCACTCCATGGAATTCTCACTGTTGTGTGCCTTACCATTAGGGAATCTAATGGTGTATTAATTTTATAAATATAAATACCAATAAAATATGAATATATTTTTTATCAATTGAATAATATTTATTTTTAAACTCTTATTATTGAAAATTTATTAATGATTTTTCTTTTAATATGATTAAAAATTGAAT
Organism: Viscum album; assembly: GCA_963277665.1. Classification (NCBI taxonomy): domain Eukaryota; kingdom Viridiplantae; phylum Streptophyta; class Magnoliopsida; order Santalales; family Viscaceae; genus Viscum; species Viscum album. The sequence continues at coordinate 302,155,205 of OY728153.1, read as the reverse complement.
TTTTGCATAATATGATATTTAAATTAAAAATTTACAAATTATGAGTGAACACATTTTTAATAATTTCTTATATTATATTATAAAAATTAATTATTATTTAAAATTTAATTGTATGAAACAAAAAAATTATAAGGGATCAAAAACTATTACAATACAAAAAGATTGAATTTCTCAAAAAATTTAGATTATATTTCAAAAGTGATAATTCAAATATAAAAAAATCTATAATATGAATATTATTTATGAAATAAGAATCATATAATAAAATGATCTTGAGTTTTTGGAATTTTATTAGATATTTGAATATTTTGGTGGACATTAAACATTGTTGAAATATATTGTGTGTTTTATTACATCATAATAACCCAAAAATGATGTAATGAATCATATAAACAGTATATATGGAAATATATGTTTCCCCTATTAAATAAAATTTAATTTTATGTTTATTTTATATAATATATACATCCTTTATGAACCTGTCAAAAAATATAATATTTATTAATGTTTAAATATCATTTATTTGAGTACATGACAAAAATTCACATTAGCAAGGGTAATATTTTACAACGTTATGACAGTTTACTTAAAAATAATTATTACCGATTCTCATTGGTAGAAATCATGTAAAAATTCGATGGGATAGATTGGGGGTATAATTAATTTATTATATAGTGTCCAAAACAAAGATTTGAAAAATAATAAAAAACTCCCCACTCTCATCCAATATATTTCCACCAATGATCCCATTCCAATTCCAAAAAAATTGAAGAATTTATTTAATCATGCCTCCCGCTTTAGAATCATTCAAAGGGTCCCCAAATATCTTAGAAAGCTTATCCATGTCCTTTGGAAACACTATCTTAAGGTATGTAATCCTCTCATTATCCTCTCTGTTCATGAATATTATTTATATTATACCTTTTACAACCATTTACTAAATATGGGATATGTTATCTCATATCCACATTACATATCATTGATTTATAACATATTATATACCCCTTCAACTCCAATTATTCACTCCCATGAAAATGTATACTCCCCAATTATACTGCTAATGTTTACCACGATTTCCCATGCCAAAAATTGTGTAGTGAATACTCATACCCATTTTCTATCAAGGGTGTTAAACATTACACTCATATACCACTATTATTTAGTAAATTCAGGTACTTATTACACAATAAATAATCCTAGAATAAAATACGAGGAATAGTGATTCTATGTTTTATTATATCGGTGGAACACTTATGAATGTGAATCAAATGAATGTGACAAGTGCACACTGAATTATGTAGACCTACAATGAAATAGGTATTGTTTTAGTATAATGAGATGTCATTTAATGGATTATAGAGTGAAAATAAACCATAATTTTAATTTTTCCTTAATCATTTATTTAATTTTTTCATTAACATCTTTTTATTATTCAATATTTAATTTTCCCCCATTTCCCTATTTTTCCATTATGTTATCAAGTTATATCATGCCTTAATGTTCATATTTATGATTATCACCACTTTATGCTTCATTTACATTCTTATTGTCTAACATGATTTATATTTATCTTGTTATGAACTGTTTATTTCCTTACCGGGCTTATATCCCCCTGCTTTCTTTTGAATGTTCCCAGGTTATCCAATGTGTTTTTAATTACGGTGGAATATTATGATCTTGTTAATGAAGTCATATACAATTTTGATGTAAACCCAATATTATGTCATTATTTAAAGTACCAAATTATCATATGCACTATAAATCATGATATTTTGTGTCACGTGCCATGAAATATTATGTAATAAATAATGAACTATAGTTTAATGAAGACACTGCATTTCATTTTTGGTATCAAAGGAAGTTTAGTTGTTTTGGGATTTTTATTGTAAATATCAAGTGAATGAATTTGGTATAAAACTATGTATAATAAATAATAATTAAATTTTGGTTAAATATGGAAATAGTGGTTTCCATGAAAATACAAATGTGTCAGTGTAATAAAAGCTGATGTGGATTTAATACAGATGTACATATGGGTTAAATCCAATAAAATATCATTTGGTTATACTTGATTTAGAACATGTGCATGAAGTTGATCTTTGATTCATACCTAGTTTCAAACACTTGATAGATATTCATTGGTAATTCACTAGCTCATTACAAACAATTATTATGGGAGAAAATTGACTAGAAGTTTATATGTTTTAAAATAGATGGTGTACACCATGGATAGAATCCTAAAAATGCATACTTTAAGGAAATAAATGTCACTAATATATCATCCTTTTAATATCATTGTATCACCATTAATGTGTTCAATAGTTTTAAACTAATCATCCAAATGTTTTTCCATTACTCTTGCTAATGGTCAGAAATAAAATTATATGAGTAAAAAACCAATTTAAAGGTAAATTTGAGGACTACCCAAACAATAAAACACACCCAATTATAGTTGGAATCATAAACATTATGATGATACATTATCATCTGAAACTGGTTATGAACAGAAAACTAGATCTATATAAATTTTGAAATAACCTAATGAGAGAATAAGATGTTATTGATACATACATGTGACAATTTCCAATGATATTCAATGGATCATCTGATCCCTTAATCACCGATAAATATAATTTTATACATTTTTATTTATCATATGGTGGGAAAAAGTGATCGTTGTTGGAAATTGATAAAACAATTATGAGACCAAAAGATGTGACCTATGTGATTATGTATAATTAATTCCTTAAACTATTTTTCCACAGTCATTTTCTATTCAATCTATAACTTAAAAACTCATTATATTTCCTATACCTTAAGAAAAATGATCAGATAACCATCAGATATTATAATGAAAATGTCACAATAATTATATACACAACTTCTGATTTATCATTAACACAAGATGAAAAGTTGACTACTCCTCTGGTGGGATAATACATTGCCTATGAAAATCACTAGTGATCCAATACATTGATAGCTACGAGGAGATTTACCTATGTCCCATAAATGTATAAATGGATATCATCGAATCTCAATGGTATCATGGGGATACGATGTAAAAAATGAGGTTTACTCTTGTGTTCTAAATGAGAAATATAACAATGCTAAAAAAATTTACATCCTTATTGTCAAAAAGTGGAGAAATAAGAACCCCTAAAATTTTCTATGGGAGACAGGAAAATGTGTTAGGTACAAGAAAGAAGGACGCCTAGATAGTGACTAAAAATATGAGAAACCCACTAATGAAATGGAGGAATGGAATGCCTTAGTCAACCCTCATAGCATTATTCATTATATAGACTTCAATAAAAATAGAACAATTCAAACCAATTCACTACTATAATCTGGGTATTATCATCGATTTGTGAGATATTTCTCATGATTTTCAAACCTTTTGATCAGGATAACTCGAATGGGAGTCATGGTTTTTTGGAATGATGAATGTTAAAACATAATCAAGGTGTATTAAATGAATCTTATCAGTGCACATAAATTAACACTACCCTCAATAAGAAAACAATTGTTCATATACTATGATGATTCAATGACGGGATTGGGAAACATGTTCATGTAGAATGATAAAGTGATAAAATATTATTTTAGTTAATTAAAATTTCATTAAAATAACTACCTAACATATTATCTAGGGACGGCTAGAGTGGTCTTCCCATTGAAAATTTTGTGGTAATATACATTTTTTGAGATAATTGAAATATATATGCATAGTAAGAGCCACATATATGTATTCACACAAAAGAGAGAAATATAGATTATCTAAGGTGGTTAAAGATGATTAAATAATATGACTGACTTATATACTACCATCATGGGATTGAAAATAATGTATATGATTCAATATGTATAGGTGATCCCACAATTTTATCATTGACCACAATTTATAAGGATCTAATCCTCATCGACTTGAAGAGGATGGGCGTGATAATAAATAATTAATGAAAATTAATCAAAAAAATTACGAATTAATTCAGAACATTCCATTATAGATAGGGTATAGGATTATAAAAACGATAAAGTTGGAATACATAAGAAATAGTATTATATAAGAAAATTGAAATACTTAGAGTAAAATTATAATGAATAAGGAGTTGTGAGATCTAGGTCATGATTATAAGCACAATATAATCATGTGTTAAATAATTATATATTGGATGATTCACATAGCTCGACCATCTATATTATTCTAGGAAGCAAAAATATGTATCAAGATCTATGATAGTAATATTTGATGTTAAATTTTATAGAGTTCATGGAATATACATCGAGATCAATTTCATTTAATAATGTTACAGATGAAATGAAAAAAATACAAGGGGATGATGAAATCATTACCTATACCTACGTATAAATAGTAAAACATAACCATGAACCTTTTTAATGTAATTTTAAATACATTGAGGTGAAATCATTCTATATGTGTTTTATTAGATCATCTGATAATGAATGATAAATTCATTTCAATTTTAGTGTAATTTTATTTTGATATACATTTGAGGATATACATCAGTGAAGTTGTGAGGATACCTGGACCACCAATATTGATTATATCTGATCAAGACCCAAGATATTACTCTACATTTAGAAAGAGTATAAAACAAGATAATAATTCTATAATAAAATTAATGAAGTATTTTCACCCTAAAACTGATGTCCAACAAAAGTAGATTATCTAGACACTTGTGGAAATGTTGAGATCTTGATCAAATTTTGACAAAGGAGGATGTGATAAAATTCTTCCTCTGGTCAAGTTGTTATGGAATAATAGTTTCCACTAAATTGTCCTAATTAATCCAAATTAATAAATTTATGTAAGGTGATATAGAACACCTACATAATGAGATGATTTTTTTGAATAGAAACTCAAGGGTCTTGAAATGGTTAAAGAAATGGTGGAAAAGGTCCAAACGGTTCAGTATCACATTAAGTATCTGTATAGATGAAAGAAGATCTATGTAGGAAATTTTTTATGAGACCTAGAGTTTGAGGTTTGATACAATATATTCTTACATATATATCCATGGATGAATGTAATGTTATTTTTATTCAATAGAATGCCTTGTCCAAGATAAATTGTTCCCTTTGAGATCCAGGATCACATCAAATAATTTTCCTATCTACTAACAATCCCACCCAACCTATCTCACGAATAAGATGTGTTCCACATATCCTCCTAGATGATTTATATACATGAACACTCACTTTTACTTAATCCTGGTGCGGTCTAATTGTAGAATTATCTCTCCTACTAGGAATAGAAGATGAATATCCGAGATTATAAGGATAATGTTCTATTTAATTAGAAACTTCACCCGGTGATAGAATTTTAGAGAAACCACATTTTTGAATAAATGGCTTTTGGATTAGGGAAAGTGATAAGAAATAGTTTCCCCTCACTATTTTAGTTTCTGAAATGAAAATTTGGATTGGGATATTTTTACTTGGAAAATATTTCAATGACATGAACATTTGTAAATAAAATATTTATTTTGATTTATTTTTATGTCTTATAATGTATTATAATTATAGAAAATATAGGACCATTATTGGTATTATTATATCCCATCATATTCATGATATTTTTAATCATCTAAAACATTGGTAATTTTTTCACTATATAGTGATCATATGATTAATATAAATATATGGTTTTAATAAATTAAATTGACATAGACTGAAGAAGTGATGTCCATAAACAGTAGGATGATATCTTATGAAGCCTATATAATATAATTTCTCTGGAGATAACACCTATGGTGGTTTCCCTTGATCAATCCCAAGGTGGTATCTATGAAAACAAGCATGAACAAAATCATTTAGGTGATAATTTCAATATCATTGATATCACCACCCAAACATAGTATCCCAACCCAGCTAATTAATGTGTCACCATTGAGAACCTCATTCTTTTGATATTTTCTAGTTTATTAATTTCAGGTCTATCAGGTCATATATATTTTCAAAATGTATAAGGTATTTTTAATAGAATAATGGTGATATTTACATCTTATTATTGATATTTTATAAATGATTTTTATTTTGAAATGTTAAAACAAATATTATATTTTTGGGTAATAATTATATTATTTATGTATAGTTTATAATATAACCTTACGATGTAAAAAATATTGTTTATAATGTTTAATAAACTATTATGGTCCAAAATCCCATCATTTACCAATAAATAGATATTTTATTTTAATACTATAAATTAAAATATTTTAAAAATTATTTGATAATATAAATTTTAATTTTTTTAGTTAGATCATTGATATTATCCAATAGTGAAAACTTCTTATTTTATTGAAACAATAATTATTTCAAGTAATAATTTAATATATTATGAATATATTTTGTTTATTATGGAATTATAATGACAAAAAATATGATGAAATAAATAAAATAATGTGTACTTATTACAAAAAATATGATTCCGAATTAAAATAAATTGTTTTTAATTTGAATTTATTAATTTTATAATTGCATTAGGAATCCTCCAAAACCGATAAAATATTTTTAGGGTTTAAACCAATTTCATTAAAGTCATGACTCACTTCCAAATCACCACGGTTAATAATTTATAATGTATGGACTTTTAACTTATAAATAATTAATAAATTTATCTTTGGTATAAACCATGGTAAAAATATATTGGAAGCATTGGGGTTTTTTAATATTTATTATACAAAATCCTAAAACTATATTTGAGCGATAAAATTAATTCCCCTCTATTTTTTTATATAAACCCTCCCAATATACCATTCCTCTCCACTAAAAACCTTGTAATAGTTCCTTAGATTGAATATCCTCTCTCGTATCCTCCCACCATGCCCCCAAGCCCTCATGAAGGTCCTCAAAATCCATTGGAACCACCTCTCTAGGTAAGGTATCGTATCCATATCCTCTATATTTGGGAATATTCATTTTGATATTTCTTTTTTTTCCAATATTTTAATATATGGATATTTTATCCCATATCCCACTTAGTTTATTATTATTTATACTTAATTCCTCCCATAAACATTTATACACACTGTTATGCAGTCGAAATTTCAACATGATTTCCAACGACAAAAAATTATGTTGTGAATAGCCATACAAATTGTATATCATAGTAGTTCAATTTTATGAACATATTGTTCAATGATTGGGTAATTATTTTTATTTAATACAAACTACATTATTTTCTAAAAATGAATTAGGACAAATGATGACATGTTGTATTTTTTAGGTGGCAGAATTACTCATTTGAATGGAATGAAAGTGATCGGTGCACCAAAAAATTTATTGTAGTAAAATGAGTAGGGTAATGTTTTAGTCTCATGAGAAATCAGTTAAGGGATTAATTAGTGAGACTAATCTGAAAAAAATAGTTTTTACATTATGATTTCATGGCATTTATCCCTGAACTATGTTTATTGTTATATGTTTACTATTGTAGCCATATTTTCCAATGATTACATTATATTATCCAGCAATATCCTGACTCAATGTTCATTTTTCTGATTCTATTAACATTTATGTTCCAATTATATACCTATTTTATAACATGTTATAACTTCATAATCTTATAATTTTATTATTCCATAATTTTGGATTTATAGCTCGTCTATTTCTTATGTGTGTCCCCAGGTTATCCAATGTAGTTTTACGTATAATGGAATATTATTAGTATGTTAACGATGTTTTCAATAAGGAAGATGTATCCCAGGTTTTATGTTTTTATGTAATGTACCTAATTACAAAATAGACTAGACATATCAATCTTCTAGGATGTATAATGTGTAATGTTATGTAATAAAATAGTAAATAATGTGTAATAAATAAATTGGTTTTCATAGACCCCATTATTCGAATCCATCAGAATGGTTTGTAAGGATGATATGAATCATCCATAGAATATCCCCATGGATTTTGATAAAAGGTGTGTAATAAGGCCAATTTTTATGCACTGGGGGATTAGTGGGTCAAAAACAATGTGACCTTTTTAGAATTATTACCCCTAGGTATAATTTTTCAATAACAACATCTTGTGTTATCTAGGAAATGATTTTTCAGTAGGAAACCCCACATTACCAAAACATTATAGAAACATAATTATGTTCTTATACTTATCCTCAATGTATAAAATTGTTTTATGGTCCCTAGTCTATGTTTTCATAAATCTATTTCCCATGGTTCCTACTATACTTCCTCTAATTCCTATTATATCAACCCACACCCTAGTATCCTAGAGATAGTATATGTGTTTTCACATTTTCATAAGATATAGGTAATAAATTACAACAATAAATATTTGATTATTTTTGTTTTTTTATTGATAAGAACATGACTCGTGATTTAGGATTCTGAAAAAGTACAAGTTAATTTTATTTTTTAATTACATTATTTTATCTATTTTATCCTTCCAAATAAATTATAGAGAAATTCATGAAATCCACGAAGAAGGAAAAAAACAACGTTGAGGTCAAATGATCAGTAATGACTTTGTATAGATGAAGTTATCATGAATGAATTATCATATCCATCATGAAAAGGTAAATAATAGAACATACATTTCAATTAAGTAACATGACTAGAATAATAAATATCGAATGATAACTGATATAAAAAAATTCGATATAATCAATAAAAATACTATCATAAAGTTGTGTGCAATGCATAATATTAAAATGTAACTAACTAAGAATAGATTAAATTTAATGAATAGACTGGGAATAAAATGCATCAAGAGATAATATCATTGTAAAAATGTAATGGATAATAATCATTATGTTAATGATGAAGTAATTTTATAGTGTTTGTATGTCATGTTCTTAGGAATTATCATATTAATACTTCTAATACCTTTCACAATATGGTTTAAACCTGTAGCTAGAACCCAATTTGATGCTAATTTAATATTTCATCTCATGAGACTACTGATGCATCGAGGGGATATATAATTCTAGGCCCCACCCATCAGAGCATGACCAAACCATTAATCATATATAAAAAAAGTTATTTAATATATGAATAATGTAAATTATCATCATATATCCACATTTACTAAATAATAGAAAACATATAAATATTTCTTCATATAAACACATAAATATCAATGTAGAACACCGTGTGTTGAAATGATAAATTTTTTATTAAATAAAAATATCCTTGCCAAATAATACAGACATTTAAGGGAATTTTGTTTTACAAATTACAGATAATAGATCATGTGAAAATAAATTAATACAAAAATAAATCAAGTGAGTGAATGTCAATTCATCCCATGGTAAAAATGATCATAAATGATCCATATAAAATAATGATTCTATTAATCCAACAGATAACCATTGAAGGAAAAATAATGGGTTGTTTTTATTGATTAATAAAATACAATAATTTTAAAGATACATGTAATAATAGAATAAATAATTTCCTTATTTATTAGTATGATTTAGACAGTTATATTAGTTATAAAAATAATACGTAATTATTTTATAAGTAAGAAAAGGAAATAATTTAACAAAAACTCTTTCCTAATATGTTTTTATTTTAAAATAGTTATTTTTTTGGAGTATAAATGTTTAAATAATAATATAAATATTTACTTTATGAGTAATATTAAAAAATTTCAGAAAATAGTTATTTTTCAGGGAATATTGAAAGGTACTTATTTTTTTTAAAATATACATACTTTTTAGTAAATTATTTAGATTAAAAGTATTAATTTTTCTTTATTAACTTTTTAATGTTACCTAAATACTACTAGTTATTATAAAATACACATAATTACTTTTTAATTATCTTTATATCTATTTTTAGTATAAGTTAGTTATCGGGATTAAAAAAGTGTTTTTTTCTAAATACAACTTTAAAATGAATACTAATTAAAATTAAAATTAATTTAAATAATCCATATTGGAGAATTTATTAAAATATAAAAATATTTATTATTTAGTTAAATATTCATTTAGTTTATACAATGACTATTATTATTAATAGAGTTAATATATAATTATCATTTTGTTAAAAAATTACTTTAATTACAAAACAAGTTATCTCATTATGCCTTTTGGAATAATATATTAATAAAATTTTCCACATATGTTAATTGAAATTGGAAAATTGGATTCAATATTTTTTATCATCATAATTTATAATGTCCTATAATTCCAAATTAAATTTTCATACAAAAATTAGTGGGGAAAATAATTAAAATTACTCGTAGTGAGTAATGTAAAAAATGAGTTTACATAGTGGTTATAAATAGAATATAGTGTATATAAATGAACCAAAACATATAAATATCCCCTTAAATGTAACTATTAATAATATATAAAAAAATATTATCAATAATGGTTAATTGTTCTGACCTAGTTACATCTTAAAATAGGGGTGAAATTTACTATTTCAGAAAAATCAAAAACATTCCACTCACCTCGTCAATAAAAGGCCACAAAACTATATCTTCTATTCACACTTTTTGACATAATTTTTTTAGGTTAAGACCAATAAAAATAAATTATAAATATCCACTATCTTATACTATAGTATATTCTTTTGTTATAAAGGTATCCAATGATGTCCTTTCATGCAAACCAAAAAAGTATTACCAGAAGAAGAAGTAATGTTCCCCAATAGGACAATTAATTTAATTTATACCTCAACCCACTTAGTTATTATTATATCATGTGGATATAATATAATCAATTTCTATTTTATAATGAAACGTTTGTATTTAATGTTTACTCCCTAAAACTAAATAAAATTCCATTAAATGGGTTAGAAAATCATCATGCATCTATACAATAGACTACTGCCTCATCAAACAACGTCATTTCTATTTACATTAATAAATATCATTGTTGGGTATGATATAATGTCTCAACCCTTCTGGCATGTGACTTTCCAAATATTTTATGTTTCAGCTGTCTGAGGGCAGTCCGGGGTGTTTTGGGACATGTGATCCATTCCAACATTTCTTCATATTAATAGTTTTCTAAATTTATGATTCTCATGTTTTCAAATGGGGTGTCATTTATGGTGGTGTGTCATCACGGTGGTGTGTCATTGCTTGAGGTGTTTCATTTTTTGTGGGTTTTCATCTAGATAGTTTTTCATTTCTAGAAGTGTGTCATTCTAGATATGTGTCATTTCCAGTTGTGTGTCATTTCTAGTGGCATGTCATCCAGATGATGTGTAATTTATGGTAGTTTTTCAGGATTGTTGTGTTATATTTGTAGCGGTGTGCTATTTTGGTTGTGATTCATTTCCAACATTTTTCAATTCAAGCATTATTTTCTATTTTTCCATTAATATTTATAGATTTTCTATTTTGAAAACCTTTATACTGAAAAATGTGTTTAAATTCCTTAATTACTTTTATGAAGCCTTTTTAAAGTAATTTAATCATATACATAATTTATAAAAAGTAATGATAGAATTGAAATGTTTAAAACATTGGGATTTAAATATATCCTCATTTAATGGTCAACTAATCTGTTTCAAACCATATTAGTCTTATCATTCTAAGGTCGATATATTCCATTCGCTCATTCATTCATGAATATCTTCATATAGGATGTCCCAAAACATTATTTTTTGGAGTCGTAGAATATACTGTAATAGACAGTTAGAGTTACCACTTTGAAAAAAGTAGTTTTCTCCTATACACACCCCCTATTTTGGTGCAACATGTTTGTGAAAATATTCTTTCTTCCAGGTAGTATCTTCCATTATTTCATTTTTTTTGTATCATGTGAGACAATTTTATTATTCATGTACCTTTTTATTATGGTTTCAACGAAATTAATAAAGACACATAATCAATTTATATTGAATTTAATGGGTTGGTAGAATGTGATGTATAATATTACATCTTTTTATTGATTTTTTTATACTATATGTGTATAATATCCTGACCATGATCACATCTTGATGTATTTATTCTACTATTGTGAAATTCTTTTGAGACTACATCCTTATTGATTGTTTGGTATCATCATAAATCCTTGGATAATAACCTATCATTGGAAATTGAATTAAATTCCCTAGAATATAATGTCTTGTGTGCTAACACCATAAAATAATAATGTGAAATTAAAAAAAAATCATTTTCTAAAACAAAAAATATGTTGTGAAGTTTTATGAGATATGATATGTGTGGCGTAAGTGGGATTGTTATCATTGAATAGTGGGGTTGTGATGAAAAGTGGCAGTGGATCTATTTTTTTAATTTCAATTAGTTTCTTAATGTGAGTGGTTTTGTTTTAGATATCACATTGTTAAGGATAGTGATGATATTGATCATAGAATGAAAAAATGTACATGTTTTAATGTAATGGTTTGGTAAATGAGAATAGCTAAAATAGTATATTAATTATTACATACTAAAAATAGACAATGGAATACATTCTTCTTGTTTGGTGTTGTACATTTATTCATGGTAGACAATTTAGGGGACCTTGTGAGTTGTTGGTGATCAGTTTTTAAACATTTATGTGGGGGTTTTTGTGAATATATATATACATTGTATTATATTTATAATTTCAACATGCACACTATCCATGTTGAGCACTATGTTCCAACACGCGCTCAGTTTCACAGGGGAGGTGTCTTTCCCAACTCCTCAGTTGGAGGATGGATGGTTGGCTACCCACTCATCCCTACTCTCTATTCCTATTGACAATGGACATGTTTTCATTGGGTGAGTTGTGATGTTTGGTCCTAAGAGTCTTTAGGATGATTTGTGATATGATGTCCCATGTGTCTTAGGGGTGACATCTGATTTTTGGAACATATTTATGTGGTAGGGATGTGTTGTGAGTTATGGCCCATGCTCTTGAGGGTGACATGTGATGTGATATATTCAAATGTGGTGGAAGTTCGTGGAATTTTTTTTTGGCGTGTGGGAATGGATAATTTTTGGGAATGTGGTGTGCATTACACTATAATTAAATTGGTTAATATTTTATTATATTACATGGATGTTTAATTTGGTGAGAGGACCATGGCAAGGATGGAATTATGGATAGCCTAATTGTTAGGCATTTTCCCCTATTTTTCATGGGTGCAAAAGTATGCTTCATACACTTGTAAATGAAGGAATTTGGTTTTGTATTGAGTATAACTGCATGATCACCCTATGTATATAAAATGTTCTTAGGACTCTAGGAGAACATTACGGATCGTGATAAACCTGACTTGTCGTACCCTAGGAATGTTCATATTTTTCTTCCCTAGTTTTGTATTGGGTATATAATTTGGAGACATTTATTTATAACAATTTTATTTATTAATTTATTGTTGGACCGTTTTTTTCATTTATATATGACATGGAGTTGATATTGTTTATATATCATATCTCCAGGACATATTTTCTTATAGGGTGGAAATTCCACCATTACTATGGAAATTATTATACCCTCGGTGTTAGTCACAGACACAGGGCCTACTAGAGGTGGGACTCTGGGGTCATTATCTATCTCCCATCATTGTGAAAGATTTGGTGGGATGGGGTCCTAATAGATTGGTATTGTAAATCATTATTAAAAGATAGGGTGGAGCATGGAGTTAGGTATAGTGATGAATGGATATAATATTATAGAAACGGTTTTAGTTGGCCTTGGTGTTTGACATAGGACATAAATTCTAGCTAGGACATGAGATTATAGGCCCCCATGATCCAGTGCATGAACTCTAATCTTATTTAATCACCATGATGGATGGAACATCTAGTAGGTAGAGACCTTGGATAGGTGCATTCACAATGATGACTTCTGTTCTTGTTTGAACTTGGTTTTTTGGGGAATTTTAAAATGGTTAAGTTGAATTAAATGGATCAAATTTATTTATAATATATGATAATAAAAATACGTTATCTCAAGCTTAAGAAATACCTGTTTCACTTTCACCTATTGCTCTGGTCATCATCCACGTATGTGTTACATAGTGATGGTTCATTTGGCTGACTCGGTCAATAAATAGATTGGTTGATCCAACTGAGGATTGTTATCAACAGCAGTGGATATTTTGACCATTTAAGAGGGTGGTTTTGGGAAGTTACAAGGGTAGTGTTTCCGATGATGTTCCATAATGTTGTATATATGAGATAGTGGTCAATTTCTGTTTGATCTGGGCCCCAAAAGAGTATTGGGTCTTCATGGACGTTAGTTAGATGCTAGGAGTTGGGCATCAGTGGTGGACATTTTATCTTTGTGAGTTGAAGGAGGTAGATGTGTCATGGTACCACATCAACAATGAATTCTGAGCAGTTTACCATTAATCAACAATGGAGGATGAGAATAGAAAAGAGCTACTCTCCCTTTATTTGGGGAGTATGTATTTTCACTAACATGGGAGCATGTGGAGTACCGAGTGAGGGGTCCTAATGTTTCACTCCATCATTCGATCCTATATGAGGATTAAAATTTAATGCTACCAACATTCCTAGAGGTTTAGAAGAATGCATGGTTAATTTATCATAATCAAACAATAGGAGGTTTAATGTAATATGGGAAACAATCAGGTTCAGTAAAGAGTAGGGTTATTGGTGCTCGGCCTCAGGTGTCGGGGACTTTGAGGTTCCGTGCAGGTGAGATTTTCTCTTTGTAACTTCTATTTTGAACTCTATGTTTCCAAACCATTGATGAGTTCTTAGGATAAATATGTTTCTTCAGTGGGGTTTATTGTAGAGACCCATGAATTACATACATGGAAATGACATTAATTTTTAGGAATACTTAATACATAACAAAAGCAGACACCCAAGACCATAATAGTTCTGTGTCGTTGGTAAATCAGAACAAAATCATCTAATCATGGTGAATGATCTTCAACATCGCCCATAAAGATCTTACCCTATTTATTTTTATACCTAAAACCTTTATTTATATCCTAGGGAAAAGAAAAAATAAAAAGGGTGAGTTCAAATTCTCAGTAAGGGTATTTATAGAGAAAATAAAAAACACATATACATTTGAAATAAAAACGTTGAAATAAAGTTTAAATATCAAAATCTTGTGTTGTGAAATAAATCATAGACATATGTAAGGAATAGATCATCATAGAAAATTAATCAAGATAAAATAGCATGGGAATAAAACATGTAATTGTGGCAACCATTAAGCAGATGTTATGATTTTCATAGTAGACAAGCCATTGCGTCCAAGACAATCATAGTGGAAAAATTCCATTAAAGAACCGAGTTTATATGCCATTCCTTCCATGTATTACTGAACCAGATTTACATGCCATTCCAACCTTGTATTACTGAACCAGATTTAATTTCCATTCCATTCATGTCAATCTCATGAGATATAAATCTTTACCCACTGCATTGGAGGGAGATATGGGTCTCACAAATCTCAAAATGAAACCATTCTTATGTGTGCCACAAAATTAAAAATCATACATCACAGCATAACCCATGTAATATAATGAGATTCTTAAACATCATGCCATCTTAACATAAATTATATATGATAAAAGGACTTCATAAAATAAATTACATCATAACATAATCAAATATATTTAATAATATGGATAGAAACACAACCCTCTAACATCTTAGATGGAAAATAATTTTGGTAAAACACTTGAACATATTTATTGAGGAAAATATCATTTCTTCTTAAAAAAATTTCTTGTTCTCAACATGTCATGCAATATTAAAATAAAATAAGTTATTTGAAAATAAACCTGAAAACTTTTAATCGATGCTTCCTGGAAATAATGATCTCTAATAAAATAAAAAAAAATTCATGTCGTATACGGTAAAAAAACATTCTTCTCATATTATGGCCAGAAAAGTTAAAAAGTATCTCCTACTGAAAACGACAAAAGATTCATTTCATATCTATTAATAAAAATTAACCAATTGATAAAATTGGATTTAAACAATTGTATTATTATATAAGTAATATTAAATATTGAGGAATCATGGATGTAGATGATAAATATTCCTCATTAAATACTGAAGTATAATCAATCTCAGATAAAAATGAGATTGTGAAATTTTCCCTTAACTTATGACAAATTTATTATGTATGAGTCTAAGACTCTTTTATAGTGGGTTTAAATATATTATTAACTTGTAAGAAAACCATAATAATATTTATGATATCATATATGATTCACTTACGACATTATATTGCATGTTCATTTGTCAATTCTTTGCTAAAGCAGTATTTGGGTAAAATCATTTCATTTGTCATACCTATTTTGACATGTAATTATTCATATGAATAGTTAAGTCATGATTAATTACTTATATAATGTAGAAAACGATTTATATATGATATATATTCATAATTAAATATATATATATATATATAATAGATTGATAAATGGAATGAAAAACACAATTCTTGGAGACGGTAGGCCGTACGTACGCATGAATGTTGTTTTTGTTTCCTTATTAAATTGAATGGAAGTACGTAAATAACATCTACATAAAACCAATATCACTATTATTTAATATATTTAATGATTATTTATTTTATATATTTATAATCATTCATGAATGGTTAACATGGATAATGAACCACATCACGTCTTGAAGACGGTAATCTGTACGTATGCACGAGCGATGATATCATTCCCATAATTATTGAATGGAATGGGAGTGGATGATATAATATCTCAGAATCAGTAAAATGTTATAATAATCATATGTAGTTATTATTTACACCATTATAACGATCCGTGTATGGTGGTGGTAGAAGAACTGATTACACCATTGTATGGAGACGGTAAGCAATACGTACGAACGCGCAGTGATTTCATTTTTCATATGATGGATATAAGGTGACTTAGGGTTGTTTCATATTTATAATAACATATCAGTATATTATTTATAATGAGGTAATTAATTTTATAATTAAACAAATAAATAAGAGTAAGTATAAGAAGAAAGAAACTTGAATGAATTAGTAGAAGAGATTACCTCTACCTCGATGTGCCTCTTTTAAACTTTCTGTTATGGCACTAGAGTTGGACATTTGAGAAGACCAGAAACACAATATTATAACTATAGAGGTTGAGAAGAAATATTTTCTGGGTTTGGCCGAGCATGAAGGCTTAAAATGGATTGAAAAGAAGAGGGAAGAAGGTGCCTTATATAGGAGAGGAGATGGTCACTTTTGGAAACCTCTAAAATATTAATTTATAATAAGCTCAAACCCCAACTAAAAAACATCAAAAATAACTCAATTCGAAGATGAGAATAGATAGGGTGGCAATATAATCAACCAATAAAATTTTGATCTATTTTATGTTTATTTTAAAACTTATCATTTCCATTTACCCTTAAGCAATCTATTTATTTTTATTTGCGGTAATAATATTCTAATTTATAAATTATTATAAATACTTACTTATTTGTTTCTAATTTTCCAAAATTATATATATTATTAAATTTTAGACCATAAAATTTTAAATTTGTAATTTTTATATATTTTTGTGATTTTTAACCAATTTAATAATATATTAGTTTTATAAAATATTAATAGTGTCAATTTCGACAATATTCAGTTATTTGAATTTAAATAAAATCCAAATAGAATAAATCTTAAAAAACAAATATTTTATAGATTCATCACATGTCATATGAATATAAAAAATTCATGGAGAACCTTAATTTGTTCATATAATATATATTTTAATATTTTTAAAACCATTTATTTGATATTTCTCTTAATAAAATAAATACTACATCATTTTTCTATAAATATTTAATATACATATTTTTGGCATAAAAATTAAAACTAAAATAAAATGATTAATATAAATCTAATATATTTCATAAAAATACTTTTTAATCTAATTTATCTTCTTAAAATCTCAACATTTAAATTGTTATATTTATTGAATTATGAAGGTGACAACTTTCACAAAAATTATAATAAATTAATATTAATGTCCTAATCTATTTTATAAGGATCTAAATGGTCTAAAAGTCTACACATGGATTCTTATTATGTAGATATACTCGAACAATAAGTTTTGGTCACGTTTTTGGATGTTTCGAGTGGTATTATTATTTTAATAAAAATAATAATATTTATTTTTTACTAAATAAATAATTTCTGCATCATTAATGTATAAGTTATTATGGTAATTAAATATTTCTAAAAAATTACAAATAATTACAAAGATAAATAAAAAAACTTTCTAATTAAAATGATTATTTAAAATATAATTTATATTTTGTATAATCTAATATTAAAAATAATTTAATTATTCATGTTTGAGTGAGACATATTTCATATTCATTAAATAAAATAAATTAATGTTTTTAATCACATCCAAGTGGGTTCCAAAAGATACCATTTATACCCAATTATATTTTAGGATGAAATATAATCATCCAAATATATTAATACAAGTGTGAGGATAATTTTTTAATATTGTTTACCCTTAATTAACTAATTTACCTTTAACTGTGGGAAATATAATTTATCGTAGTTATTATTCATAATGCCGTAAAATAAAAATTATCCTATTAAAATAATTTGGACCTAATGATTCCAAATATAGACTCTGTATTTTCAAATTCAAAAGATATAATTTTCATTATTTAATTTAAAATTAATCCAGCTATTGAGAAAATGCGTTTTAAAAGATAAAACATTATAAAAGATTGAAATGTTTTTACCTGTGAATAAAATGTAAAATAAATTATAATGACATAAATTATATTAAGTGGTAAAAATATATTCTATTTATAATTTTGAACCATTAAATAATACATTTTTCCATAAATATTATTCTGATGAAAAAAGATGTTTCAATTAAAATTTAGCGTATTTTTACTATTCATCAAAATAATAAATTTATCATAAAAACGTAAAAAATTTATCCAAAGTAAGGTTTTATATAATTATTCTAAGTAAGAAGTTTAATTCATAAAATTGAACTTATAAACATGTCAAAATATATATTTAATTTGGGTGCACCCTCAAAAGGTGGAAAAACTACATTTTTTTAAAAAATACATCTTTTACCAGAAATATTTATTTTGTTCTCATACCATGTTCTAGAATATTTGTAAGATTAATTATAATGTTATAAAATTCCAAATGCGATTAATAATACTCATAATTGCTACTTCATAATAATATTATAATATATCATTATTTAGTGAAACTCGGTATTGTGTCATGCATGCTATCGAAGAAGGTCTCACTTGCATGTAACACAAGCCCAGAATATTTTTGTGTATAAAACAAGCTATTATTGGTGTAGTTTACAACAAAATATATCAATGAAATGAAAAAAATATATCTCATAAAATCTTGAGGTGTTAAATTATGCCTCCCTTAAAATGAATTTCTCCCTCGAAAATTTTTAGGGTTATAAATGGTTTAGTACTTGAAATTTTCTTTCATAGAAAACTACATCGTAAAAATGAATAATAAAACATAATTTTAAAAAATAAAGTATGAAACCTAATGATTACATAAATTAACACATCACAAGGTTTCCACATTGAAGAACAAAGTTGAAAATATGGATATGGAAGATAAATCTAACCATCGTGTTCTGATGGAGAGTGGTAGAGAACATGGCTATGAAAAAGACAAAAATCACCAGGCCATACATTTGTGATAATCTGAGGTGCCATATGATTCATCAGATAAGAGGGTACGAGGAAAAAAGTTTTTTGATTTTCAATATCATTTCCCTATATTTAATATTTTTAATTAAATTAAATACTTACCTGATTTTTGTGCAATCTCGTCGTTGGTCTTTCCATGAACAATTTTCTCTTCATATAATAATGAAATAATGTTGAATTTGTCATTCGTGAAGTGTTAGCAGATCATGTGACAAAATGATGGGTCATTCCATCTATCTCAACCAAAAGCCTAGAAAAAGTTATTAAATACCCATTGGTCTATATATGGGGATATTAATAATATATGGTTACAAAATGGACTTATACTTCATCTATCATACCACTTAATAAAATAAAACAAATTTCTACAGACTAGGGACTTTTTGTAGGCTAGTGGTAGGCGATAAAGGCCAGTCACAATTTTGTTTTGGGTTCGATACCCATAACCGTGTCCAACACAATGGGTTTTTTCCCATCCTACGGGTTTTCCTTTTTCTAAAATTGTACTATTATAACATTCCTGAAATAATATAAAAAAAATATATCATTAAACAATACTATCAGATGTCCAACTTAATCCATTCCCACCTTTAGGCTTTCCAAAGTACTTCTTTCCAATTTCATAGTATAAAGAAAAAGATTACTAGAGAGGTCATCAATCTAGAATGTGAATACCATCTTTTATTGCCCATATATTATAAGATATAACTTTTTGGCCGTATTCCAATCATCTGAATAACATAATAATGTATTCTATTGAAACATGAATTACCATAAAACCTTAGTGAAAACATGAATGCTGTCAAATGTAAACTCTTTCCACAAACCAAAAATTCCAAAAATTCTATATACTCAAACCATGATGAAACATTGTCTTTATATCAGTAATGAGCTTAGTAATTCTATAAAACATATTATTTTCTCCTTATCCCTTCATTTTGTGCATATCATCTACTTTCCAATAATATTTCAATCAATTTTCAGGGTTACTGGTACCATGCAATTATTGAAAACCAATACATAGATATTGTAAAATTTCATGATACTATAAATGAGATTCCACAACACTATTTTGGGATCCCGTTACATAAACACTTATTCATTCCACCACATCTTTGTCATATTCAACATCACCAATAGTGATCGCATGTGACTCCCCTTTGTCCTTTGTCTTAAGAGGTTGTTCATTTTGATCATCATTATCCCTTGGATTAGGGCATTGGTTAGCATAATGCCTCATTTCCTTGCACTTGTAGCATTGAAGTGTTAATGGTGAATTCTCTGAAGTCTTTTCTCTATTCACATCATTAGATACCCTATTCTCATTACATCAGCACCCAGCTAGTCGATGACCTTCTTTTCCTCACTTAAAACATTTTCTATTCCCTTTAAGATAATCTCCACCATGATTTTTTCAACACATTGAGTATAACGAAACATTTGTCTTATCTTCACCATGTTGTTGAGATTTTTCCTTGAACTTCATCTTTTGTTTCTTATAAAAACCATGAGATTGATAAGTAAAACCAATGTTCCACATTGATAGCACAACAAACAATCTATTCATAGCTACTGATGTCTTTTATAGCTAATTCCTTTCGAAGACTTGGTTTTAAGCCACTGAAGAATCGATCAACATTACTTTCAGGTTGGATGATAAAGACATATTCATACCTTGAATGCCTTGTAAAATTCACCTCGTATATACAAATAGATTCATCATCCTTTTTCTTAAGATCATGGAACTCATTTTCTATCTTTTTTCAAAGAATACAATGGAAGTACTTATTAAAAATAAGTTCTTTAAATCATCCCATTCCAAGGATTCAAATTCATCTTGGGGCACTGTATTCTTAATTTGAGTCTACCATTGGTCTTCTTCACCGTCTAAATAGTGAACAGGCAAAATGAATTTTTCATGTTATGAACATGAATGTATGGAAAATATCTTTTCAATGGTACTGATCCATTGTTTAGAAACAATTGGATCAGAAGATCCACTGAAAGAATGTGGATGTTGCCTCATGAAGGACTGAATAGAATATTGTTCCCTTCTCTACTCATTTGGAAGTCCAGAATGATTCATTACGTGTGTAAGTACAGAAATAATATTTTTTACTCCATCTCCCATAAAATTCGTTTGTTCAGGAGGACAATAATTCTGTTTTCCATTACATTAATCAAAATGGTTCCTTCGTGTTCCATCCATAGTCTAAAACCTAATATGAATAGCGTGAGAGGCAAAAACCATGCTAGCATAACAATAACATAAAGGGGAAGTACCGTCAATATCTTACATATTAGGCTTAATTATAAGACTGTTACCGTAATTCTATGACTATAACGTATACTTACACTTAACCTTCAGAACATCCCTTAACCTACCTTAGAAATATTTATGGGGATATCACTAATGTTTTTTAATCCTAGTATCCAATGGTTGGATAACCCATTCCTCTGAGACAAACTGTAGAGACCCAAGAATCACATGCATGTACATTACTTTACTTTTTCGGAATACTTAATACATTACAAAAATAGCCACCCAAGGACTGTAATAGTTTAGTGTCATTGGAAACTCGGAACAAAATCATCTAATCATGGTGAAATATCTTCAACATCTCCCATAAATATCTTCCCCTATTTGTTTTCTTTCCTAAAAACATTATTTATATCTTGGGGTGAAGAAAACATAAAAAGGGTGACATCAATTGATCAGTAAGGGTAAGCATGGATAAATTAAAAAATATATATACATTTTAACTTGAAAATGTGAGCATTAATTTTAAACACCAGAATCTTCTGTCGTGAAATAAATCATGGCAGTATGTATGGCATATATCACAAAGGATCATTAATCATGATAAAATAGCATGAGAATAAAACATCTAATTGTGGAAACCATTAATCACATGTTATGATTTCCATAGTATCCAAGGAATGACTTTCAATTCCATCATAGTGTACAATGTCAATTACTGAACCGGGTTTACTTGTCGTTTCGGCCCTGTATTACTGAACCAAATTTACATTCCATTCCAACCATGTATTACTGAACCATATTTACTTATCATTCTATCCATTTCTATATCATGAGATATACATATTTAAAAAATGCATTGGAGGGAGATATAGCTCCCACCCATCACATAATGAAACCATTCTTATGTGTGCAACAAAATCATAAATCATACATCATAGAATAACCCATGTAATAGAATATGATTCTTAAACATCATTCCCTCATTACATAATCCATATACGATAAAAGGTCTTCATAAATATAATTCCATTTTTATATAATCAAATCAATGTAATAATATGGATATAAACATAACCCTATATCATCTTATATGGAAAATAATTTTTGTAAAACACATTAACTTAGTTCATGGAGATAATATCCTTTCTTCTTCAAATACATTTTATGTTCTCAACATGACGTGCAATGTTAAAATAAAATAATTTAATTGAAAATAAACATGAAAACTTGTAAAAGAAGCTTCATGAAAATTATGTTCTCTGAAAGAATAATCAAATCCCTTCATGCTGTATAAGGTAAAAAAACATTATTCTCATACTATGGATGGAAAATTCAAAATGTTACTCGTACTGAAAATGATAGGAGATTCCTTTCATATCTTTTACTAAAAATTCACCAATTGGTAAAATTGGATTAAAAAAATTGCAGTAGGATTTATTTAATATTACATATTGTGCAAACATGGATGTGGATGATAAATATTCCCTAGTAAATACTGATGTATAAACAATCTCTTATAAAAAATGAGATTGTGAGATTTTCCCTTAACATATGTCCAATTTTTTCCATATTAGTCTGAGACTCCTGTATAGTGAGTTTAAACATATTATTAACTTGTAACAGAACGATAATAATATTTATGATATCATATATGATTCACTTACAACTTTATATTACTCGTTCATTTGTTAATTCCATGTTAACGCAGTGTTTTGGGTAAAATAGTTTCATTTTTCATATGGGTTTTGACATGTAATTATTCATATGAATACGTAGATCATAATTACATACTTATAAAATTTAAAACATGATTTATATATAAAATTTATTCTGAATTTAATATATATAATAGATGGATAAATGTAATGAAATACACCGTTCATGGAGACGGTAGGATGTACGTACACATGAACATTGTTTTTGTTTCCATATTAAATTCAATGGAAGTAAGTAAATAACGTATACCTAAATCCAGTATCGTTATTTTTTCATATATTTCATGATTATTTATTATATATACTTTATAATAATTCTTGAATGGTTAACATAGTGAATGAATCTCATCGCGTCATGGAGGCAGTAATCTGTACGTACGTACGAGCGATGATATCATTCCCATAATTATTGAATGGAATTGGAGTGGATGATATAATATATCAAAATCAGCATGATGTTATAATTATAATATATAGTTATTATTTCCACCAATATACCCATCCAAGTATGGTGGTGTTGGAAAAACATATTACACCACGGTGTGGAGACGGTAAGCCGTACGTACGCACGCGTGGTGATTTTGTTTTCATAGGATAGATATAAGGTGAATTAGGGTTGTTTCATATTTATAATAACATATTAGTATATTATTGAAACTGATGTTATTACATTATAATTAAACCTCTAAATAATAGGAAGTTGAATAAGAAAGAAACATGAAAGAATCAATTGAATAGATTACCTCTTCCTTGACGTGCCTCTTTTAATATTCCTCTAGGGGAACTATAGTTTGCCTTTTCAGAAGACCATAAATAGTATAATATAACTAGAGAATTTGAGAAGAGGAATTGGAAGGTTTTGGATGATCTTGAAGGCTTAAAATGGAGTGAAGAGAAGAGGGAAGGAGGTTCCATTATATAGGATAAGAGAGGGGAACTTTTGGAAACCTCCAAAATGTTAATTTATAATAAACTCAAACCCCACCTTTAAACCTCAAAAAATTACTCAATTATAATATTATATTATATATTTTGGTAATATTGTCAACTAATAAAAGTTAGACATGTTTTATGTTTATTTTAAACCTTATCATTTTTATTTAACCTTATTTAATCTATTTAATTTTATTTGCGGTAATAATATTCTAAATTTTAAATTCTCATAAATACATACTTATGTGTTGTGGATTTTCCATAATTATATACATTATTAAATTTTAAACAATATAATTTTTTAATTTTTATTTTTAAATATTTTTAGGATTTTTAAACAATTTAATAATAGGCTATTTTTATAAAATATCAGTAGTGTCAATTTTGACACTATTAAATTATTTGAATTTAAATAAAATCCAACCAGAATATGTATTAAATAAAAATTAATCGATTCCTAACATGTCATATTCATCTAAAAAATTCATGTAGCACATTAATTTGTTCATATAATATTTTTTTAATATTTTTAAAACCATTTATCTGATACTTCTTTTAATAAAATAATTACTACATCATTTTTGTATAAATATTTATTATAATTATTTGTGACATAAAAATTAAAATTAAATTACTATGATGACAATAAATCTACTATCTTTCATAATAATACTTTTAATCGAATTTATCCTCTTAAAATCAAGACATTTAAATTTTTATATTCATTAAATTAGGAAGGTGACAACTTTTACATCATTTAAAATAATATAATATAAATGTCCTAATCTATTTTATAATGCTAAAAAGGGACCACAAAACGACACTTGGATGCTTATGGTGTAGATATACTCGACCAATATGTTTTGGTCAAGTGTTTGGGTCTTTTGAGGGGTATTATTATTTTAATAAAAACAATATTATTGATTTTTCAATAAATAAATAATTTCTACA
Source organism: Viscum album (assembly GCA_963277665.1). Taxonomy (NCBI): domain Eukaryota; kingdom Viridiplantae; phylum Streptophyta; class Magnoliopsida; order Santalales; family Viscaceae; genus Viscum; species Viscum album. The sequence continues at coordinate 302,129,725 of OY728153.1, read as the reverse complement.
TCATTAATGTATAATCTATTAAGGTAATTATATATATCGTAAAAATTAAAAATAAATTACCATGATAAATAAAAAAATTATAGATTATAAATTTTTATTTATAATCGAATTTATATTTAGTATAATCTAGTATTAAAAATAATGTAATTATTAATGTTTGAGTGAGACATATTTCACTTTCTTTAAATAAAATAAATTAAAGGTTTTATTCACATCCAAGTGGGATAAAAAAGATACCATTTCAACCCAAGTAAATTTTAGGACAAAATATAATCATCCAATTATATTAATACAAGTTTTCTGGTAATTTTATAATATTGTTTTTACCCTTAATTATCTGATTTACCTTTAACTGTTGTAAATATTCTTTATCATAGTTACTATTCATAATGCCTTAAAATAAGAAGTAGCCTATTAAAATAATTTGGAACTATGATTACAAATATGGAATCCACTTATTCCAATTCAAAACATAGAAGTTGTAGTATTTAATTTTAAATAAATCCCGCTGTTGAGAAGACGAGTTTTAAAAGTTAAAACATTCCAAAATATTGAACTGTTTTTACCTATGAATGAAATGTAAAATCAATTCTAATGAAATAAATTATATTATTTTGTAAAAATATATTCTATTTATACTTTAAAACCGTAAAATAATATATTTTAATCATATAAATTATTTGGATGAAAAAAAGTTGTTTTCAATTAAAATTTAGCATATTTTTACTATTTATCAAAATTAGAAACTTATCAGAAAAATATTGAAAACTTATCTAAAGTAAATTTTTATATTATGATTAAAAGGAAGAAGTTAAATATTTCAAATTAAACTTATAGAAATGTAAAAAAGTATATTCAAATTGGGCGCGCCATCAAAATGTTGCAAGACAACATTTTAAGAAAAATAATTTGTTTACATGAAAAATTTATTTTATTCTCATATCATGTTCTAGAATATGTTATAGATGAATGATAATGTTGTAAAATTTTAAATGTGGGTAATACTATTTATAATGGCTAGTTCATAAAAATATTATAATATATCATTATTTAGTGAAACTCGATATTGTGTACCACGCAAGCTATCGAGGATGGCCGCTCATGTGGGTAACACAAGACAGGTATGTTGTTGCGTATAATGAAATCTAATCTTGGTGTACTGTAAAATTAAAGATATAATAGAAATTAAAAATAATATATCTCATAAAATCTCTGGGTGTAATAATTATATCTTTCTTAATGACCAGTGCACAATGGTAGGATGATCTCAGTTTGGAAAAGTAATATAGGTTCAGCGTTATCCATAGAAATAGTTACCAGCTAGGCCATCCTAATATCATTGTAAATAGAATTATGGTTTATCTAGAGAATATAAGGTAGGAATAGTCTGACCATAGTATGTTCCTTGATCATATGGTCCTTAACTAGATAATCATTATAGAAGTGGCCATCTGGAGAGAGGTACATGATTTTTTCATGGTAAGTTGCATGCAGTAGATGTACCAACACCAGATGGGCTAGTGATCATTAGAGGTATAATTAGTTTATTGAATATATTTGACTATTTCTTGTTTGATTAATTATTTTTACAATCCTTTGTTTGACAACTATAGTCCATTATCTATGAATATACATAGAGAGGATTTTTCATTCCCATGTTGTTGACTACACCAAACAGAGACTGGAACAACTTACTTAATTTTTTTCAGGGATGTGTACTATTGATTGGACACCACTAGTCATGTGTATATCTTATCTTTGTCAGATGTATCTATAAAATTTCAATAACAGCATCGAATTTTTTTCTTTTATTGATATCAATTACTCCAATCATAGAAGAATCATGTTCCTTGACATGGATGTCCAACATGATGTTTTCGTTGGAAAGCAGAGCATTCTTGTGGGCCAAATACAGGCGGAGACGCTTATTTCCTTGATAGATGATATGTATACAGGGATAATGTCTTATAGGGTAGATAATGATTCCATGATCTTCAAGGTGTTTTGGATGTTTTCCCAGAGGTGGTTGTGGGATTTTATCCTCAACATGATATTGAGTTTTTGATAGACTTTCATTTTGGTGCTTCTCCTATTTCAATGGATCCTTATTGGATAATGTTTCTTGAGTCTTAAGATATGATAATTCAGATTTATGCTTTGGTGATGAAAGGAATCAACTAGTATGATCAGTATCCATTGGGTGCTCACGTGTTTTTCAATAAGAGGGAGGATGGTATTCTGAGGTTGCCAAATGAATATCAATAGTAGAATCAGGTGACAATGAAGAACTATTACACACTTCTGAGGTTCAATGATCTTTTTGACTAGCTATGGGGGGAAATTGTATGTCTATGATCGACATATGGTCCGGATATTTTTGGTTAAGGTGGAAGGAGGGTGATGCCTTGATGAATACCATTGGATACCTATATTTAAACACCATGTTAATATTCATGATGTTCTGTGTGGAAAATGAACCAAACATGTTGATGGTTCCTATGAACTCAATTTTTTTAGTTCAAAGACTAGATCTTCATTGTATTCACTGATGATATATTGATCCACTGAATGCTATAAGAGGACCATGTAGAGAATTTATATTCTAACTTATTGGTTTTTTGGTGCCACCACTTCTATGGGAATTCTTCCATGTGTTTGTTTTAGACATGAGAGGTCAACTCCCAAGGACATTTGTTGTCTCCGTAGGGTTTCGTGGTTGACGCAACAATGGTCAAGGTTGTCAGATCATTTGATTCACCCATGAATGATGTTGGGGTTCATATATTTCTCAGTCTCACCTATAATTATTGGAGTTTATGCCTGATTTCATTCATGTGGAAGCCCCATTGATGACATTAACAAGGAAAGGCCAATATTTTTTGTTGACCGATTAGTTCTAGGATGCATTCCTTTACCTGAAAGGGATGTTGGTCTGCATTTTTGTGCTTTTCCTTACAGATGAGGATGTGTATGTTGAGGTTTTCTATGATGCATCCCAAATTGGATTAGGTTAAATCATTATTTAGTAGAATGGAGTGGTCTCTTCTATATCTAAAATGTTACAGCCCATGAGCACAAATATTTCTATCATGATCAATATAATAAAAAATATTTCTGCATGGACTAAAGTTATGGTGAAAATAACTGATTGGCGAGTTCATTGTAGACTTCACAAATCATAATAATTTTAGGTTTGTCATTTCCCAGCATGGCCTAAATCTACGATAGAGGAGGTGGATTGAGATATTCCAGTACAATGATTTTGAGCTCTCCAACACATTTGGAAAGGGAAATGTTGTTGATGATGATTTAAGTTTGAAGTCAAAAAAAATAATATATTTTAGAGTCTGTAGATGCATGGATTTAAATTATGGAATTGGAATCCTTGAACTTGAATGAACATGTGGTTGATGGTATAGGTTTCATTTTCCAGATGATGGTTTGGTCTTCTCTAATAAGGAATGTGGAGGAATATCAATGAGGAGAATCAGATGTAGAGGTGATGTGTGATCATGCATTCCCAGGAGGTGCTTTAAATGGACGGTCAAAATATAGTTAGAACTGGATGTTATTAAATGGAAGGCTAATTGTTTGAATAGAAATGTGTAAGGCAGTTGTTCATGAGTTCCATAGTTCACCATTTGTGGTACACATATAAATTTCTAATATGTACCATTTCTTGAGGATACATTTTCATCGCTCAGGATGAAGTGACTAGTGGAATTGTTTGTGGTATGGTGCCTAGTTTTATAGCAGGAAAATACATAAAATAATGTTCTTGGTTTTAATTGTAACTATTCGATTTCCTTGAGTAGAAATCGGATGACATCTTCATAGATTTTTACATATGTTTACTTGAAGGTTAAGGAGGTTATGATTCTATCAATGTGATCATGGATCATTGAAAAATCATCCCCCATCATAGTGATCAAGTATTATGGTGTATTATATATATTGGCTATGAGGTACGAGGATGATGTGGTCTAATTTCTGGGAGGTCAATGGTAAAGTTTATCATATCGAAATTCGTGTTTCACCACATGAGTACGGAGTGGGTTGTAAAATTATTTTGGATCATAGTTTTTCCTTAGCACTTCTATCCACCATCAGAAAGATGGGAAACCAAATAATACTCTGTATAAATTTGATGAAATTTTTCAGGAATGTGTCTCAGATATTATTGGATCATAGACACAAAACATTCCATTTTTAATGATTTTCTATAATAATAGTCATCACTCTTCCATTGTCATAGCCCTATTTCAGACATTGTATAGATGACTGTGTATTTCTCCATTGTGGTGAACATATATTTGTAAATAATCAATAATTCATCCATGGTGGTTCATAACACAAAAAAGAAGGTTTACGTTTCTTGAGAGATGATGAAAGTATAACATATCTGGCAGAAGTCTTATGTTTATCATAGGAGGAGGCTCATAGAATTCGAGGATGGATACCATGTGTTATAGAATGTTTCCCCTCAATGTGGGCATGTAAATTTAGAAAAGTAATAAATCACTCACCCTAGTTTTTTAGTCCTTTTGAGGTGTTGGTAAAGTTGTTGAGAAATCGTATCAGTTGGTACTCCCACCATGGCTGGGAAGGATCCACAATATCTTACAAGTCTCTCACCTTTATTTATATCTTCATGATGACACATGTGCCATTGGTTTCGGAGAGGTCAATACATAGGATGACACAACATTCATGGAGAATCTAGTGGATATTGAAGACCATTGAGAGAATGTTAAGTGAGGATGAATATTTCCCTTGGATGAAGTGTAATAGATGAATAGTATCTTAGAGAATAGTATTTGGAGCGTTAGATTCATGTGCGAGCCCCAGAACTGGAGTTGTTTCTTGATTTTCCCTTATCTATTTTCCTTATTTTGTTTTGTTCATACATTGGTGTCTTATGAGATATTCTTCTTTTTCAATGATGTTTTGTGTTTTTTTAATGTGTGAGGATTACCCTATAAAAGAAAAAGGGAAGACCTAATTCCTAATCAAGATGTATTTTACTATGATGTGATGAAACCGGTGGGGGTGAGTTTATGTCACCCATAGAGGATAATATCATGACATGGAGTTTTTAATTCTCCTTTTCATATGTGTAGGGAAGTATTTTTTGTTTTGTTTTATAGATGTTCTAGTTTTTAGTTTTTATTGATGGCAGTGTTTTATGTGTAATGAGATCCGTGAGAGGTGTCTTGAGAGATGGTTGTATATAATTATCTACAGTTCATTTATGGGTTATTTTTAATTATCATGGGAGGTAATAGTTTGAGAGGGATCTAATGTAACATCCCAAACTTTTCATCACATTACATTGAATTTTTTTTTGATGTTCATGATCTCCTGAGGTAGTCCGACGTATTTTTGGGACTTGTGAGAAATTCATACTATGTGCCTTTCCAATTGATTTCTAAATTTTTTGTTTTATTGTTTTTTGATAGTGTGTTATTATTACGTTGTGTCATCCTATTAGTTTGTAATTTTGAGAGGTTTTTAATTTCTAGTGGTTTCTTGTCCTTGCGGTGTGTCATTTCTGGTGTTGTGACCTCATGGAAGTGTTACATTTATGGAGTTGTTTCATTTCTTGAGGTGTGTCATTCTAGTGGTATTTCATTAATGGAAGTGTGTAATGATGGGATGTGAAATTTAAGGTTGTGTTTTACTCTATTGCTGTTTTATTTCCAATATTTTTCTATAATTTAATAAAAAATTGGATTTTCCAAAAAAATACAGGTTTTCAATTTTGACATATTTTATTATAAAGAATGGGTTTTAATACCTTAATTAAGTGTTTAAATGGTGTTTCCATGGAGTTTAATCAAATTAATATTTTCTAAAATTTCATGAGACGTTTATATTTTTGGAAAGTTGTGGTTTTATTGAGATCTTGATTTAATGGTCCACTATATTATTCCAAATCCCATTAGATTCATTTCTAATCATTCTAAGGATAATTGCTTTCATATGTATGTTCCTTATTCATTATGTTGATATGGGAGGTTCCAAATACATCTTTACAAGAGTTTTATAATGAGTTTATGTAGTTTTATAGATTAATCACTACTAAAGAACAAGTTTTATCATGTATTCACCTTCTGTTTTGGTGCATGAAGTTGGTGAAAGGCTTCTTCCTTTCATATATGATTTTACATTGTTTCATTTAATGTGTGTCATGTGGGATGATATTATTTATATTATCACTAGTGATTATTATATCAACCATATTAAGAAAGATAATGAATCAATTTATATTTCATTTCAGGGTTAAATTTCACCAGATGTATAATCTAACATATTTTTATTAATATTATTTTTGTTGAGTTTATATTTTGACTGTATGTATGTAATTCCATGATGAAGATCATGTCATTGATGGATTTATTTTACTATAATGAATTTAAATTGAAACCAATATTTTTATTAATATTTTGTCTCATCATAAATAATTGTATAATTACATATAGTCGGTTAATTAATTTAATTCCCATCGATCTAATGACTTGTGTGATAACACCGTAAATTTATAATTTGAAATTCAATAAAATATCCATTTCTAAATATGAGAATGAGTTGTGTAGTTGTATGAGACATGATATTTGTGTTGGCATTGGTCATGTTATGGTAGGGTAGTGGTGTTGTGATGAAAGGTTGCGGTGGATGTGGTTTTTGGGCTATTTAAATGTTTTCATTATTGTGTGTTTTTTTGTTTTAGCTCTATCGATGGTGTGAATGGTGATAATAATGATCTTGGAATATTAATCTCTATATTTTTTAATGGAATGTGTTGGTAAAGAAAAATCATGAATATGGACTAATAATAAGAACAAACTGAAAATTAATTATGGATTACACTCTACTTGTGTGGGGTTGTGCATTATTCTAGGTAATATATGTGAGGGGGGTTGTGAGTTGGTTGGTGATGTGTTTTTAAACTTGTATATTGGGTTTCTTTTTATTCATATATATGTTTGTATAAATTTTATTTTCCATGTGATTTCAATATTCACCACACTTACATCGAGCACTATGTTACAACACCCACATAGAAATACTGGGGATGAATCATTCACAACATCCAAGTATGAGGATAGATGGTTCGACACCTAGTATTCCTAGCTCCCACATCTAGGTGATAATGGATCTGTTTATTCAGGTGAGTTGTGATGTGTTTTCCCTGTAGTTATTATGTGTAGTATTTATATTATTCCCCTTTTTTCTTTGGAATGAGATGTGATGTGTGGCCCAAGTGTTTGCATAAGAGGTGTTTTGTGATGTATGGCCCAAGTATGTGTGGTAAGGATGTAATTTGATATATTAAAAAGAGGTGGGAGCACCAAATACATTTTCTATTGGGATGTGATAGATGGTAATTAATGGGAAAATGGTGTGGGATACCCTATCAACGATGTGGTTTATAATATATAATAGTAATTGGATGTGGGATTTTGTGAGTGATCTTTCGTGAACATGGGGATATGGTTATATGTAATGACCTACCAATTCTCATTAACTGGAGAGTACAATGAGTAATCAGAAGTCCTTAAGAGACATCCCCAAGATTCCAAAGTCTAGTATTAAATTCCAAAGGGTTTCAAATAATAGTGGGGGTGATTTAACTTTTAATAAATAAAATAAAAAACAAACCCAAAATAACCAAACATTTACCATATGATTCATGAACAAAAGAAAGACGTCTCAAAAACATCTTTCATCTGAAACCCTCATAAAATTAAGAAGCATCAAATAAATATACCAATGATCAGACAGTTCCCTATTATTCCAAAAGTAAAATACAATACAGAAAGGAAAAAATATGGGGTCACACAAGCATCATGACCTCAAGACAAGAAATACTAAAATAGATCAAACATCATATTCATACTCATATGAATCATTATAATCACAATACTAGTCAGAATCAAATTCTGTAGGACCTGGAGACCTGGTGACCATAGATAGCTTCATATAGGAATAATCTTTCTTACTTCTAGCTTTCCCGAGAGGAGCAGATTGAAATACATCATCATCCACAATGGAATTTCTCCCTTTTGATTGAAAATGACTATAGGATGGTTTCTTCAGGAATTCATCCTCGATATCATCCCACCTTCTAGAGGCTCCCTATGTTTTCCTAAATTATTTATTTCCCTCATGAATCATTGAAATTTTATCTTTGTTACTCACATTTTTCTGCCCCTCCATAAGGCCTCCCTCCTCTTCTTGAGCACTATTGCTGAGTCTAGGCACTATCATCGGTGCCATATTCTATGTCTCATGATTCCTCAGTGTCTCCCTAACTGACTGTGATGAACCATCTTTGACCTGCACATTTCCTTGGTCAGAAGTGAGTTTTCTCACATTATTATACGAATTTTGTTCCTCATTTTCTTCCAACAAGTGGACTTGTGTTTCCCATTTGAACAATTGAAAGATCAAAAAATTCCAATTAAATTTCATCACGAAATTACCAATAACTTGGAACTCTAAAAAAAGTCAGGAAGTCTTTTATATTATACTTTCAGAGGAATATCATCATCCAATGCTGACAGAACAACATTTTGAATCAAGAAAGAGTACAAATAAACCTCCAACCATACATGGGCTAAGGGACCAAATTTGGAAATCTCAGTATTCCAATCCATTTTAATAGTAATTCCCATAATATATGAAATATCAAATAATATTTTAGGAAGCCACAAAATCCAATTGATTACAATAAATTTATTCCTGACCTGTGCTCGTGTAGTATTTATGGAAAATGGATTAAAGAGAAAATCCCACTCCTTAAAGCAGATCATACTTTGCCTCAATGAGATTGGACCAATTCCCCATGCCCTTCACTCAATAGCCTTCGATGGAATGACAAAATAAAAGAAACCCCGACCTAGGGGAATACATCTCTAACCAACCAAACCACATACATAAGTCATCTTATGAACCAATAAATCAACATTACTAGGCTTCCCTCCAATAGGAAGAAAAATACTCCCAATTATAGAATACTCACAAATTTTAAACATGTCAAGAATTTCCTCTTTGTTAGTTGTAACACGAACACTGTCTCCTTTATTGATTGTTTGCTCCAAAATAGCATCCTTGATCTTCACAAAATACCTTTTGTCGAAATTACAACTATCATCATTCAAATCCCCAATAACATCACATTGACATGTCATGTCCATTTCTATATCCATTCCATCCATGTTGTTCATCTTATCCAAAACCCAAGTGTCGTCGATTACATTTGTGTCGTTAATTCTCACTATGGCACCCGAACCATTCACAGCCACTATAGTCCCTCCACCCTCAACTACAGCCTTATATTTCACACCAGAAACACCCAGAAAGGTCATCATAGCCACCTTATATGCATTTCTTACATTTCCCAGACCGGTCATCACCACCACTTTATCCACATCCCCTGCATCTCCTGGACCAATCATCACCGCTGTAGATGCAACACCACCCAAAACCCATAATGGATCCGTAGATATCTGTTTTCCAACTGCCACCATGCCACCATCCAAAAATATATTCTCTAAAGTGATTTCACACACCGCTATGCTAACCATTCCGTTCACCAGATTACTGCCACCAACTATAGTCATCAATTGGGTTATCGTTGTTGTGCACTCACCAGCCAAAGCATCTATCGATGTGCTCGCACCACCTATTGTGCCGGTCGAACCACCTGCATCAGCTTCCACCATCATCGGACATCCCACTCCACCATAGTTCTGCAATCAGAACCATATAGATAGTTATTGATTTTCCCCTGAGGAAAATCAACTAAAGAATTCCTCAAACTCTAATCCACCACTAGAGAAAGTGAGAGTACATACCCATCTTTTTGAGACCCAACGTCATAAGAATAACTAAGTATCAAAGTACACAATGAATAAATTACACAAGACTCTTCAAATAGCTCCAGATTCCATGATTCTCAAGTTCCACACTCCACTATCACAGAACATTCCAAACATCATGAGGTAGTGCTAAATTGTTTTGAATCATTACCTTTTCCCTCATCATGGAAGCTATCATCTGCAAAAGGACCAAAGTGACCAAGAAGGGGTGATTATAAATCTCAGTATGTTTTCCCCAATGACGTCTCTACTCAATCCACTAGGGTATAATAGTTAGAAAAAATTATATAAAAAATATTTTATTAAAAAATTTCTCAAAAACATTTTATAACTAATTATATTCATGTTTTCAAAACTATTCATTTACAAAAGCATACAAGTACAATTAGGACTAATTTTCCCAGTGAGATATTTTTCCCAAAAAATAACTAATCCAACTTTAAAATCATTTCATAATATCTATTTTCTGGCATAACAACCTTTCAATAAACCCATGAAACCAAATATGCATGCTACGTTATGTCATTTCCATACTCATGAGCGGTTTCTCATCGATCTACCATGTTGTCACAGGGTAATTGTTTCCCATGCACCATTAGCCCTTTGGAACTGAGCACATGGACATATTTCAACCAAGCCCCATGTATGAAATATGAAATTTATATCCCGTGTTCCATTTAAACTTTTCCACTTGGCCCAAGGTCATATTTCAAATATACCCCTAAAATTCTATATGAACTGACACACCAATATTCCCATTGATCATGTCAAAACACCCTTTAAATAAAAACACCCTTTTTATTAAACTAATTCCATAAAAGTCAATTCAACACCAAAACATTTCAATAAAACACCATTTTAATGATTTATTTTTTCATCAAACCACTTTAAATTTCCAACAAATCATTAATTTAAAATAACCATTTTAAATTCAAGAGGATAAATCACATTGCACAACAATTCACAAAGAATTCACAATTTAACTAAAACCATAAATCATCACTAAATAAAATTTATTCATTGATTTTAACAATAAATTACATTCAAATAAACCAATTTAAAACTAATTAAATCAATTCTATCTGGGGGAGATGACAGTGAATCCACCTACCTCGAAGGTCTTGACGAAACTCGATAATATATGATAATTGCACAAGAAGGATGGTCGATTCTCCAAGAACGACCTTAGTTCTGTTATCCTAGCAAGATCACGACTCAACATTAAATTATTTGGAATACAAAAATGTATATATACCCACTATAGGTTCATATCTACGATATAATGGTGATCAGAGATGTTGTTCTAAGAAGACCTAATACAATGTGACAAATCATGAAAGAATAGGGACATACCTCATGAATCAGATAAAGATTCCAAGAAAGCAGCTAATATCTCTTCCTATATAAGGAAAAACACCATATTTAGCCTTAAAAGATGTTAAAAAACTTATATTTACCCATATAAGGTGTTTATCTAAACCAAAGGGAAGGATATGAGCAGTTTGTAGAAAACAGAAGAGAACCAAGAAGATCAGCATTATCCCTATGAACCGGGCTAAAAATCACCAAGAGAAGGCTCTAGGATGGATCCACCTCATGTGGGGAGGGTTCTGCAGCCATCAAGGGATTGTAATATAAAAATAGGTGATTTTTTAAGCCATAATGTAATATATAGATCAAAAAATGAGTAAACTCATAGAAAATGGGATCTAGATTTGACCTCTACGCAAGGTTTGACCACACAGATTGGGCCAATAATGTATGGATCATGAAACCTTCCTTTTGGACCCAAAACTCATTATAAAACCCTCAAAATCTCCCATCCGTCACCTTTTCCCTTTTAATGGAAACATTTTTTATGGAAATATCCAACTTTATGGAATCACCCCACATTAAGGAAGCAACCCACTTTAGGGAAAAATCTCGCTTTATAGAAGCTGCCCATCAATACTTTTTTTTATTTTATAAAAATAAATCACTTTTGGAAAAGTGATAACCAGAAAACAGACATATGGACATTGACATGATGGGCAAAAAACCCTATCAAGGACCATCCCCATCCAAAAAACACCAAAAAACAACCCTGAAAACAACGGTTTAACCCTAAAAACAAAACAAGCTGTCTAATGAACGCAACCTAGGACTGGCCATCCCAAAACCACCAGAACGCATCATGTCGCGACATTACTCGTTGCCCTACACTGTAGGCACATCAAATCCAAGACATGAGTCATCCTCCCAGTAGCTCCACCGCCGCACCTGGGACCACCCATCCATCATCGCACTCACAATGAACATCATGGAACCACCCATGCACATCAAATATCAACAAACCAAAATTAAAATGAAATGGGAAGTAAAAAAAGAACTGTCGGCACCAAGAGATCCAATGGTCCGACATCCGCAGCCGCGAACATGCCCAGAAAAATGATAACGGTGACCCATCCAAGTGGGCACCAATGAGGGAGATTTATCATCTTATGGAAAACAACACATTCCAAAATGGCCATGGGATCCGTCAAACCTAACTAGGACAGGGTCATGCGCGATGGAAAAAAGAAAAATGGTAGATAAAATCAAAGGATAAATTTATCCATTTTAAACTCTCTATATTATTAAAACTCTATATTTTATGGAAACTCTCTATTTTATAGACACTCTTAATTTTTTTGAAACTCTCTATTTTATGAAAAATATATATTTTATTAAAAACCAATAAATGACACACCCCTAAAAAAAACTTGATAAAACATGAGGAAAGGGGTTATGTACCCAAAACCGGGGGTACTACATTCTCACCACCATTTTCCTTTCCATCCTTGAAAAGTTGAAAACCCTCGTTGGCCAAAAATAGTTCCATCCACTACTGTTTCATTTCTTTCTCACATTTCTATGTCTCTTCTTGAATTTGACCATGTTGCCATAAGATCTGCATTATTCAAATTATTTTCCAATTCAATACATTATCTTGTCTATCCATCATCATGAATATGATATATAACAATGAGGCATCTAGTCCTTGGTAAATGTGATCCCATCTGATCACATTATTAGGATCAGGGTGATACGTTTTCAACTGGAATACATGGATTACATTATGCTCTGAGCTAATTTGTGTTGGTAATGCCAACCGATAAGCCACCTCTCCCACATGTTCTTGTGTCTCGAAAGGGATAATGTATCATAAAGATAACTTTATCTACTTCCTAAAATGATGTTGTCCATGACATTGAGAGAACCTCAAGAAGACATGATCAACCACAGTGAATGACAAAAGTCTTCGACGGTGATCAACATATGATTTCTGAAAACATTGGACTATCTCCATCCTCTTTATAATCTATTGGATCATCTACATTTTTTCATGGACAATGATTTTCCCGACTAGTGAAGTTTCTCCCGTTTTTACCTAGCATAGTGGAGAACGAAAAGGAATCACATTCAATACTTCAAATGGAGCCATATGTATCGAGGGTTGATAGTTGTTATTCTATGAGAAATACACTAAGGGTTTATACTCCTCCCATGAGCCAAAAATTCCATTACACAAGCCTGTAGCATGTCTTCCAACATTTTTATTGTCCGTTCCAATTAACCATCCTTCTGAGGATGATACGCCGTAATCATAGGCTACTATGTCCCAAGGGATTGCAATACGGATTTCCAAAAACAACATGTAAATCTCTTATCACTATCTAATAATATTGACATTGGTACACCATTCCTCTTTACCACTTCTCAGATATGGATTTTTGAATGATCCTTCACCATATGAGTTTCACAAATTAGAATGAAATGGGCCAACTAGGTGAAACAATCCTCTATCACCCAAATGACAACATGTTTCCAGTCTATTATTGGAATACCTATAAAAAATCTACTGCTACCTGATCCAATTTTTATAATGGGATGGGAAATGATTTAAACATACTAGCTGGTCTCTGATGCTCTGCTCTAATGTTCAGACCTGTTAAGCACCGCGTGAAGAACATAACCACATTCCATTACGTGATGCTCCACCAAAACTGCGCCTTCATCGCCTTAAACATATTATATGTACATGAATGTACATCCCATATTGAATGGTGTTAAGCATGAAAGAGTTTTTAATGAAAAAAATTTTGTACAACCATACTATATCGAAAAAACTAAATGCTCCACCATGTTACCACCCCTAAACGGTCTCCCAACCATTGATTTTTGAACTTACAAATAGAAATTCTGCATCAGATGTTTGTGCTTCTTTTATCATTTTTAAGAAATAAAGAATAAGTGTAGCTGAAATTAAAACTACAACGTCACCATGGTATTTGCATTCCACATGCATGTCGGCTAATCCGACATCAACTACCATTCATCTGAAGCTTCTTTCACCAACTGAGGACAGGAATTTCTACTTAATGCATCTGCCATCGAATTTCCATTCCATGGTGTATACATCAAGTCATTGTAAATCATTTAGAGATACTTCATCCATCTTCTATTCCTCATATTGAAATCTAATTTTGAGAAAATGTGTTTAATGCTTTTGTGATCTATAAACACAATAAATTTCTCACCAATTAGATAATGTCTCCATGATTTCAAAGCATGACGATTGCAACTAACTACCAGTTAAGTGTTGGGTAATTCTTCTCATTCACCGTCCACTTCCATGAACCATAAGCAACCACATGATCTCTCTGTATAAGAAAAAAGCCCAAACCAGACCCCAAATAATCACAATACACCACATACCCCTGTCCGGATTCTAGTAAGAGAAAGATAGGTGCCAATGTAAGCTGAAGATTCACTTCCTCTAAAGAAGTTTGACTTTCCTATTTCTATTGGAATATAGCATTCAACATTTTCAGATCTTTCATTGGTGAGCCTAGTCACGAGAACTCATGCTCAAATCATCATTAAGAACGAGTTAGACCAAGAAAAATTCTTATCTTGAAAACATTATTTGGTGATTCCCAAGAGATAACAACTTATATCTTTTCGGCATCAATAAATACACCTATCTTAGAAATGGAATTTCTATGAAAATGTACTTCCTATATAAAAAACACACATTGATAATTTGGAATAAAAATAATGGTCTCTCCAGATTTGTAACACTGTTTCCAAGTGCACCTCATGGTCAACCCTTATCTTTGAATAGACTAAAATATAGTCCAAAAACACCACAACAAAAAAATCTAGATATTGTTCAAATACATGATTCATCAATTCCACGATGTTATCTGGTGAGTTTGTTAGATCGATATGAATGAATATATATTCATAGTGGTCATATCTACTTCTGCAATATGTCATTGTAATATCCACTTTTCGAAGAATCAATTGTGGATATCCTAATTGCAAGACATTATTCAAGAACCAATAATCTCCACTTAATTGATCAAACAGGTCATCAATGCATGGAAGTGAATATTTCTTCATTATTGTAACTTGGATAAGCTTATGATAATCAACACCTAGCCTAATAGTTCCATATTCCTTCTATACGAAAAAAATTGGTGCTGCCCACAGAGATGTACTTAGTCCAATGAAACCCTTTATTTCATGATCCTCAGACCACACATTAAATTCCCATAACTCTATGGGTTCCATCCTATAAGACAGAAGGGAAATATGACTACTCCCCAGAATGAGATCAATCATAAACTCCATTTCCCTTAGTAGGGGAAACCCTAATAAGTTATTTGGAAATACATCCCAAAATTGATCCAAAACAGCTGGAAAACTATTTTCCTCAATCTCTTCCTTTAATTCCAAAGTCAACACTACATACTTGTAAGAGATCATTCCCACCATTGGTTCCATCATACTTTTTTCACCCTTCTTTACAATCCTATCTCCTCATAAGAGATTCTAGATGACATCCACAATCAGGAATCTAATTATTCACCTATTACATTTGATTTTAGCCTTGAATGTTTTCATCCAATCCGTACCAATAATTACATCAGATACATCCATATACAATATAGAGAAGTACCATCTTAGCTTATGTCTATCTATATTTATAGTCCATGATATACAAACAATGGCTTGATATTCTCATTAACTGATAAGAGTTTGTAGTTTCATAACAGAAGGCATCATTTCTAGTTTTAAACATAGAAGGTCAATAGCACGAGAAACAAAGATGGAATATGATGCACCTGTATCAAAAAAAACTTGCACAAATGTAGAATTAAAAATAATTGTATGTCTCAATGTATATGGTCTAGCCTAATATTCGACATTTATCTTATCAGATCCATTCAATTGTTTCTTTGCTACATTGTTCTCCTTATTTTATTCATGAGGTTGCCCTGGTTGAATAGTCATGATATTTCTAGAATCATCATTTCTTCCTCTGCTCTACTGACTAGACAGATTCTATTATCCTCGTCCAGTCGATGTATATGATGCTTGCGATGCCTAAGAAGTGTCTCAAGAACCTGACCACGGATCACTATGACAATAGCACTGTAGATGTACCATCATGTTGCAATTGTGACTTTTTCTAGGTTGTGTCATACAATATCACTTTATGTGGTCAAGAGAACCACATTTAAAACAAAAAAACTTTTCTCTGGGGCCATGGAGGAAGGTTTACTGATCCATTCATCTGATTCGGATTTCCATGTGCACCTTGGAAATAGGTGTCCCTTTTCTACTTGTTCCCTATAGTTGAGTTCCCACCATTTCATGTATGTATAATCATGCCTCCTCTCATAGATCCTGAGATATCAAGTTCAGCATGAGTCTCTCTGTTCACCATCACTATATAATCTGTAATACAACGTACTACAATCTTTGATCAAATATTCTATTATAGCCATGATATGCAGATGTGTGCCTTCCAAGAGGCACTTTCCCAACTTCTGGTACAAAGCATACTATGTTCATGAACATAACTGCATACTCTGGGACCGAGAGACTATCTTGTTTCAGGATGAAGTAATCCATTGTTTTATGAATATTGAACATGTGAGGATAAATTTTTTTAAGAAAAATTACTCAAACTCCTCCCATTCAAGGCCTTCATCCAATATAGAATGCGCGAAAAAATCTGACAACTAACGTTCAAGATCATCGAGCATATACCTCCCCAGTTTTGCCATTAGCTCTATCAGTGTGCTGATGTAGTTGAAGATATAATTCATCCTACATAGCCACAACTCTGCCTTCACAGGTTCAGAATCACCATAGAAATTAGGTGGATTCTACATCATGAACATGATGGTATGATACACATGTCGCGCTTCATTCATCCGGTTCCATGTGTCCACGTCTTTAAATGCATGGATAACACTCTGAACCATATCTTAGTGCACATGTTGTTCAAGTATAACCACATTCTGTTTAGCTTCTTCGTGTTGGTTTCAACAACACCTTCTAGGTTCCATTTTCTAAAATAACAACAAACTCCTTTAATCTCACTCTACTGCAACTATTGTCTTAGAATTTTAAAATCTATCACATCAACTATCACAAAAATGTTTTCCAAAATAACTTTTTTCCCATTTAACACCATTTATAAAAACCCATCACCTGCATTTAAATCATTTTCAAAATACGATAAACATTATCTTTTTCAAAATTATTCATTTGAAAAACAATTCCATACTTTTTAAAAAATTAACACTTTTTCACAACATGAATCATTCCTCAACATGACGTATTCCCTCCTAGTGAGAATTCATTCCACTAAAATGCATGTAACGCTCATCTCATTGGCTAAACACATGCCAATAAGATTTCCAAAATCCTAGAAGTATCTCCAAACACTTATTTACCCAACTCCTTGGTAACATGATTTTTAGCATAAAAGGGTTATCAGTATACTTTTATGCAATACATTTCTTGTTCTGAAAATCTAACTCCTTTCTAATATTCCTACCCAAGTAATAGACAAGAAAGTATTTCATCTCCAAAACACGGATCATCGATGACTACTTGTTAGGCGAGGACCGAACTAGCTGATACCATTTATAATGACCTGCCAATTCTCATTTGTTTAAGAATACAATGAGTCATCACTAGGACTTAAGTGGCATCCCCAAGACCCCAAAAGCTGGTAATAAATGCCAAAGGGTTTCAAATATAAGTGGGGTAATATTTACCCACTAAGATTTAGACCAATAATCCAACCAACCGTAACCAAGCATTCACTATATGATACATGAATGGATGAAAGTTAACTCAATAACTCCATGTATCTAAAAACCACATCAATGTAAGCAATATCAGAAGAATAAAGATGTATCAAAGTAAAAAGTAGATAAAATGTAAAGACACTGAAATTTCAAGGAAATTTTTTTCATAAAATAATTTGGAATTTTATGAGTCTCTGGCTTTTGACGGCACATGATTCTGAGGCCCGGTGTGTCCGGAATCAATTTCCAAAGTATAGCTCGGGTATGTTCAGTGAACGAAAGAGCGGGTTTTTATATCTTTTGAACTGGTGCTTGGAATTGAAATCTGAGAGCACCGATGAACTCACAACGCTGGTAATTTCTTAAGAGGACCTTTACAGAAGATGCGTTTTCACGAGAGAAGAAGTTAAAATTTGTGGATTATATATGAATTGAATAAAAATTGTGGAACAATTTTTATTTCATGTCTATGGTGGTTATATCCTACATGGGGGAGTTAGGGTGGGACCCACAATCTCCTAACAACCCATGTGAGGTTAATTTTGAGGTTGGGCCCACATGATCCCCTACCCTTCACATTCCATAACTCCTTAACCCATTGAACTCCAATGTTAATTACATGGAAAACCCTTATTAAACTTATTAACTCCCTTTAATGGAGTAACTCTTCCTCTCCCCTCTCTCCTTCTTTAATTCATGCCTACACACACTATAATTAATTTATTGAACCTCTTCATTTAAATGAGTTCAGTGTTTAAATTTAAAATTTTGAATGCATGGAAACATTTAATAAAATAGGGAGAAACCTTATTTTATTTTCGATGGAAATTGGTGTGTGAGGGAAATTTGGGGAGAACCCTAGAGTTTTTGATGAACTTCATCCTCAACGAAGGACGGTTTTTCTCCGACAAAGACCATTGACCCTTTAGTGTAGAACAACTCAGCAACCACAGTTCTCATCATCCTCTTCCTCCGCAACAAGAGAGGAGACAATGACATGGGGAATTTTCCAACTATGACGCACGTTATTTTTCTCTCCTTCGTGAAAAGAGAGGGAACGTCGTTCGTCCTCAGGTGCACACCAACGATGACGGAAACTATGCCGTCATCCTCGACACATGACAACTGCGAAGGACATCGATTATCAAGGTAGGCGTTTATTATTGAAGGTGGATGTTTACTTACCTCGTACTCGTTTGAAATAATTCTTAAATATGACCGATTTCTATAGGTTTACATGGAGGGTGCGGGCCAAATGAACACGGCCCGACAACCCTACGTTGATATCGTTTATTATTTTAGAATTGGAAAATGAAGGAATGAAAGCACGAAACTGTCGCACCATGCCTGGTATGTGGCAAAGGAAACTAACACCGTCACACCGGTTGTGTGGGAGGAACCATGACCCTCTACACGGGTCCCTTTAGTGGAAGAATCGGCCAGCCCATTGGCGGGCCGGGCGGAGCTAGACCGCAGTGCCAGGAGGGCGCCACACTGGGATACCGGCGGCCCCCCATGCGGGCCGCGTGCATAGATGACAGGCCAGTTTGGGGAATGTTGGTGGTGTCTGGCATCACTGGTATGGAAAAACGGGGGGGCCTCCCCCCCCCCCCCACCATGGAACCTGCTCGGCTTCGTGCGAGTCACTCGGCCAGCCGGCCGATCCAGTTGGGTCGTGCGCCCAGCTGGGCTACGCCATGCCAGGCCGTGCCAGGCCGATCCGCGCCACTTTTATCCAGGCAGTGTCTTTTTGGGATGAGTTTTGTAATTCTATAGACCGCTTCGACACCCCTTCTAGGATGGACCCGTCAAAATGGGTCAACCCGACCCATCGGCCCACTAGGATAAATGGGACGGGCCGGATATACACTTAAACGTGAATAACATAAGGACCGCGCATCCGATCGACGCGCCGTCTGTGGAATTGGAAATCTTTATAAGAGATGGCCATCTTATGATACATTGAGTGAGTTTTGGACAACATTGGATATCGGCCGGGATAGAAATGAGCGTATTTCTAATCGGGCCCCTGGAACGGAAAATCCAATATCTCTCAAAACGGGCGTCTGAGGGATGTGTCATCTGTCATGTTGAGTTCCTTTTGACGAGACGGAAATTTGAGATACATCAACTATAGACTTTGTGACAGTTGATGTATTGACCATCTTGGCTCATGGAGCGGACCCTTCCTATATCGAGCGTGCTGTGTGCGGGAACCCTAGCACTAGCTGCGACTGTGATGACGATGCCGACTGTACATGGATCCTACGTGGGTTCGGCAATGAGGATGACATTACTTGGATCCTTCGTGGGTTCGGTAGTGATGACGACTTCACTTGGATCCTACGTGGGTTTGGAAGTGATTGTTACTTTACTTGGATCCTACTTGGGTTCAGTAGCGATGACTTCTGTACTTGGATCCTACGTGGGTTAGGCAGGGGAGATGATTCAGAGGCAACATCTATCATATCCACCCCTCTTCGTCAGTAGTATTCCATTGTCAAATGAGTCTTGACTCTCAGTTATTACCATTGATGTGATTGACTTGCTATTCTGTATGGACTAGGTTGTGCTTTCCTGTGTCGACTGGGTTGTACAAGGGCTCGTGAGTTGGAGTCGAACTGGAATTGATGACTTAGGTATATGTATGGGCATATACCTAGGTAGAGTTGGTTGATACTTTGTGTTTGTATCTTTACTTTTTGATTTATACTTTGTGGATTATGGGAGAACTTCAGGGGTCTCAGGGTCCCTACTGAGTATCGTATACTCACACCTACATGAGCTATGCCCACACTACGTCGTGTTGGATGCATACGACAGAAAACACTGATCGAGGAGGAGTCTTGTGGAGCGGGACTATACCTTGGGGTGGAACACTTGGCGGGACATAAACGAATTGTACAGGCGGACCTGATGAGTTGAGGAGACCATATGTACCCACCCTTCAGTTGGGATAGATAGATGACGACTCAGTGGTTTCTGATATACTTTATTGCTGTTGTACATTCTTTTCAGTTGTAGTATACATTTAGTTGGGTATGTATTCTGGCCAATTTACTTTTCAACACTTACTTTTTTACTCAGTTCAGTTAGTGTTTTCGTCTGATTGCATTCTCTATTGTGTTTGTTTACTTATATAAAGGCAATGTATTCCCTTTTTATTAGGATTTACACCTTTGGTGCTAGTCGCCAGCCCCTGGCCTATGGAAGGCGGGCTTGGGTTAGTCCCGTCACGGGCCCCAAGGATAGGTCGTGAAAAAATGGTATCAGAGGATTCGGTTCTACCGCATAACTAAGAACTCTGATAATTTATTCCTATGAAGCAATACTGTTAAGGGTATTGAGTGTGGTTATCAGTCCAGGGAATCCAGTGTTGGTGCGGTGGCCAACGTATCGATACACCAGGACCCTGACTTCGGATTTCTGACTTAGTGCATGAAAACATTGATTGCATGTGTGTTTCAAGGGTTTTTTATTACTTTGTGTTAGCTCACTAGGTATAATGTACTAACCGTGGTGCACCTATTAATTTTTAGGATGGCCCCATGAAATCAGCCAGCTAGGGTTCCGAGCCATGTGCGAGATGGAAGCCGACCGAGCGACGAGGCCTTGGTGCAGGGCCCCATTATAGTAGAGGCACCAGCAGTACCTCTACCTGCAGGGTCACCGATACCACCAGCCCCAACAGCGGAGAGTGCATGACGCCTGAGTGTGCTACATGAGTTTCAGCTATAGAGGATTCCCAGGTTCCGTGGAGAGATGATCCCTCAGGTAGCCGAGTATTGGCTGGAGGCTATCGTTTGAGTTTTCAGATTGGTAGGGACACCATCAGATCTTATGGTGATCCTTGTGGCGAGTCTCCTACACGCAGTAGTAGGAAAATGGTGGAACCTGCTGCTCTAAGTTCACTGAGAGGAATAAATACTTTGTATGGGAATCGAGAGTGTCTTCTGCTCGAAGTTCATTCCAGCCACCCTACGTGCGGTGCACATCCAAGAGTTACTCTAGCTGAGGCAGGGCAGCATGACAACAGCTCAGTACACGTTGAGGTTTACCGACCTCTCGCGCTACTCTACATACATGGGGCATGACCCATTCTTCCGGGCCTAGACCATCGAGCAGGGACTGAGGCATTAGATCAGGGCTTCAATGATCACCCTCAGAATTCCGACACAGGCAGGAGTTCTGAAGTGATCTCTTCTTGTGGAGATCATCCTAGTGGAGCTGATGCCAGCAGCGAGTCCTACTGAAGGGGGACACGTAGCGGAGTCTTTTGAGGCCTGCATTAGACAGATGTCGCAGAGATCCAAGCGGGCCAGGCCATCAGGTGGGCGACCTCAGGATACTGGTTCGGACATGCGGGGAACACGCAGTAGAGCCAGTCATACAAGGGGTAGACAATGCTATGATTGTGGCGGGAAGGGCCTAATGGCTCGTGACTGCCTGAATCACCATGCAGAGGAGCAGCAAACAGTTTAGGGACCACCAAAGAAGAGGCCAAGGTTCGACCGTGGTGGTTCGCAGGGAGCTACCGGATGAGGCAGAGGAGCTGGCTGAGCAGCAGGTGGTGGACGACGCATCGAGCATCTACCACCACCACCAGGAGGACCACCACGACCACTATGAGATGGCAGACATGGGTCTGCTCCACTCCAGGAAGTTGAGGCCTACGACCACGACACACCTGAGATGATTCAAGGTACTATCTGTGTCTACTCCACCCTTTCTGTAGTTTTTATAGACACAAGGGCGTGTCTTTTTTTTATTGTCTCTGCCCTTGTTCGGAGCACGTATATTCTGACAGAGCAGTTGGCTCGATCCTTACAGCTAGAGACTCTTACGGGAGTAGAATAGACAATTAAACACTGATGTCGGAAGTGTGAGCTTACTCTAGGAGGCGAGAGCTTAGGCTGGGATCTTCTTGTAGTGGCGTCGAAGCCTTACAACGTCATATTGGGCATGGATTGGTCATCTACAGTCCATGCCCAGATTGATTGTATTAGGTGCAATGTCTGTTATGTCCATACAGATAGGAGCAGGTTCACCTTCACCTATGAGATGGGATCCTTTGGAGCACAAGATGAACTTATACAGAGGATAGGGCAGCTGATCACACATCAGTTGGCTAGTCTCATTCTTAGAGTGGTTGATGTGCAGATTCCGAGTTTTCCTGTTTTGGTGGATCAGTTTGCAGACATTTTTCCTGATGACAATCGAAGACTACCTCCTCACAGAGAGGTAGACTTATACATTGACATATACCCCGGGATAGCCCCGATATCTACGCCAGCATATCAGATGGCTCCCGCTGAGCTTCGTGAGCTGCGGGTACATTTGGAGGACTTGTAGGGCAAGGAATTCATCTGACCTAGTGTTTCACCCTGGGATTCTTCGATTTTATTCACCAAGAAGGCGGAGGGGAGCTAACGACTATGTGTCGTCTACCATCTCTTGATCAGCTCAATAGATCATGATGGTTTTCGAAGATAGACCTCTGGTCAGGCTACCATCATCTCAGTGTTCAAGATGAGGATGTGCAGAAGATGGCCTTCAGGTGTCGGTATGGCTACTATGAGTTCTTGGTTATGCATTCCGGCAAAACCAACACTCCAGCAGTGTTCATGAGTCTAATGAACATGATCTTCAAGCCTTACATTGATCGATTTGTCATAGTATTCATCGATGACATAATTATTTACTCGACTACTGAGGAGGAGCATGCTTTCCACTTTTGAGTTGTACTGGACATACTTTGAGAGCACCAGTATTATGGTAATCTCACTATGTGTCAGTTCTGGATTCGATAGGTCCACTTTTTGGGACACTTAATCTCTGAGGAGGGATTTTAGGTGGATCTTGCGATGATCGAGGCAGTACATGCTTGGGAGACACTAAGGAGTGTGACAGAGGTGCAGAGTTTCCTAGGTCTGGCTGGGTAATATCGAAGATTTGTGCCAGACTTCTCCAGAGTTGCAGCACCACATTCAACTTTGACGAAGAAGGGGAAACCCCTCATATGGTCAGATAGCTATCAGCAGAGCTTCATGGAGCTGAGATAGAGAATGAAAAGGGCACCCATCATGAGGCTTCCGGAGGAGGTCATAGGGTATGTTGTTTTCTACGATGCATCAGGGACTAGACTCGGATGTGTTCTGATGCAGGAGAAGGCAATGATCGCATATGGTTCATGGCAGTTGAGCCAGCACGAGCAGAACTACGCTACCCATGACCTGGACTTAGCAGTAGTGGTCTTCGCCTTAATGATATGGTGGAACTATCTGATGGGAAAGTGCTTTACATCCTACTATGACCACCAGAGTCTTAGGTACATCTTCTCATAGAAGAACCTAAACTTGATACAGTGACAATGGATTAAGTTTTTCCAGGACTATAACATTGAGATATTTTATAATATTGAGAAGGGGAACAATGTAGTTGATGCTCTATGTTGGAGATCGGGTATTCAGCTACTTGGAGAGGCGACATAGTAGCTAGCCGGGTTGTAGATTTCCTTCGTGGATAGAGATGGAGCAGCCTATCTACAGTCACTCCCAGTCACACTTCCACTACTTCAGTGGGTCTGAGAGGAACATCATGGGGATGTTGACTGAGAGATGTGACGTACACAGATATCCTCAGGACATGCACCTGATTGATTTTCTGTAGGAAGAGAGCACGTCATTCTTTTCAGGGTACATACCATGGTACTAGTTTCATTGTCGGAGGAGGTGCTGAGAGATTTTCACACTTCCCCTTTGGCGGTAGATCCACGAGTAGAGAAGATGTACCAGGATCTCAGACGACAGCACTGGTGGTCGGGTATGAAGAAGGTTGTGGCAGAGTCTGTTTCATGAATCCTCACCTTCCAGCAGGTGAGGGCGGAGCACCAGGTACTGACAGGCTTGGTGTAGCCCTTAGAGGTCACAGAGTTAAATTGGGACGAGATATCCATGGATTTTGTGACGGGGCGTCCACATAATTCTAGAGGGAAAGACTCCATCTGGGTGATTGTCGACCGACTCACCATGTCATCCCACATCCTACCTATTAGAGAGAAGGTCTGAGTGTAGATCTTGGGACGCCTCTACAATCAGGAGATCATATGGTTTCATGGTGTTCCATCGTCTATCGTCTCCGATCGAGATACTCACTTTACTTCGTGGAATTTAAATGGGTTACATGAGGCATTTGGGACGCAGCTACGCCTTATCACTGCCTTTCACCCTCAAACTGATGGCCAGATGGAGAGGACCATTCAGACACTTGAGGACATGATCCATGAATGTTTCCATGACATTGGTCGCAGCTGGGAGGATCACCTACCCTTGGTGGAGTTTGTGTACATTAACAACTACCACTCCACTATCGGGATGACACCATACGAGGCTTTGTACGACCGACCATAGAGATCACCTCTGTGCTGGACTAACCCTGGGGAGTCAGCACTCATAGGACTGAAGATGGTTCAAGCTACGACAGAGAAGGTGCAGATCATCCAGGAGTGGATGAGGATTGCACATAACAGACTAAAGACCTATGCTAATAGGAGGCGGAGACCACTGTAGTTTGAGGATAGTGACCACATTTTCTTATGGGTCTCACCTCGACATGGATTACGGAGATTTGACCGGGGCGGCAAGTTATCTCCATGCTTCAACGGAACATTCCATTTCCTCAGCAAGGTAGGTGATGTGGCTTACCGTCTGTCCCTTCCACCTTAGTTGCACCAGCTGCACGACGTCTTCCACGTATCTCAGCTGAGGAGATACGTGCACGACCCGATGCATATCATTGACCACGGGGATTTGGACATCGATGACGGGGAAAAATTCACGGAGGTCCAGGAGGATATCGAGGATCGATAGGAGCGGGTCCTATGTGGGTTGTTGATTCCTCTTGTGCGCATTATTTGGCAGCATGAGATCCTCTATGAGAGTACATGGGAGCAGGAGGCTCAGATACGTGATCAATACCCTCATTTGTTTCCCTAGTTTATGATGTAGCATTACAGGGACGTAACTCCCTAATGTGGGAGTAATTTAAAGACCCTGAAATTTCAAGGAAAAGTTTTTCATATATAATTTGGAATTTTATGAGTATGTGGCTTCTAACAGAACTTGATTCTGAGGCCTGGTGTGTCCAGAATCAATTTCCGAAGTTTAACTCGGGTACAATCAGTGAACGAACGAGCGGGTTTTTCTATCTTTTGAACCAGTGCTCGAAATTGAAATCTGAGGGCACTGATGAACTCACAACGCCGGTAATTTCTTAAGAGGACCATTACCGATGATGCTTTTGCATGGGAGAAGAAGTTAAAATTTTTGGATTAAATTGGAATTGAATAAAAATTGTGGAATTTTTTTTATTTCATGTCTAAGGTGGTTATATCCTACATGGGGGAGTTTGGGTCAGACCCACAATCTCCTAACTACCCATGTGATGATAATTGTGCGGTGGGGCCCACACGAGCCCCAACCCTTCCCATTCCAAAACTCTTTAACCCTTTTAACTCCTATGTTATTTATATGGAAATCCCCTCTTAAACTTGTTACCTCCCTTTAATTGAGTAACTGTTCCTCTACCCTCTCTCCCTCTTTAATTCATGCCAACACACACCATAATTAATTGATTGAACCTCTTCAATTAAAAGGGTTATGTGTTAAATTTTAAATTTTTAATGCATGGAAAGATTAAATAAAATAAGGAGAAGCCTTATATAATTTTGTTTGGGAATTGTTGTGTGGGGGAAATTGGGGGAGAACACTAGAGTTTTTGAAGAACTTCATCCTCAATGAAGGATGGTTCTTCTCCGACGAAGAACATCGAACCTTCAATGTAGAACAACTCAGCGACCATGGTTCACATCCCCTTCTTCCTCTGCAAAAATAGAGGAGACATCGACGTGGGGAATTCACCAATGAGGGGAATTAAACAACTCAGTCTGAAGGGACACTTCTTGGCCCGAAGTGCCGAGCCGGGCCGGGCAGCGCCTCGCCGGGCCGGGCCGCGCCACTTCGGGCCACACCGCGCCTCATCGGGCTAGGCAGCATCCCTTAGGGTAGATTTGTGTAAGTCTTCAGACCACTCTGAAACCCCTTCTGGGTCAGACCCATCAAACTGGGTCAACACGACCCGTCGGCCCACTAGGCTAAATGGGCCGGACTCGATATACACTTAAACCTGAATAACTTAAAGACTGCACATCCAATCGACGCACCGTCTACGGCACTGGGACTATTTCGATGAGACGGTACTTTTGTGATACACTGAGTGAGTTTTGGAAAGCTTTGGATATCGTCAAGGTTAGAAACGACTGTATTTCTAACCGAGCCCCTAGAACGGAAATGCCAATATCTCTCAGACCAGGTGTCTGATTGCCGCATCGTCTGTCGCGTTGAGTTCCTTTTGACGAGACAGAACTTTGGGATACATCAAATCTGGACTTTGTGACAGTTGATGTATCGACCCTCTTGTCTCGTGTAGCGGACCCTCCCAGAATCGAGCGTGCTGTGTGCGGGAATCCTAGAGCTGGCTGCGACTACGACGACGATGGCGACTGTAGTTGAATCCTACATAGGTTCGGCAGCGAGGATGACTGTACTTGGATCCTCCATGGGTTTGGCAGTGATGAATACTATACTTGGATCCTACGTGGGTCCGACATTGATGGTTACTATACTTGGATCCTACGTGGGTTCGCTAGAGATGTCATCTGTACTTAGATCCAACATGGGTTCAGCAGGAGAGATGATTCAGAGGCTACATCTATTATCTCCACCCCTCTTCATGAGTAATATACATGTGTGAGCTGAATCATAACTTTCAGTCATTATCATTGATGTGATTAACATGCTATTCTGTGTGGACTGGGTTGTGCTTTCCTCTGTGGACTGGGTTGTACTTGGGTTAGTGAGTTTGAGATGAACACTAATTGATGACTTAGGTATATCTATGGGCATATACCTAAGTAGAGTTAGTTGATACTTGTTTTGTATCTTTCCTTTGTGGATTATCCTTTGTGGATTCTGAGAGTCCTTCGGGGGTCTCGGGGTCCCTAATGAGTATTGTATACTCACCCCGGCACGGGATATGCGCGCACTACGTTGTGTTAGATGCAGACGACGGACAACACTGATCGAGGTTGAGTCTTGTGGAGCGGAATTGTACCTGGAGGTGGACCACATGGCGGGACGTAAACGGAGTGGACGGCTGGACCCGAGGATCTGAGGAGACCATATGTACCCACCCTTTAGGTGGGATAGCCGGAGGACGACTCGGTGGTGGCGGATTTACTTTACTGCTGTTGTACTTTCATTTCTATAGTAATGTACTTTCTGTTGGGTTTCTATTCTGGACCATTTACTTTTCATCACCTACTTTTATACATATTTTACATAGTGTTCACTTCATCTTGCATTCTCTGTTATGTTTTTTAACTTATATAAAGTCAATGCCTTCCCTTTTTATCAGGATTTACGCTTTTGGTGCTAGTCAGCAGCCCCTGGCCTGTGGAAGGCGGGCATGGGGTTGTCACGACACATGCCCCAAGGACGGGTCGTGACATAAATTATAAAAGAATCTCCAATAACCTCAAGGATCCATTCTCCACAAGATCAATGCTACACAATATATGAACATTTCAAACATCAAGAGGTAGTGCTAAACATGTGTGAAACAAAACCTTTTCCCCCGTCCCAGAAGATATCATCTTCAAAATCACCAAAGTTACCAACTAGTGGTGAGTATAAAACTTAGTAGGTTTACTCCAATGACTTACTTAAACATGTCACTAGTATAGAATATTTAACAACAATTATAAAAAAATATTTTATATAAAACAATTCCTTAAAAATAGTATATAACTAAATATAAACAAGTTTACAAAAACATGCATTTCCAAAATCATACAAGTGAAATTGAATCCAATTTTCCTAGAGATATAATTTTCCAAAAAAATAACTAAACATGATATAAAATCACTTCACAATATCCCTTGTTGAAATATCCATCCATTCCAAAAAAAACCCATGTAACAAGCCATTCATTCTATATTACGACAGTTCCATACTCATGACTGGTTTCTTGTCGATCTACAAAGTCATCACAAGGTAATTGTTTCCCATCTGCAATTAACCCCATGGCACCGAGAAAAATTTCATATATCAACCAAGACCCATATTTGAAAATGAAAATTATATCATATGTTCTATTTGATCTTTGGCACCATGAACAAGGTCATATTTTAACTAAGCCCCATTAATGCAATATGAACTCAAACACCAATATGCCCATGGATCTTATCAAAACACCAATTCAATAGAACAATTTTTTTTTTGAAAACCAATTCCATCAAAGTCATTTCAATAAAAAACCATTTCAATAAAACACCATAATTTTTAAAACAAAATGTTCATCAAAAAATTTAAAAATATCAACAAATTAATAATTTAAAATCGTTATTTTAAATTGAAGAGGTTAAATCACTTTTCACAACAATTCACCAAGATTTCACAATTTCACTAACACCATAAATCATATCTGAAAAAGATGTTTTACATGATTTTCCAAATAAATATCTTTCAATTAATACCATTTTAATCAAGTCCAATCAATTATATTGATGAGAGATGAAACTGAATCCACCTACCTTGAAGGTTTTGTTGAAACTCAACAATGGATGACGAACATACAAAAAGGTGGGTCGATTCTCCAAGATCTACATTAGTTCTCTTATCCTAGAAAGTACATGACTCAACATTTAATTATATGGAATAAAAAAGTAGATATACCCACTAAGGTTCATATCTGAGAATGAATGGATATCTGAGAAATATATCTAGAGGCAAGTGCGAAAATTTTTTAAGTTCTTCCTAATGTAATCTAACCATCCTGGATGCAACTATGCACTCATATTTCATATCTGGGAACATGTTTAAGAGTTATTAAACTTTTTTAGGAAAAATTCTCACACATACTATTTAAAGCTTTGCATTATTTGACATATCATTAGGAGCACTCCGGGCCTCTGAATCGCATGCCATCTCAGCGACTAGTCGGAAAATAAAATCATATATAAAAAATTACATGGAATCTCTAAGACATTACATTCTACCCCCATTAGGTATTTACTTCCCTGAAAGTCAAAACAATGGCTAATCAAACAACTGAAAATATTGAGCATGAATCAGAGCCTCCCAGCCCGATGTGATCTCCTGGAGATTCACATGCTTCCACATAACATGCACAATAATAATCAACCATACATAAAGGACCTAAATCTATCAATCCTCTATATCTACTGGGAACTCTAAAAATGCCTCCCCTATCAATTTTCGTCATTCCCTAGTCAATGAAGTGTGATGGATCATGGACATACCTCCTCATCTATGACATGAAGATGACATCATGAACTTGTTGAATCAATGGGGGAAAAGATAGGTGGTACAACACCCCACCAACTATAATGACGATCTAGAAAGGTCTGATGAATTATCAGAGATAACATTCCACCCATGCCAAATCTCTGCAATCCCCATTGGGGTGAGACACGACTAAAAACCTGGTATATATCCCTGAACTCCAAGGGACGTCATCAACAATCTGCATATGAATTTGGTATGTTTGTGTGAATTTATAATCCGCTCTTAGATGATCTTCACCTTCTTAGTGGTAGCCCGTACAAACTCTAGACCCAGAGTGGTGAATCAATTGGGTTTCTTCAGCATAGATGTGATCTGCATTGGTGCATGTACAAGGCCTCAAATGGTTCCATGCAAATGGTGGATTGATAGCTATTCATGTATGAAAATTACACTAGTGGTATTTGGTCCTCCCAACTACGACCAAAATCTAAGACATAAGAATGAATCATATCCCCCATGGTCTATATAGTCTTCTCTATCTTATAATCTGTAAGGGGGTGAAAAGCTATGATCCAGCTCGGTTACATCCCAAATGCCTCATGCAACCCCTTCCCCAATCGAGATATAAATTATGTATCATGGTCTGAGACGATATTCAAAGGCACCCCATGAAGAAGCACTATCTCTGGGATGTAGAGGCGTCCCAATACCTCTACCGATCCTTTCTCTCGAATTGGTAGGAATTGGTTGAACTTGGTGATTCGATCAATGATCACACAGCCGGAGTCATGACCCATGGACATGTTTGGTAATACCCTCACAAATTCCATCGTGAGACCATCCAATTTCCACAATGGTACTTCATGATGATGGGCTAATCATGTTGGATCCTGATGCTCAACCTTCATTTGATGACTAGTGAGGCATCGTGAAACGATCCCTCACACCAAATTCTTCATCTATATCCACCAGTATTGATATCGGATGTCCTGATACATTATCACCACACCATCATGTATGGCCAAATGGGATGTATGGAACTCCCTTATCACTTCCTCCATCAACATCGTAGTACCACTATGCATCCTTTGAAAAGGATGATGTCTCCCCACCTATCAAAAATCAATCAAGAGCTTGTCCTGAGGATAACTAAGAACATCAGGCCTCGAATCTAGAATCACTGAGTTGCACCTCCATGACTCATAGTAAGAGTGGAGGGGAAACAACAACTAAATGACGAAAATCAAACTCCTCTCTACCCATGAAGGTTTTTTATGTAAGGACAACTACTCTAAGGCCACATTCAGTAGTTGTAAAGTACATCCTCCATTTAGAGCATCCTCTACCTTGTATCCCTTGGAATGAGTATAGACTCTATTGAATTCATATTCATGTAGAAAATTCAACCATCATCTCTCTTTGAAATGCTAAAATTCCAACATGCATCTTTCCATCCACGTGAAAGGCTACCCCTTTTAACTGATTGATCTGCCCATCGACCCTTTTGTAGTGGGTGCTCATTCTCCACTAACACATGGATAAAATTATTAGTAATCCACAGATATCCTCAAAAACTTGGTTTTACTAATACATTTTTCTAAAAGTTCCCCACTTATGTTCCCTTATTGGGAAACTCTACAAAACAACTCGTATATATTGATGCTGATATCGGTACCATATCAGGGTATAAAATGATGTTGATGTCCCTCTTCCGGTAGAGAGGTAATCCTAGAAACATCATTTGAACGGATGTCCCAAAACAAAGTCACAACACTTGGAAACTGAAACTCAAAACATCCACTTACACTAGGGTAAGGCTGGCTAACCCAATAGTGATCGGTTTCCCCCTCCTATGCATGAGATTATCCTATGGTTCCATGGTTTCTTTTTTTTCTGACCAAGGAAACCCCCATTACAACATTGCAGATATACCACATCCGTTTTCCAAAAAATTTTAATCTAAGCATGAATTGTGGATTACTAGTCCATACCCAAACTAACGTTGTCAGGCCTCGATAGTACCACCAAGAGGTTTCGACCAAAACTCTCAACAAAATGATCAAATCACACCATCAACATAAGTGTGATTGTTAAGTATCCTCCCATAGGAATCTATTCATGTAAGGATCATGTTAACAGTCTAACTGGAAAATATTGGTATTGCGCAATATTTGTGACAATAATGAGTGATTAGAACATATGTCTATTAATATTGTAATGGCACGGACCTTTCCAGTCTATTCCTTTGTTGAAATCGATATGGTGAACATGACACGTTTTATAATGATAATTTTTTAATTCTGATGATAATATAAAAATATGTTAAATAATAATGATGATGACATAAATTGTGTGATTAATTAAACTAGAAAGAAAATAATCATGATTAAATGAATTAATGGGTGTTATTATTATTAATGATGTGAAGTGGGAAGGTTTGTGACCCATTAGACATTGATAAATGAAACATGCGGTTTATTATTAATTGATTAATTATTGAAATTAAATTTGAATAATAATAATGGGTGTTCTATTATTAATATTATTCATAATATTAATAATAATGAGAAATTAATGAAATGAGTCATTGTATCTATTGCAAACAAATAAATGAAGATGCACAGTGGAAGCACAGTGGTGTGTTAATAAAATTAAAGGTGAGTTTGTTATTATTATTATTATGTTAAATAATAATAATAATTGAGGCGTAAGAATATGTTGAGTTTATTGAATTGAATGGTTTAAATTTAATAAAAGTTGTTTGAATTTAATTACTGTGAAATAAAAATAAATAGAATTAAATAATTAAACTGATGGATATTATGCGACATTGATGTGACATGGTCAGATTGAGATATCCAATGGGGTGGTTTAACGTGGTCAATTTGATGACCTTAAATATTAATATTATTAAAAAATAATAATGGTGATGAGTTAATAAAATAAGTTGATTAATTGTTATTATTATTGAAAAATAATAATAATAATGGCGTAAAACTATGTGCGAGAGGTTAATGAAATTAAATGTAATAAAAAGGGGTTGAATATGTAAGTTATATTAATTTTGTTTTGTCATTTAATTCAATTAAATGAAATGGTTTTGAGTCTCATTGAATGGTTTTATTTTAATATGAGAAAAAATATTGTACTCTAATTTAATGGGATTAAATTAGACCATTAATGATGGGTATTATTGATATTAATTTTATAAATAATGACATTGAAGTGAGATTGGAGAGAGAATGAGATAATAAAAATTGAGAAAAAATAAAATAAAAAAAGGGAAAAGAAATCAAGGAGGTGGGGAGAGATTGACATGGAGTATAGGTAAGGTGCCACTTTTGTGGAGTTTGATAAAATTGTGGAATAAAGATTGAATATTAGAAAGAGGGAGGTATTATATGATAATAATGAAAATAAATAAATAAATATAAATTGGACAGTGATTTGCAGCTTTTGTGTGAACTGTTCCATGTTGGGAATGAGTTTAATGAAATGAAATAATTAAACAATTAAATAATAATATAATATTGTTATTATTAATTTTGTTGATAAAACTCTTTTTTATCTGCAACTTCTTCGTGTGACCTCGGATTCATGAACCGTCAGTGGAAGTGCGACCCTAACTACGAGATGGAAATTATGAGTCCAGTATTGGATGTCTTTTTCGTGTTTTCGGATTGGGTACGTGAAATGCTTGTGAATTAAAAGATTTAATATTATTATTAAATCTTAGACCCGTCATAACTCCCACATGCGATGTCCGATTGGCTTATCGTCAGTGGCGATGCGATCCTATAATTAGTACGATCAATTAAAGTGTAATGTTGGGTATTAAATTATGGTTTGTGTCCTGAGTCAATAAAACACCTATTATTAATTAATGTTATTATTATCATTAAACACATGGAAATCACGTGAAGTGTCCTATGTTGACCAGCCAAACAGTGTAATAGGCGTACGGTCACGTCGTGTATTAATTATTACATGCTGCATACCGTTTTACCTTTTCATTTCCTATATAAGAGAGGAGCACATGTTATTTATGGACCTCTCTTCTTCCCTTCACAACGACGCTCCTAGATGACCTAGATGCCTTCCTCCTAACTTCGTCATCAGGAATCTGATCGTCGACTCGTCAGTGACTGCAGGATCGTGTAAGGGAAGAGAACATCATACACCGTGTTTCGTTCCCTCTTCTTCGACTTCCCCTTTGTAGTTTCCAACTGAGGATACTGCTGATAATTGACAGGAATGATGGTCTTTGACGAACGACTTTAAAAAGGTATGTTAATCCTCTCTTCTTGTATTCTCTTTCCGATCTTACTTCTCCTGTTTTCATTCCATGCTATGGCATGTAATCTACATGTTGAGGGAGTTTATTGTGTTATTGATTTGGTGGTGTCATGATGTCCTTGGTGAGTGTATTAATTCTAGGATATTCCTTGTGATCGTGGTGGTCGTGTTTGTAGAAGGACATCAGAACCTGTTGAGGTAGGGATCTTACCTTCATCCCTTTAGATTGTGCATCATGTGGGGTGGGTGCCCTCTTATTTACGTGAAACACTTTTGAACCGGTTTAATAAAGATAATAATTGGCTTATATAATGGGGATGGGATGTTTGTGAATGCAGTTACATTATTTATATCCTGTGATATTATGTTTTTAATGGAATGAGCTTCTACCTACTGAAAATCATGGATGTTGGGGACCTTTTTTTATGAAATTAAATGTTGCCCCCTCCTTCTGGATTTTCTTATGGATGAAAATTTTATTTAATGTGGAAATTGGTTAATCACATTAACTTGGATGATTAAATACTCGAAACCCTTTTGTGATCACCCCGGTTCAACAAAACAGAATAATGAATATGTTGGTGTTGGGTTGGTTTTGTTATGGGATGTGTGAAGTGGTAATTTCTGGGATGTTTTGTGACATGATGTTTGGTAGTGGGGCTATAATGATGGGAGGTGAATATTATTAAAGTGGTTAGTATTGGATTATATACGGGGGAAAAGTAATGGAAATGTGGAATGTGGAAAATGAATGTATATGTGGAACTTGGGAATAAATGAATGGTGTGGTTTTGTGATGGAAAGGAATTAAAGATGGATATGATAATCAAATTGTTAAGGAGTTGGTATGTGATTTCTTGTGCTTTCCCTAACTTTTGATGTTGTTGGGAGGGATATGTTTTAAAAATGATTGATATTGTTGGTTGTGGTTATTTTCCCAATAGTTAAGAACTAATAAACTAATTCTGTTGAACGTGAAAACCTAAATGGGGTTGGGGTTGTTTATTGTATGCATTCTTCGTAGTAGAAGTGTCGAGGAACGTTCTCATTTTCTCTGTTTAGAATCCATAGGTTTGGATGTGTGTTTGGTATACATATATATATATATATCTGTATATTTGTGGTTTGTCGCACCCCACCCAAGTTGAGCACTTAGTGCCGAACACCCCCATTTCAAGGGGGAGGCTATTTTTCCCAACACTTCTAGTAGTGGCTGGTTATTATCTACTTTATGCTCCCCTTCCCAGATAGCCCATGTATCTTCGGGCAGGTTGTGATGGGATAAAGTCCATTATTAGCCCAAGAACCTTCGGGCGGGGTAGTGTGGTGGTTATGGCCCAGTTGTGTGCGGGCAGGATGTTTCCCAAGTGTCTTTGGGATGAGGCCCAGGATTCTTCTGGTGTGGCAGTGGATCTTCTAGACACGGTGTCTTTGAGCATGACGGTGGTTGTTCTGGCCTAGGTGTTTGCAGGCATGGTTACATGTGACAGTTGTGGCCTAGGTGTTTGCGGGCAGGGTTTGGCAGTAGGACTGCGTGAGGATGTGGCCCTGGTTTTTGTGGGGCGGGATGAGGTAGTGGGATTGCGGTGAGAATGGTGGGATTGGTTCGATGCATAGGATGTCTTCAATAACCAGTGGGAGGGTGGTGCGAGGTACCCATACTTTGATAACATTGCTACTATACTCTATTGAATTGTGTTACATGGTGAGTGTGACTGGTGAGGCTGGGGGGATATATTCCTTTCTAGGTTTTTGGTTCTTTTGTTTTCTCACGGGGCATTAGGATGTCTCCCCACTTGTGCACGAGAGATCTAGGTTTCCCTACTGAGTATACTTGTATGCTAACCCTACGCTTGCTTTCTGGTTTTCAGGAGGACTACGGTGATTGTGCGGGACATTACTATTCAGGGAGGGGAAGTTGCTACTGTTTGTTGTTGTTGTTTTTCTTTACTTTTTGGTACAATACATGGAGCTTTTCTGTACTTGTAGTTTTGTTACACTCTTGTATAAAGCATGCATATGGGATGGGTTTTGGGCTATTTCTGTACTTGTTCCTTTTCTTTTTCTTGGTGTTTGACTCATCCTATTTCCTAATATAAAATTAATAAAAACGGTAATGCCCCCTATATTAGAGAAAAAATCATACCCTTGTTGTTAGTCGCCACTCCGGGGCCTACTGGAGGCGGGACTCGGGGGGTCATTATCTCCCTTCCACTATTGCCAGCTCAAGAGGGGCATCTTTGGTGGGAGGGGTCGTGACAGAATGGTATTAGAGGATGATTGTTTAGATATAGGATGGAGTTTGGAGTAAGGCATATTGAGGATTGCATGGGATGGTAGGGCAACAATGTTGGTTAATCTTAGTGTGTGACATTGGCCAGGGAAGACTGGCTTGGACAGAGGATTTTAGGGCCCCCCATGATCCGATGCAAAGACTTTGAGCTTACTGAATGACCATGTAAGACTACATAGATTTTAGGGTAGATACCCTAGGAAAGGTACATGCATCATCATGATTTGTGTTTTACTTGATTTGGGTGTTCTGGGAAGGAAATCAAAATAAAATGATAAAATGAAACCTTGAGAAAATTCCTTTGATACTTGGGCTTAGGTTTTCTTTGTTTACAGTACAACTATGTCGCATGGACGTCAACATAGAGGCAGAGGAGTGGGATGAGGATAGTTTCACACAATACAAGCGGAAACCCTAACAAGGTTAGAGATCGAGAATTTTTTTTTCAGTTTTACTTAAATGCTCTTGGTTATGCTTTGTTTAAATACAAGAGAATCAAACTCCTTCGTTGAATCTCATTATTACCCATGCTTTGGTCCTGGAACTTGTTTTTCATGATTCTATAATGCTATGTTGTTTCCCTCTTCCTTTAAATGTGTGTGAAGAGTCCTAACATGTGGGGAGAGAAGGATGTGATCCCTAATCGAGACACATTAATGTGGATGCGATTAAACCCGTGCAAGCAAGTCAGTGCCGCCTAAAGCGGATAATATCTCAACATGGGAGAAGGAATTCCTCAAGCCATGTGTTTTGGAAAAAATTTTTTGTATGGTGTTGGGGACAATGTAGGTTTGGAAAATCCTAATGTATGGAAGTTGGAAGACCTAATTCCCAATCGAGACACATTAATCTGGACGCGATTAAACCCGTGCAGGTGATTCAGTGCCGCCTAAAGCGGATAATTTCTCGATATGGGATAAGGAATTCCTAAATCATATAATTAGGGTTGTCGGTTGTTTCCACTTATGACGAGAGCCCTGAGAGGTATCTTGTGGGGTGGTTGTTCGGATCCATTATTTCTTCTGGGTTGGTTTTAATTCTCGAGGATGAGAATGTTTTGAGAGGTATCTGATGTAATGGCCCAGATCACTCCGATCCATTCCATTGTTGAAATCGATATGGTCTACACGACGTGCGTTATAATGATAATTTTTTAATACTGATGATAACATAAAAATATGTTAAATAATAATTATGATGACATAAACTGTGTGATTAATTAAACTAAAAAGAAAATAATCATGATAAAATGATTTAATGGGTGTTATTATTATTAATGATGTGATGTGGGAAGGTTTGTAACCCATTAGATGTTGAAAAATGAAAAACATGGATTATTATTAATTGAGTAATTGTTGAAATTAAATTTGAATAATAATAATGGGTGTTGTGTTATTAATATTATTCATAATATTAATAATAATGAAAAATTAATGAAATGAGTCATGGTATTTATTGAAAATAAATAAATGAAGATGCACAGTGGAAGCATAGTGGTGCATTAATAAAAATAAATTTGAGTTCATTATTGTAATAATGGTAAATAATAATAATAATGGAGGCATAAAAATGTGTTGGGTTTATTAAATTTAATGGTTTTAATTTAATAAAAGTTGTTTCAATTTAATTAGTGTGAAATAAAAATAAATAGAATTAAATAATTAAACTGACGGATGTTATGTGACATTGGTGTGGCATGGTCTGATTCAGATATCCAATAGGGTGGTTTAACATGGTCAATGCGATGAGCGCAAATATTATCATTATTAAAAAATATTAATGGCGATGAGTTAATAAAATAAGTTGATGAATTGTTATTATTATTGAAAACAAATAAATTACAATGATGGCGTAAAACTATGTGTGAGAGGTTAATGAAATAAAATGTATTAAATAGGGGTTGAATATGTAAGTTATATTAATTTTGTTTTGTCATTTAATTCAATTAAATGAAATTTTTTTGAGTTGCATGGAATGGTTTTAGTTTATATGAGAAAAATTATGGTAATCTAATTTAATGGGATTAAATTTGAACTGTAATGATGGATGTTATTATTATTAATTTTATTAATAATGACATTGAAGTGAGAATGGAGAGAGAATGAGTTAATAAAAATTGAGAAATAATAAAAGAAAAAAGGAAAGGAAATCAAGGAGGTGGGACGTGATTGGCATGGAGTATAGGTAAGGCGCCACTTTTGTGAAGCTTGATAAAATTGTGGAATAAAGATTGAATATCAGAGAGAGGGAGGTATTATATGATAATAATGAAAATATATATAAATATATAAATGGGAGAGTGATTTGCGGCTTGTGTGTGAAGTGTTCCATGCGTGGAAAGAGTTTAAAGATATGAAATAAATGAACAATTAAATAATAATATAATATTGTTATTAATAATTTTGTTGATAAAACACTTTTTTATCTGCAACTTCTTCGTGTGACCTCGGATTCACGAACCATCATTGGTAGTGCGACCCTAACTACGAGATGGAAATTATGAGTCCAATATTGGATGTCTTTTTCGGGTTTTCAGATCAGGTACCAGAAATTCTTGTGAATTAATAGATTTAATATTATTATTAAATATTCGACTCGTCATAACTCCCAAGTGCGACGTCCGATTGTCTTCACGTTAGTGGCGATGTGATCCTATAATTAATACAATCAATTCAAGTCTAATATTGGGTATTAAATTATGGGTTGTGTCCCAAGTCAATAAAACACCTATTATTAATTGAAGTTATTATTATCATTAAACACATGGAAACCATGTGATGTTTCGTGTATTGACCACTCAAATAGTGTAATAGTAGTACGGTCATGTCGTGTAATCATTAATACACACTGCGTACCATTTTACCTTTTTCATTTCCTGTATAAGAGAGGTTCTCATATTATTTACGGACCTTTCTTCTTCTCCGCACGACCACACTCCCGGATATCCTAGAAGCCTTCCTCCTTACATCATCATCCAGACTCCAATCGTCGATCAGTCAGTGACTGCAAGATCATGTCAGTGAGGAGAACACCGTACACCCTATTTTGTTCCCTCTTCTTCGACTTCCCCTCTGCAGTTTCCAAATGAGGATACTGCTGATAATTTATGGGAATGACGGTCTTTGATGAACAAATCTAAAAAATCATGTTAAACCTTTATTCCTGTATTCTCTTTCCTATCGTACTTCTTCCATTTTTTTTCATGCTACGACATGTGATCTTCGTGTTGAGGGAGTTTCTTGTGTTGTTGATTAGGTGGTGCCTCGAAGTCCGTGGTGGGTGTAGTCGTTCTAGTAGATGACTTGTGATCGTGGTGGTCGTGTTCGTAGAAGGACATCGGAACCTGTTGAGGTAGGGATCTTACCTTTATCTCTCTAGATTGTGCCTCATGCAGGGTGGATGTCCTCTTGTTTACGTGAAACACTTTTGAACTAATATAATAAAGATAATAACTGGATTATATAATGGGGATGGGATGTTTGTGAATGTAGTTACATTATTTATATCATGTGATATTATGTTGTGAATTGAATGAGCTTCTGCCTACTGAAAATCATGGTCGTTGGGGGATATTGCTTACGCAATTAAATGTTTCCCTCTCCTTCTATGTATTCTTATGGATGAAAAATTTATTTAATGTGGAAACTGGTTAATCATGTAAAGTTGGATGATTAAATACTCATAACCCTTTTGTGATCACCTAGGATCAACAGAAAAGAATAATGAACATGTTGGTGTTGGGTTAGTTTTGTTATGTGATGTGTGAAGTGGTAATTTCTGGGTTGTTGTGTGATATGATGTTTGGCATTGGGGCTGCAATGATGGGAAGTGAATATTATTAAAGTGGTTAGTAGTGGATTATATAAGGGGGAAATGTAATATAAATATTGAATAGGGAAAATGAATTTATATATGGAACGTGGGAATAAATGAACGGTGGGGTTTTGTGATGGAAATGAATTAAAGATCGATATGATAATCAAATTTTTAAGGAGTTGGTATGTGATTTCTTGTGTTTTCCCTAACTTTTGTTGTGGTTGGAAGTGATATGTTTTACAAATGATAGATATGGTTGGTTGTAGTTATTTCCCCAATTGTTAATGAACTAATAATCTAATTCTGTTGAACGTGAAAACATAAATGGGGTTGGGGTTGTTTATTGTATGCATGCTTCGTAGTAGCAGTGCTAAGGCATGTGCTCAATTTCTCTGTTTAGAATCCATAGGATGGGATGTGTGTTTGGTATACATATATATCTCTATCTTTGTGTTTTTTCGCACCCCACACAATTTGAGCACTTAGTGCCGAACCCCCCCATTTCATGGTGGAGGGTGTTTTCCCAACACTTATAGTAGTGGATGGTTATTGGCACCTTTATTCTCCATTTCCCAGGTAGCTCAAGTATCTTTAGGCAGGTTGTGATGGCCTGAAGTCCGTTATTATCCCATGAACCTTTAGGCAGGTTAGTGTGGTAGTTATGGCCCAGGTGTCTGTGGGCGGGTGGTTTCCCAAGTGTCTTCAGGTTGAAGCCCAGGTGTCTTCAGGCGTGGTGGTGGATCTTCTAGCCCAGGTGTCTTCCAACATGATGGTGGTTATTGTGGCCTAGGTTTTTGTATGCGTGGTTACATTTGATAGTTGTGGCCCAAGTGTTTGCGGGCGGGGTTTGGCAGTGGGACTGCATGAGGATGTGGCCCAGATTTGTGCGGGTGGGATGATGCAGTGGGACTACAGTGAGAA
This sequence comes from Viscum album, assembly GCA_963277665.1. NCBI lineage: Eukaryota > Viridiplantae > Streptophyta > Magnoliopsida > Santalales > Viscaceae > Viscum > Viscum album. The sequence goes on along the minus strand of OY728153.1, from coordinate 302,088,015 downwards.
TGGAGAGATTGGTTGGATGTGTTGGATTTCTTCAATAAGCAGTGGGAAGGTGGTGTGGGATACCCATACTTGGATAACATTACTACTATACTCTATTGACCTATTTTACTTGGGGAGTGTGACTGGTGAGGCTAGGTGGATAGACTATTTGCTAGGTTTTGGTTCTTCTGTTTTCTCATGTGGCATTAGGATGTCTCCCCACTTGTGCACGAGAGCTTTAGGTTTCCATACTGAGTATACTTGTATGCTCACCTATTATTGCATTCAGGTTTTCAGAAGGACTACATGGACTGTGCAGGACCTTATTAGTCAGGCAGGGGGAGTTGCTGCTATTTGTTGTTGTTGTTTTCATTACTTTTTTGTATAGTACTTGGAGCTTTTTTGTACATTTAGTTTTGTTTCACTACTATATAAAGTATGCATATGGGATTGGTTTTGGGCTATTTCTATACTTTTTCATTTTCATCTTCTTCGTGTTTGACTCATCCTATTTCCCAATCTTAAATTAATAAAAAGGGTAATGCCTCTCATATTTGTGAAAAAACTCCTACCCTTGGTGCTAGTTGCCACACTGGGGCCTACTGGAGGCGGGACTTAGGGGTCATTATCTCCCTTACACCATTTCCAGCTCAGGAGGGGCATCTTTGGTGGGAGGGGTCGTGGAAAATATGACATCTATTAGTAGACTAAAACTTCACCTTAAATCAATCTTGGAGGCCTCAGGTCATTATTATTGACTGTATGCAGCTAATCCCTTCCCATGTCCTCCAGATTCTTGATTTTGGTATGGACCACACTAGGGCGGTGGTTGTAACAAGTCAAAATGTATACCACCTCACACTGCTCTCCTATCCCCTCTTCCATGCCTTCCACCTTACATATTCATTTCTTCCTATCACTTCCTCTACCCCGGGGGACCCTCCACTGTTTCACTATTAGCAAAACAGGGTGGAAAATATCTAGAGAGATGTCCCATAACATTTTTTTAAAATAATTACACCTTCCTAGGTCGACAGGACTCACCCTAAGAGCCCTGATATGTAGAACCCCTACTGACACCCACTGGTTGTATCTGCGCAGCCAAAGGACTTCCAACCACAAAGGTTCCCTCTAAGACCCTAGCATAAGTCGGAATAAATATTGGAAAATAACTGGCTAGTATTTCAACAAAAATACCTTTCATGGAGGTATAATCCCTAAATTAGTGATTTTATTGTATTCATCGATTACCTAGAATGATCAGTACACCTCGATGAATACTCAGCCACCAACATGTTGTCATGCCAAAGATGTAACAGATTTTACCATAAGAAATCAACCTCCTCATGTGATTAGGGTAATATAAATACTACTATCGGACTTCTAAGACAGATATAAAGCACACTGCAAGGACAACCATCTTATCTAATGGTTCCGTGGAAAGATGGTAACACAGTCACCACCTTAGGTTAGTATATAGTCGTCTGTGATTCAGGCTTACCTTGGAACCATAGGTGTTTTTTTCATTGAAACTCTTGTAACGAACTAAGCCTACATGTGTCCTCTACTTGTAGTGATGTTAGTAACTACTGAACAATGGGTAGTTGTATCACTTGAACACCTCCCGAATATACCATCTTAGGAAACAATCCCAATCCCAATACCTCATCACTCTGTGGACCATCCTCACAGTCACAAATTTGAAATCTGGGTGGCTTTCTACATGGAGAAATCTTGAATGATATTAAAGATGAATGAAAGATAATAATTTATACATGGTGAGATGACTCAAAAGATACCAAGAGAGAAAAATTACAAAAACACTTGAAATCAATGTTATCATGTATTGAGTAGGAAAACAAAATTCAGGGTCCTGGTGAATGGATATGTCAGCCTACACACCAACACTGGACTCCCCGGTCTAAAATCCAAACTCAAGACACATAACACTATTACAACCATTGAAAATAAAGACTCTTAGGTATTCTATTAGAACCAACCACCCTCTGATAACACTTTTTCACAACTCATCCCCCCGGGCATGTGTTTTGACTACCCCAAGCCTACCTTACATTAGCCAGGGGTAGGTGACTAGCACAAAAAAGGGAAATCCATAGAAGGGGAAAACATTCCTCCAAAACTTTACACATAGAGAAAGGGTATACTAAATAAATAATACCAAAAAGTAAATATAATATACCACCACCAAAAAGTATCACCCCAAACTACCACCCCAAAGTACCACCACTGAGAGAGATATGTGTAAACATAATGTAAAGGGACTAGAATACAAGAATAACATGAAAGAAATTACAGAAAAGGAAGTACAATATCCGAAGGTCATCCACCAAGGATCCTACATGATGGGTAGGTACAACACTCTTTTAGATGTCACTATAGGAAAACACATCTATTGATCCACCTCTGAGAACTGTCTAACATCGAATCCCCAATGTTCTAGTCAAAGATGTTCATAATTAACACAAGACATAATAAGTATAATTGATTGTAATGAATGGGTGATTATAAAAATACATAGTAGAGACCCTGATACAAAATCATGTATCACAAAAATCCACAATGGAAATGTGAAAAAATGAAAGATCTCCAGTAAAGAACAAAGAAAAATAAATAGCTCACACCAGGTATAAAATACGTATAATAGTAAAGATTATTTGTCGTATGGCTAGATATCCTTATTCTGTTGAGAGGCTCTGATGCTAATCCACATAGGTTATTTAGGTGATGAATCACAAAGGGTGACTAAGAGATGATCCACACAGTGACACTAGGTGATTAACCACACAAGGTGCTAAGTGCTGACGCACATAAGGTATCTAGGTGATGAGTTACACAAGGTCTCTAGGTGAACTCCCAAAAAAGGTATCTAGGTGTTGAGCCACATAGGGGTGCTAGGTGCTGACCCACACATGGTCGGTAGGTGCTGACCTACTTAGGGTCCTTTGGCATTCTTCACATATTATCATGCCTCTAGATTCCCTTACTTAGCACCCATGGTTCCAATAGAATCTTCTCCTCAAGAAATAGTTTTTCCCTAAACATTAAATAATTCCCAAATAGAGAAACCAAAAGGACTATCTCACCATATGTGTCCCAATGAAATAGATGGTGCATTGATCGGTCACTCGGTTTGTAAGATATGGGCATTTTTGTAAAAAGGTCATGGATGGATTCAATTATGATCCAACCCATCCATACGCCAAACTCCACTGAAACTAATGTAGAGTATCGTAGAAGGTCCACCTTGTTTTAAGGGTCCTCAGGCCATAGACAGTCCATCAATCAGATGAATCAACTGAAAATTTAGTAATATTTTTTCATAAAGGGGATGGTGGGGTCCGAGGAGGGTCCGACCCTACCAGAACTAGCTCGGGGTCCCCCGACAGGACCTGAGGCTGTTGTCTCAACCCGAACCTCGTTAGGCCTCAGTCAGGTCTATTGGGTCATGTGCCCATTGGTCCACGAGTCCATCCCTCTGTATCAGGCCAGGTCTCACACCCTGGATGCGTCTTAGTTGTGTCGAGTTTCTTCACCCACTAGCACTAGCTGGCACCGCCTCCCCCTATGACTGATATGTGTTGATGGAAAGCTCTGTCTAGCCAAATATAGTAGAGAAACATCATTTTCATCCTGTACACCTAATATGCAACTAAATGTTTCCTCCCGGATGCGGTCGATGGACCACCTACCTCTAACTCACCTGAGCAGCCTGGACGTGGGCTTCCCTTCCACACTGCGCCATTTGGCTTTGTACTTCATGCCCCCAAAACCAGTTGGTAATGGCTCTCTACCGCAGCTAGTGCCTACGCGCCAACGGTTGCTTCTGTGGGCCACTAGAGTTTCTCTGATGATATATTTATTGAACTGTCAATGCCTACAGGTCTTTAGGGCTTCCACCAACATACGTCAACATCGATCTCGCATTGCCGCCATTTCAAAAAATTGACTACAGAGAACAAAATTGGGGTAGGGGGGTCGGGCCTTTTTCGTGTCAGTCTGCACCTTCTAAATTATAGGATTAAAGCATTCAAGGCTCAAGATTACAACTCTATCAAAAAAAGAATTTATCAAAAATATAAAACCCAAGAAAATAACCCTTCCCCAAGGAATCACAGTCTACAAATTAACTTGTTCAGTGGTTAATCTGCATTATTCTAATAGAATAAGAATGGGGAAATCATAAAACCAAAATCCAACCCCTACTTCATTTGATGTTATTTATCTTAGTGTTTCTTCCTCGACGGATTACGAGTTCAATGTCTATCATCGCTTTACAGCTTTGACATTCGATGTATGTCAATTTCTATGTCGTTCTACAGACGTTCATAATAATTTTTGTAGAGGAATCTCCCTGGGGGATAACTAGGTAATTTCCCTTGATTAAATTACCAACTATTCTATGTGTTATCTAATTAAAAGCAAACATGTCACTATGTTTCTCTTATATAGTGATGTTTCATCGTTACGTTGTTTCATTTATGAAACAATGAAGCTGATATGCTTGGAATTAAAAATTCATTTAGGATGCTCATTTAAAATGCCTCATTGTCACACTATAGTGCTGTCGTCCCCCACCCAATTGTGAGAAAATAAATTAAAATAATTGTTTAAAGTTATTTAATTATTTTCCAAAAATTTAAAAAAAATTGAATTTTCAGTCTGACCATTCTCGACCAATGATAAGTCCTTTCTAGAAAAATCCAACAATTCCAAGTTCACCGTTGCCCTCTGATTTTCGATCTAAGCACCAGTTTAAAAGTTACAAATTTTCATTCACACATTTATTGAATTTACCGTATATAATGCTAAAAAATTAACATTCATCGTCGACCCATTATAGACATGGTAAGGATTTTCCTAAAGGAAACATGCCCTTTCGAGCTCAACGATACTCTCTGATTTCGAATATGTGTTACAATTTAGGATTTATTGTGATTTGACAATAAAATAACTGTGATATATTTATTTTATTTTTGGCCAGAAACTAACTTCCACTGTTGGCCCGCACTGACCAATGATAGGATATTCCTAAGGAATGTGTACCCTCATGAGCTCAATGGTGGGCTCAAATTTTAAATATGACCCACCATTTGTGAGTGAAAAAAATTTTAAAAATAAAATTATTTTATTTAATAATTTAATTTACATTTATTCAATTTTTTTCTCACTGGAGGCATATCGCGACTAATCATAATTTGCGCATAGGGTTAAACTGCCATCCTAAATGCAACGATGCTTCAGATTCCAGATCTGGGGACCCATATCATCAACTGATCTTGAATAATCCAACACATATATATATATAATACATGGAACATCCAAGACATTACATCCAATTTTATTAGATGTTATGATATTGTTATTGATCCCAATACCACTCTGGTTGAGAATCTATTACATATTACATGACTTTTGGATAAGGTAGTACATGGTAAAATGATTCCCCTAGTCTGGGTACCATTGAAGTGGGAATAAGAGTCCCCAAGAAAAGGTTTCATGAGTTTTGGATGAGGCATTAGGTTCCTATTCATTTTGCAGTTCAATAATATTCATCACTTCTTAGGGACACTAATATTTTATGAATAGGAAATTTCAACACCCCATTACTTTTTATTAGGTATTTCTTAGTCTCTATATTGGTTTCCATTTTTCATTGGGAGAGTGTCTTCAACCGTTATTTTGGAGGTTACGTATAATGCAGTTAATAGTTATTTTTTGTATGTTCATCATTTCCTAGGACTTTTCTAATATTCACTTGCAATTATATGAGGTGTAATTGGATTACATTATGTTTAATGGAAATTGGATTGATGTTGTGAACTAGATTAAAAAACATCAGAATGTTACACATCGTGTTATATGAAAAAAAATATTATTAATACGAGTAATCAAATTTTTAATTTTATGATGATATTAAAGGGTTTCAAAGAATTTAAATATATTCAATTCTAGATAATATCCATATTTATAGTTTTTAGGATTCGGTTTTTGTGTTTCAGGATTTGTTCTATCTTGAAACTTCGTCCTCATGGGCGTATCTCCATCCTAATGATATTCTTAGTGTATTCCTTATGTCCAGATTGATTCATTTAGTAATTATTTAGTAGGGTTTGGTGATTTATCTCTCTATAATATATCATAACCTTTCTTCCCAGGGATGATCTTGTTGATTCTAATCCACGTTGTCAATGAAGGATTTTTTTATAAACTCGTGATTTAGGTGGATATTCTAATTTTTTCAAATTTTTTGAACTACATTTTGTTTATAATGATTCATTGAAAGTAGAAATGAAATTTCATGTATTGAAAGATAAAATGGCATCATTATTCAATTGAAAAGGGTTTTTCATTTGAAATGTATGTTCATTGATTTGAAGCGGGGAATATATTTTCAATCCATAAATTACATTGTCCTATATTATAAAGTATTTAATAAAAATGTAATCGTTGTATTTCAAATTGAAATTGAAAAAAATTGCATAAGAGTAACCTTGGGAATGTTGAGAATGAAACATACATAGCCTAAGTGTGTTTGACACCACTATGACGTATAATATTCTATTTTCATGGAGTATCTATAGCCTTGATGTTATTGGTATCTGACCATATGACTTTTCTTCATAATGAGTGTATAATTCATATTTTTTGATAAGTAGATCATATCTAGTAAGAACATTGTTTTTTCTGGTATCTGACCATATGACTTTTCTTTATAATGAGGTATAATATTCTATTTTTATGGACTATCCATATCCTTGATGTTTGGGCCATCATTTGGAAACCGAACATACCTCATGATTATAGGTTATTGTTCATGGTTTTCTTTGTATTACTGTTTTACATTGGATCATATGACTGTAGGAAAAATCCAATAATCAGAACACTCAAGGGGATATCTTTTTCTGATTTTTTATTTATGCATATTTTTAATTTCATAATGTTATCTATTTCTGGTACAATGTAGCATCACATTGACATGCATGGTTGTATAATTAGTTTTTTCATATTTTTGATATTAATATCATATTCTTTATATTTAATTTTTTTATTTCCATACTTTATTATCTCTAATACCACTATTATATAATAAATAAGTGGTTATTGACTCACCAATATACAACCTTTATAGTATCAATATAATTTAGTTGCCTTTGGAATATAGGGTGTCATGACCGAGGCCAGTGATGAACTGGTTTTATATACAATTATGGTGGCTCCTAGGATGGGATGCTATAAAGTGATGTAAGAGATTTATTTATTTTTTCCTAACCATTTGGTTATGGTATATAGGATAATAAGAATATATTGGAACATAGTAAATAGCCATTCCAAACAACGATCAATTAACACATAGGGTAATGGTTGTATGACCAGGGATGATATGGTTGTTCAAGATGATCATTATTATTGTTGACTACAATTTAACCTTTAGTTAATGATGTAATTTAAAATTCCTATTGTGTTCTAAGACTTATGGAAATTTACCCATTTTTTAGTATGAAATAGGAGTATTGTTCCATGAATCATTATATAAACATAGAAATTCACATGTCATGCTTATTTCATGGGATTTATATTATATTGCATTATTGTATAATACATGATGGATATTCCATGCATGATTATATTAAATCCTACACAACTATTTAGCATGTATAACAGTGGGCCATGTTTTTTGTGATTTATCAGTATTCTTATCTATATTACATGATGGTTGAATCATCTTCATTCATTCTAGTATTGATTTTTTTTATGGTATACAATGATTCTTTTGTGTCTTAATTATATTTTTTAAGGCATTATTTCCCTGTTATAAAATTTACTGTTTAGTTTTTTATAAATTATGGTATACTATTTTTTTTCAAAAAACTATATTATTTTTTCCCATATAGCATGCTGGTGGAACCTTTGATCACTACATGTTTGATCCATGTGCCACTAGTTTCAAGGGATGATCTATAAATGGGTATCATAAATGGGGGACCAAAATAAAATATATAATGTGTATGGGAACATATAAATTTTATATAAATACCCATATAATCAATAAAAATTTTATGATTTTCTATATTAGGAAAATAAAGGTAATGATCTGATTTTAGATACAAGAATGCTAGTTGTAACATATAAAAGAATGTAACTATATAATTTTGGAATGGTAGTGAATATAATGGAACCATGATTTGGGTAAAATACAAATTTTTATAGAAAATTTTATCATATATAATGGAATAAATCTATATAAATGGGGAATTACTAGATTTATGACTAGATTTCTAAATGCCCATCTGGACTCATATACGTTTGTTTCGGCATGTTATTTATATGATAAAAAAACTAAGTGTTGGACAAATCATAAGAAACCAATTTTTATTTGTTTTCATTTAGATAGATGTATGATGTAATTCTGGGACCCATGTAGGTCTCCATATCGTTTTATTATTTGGTACTAAACTCCATGGTGGTATGCATATTTTATAATGGATAGTTATTTAACATATTTATGACCACTTATATTGTGTTATGTATAAATATTTGGCAGAATCATGTTAATGTAATTTCTTTTCAAATTATAAAATCATTAACTTTTATCTAATTTGAGAATAATTATTCATGTTTGTATCTAATATAAATACTAATTAGAAAATACTAGGTTTTTTCTTCTACATATTTCAATTGACATTTTCTTTTAATATTTCTAATTGGTTTAATTTAATATAAGAAGACAAATGATATCATTAATTTATAAGATAAATTTTTAAAATTATAGAAATAATTTATGAAAATAGTAATTTCTTCAATGGAAGTCTTATATTGAAATCCTTTTTTTCGTTTAGGAGTTTTCTAAATAAAGTATGATATACCACTATCGTTTATTACATGATAATTATGGTCTTGCATAGATAGAGTGAAATGTTATCAAATTAAAACTATAGTAATGGATTAAATGAATAATTAACATGGTTTTATTAGTCTTCCAACCTATTATAAAGTTAATTTACACCATTCCCTTAGTTCTGAATTACATAGTAATGTTTATATGTCTTGTATATCAATCATGAACATTTTTTAGTGAGTTTAGAGGTCATGTTGGTGAGACTAGTGATCATTTTTATAATGAATATAGTGTAATTTTTTTATTCCTATTTTGTTAAGTGTCAATCCCGATAGAGGTAGTGCTGTAAAAAATTACTAAACTTAGGAAATTTTTATTATTAGTTTTAAGATATGAGGTTCCAATAAGGTGATGTTAATACATAGTTGGACTTTTAGTGATGAAACAATACCCATATGTATATGGTTCGTGATTTAGTAATTTTATCCTTTTTGAGTGTGTGAGAATCACGTAATTAAAAAATTTAGTGGGTTTTAATTTTATAGATAACGTTAAGCCACACAATAGGATGAGAAACCCATCTTAAACATTAATAATGGACGAATCATGATTTTATAATCCAAATTCATAATCATAATGAATTAAATGACTATGGGTTAAATATTTTGTATGTGAAATTTGATACAACGATACATTGGGGTGATAGTCTTGTAGATATTATCAAATAATTCATTTTTGATTTGATGATATTTTAGTTTAGTATTCATTGATACGCGTGGTATAGGTCAAATTGATATAATTATTAGGAAAACTATATAATTTCATTAAAAAATTATCCAACCCATGATATAATACTCATTTATCATAATTACCCACTAATATAGAGTGACCAGGTTGTTATGGGAAATTTTCCACATCCCAATGATAAAAATAATGGTTATAAGGATGATATGTTTTATAATTATTGAATAGTTTTTCATGGAATTTAGGCATCCCACTAGTGATATGCATGCATGAGGATTAGAAAGAGAAACATGTATGAGTCTAATTATAAATATCATCAACCATAGTATTTAGAGTCTTAGTTTCTGATCATTTAATTCTAGGTATTGGTAAAATCCTATTGAACACATCCGTAATCATTTTCTTATAGTGGAAAAAACATGTTCCATGATATGTGTTTTAATTCCCTATAAACAATGAATAAAAAACTCTTTGATGGGGAGAATCACCTCGAATGTGTTTCAACAAGTCATTCTATGTTATTAATCACAATAAAAAAAGGATATTTGTAATTGGTTATAAAAACTTATGGATGCCTTTGTAGATTGAATTTTTTATTCATAATCATTGAAATTATACTTAATATAATATTCAGTTATGGTTTTTGGAGGGATTCCCAATGCTAGACTCGGAATCAAGGTTAATAAAAACCAAATATATGTAATACTTTTTAGGTTGTTTAGTGCATGAGAAGAATAAAAATGATTACATTATTGGAGATATAATCAACCATTGAGAATACATTGATTCATGGATGGAAGACACCATGAAGTTTGGAAATAATTAAAGAATACCTTATTAACAAGGGAATCTTGGTTGGGTGTTGATGTAGTATTTGTTTGTACAACTACGATCATTAATGGAAATCATCCATAGGTTGGTTGAATATTATATCAGTTGAATGATATAATATGGTTGTATGTAAACCATTAAGGAAACCACATCTTGGATATGAAGGAGTGTATGATGCCTCTTTAGTAATCATTGATATCCACTTAGTGTAAAATTTTTATTTTAGATGAACATGTCCCCTATCATGACAACATCCATGGAACAAAGAGTGAGTGTAGGATATACGCTTACATAAAGAATGAAATATAACACCTTTAAAGCCTTAAAAATAGTCACTATTTTATTTTAACTATAGAATTATAGATAATAATAGATGTGTTTTTTTCTACAGTGATATTGGGATTCCCATGTATAATATTCTAGGATAGACTCAGGGACACTATCCAATTCATAAACATGTCAATCAGGTGATATAATACTTATGGGATTTGTATGTGTTATATTATCTGGATGTCACTGATGGTTACTGATGTCCCACTTTTAATCAATCGTGTCTGGGCTCCCATGGATGAGATACCATAACTCCTGTAATTTCTTTTTAGGATACCCAGACTTATAACTAGTCTCAAATGATATTTTTATTCTGTGAGAATTCAAAGTTTTTGGATTGGTTATACCATTATGTTTATCCTATACCACAAAAACTTGTATGATTGGTGCGGTAAGAGAGAACACCAAAAATTATTGATGGGATTTTTTGATTATGAATTAAGATATCATCAATAGTTCCTTAGTATATAGGAACTGTGATTGGGTTCTCAATTCGCTAGCTCCTAAAGAATATTTTTTTTAGATAGTTATCTCCTAGTGGTGTGACATGATTTTCTTCAGTTTGGATGAGTGTTTTTGGTAATGGACTACATCAGTAATTTTATTAGAATTATGTGAGTATAGTGAATGGTTAGATATTTTGTTTTTATAAATAGATATCATGACTAAGATAACTGAGGAAAATTGGAAATATACCATTACATATATTTAATAAATGCTCCAAGAGTTTCATTTGAATGCCAAGTGCTTGATTAAATGTGAAATCTAATGGTTGGATCACTATGAATCCAGATTATATTTTGAAGCCTAAACATATAGTGGGGATAAACATGGGTTAGTTACTGAATGGTAAAATTATATAGTCTTGTCTTGAGTTAGATATTATCATTTAGGAACCATCTTGATGTTTCAATTTTTTATTATGATCATTGGATCGTGTTGGTATCTTATGTATAACATGTTTTATGTATTAATTTTTTGTGTATTTGAAAATAAAAATGAAATAAATATGTTTAATAATTTTTTGATGTCCTAGTTTTTTTGGTTGATATTTTTGCTCTTAATTGATTCATTGTGACGAGAAGTTTTAATGTGTGGAGATTTTAAGGGTCCATTTTTTTGAACAAAGCAATATTCAAAAGTGGATTAGAGACATTTATTAGGTGAATGGGAAATGTCTTGATCTATGATTCATAATTTGAATTTAATATTTGGAATTAATTATAGTATTTTCAAGATACATTTTAAATATAAATAGGACTCTAGGGTGTTTGAGTGAGTTTTGGAAGAATTATTGTTAAAAACTAGGGTTAGGAATAAAATATAGGGGAGTAATGTTTGTGAATAGTTAAGGATAACCATGCGATGAAAACTATGAGTAATGATTTTATAGGGGTAAATTTTCATGATATTATGCTCCACTCTAGTAGAAACCATGTGGGGTATTATTTATTGTCATTGTAGGGTAACACACACTTTGTAAATATTGAAAAAAATGTGTCCCTAGTCCATGTGGTTATCGCCACAGAGGCCGTGTGCTCTCACATTTGGTGAAAAGTTTTGCTAAATGATATAGCCAAATAGTGCGTCTTTTTAATGTACATAAATTATTATTTTATAATACCACCTTGATCCTTTATTTATAATAACCCCACCACCCATGTGTTGAGATCTCCTTTTTCCTCACATTATAATCTATGCTCCACCATTATCTGATGATTGATTCATGAATTGTGGGTCATGTTTGAACAAACTCGGTAACATTATGACACTCTTCCTTATTTTTTTAGATTCTATTACCATAATAAATTATATATTAATGTGAGACCAAATGTCTTATTTCTATGGTGTTTTAATTTTTCTTATATTTCTCAAGAATTGTTTCGAATCAAATCAAGATAATGTATGAGTGAAGTGTCCAAGGATCCAGGTAGGGGGTTCATGGATTTCCCATTAATCTACCATTTGTTATAAATCACACCACTTTTTTTTGTAAAACGAATTCTCAGGGTGTTGCACCAAAAATGATAAATGAATAAAATAAATCATTTATATTGCATCCTAGATCTGTTTTAACCCCCATTTAAATGGTAAGTTGTTAGGGACATCATCCTATTTCACACATTTGGTGGTGTCATATTAATTTCTATTATGGTTTAATTTTTAAAATTTTCACAGTGTGGGGATTGATTACTATAAGATAAATGAATTGATTAAATTAAAAGTGGGTGTGTTCTTGGACTATGTAATATTATAAATATGAAATTGTAATGAAATTGAACAACCAATGTGGTGTTGTTATTTAAAATACTGGTCAAAAATGATTTACTTATACTTTCATAACTATTTTAGTTTTACTGAATTATCCCCCTTTGAAATTTTATTAAAATAAAATTAAATATATTTGAATGATTTTCCTCAAATTATAATACAACCACATATGGGGTGTTGTATCCTATTAATAAATGGATAAATTTAAAAAGATATATTTCAAATTATAGATGTAAATTACCATTCCCTGTTCTTCTTGTTTATTAATAATTTAAAATAACCGCATTATATAAATGAATTTTTTTATGGAGTGCTTCTGGACATGCCCTTATTTATTCATATTTTAGAAATGAATTCAACGATAATGTGAATTATATATTATCATTGATATATATATATAATATCATATTAGTTAATTGTTGTATTCAAATTCGAATTTAACTTGTTACAAATGATACTCAGACATGTAGTCCCTTAATCGTTATACATGGGCATGGAATCTATGACACATGATACTCATACCTTGTGTCTGTTACAAATGATAATTGGGTTTGTGTCACATACATATGATTCCTGGGCATGGAGAACCTTAAAAATCATAACTAAGAATGGTTTCCAACACAATTTATATTAAGGATAGTGACCCTTAAATATGATAATTTTGAAGAGCGATCTGCATTAAATGTATGTCACTTTTATTATTATGCATTGCTGCCTATGTTACACATCATGTACTTCCTAGTAATACGTATATATATATATGTGTGTGTGTGAGTAAATATATTATTATATCCCTAGTGAATATATATAAAAATATATATTTTAATAAACCTATATACATGGTGACCCTAATTAGATATATTTTGGATTAGGTCGAGGCAGGTATTGTTGGTTGGGAGTCCTTAGAGAGACCAAGACTGGCTTTTTTGTATTCAAATATTCCCAATGTTATTATTTAACTTGATAACCTCTATAATTTATATTTAAATATTGTATATAATAAGACAATGTGAGTGGTGTCCTTCTACGGTTTATCTAACCCCCAATTGTCCCCTTTGTTTGGTACCCCAATAGATGTCATGGTTATAGGTTCCGTTCCACGGGTTAATGATAATGTTGTTACACTTGTATGTTGTATCCTATGATAAAAAGATTGAGTTGGAGGATTTGATTCACATGGAAAATACCTTTTCTATTTTTGTTTTTTTTATTTTTGAATTATGAAATATGTTTTATTTTCATTCTACTACATGTATAGTGTATCATAACATTGAAAATCATTTTTGTGTAATTGGAAGTGAAATTTTTATCAGTTATTGTTATCCTCGTCTATTTATTTGTTTATATTATTTATTCAATTGGTTATAAAATAAAACTATTCATAAAAATTTCCATGAGGGTATATTCCAATAATATTATAATTTTTAAAACCTCACTCCTAGTATATCGCCTTTTACATACATGGATGTTCCCACAAGGCCGTATAACCAACCTACATGGAGAACCATTTCAGTAGACCCAATGATTGGATTATATGTTATTTATTATTACTAATACGATAGTAAACTCAGAAATAAAATTTTAATTCATTATATAAAATAAACATATATTAGCCATTTGACATAGTAAAAAACTAATCACATCATTTCAGGAGTCGAAAATATACCGAAATAATGAATGGTAATATAATTCTTCCATAGATGGTATGGTAATAGAATATAGGGTATATTACTATTCAAAAATTATTAATATTTTTTGAATAACATATATGTATTTCAAATTCATCCCAATGAACATCCCTGATATCCGATGATTAAAAACATATTACATAATTTTGCATGGTAGTAGTCTTCCATAAACATGAATGGTGATTCTGTGTCCTATATGATGGAAGAGAAGACATATATATATATATATATTATTTTATCAACATAATAAAATCTCAGATTAGAGTATATATTTTTGTTAATATTTTAGAATATTTGACATATATTTTATTTTGGATAAATGATAATAAAAAAGAAGGATCTCATTGAATATCAATACCATCTCAAATAAGAATATCATTTATATATCTTATTAAAGACCCAATGGTTGGAAATTTAGGAATACCATATGATATATAATATGGATAAGGATATTAAGGAGATATTTTGGTAGTGTTTTCTCAAGATAATTTATATGATATGATTGATAAAGTGGGGGAGTGGGTTCCCATTACAATTGAGTAGGAGTGTAATTTTTTAGACACAAAACAATTAATCAATGAGAAGTCACCCTGATGGAATTTTCATACAAAATAAATAAATATTGTAGATATGATGTTATATGGTAGATAAAGACATCCAAATTTCACAAATAATCATGTTCCAAATATTTTTTTCAATTTCCATCTAATGTTACTCACTTTTTCCAATTTTACATTTTCAATAAGGTAAAATGTTTTTTAATATCATTTTTATTATTAACGAAAAATTTAGTTTACCTTATTATAGAAAAATAATTACGATGATTCCAAATATATAATAAATTTTATCAAAATCGAAACATATATGTGAAATAAATTTAATCAAGAATGAAACTCATCAAATGTTTCGAACAATGGTTTTTCAAGAAATGAATTTTCAATACAGTAAATTAACATGTAATAACTCATTGACTATAAATTATATTAATGTGAATTAAAATTAAACTAATTTATAAATTATATAAATTTCATTTAAATAATTATTCATTATGGGTTATTTTAATAAACTAAAATGTAGGGGCAATATGAGCTTCAAAAAAGTTCTCAGGAAAATTTTATTTTAAACATATAAATAAATTTTTACAAAAATACAATGTAAAAGTTATTATAGAGAAATTAATTAGATTATATATTACAATATAATAAAAATGTTAAATTAAAATAATACTTAAAATATAATGGCGCTCTAAAATTAACAAATTTAATGAAATCTATGTCAATTATATCAAAATTAGTATTTTTCACGATTGACACAAATATAAATATTTTAAGGAATGTCCCAGAATTTCACCACATGTAATATTGAATATGATTATTTAAAAAATTGTTATCATTTTATAAAATAATACATGGAAAATTCCTAAAAAATTATTATAAAAGTTTCTAAATTATATATTGAAATTAATATTGAAAGTAATATTTTTTAAAATAATTATTATTTAATATGTATTTATAAATAAATTTATATTGGATTGAAAAATAATATATATTGATTAAAATAGTTATTCCTATTCATAACCAATAATTTAATGTCTATGTTTGAACATTAATATTTAAATAAAATTATTTTAATAATATATCAGAATTCATCTAATCTCAATGTTTCATGTTGTATACAATAATGAATTTATTGTTATTTTAAAATCACTCATTGATAAATTTAACGTGTCATGGTAATAGGATTGGAGGATCTCGTTAATTTGGGTTGGGAGGGGCAATCAATGAATTTCTCAATGTAAAAAAAGTAGTGGTAATTTTCATATAATTTTGTCTCAAAATACATTTTTTTATAATATATGATGAAAATAGGTTGAATTGTAATGATAAAATAAGGTTGGTCCATGTTTAGATTAGGTTCAAACCCTTATCTAATTCGTTGATCAATCATTATCCCTTTTTTAAATTTACTAGGATAACATTGATTTTACTTTTTATGTGTAAATGTAGTTAATATAAAAGGAAAATTCATCAACAAATAGAAAATAATTTATATTTCTATACATATTAAAACCATTTTTTTGAAAATATTATTTTTTTTGTAATTTTAATTAATTTAATAAATCATTATTTAGAAAAAAAATAACATTGTTATCAGTTTTTTATTTCTTCATTTAATTTGACATTGAATGAAACCTAAAAAATGGAAATCAAATATAATAAATTCACACATCTCAAATAAGTTCTATTTATCCAAAAAAACATGTAATATAGTAAGTCATTAAAATTTTATTACTTTTATATTTTTACATAATTTATTCAATTTTTCTTTTATTTTAATAAATACAATATTGTTGTTTTATAAAAATTTATGGTAAATATTTCATAACTAAAAGTAATATATTAATACAATGATAAAAAATACACCATCTATTAGATATAAATTATATAATAGAATATATTTTCTTTTTATCCCTATGTCAAAATTTTGGAGATAACAAAACCAAGAGAATTCTATTTTTTACTTCACTTTCATTAAATTCATATAAATAATATTATCAAAGAAAATTTTCACCAAGATTAAATATTTGTAAAACATAGATAGAAGATTCAAAATACCACTAATCAAAATTGTTAATGAAATGTGTTATAATAATTTTGTAGTACATATTAAATTATTTTTTTCCATACATACTGTATTAACCATTTTAATGGTGAATTCTAATTATGATAGATACTATGTATATATATGAAAAATAAAAGGGGACTATTTAACAATATTGGAACCCATAAATTCAAATATGGGAACCATTTTTAATAAATCATTTTTGATAAGTCCCGTAAATTATATATAATTTCATATTAATGTTTTAATGGAAAACCTTTTTTTAATGAAAAAATCAATTTAAGCGCTGAAAGGATTATATTAAAAAATGATTATAAAATTAATACCAATGAAAATTATTAGAATATATATAATAAAAACCAACTATTGAAGATTTTTATTTAATCTAAAAAATAATTATACTTCGTAAAATCATTTATAGAAAATACAGTTAAAAATATGTATTTTTCACTATTATTAAAAAATAAACCTTTTATAAAAATATAAAAATATCACCATAAGTTATATTAAAATTAATGTATTAACAATTGATAAAATTTATATCAAATAAAACATTAAAAATATATAAAAATTTAAAATTATATTTTCCCACAAAGAGAAATAAAATCCATTTTTGGTAATTTTATTCTATAAAAAAAATAATATTATTACTAATTTAGAGCATATTTACTTATAATTTTTAAATAGTTGTATATTTATTATGTCATATGTATATAAATTTTCTAATTTATTTTATCATTTTAGTACTCACTAATTTAATAGTTACATAATTAAATTCTTATTTAAATAAAAATATTTTTCATCATTTGTTTAGGCTTTGTTTTGTGCGTGATATACACTATAGAATGGGATTTTATTTTTAAAACATCATGGTGTTAAATAAACAATTAAAAATATTAATCTTCACAAATTTGACCTTATTTTTAAATCAATTGTTTTACATCTAAAAAAACACATGTATTGAATTACCACATAATAAAATGGCTTTAAAACATCTTTTAAAAAAGATAGTAAACAAAAGTACAAAGGTCATGTAGAAAAACACATAATAGGTTCCCAAAAAAGATAAAATTAGTGGGAAAATAGAATATAGAAATAGATAAAAAGGTAAATTTCCAAATAATGATGTAGATTGAAAGAGAATGTTGATCAAAAAGATGTGAAGGATTGTGAGAATGATAATTAACAAAAAACCATAATCCAAAGTGTTGAGAAAATTCTATTAATTCGTCAAAAAGTAAATGTAATAGGATAACATTTTAGTTTCTATATAATTTTCTTAGATTTTACATATTCCATTACAATATGTAGAATGAACCTAAAGAAACATAATTACTTGAAGGGAGAAAATTTATACATTTTTCGATTTCAACCACTATCTTGTATTAATCCTTAAATTGTTAGTATTCATGAAGTTATTATCAAGTATGAAACCCAAAAATTAACTGCTATCTTATCATATAAGTATAGACAAATGATAATATTATTTTACTCTTGTCTTTATACGTTAAATAAAAAAATTAATAATAAAACGTTAATATCATTCTAAAATTGAAAAATAGTTCATCCTATGAAATAATAAATTAATCTAAAAAATTATATAGTATTAATGAATATTCATATTCAGTTATTCTATAGAAAAATTTCTATAATACTCTTAAAAAATTACTATATTTGATTGAAACCAAAATATTAGAATGATTTTATCACATATTCATCCAAGATGAACATCACATTTATCCCTAAAAATATCATTCACACTTTATTTCTTACACCATGAAAATATAAATGCAATGGTTATATATTATATGTAATATAATAATCATTTCCACTAAAAAATCAGAATAATATTTTAAATGATCCCAAAATATATATCAATAAATATTCCCCAAATGAATAACTTTCTTTTACAAAAAAGTTTTATACACCATTGTCGAATAATTTCCCAAAAATAGTTATGTTCATAATTGATAATCACTTACTAAGTAATATTTTAATCAATTAAATTGTCATCAATATAATAAAAATTCTCTAAAAAATATAGTAACTATTTTATCACAATTAATCTTAATCACCTCAATATTAATGATCCTATTATCTTTAAAGGTTATGAATAAAATTATTTTTTTTCTAAAAAACATAAATACCTTATTCATAAAATTACATTCTCACAAAACCATATAATAATTCAAAGGGTCATATTCTCAAAAATGTCTTTGAATCTTTTGTTTAACATTTTAAACA
Organism: Viscum album; assembly: GCA_963277665.1. NCBI lineage: Eukaryota > Viridiplantae > Streptophyta > Magnoliopsida > Santalales > Viscaceae > Viscum > Viscum album. Next base: position 302,068,449 of record OY728153.1, on the reverse strand, counting down.
CCTAAAACATAAAAACAAAAAACAAATATGTGTTAAATTAAACATATGATAAAAAATATACATATAAAAAAATTATGGAATTAATAAATATTAAGTGAACCACTCTGTAAAACATCATAATCACTAAAATTATCATATCCTCCCTTTGATACAAACTAAAAGGTTCCTGATATTAAAAATTACATAATCTTCTAATTTTAGTGAAAAAAGCATTATTATTTGTTCTATGATCATTATGATTCAGTTTTTTAGAGTGTTGAAACATCAAATTAAAAAAAATAAACATTATCTCACATAGTGTAATATTTCACATTGTATCTATTTTTTCACAAAAAACAAAACACATAATGTATACAAACATTAATTATCATGAACCACCATCAAAATTTCCATCATGACCCCATCCTTGTCCTGATTCATCCATAAATTCTTATAAAATGAATTATAAATTTGGGTTGATGACTAAAATATCATTAGGTGACCTATTAAAATAAATAATTAATCTCTTCAATCTTAGATTACTTAAAAAAATTAATTTTTCAAAAATTAAATTTAGTCTTAAAAAAAATATCTTACAATATAAATCATCTTATCTACCCAATGAATTCCATAACCAATTTCTTATGAAATTTTAAATGAAAATTAAATCTATTAAAGGAACATTTGAAATAATTTAAAACATTTGAAAACATTTAAAAAAAATTATACTTTTAATGACAACATTCAAGCCACACTGTATGATTCAGTACTGAAATCATAAATTTACTTTTCTAGTTTTGATTCTATTAAAGGTGGAGATTTTTTTCATTTGAAACCATAAAAAAATAAAAAAATAGATCAATTAAATCCTAGAGGACTATTTAGGTTTATAGTTTTAATGAATTAGGAAAAAATCCTACATTAACAATTCTGATTAAATTAAATGAGCATGTCCCCCACTTAACACATATTTTTTTATAGTCATATTATGGCATTATCATCATCCAAATGAAATTTAATCTAAAAATAACTCATTCACAAACATTGTTTATAAAATGGGGAGAATGAAACATAATATGTTTGATCTGAAATGATCAGTAAGTTAAGATGTACAAACTAACAAATGAATTTCCTCTGTGATCATAAAAATAAAATAATGGTGTGATGTGATAATCAAGGTGCATGTATATAACAAATGAATATTCAACCTCATTAATAACTAGATCATTTAACAATAAAATGTGGAATAATATGTTAAAAAAGGAAATAGTCAATAAAATACCAAATAATGGTCCATGTTATATCAATCTTGATCAAATAAAACATCATAAACCCAAAATATGTATAGATAACACATATCAGTATCTTAGGTAATCATCTGATAGAACTGTTACACAAACCATAAAAGATAGCAAAAAAACAAATGTAAAATATAATAATCTTTCTAATATGACAACGGAACATTAAATTGGAGCAATATTACCTTAAAATAAGATCCTCAGTCCAATCATCAAAACTATAGACTATTTATAGTCCCTCTTTGGAATTTTTTTGTTCTAATAGATCTTCTTAACCCTCATCACATCATTTTTATCATTATTACATTCCTCGCTACCCATTTCCAAAAGCTGCTACACCATGGTATAGAGTATATGAAGATAAAATAATATCCTATGGTCCAGTCAACATGACCATAAAATCATTGCAGCAGGTCCATGAATTATAACCATAAACTATTTGTGACCCTTATAACAACCTTAGTAAATGACATTATCTTGTGATCTTACTCAGTAAAAATATGGTATTCCCATAAATAATGGATGATTCTTACCCCATTCCAGAATGTTTTTCCACATACAATAATTATTTGATGGATGACAAACCATACCACATTCCCTGAACACGGGCCGCATCACAATAACCATTGGAAGCCATGATTCTCCTCACAAGAGAGGATTACCTATACATGTGTCGTTACCTTATTGTAATGTGTTATAAAACATTATGTTGATCGATTATCAATGATAGGGGATACATAGTGATCCCATATTCCACACCTCTAAGCCTAGAGGAAAATTTACCATTCATTCATCATCATATCCTTGGATATGGTCCTAGAATTACAACCTTAAACAATCAGTTGTTTTTCCTATGGTGTGTATGTGGTATGTGAGCCACCATGTATCCTTTTATGACAATATTTATCTCATGTATTCCATTTATATACCCTTGGGAAAATAATTCCCCATAGTCTGAGAAACATGACATTAAAATGTTTTCTATAGTCTTTAATTTATGACCATAAACTATTCACTATCTGTTTCACAATCACATAATGTGGTATACAGAATATATTACTCACTCACATTATATCTTGACATGTTCACCATGTGATTACTCTGTACTTACAATTTTCCATGGTTTATATCATATTTAATTTAAATATATATATCCACCTCTAGGAAAACATATGCATTGATTCTATTCCTTAGTGGATATACAACGACATCTAGATTTAGCACCTTCAGGTCCAGATGAAAATGCATCATCAAATATCCCCTGGTCTAATATTGTTTCATTGACATGTGACCCTAAACTAGGAGTTTTTTTTATTTATACTTGTTTGTTAAGAAAAATACATATAGTTCATTTATATAGTGTTTTATCTCTTTTTAATCACAAACATGATGGATTCTAATGATTTTTTCAGACATTATGTTGCATATGTAAACTGATATCCCCATTAGCCCTAGAAATAACAAGCATAATCATTATGAGTGTATGCTTAGAAATATGTGGTGTGGACCATTACCTCATTATCCCTTTATACACAAAAAAAATTTTCAGTCAAAGATGCTACATATATCTTCTTGAGGAACCCACTTATAGTATATAATAAATGACCTTAAACCAAGTGTCCTTGTTCTTTGTGACATAACCATAATTTTTTTTAATAGTTCAGGTTTTGTGATTTCGAAATAGTTACACCCATTGTTTCATTTTCATGCCATTATAATTAAATGACATACATATTCATTGGAAAATATTAAAATATCATTCCTACTATGACTCAAACCATGATGCATAATGATAGGTGTGAAATGAATATATTAGCTCAAGTAATACTGGGTTGAATCCTAATGTGAGATGATATGATTTACCTCATCCTAGCATGTTCTACCCACTTTCTAATAGGACCAATATATATTCTTAGAATCATTGTGTCATATACCTTGTTGTGATTAATCCCACATGTACATTCCATCAATCAATCATTAGGAATTGAGCCCTTCCCAGTTTGAGTTTCCATTATCATTCAAATCCAAATAGAAAACCCTATGGAAAATGGGTTCTAGATAAGGATCACTGGCCATCCTAGAAAATTAATTAATGGATCTGGGGTAAAAGATTAGATTTATGTTTGTTTTTAACATATTCAATAGTCTATCCTCAATTTTCTTTCACCATTAGTGTCATCTCTTGTTATAGATCATGTGGTTGAAAGGTTATAATCATTTCACCCTTCCTATTAGTATCCAATATATCAAAACCTCAAAATTATTTATTAAACACACTTTTCACCTCTTTATATCTTGGTGGAATTATAACACCCATGGTTTCACCCTTTCATGCTACTATGCGGGCAAGAAAGAAATTCAATCATTTGGATTTTTTCAATCTAGCTCTATCTTAAACCTTATGTGTTCTTCCATTTTTACAAGATTCCCCTTAAGTACTGACTTTTTCTCAATGAAAGCATTGATCATTTTTGTGTATGGGTTTTGGATAACAATTTTACGAATGTGGCCCCTTATAAAGACATCCTAGTGTGAGAATTCTGACTTTATGCGTTAAATTATATTTATACGTTCATCCTAGGGATAATTTGTTTAGCGTCAGGTTATATTATCCCCTATTCATGATGGGTATTCCACTATGTCACAATAAATTTTTTCATTTGGGATATTAAACACGCTCTCCATACTACATGGCCATAAAATGAGCTCAACATCCGAGTCGCATGATGGAAAACATTGGGATGCATCATGAGCTCATGATACTAAACTATACAATACGTTTTCATAATTGTATGATGTAAAATGCTTGTCTCTCATCCTAATTTAATGATGTCAAAAATCACAAAATCATAGTCTCTCAAATAGGAGTTCCACTCCATGGTTTCCTATAATCATCCACATCTATATTGTCTATTATAAATCACTTATATGTTGATATGATAATCCCTCGGTTAATAAGTTGGATTTTTTCTTGAAATTGATATTCATATTCCTATTTTCACTAGGCCACAGTGACATAACATGAAGATGTTTTGAAACTATTTGGAAATTCCATCACATAATTTCCATGATTCACCTGGATGTTATTTATATTCTCATCCCCTCTCTGTTTGAAGGCCCCCTAATGTATTTGCCTCTATCAAAAGCCAGCCTACATTCCTTGGTTAATGTCCTAGAAGAATTTTTATATCATTTTAATAGAATTTACATATTTCAAACATGGTTAGAGGTGAACATTAATATATATATATATATATCCATTCCTAGGAGAAATGATATGGGTGATATGTTTCATACATATTGAACAATTTTCATATATCATAACACCCCCTATATTCAAAATTTTGTACATAGTGATTCAAAACTATACATTTTCCCTTGTTCTATTAGAATTCACTGCACTTGGAATTACCTTAGACATGTTCTAGTGAACATTGGAGTAGAAAATATTTTTTTTTTGATATCCATATCCTCCAACAACAACCATTCTCAACTGGAACACTATCGTTGGTCAGAAATAATTTTCATACATTTGTTGATTAATGATTGTGTGACACTTTCATACATATGAGAAATCATATTGTCTTCCATTTAATATCACACTGAGAATGACCCATGTAATCTAAGATATTGGTAATTGGTTCTCTAAAACATATGATCTAAGATGAATATTTAATGTGGGGAAAGAAGAGTGAAATAACACGTCGAAAATTTTAACAAAATAAGATAACATTAGTATTGGTGGTGGTCATTAAGATGATGGAGCCTACATTGAGTCATTGGAGACGTGACACCGTATATATGCTCTCATGATCTATTATTGTATCTACATGAGCCTCTAGATTGTGGTATCGATGAACTATAACTTCCACCTAAGAACTATTTCTTTCTCACCAGTAATAGGATATAGCTCATCAGTTCTAATCTAGGATCATTTAAACTCATCCGAGAGATAAGCTATCTAATATATCACCTACAAAATTTTCTCCTTGGTCACCTATAGTAGATCTCTCAACTATATTATGACTTCTACATTATATTTGAACAAGGTATAACATGTATTCATTTTCTACTCTAAATTACATATTTCATGATTGAATTAACAAAGCTTCTAAATGTTTTGAGGCCTATGATGGGTCTTAAGAAACTCTATATTTTGGAAATCTTTGTACACCAAATCGGAAAAATAAGTCATGAACCAATTCATGTATGTTATGAGCATAAAATTATCCAATACTCATGTTATGTATCATGTGATGGAGGGAACCTCTTCATCTCACCATATCTGTGTCTCGTGTCTTAGTGTTGAAACACCTCTTATGCCTCCAGGCCCCATAGAATACTTTGTGATTTTCATCCATAGCCTCTGACCAAGAATCCTCTTACTCTTTAGGATTTATAAGCTCGTATTTAAGATATTATATATGATTTTAGGTTGAAATATCCTCCTCTAATATCCTCGCATATGGTTCGTGCTCTTGATCTAGAGGTCAACCATCCTCACTTGACCATTTGTCAATAGCATCCCCATAACAGATGAAGTGCATTATTTTCTTATTATTATGATTGGATCATTCTAAATGATTCACTCTTCAAGGACTAAGTCTTCAATTTGATAAGGGCCCTATATTTTATGAACTATTCCTATCACTTCTCAAACAAACTTACATTAACTTCATGTTATGTGTACACATTTGTAAATTCAATAAACATATGACCAGTTGATCTCACAGACGTAGAGAGGGATACTAGAGTTGGACTTTCCCAGATTGAGACCCAAAGAAAAAGAAAGTATTTACACCATAGTATAACCTTTTACATCATTTTTACATCAAGGATTGGTACGAACTCTTTTTAAGATTGGAAATGGCATGGATGAAATCGGAAAAAAAATCCACAAAACTATCCATGAAAATTGGTTAAAGAAAATGTGACTTTAGAGATGATATTCCATTTGGGAAGAAGAATTTTGATGATGAGTCAGTTTGGATGGGAACCTACCTTAGAAGTGGGAACCACCTTAGTGGTGCTATGGTGTGGTCAACCATAGATGAGGTGGAGTACATATAGATCTGATTTTCTCAGTGTAACCTCCACGTTCGGCCCACCAACTTCTTCATCCAAAGGCATAGACCCCAGGTCATGCTCCTCCACACACGTTGGCCCACCATCACCCCCTCCAATGGGGGAACCTATTCAATCTCCAATATTCACATGTGAGATAACAAACATAAGTTAGAGATCCTATATAAAAATGGGTATCGGTCAAAAAAACAAGTTATGTGAATAGGTTTTACTTGAGTAGTGGGATAATTATTATTTAGGAGTCACATTTTTTTCATGGGGAATTCATTGAAAATGAGCTCATCCCTATGATTCTACATTGATGGACTCATGTGATTCTTCATTGGTTGAGTCCTACTATGATAATGAGATGTTAATAGGGGAAATATCCTCTTGCTTTGGTTTATTCCCAATAACCACACACACTATGTTGGAAGGAGGATTATACTACCCCCTTTGATATGCATGTGTATACATGGATGTCATATATATGTTCTATTGATGAATGCTCACCCTGACTATAATCCGAATGGGAATGAAATTTGGCATATTGATTCCATATGACTTCAAATTTCACCACATGACTTCTATCTACATTGAAATTTTCTATATCCCCCAATGTTACCATAGAAAAGAAAAATTTACTTTTCCATCTGGCCAGAAAAAAAAACTCATATTCATACCATGATCTTCCCTAGATCTACAAATCTTATCATTGAATCCACCTTCATTCTACAAGGTCTCTTTCAACCCCTTCTTATATAAGATTCTTGGGTGATATCATACATTGAACCATCCTTATATTATCTCCAATACGATCTACCCAAAATCTTTATCTTCTCCCTCAAGGGGAATACCGCCTTACTCCCTACTCCAGCTCTGTGCTCACCAGTTCAATCACATGAACATATTTCAACATGATTACCTACAGATAAAATTCCAGCTATATGTTGGAATAATCCATCGTCAAGCCAATATTACAGTTTGTTTTAGCAACTGAAATGGTCTATTTTAATCCCACACACATTGGTATCCACCAGAGATAATGAAGGATTGTTTAATACTTCACATCATAGACCACCCATGCGTACTCTATTTAATTCAATTAAAGGAACCCAAACTTCATTGAATAAATCAACAACATATATATCTCATAGTAAACATGGCCATTAATACAAGTCGAAAAATTTGTATCCATTAATATTTTCAGGTACACCATATATTTATATTCACCATACATGTATTACACAATTGATCAAACTAGTATAGTGAAGATATATAATTTTCTATTTTTTGGGTTTCAGATTCTGTCTTTGAAATAGATTTCGTTGAGTGTAACTCACTATACCCTAGTAATGTTCAATATTGATGGTACCACGCTAGAATTCGGAATGGTGATATCATTTGGGAATTCATAACCCTAAAATGCACCATTACCCATCCATGAAAGCCATGGTATGCCACATATTCTCATTGGAATTCTACATATCACCATGTGACCCAACAATATATAGATCCGAGACAAAATAGGTTCTTCAAGGATGAATTTTGTATCCATATTTGTAGATAGAATCAATCACTAGCATCCCAAGACAATAGACTATCCTTGTGTGTCTAATTGGGGGAAATCGACTACTAAGAAATGTGGTGAGGAATTTGGTATAATAGACGAAAAGATCATTACATTACACTATCAAAAATCCAAACATCTTGGACATCCTATCTTCCAGGATAAATGAATACAATCCCAACCTTTTCTTCTATGAAAGGGTGGGGCATTAATTTTCCCTCTCTAGCATCCCCATAGAAGATTTTTCATCATGAAAATGTCATTCCTTGATTTGAACTGAATCGCCTTACCTTAATTAAGTATATGATATAACTAGTTGTTCAATTACTCTAACGTTTTCATGCTCAGAGATGAGCTCAATAACTATTTTACCATGTGTTCTTTAATGGAAGGAACTCTTCATTAAAGAACCCTTCATATGAGATACTACTGATGCAATGGAAATAACACTGGTTATTGATAAAATCTGAAAATTGAGGATGGAATTTGTGGTATCTGAGGACCATCTAATGAGTATATCTAGAACTATCACCATTTGGAAAGAGAAATGAAACTCTAATGTCCACACTACCTCATACAATCCGATGTGGCACAACTACACCATGTAAACCATATAGATTTAGTTAAAACAGTACACCTAGGCCAACTCACTAGTGAATTTACAACAATACCACTTGTCTTAATAGTTGTTCCATCCTAATCTATTATCCTAAAAACATCATGAAATTTTTTTGGAGTAGTGGTAATGGAATTATTCAACCTTTAAACCATCCCCTTCGATCATTATTGTCTAGCCATTTGGTACATTATATAACCATGGTTCCGTTCACAATTCTAATGTGACCATGAATAGATATACTCTTGTTATTTATTTCTTCCTCATGAATAAACCATGTTTATGGCTTATCGAACTCCATTATTAGGACATTTACATTGTCTATTAGCTTGATGTTCAACATAGGATGATAGGTTCTCAATGGTTAATTATTATTTAGCTCCCTGAAGGAGTACCCACTCATATTTATAGACATTAAATAGTGTCTTGTGTTCATTTGGAAGGCCATCGAATGCCAAAAATCCTCTTGTTTCATGCACCCATGGGTAAATTATAACATTTTATATTTCCCTCAGAGCACAAACTTATGTTACCATTTTAGCTCAAATTTTGAGGGGAGGGGGATTTTTTGACACGTAAATTCTACGTGAATCTATAAACATCTATAATTTTTTAATCAAAAGAAAATATTTTACTCTAAATATCATTTTCGGAATGATAGGGGAGATGCACACAAGTTTCATTTCCCATGAGAAAGATCAAAATACACACACAACAGCCTTACACACCAATTATGATGAAATTTCATTTTCCTTCCCCATAAAATAACTAGGATAAATATGGGAAAATCATGATTTGTTGAAGAAATTCATAAAATAAATCAACATTGTGGTCAATTGGCCAATCCAATCACAAAACACTTCCCAAAAAAAAACTAAATCAAAATGACTCATTATGATAATAATTTCAAAAAAAAGGTTGAATAATCATGTAAATCCTATACCATGACTAATTATTGTTTTCCATCACTAAATATTTTGACATTAAATACAGGGTCACCACCATTCTTCTAGGAGTCTCTCAAAATAAAGAAGCATCCTTTTACATTGTGTTAGGTCAGTATTCCACAACATTTAGAAATCATGGAACACCCAAGGTAGATACACATTCATCATAGGTTCCATATCGATCAATGATCAACTGATCCCACATTTATGTAATACTCCACCAACACTATTTATCTAATGGATTATGCACACAAGTATCATACATTCATGTATCCCAATTATTGTGAAAAACTTCAACTCTATTGCGCACATGTACCACTAACCTCTATAGCCTTCTAGTACGTAAGAGACACTAGATACTGATATTATTTCTCACAATCCTGCAAAATTGTGTGTAAAAAAATTTTAATCTCCAATCTGATTTCCTCTATGCCTTCACAAAACTATCTTCTATGAATGGGTACTCAATCCCTGGTTCCATATAAGCACAAGTACTCTCACGTGGACCTCAAGACTATATTTTCCTCACATCATTACAACCTATAATTTCGAAATTTTTTCTCCGACTATAGGAGAATAAATTATGGTAGCATATTCCTAATAGGCATAGAGGGAGTCCACCCACATCCATGATGCATGATGTAAAAATACCTAGTCCCATGGGCAAGTCATATTCTATTAAACCACACGACAACATTGTTGTAACCAGAAAATGTGATTATGTAATTCACTAAATGCTTCCATATATGATCCCGAAGAGTTGCTCATTCTGAAAGATTAGATTTGACTGGTCGTGGATCCCAAACAATGATAGAGATAAGATTTTATTTCTCTTCGAAGTTGTGCTTCATGAAATGGCTATCCAAGAATATTTGGGGAAAAATTATAGATTTTCACAACAAAAGGGAATATTGCACATTAAAATGGAATCATGCGCATAAAAAATAATATTTCTCAAAAAATGGCGATGTGTGGAAAATTAGAATTGAATTTTATGTGCACATACATTCAAGGCATTGCCTGTAAATACAAGTGCACCCCCATCACCCTACCAGTGTCGGTCTCTGACCACATAGTGCTTCATGAACTACATATATATTGATTCACATCCTTATGGGATAGGTAGAGATGCTTAGTAACCACGCCTTGGGTCCATCCCAAGGGTCATTAACCCCTTTTGGCCCCTCAGTCCCGATCTTGGTCTACGATGTATTACCTTTAAACTATGTGTGTCGTCATCTTTGTATGGTGTAAAACTATGTGGGATTCCATGTCCTTATCAGAGAGGTCCTGATCAAAAGTATGTTTGATCCCTGATTATACTAATGCACCCACCTAATGTGCCTTCACCATGGTGTGTTGATTTCAAGAGTGATGGAATCCATTTGAACAACTCATCACTTCATACTCCATGCATTGTGTGCCCATTATTCGAACCCTCATCCTCTTTCAAGAATAAATAAATACCCTAAAAGTATGGATTCTTAGCCTATGGCTAGCCTACAATCCTAGGCCGACATTCTATAAGAAAAATGGGGATCATTTTGAGTCAGGCCCTTTGTTTTGAATAGGATCAGCAGTCAGACCTCATTTGTTATCCCCATTTTGGGATAACACTATAAGGATACTGTGTTTTGAACATGGTCAACTATTATCCTTCATTGTCATGCCATGCCAAAACCGTTTGGAATATTGGTTATTGTGATTCAGATTTTCCACTCCCCTATGTTTGGATTAATTCCAATGCCCCTGGAGTTACCCTACTCGTGCGTTTGAGCACATGGGGAAGGTGGTAATTTGACTATTTTGAGAGCTACATTTTTCAGTCTGGTCTCCCTCTTTTTCCCTAGAAATCCTTATCATCTGTACATAGATCCCCATTATCTATCTTCAATCAATCATTTTTAATTTTCTTAATGGTGATCTATGTCCCATTCTGATCCCCTCACACCTTCAATTTTTAAGCACTCTCGTATAGATGAACTACCATTTATTATATTTATCCCACACCAAGCATGGCTCATGTGGGCATAGAGATTTAGTAACCTATTTCCTCATTGTGACCATGATACAATGGATCCAGTGGCATGTTTTTTCCTCCAATGTTTCCTCAAAATGAGGTTTTCCTCACACTGCTCATCCCCGATGGACCCCATTTTTGGAGGGCATTTATTGGCACCAGAAATTACATCCACGTAATTCACTGAATCATTCCACATATGATCATGTAGTTTATCCCATTCTTCAAGCTTCAATTTGATGAGTCAGGGATCTCTAACAGAGTTATGGATCAAAAGTTTTGTTTGTTCGAAGTCGTGATGCTAGAAATGGCCATCAAAGACAGTTTTGGGGCAAAGAATGGAATTGCACGTAAAAAAGGGAATATTGTGCTTAAAATTAGAATAATGAATCTAAAGAAGTAATCTTTCACATAAAATGGATTTTTGTGGAAAATTGGAGTGGAATTTTACACATAACGACATTCAAGGCTTCACCTATAAATACAAGTGCACCTCCTTCTTCCCCATAAGCCCCCCAGAGGTCGGCCGCCGCTCTAATGCGCGTAAGCCAGCATTTTCTTTGCCTATGAAGAAACCCCACATATTGTGCATAAAACATAACTTTTGTTAAGAAACGGGGAAAAATTCCCCATTTTCTTGCAAAGATAACTTTTTTCACTCAATAGGGCCACAATGCCCAATTATTCGCGCCCTATGGTTTCACCTGTGTAATTGTGCTCATACCTTTTATATTCCGCACAAACCATGTATACTATGCCCAATTCCATCTTTATTGGGTGCTCGGCCTCCCTATTACAATAATATTCCCTATTGCATACAAAAATCCCCATTTGTACGCCTTCCTCCCTTATCTAGCGCAATTCCTTTCCAATTCAGCGCACAACCCCCTATTGCATGCACACTCCCTATGGTGCGCAATGATACCCTTTTTCATGTCAACCTACACTATTGCACTCCATACATCCCTATTATGTGTAATAGTTCCACAATGTGCAATATTTTGCGCAACTTTTCCACACAGTGCAATATTGCACGCATAATATCCTCTATGTTGAGCATTTTACGTGCAACATTATATAGGTATGCGCCCACTATTCCATACCACTATGGCTGCACCCCCATACCCCCTCGAGCTCAGTGCTAGGAAGTGGTCTTGGCCCTTCAAACCAATCCCTTCACTACCATCACTGACCCCCCATGAAAAATGGAGTGTTTCACCACAGATATTTCGTGCAGGGATGTTAAAAATTTCAACTGTGCCCTTATGCGCAACCGCCTTCCACCTATTGGATGCCATGATTTGAGTTACGTTTCCGCACACCATCAAACACCTTGAGTTAAAATATTTATCTTGGTCTATATCCAATGTCATGAGTTGAGATTATCATTATAAATCCCCCCCTGAGTACATTGAGTTGAACGATTCTAAAGCAACTCATCTGAACCCCATCACCTGGATTCTATATCAGGTTGAACCAGAATGGGACACCCTTGATTAAGTCCCAACACATACCATTGATAAGTGCCTTATTCTGAATAGTCCTATCTACATGACTATAAACATTAGTGCACCATATGTTCCAAGTTAATATGCCTCTTTCTTCAAAAAAGAGACACCTCGTTCTCTAAGCACGAGAAACCTACATTGTTATCTACATGACTATAAACTGTAGTGGTCAATATCATTCAAACATAAGATGAATCTTGATCAAAACAATATATTCCTTATGCACCAATCATAAGATTCCAATAGTTCTATCTACATGACTTTAAACATGTGTATGGATTATCATTCAATAATAGGATACCTCTTGTTCTGTGTAAGAGATGGATTATGTGAAAATCATAAGATACCTCATGACATGGTTAAAGTGGAATAATTTCAGGAGCTTTGGAATCCGTTCAATCATTCTATCACTCCACCTCAGTATTTGGGTGTATTTCATTCAGATATTCATCCTCCACCATGTTTGAAGGGGACCCCTAACGACCTGATCCCATGTTGCATCGGCTCAACTAACATATTGGGACAATGACTCAGAATACATTGGAAAACACTTTGACTCAGGTCATGTGAATCGAACACGGTTAGTAGTCGACCCTCATTTGTTTGTTACCATTTCAGGATAATGCGATATGGATGATCTATTTTGAACACTGTCATTAATTATCCTCCATCGTTAATCCACCAGCATTGCATTCCAAATTTTGGGCATGTGATTCACACTTTTCATATCCCTTTCTTCAAACTAATTTTGATGCCCTTGGAATTATCCCTATTGTGAACTATTTTATAGGTGAAGGTCTTGACACACCACTAAGATGGGATTCCCTCATGGCCAAACATGAGGAATACCTTCAAGAAGATTACATCTATAATCCCCATTAACCATTGTTTCTACCTAGTGTCACACAAACACACTAATGGCTATTGCTCCTTAACGTAGCCATGCTAACATGGACCCCCCAATGGATCCCTCCCAAACACCCCCAAAAAAAGGATGTTTCAATACCATCCTTCCTTCAAGGGTGGGTGTGTATCAGTTATGTAAGTCCTAGGGGGTGCGGAGTCAACCAACCTCATCTGAGCTATAGGACGTTAAACTGCCAAGAACCATCGTCCTCAACACATGACGTTAAACTGTGACCATGCCCCATACGTCAGACACGGGGCTCCCCCACATTGGAAATTCTACATTCTCATTGGTCTCCATAGGAGTGAGATCATTCCGTGCATAAAATGACATCCTATTTATTGGAACCGTGTTCATATGCGGGGAAAGGGAAACCACCCTGGCATAAGCCCCTTGCTTATCTCATAGGAGGTTTCATCCCTGCTCCTCCTCCCTTCCTACGTGACAAATCCCTCTCCCAGTAGGCTTTTTCACCACATTGGCCCCCCCCTAGAGTAAGTCCCAATATCCATCTCGTTAGGCTGTTAACCAGGTGTTAGAACCTGTTTCCTCTTTGTGCCACTATACACAAGTAATCCCCCATTCCACTTCCCATGGATGCACGTTCCGCGATGTGATAATAAGGCCTTTGTTGTCTCTTGTTTCTCACACCGAGAACAACCCACATGGGCCTAGAGCATGCACCAACCATGAAATCCAATCTGTGCCGCCTTAGAGTGTAAGCCCTAAAAACCTTTATAATATACGTGGTCTTTGATACATGACAAGGCAAGGTATATAGGAACCCTCCCTGAGGTTCAATCCCAACACCAAATAGTCATGGCCACCTTCTCATTGGTTCATCAAACTCAACCTCAAATAAGAGGCCTTTGATACTTTCCATGGCATGGCACATGGGAAGCCTTCTTGAGGTTCAGCCCGAACAACCACTGGTTCCGACCTCTATCACATAGACCAACACCATCCCGCATGACGTTAAACTGCATGTCGCCTTTTCATCCTACACAACATTAAACTGCATTCACCATCCAGAACTATTTGGGATTTGATCATTGTCTCCTGGATAAGGTAAGTAGGAAGCTTCCATAAGGTTCAACCCCATCCAACGGTAAGCCATAGTGAACCCATCCAATGGTAAGACGTTGTGACCCCATCAAGAGGTAAGTCATTGTAACCCCATCTAGTGGTAAGCCTTTGTGACCTCGTCCAGTAGTAAGCCGTTGTGACCCCATTTAAAGGTGGTACATTATTAAACCCATTCGGTGGAATTGCATTTAAGTCGCCAATCGATGGTAAGTCTTGGTCATATGGAATACAAGGACATTGATTCCCTTCTTCATGGATAAGTAGGAGGTCTCTTCGAGACTCAATACCCACATAACCATTGTCCACGAGTCGACTCAATCTCATTCTCCACAAACATCACTTAACCATCAATTTTCCATTTTGACTCTTACCCTTTCCACCACATCCAAGTGGGATCATGCCACCTCATTCCTCGTTCACTATTACAACAACCGGGTAGCTAACCACGCATTAACCCAAACATCAGTGTTCCCAACAGGGGTTGCACCCAACTGTTCCAGTCTAGTTAGTGTTCCGATCAGTCTGATCCATCTCCCAAGACATTAAAACTCTGGCATACCATGTATTAATCATATTAAGCTGAGGAAAACCTCAGATACATTCCTATGGAATATAATTCCTTGCATTCTATGTGTGATGCTTCGAGCCTCCACACCTTCGAGAGGCCCTATAATAGGGGGAAGAAACAAAGATGAACTATTATTCTGGCATCCAGACACACAAGTGATGTCTAATGTGACTACTCCCCCGACCGATGGTTACTTCCCTGACCGGAACCCTTGGAATGACCTGACAGAAGTAGTGTTATTTACTAAAGTTCATGAAATTATGGAACTAGGAAGAGTTTCATGAACAACATCTTTATTATATAAGGGAGACCTAGCCAATGTGATGAGTTCCTTGGAGGAATTAGTGGAAGGAAGAACTAAAATCCCATCATCCCATTTTGATCAAAGACCAAACGTCCTTGAACAAAGAAAGGATTCTGCCCACCTTTGGAATGCGAGAATGAAGGGAAGAAAACAATGTTGTCATCGGCGAACAATGGGATGCAAGTTCCCCTAAACAATTAGAAACAAGAATCTTCAACACATTGCCTTAAACTATAGCATTACCCTACCTGATTAATGCATGATAATCCCTATACACGTGTCTTGGGTGACCACCATAAGATTATCATGTTTACCACTCATATGGAATGTGATATCTCTTGGGATACTTTCATGTGTATCCCCCACTCACATGGGTTCTACAGACAACAACACCCTATGATATACCTACTAGAGGATGTAGGGGAATATATGATCATCAGATCATCTACTTCCTGTTATTTCTAAAATTGATCAGGACTCAAATGGGATTAGAGGCTAGTTGGAATTATGAAATCAACATGATCCAAAACATTTCATTAGACTACTTTTACATGTAATCCCAAACCACATCATTCTCATGTATAGTTTCAATGTGTATGCCCAAGCCATATCCTTTATTTTAGTGGATTCCACATGTACGACCTAGCCATATCATTCCCTTCGACCCCTTCCATGTGTAAGACCATTCTACATCCTTCCCTTGTTCCCCATCCACACATAATCCATAGACATATCCTTCCCATGGGCCACATCAAAACATAATCCCCATCTATATATTTCCCATTGGATACGTCCATGTTTAGGCCCCTACCAAATCCTTATAATGGGTCACTTACTTTTGTAATCCCCTATCATACCTTTACATTTGGTTGCTTCCACACATAATCCCTATACATATCCTTCCCTTGGGAATATCCCATGCTTAAGCCCCTTCAGTATCCTTCCCTTGGAATGTGTCGCCACGTAATCCCTAGCTATATCCTTCATATAGACTACATCCACATGTAATACCTAATAATACACTTCCCAAGGGACACTTCCATGTATAATCCCCATCCACATACTATTTCACCATTTAACACCTTTTTGGTTAAATCTCTAACTCTTTTTGAAATATGTGTTCCTGGTTTCCCAACAAATTATGATATATAGGAAGCCTCTATGAGGTCAACACCAAATATCCAAATTCACTATCATGTTCCATTATCCATATTCCTTGTAACAAATTCCCCTTATATGAGAGAGAATGTCTCAACTTGGTCCCTTGGGTCGCTTAATGTGTAATCTCCGTACCAACACAAACTAAGAGAAATTATCTTTCAAATGTATGCTCAATACATAATCCCCACACAATCACTAATATAAAATCCTTTAACGTCTTGAGATCCATACGACATGACATTAAACTACATGGATTGGTTATATTACATTACCTTAAAATATGAAAAATAACTCTGTGGGTTTTGATCCCTATATTCTATTAATGTAATGTAGGATGCCTCACTAATGTTCAATCCATACAAACTATAAACACATGTTGTTCATACAAAGGATGTACCACCCATTTTCTGCATCCATGGTGTATTTTATCCAAACATAAATGTGTTACATCTTCCCTTAATGAGACTCACCCAACAAATATGCCTCCATGTAGTTTCTGATACATCGATCTATGATTCACCTAAAGTGGTGTTCTCACTATCCATCTTGGTGAGACATCTTCCCTTTTATGGGATGCCCCTCCCATATCCTCTTCTATATAGAATTCTATTTTATCCATCTAGGGTTCTTCTAAAGGGGAATTATCACCATCCATCATAGTGCGACATCTTCTTTTTATTGGACACACCTCCCATATCCATCATCATGGGCACTTTTGATCTATCTTTCTAGGGTTTAAAAAAAAGCTCTCTCACCAACCATGTATATGTGAAAATTATTTTAATGGAACACACCAACCAAATAATTCTCCATGGGAAATTCTAATCCATACATCTAGGGTTCAACTCCATGTGAATTTGCCCCAACCATCAATTGTGCCTCATATTCCCTTTATGGGAAACTTCTCCTAAATCCACCCCCATGGAGAATTCTAATCTATTAATTAATAACAAAATTAATGTAACATCATACCCCTATGAAAAACCCACTTAATCACCCTCATTCGGCATTCATACAACTAAATATGTCTCTTTAATACATTAAACATGCATCAAAAATATATGAAAAAGACATTAACCTTTTTCTCATCTATACAAAATTTTATAATCATGCCTTAGCCTTTCAAAACCAATTCTTCTGATATGTCTCGAAAGGATGGTATACATGTGACCTATCTACAAACTACATAACCCATATAAAATATGTTATGCACGAGCTAAATGACTTGGTATATTTGAACCCCATGTGTCAATTACCTCATGAAAAACATGGGATACCTAAGGTGAAATCCATCAAAGATATGTAAATCACCTGTCATCTAAATCATGAAAAAATATAATGCCTGAGGTGAAAGGAATTGATCACATTCCCCCATAGATTTATCTACAACTTGGAAAACATGGGATTACATAAGTGAATGTCATGTATGATATGCTCCCATTACATTGGCTACCTTAGTCAAAATATGGGATTTGGGACATGATAGACTTGGAATATATGCACACCTGAAATTTGATAGATCATAGTCGACATGGGTAGCCTTAGGTTTTTCATGTAATATGACTAATATGAGATTACAACCTAATAGGAATAATATATGTTACCAATGTGCCCATCATCATGACGTGAAAGTGATTCCCAACATGACTACAGTTCTCACTAAAGGTTGTTTCCCTATCCAAACAGAATAAAAATTTCCATATATATGAAATGTAATTAACTAGTGTTTATAGGGATATTGAATTAGGAATGAGTTCCCTGATCATGAATTTACTCTATAAAAGATACCATGAATTTGAAACAACTTCCACTGAGGAATCTATGGATGTATGAGCTGATTTCCCATCAATCTTCTTTTATTAAGTAACATACATCTCTGTTGAATGTGATTAAATAATCCCACATTTGGTATATGGAAATTCAAAGACAAAAACCACCAATCATGCACAACCTAGCATGCACAACACAATGTCTGGACTTGTGGGAGTGCCCTTATGTTAACATAAGAATCAGTGATTATAATATTTATTAACTATATATGAAGATAAATTTCGTTCAAATTCTTTTTTGATGTCCATATTATACCATTATATTTTATAGATTTAAAAATGAAATGCTTGTAATACATTCATGTTTTGGTGATCCCTTTTTATTTACTCGTGATTATTATAGATATAATATCTTTTTGGGTGATATGATCAATGATTTTTGATATATTTATTTAATATTTGATTCATGTTTATATATGTTAGATAGGGGCAGTGTTTTTGTATTTAATTTTTTTTACGGTTGATATAGTATTTATAAACTTATATCATGAAATTATATTCTATAAAGATGATATTGGGAATGTGTCTCTCAGTGAAATTGATGGGTCCATTCAAAATCATACTTTGTTTGAAGACATATAGGGATATATCAATTATTTATTCTAAATTGATGTAGAATAAATATATTGGTATATTGATAAGTATTTATTTAATTGAGGTCCCAAAGAAGGGTTCCATACTAGTTTTTCATAACATGTTTATTAGGAATATTGATAATCCATCCATTGTGTTATAAAATATAATATAATCAGTTTGAGGTATATCTTTTATAGTTGATATTTCATTCATGTGTGGAGTTATTAGGTTAGAATGATAGAAGATTTCTGTGGAAAATACATATGGTAATATATAACCTATATACTTGAACTATCTCATGTTGTGAATGGTAAATAATGATGTGAATGGATTTTGGGAAGAGGCCATGAATTTCATTATGGGAGTTAGTTTTTATTTGGTTATTTTTCTTAATAATGATAATGGATGTTCCATATGTGTACTAGTTCTCAAGATATTATTATATTGAAGGATACATTTCATTGTATGTTTTATCCCTAATATTCACAATCTGAAACTCCTTTTTTGAGTCATGAACTGTTTATGGTCAATGTTTTTTCTATATTTTAGGGATGAATCATATTATTATTTCTTCAATTCAATTATTATGCATTTCATGGATTCCTTAAGGTAATTTTCAATATTCTACAATTTATAGATGCTGATTTATTTTATTCATTGTGTTTTCAATCATGTAAATCAATGTTTCAGACTTTATTCTTCATTTCCATATAATACATTATTGTTTTATAATTTTTGAAACCATATATTAGTGCTTTATAATCATATATATGTTATTTTATGACATTTTATTTGGATTACATCATCATTTATAAGGAAAATAATTTAAGGAGTCATGTATACATGATCATATATGGAATCATTATACCAAAACAATCGATAGTTTATGGATTTTCCCTCTTTCAGCATTTCAAGGAATGTAAATCTTTCATTACAGTACATAATTAGTGTCACTTTATTCAAAATTAAATTGATAAAACATTATGTGAAAACTTACATAAACCCCATTGGACATTATTGTTCTTTATTTTTTGGATGTGGATTCCACCACATTGATGTTGATATTTTTGTTTTCAATAATTAAATTATTCATGAATAAAAATGTGTGTGTTATTTTATATCCTGAAAATTAATTATGCATGGATGTCACTGTGATTACATATTTTTGAGGGGTTCGTATTATGTATTCATATGTGTTTACCAGATTGTATCAATTTAAAATGACAAGCTGTTTCAAATAACTTAATTTGAGGGGATCAAGGATGTAATTCACTATGATCAAATGAACATATTTTGAGGTCTTTGGATTCCCAGTTTATTGATTGGATTATTGTAATTAAGTATTTTTATTACCAATTTATATTTCCTTAAAAGTATTGTTTATTTTTGGAATACTCTTTTGATAACCTATTTTTTGAAAAATAATAATTGTTGTAAAACCCCATTTAATAGTTTAAAATTGTTTAAAATTGTTTAATATTGTTTTGAAACTCCTCCTTTTGTTATCCAAAACTATGAGAGAAAATAATTCAAATATTAATTTCAAGAGTGAAAATTCTATTTCTGATTCCAACATTGTTATTATACCCACCCTAATGTATGCACCAAAGATTATATTTAGAAATTTTATTCCGTTATTTTGGAAATAGATCAGTTACAGATATCACTAATGAAAAAATCGATTGTTGATATCATTGATTTTTAGTTATGGAACTGGATGAATTGTAATGTATTATAGTTTAGAGAGGTGCTACTTTGGTGATTGAGAATTTTTTATCTTTTGTGTGTTATATTTTCTAGTTAATTTATTTTATTTATTACTCTTAAAATTTATAGATGATTCCTCGACTTTGGGAATTTATTTGATGAATTTTTTTGTAGTGGTGTCTTACATATTTATATGATGATGTTATTCATAGATTGTATTTATGATATTGTGCATGTATTTATTTTTAAATTTCCCCCCTATGTTCTTTTGTGTAACCCTTATAATTGATATAAAACATTTAGATTGAATATAATTCCAACTCATTTCAGTATGAAACTATCCATTTAATGTCAATAGATTCAACGGTGATGTTAGAAATAGTATCTACTTTTTCAGTCCTTAGGTTGGAAATGTGGAAAGGAGATAGTACATGTCATTATATAAAATGAATAGAATAAAAATATGTACATAAAATTATTATTGCGAACATCACGTTAATATGTATATGTGGTATTTTTTTAAATTCATTTACAAATTTTTTTATATCAACACATTGTTTTTAAATATTGATTGTTATGTGTCATGCATCATTGAAGAGACTTCCCAGTAGGACTACAATTGTCGTGGGTTATTTAAGTTTGATAATATGATACTTTAATTAATATTACATAATATATATTATTAGTATTTAAAAATATAACAAATTTAATTAGAAAATTTTTATGTGTTTTAAGAAACAAAATTTCACTTAAGGGAGTGAAAAACCAAAGAGATTGTTCTGTAATGATTGTGGTTCTTATTGAACAAAAAGTGATCCAATAGTGAGTACAAAGTATTATACAGACATTCCATGATGTTGAAGGGGGATGTCATGAATATTAATCCTCCCGTATGAATCAATCATAATATTTAATTATGTTGAATCCATTTATATTTCGAGGTGATTCAGGACATGAAATATAATATGTTTGGATGAGTATGATTTCAATAATATTTGACATTCTGGAACCTTAGTATAGATGAATTTGAAGCAAGAGACATAAAATCAATAAGATAAAGAACTAAGATGTGCGGATTTAACTGTTCGAGATATGTTGGATAAAAACCTTAAATATGAATGGATAATTGAATTTTTATAATAAATTTACCATCTATACAACATCCAGCTATAAATGATAATTAATTTATTCTGTATCAAACAGGTAAACATGATAGCATTAGAATATGATACATAGTTAATCCACATGGTTTAGTTTTCACCAAATTCATTATCTAACAAAACATTAATGGCTTAGATATATGTGGAAGGACTATGATATGAGTTATTATTTAATGTTTTTATGTTCAATCTTGTGGATTATAATGAAATGTTTAATAAGGAATTTTTCAAAGAGATATATATATGAAAATATTATAGTGGATGGGAAACTATATACCATCCATTTAGGATTGGGATCTCTAACACAATAAATATATAGAAGAGGGAGGCATATAACTATTGTAGTAGGATGCTAGATAAATAGAATACTAGTAGAATTTAAATGAAAGGACATTACTAAACCAAGAAAATCACCTTAGGATGCTCCAATTTATTACATAAAGAATACATACAGTTCACTCTATTTATTTATATATTATCAAAGATGGAAAAATTTTATGATCATTAATAGATACTCTCTACCTTACATTGATGATTTGTTTTATCAATTGAAGGGAACAAAGAGCTTCTCTAAGATTTGTCTATGATTGAGATTCCATCATATTAGAGTACGGATATTAGATATTCTACGGACATCATTGCAGAGTCCATATAATCATTATAAATATGTTCTTATTCCAACTGGAATAATTAATTCACAAATGAATTTCATGTCTTTCATGACATATATCTTTCACAGGTTCCTCATATTTTAGAAAAAATAGTTACTTGAACATGAATGAATGATGTTAGATGAGGTACCTCTAAATGTTTGACTTCGACGCAATGTATGAACTCATAAAAGGAAATTATATATTATATTACATGATTCATAAGTCTTATTTTGAGGTAGATATACAGTCTCTTGGACAATAAAAGTATATTAAGGTTATTGCTGATATGAATCTGAATTATATTAAGTAGAATGGGAATGTAGTTATTTTCCTGATAACTATTTTTTGTAACATAATTGATTATATCAAAGAGTATTTTCAATTATAACCATACTGAATCACTATTAGGTTGATCCTAAATAGATGGAAGACAATGGAAACTTTTACAAGGGATAAAAAACATGGTGTTGAGTTTTTAGAATCGAATTTTGGTCCACTTGTTCCTTTAGGACCAAATTCAATTAGCATAACACAATTTTAAATGCGATATTAATTTGAGTATTACTAAAAATTAAAAGGAAATTAATTATCATGCCTCATTACTAAGTATGAGAAGAAAAATATCCTATTATGTTATATAATGTAACACCTATAAGTTGTTCCGGGATGGGAATAATTTCCCAACTAATACATAATAGTCATTATTAATACCTACATGGAAAATAAATTTTACAAAAATTGAAAATTCCCTAAGTATATAATAGTATATTATGAAACATGATTCAATTAGGAAAATTTGGGTCAAATTATGTGAAAATAACCATTTATTCCAACAAAAAAATACCATACAGTTGATGATCTAGAACAGATAAATTTTTAAGGAGTTGTCAAGATGCATAAGGTATTAGTTTTATTTAGGTTTTATTGGGATCATTTATTAAATTCACAATTTCTATATGTCCTTTTAATAGTATTTCAAGTTTTTATTTAACATAAGGATGGCATATCAAACTCATTAAGATGTGAAATAAAAACATATGTTTCAGATACTGCAAGATATGTTGATGGAATGTGTCATGGACATTGGTGGATCAAAAAAACACTATATCATGGTAGGGGATTTCCCATAAAATAATACATATTAAGATTCAATTCAGATAGATTATGGTATTTTATGGACAATCTTTTTTATCTACATTTTTTTATAGAAACATGAGGTACTTCAACAATTATTCATTTGATTGTTTATTGAAAAATTTAATATATATATATATATATATATAATATATATGTTGTTGAATATGACATAGAGTTGATAAAAATCATCAAATGTTCACCATTATTATCCTCTGAATTTCAATGATTCTGATCTTTCCTTTTTGAAATTATCAAATAAATTTAGTCTTCGTCACATGTGAATGATTAGTATATTATAACACATATTTTTTAGAAATTATATGGTTCTAAATTGATTTTGGGATATTAAATGTTGAATATATTTGAAACAAATATTAATATATTTCCATAAGGTTTATATGTATCTCAATTAAAGATAAATAGGATAGATCATGGCCATGTTATTTGATGGGATCATATAACAATTGTACATGATGTGCCCATTGTACCTAAACTGATTTGAATCCCAGATATATAAGATGATTTTTTCATAGAAGGATGACATCCTTCCAATGTAAATGATATAAATATTTTTCTAGTTTTTGATGAAAAATATGAAATATAAAACTATTTGTGAAAATATTGTCCTTATCTTTTCCTGAGAAACAATATCCTTATGATTTCCAATTTCATAATTCCTAGTGGTCAGGAAATTGTAGTACCCGTAGGATGAGTTTAGTTTTTTTGTATTATTCTAATTTTTAGGAGTATTTTACTAAATTTTTAAGGATTACAGGGGAAGGAAAAAATATATGGTAGATTACATCTATAGTTATTGGTATACTCCATGAATATTTAATCAAAATATTAATGGTTTTTGGTAATATTCCGTGAATTTAATTTAGGGGTAAATGATTTTACAGTATAATCCACCCATTATGTTAAAAAATATTCATGAAATGAATTGGTTTAAAAAAATTTATACAATATTACATAAATTACAGCATATATAGAATCTCAATTATTCAAAATATGAACCTCTATTTCACGATGTAAATATTTTTAGATCAAACTTGTTTTATAATCTATGCACTCATTTGGGATCCCATTTTATTCATTATTTTACACTTAATTTCAATTGTTCCCCTAGGTGTGTATAATTTATATTCTACATCTTGACTGTATTTATGAGAATTCTATAAATGTTTTCCATATAAATCAATGGTTAGAGCTACTTTATTCCCTACCATGATGGATATTATCATTTAATCAAAGACATAACCCCATATTGATGTTATTATACAGATATATATGGGATTAAATGAGTGTTTATAAGGGTTCCATAATATTGGATATGGAAATATAATGAATGGGAAAAATCATTAAGATCACCTAGGTAATTAAATAGTAAAATTTATTTGAGATAGTTAGATTAAACCTCTTTCATGTTTTCTTGGAAAGAGAAATAATTTATTTTATTTATTTATTTTTTGTTTGTGGAATGAAATTTCTATTATAAAGACTGTAATGGAACAATTCTAGAAAACCATCCATAATTTTTTATTCATCATTTCAGAGTAGTTGATAAAATCAAATGGGATTTTATTTTATGATTTTGTTTAAGGATAAATGATGTTAATTGGGGTTTGTGTGTTCTTACGCATTATAGAGAATCAGCATAAACAAAATTCACATTTATCACATGAATATTTTGTGGGGGTAAGTTTATGCAGTGGTGTGTGTCAGTTCATGGGTATATATATTTTGCAAGGAAATATGATTTAAATTTTTTTAAGGGATCACAAAAATATATCACAATCATCATAGGTTGGTCATGGGAGGTATAAAGGTGCATGGATGGGAGAGTGGAGTCATGGAATTAATGTATGGATAAAAAATTTATATATAAATAAATAAATGTATTATTATTTAAAAAAATTAATCACCTCTTTTTGGGTTTAGATCTCTTTTTATACAAACAATATTATAAAATTATATTTATATATACTACTATATATTCTATTGATACCCATTATATTATGTAATTTATCAATTTGTTATCATAACACCAGTATTTGGGGGTCACGATATAATTTTATTGGGGTTTTCCACTAGATTGTTAATCTATCCACTATATATGATCCTAAATGAACATAGTAAAATTTATACCATGAAATAAGAATATTAATGTTTTTACTTCAAGGGGGAGCACCTTCATAGTGGGTACTGTGGATCATTATATTTGGATATTTATGGAATGGTATTGCCTCTGAGTTATGAGTTTTGCCACCTTAGTTTTAGAGTCTATTTTCTGGATTTAGTGTCTAACAAGTTATTGTTCACTTATTTCTGTTATTAAATAGATATTGTTTTGTGGATTCTTGAACTATTGGATATTATCTCATGTATCTACATAGAGTGTTCTCATATATATATTATATCTTTTTTTCATTATGGTTCTTATTTGGAGTGTTTTTCAATTGGTTATGGGTTAATCATGAATCTTATGTTCCTGTGTAAAATACATAGAGTTTATTTCCATCCTTTTGCATTCAGGTAATTTTGCGTATGGGAAATAGTGCATCCTACTTTGACCAAGCCAATGGTTTGTGATAGGGTGTTATATAAATAATGTATGTGATTCCTTATGAATTTTTCTATAGATATACCATGCGAGAAATGTTATGTTATTATCATGATATTATTTAATTATTGATAATATAATATAGATACTGTTATTATTGTAGTTAGAGACTATATATTTCTCATGAAAATCCTAAGGTATTAGATTGGGTAATTTTCATGGACATTATTGTAATAGTGTGATTAATATAATGGGAACAAATATTTCTATTCCAAACCGTAGAAGATTACATGCTTTTGTAATTTTTTTCATTTAATACCATAATGGATGATATATCAGTTAAAATTGTTCAAAACAAAACACCATTACATTCTTAGTTTTTTTATAAATTATGTAACTATATAATATACTTAGAAGGATTTTTTTGGATATTGATATTTATTTGTGTACATTGGGTGGTTTCTAGAAGTGATGATGAAAGTTAACATCAATGTGAAAGTATTAGGGTTTTTTTTGTGAAACCATAGTCCCACCAAATATCCAAACATATCCTTTTAAAATTTCATCTTATTCATGTGATTTTTTATATGATAAATGTAAAAAAAATAACTGGTTTCTATATGTGATAATGTTTTTTCAAATTTAGAATAAATTAAAACGTCATAATCATAAGGGTTAGGTGAATTATGATAAAATTTGGTAAATGAGATTATGGATATAATTATTTTATCTAATGTTTATTTTACCATGGATTTATAATCAATTAAATAGATAATTAACATTAATTAACGTGCTTATTATATAATTCATAACTGAATGAGTGATAAAATTCCATTGGATTATATCATTGAGTTATCTATAATCATAGAACATCATAGAGTTCTATGTGTTGTAATTTTATGTTATGATTAGTGTGTATAGAATATGTTATGTGATATGTATTAAAATAATCAGATAATAAACCTAGGTATATTATATTTACTAACCAAAAATATTATATCACATAGAATCTAAAATGATTTTTTATTTACATAGGTTTATATACATAATATTAATCATAATTATTGAAGTATAACAAGATACATATCATGTAAGAGTTCATAATTTTATACATAACTTACTCAAACCCACAATTTATGTTATCTATGGTGTTGTTGGGTGTGTTGTTGATAATTTTTTAATTGAAGATAACTATGATGGAAGTTATCCTATTTTATAAATATTCTTTAATTTTGGACAAGGATTGAACTACAAGAAAGTGATTCATTTCAATTATTATTAGAGTTAAATTTGATGTTCTAGGGTATTTAGATGAATGACATGTGTTGTATTCATTGATACAATTATGTATACTTCAGATAATTTGGAGCATATAAAAATCATATACTATATTCACAAGTTACATGTCAATTAATATCATACAATCTCAATAAAATTTTATGTTTTTCATAATATTTATAAATATACATCATGAGGAAAACATATTGTTATAGATATATATTTATGTTTTTCTGAGGTCCCTCAATACCCCTCTATATCTTGATTATTAATGACATTTTTTGAGGTCCCGTGATTATTTTCCAAATGAATTGGTTAATTAATTATAATTCTCAAAGATATGAATGATCCAACTGTATTTTTATAAGGTTTTGAGGTGAGATTGATATTTCATAACTATATATAAATAATTTTGAATTAAAAAACCAATGATCACTATATTTTAAATATAAGGGACCTATTTTTAACATGCCCCTTCCTTGGATTTTACTATGTGATAAGGTTGCCCTATAGTTGTCCTAAATTTCATAGGATGTTTTAATCATAAAAAATATGACATTATTGTTATGATAGTATTTTAATTGTAATTCTATTTTTCTCTAGGTGGATAAATAATTTCATGAAGTGAATCACTTATTTAAAATCTCAATTAAACTTGTCTATATATAAAAAAGATACATGTTTTATAGAAAGGTTTTTCATTAGAAATTTATTAATGTAATATATGTTATATATTTAATGTATAGATAAAAAAAATATTATATATTGAATATAACCAATATATCATTCTTCTAAAATAATAATTATACTATCAATTGATTTCTATTAATTTATAAAATGATCTAAATTTTTATTATAATAAGTATCCTAATATTCTTAAATGGGAATATGTTATATATTATTAATAACATTCAAATAATAATTTTCCAACCGAAAGTATCTTATGTGGTATAAATAAATTAGATAAAAATAAAATATTTATTTTTCTATGTAAATAATGTTAAAAATGTCCTGGAAACATTTACAGATATTAAATATTATCAGAATTTAGTCTTTCCCTAAATATATTATCTTATTTCTACAAGAATTTGTTTAATGTTATCATTTACATTATATAATTTAAAATGAAATCATGATACATATTCTTTAGAAAATGAAACTTTTATTATAAAATTTATTCTGATAATTTATATATATTACATATAAAATCACTTATAATGGGAATGTTTGTCTCTATGATTTCACAATATAATTCTATTTATATAAATTTGATTTCATGGGTAGCTCATGTTAAATAAATGATAATGATTAAAAGAATCACAATATACTATTATAATATTATAATTTAATAAGATGGTTATAACCATACCATTATAGTGTTCTTAAATGAATTGGAATAACTTCATTTTAAAAATTTTGTACACATTTTTTATATAAATAAATAATTCTAATAAAAAATACCTAAATATTAGTAATTTCATAATACACGTCCAAAATACATTTTATAATTTCTTTTACATTTTTTAGAAAGATAAAAAATAGATTTTATAAGATTCTTGATTCATTTTTAAAAAAATTAATGCAATTTCTTAATGCATCATTTAAGAGTTACCATGGAGTGAATTTTTGGGAATTTTATGAAAATATATATTTTTCGATTAATAATGAAAAATAGTAATTTTTATTATTAACCATCTTTTAATTTATATAATTTACAATTATCAATATAAATATCAACATTTTAGAATATAAAATTAGTTTAGGTAAACAACTATTACACCAAGTTGGGAAACTTTAATTAAACATTTTTGTACTTTAGATAGACATTTTTTTATAATTAATTTCTTTTCATTTGATCATCAGCATTACATTGTGTTTAAAGGTATAATTTTAAATATAGCTTTGTAATTATATGATTTTTTTTTTAAAAAATGGATTCCATATATTTGATGAAAATAATAAATAGTATATTATATTTTCAACTTGTTATTTTAATAATTAAATGTAATAACAGAAAAAATTAATTACAATGGTTAAGGTTAAAAGATGAATTCAAAGGGATACAAATAATTTATTAGGGTATGTTTTCCCTATAAATATGTCCAAATCATTTCTTATGACCATATTTATACATTATTGTTTACAAAAGAATCATATATTATCATTTGGATGTATTTTTCGTTGGAATGACATTATTATTTTTTATTTATTTGGGAAATTTATAAGTATTTTCAAAGTACATATTTTCCACAATATATATAAGGGATTGTTCCCCATTGTCCTCTTAACAAATACAAATACATTTGTTTTGGATATTATCACATAAAATATGTAATAAATTCATTACTTCCCTCCCAAAATCCCCAAGGACATATTTTGATTTTAAAACATTCGTATGAAATATTTCAATAAAATCCTAAAGTGGTTTCTCAAAGAAGATGTATCATTACTAACTAACCAATTTAGTTTTATTTCTTCTTCCACCTTCTTAAAATATTTTCTTATTAAGATTAAATTACAAAAATATTACATTCAATATAATTTTATGTTATTATGTTAATGAAATAACCAATATCCATCTCATTAAATGAGAAATGAAACTATCGATCATGTGTATAATGGACCAATGGCTCCTGAACTGATGTAATTATTTTTTCATCACCGCTTTTCACATATGGATTTAACTGTTAATTTAAATTATTTAAATTATCTTTTTGAAATTATTTTTATTCCAATATTATTATATATATTCTACCTATTATGAATTTAATCCTTTGAAAATTGATAATGACTGTTGACGCTCCTCTCTTCACAGAATCTAAAGATCGGAACAGGGGAATAGATGAGCACAAAGTGAATAAAACTTTTGAGAAAACATCAAATATCGACAAAGGGATGAACAAGGAAAACTTTTCCCATAGGTCGCGCAAGTTCGCTAATGGTCGTGCAAGTCCACTTGCGCAACGACCTTGGTCGTGCAAGTGACTTGCGCAACATAAGTGATAACTGCCCGGTAACCGCCTGGGGTATTCTCCTGCCTATAAATAGACCCTGTGGGCCCCCCAATCGAGAGGATCATTTTCCAGAAACTCGTATTGATGCTCCCGACGCCCAGGTCTATTCTCAAAGCTTCCGGAACACTTCTAAAGTAATTTCTTACCTAGAACGGAAGATCTAAAGAGAAGAAGGAAGGCATAAGTGTTGAAACTTATCAACACTTGTGCGCCGCCTTATTCCCTTCAATAGAACTTGCGCGTCCCTTTTCTGGAAGAACCTCAAGAGGATTCTAAAGTGATTAATAAAGATTCGCCCTAGTATTCTAATGCTGGTTGAAAATCGCGCAAGTACCCCACATGTCGCGCAGGTATACCTGCGCGACCAATACTTGCGCGCCCACGGAAGACTTGCGCGCCTTTCAAGACTTGCGCGCCCCTACCTTTTTGGGTGCCCATCTTGCCGATTTTGCCCCTCTTAAGCCATTACACCTTTCCTTTTCAATATTCAGTCTTCAAGACACTCTTCAAAGCCATTTATGGCTTCAATTCTATATTTGGCTTCCTTATCTGAAATGAATTCTGTGGAATATCTCTCAAAACCTAGTGATTTAAATATCCTTATGTCACTAAATATGGAGAGTTCATTCATTCAACCTCATCCTTTAAAATGAGAGAGTCCTTAACCTGGGTCTCCTTTTTAGGAATAATCCCCAGTTATAAGTTTTTTAATCTGCGAATCTTCCTTAGGAGTAAGCCCCAAATTCTTAAAATTCCCAAACTTGGGCATCCTCCTCAGGAGTAAGCCCCAAACCTTAATTCCTTAACTTGGGCATCCTCATCAGGAGTAATCCCCAATCATAATCCTGTAATATGGGCATCCTTCTTATGAGTAAGCCCCAAGTCCTCTAATATGGGCATCCTTCTCAGGAGTAAGCCCCAATCTCAAATATGGGCATCCTTCTTAGGAGTAAGCCCCGAGTCCCTTAATATGGGCATCCTCCACAGGAGTAAGCCCCAAACCTTAACCCCTAACCTGGGCTTCCTTTTCAGGAATAAGTCCCAGTTATAATCTTCGGCTTCCTTTTCAGGAATAAGCCCCAAGTCCCCTAATCGGGGCTTCCTTTTCAGGAATAAGTCCTAGTTATAATCTTGGGCTTCCTTTTTAGGAATAAGCCCCAAGTCCCCTAATTTCTCTTTAACCAGTCCTAATTTACCCTTGATTTGGGTTTCCTTTTCAGAAGTAAAACCCAATCATAAGTCCCCTCCTAACTTGGGAATCCTCCTTAGGAGTAAGCCCCAAGATTAGAGTATTCAAATCTCCATGAAACACATATACCTTTATTGACCCTCTTCATGGATTTTCTCCCTAAAAGTGAATCCTAAACCTTTATCTATCTGGGCAGTCATACATACATAAGCCCCAAACCATTTCTTATGATTGCATCTTTCATGGAACAATTGTCTAATTTTTTACCAATACCTCTTGTTTCTCACACCGAGCATGACTCACGTGAGCTTAGAGTGTAAAAGTAATTCTGACATCCTTCTTTGAGCCATCAATCATAAACGTCATACTCCCTTACTCGAACTACGTGGGTTCTGATTCCTTTTCCAAAAAAAAGGATATGTAGGTAGCCCATTTATGGGTTCGATCCCAACTTTGAAATAATCAATGTCCTTCTGAATGACAATAAACTTCAAGTGCCCCACTGAGTGGCTTTAAAACCAGCCTGGTCATCATAATGACCAAGAGACTTTTATAAATGTTTTTTAAGGATACCATTGACTAAGAATCTCTAAATAGATACAGATGATTCACTGTTGATGAAGAACCTCGGATACATATAAAAGATCCTCTAAATTTCTTACATATTTAATCATTGATTGTTAAACTGAAGGAAATATCATTTTATACTTGGTAATGTAATAAGGATTCACAAACATAACTTAAATCTATAAAGAGAGTCCCGGAGTAGACAATAATTCCCCTCAAAAAGGAGTGATGAGTCCGACCTTCCATCCTCTCGGCCAATGCAGATTCCTAAGCCTCATTAACCCACAAGCTAATTAGCGCCTACCTTTGGAAAGTAGGTCCAAACGAATGTGGAATCATTGGATGTTTCCAGTTCTACAAACAAACCCATTAGAAACCGATCGGAACGTATGAATCTCCCATCCAGGAGGTCATCCCCGAATTTCGTGCGAAACAAAAAATGGTGAACCCGGCGTGAATCCTTAACCAAGTTAAAGTGATGTTCTTCTTATTTGTTAGGCCCCTTGGGCCAACATAGTAATCATTGACATGTGCTCATCCAAAAGATGCAGTGGCCGGATTCATCTTGATTATGTCTGTTATATGGAACAGGCACTCTTTTCTCAAGATCTTCTGCAAAATGGATTTCCTTAAATTCACCCCTCTTAATACTGCTGCTGTGAACACCTCTACTGTGAGGTCAGCTGCTGTGAAAACCAATGCTGCTACTCCTGCTGGAACGTCGTCCGCTCTGAGGATGACATCACCAACTCAGCGTCTTCAACGCTGGGTTTCTAATGCACTGGTTAAGGAGTACCATCGCAATGGAACTATCCCAACTATGGAGGCCACTCGTCAAGCCCTCCAAGTTAATAACTCTACCTGGTCGTCCGGACAATGGCAGCCAGCGATCAAGAAGCAGAAGGTGCTGACTACCGTCTCCAACCGTTTCGGGTCATTATCCCCGGAACGCAATTTACATTCACTCCCTTACTCTGAGGAAGTTAATGAGAAGGTCCCTTAGGGCCTTAATTCAAAAAGACAGGAGTCCTTCCTGAGGGCTCCCATCAACAATCACCGCCAGACTCGTGCGGTAGTGCGCCCTCAACATGATGAGGGTGCCGACTCCAGGCATTCAGCTCAGGTTCCTCGAACCCGAGCAGGCAAGATGAACCGCCAGAGACAGAATCCGGTTAATAATGGGCAGTTTATCATCCCCGCCATCTCCAGAGAAGTCCACCAACCTAAATTGGTGGAAAACAATGAGCAGGCACACACACCTGCCTGTTTTAATTCCGCTGTCCAGCAGACTCATCTGGCAGCATCAAGCCAATCCCGCCAGGCAATTCCGGTGGAGTACTATAGGCAGGAACATACACCTGCTTATGCATCATCAGTTAGTCAGTAGGCTTGCTTGACTACATATGATGGATTCCACCAACCTAACTTGGTGGCGAACAACAAAAAGGCACACACACCTGTCCGTTTTAATTCTGTTGTCCAGCAGACTCGTCTGGCAGCATAAAGCCAATACCGCCAGGCAATATCGGTGGAGTACTATAGGCAGGAACATACACCTGATTATGCATCACCAGTTAGTCACCAGGCTCATCTGACTACATATGATGGATCTCGTCAACCGTGTTTGGCAAAGTGTAATCAGCAGGCACATACAACTGCTAACACTAATCAAGCCTACCAACAGTCTCGCTTGGTAGCGCACAGTGAAGTCAGTCGGAAAGCCCCGACGACAAACATGAAGCAGACTCAACTCTTTGCCTCCACACTTGAGTACTGTCAGGATTCACTGACAGGAAAAGGAGGACAGGAGCAGGCACATACACCTACTCCATACCTGGAATGGACGTATATCCCCGTTCCGGCGGCTGAAGTCACCAAACATATTTTGTCAATGGTGAAATAGCATAAGAAAATTCCTGCTCATATTCTGGATGCTTGCCAGGATATCATAACAGCTTCAGCATCATCTCAGGGACAAACACATAAATCTATCCCTAGCAGTGGAGTGACACATCAACGATTCACTCCAGAACAGATACACACATCTATTCCAGTACAAGAGGGTCATGGGGCATACTCCCCCATATCATATGGACAACCAAGTCAAGCACATACACCTGATTTGAGCGGAGATCGTCAGCCTAACCTAACCATCTTTCCTGATCAGGCACATACACCTACTTAGAGTAACCACTTTCGTCAACAAGTGGTTTCCAAAGCGAGTAAGAAGGCATCTAAGAAAAAGATCCGCCCAGCACAGTCAGGAGATCAAAGGCCAATCTTCGACAAGGCCTTCCTCGATGCTGGAGTTCTTGAAGCCATCAGACATTTATCTGTCAGAATTCAAGATTCTACTCCCTCAGTTCCCAATAACAGGAACATTAATTCTGAAGGTCTTCAACAGACACTTTCTCATGAAGGCTTGCTTTATGAAAATTCGGTCAATCTTGAAGTTTCTTCTTCAGATGAGAGCCATAGGAACACTCTGTGTGGTCAGAAGACCAAGGAGCAAGAGATCTCATCTTTTGATGTATCCCATTATGGTGGTCCTCCACAAGATGATGAATTTCCCTGCGAAAGTCCTCTCTGCAGTAGTGATTCACATTGCCTAGAAAATACTCCAGTGGAAAATGTAGTGCCGAGAAAGCCCTCTTGTCTTGAGGAACATGCAAATGAGAAACTAGTCATGTCTGATACTTTATCGCTAACAAGTGAAATACTTTCTCAATCAGAAGATAGCCCGGGGTGTAGGTCATTCTCCGAACCACTCCTAAGTCATGAATTTTCTAGTTTGATCAATGATCTCTCTACCAATCTTGTTGAATCCAATGAAGCAACAAGGAAACACCAACTCTGGTCAAAACAAGAAGAAGAATCTTCATTTAATGATAAAGAGGAAATGCTGAACATGAGGAAAAAACTTGCAAAAGTTGAGGTACCAGTCATGTTTTGGCCTTTGGCTGACTCCCAGTAAGACATTCCAAAGATGTTGACGGATGATGGAATCCATGATATTCGTCTCAACATATGGAAAACTCATTGTCAATTAAAGAAGAAGGTATTATCTTATGATGAATATAAACATCATCTTAAGATAATAGAAGGGATACAACGTCATATTGATTTGGCATCTCTATCAGTCTCTCGGTATCCGAAGGCTGAAAAGCAATAGAGAACCCTTCAACGTTCATGCCTTGGCGCACTAAGAAAATTGCGTCAGTTAATTGCCAATGCTCCATCTGATGTTCATATCATAGGATGGGGTATTCATGGAGCACTACATTTCACAGTGCTTTCCAGTCAGAAAATCCCGCTAAAAATGGTCTCATGCAATGTTATTGCCCATGGCCGGCCACAGTAAATGGGCTTTGTTCATAATCAAAAACTTTTTCAAGAACAGGCTTCAACTAGTTCCTCTCAAAATCAAGCATATAGGGAAAAAGTTGTTGAATTGCTCCTACATCAAGCAGGCGAGAATATTGAATAAGCCTCTCGTATGGAGAAAACATGTCATCAAATGACAGAAGTCTTCGAAATCATCCAACGGTCTGTTGAACCGGGTGATAAAAGTGGATACATGTTAATGCATCCAGCTAATTTCTGAACAAAGATTCACAAGATCAAGTGATCTTTTAAGAAGATCTTAGACGTAGCATGTCAAGAGCCACCCCATCTTCTCAGACTGGGGACTTCTCTAACCCAACCCTTAGAGTCAACAAATGGGATTCGAGGAGTTGAGCGGAAGCAGTAGGAACATCCCCAGTTCTCGAGACTGGGGACTCTTTCAAATCATCAATCCCCTCCTCAGAAAATGTCGGCCTTTTCTTGATTGGGGAAGAATCCCCAAGAGGAATGAAGAGCCAAATTATCAGGAGATTCCCTCCAAGTTATAGCTCTTCAAGAAGTTCCTAAAATATTGAATCAACAAAAGGCAATGTCTCATCAAAGACATGAAAGAAGACAATATCACAGAAATGTTGATAGAAGAGATGCGATGCATTATGCATCAATCAATGTCATCAATGCCGTTGTTGCTAATCCACCAGAGGAGACTCACTCAGGAGACTCAGATGAAGAGATTCCTGCTCAAGAAAATGTATGCACCAATACAAATGACGAAGGTGTGCGTACAAGAAGTCAAAGGATTACTCAGAACATAGGTAATCCACTTCCCTCCCTCCAAAAGGTATTCAACAAATGGAAGGGAAAGAATCAGGTTACATATCCTTCCTCTGGAGAAGGTCGATCGCACTCATTAGAGAAAAGGTTTGCACAACAAGAGGAAGAAATGAAAGAATTAAGAAGAATGAATGCAGAACTACTTCAGAGTAGTCTTCTTCTTAAGAATGCTGATGTTCGACAGCCGAAGGAATTTGTTGCAGTTACTGAGATGGATGAAGAATATCCTCCTTTATCAGTACACCCTCAGAGGTCTAATCCCGTGGGTCAAGTGCAACAATAGTTGGCAGTGCTACCATCAGTTGCAGCACCAACCACCACGTCTGTCCAAGCTCCATTCATTGCACCTACCCAAAACCAAGTTCAACCTGATGTTTCTCAAAAGTTAACAACTACTATTGAGTCATTAACAACTCGGTTAGAAACTATGGAAGGGAAACGGGCGCAAGTTCAACCTGAAAAGAATGTTTACCCTGAATGGGTAGATTCAATTTATCCTCCATCCAGTTTTGGAAACCCTGTTTTCCCGACTTTCAATGGATCTGGCGACCCTGAACAACATTTGACACATTACGTGTCTTGATGTGATCCTATGATGGGAACTCCAGAGCAGCAAGAAGCAGTGAAACTCTGATGCTTCGTGCGAACCTTGCAAGGACCAGCTTTTTTCTGGTATACAAGCTTGCAATCCCGGTCAATCATCGGATGGGAGGATCTTTGTCCAAAATTCCTTTTGCAGTTCATCTCAACTTTGCCAAAAACGACAGTTTTCGATCTTACAAACTGCAAGCAAAGGGAGAATGAAGGAGTCTCTAATTTCATTGCTCGCTGGAAGGGATTAACGTATTCCCTGAGTTTAGCACTCCCTCAGGAAGAGCTGTTGCCAATCTGTGTGGAAAATTTGCATGATGAATTACGCACACCATTGAACCCTGTAAAATACACAGGAGGGTTTCGAGACCTTACTTCGATCGCTCAGCAGATTGAAGATTCCCTTATACCGGCTAAGGTTAAATCTTGTGTAATTCCATTATCTCCGGGAAGGAGAATGGGTAAAGCAGAAACGGCTACAGTTATGCTTAAACAAGCACCTGTACCTATTTCTACTTCAAAACCTTCATCTTCTCGAAGGGCTCCACCTCCTGAACGACAACAACAAAGGCCGTTTCGTCCAAATGATCAAAGAGATCAACGAAGAAAACAATTTGAGGATTTGAAGAGTAAAACATACTCTTTCCGAAGTGAGAAAGTTCTTGGTTACTTCATTTCAGCTCTGGAAAATAATTTGGTTCAATTACCAGTGCCCAACAGCCCAAACAAGGAAGGAGATGAATACCGTCCCAATTATTGTCCCTTTCATCAAATGTTGGGGCATCCCATCCAGGAGTTTTTTGTCTTTAAAGACCTCCTGCAAAAGATTGTCGACTTGGGACAAGTCAAATTGAAGGGTTCTTCAGCTCATGTAGCGTGTGTTACTGCTATATATCCAGAGGACGGAGGCGAGTGACAGGAAGTCAAAATAAAAACTGCGCAAAAATATGATGATTGGATGGTTAGAAAGACAATCAATCGGACCCATGCCATTTTGCGAACACAATAGAAGAATCCAATTGTGTCTCATACAAAAGCTACAGTGAAGCCTCTATCAAAAGAAAAATCCTCAAAAGGGCAGCACAATTCAAAGAAGAAAGAGGAATAAGAAGATGTTGAGTATGTATCGAGGCCAAAGTTGTCTTTGACTCTAGAAGATTTCATGACATCTACTTCAATGCCAAGGGCACCGCCCCATCAAACGGCACAGCCTAAACAGGCTAGTCAGGCAGGGTCTTTATCAGACGAAGAGTTAATCTTCGGTTCTGTTAATATGATTCAATTAACAGATCCATATTCCAGTCTTGATGAGCATGAATTCCCTGTATCAAATAAGGGAATCCGATGAAGTTCTAGAGGTCCAGGATACAGGGGAAGACGTGGATCTTTCCGAAGCCACTAATCCAATTCTACCCCTACTAGCACTGTGTATGCAGCAGAAACTCGTGGTAGAGCCCTCCAGCGAGCTCAAAAAGAACAATTATGTTCTTTTGCCGATGGCCGACTCAGTTTTGGCACAGTTATTTTGGAAGACCGATTAAAGGTTCCATCTTCTTTATCTCAGCAAATAAATGGATCTAATCAGTCTAATATTCCAAAAGCAAGGATGTTGCCAACTTCTATCCCATTACAAGATGCATCAGCTTCCAAAGCATCAGCTTCCATGGTACCTACTAAACCACATATTCCTGTTGGGAAACACAGACCTCTAGATCAAAAGTACGATATATTGAAACACTTGGCCCAAGTACCAGCCAAGTTATCAATTTTGGATGCTTTAAATCTGTCAAAATATCTTCGGGAATCACTCATCTAAGCTTTGTAATGTCCTCAGGAGTTTGAAGCTGAAATTGCTGCAGCTGAAGTCTATCACATAGAGAATAATCCTGCAGAATGCCATGCAGTGATTTCTTTTACTGATAAAGATGAAGATGATGTTGTTCATGGTCACATAAAACCTTTGTACTTATCTAGAAAAGTCAATGGTGTAGATATCTGAAGAGCTTTCATTGACAATGGTTCAGGAGTCAACCTCATGCCCATTCGTACACTTCGTCGATTGGGCCTCACGGAATCTGATTTATCTTCTTCTACCATGATGTTACAAGGATATGATAAAAATGAACAAGAACCACTGGGAAATGTTACACTAAGAACTCAGTTTGGAGATCTTGTATCCAATTCGGATTTTATGATTGTTGATCAAGACTCAGCTTTCAACGTCTTTCTTGGAAGACCCTGGCTAAATCAGCATGCAACTATTCCTTCATCATACCATCAATGTCTCAAATATTGTTTCAATGGTCAAGTTGGAACATTTTATGGTGATAAGGACCTGTTCAAGACATGTGAGTCTCAATACATTGAGGCAGAATTTTATCACATGAAGGGAAGAGAAAAATCTACAATGAAGGAAATTACCAAAATTAATGCTCCATATGGTTTGGGGAAAATTCCAATAAATCCATTTACACATGTGAGTACGGATTATGTGTTACCTATCCATCAAATTGACAAAATAGGCCAAAATCAAAATACTCTTATGGAAAGATTCATAATGTCAATTACGGCAATTGAGCCAGACAACATGGGAGAAATTGGTAACCCACCAAACAGTGATGAAAGCATAAGTGGTGACGTTTTCATTTCATCTGCTGAAGTCCAACAAGTCTATACTTCTCCAATCAGGCCAGATAAGTTATAGCAACAACAGAGGTGAATAATGATGTTGATTCTCAATCCATCATCTCCCCTTAATTTCCCAAAGAAGGCCCTTTATCATCAATAGGGTCAGAAATGGAAGCTTCTTCTTCAAAATGTGGAAATTTTGACATCTCTTATGATCTTGAGAATTTCGTTTTGTTATCTACTATGCAAGTAGAAACGGAAGAAATAGCACAAAATGAAGAGGAAGAGGAAGGTCTTAGAGATGCTCCTCCAGCATTTGAAGAGGGTATCTCTACCACTGTGGATGAACTCAGAGAAATAAATCTGGGTACAGAGAATGGTCCACGCCCAACATTAATTAGTGCGGCCATGACCCTTGAAGAGAAAGAGATGTATATTTATTTTCTAAAGCAAAATAAAGATATTTTTGCTTGGAACTATACATAAATGCCTGGTCTTGATCCTGATGTTGCTACTCATCATTTGGGTTTACCAAAAGAACATCGAGGATTTAAGCAAGCCGCGAGAAGAACACACCCCACTTCTGCTTCCAAAATTGAAGCTGAAGTGGATAAGATGATCAAAGCTAACTTCGTCAGAGAAGTTCAATATCCCAAGTGGTTGGCTAATATTGTCCCTGTAAAGAAGAAGAACGGACAAATTAGGGTTTGCATCGATTTCAGATATCTTAATCGGTATTGTCCTAAAGATGATTTCCCAGTTCCGATTACAGAACTCTTAATTGATGCGACGACTGGTTATGAAGTACTCTCCTTCATGGATGGATATTCTGGATATAATTAGATCCGAATGGCCCTATAAGATGAGGAATCTATAGCTTTCAGAGCTCCTCAAGTTGTGTTTTGTTACCGGGTGATTCCCTTTGGTTTAAAGAATGCAGGTGCAACATATCAACGCACCATGCATCGTATCTTCAAACCTTTCTTAGGGAAGTTTGTTGAATGCTATGTGGATGATTTGGTGGTTAAATACAAACAACGTTCTAATCACTTGACTGATTTGGAAGTCATATTCCACAAACTTCGACAACATAATTT
The DNA here is from genome assembly GCA_963277665.1 of Viscum album. Taxonomy (NCBI): domain Eukaryota; kingdom Viridiplantae; phylum Streptophyta; class Magnoliopsida; order Santalales; family Viscaceae; genus Viscum; species Viscum album. Next base: position 302,027,253 of record OY728153.1, on the reverse strand, counting down.
GAAGATGAACCCCTTAAAATGTGCTTTTGGGGTAACCTCAGGAAAATTCCTCGGCTTTGTTATACGCCATCGTGGTATTGAAGTTGATCCTGAGAAGACCAAATCAATCCTTGGTATGCCACCTCCACAGAATTTGAAAGAATTAAGAGGACTTCAAGGACACTTATCCTATATTCGGCGTTTCATCGCTTATTTGGCAGGAAAAAGTTTAACCTTTACCAAATTATTGAAAAAAGGAGTCACTTACCAGTGGACTGAAGAATGTCAAGAAGCATTTGATGTTCTCAAGAAATACCTCTTGAGTCCACCAGTACTCATGCCACATGTCGAAGGTAGACCACTAATCCTCTATGTGACAGCTCTAGAGCAATCATTGGGTGCCTTTCAAGCTCAAAGGAATGATGCTAGGAATGAAAATAGCCTCTACTATCTCAGTAGAACTATGCTTGAAGCAGAAACCCGGTATTCATGTATTGAGAAGTGCTTCCTAGCATTAATCTTTGCAGTTAAAAAACTGAGACACTACCTGCAAAATCACATGGTCCAATTGGTATCTCGCAATAATCCGCTCAAATTCATCCTTAGTCGTCCAATGCTTACAGGACGTCTAGCAAGGTGGGCAGTTATCTTGCAGCAGTTCGACATTCAGTATGTGTCTCAAAAGGCAATAAAGGGCCAAGCTCTGGCTGATTTCCTGGCTGAACATCCTTCCATGGAAGACACGTCTTCAAATATTGAACTCCCTGATGAGGAAGTTTTCTCTATTCAAGAGAATCCTCAAACATGGGAAATGTATTTTGATGGTGCTTCCAGAAGTCCAACAGGGAAGAAAATGGAAAATCCTAAATTCAAAAAATTTGGTTTAGGAATTTTACTCATTTCTCCAGATAAGGCATTGTTACCGTATTCCTTTTTATTGTGGGAAGGTGGTACCAATAATGAAGCCGAATACCAAGATCTTATTACAGGCTTGGAGTTAGCGCTTCAAGCACAAGTGAATCACTTAAAAGTGAAAGGTGATTCAAACCTGGTAATCAAACAAGTCAATGTGGATTATGCCATCAGAAAAGACGAATTAATCCCTTTGTATGATTACGTCAGAGAGTTAATGGCGGAATTCCATTCAGAACTGACATTTTCTTATGTCCCAAGATCACAAAATGCTCAAGCTGATGCACTGGCTAATATAGCCACAGCTCTAGCAGATCCAAATCGGGACGAGACAACTATCAGTATTTCCCACCGTCGTGCAATTTCACCTTATGTTCACACCAGAACAGAGGAAAATAATGAAATTAGTCCCATTCCTGAACCGTATGGTCATACTACAGGATGGATGTCACATATTAGGGAATACCTTCAAAATGGAATAATTCCACCTGATAGAGCCGAGAAAGAACAAATCTGGCGACGTGTGGACAATTTTACTCTTTACGATATCCCAAACCACCTAGAGAAAATTCTCTAAAAATGTGGTTTTGATGGAGTTCTCTTCAGATGCATTGATGGTGAAGAGACAATGGTTGTCATGAAAGAAGTTCATGTAGGAGTCTGTGGTTCCCACCAGTCTGGACATAGATTGTCTGATCAAATTCGATGGCTTGGATACTTTTGGCCTTCAATGATACAATATTGTGTTGATTTCACAAAGAAGTGTCATTCATGTCAAGTACATGCAAACTTCATTCATCATCCTCCAGAGTTTCTTCATACATCTAAATACTCATGGCCATTTTCCACATGGGGAATAGATGTGGTGGGACCTTACCCTTCATCTACGACCAAGCAGTTTAAGTACATTCTTACTGCTACTGATTTATTTTCCAAATGTGCAGAGGTAGTACCTCTCAAATAAGTCAGTTCTAAATGCAATGTTAGCTTCATCAAGTCTTACATCATTACTAGATTTGGTGTCCCACATACCATATTGACGGACAACGGCACCAACTTCTGTTCTTCTGAGGTGAAGAAATTGTATCAAGAATACAACATTAAATCCAACCATTCATCTCGGTATCATGTGGCAGCCAATGGACAAATAGAAGCCTTTAACAAGACTCTTTCAAATATACTGCAAAAGATGGTGGATAAAGATAAGAGGTCATGGCCTGATAAACTCTTTCATGCTTTATGGGCTTATCGGACTACCACCCGCAATGCAACGCGGTCAACTCCATATTCGTTGGTATATGGAACAGAAGCAGTCTTGCCAATTAAAGTTCAATTTCCCTCACTCAGAGTAGCCATTTGTGATCAGTTATCTACAGATGAGAAATTCCAAAAGCGATTGATTGAATTGGAATAGTTAGATGAGAAAATATTGTGCACTTTGCACCATTTGTAAATCTATCAGAATCGAATAGCACGAGCTTTCAAAAAAAAAGTTCGTCTTCGTTCATTCATTCCGGGAGAATTGGTATTAGTTCTCAGAACACCAATGATACCAGGAATGAATCCTCCCAAGCTTGAAACAAAATGGGAAGGACCTTATTCAATACATAATGTCTACTCCAATGGAGCTTATTCATTAATCTCAATGGATGGAGAACTCATCACGACTCCAACCAATGCCAGATTTCTGAAGAAATATTTTGTATAAACACAAAATATGGTCCCCAGAACCAAGATTCTTACAATTGGTTCATATAACCTTAGTCCAGTATGACTTTAAACTGCATCATCCACGGTCTATGCATATGACCTTAAACTATTTGCACTTTCATCCAACATGACGTTAAACTGTAGAAAAGAAGATGTCCCCGCAACATGACACTAAACTATGCAGCACCATTTCGTCCTTGCTATATGACGTTAAACTATACAGTAATGGTCCAGTATGACATTAAACTGCAACTACGTCCAACATGACATTAAACTATAGGAAAGTCCCTTATGTCCGGAAAGATTTTAAAATACATAAGAACTTAATAGTCCAGTATGACTCTAAACTGCATCATCCACGATCTATGCATGTGACCATAAACTATTTGCACTTTCGCCCAACATGACGTTAAACTGTAGAAAAGAATATGTCCCTACAAAATGACACTAAACTGTGCAGCACCATTTCGTCCTTTCTATATGATGTTAAACTATACAGAAATGGTCCTGTATGACTTTAAAATTGAAACTTCATCCCACACGACGTTAAACTGTGAAAAACTTCCCTAAACCGTCCAACATGACCTTAAACTGCATCATCCCTGGTCCATGCATATGACCATAAACTATTTGCAAGTCCCTTACGTCCAGTAAGACGTTAAAATATGACGCCCTAACTACATGACGCTAAACTGTATAAAAGTCCCTTACGTCCGGAAAGACGTTAAACTATATCATCATCAACGGTCCATGCATATGACCCTAAAATATTTGCAAGTCCCTTACGTCGAGCAAGACGTTAAACTGTGATGCCCTAACTACATGACGCTAAACTGTATAAAAGTCCCTTACGTTCGGAAAGACGTTAAACTATATAATCATCAAAGGTCCAGCATGACATTAAACTGCACAGTCCCCCTTTCGTCTAATATGACGTTAAACTGTATTGTCCCCATCATCCTAACTACATGATGCTAAACTGTAAAGAAAGTCCTTGATATGTCCTACATGACATTAAACTCTTATTTTGTCCCTGCTATATGACACTAAACTGTGCAGCACCAATAGTTCTAACTGCAAGACATTAAACTGCATAGTCCCTTTTTTATGTCCTACATGACATTAAACTATGAATTGTTAAGGTTGTTGTTACCTCTTGTTTCTCACACCGAGTATGACTCACGTGAGCTTAGAGAAAACCTCAACCGTAACACTCTCTTTGGGCCCCTAACCATGTGTAAGTCCCAACAACATTTTTTTATAGATCGTTGTCCCCAAGAAAAACTTGATCATTAATTCATTCTTTAATTGAACTACACAGACTCTGATCCTTGCCCTCCAGGCTGGGTATGTAGGCAACCTCCCAGGGTTCAAGCCCAAAAACAATCTCTTCACATCGGTTCACCACTATCTCATATGATGTTGATTCGTGAAACCGCCCCTAGAATCAATATCTTTACATTGATTCACTTTTGTACTTGTTATATGATGTTAAACTATGAAACACTTTTGTACGGTATGACAATAAACTACAATACTCTTTTATTTCCTCATTTGAGAGAGAACTATTATTGACATTGATTTTTCAATCATGGTTTTCATTTTCAAAAGACTACGTGCATACATGGTAATACCTAAACTTTTTGTCTCAGATTAAAACCATCATTGCACTAAATTCCCCTTTCACCCTTCACATGTACGAACCATATTTGTACAAAGGGTAGTTCTAGAACTAAGTGGGCTTGATTCCCATCCTTATGGGATACGTAGGAACGTTCGAGTATCCCTTGAATCCAACCCCAAGTCTTTTGGGCCTAACCCCAAATTTCACTTTCAGTCCCTTGCGTGTAAAGTCCTTATGAAAACACACACTGTGTATTCATTTTTATGGTCCGAATTCTGTGACCCTAAACTATGATCTCTCATACATTCGTCCTGCATGACGTTAAACTGCATTTCAAGAACTACGTATGTCTTGATTCTCATTCTTATGAGATACGTAGTGAAGTCCAAAATTTCAATTCAGGACCCATCCACAACATGATTATGGTTATCATTGACCCATGTATCTCTAAATATATTGCAAAATACCCATCTTTATGTGTTATAATCCTAACCTTAAATATTTTCAGATCTTCATAACCCTTTTCATGACTTCTAGTCACAAAAATGTCAAACTTCTGAGAATTCTTTTGCTTGACAATGCAGCACGTGCCCATAGGTGGCCTTGCAAAAACAGTCCACATAACAGACTTGTCAGCCAAAAGATGATATTTATTTGACCATGCAGCCAATACCCTTAGGTGGCCCTGCATATTTCAACCCCCTAACGGGTTTGTTAAATGATAGTAATTTCATTCTTGGGAAGAATTCCTCTTTTGTCCTTATTTTTCTTAAACGATAGTATGTATGGATCCACAAAAAAAATATCCATCCTTAACATATTTGAACCATATCCTTTTTCATGATCTGAAAGTAATCATGTCTATGGTTTAATCTTCTTCCCTACGTTTGGGTCAGACCTTCGTAGGAGTGATATTCATTCAATTCTCCGATATTCTTGTTCGGAAATATCTTCTCCATATTCAAGTAACTCTTTCCACACAACAAACTCTATACTTTAGAAAATTTGAATCTCTATAAATATTCGCTATCTTTTAGCACTAGGAAAGTAAATTTTTGAGAGTTCTTTCTCCTGACTATGCATCACGTGCCCATAGGTGGCCTTGCATAAACAATCCACATAACAGACTTGTTAGCCGAAAGATACTATTTATTTGACCATGCAGCCAATGCCCTTAGATGGCCTTGCATATTTCAACCCCCTAACGGGTTTTTGTCAAATAATAGTAACTTCATTCTTGGAAAATACTTCTTCTAATGCCTTTTAGCTCTTTTTCATATCATTCCTCAGATTCAAAAATTCTTAAGTCATAGCTTACATATTTTCCCTCATACTTGAGTATGGTAATATGTTTTCAGATAAATTTTCAAGGAATTGAATCAACTTTAATCCATTTTGGTCAAATCTATTTCGACCTTAAACATTATCCCCTTTATGTCTGGCATGCATGACTTTAAACTGCCCACAAAAGACAAAGGAACTCTGAATAAAAGTCAATTTTCAGATCACTAAAGATACATTTTGTATGATTTAGGTAATATTGAGAAATTAAAAGGTTCAAAGTTTGTAGGGTTATTTTTAATAATCCTAGTAAAAATCAAACTATGCTTACTAGGCCCATTGGCTTAAGTAAATTTGAATCAGGTAGTGAAAGAATGCAGGTATAAATGATTGAAGATGAAAGTGTTTTTCATTGATACACAAGAGTTAGAAGGACATCCACAGACTGGAGTCTCTTATCTTTTTCATGAATTACAAGAGGCTTTAAACATAACACTTCATTTGATTTACGGCATCCCGAGCTTCATCAACAACCACCTGGAATTAATTCATTCAACTGGATACAATAAGAGATGTAGTGATACCAGCTCTTCTTGGAACAATTGTAAAAGATGTTCTTGAGTGCGGTTTGAGAAAATTTTTTGCTGATCAAATAGTGATTCTATTTCTGTCCAAGAGACTTGGAAGATGGATACATGGATTTGAGAATGGAGCATTAGAAGTAAAGATCCATTTGGAGAGAGTAATCTTTTCAGATATTGCTCTAATACCATGTTTGTCTTCTCTCAACCAACCGGTAGTGGAAAACATTTTAGCCCATGGGTTTTCCATTTTCATATCTGCAAGGAAATGACATGGAAGAAGAATTTGAAAGTTCAAACCATTTTTGTTGCTCTTAATGCACAGCATAACCAAAATGAAGGAGTAGCAGTGCAGCTTCATTTAAGGTGTATAGTTCTTTGTATCTGGAACATTGACTCCTTGCAGGTGACCATGACCATATAGAGGCAGGTAGATGCTCGGTGGGAAATTAAGATGATATTTATTCAAGTACTTAGCCAAATCTGGGAGAGTGCTGTCGCAGATATCATAATAATCGTGGACAATGATGTTCATCATGTCATCAATCAGCTTGCTGGCCAGTTCATCAGAGGGTTTAATTCCCTTAGGAGCCATTGAATCTTCACAAAATTTGAATAAATTAAACTCCTAAATGGGTTTATTTTTCATAAAATTTGTGAAAGAATTCTGGAAAAATGGCTAAGGCATTAAAGCGCGCAAGTCTAAACATGGCGCGCAAGTATTCGTGTGTCGCGCTAGTTTTTGACACGCAAGTGTAAACCGTGCAAGTACAAATACATTTACAATAGCGCGACATCAAGGAAAACATTGGAAAACAGATCACCTTGCGCGGCTAAGATAACATGCGCGATGAGAGCTCAAGACGTTTGAAGTCCAGGAACCCAGATACTTTGTACGGAGGTGGGGCCATGTATTTATAGGCTAGGAGGCCTATCTGCGCGCCTTACCCAATGCACTTAAGGCCTGCGCAACGCAAACTTGCGCGCCGACCTCTGTACCCCGAAGACTTGTGTGCCCCTTTTCCTTTAGATGTATTCGATTTCCTCAGAGTCAAATCCTCATTTCTCTCCGGATCCAACTCTGAGGGGGGGACTTTTGTTGACGCTCCTTTCAGCACAGAATCTAAAGATCAGAAAAGGGGAATAGATGAGCACAAAGTGATTCAACCTTTGGAGAAAACATCAAAAATCGACAAAGGGTTGAACAAGGAAAACTTTGCCCATAGGCCGCGCAAGTTTTCTAATGGTCGCGCAAGTCCACTTGCGCGACGACCTTGGTCGCGCAAGTGACTTGCGCGACCTAAGTGATAACCACCCGGTAATCGCCCGGGGTCTTCTCCTGCCTATAAATAGACCTTGTGGGCCCCCATTCGAGAGGATCTTTTTCCAGAAACTCAGATTGAAGCTCCCGACGCCCAAGTCTCTTCTCAAAGCTTCGGGAACACTTCTAAGGTAATTTATTACCTAGAACAGAAGATCTAAAGAGAATAAGGAAGGCCTAAGTGTTGAAACTTATCAACACTTGCGTGCCGCCATATTTCCTTCAATAGAACTTGCACGTCCCTTTTCTAGAGGAACCTCAAGGGGATTCTAAATTGATTAATAAAGAGTCGCTCAAGTATTCTAATGCTGGTTGAAAATCGCGCAAGTACCCCACATGTCGCGCAGGTATACCTGCGCGACCAATACTTGCGCGCCCACGGAAGAATTGCGCGCCTTTCAAGACTTGTGCGCCCCTACCTTTTTGGGTGCCCATCTTGCCGATTTTACCCCTCTTAAGCCATTACACCATTCCTTTTCAAGATTCAGGCGTCAAGACACTCTTCAAAGCCATTTATGGCATGATTTCTTGATTTGAATTCCTTATCTGAAAGGAATTCTGTGGAATATCTCTCAAAACATAGTGATTTAAATATCCTTATGTCACTAAATATGGAGAGTTCATTCATTCAACCTCATCCTTTACAATGAGAGAATCCTTAACCTGGGTCTCCTTTTTAGGAATAATCCCCAGTTATAAGTCCTTTAATCTGGACATCTTCCTTAAGAGTAAGCCCCAAATTCTTAAAATTCCCAAACTTGGGCATCCTCCTCAAGAGTAAGCCCCAAACCTTAATTCCTTAACTTGGGCATCCTCCTCAGGAGTAAGCCCCAATCATAATCTTTTAATATGGGAATCCTTCTTATGAATAAGCCCCAAGTCCTCTAATATGGGCATCCTTATTAGGAGTAAGCCCCAATCTCAAATATGGGCATCCTTCTTAGGAGTAAGCCCTGAGTCCCTTAATATGGGCATCCTCCTCAGGAGTAAGCCGCAAACCTTAACCCCTAACCTGGGCTTCCTTTTCAGGAATAAGTCCCAGTTATAATCTTGGGCTTCCTTTTCAGGAATAAGCCCCAAGTCCCCTAACCTGGGCTTCTTTTCAGGAATAAGTCCTAGTTATAATCTTGGGCTTCCTTTTCAGGAATAAACCCCAAGTCCCCTAATTTCTCTTTAACCAGTCCTAATTTACCCTTGATTTGGGTTTCCTTTTCAGGAGTAAAACCCAATCATAAGTCCCCTCCTAACTTGGGCATCCTCCTTAGGAGTAATCCCCTTGATTAGAGTATTCAAATCTCCATGAAGCACATATACCTTTATGGACCCTGTTCATGGATTTTCTCCCTAAAAGTGAATCCTAAACCTTCATCAATCTGGGAAGTCATACATACATAATCCCCAAAAACATTTCTTATGATTGCATCTTTCATGGCACAATTGTCTAATTTTTTACCAATACCTCTTGTTTCTCACACCGAGCATGACTCACGTGAGCTTAGAGTGTAAAATTAATTATGACATCCTTCTTTGAGCCATCAATCATAAACATCATACTCCCTTACTCGAACTACGTGGGTTCTGATTCCTTTTCCAAAACAAAGGATACGTAGGTAGCCCATTTATGGGTTCGATCCCAACATTAAAATAATCCATGTCCTTCTGAATGACGATAAACTTCAAGTGCCCCACTGAGTGGCTTTAAAACTAGCCTGGTCATCATAATGACCAAGAGACTTTTATAAATTTTTTTGAAGGATACAATTGACTAAGAATCTCTAAATAGATACAGATGATTCTCTATTGATGAAGAACCTCGAATACATATAAAAGATCCTCTAAATTTCTTACATATTTAATCATTGATTGTTAAACTAAAGGAAAGCTCATTTTATACTTGGTAATGTAATAAGGATTCACGAACATAACTTAAATCTATAAAGAGAGTCCCGGAGTAGACAATAATTCCCCTCAAAGAGGTGTGATGAGTCCGACCTCCCATCCTCTCGAACAATACAAATTCCTAAGCCTCATTAACCCACAAGCTAATGAGCGCCTACCTTTGGAAAGTAGGTCCAAACGGATGTGGAATCATTGGATGTTTCCGGTTCTACGAACAAACCCGTTAGAAACCGATCGGAACGTTTGAATCTCCCATCGAGGAGGTCATCCCCGAATTCCGTGCGAAACAATGACACTCATGAATATGTGTGGGCCACCACATCTAAGAAGTGATGTGTTATGCTCTAAATTTTAATTTTAAATGAATTATAGGATGGATATGTTTACGGAATATATATGATATAATTTATATTAAAATGATCCCATAATTTTTAATTACCATTAAACATTATTTTATTCCATTTTCAGAAAAATGTAAACATCATTCATGGGTATGTAAGACCAACCACATCAAATAATTGTGTAATTAATTTTTATATCTATACTTGTATAGATTATGAAAAAAATTATATATTGAATTATATATTATATTTATATCATAATTAATATTATGGATATAATTTTACCATATTCATTATAGAATGACCAAAACTACCAATCCATGGAAAATATTAAAAATAAATTATAAAGTGAAAAAGTGAATTTAATAAATATTTGTTAATTAAGTGATATTAAAAGGTTATATGTAATTAGTATATTAAATGATATATATTACTAGTGTTTTTGAATATATGTATGTTGAGACACTATTTATTAGACATGTTTTTTGAACATATATGAAAGATGTAATGATATTAGGAAAGACATTTCCGTTTCAAATTTATTCCTATGGGACAAATTCCATATTCACCACTTGTATATTTTTTATTGTTTTATATACAAACCATGATTTTTTATGATTACCCTAAAAAATATTATGGGATATTAAAATCTGTATATAATTTTTTCATATAGGGGATCATATATTTAATATGTTCATAATAGTAAGGGTTGGTGAGAAAATATCGGCATAGGTTATAATTATTTTATTGCGTATGAAGTATAATGATTCTTGTCTTCCGAAACTGATATGTTCTTTTCTCAAATCACATTATTTAAATTCATTTCCATCCCTTTATACACTCAATATTACAAAATAATTTTTTAAAGAAAACCCATCAATATTTCAGTCATCGATCAGGAATCATTTCTCTTCCACATCGATATTATCTAAAAATGTTTTCATATATTTTTTAATTATTTTTATAATATGATCAAAAATTTTTTTAACATGTTTTAATTTTTTTCAATTTTTTTAATGGAATATTATTTTCTATTTCTTAATATGGTACTTTTGATTTTTTTCAAACATGCTTATGGAATATTTGTTTTACCATGTACCACCTTAATGATAATATACACCATCATTACCGAATAATTATTTAAAACATACTATAAAATCTTCTATTGTTACATTCCATAAAATATTTTTGTTAATATTTTGTTATTTTTTTTATTTTAGAGATGTTATTTTGGAATTAAAAAGATATTTTCCTCAAGAATGTTTTAATGATATTTTTAGGGTATTTATATTAATTAATGAAAACATACAGAGATGTTTTTTAAAATTATGTGGGGATATGATTTAGTAAAACCATTATTATTATTTTTCTCAATGGTTTATCAAAATTATGATATTATTTTTATAAGTATAATTTATTCAATTTGTTATGAATTGATGAAATGAAGAAATATGAACGGAAGTTAGCTCATTTACATGGGGTAGGTTATGATGAATTTTTTTTTACTCCATATAAATTACGTAATTAATGATATGATGAATAATTTATGATATTTTGAAAAAAATGATGATTTTATATATGTATTGTGTGGTCCTAGAATTTAATACACCTCAAACCAATTAGGTAAATATGTAAAGCTGATGAGTTAAATGATTTATGTGAGAACTTGATTTTGTAATACAATTTCACATGTGGACCTATGACTCATATTTATAAGAATAATCATGGACATAGTTTTTATGTCCATAATTATATAAATTGACTTGGAATTTATTTCAATATGTTTAATTATGGGCCTAGTTTTCATGTATAAATTTTTATGTATGGGTATAGATTCTATTTTAATAAAATTTTGTGTGCACCTGTATATCATTTCTATTTTTTTATATGTGGGAATAAATTCATGAAATTAATATAATATGTTAATATATTTATATTTATACATTCCTGTAATGTTATAAGCTTATGTTATTCAATATTCACATGTTTATGTTATGCTCTCATGGAAAATGTTCATTGATTATGTTATGATTCATATACTAGGAACTTTCATGATTTATGTAATGATGTAAGAATATGATCATCCAAATATAGGATACAATTTGAAAATGTTATTATCATGTTCCTATACCAATACTCACATATTGTTCACATGTGAAAATTGATATCTTATTTTTTACATATTCTAATCATATGAGATCATGAATTATTATGCTTTCATTCACAAGGTTATGATGAATTTTATTATATGCGATATGTCTAATAGTTTTTCTATATTTGAAGAACATATTGGGAGATGATATATTTCACAATAGAAATATTTTTTATGTGTCCATGTTCCAAAATATAATGTAACTACAAGATTTTTAAATAGATCATTATAACATTTAATGAATATTTATGTACTACGATGTGATAAAATTTTATTGAAGTCATGGGTCACAATTATTTGAATCAGATATATTGGTTTTAACCATTGAAAAATAGAATGACAAAACATTACTAAGAAACCTATGGATGATTAAATATATGAAAAAATATTTTGGATTTAGGTGGAGATAGAATGAGTTGTTTCAAATAAATTACATAAATGTTTGGATATTACAAGTGGATGTGGTCCTAGCATAGATGTACATTATTGTATTAAATCATTAATGGATGCATTAAAAATTAACTTGATAATCACATGGTGCATGAAAATGGGTCTTACTGTAAATATAGATTGAAACACCAATTGGATATGATTTTAAAATTTCTAAACTCATTATTAACCATCATAGAAGAATTTAGTACATAATGTACATGAATGAACTTGGTTAAACCTATGGTGTCATTGTTTGAGATGGATGTGTGACGATTTGGACAACATATAAATGATTTTCCATTATTATGGGTCTTATAATATAATTATTATTTATCATACTATGATATATAGTTTCTGTCAAGGGTAGGAACCATAAGGAATCATGTTAATAGTGATTGTGATAAAGATCATGGGGGTTTTGGGGAGAAAAATTGGATGGTGTATTAAGTAGAATATATTGTGATTATACATAATATTTTGTCATGATATATAATAAACAACATAAAAAAGGTGAGTTTCACAAAAATTCAAATTATAGAATAATATATATTTACAAATGTTCAAGTCTTACTGACCTTGTAGTTATGAAATTCCAATATCATTCTTTTCTATAAATAGGAAATAATAACATGGATAATATCTCAAATATAGGGGAAGATTCTTTATATTGGGATATTAAGGGAACATATAATAAAGTTCATGTGGAAATGTTTATCTTATTTGTGGTAAGATTGTGAATTATGAGATTAAATAACTTAAAATAAGGATTATTACATTAAAAATAAAGAAAATATGTTATTCTAACCATTGAACATAAATTATTAACACTATTGTAAATTGTGATTAATGAATTATGTTTTAGATTTATTTTCACTCATGGTATTATGGATATAAGAATCATGAAACCTCTATTAATTGTGTAAATCATTTAATAAATTATGTATTTATGTATGATTAACTTTATTTATAGACACCATCGTGGGTATATGGTGTCATGTTAGATCAAAAGTTAAAATATTCATTTTATTGAGATTTCTGTGATGTCATTTTGAGGTGATTAATTAATATTTTGGAAATGAATTATTGGGATATGTTATATATATCCCCTATATTCAATATGATATCTTATTCTTGAATAATAACTTTCTAATAATTATAAAGGTATTGATAAGCTTCAATGTTAACATTATAATTGACGATTATGATTATGTCCGGGATGTTCGTGCTATTTTTGGGGACATTATAAAAAATATATGAACATAGTTTTTTTTTAAAATGAAAATATATCACATCTATAATTTCAATTTGAAATGAACCTAGATCCCAAGGTAAAATATGGTGCTACACCTACCCCATGAATATTTTATTTACTGTTATTAAGACATTTTTTAAGTGATATATTAGATAATTCTTTTTTAGAGAATATATGTTTTCTCATTGATATTATTGTTTGATTGAATGTTAATTTAATGATAAATGTTTTTCCGGAATAATTTTACTATTTTTGATAATATTTTATGATTTAGGTTAATAATACATGGGATTCTATTTTATAAATAATTCTTGAATTATATTTTAGAAGATTTTTTTTGAATGTAACATTTTAGTGATTCTGTTGACCTATGGATATGATTTTTATATCTAGAAGATTATATTATCATAGAATATTCATATTTGGAATGTGATATTAGGAGTTATTAATGATATTTGGAGATGAATGATAAATTTATATTTCATAAATATGAGATCAAATCAATATTATATTTGTGTTTTACTATTATCCTACTGTATTTAGAGGATTTTTAAGGTCATTTATTTATTGAATGATCTATAATGAACAATGATTGTGTTTATTGAAGTATTATTTATTAATTTTATCTTTATTAATATGATTGTTTATTCATCTTTATAATTATCTTATTCTAATGATTTGGTTTTTTTAATTATAATGATAGGAGGGAGATATTTCTTATCTTATTTATAGATTTAGTGATTCATTAGTTTACCATACCATGTAATTATATAATAATAAATTTTCATATTTATAAATAATTTTGAAATAGATGGTAATTTACATTAAATGGACTCTATTTTGGATACTTTACCCTACACGGAACATTGAGTTTCTCCAAAATCACATGTTTCTCATAACATTGAGTTATACCAAAAAAATAATATATTATTAATAATATTATTTTATGTTATAGATATAACGTAACCGTTATAATGATGAGAATGAAAAATATTATATAAATTATGAAATTAGGCTTTACATATGTTTACATAATGATTCATTAGTTAGAAAATTAATTACGAATGAAAATAAAAACCAAATGATTATAAAGAATTAAGTTTTATGAAAAATATATAATTGCAAAAAAATTTGTCTAGAAAACAACCAAATATCTATTTTTGGAAGAAATTAATGAAATATAAATTAAATATAATGTCAAAAAATCATCTTATCTATTTTCTATAAAATATATGAGATGAAATTAAGTTTTATGAATAAATGGTGCTTGTTTTTAAAGGAATTTTTATCCCCTTTTGAGGGATAACCCTTTTTAAATATAGTTTTGTTACTTATAAATGTTATAATTTAGAAAATAAACCACTTATTTATAATCAGGACATAAAAATTTACTTTGGTTGATATTTTGGATATTTTTTGTTTAAATTCATATTTTAATGAATAATGAAAATACCGCATTTTAATTCAAACTTCATTTTCATCTAATATTTTTATATTTGAAGCTTATCCTTTTACATGGTTTTTATTTATTATTAGTTCAATCATTTATCATTAAATCCTATTTATTTTATTGGATTCATTTTCAAAATAATGTAAAATAGAAAAATTGTGCTAACTTTTGAATATTTTTATTTTAAAACTAGTTTCTTGATCAATATATGAGTTTAGTGTTAATCATAATTTAACCACATTTTTGAAATGTGTATTAAAAAATTTAAATGAATTTTTGTACTCAATATGAAATATTTGGTCCAATAAGATCACAAAAGTTTTTGGGGAATTGTAACATTAGTATTTTATTTGCCATGGTAAAAGTTAAATGTGGTAATTAAAGGTAAAATTTATGAAATGATATTATAAAAATACAATAAAAGATTTAACATTCTTATTTTATGTGTTATTATCGAACATAAACATCCTTGGGTAGAAATTTCAACTTTTGGAAGCCACTTGAGTTTGATTATGAAATTACTAACATTTAATTTAATGTAAATGCGAGTATGTCCTAAATATGTCTCTTCATAAAAAACAATTCGAAATATGGTTATGTATGTGATGTATAAGACTATGAATTTTACGTAAAAAGATTAAAATATTACCTAAAACATAGTAATTTATTTATTATTTTGATAAACAAATATCTAAATTTAATTATGACCAAAATATGATGTAGTAATGGATTTATTAAAGAAATAATCAAATAAATGATATTCATAACATTAAAATAAGTAGTAATCGAATATTTGATGCAATAAATCAATATTTTGGATGAATTTAAAACATTAAAATTAATTTAGTGTATTGTTTTTAGGGAATCTATTTTTATGATATTTCAGAAATTTCATGTAATGATTACAATCACAATTGTCATAATTCATATTTTAATATATAAAATATTAAATTAAATGATATAAAATATATGAAAAAATAATATTAAGAAAAAATATGATCTAGCTCTATAAAAGTAATTAATTACTCTTTTATTCTATATTTTTCATGATTTGGTAATTTCTTTTGACCCTCTATGTGTAAATTACATGATAAAATGGTAAGAGTTCAAAGGTGTTAAAATAAAAAAGATAAGGATAAAAAATCAATTATAATTTGAATTTGATGATTATATTTTTATCTATACTAATAATGTTTTCAAACTAAATGATATTGGTATAAATTTTAATTGAAATTGAATTTTTATTTATTTATTTTATTTAATAATTCCAATTCAGATTCTCCACTCTCTAATAAAAAGCCATTCATTCCTTTCTATTACTCACACTTCCCAAACATTTTGTTCAGAAATGATCCTCCCAAAACCATTCCTATAATAACTACCAACATTCATAAGGCCACATTTCATTCATAACACCCTCCTAATATGTGATAAGGTGTTCTTTAATGGTTATTAACCGAATAAGAGGCATCATTTCCTTAAAGTGTTTCTATTTTATTTTTTAAGAAACTTCCTTCAAGTATTCCTCATATGATATGAAATAATAACTCTAGTATCCCTAATATACTATGATTTTATCCTGACAATATCATATCCTCAATCCTTCTCAACTAATATTAAATTTTAAATTAACCAATCATTCATTTGTATAAGTGAACTTTCACATCCACAAACCAATCTAATTCGTTTTTCATTTCCGTCTCTCATTACTGGTTAAAATAACAGAATTAATGTTCATATATCTATTTTTTTGTTTCTAACTCTCTTTACTGGTTATAATACTATAATTAATTTTCATTAGGGATATTCAATAACTATTAATCATTATAATTTACTAATATAAAAATTATATTCTTACCTTCCATGTTGATAAAGTTGATTACAATGTTAGTGCGTATGAGTGAACTTTTACCTCCAAAATGCGATGTGACTTGTTTTTATTCGTTATATCACATATATTATATAAATTAGTATATTTGAATTATTAATATTATATATTTGAGGTTATTATCATTCTTTAATGATAATATAATTCTTAACATATGTCACGAACCAACCCGGGTAGACTGTGAACTGGTCACACGAGTCATTCCACATCATGGACCGAAGGGCTTTCCCAATCCCCATGGGTTGTAAACTAATTCCTTTAATCCAAATAATCCAGTAGAGAATTATGTTTCCCATAAAAAGGAAGATAATTAATCATAAAGGTAAAGTTATATAAATGAATGAAATTAAACCAATCAAGTTGGTAGTGGAAAAGGGAATAATTGAAGAAATGAGACATACCTCAAGTGACCTTATAGGTCATCATGGAACATAAATTAAACTCTCTCCTAGAGATATCCAAAACTAGAGGAACCTGATACTAAAAAATAACGTAGGAATGGGTAATGAAAACTCCATAAGAATTAAAAGATACAACAACATCCTATGTCATTTCCTTTTATAAGAAATCCAAAACATGATTGTTTGAAAAGAAGACATTATAAATTTTTTTTCATTATATTAAAAATAAAGTAAAAGATTTTAGTTTCATGTAATGAATTTCTCTCCCACTAAATATTCAAAATATAATCCAAGAATGCATTAATGATTCAAAGTGAATGGAAGACAATTTAGAATAAAAAATGGTTTTCAAAAGCAATACATCGAGTTTGAAATGAATAAAATGGAAATCCCATCACAAGCACGGAGGGAGATCCCTAAAAAGCTAGTATTAGTTAGGGACCTTGGATCCTCATACTTTAGTGAAATATGGAAACGGTCTACGTTCTCATACATGAAACACTGACAAGGAACACACCCATAAAATTGTGGTCTCTAATATCAAAGATGTTTAGTCAGTGTTGTACTGTACATCGTGTTAGAAAAAACCGGACAAACAACATACATGTCATCTAGATTAATAACCCTACTCCACCCACCTAGATACCCAAGATTCCCATTTAGTACAATTTCTTGTGTTATTGTGTTTTTATTAAGCAAACATATATATACATATCATTTTCTTTACATAAAACAAAACCAAACTCTCACCACTTATATGCCTCCTTGAGCACATACCCCCTTTTAATATCACAAAATAATGAACAAGCCTCAATAATAGGGATATATCGCAAATCACACATTCCACACACACATCATTTTATAAAACAAGGGGTACTTCCTCAAGAGAGGTTTGTATTTTTTTCATAAACCATTATTAAGGTCCCAAATGGGCTTAATGACATACAAGGAACAATTTTTTAACTAAGCAGTCCAAAGGCCAATTGCCTTTGGGAATATTCATTGCCAATTCAAAAACCACTTATCAAATAACTTTTCATGAAAAGTTCCCTAAGACCAATGGGCATTAGAAATATATATCAATTTCCAAATCAATGGAATAATTGTTTCTGTCAACCACAACAAGATTTCATTTCATGAGTATATTGTATAATGATGAAACATATTTTTTTAAAAAAAATCATGAAATATTGGAGTTCCAATTAAAGGCATTGGAATTGGGTACCTACTTCAAGGTGGGACCAAGTTATCCACAATGGATATAATCACTTTATAACTAAATTACACTACTCCCCCACTATATAAATATGTCTTCACATAAATGCAAGGACACATAGCCCCTATACACACATTCGTATAACTCATGAACATGTGGAAGTGTATCCTTACATGTATCATCATACCCATTTACCCGTTTCCACTCACCTACACATTATTTTTTATAAATATACATGGGAAAGCCTATGAATATACATGTATAATCACTACCTTGGATTTTTATACATGTAATAGTAGAGCCCACACACACACACACAGACACCGATATATATATATATACACACTTACCTATGGACACACATGTGAGTCGCCTTATACTCGATGACTTGAAACCACTATGAATAATCCAAATCACTACATAATAATTTGAAGGAACCTTAAAACATTAATATAATTCCATAAAATAAGTGTGAAACCAACAAATGACATAAATGTAAACAGATCCAAACATAAAACTATTCACAAAGAATCCTGAGACCAATTCTCCTTACACACATATACATTTTCACACACACACACACACACACAAACATATATATATATATATATATATATATATTCAACCAATGAACATATTCCCCTCACCATGAGGGAATAGGTAAAAGGAGGATATAAATATATACATGCATACCCATGTATATACATGTAGGTCTTTTCTGCCAACCACTCTAACACACACTACGATGACTGCAACATACTACAACAATAAAAAGGTATCTAACAATCAAAAAAAGTAGTCATATATAAAAAAAATTAAACAAGGTAGCGATAGAAAACTCACATAGAATGGTCACAAAAAAAGCGAGAAAATGTGAAATCACAAAGCGAAAACCATTTCTCTCCAAGATAATTTCATAAAACAATTATACACATAAACAATCAATAAAACAATTCAAAATAACACATCATGGGTTTTCACCAATAACACGCTCAATTTATAGTAGTGAAAGCCACATTAAAACCAAATATACAGAAAAGAGACATTAAAAAACATACTTTACATCTTTTAAAATAATTAATAATATATTTTGAGAAATTCACAACAAGTCTTTCATTCTCTAAGTTTTACTTTTCCAATAAAAATCCTATTTCAACACACACACACACACCTCATGTACCCACAAAAATACATTTCACACTACTAAAAAAATTGATTAAACACATCCAATGATTTACACAACAAGGCACAAAAAATAACCCCATTTTAATACTCAAACCCCCATTTGAAAACATATTCACATTCAAAAAGTATCCAGACATGGATCACATTACAAAAAATAATTAAATATTCAATTTTGTAATTTTTAAAAAATCCCAAATTCTTACAATATGGACTCACATCAAAACACAAAAACATCACATAAAAACCCCTTTTAAAATCAATTACACATCCCAAATGTTCTATAACCCCATTCGCACCCCAAAATAAATTTAGATCAACTCAACACTCGTAAAACACCTAAGTTGAAATTAAACCACAATGAAGAAATTGAATAATCCTTACACAAAAACCATGGAAAATCCAATTCCCTTTAAGGATATGGCTAGACTCAACCTTAACAAAACCCAACAAACCCTGAATAACATGAATTGATAAAACCAGAAACCCTAACACATTAGGGTTCGTCCAAAACATTTCAACCACTAAATCAATGTAAACCAAAACAATGGGGTACTCACTGGAGGAGGGTGCGATCGTCAGATGGAGCATTGGAGGAAGAGAGGGTTGGCCGATGAGGGGGGTCACGAACCAGGATTCCTCTAAAGAAACAATAAGCACAAGAGAGTGTTTTTTGTGTTAGGAAGTGGATCGGCGTGGGGAGGATTCGGTCGAGGGTGTGTCACATGTCGTAGAAGGGGTAGGAGGCACCAAAGGCCCTCAGTTGGTGAGGGGGTTTCACATGTGGTGAAATACAGTGAGAGGGAGGGGAGTTTGGGTTTCATGTGTGAGAGGAAGGGTAGAAAGAGGGAAATTATTGGAAAAAGTAAAAAGGAAATAAACTTGAAAAATAAAATAAGATAAACTAAAATTAACATTAATAAATAATAATAATCAAAATAAGAATTATAAAAAACATCAATAATAATAATAATCATCATCATAATAACATCAAAATAATAATTAGAATATGAATCCTAATATTATTATTATTATGTTCTTTTCTATTTATTAATTTTTATTTCATGTTTATTTTTATTTATTAAACTTTTAAACCATAAGGAACCACAAGGAACAAATAAAAATAATAAATCTTATTTAAAGATGTTGGGTTGGTGTGTGGCATTTATCCCCACCAAAAAAACATTCTAACCCTAAATATTTACCATGTCAGACAAGGAATCAAAATCAATTTTGAAATGGATTGAGGACAATGAATTCAAAAACACGGTGGGACATTACACTATATTAGTCGCTCCCAACCATCTCAAAGGGAAAAATAATAGGGAAGTGACATAATAAAATGGGAAGGGTTCTTCACACCAAAAGAACATGACTATCAAAAAAATTATTGAGACTATCCCATGAGCTAACATTGGAACTGTTAACATGATCCAAAGATAAAACCACCAACACAGACCAAAACTCCCACTGAAACCAACTCCCGTAGAAGGCATGGAAAGATCCATGGTGGGCCTTAACTCTAGTTTAGAACATGTTAAAATTTGTTGTTACATGCCAATAATCCATGGTAAAATTCTATTTGAATAATACAATAGCTTAAATTGTAAGTAACATCGAGTTCTAGCACATCCCGACCAATCAAACTAGTCGTTTGAAAAGCAGTTATGAATAGTAATACAAATTTTTTTGAAATTTTATAAATTTTAGTTTTCAAATTGTTCTTCTTTTTTGGATTTATAATATCAAAATTGGATTAGGGTGAATTTTTTCTATTTTTTTGAAAACATTCAATTTTTTATGAAGAGTGAAAAACACTACGTTATTGTTTAAAACTGAATTTTTGTTAAAATGATTATTTTTTTAATTTAAATTTATTTTAATGTCAAAATAGATACATAATAAATATATTAATCCAATTTAATTTTTTGTATTTTTTTTATAATTTGATCAGATACATAAAATTTTATTGAACATTTAAAGACTTTTACCCACCTTCTAGGAACTTTTCAAAATTTTTATAAAATGTAATTTTTAAACATAGATGAATTGAATATGAAAAATCATAGAGACATAGTTTACATTAGTATGTAAAATTTCATTTAATAGGATGAAAATTATATTTGGTGAATAGTGACTTATGAATTTTATTTACCAGGGTTAAATATAAATTGGGTTATTAAAGGTGAAAAGGATATTATAATTACACTAACACTTGTCGTAATTATATTCTATAAATATATTTCAACCAAAATCAACCTTATGGAAAAAATTTGATCATTTTTTATCGACATGGATTAGAATATAACATTTACTATATTTTATTTAAAGACGAGTTAAAAGTGTTAAATTTAAATGTTAATAATTAAACCAATTTTAATATAGGGATATATATACGATAAATTAGACTATATATATTAATTAGAATTATAAATGGATTTCATACATCATTGTATTTTATTTATAATTTTTACTCATTGAATAATGAATATTATTTATGACACAATAATGATACAATATTTATCTTATTAATGAAAGAATAAAATAATTGATATATTAAATATTAAAACAAATTTAAATTGAGATTTTTTTTTCATTAAACGAATTTTCTAGTCAAATATGACATGTTATAGTTTATTAAATATTTTTTATGAAGTAAAAATGATTTTATTTCTTTCACAAAAACAAAATTCTAAATATTGTCATAATTGACATAAATGATTTTTTAAAACAAATATTATTTTATTAAATTATATAATTGTACTATAAATAAATTATTTATCCAGAGGAATTATATAATCATATATATCAATAATGATCTACATGAGGTTCTCTTGGAATTTTATATTATCTTTAATAACCATGTAATATAAAAATACAAAATGAAATGCAAAAAGTTAAACTATATAACTAAGAGTCAAATCAAACAAAATATGGTTAATATGGTGACCTAAAATTTTCTAAAACATAATGGTTTAGAGGATTTAGACCCATACCAACCTTATCCTTTATGTAAATACATTTGTATCCTTTAGAAACAAAAAATTATTTTATAATAAAATAATGTTTCAAACTTTTCCTAAAGTGACCCTCACTTCGATTATAAAAGGCTACTTCCCCTTCTATCAAATTAAGATATCAAATTAATTTTTTCTTGGAGAAACCCTACTCAAATATCCTCTCAACTACCATCACATCACTCAAGAGGACTTACTTTTAATACAATGCCAGCCTAAGGATTCCTTTTTATTAAATAAAAAAGAAGCACTCAAAGTGGAGGTAATTATTTCATCACCTCATTCAAATTTCTTTTCTTCTTCAACTTCATACTTCATTCTTGTTTCAATACTAAAATAATTTAATCTTGTAAATTCTAAATAGGTTGATGTTATTATAATTATGGTACAACCATATTAATTATTGAATCCATCTAATGAATGATAATGTCACCATACGTGCGAACATACGACTTACTATCTCCATGCTATTGTCCAGTTTTTTATTCAACACTTAATTATTTGGATGGTTATAATAATGAGTAATATTGATGTCAAAAATAAATATAAAATTTTAATTATTGTGGATATGTAATACATCAACAAATTAAACATTATTTTTCATCAATTGAATGATATTGTAACTCATGCGTACGTCCGACCTACCGTCTCCACGAGGTGATGGGATTTCAATCCCCATCGTAACAATTCAAGAAACCTTTTCA
Source organism: Viscum album (assembly GCA_963277665.1). Taxonomy (NCBI): domain Eukaryota; kingdom Viridiplantae; phylum Streptophyta; class Magnoliopsida; order Santalales; family Viscaceae; genus Viscum; species Viscum album. The sequence goes on along the minus strand of OY728153.1, from coordinate 302,003,911 downwards.
TCTAATGATTAATAAAATATGATTTAGAACATAATATCATTCTGGATAAGAATAAAATACATTCTATCCGTAAAAAACATGACATACATAACAAATCATATATAATGAAACAAATCAGTTAGCACCCTTAACAATGATACTACAAAAATATTATAAAAAATGCAATATTAGAAGAACATATATGATATCATATTTATGTATGTGGATATTTTATAATTTAAAAGCAATTATTTAAAAATTATAAAGGAGGTTAACATACCGAAGACTACGGATGAGTAAAATGTAAAGTGTTAATATTATAATCTCTTTATTATCTGATGTTGTTTATAAGTATGTATCTACTGTGACTTCATTATCTTCATCATCTATCTTTCATAAAAATGTATTTCAAAATAACTTTACTATTTCCTAGAATATAGGTTAATATCATTTATACCCTTGTTTGTATTTTTAGATAATGTTTTGAAAAGAGTAATTCCATTGTTCTCCAAAAAAGGTAGTTTATGACCCTTTTAACAAAAATAAGTAAATAATTTTTTATCTTATATTGCGGGTGTGGCTATATTTTTCCATTATAACACGTTTGATGGTTACCGTAGAAGATTATAAGAATATTTCAAAATAAATGTTTTCTTTCATAATTATATGACTTTTAATTGAATACAATGTAGATATATGTATTTCATTCAAATAGTTATTGGATTTATTTCATCTATGTCAACGTCTTTCATTGGATTTTATATTTGTTGCATGTTAATTTAAAATGATAAAATCATCCATATTGTATTGAACGATTTTTGGTATTTTTGAATGTGGATGTTCTATTTTTATACCATTCATGGTTTATGGTTAATATATTCAGATTTCATATGCTTGTTATAATACGAATGTTTATATTGTGTTTCACTATTTTTCATATGAGGTATTCATTGGACTTATTAAGTGATAGTCGGGGCATGATATAGCCCATCGATGAATCGGAAGGTCTCCTGAGACAAAGTAGTTTCTTGGAACAAGGCCTTTAAAAAATAATTATTTTTAGTCTTGGAATGAGGCAATGACTATGTTGTTATGATATTTATCATTATGCTTTAAATCATTACGAAATTAGCTATTGATAATACATTTGATTATTTGACTAGTGAAATATCCATGTTAATAAGTAATTGTAATTATTTGATTTATTATATCCATATTATTGTGATGTTTATGTTTAAAATTCTAGTGTTTTAGTCTTATACATTTCCATGACTGTTTATAATTATATATGGTAGTTTCTAATATATTGTAATCCTTACTAAGCATCTGAGATCACCCCTATCATGTGTTTGATTTATCCCTAGATACGAAGAAGTGTATTATGATTGACATGAAAGAATAAGATATGGTATTTGGGTGTCTTCAAAGGATACAAAATGTTGTATTTTTTTCATATTGGAAAGTAAAACATAACTATGTATCTTTTATTTTCAAGGCTACTAAACTAATTGGACATTCGGAATATGATCCCTTGTGATCATGCCAATTTTATTTAATAATACCTCACCTCTAGGTAACTGGGTTCTGGGCATTACAGTTGGTATCAGAGGAGGTTATGTAAAAACATTGTAATTTAAATTTAAAAAATCCCTCATTAGAGAACATTACCCTAATATAAACATTAAGGATTAGTATAGAGGCACTTACTAGAATTGTAGTAATGTAGGGATTTTGTGAATTTTCCATGAAAAAAATCAATGTCTTGATATGAGAAGGTAGTGAGGCTCTAGCATAGATGTATCTTTGGATGAAAGCAGAAAACACCACTTTGATCTATACTCGATCAAGGACTAGAGCACGAAAAACGACCTTAATGCACTCTGGGTTATGACACTCTCAGGGGATATGTTTAGTATAACTCAAATTTTAATTTGAATCCATTATGAAGGATTTATGAATAAATATATTATCAAAGAAAACACTTTTTTATGATTATGGGTTATATAAATAAACTATTTAGTTCAGGTATTTTAGTAGTTTGTAATTATGTGTCGCAATTCATAAACTAATCTAGTGTCTTCCATTATTTATAAATTTATCCTGGTGGAAGGAATTTAAATCCCATCAAAGAATGTAATCCATGTTGGGATTTATATCATACTTAAGATCATTATAGTGGTTCTATTGATTCAATTGTTGGTAAACATCTTATAACCCTACAGAAACAACTCACTCTTGTTATGAAATGTATCCAAACCATACAAAGAACCCAGATCGACAACATGGAAGATCAATTTTAGACGACTCAAGGAGGAAAAAACAACCAATATTCAATGGGACTAAAAATATATTTGTAACTGATAAATGGATAAGTTCCTTAGATTGAATATTTCCAGCTCTGGGGAGTATTGAATGGGAAAAAGTTTTCATGGTAATTTATTGCCTAAAAAATGATAAATATCAATGGTGATAATTAATATAAACCACAATGGAAGATTATTAAGTATCAAATATAGAATTGATGAAGTTTAAAGATATTTTCATAGAAAAATACATTCCTTGTGAACAACGAGCGGATATGGAAAGGTAATTTTTACGTCTAAGGAAAAAAGGGATGATAATTGTGCAAAATATGAGGCTAACAATACAAGGTTATCAAGGAATAATGTAGATTATATATGTAACCCAAAGGGTAAAATTGAATGATTATTTGATGGGTTAAAACCATATATCAGTTATGTATTAGTATGACAATCATTCTCACTATACGAAGATATAGTCTCATATTCTATCAAGACCGAAAAAGAATTATATAAGACATTAACATATAATGAAAAAAAGAGAATAAGTGATCTACTGAAAACTAAGGAAATGAAAATAAGGGGAATAATGGAAATGTTTAATTTCCATTATTTAGTAAATTTTGTAAGAAACACCGTGGTACATGCTAGAATGGGATGGGTGTTTATTACAAGTGTATAAAAAATACCACCGAGCTCATGATTGCAAGGGAAAGAAAGGGGATTTCAATGTTGAATGCTAAAATTGCAGAGAAATGGGGAATTATGAAAATGAATTTCCATAGCGCATATGAAACATACCTTAGAAAAGGCCAAGGGAGCAAGGCCATGCTTATGCGATCACAACTGTTGAGGTTGAAGCTTTGAATGACGTGGTGCTCGGTACTTCATTCGTTACCTCAAATTTAGACATTTTTTTATTATAGGTTATAAAATTCATTTATATTTTCAAATGTTTTCCAAGAAAGTTAGATATTTCCAATTTTACTTAACATAGGATTTTTCCATCAAAACTCATAAGGGAAGTATCATTGTAACAATGTTTTGTCAATAGCCAACCATTATAGAATATAAACATGATTTATTAGCTGATCTAATTTTCATACCCATGATTGAATTTGATATAATACTCATTATGGATTGGATTTCAGAACATGATAAGACTATTTATTGAATGAATAAGGAGGATAAATTGTTTTATGATGATAAAGAATACCTTATCAAGAGATAAGAAACACCACCATCATATTATTATCTATATCCACCGTCAATAGATCTACTAAATACTATTATTGGAGAGGAAGGGAGTAAAATATCTATGGGTGAGGAAAAGAATGATCAAATAAAGGATGTACCTATTGAGAAAAAATAGGTTCATGTTTTTCTAGTGGATTTACTAGGAGATCCTCTAGAATGAGAAATTGAGTTTTCAATTGATTTAATTCCTGGTTAAAGGAATATATCGAACACCCCTTATAGAATGGCCAGTATGAAATTATTGGAACCAATGAAAAAACAAGATTAGTTGAGTAATAAAGTATTTATTCTTCCTAGTGTTTCACCATGGGGAGTCCTTGTTCTTTTTTTATGAAAAACAATGGATCTATGAGGTTGTGCATTGACTATAGGGAGATCAAATCTATAACAATAATGATCAAGTATATCCAACTCGTATTGATGATTTATTTGATCGAAATCATAGAGCTCAAAGTTTTTCAAGACTCATCATTGATATGGATATCATCTATTGTGCCTGAATAAGGAATACATTCCAATGAAATAATTTCAAACCAGGTTTGGGCATTATGAGTTTACAATAACACCTTTTGGACTAACCAATGCAGCCACCGTGTTCATGGATCTAATGAATAGAGTTTTCATGTAATAAAATGATGACATTCTTGTGGTATTTATTGATGATATCTATGTATAATCTAAAATATATGAAGATCATGATAATCCATTGAGAATTTTTTTAATGACACATTGCAGAAATGAATTATATGGGATTTTTAGCAATTATGAATTCTTGATACATGAGATTTCTTTTCTTGGCCATAGTTTCTCAAAGAATGGACTCTCTATTGATCCTTCAAATACAAAGGTAATCCAATAATGGGAAGCACAGATGAGTATAAATGAGGTATATAGATTTATTGGTATTGAAGGTTATTATCATCATTTCATCTAGAATCTTTCCTGATCGGCTATCCCATTACCCAAACTCTCTTGTAAAGGGGTTAAATTTGTAAGGAGAAAATAGTGTGAAGAATATTTTGAGTAATTAAGGAGAATATTATTTAATGACACTGTCATGACATTACCATCACAGAGTGATGTGTTTTTTATATATAGTGATGATTCAATGAAAGGAATTGGTTGTTTCTTTATGCTGAATGATAGAGTTATTGATTATATATCACGACAACAAAAAATTCACAGAAAAAACAACCATAATCATGATCTAGAGTTAGATCCAACAATAATTTCTCTGAAGATATAAAGACACTATCTTTATTGTGAAAAAATGTTAGATATGTACTGATCACAAGAGTTTGATGTATATTTTCTCACATAAATAACTCAACATGTGGAAAAGGTGATGTATTGAACTACTCAAGGATTATGATTATACAATACACTACCACCCAGGGAAGAAAAATAAGGTGGAAAATGCTTTGAGAAGAAACGATAATGGAGTTATGAACAAGATGGGAGTTTAAAGGGATCCTCTATACATTGATCGAGTAATGATAGATATGGTAATAATCATGGAAGGTGAAACATCGATTTTTTTTCAAAGGGTTTCCAAACCATCATTGCTAGAAGTGATAAAATGTCCATAGAATGGTGATATGGTGTTTCTAAATAAAATAAAAACTGTTAATGATGGGAGATTGATTAAATTTTTATATGAATATTGAATTTTAAAATTTGGGGAAGGAATTTGTGTTCTTGATATACATATCTAAAAATGGAATTTTTGGATGATGCCCATAGCTCCAATTTCTCTATACAATCTGGTAGCACTAATGTGTATAGATATTTGAATGAACATTTTCTGTGGGACAACATGAAGAGAGATATTATTGATTATGTGTCAAGATGTATGGGTTTTCAACAGTTTAAGGCTAGAAGACAACATCCTAGAAGAGACATTCAACCTATTCCCATACCTGATTAAAAATAAGATGATATTATGAGGTAATTTTTCATGGGGCTACCAAATACAGCTAGAAGGAATGATAAAATATGATCCATTGTTGATCGTCTTACCAAGTAAGCACATTTTCAAACTATAAGTAATGATTTACCACTTGGACATTTAGTACGACTATATATTAATTATGTTTTAAGACTTCATGGTGTACCCTTATCAGATATTTCTTATTGTGATCCCCATTTTACATAAAGATTTTGATAAATTAATCAGAAATTCCTAGATACTAAACTTCATTTCAGCACTACCTACCACCCTCAAACAAATTGACAATTAGAATGGACTATTCAAACCTTATAAGGTTTGTTTTGGTCTTTCTCACTTGACTACCAAGGTATGCGGGATTGTTATTTACCTCTAGTTTAATTTTCCTATAACAATAGCATTCATTCAAGTATTCAGATGGCACCATATGACACATTATGTGGAAATATATGTTTCACAGAAACATTTTTGGATGACAATGGTGAATGAAAATGTGTAGGCCCAAAATATTTTGAAGAAACAATGGAAATGTTGAAGATTATCTAACCCCACATCAAAGCAGCTCAAACTATGAAAAATAGCTATGCCAATAACCGAAAGAAGGATTTAGAATTTCAAGTATGAGATCATGTTTTATTGAAGGTATCTCCATTGAAGTATGTTATACGATCCCATAAGAAGGGTAGATTGAGTACTATATATATTGGACATTCTGAAATTCTAGAATGAATTGGAGTTGTAGCTTATCATTGGGCAATGTTGGTGTGTCTCTCCAAAGTACAGGACGTGTTCCATGTATCATTTTTGGTAAAATTCATGCCAGAACCAACACATGTACTAACATATGAAGAAATAGAACTGAAACCAGATCTTTTTTTATTGTAGAGAGCCTATCAGGATTCTTTATACTAGAGAATAGGTTTTGAGAAACTGGACAATTTGATTGGTAAAAGTTCTTTTGAAAAACAATAAAATGGATGAGGCAACATGGGAACCCAAGGAACATATGATGAAGAACTACCCAAATAATTTTATGCAGAAATATTCTAGATATTTTGAGGAAAAAATTATTTGAACTATGGGAGAATGTTACCAACCAATAATCTATGGTATGCTTCACTTTTAATAATACAATAGCTTGCGATGTACGCAACATCGAGTTCTAGAATATCAAGAAAAATTAAACTATCCATTTAAAAAGCAGCAAGGAATATTAATATCTACTTTTTTGAAATTTCAAAAACATTATATTTCAAATTGGACTTCATTTTTGGATTCAGAATATTAAAATTTTATAATAATATTAAACATTTAAAATTTAATTATTAATTTTAACGACTTTTTTCGACCTTCTAGGCACATTTGAAAATTTGTATAAAACATAATTTTACCACTTCAATGAATTGACTTTCAAAAGCCTCTGAAATGTGGTTGACATCAGTATATAAAATGTGGTTCAATTGGATAAAAATATTTTATGGTGAATGATATCTTTTTAATTTTATTTAACTTGGTTAAAATATAAATAATGAAATAAAAGGTAAAAAAGATATTATTATTAACCTAAAACATATAATAATTCTATTGTATTTTTTTATATCGACAAAAAATTACTCAGGAAAAAAAATATGACCCTTTTCTATCCACTTGGATTATATTACGACATTTATTGTATTTTATTTAAAGAAGAGTTAAATGTTTTAAATGCATATTTTAGTAAGTAAACCATTTTTAATATAGGGATATAAATAATATAAATTCTACTATAAATATTATTTAGAAATATAAATAGATTTCCTACATAATGGTATATTATTTATAATTTTAATACATTAAACAATTAAATTTCTTTATGAACCAATAATGATACAATAATTACCTTATTAATGAATTATTAAAATAATTGATATTTAAATATAAAAATAAATGTAAATTGAGACATTTGATGCATTTCATAAAGTTTATACTTTAATATTACATATTATGATTTATTAAATATTTTTTTTTTCTAAGTAATAACGTTGTTATGTCTTTTAGAAAAACCAAATACTAAATAGTGTGAGAATTGAAAAACAATGTTTTAAAAAAAAAATACAATTTTATTAAATTATATAACAGTACTAAAAATAAAATGTTTGGATAGAAGAATTATTTAATTATAGATATGTAATTAATTATACCTCTTTATATTATCTTTTAATTATATATATTGTTAATAACCATGTAATTTAAAAATACAAAAATATATGTTAAATGTTATAATATTTAACTAAGAATTAAATATAAAATATTAGGATAATATAGTGACCTATACTTGTCTAAATACTATTATTTGGGAGGATTTAGATCCATACCCCTATTATCCTCGAAATAAATTAATTTGGAGCTATTAGAAACTAAAAAATATTTTGTAATGAAAAAATATTTCATGATTTTCCAAAAGTGACCCACACCTCTCTTATTAAAGGATACCCCCCCCTTCTCTAAAATTTACTCATCCAAATTCATTTGTCACAGACCAAACCTGCTCAAATATCCTCTGAAATACCATAAAACTCATACTAGAGGACTTACGTTATTCATAAAGCCATCCTATAGAGCCCTTTTGTTCAAACCAAAATGAAGAACCCAAAGAGGAGGTAATTATTTCATCACCTCTATGACATTTATTTTCATCTTCCACATCCTCGTTCTTTGGTGTTTCCATAATAAAATAATTTACTCTAGTACCTTATATATACTATGATGTTATTATAAATATGGTAAATCCTAATTCAATTTTCTACCCATCCTATTAATGAAAAATTCAAAATATGTGCATACGTACAGCTATCCATCTCCAAGTTGTTTTGTAGTTTGTTACTGAACACATAATTGTTTGGATATGTATTATAATGAGTATTATTTATGTAAATAATAAATAAAACATGTTAATTATTATTAATATGTAACATACCAACCAATTACATATGATTTCACCATCAATATAATTAAATTATCACTCGTGCATTCGTACGGCTTACTGTCCCCACGACGTGACAAGATATCGTTCCCCATCATAACTATTAAAGAATAATATTTATTTCATTATTAAAAAATAGGTTTTATAACATAATACCAATAATGATATGAATAAAATACTTCATATCCATAACAAACATGGCTAAATAAGAAAATCATATAAAGGGAACCAAATCACTTAACACCTGAAACAACGATACTACTGAAATATTATTAACAAAGAAATATTAGAAGATTATATATGATATCATGTTTGTGTTTGTGGATATTTTTTAATTTAGTAACAATAATTTAACAAATATACAGAATGTTAATGTACTCTCGAATAAATAATAGTATAAATTAGTGCTTAATTTTACAATCTTTTTATTATCAGAGATTTTTTGTAACTAAGTATCAACGAGGAATTATTTATCATCCATATCCATCTTTCAAAAAAAAATTATTTCAATTTTTTTTACAATTTCCTCAAATATGGGTTTAATTTATTTATACCCTTGTTTGACATTTAATAAAATGTTTTGAAAGGAATGTTTCTTTCACATTCCAAACAAAGTACTTTATGTCCTTTTCGAAAAAAATGAAGGAATAAATGTTTTTTAACTTATATGATGAGTGCATCTATTTTTTTCAATTATAACACCTTCGAATCTTCCCTTACAAGATTATAATAATATTTTTTAAAAAATCATTTCATTTATAATTACATGACTTGAAAATGAATTCCAAGTAGAAAGATGTATTTCACTGAAATATTTTTTGGATTCATTTCATCTATGTCAATATCCTTTGTTAGATTTTTCATTTGTTTGACGATGATTTATTATGATACTAACTTCTATATTGTATTGATGGTTTTGTGATATGTTTGACTGTGGAATCACTATTATTATACCATTTATGAGTTCTGGTTAAAGTATTGGAATTTCATATGATATTTTTAATATGAATGCTTATATTATGTTTCAAACATTTCATATGAAGAATGCATTGGAGTTAATAAGTGACAGGATAGGCCCAAATTAACCCCTAAGTGCATTAGTAAGTCTAATTTGAAAAACTAGTGTCATGGAAAAATCCCATGACAAAAATACATATTCATTATCCTAGAACGAAGCCTTGATTTTGTGGTTAGGATATCTGTCATTATGCCTTGCATCAATATGAAAATAGCTATTGATATTACATGTGATTATTCGACTTGTTTAATATCCTAGTGAATATGTAAAGGAATTATTTGATTTATATTTCCCATATTATACTAATGTTTATGTTTAAAAAAATTTGTTTTAGTCTTATAAATTTCCTTATATATTTATCCTTATTTATGAAAGTTTTCTTATATTATTTTCATTATTGAGCATCTGAGCTCACCCATTTCTTCTGTTCTTTTCTAGGATGAAAAGAAATATATTATAATTGACATGCATGAATTGGATATGGTAATTGAGTGTGTTCAAACGAGAAAAAATTTTGTTTTATTTATTTTATATTGAAATGTAAAACATATGTATATATCAACTACTTCCAATGCTACTAAACTGATGGGTCTTTCAGGAAATGATTCTCTGTGATTATGCCACTGTTATGTAATAATGCGCTGACTCTTGTTAATAGTGGTTGGGGTTTTACATATTCTTACTAGCACAAACCAATATGGGAAACCCAAAACAAAATGACCCACGAACAATCTACACAAACCAAAACCCCACCACATGAGGTTCTGGAAAAAATATCCCTCACTAAATATCGAACCAAAGCCCTATTCAATATTTCATAATAAAAATTAATCTCTAAAAAGAGCATGTGCTATAAAAAAATGGGTCACTAAAGGAGCGAGCCACACAATAACGAAAATCATCTTTAGACTCACAACTACAAATAGATTGCCTTCAAAACTCATACTTGTGGAGGCACAAATACTTGAATTAAAAGAAAAATAGATAACCACTCCTTCTTACAAAAAAATCTGGGTATTCATAGAATAAATACAATATTGAGAAAAAGATACATCTACACCTCTTATAGCAAAATAGAACCTTCTATGGTGAGGGAGGTATGACATAGAAATTTAAACTACCCCTATTTCAGGACTAGAGAAAAAATATAGACCATTGTTCCCCACATCGAACAATTCTTGACAGTATGAAAAGATCCACTCTGAGACTTGTGGATATAGACTGAAATCATGAATCATTTATTTCCCCACATTCAAGTGCTAACATTCTCTGGTAAAGACTCCTTCTGAAAATGACGATGGAAGAACCTCCCCAAGTGTCCAAAACCTGAACATAGACAGTAAACCTTCGAAGGATAATGACAAAGAGACTTAATGTACCAAAAAACCACACTAGATGCACACAAAAGAGTGGCCCAACTAATTGAAGCTATAATTTAAAGGAATACTTTTATGAGGTAGGTTATTCTGGTTCTCTCTCCTCACTAAAAGGGGATCCTTTAAGAACACAAAAAACAATTGGTCCGGGAACCCTGGAAGAAGTCCCTAGAAAAGTGGAACATTAACTGATTCCATTATGCTACCTCCATAGAAAAGATAATCAACCCCTTTAAATGTCTAACGTAAGCCTTTACTACTCATTTGCCTTTCTAGATAGTTACCCACTATGAATCTTTCCTCACAATTACATCTTTAGTTATAAACCATCAGATGTGAGTGGTCTAAAACACCTTCTAATACATCTCATCATGAAATGATGCTAGAATTATCTCCTCCACCAATAAAATGTTGAAACCTAAATTAAACATGGACCACCACAAGTTCTCATAGCATTGGTAGTTTCCAATAACATAAAAACACAAATGTTTTCCCCAAGACATTCAACTATATTCAATAGATCACGATCACCATGGAAGATATAAAAAAATGAAAAGAATATTGGTCCACCCCTCTGCTACGAGTTAGGGTAGAACCATTAATATTAAGAGTGTAACTAAAACCCTATGGTACTTTTTCTAGGAGAAATACTAAAAAACAAAAAGCAGGAAGCTGAACCAAAACTCATCATAAATAAAAATTCCACATTTAAATAATAATCTAATGCTCACAATTCCAACCAAAATTTTATATATCAAAACCAAGAACCCATAAAAAAGGACACCAAATATGAAAAATAGAATACTGAACAAATTCTCACTCACTTTTCTAAACATTTAAATTACCATTTTGAAAACCATTGTTCAATAAAAACAACATAATTATCCACCATTGGTATCCCATGAAGTCTCAAATATATATATATATATATATATATATACGCCCGTGAAATATCATTCATCCATCCACACAAAACAATAATTATCCATGTGCCATAAGCGTACCTCTATATATTTGATCCCTCATTAAAAAGCCAATAGTTAATTCAAAACACAACTCATTTTCAATACAGATCATTTAACATAAAATAAAAATTGTCAACCAATTTGAAAATGTAAATAATCATTAAATAAATAAAATTCTGATTTCACAATTATTTTCAAATTATCATTCCAAAAAAGTGTTTCGAAGATCTCAAAACAATATCCCAAAATACTCACTTTTTCCTTTTAAAACCACACATTCCATTAAATGAAATCAATTTCAATTTCAAAAAATATTTTTCACTCCCAACCACATTCCAATTTAAAAACCCTTATTTCTATGAACCATTTTCATTTTTTATCCTACTCAAATCAGTGAAAACCAATCCCAAACATAACTCAAAAAAATTCAAAAAATATGATACTAGTGGTGATTCCAACCCGGTAACATGGATTATAAGACTATACTCCATGTGTGAATGCACCACAGGAAGAATCTTGAACCATGCACTCGGGTTGTACATGGGTTTCTACTCCGTAAAAGCTCATTGTGTAACACCAGATATCTTCCTTCATTATCATTTATCTGCAAAAATAATGAAAAAGAAAAATTAAAATCCAGGACTACCCAAGAAACTCAAATATCAGGATGGGAAAGGGTTCATGATGTCCTTCCTGAACCTACCTCTTGAGTCCCAACATACATAATCAACAAGAAACCTTACACAACAAATAATAAGGGTCTACTCTAATATCATTTTTTTACAAGCCACTCCATTTTGACCATAAATTTATAACCTCATCTGTTCGGCAACATGGAATAAAGAGAATTCACGATCCCCATGGGTTGGAAACTATTTTCAGGCATCAAAATAAATATTATGGGAATTAATTTTCCCATAAAAAATATAGATAAATAATTATAAACTAAAGAAACTAATAAATATAAGAATATAAACTGAACAAGATGTAAGAAGAAAAAGGAATAAATGGAACAATGGTACATACCTCAAGTGCCCTCATGGGTCACCACAAAACATAAACAACCCTCGTTCCAAGAGGTATCCAAAACATGAAGAATGTGAAATAGAAAAGTAATGTACATTGGAGAACTAAATTCTCAATATTAATTACATTATAAAACAATAACCTATGCCATTTCCTTTTATAATAAATCCAAAACATGCTATTTTGAAAAACAGACACAATAAATTAATGTTTTACATTCTTTTAGAATTCTACTAAACTACTTTAATTTTGATGTAAATAATTAATCTTGCACAACATTTTCATAATATGATCTATGTATGAATTGAAATTTCAAAAATGAAAGGAAATCAATTTAGAATAAAATAAGGGATTTAAAAATATGGTGTCAACAATGATATGACTAAAATGGAAATCACATAACAAGAATCATGGTAAATCTCTAAGTTGCAAGTGTTTGTCGGGGACCTATGATCCCCATACCTCGGTGAAACCTAGAATCAGAACCACAATGATCTATGTTATCATGTATGATCCATTAGTAGGGAACACAACCATAACCTAGGGGTCTCTATTCAACAAAAATGATTATTCAGTGTTTTAGCATCAATTATTCTAGACTAAACAATGAAAACTCACTTATGTATCAACTGGCGTACTAGTCCTAATCCACCCACCTAGACACCCATGTTTCACATTATGTCCAATTTTGAGTGGTGCATAGTTTTTGTTAAGAAAACATATATGTACTCATAATTTTCATTACAATAAAAACACATCCAACCTCTCACCACTGATCTCCTTCCATGAGCACATCCCCTTTTTTCATCACAGAATAATGAAAAATATTCTTTACTAGGAACGTTTCACCAATCAAAAAATCAACCCACACATCATATTAAAAAACGGGGGGAGGGGGGTGCCTCATGATATGATTTTATTTTTCATAAATAATTATTAAGGTTCCAAAGGAGCATAATTACATACAAGGAACAATTTTTATAACTAACTGGCTGAAAGGAAGAACACCTTTGGAAATATTAATTACCAATTAAATCCCACTTAGGAAATCAGATTTCAAAAATAAATCACTGAAGACCAATGGGTGTTAGAAAGACATTTTAATTTCCAAAACAATGGCATAATCATTTCTGGAAACTGCAACCATATTTCGTAGCATGTGTATATTTCATTAATATAAAACATAAATTTTAAACATACATGAAATTAAAGTGATCAAATAAAAGGCATTGGCATAGGGAACCTACATCAAGGTGCAACGATGAAATCCACTTTGTCTCTTGGAACATTCTAACTAAAAGTCACTAATCTCCCACTAAATATATGCATCTTTGTATAAATGTACGGATACCTAGCCCCTATACACACATTCACATGACTCATGAACATGTTCAAGGGGATCCTTACTGGTATGCTCATACTCATATACTAGTTTCCACTCAACTATGTAGTAATTTTTATACATCTACATGGGAAAACCTAGCCTCATATGTGTATAATCACTACCATGTATGACGGTGCATGTAACAAGGGAACCCACCCACCCACCCAAAAACACACACACACACATACATATACTTACCTATAAACACACATGCGATTCACCTTGGAACCGGTGACTCGAAACCTCACAGATTAGTCCAAAGCACTAAACAATAATTTGAATGATCCTTAAAACATCAATATAACGCCATAAAATATGTGATAAACCAACTAGGTGAATAAAAGTCTATTCATCAAGAAAACAAAAATTTTGATGAAGGCATACCATGACCGCTTCATCTTGAATGCATACACATTTTTACACACACACACACACAAATATAATTTGACCTAATGTATATATTCCCCTCTCTATGAGGGAATATATACAAGGACTATATATATACACACACACAACCCTACCCATGTATATACATGTTGTCACTTTCTCCCAACCACTCGAACTCACACTGCGATGAACACAACATACAATTATAATTAAAAAATGATATTAAAAAAAGATTAAAATATAACAAAATTAATCAAGGTTTTAAGAGAAAAATCACCTTAACTGTTGACCAACAAACCAATACGGGATGAAATAAAAAATTAGTGTCCAACACAAAACAATATAATTTAATAAAACAACTAAACACTTAAACAACCTATAAAACATTTCAAAATAACACATCAAAATTTTTCCTCAATGACACACTCAATTTCATGAAGAAGAAACCACTTTAAAACTAGTCAACAAAGTAACATTAAAAAACAAACATTCCATATTTTAAAATAATTTACAATACATATTGGGAAATGTACAATGAGGTTATCACACTCAAAGTGGTACATTTCCAATAAGAAATTATTTTTCAACATACACACACCAAATGTCCCAACAAAAACACATATTACACTGCTCAAAAAATTGATTGAATAGTTACAATGATTTTCATAATCAACAACACACATACAAATACCCCCATTTGTATACTAAAAACCACATTTGAAATCATACACACAGCAAAGCAATATCCAGTCGTGCATTACATTCCAAACACCACTTAAATAAAAAATTCCACATTTTTTTAAACATCTCCCATGCATACCACAAGGACTAACATAAAAACATAAAATCCTCACATGAATCAACGCTTTTAAAATCAATTGAAACCCCCGATCCTTCTAAAACCCCATTCACACCAGAAAATACATTCCAGAAAACACAACAAATCCTAAAACCCCTAAGTTAAAATTAATCCAAAAAGATGAAATTGAAGAACATTTACCCCAAAACCGTTGAATCCCCATTACCCATTAATGAAGTTGCTAGAACAAGCCTCAACAGAACTCGACAATCCATGAATAACAATAATTGATCAAAGAATAACCTGAAACATAGTATGGTTTATCCCAATATACACAACCCACAAAATCAAGGTAAACTACAACAAAGGGGTACTCACTGGAGTAGGTTGAAGCCACTGGAGGGAGTGTTGGATGAAGGGAGGTTGGGCTAGTGAAGGCGAGTAGTGAACCAGTAGGCCACACAAGAAATAAGTCTTATAAGGGAGTAGTACAATATGAAGAGGTGGGGCTATGTGAGGAGGATTTGGTCAGAGGTGGGTCACGTGGCAGAGAAGAAGGAGAAGGCACAGGAGGCCCTCAGCTAGTGAGGGGGTCATGTGGTAAGTGCAATATAGGGAGAGGGACGGGAGGTCAGGTCACACAGGGATAGGAAGGAGAGGGAGAGGTAAATGAGGGGATAATGAAAAATGAAAATATAATAGAAAATAAATCTTAAATATAATTACAATAAATTAAAATAAAACATTAATAAATAATAATAAACCCAAAAAGAATTATAATAAATATCCATAATATAAATAATAATAATAACATCCTAATTATAATAATATAAAATTAATAATAATAATAACCATAATAATAATATAATTATTAATAAACTGAATTCATTATATTTTATTTTATTTCATTTCGATTTTAATTTAATAAATTTTGTAACATGACTATACTAAAATACACAAATAATAATAATAAAATATTAATAATAATAACTTCAACCACAATATGTAGGGTTTGGGTTTGACAACTTCTTTCCATAATGAGCAATGAAAAATAGAAAATGTTACCGATGTGTACGTACTGCTATACATCTCTATGATTATAACAATGTTTGTTTTTCATAACTACACATCATGATCTAATTCAAAAGTATAATTTATGTATAAAATTTAATTATTTTCATTATTATTATACTGAAGATGAATTAATTATGATTGCATGGAATATTGATATCGTACAATGTTTATTTTTTATTGAAGTATTGAATGTTGACTAAAAGTTTTATTTGAATGTAAATAATTAGGTAATTGTTAAAACATGATAATATGTCATATAAAAATACTAATGATCATGAATAATGTTATCATAAATGTATTAATTTACCAAATTTTATTTTTCATGAGGATAAAGATTATATGAGATGATCCAGACTCGAGGTAAGGGATGTCGTCTCAATATATTTTAATTGATGCATATTTTGATGTTATACACCAACTTATTTTATATGGTGTATAATTAAAAACATTTAATTTTAATTTTATTTAGTTGTTCAAGATATGAATATTTTCCTAGAAATCATTTTACTAATTTAAAATAGTATTTTTTCTTGACATATGTAGAGACAATGATTATTCTGCTACCATGACCAATATTTGAGATTTGGATTCATCTATAGGGTTTAATTTTTTTGAAATAGAAAATTAATAACATATTAACATTTTGAATATTTTGGTTATGAAAATAGTGTATATGGAAGATTTATAATGTCAATATCTTGAAATGATATATTGTGACTACAATGTGAAAATGTTATTTTTCATTTATTCTTATTAATGTGTCAAGATTATGTTGTGGTATCCTGGAAATTACATATGTACACTGGTGGTTCCATGATAAACCAAGGGTGTGTGATCCTGTGATTTCTGACCAATTAAGTGGGTACTAAGGTTAAGTTAAACCATTGGGTTTCTACAAAATTATTTAGTTAATATATTGTGATGGGTATTCCAAATGTTACCATGAATGTTAATCGAAATGAAACAATGAATGCTTGAATGTACATATGATAGGGATTCAACAAGTTATTATTTTGATTTATTTTTTAAATGATTATTTTCAAGAATCTTATGATATAATGAGGTATGTTAAAGAGTATTGGTATTTTTTGTGATAATTATGATTTTTTTAAAATGTTATCATGAGTTTAATGTATTCATGTACTAACAGTTACATAAGTTATTTAATATTCCATATTGAGCTTTTTATAGTCATATCATGTTTCTAAAATGTTTCTCCATAGGGTATAATGATGGTTAGGAGAAAGTATGAAGACAATATGATTTTTAGGAATAAATTTATCAAGAAAAAATTTAAGAATTATTTAAAAAAAATTAGATAATGAATAAATGGAAATTGTGTCGACCTGTCTACAGTGTATTATTGGAGTTATTATGTAAATGTTATGGCATAATTCTCTGAAACTCTAATCCAAAAAACATATTAATTCTAAATTAATGATTTAACTCAAAAGTATGTAACATTTAATTGTTGGGCCATTAATTTGGGATTAAATGAATGTTTAGAAAATATTAGAGGTTTGATTAAAATCTAATTATATGTCACAATTTATATGTTACCACATTGGTTATCAAAATAGAACGACTCATAGTTATTTTGAATAAATTTAATTCATTTTAAATGACATGAATAAGTATATATTATTGTTTATATATCTCATATGATAGTATATGATGATTTTATTTATATACCCACACTATCAATTTTTTTTTAGTAAATGGATTGTTCCAGAATCCACCAAAGTAAACAATGGATATAATGGAAAAGGTATAGATTCTATGAATAAGAACTCAACTGAAATTTTGGGTGCAATGAGAACTCTCAAGGTTATTCTAAAAAACAATTTGGTGTCATGTTTATCAATTGGATCCTTGGTGAGTTGTTAATGCATTATATATAATAGAAATAAATATATGTAGATATTTTGGTAATAATACTTGAGGTAAGTATATTCAATGAAATATGTGTCAAGAATGTTGATGGAAACACATATGAATATGTTTTAATGGGAATTGAAGTTGTTATAGATGTGACAGTGAGGGTCATAAATCAATAACCATCCACGGAAAAAGGAAGCATTCAGTTTACTCCAGGATAGTGAAGGAATGTATTTCAGATTTATTAATTGAATGATTTAAATCTGGTGAATATGGCTATTATGAAAATCAATGTTATATAAAAATTGTTCATTGTTGGGGAATAGAGGTTCGTACCAATATACATTTAGAAAAACCAATCTTTATTCCAATTTCAGATGAGGAATCTAAAAATGTCCTTTTAAATTTAATGATTATTTATTGTCTCGTGTTTAAATATTATTTAATATTAGGACAAGAATGATGTTTTTTATAGGATAGATGTATCAAAAAATAATATAAAAAAGTGTTGTTAATGTATTATGATGAATTATTAATAAATAAAAATTCTATATATTGAGAACTTAAGAGTTGTGATAGACTGTAGGATGAAGAAATGTTTAGAATATTTAATGCTCTTTTGATAATTGATTTAAATTGGAAGGCTATTTTTCTAGTACATGTGACCCTGATGTTAGTTATGTGAAAATTGTATTTGGTGTAGAATTATCTTTTATTTGGTGGATTTAATTACAAACATATATACAATGATTAGGGTTTATATTATCTTTGATTTTTAGGTAATTATGAGTTATAACATAAGGGTTTCAAAATGTGGGGCATGAGATAAAAGTTTAGGATAATACATGTAATGGTTATTGTTTAGGATTTTGTCTCATTTTGAGAATATTAAAAAATTATATAATTTGATTAAATGAACAACCCACTATAAGGGTGAAAACCTATCGCCTTAGACAAGGTTGTGGAAATTGAACCCACAACTGAAGTGTGACAAGGATTTATTGCCTACCACCTGCTTATAGGAAGTCCATTATCAATATGTCATTTTATTTTAGTTAACTAAGTTAATGGCATAATAATAAGTTGATTTGGGTAACATATGTTTTATGAAATGAATATACTTTATATATGAAAATGATTTTGGGACTAATGAATAACTATTAATTTTAAATAAATTTTCTATTTTATGAATATATATGATTAAGGTAAATATAATACAATGGGATTTTAATATAAGAGTAATATGTGAATTATATTTTGGAATAATATATGATTTTATTGTGTATTTATTTTGATTTTGGTAATTTATTTAAATGATTAACCTAACATAGGTAATATGGTGTTGGGTTAATTAATTTTTGGTTTTAGAAATTCTGAGCAATTAATTTTATTTGGAGATAAATGTTAAAATTTATCTTATAACACTATGTGATAAAATCCTTCTGAATTTTGGTATCCAATATTAATTTTGATTCATTTTATGAATTTATGGACAATTTTTTATTCAGTTCTCTTTATCGATACTTTTGTATTAGTGTGGAATTTTGTATAATGAAGTAGTTTTATGTCCTATAGTTTTTTTTATTTGTGGAAAATTATAAAATCCAAAACTATCCATTTGGTTATATCAAATGTCTAAAAATAATGCAAAATTATAGATAATATTTTCTGTATTATGTGATTATAAAGAAGTTGATTATAGTTAATCGATAATTATAAAATTAATATCAAATAATATTCATTTGGAGGAAAAAATGAGTTTTTGGAGGAATTCTATTAATGATTGAAACATTACTTTTAAAGTACGTATATTTACTTAAGTTCATATTCTAAGTAGAAAGATAATTCATTAACATTATGAAACTGATCATAAAATAGAATCATTTTTTTACTTTTCCAACTATAAAATTTTAGACCATAAATCCCATTATATGTTTGTGGTTTTCTGATTGTTAACTTTTTTGGGATCATGTTTCATATCCCATTCTAACAGAACAAAATGGTTAGTTCTCCTTCCATATCCATTTTTTCTAACATGGAATCCTAGTACATGTTATATCAAGTAACCATTGTACTTTATTGTCTTTTAAAGTGGATGTTTTATTGAACCCTTTTCTAATGTGAGATTTAAATTTATTAGTTTATTAAATTAAAGAATTCATTACAATGATTAAATTTAAAATTAAAAGGACACAATTTAAAAAAGGGGGAAGGATAACACATCCTATGTAATTATAGAACAATAAATTTTCATATTTACGAATAATTAAGAATTATATAGTAATTTTATTTTGAAAGGGATGCTATGTGTGATAGCATTCCCAACACACAACAAGGGGTTTTTATAAAATCTATCGTTTCACACAAGACTGATTTATAACAAAAAATAATATATTATTAGTATTATTATTTTATAATGTAGTTATTTAATAGCCATTAAAATTTTGGGAATGAAAATTATTAACTAAATTATGAAAATAGGGTTTAAACTTTTTTTATAAAATGATTAAATGTTTCGAATGTTATTTTGATCGGAAAATAAAAGCCAAATAAATATAAAAGATATGTTTTTATGAAAAACATATTAATGGTGAGTAATTGTGTTTCTAATATAATAAATTCACACTTTTTGGACTTTATTATTTATATATAAATAAAATATTATGTTTTAAATTTATATTATATATTTTATAGACATGATATATGTAGAAATTCAATTTTATATAAAAATGATATTTTCTAAAAAAGTAACCATTAGTGCCTTTTGATGGAAAACGATTTTAAAATATTTTTTTCATATATATTCTTGATTGGAGAAAATAAACATATTATTTTGTATCGTTTCAAAAAAATGGTGGAATTTTGGGTATTTTCTTGATTAAATTCATAATTTCATTAATAATAAAATTACAACATTTTAATTCAAACTGACTTTTCATATAATTTATTTATATTAATAGATTATCAATTTATAAGGTTTTAAGGTGTAATTATATTATGTTATTATCATTTATTCAAATGTAGTTTATTGTATGATTTTTAAATTAAAATAAAATATAAAAACTCTTGGGAATTTGGATCATTTTACATAATAGAAAATCATTTTTTTGATCTATCAAAGGGATTACTGTTATAACTAATTAAACAACATATATATATATATTGAATTTTTAAAAAAAGAAATTCATGGATGTACATAGTATGAAAAATATGGTTCAATAGGATTAAAATATTTTTTGTTAAATAGTTACTTTAGTAAATTATTTACAATAGTTAAAGGTAAAAATAAAAATTAAAGGAAAAATTAATATTATAATATTATAAAATTACAGTAACACTTTTTATAATCTCATTAGATCTTTTATTAAAATCCATGGTCATACTTGATCCACAATGGTGACCTTTAGAAGCCATATTGGTGTGATTATGACACTTATATTATTTAATTTAATGTAAATTACAATAGGCCATAAATATGTCTCTTCTTACTAAGAAATTTTTATTATTGAAATATGTAAGTGGTATCTTATAATATTATTTGTACATTAAAATTGGAAAATATTAACAAAAACATGGTAATTTTTTTAAAATTTTTCTTATCTACTTAACTAAATATAATTATTTCAAAAAGATAATGTAGTAGTGGACTTTTTGAAGAAAGAATCAAATAAATGATATTCATAATATTAAATTAAATGTAAATTAAAATTTTTCATTCCATCCATGAATTTTATATATTAATAATTAATTTTATGATTTATTATTTTTTCTGAAGGAATCAATTTGTTATTATATTTTTTAAACGTCATGTAATGAATGGTGTAAAAATTGACTTAATTCATATTTTAAAATATAAAATATTTATTTAAATGATATAAAATATATAAAAAATATAAGACTCGGCCAAAAATTGTGTATAAATTTAAAAATTTCATTAATGACTCATTCAGTGGATGTTTTTCATTATTTGGAAATTTTATTAACCTTGTAACAAAAAATTGCTTGATAAAATCGTAAGAATTAAAAAGAGATAAAACAAAAATTTAAGGATTGTGACAATTTATAAAACATGCATAATTTTCATTTAATGATTATATTTTGACCCATTTTAATCCAATATTCTATCTAAATTATGTTTGATCCACTTAGAATCCATATAGAACTTATATTAATTTACTAGTTTTACTATTTCCAAAGGTACCCCTCCCCTCTCCGATAAAAAGTATCCCACTACACTCTATTAATCAAACTTCCAAAAAAAAATTTTGCAATGACGTTACCAGAACCAATAATAAAATCCCCCCACACATTCTAAACGGCATAGTCTTGGAAATAAACCCCTCTTTATAGGTTTTTAGGTATTCTTCAAAGATGATCAATCGAGGAAGAAAAATTTCATTTTTCAATTATTTTAATTTTCTTTCTTCTTCCCCTTCTATAAAAAATTCTTCTTCCTATAAGAAATAATAACTCCAATATTCTAAATACACTAATATTTTATCATGAAAATTTTATCCCCTAAATCCTTCGACATCTCCATTAAAATGTTAAGGAATTAATTGTACTTGAATACATGTGAACTATCCCCTCCACGAATAGATCTAATTTTTCTTTCATAACCATCATTAATGAGTGGATATGATAACAAAAATTAATGTTCATATGTGATATAACTGAAATATTAATAATTATATGATTATAATATATTAATTACATTATTACTATCCATGAAAAAATGGCAACATCGTTCGTGCGTACGTGTGAACTTTCACCTCCATGAAGTGATGTGACTCATTTTTATTAATTCTACCACTAGTATGATATAAAAGTATATTTAAATGATAAATATGACATCATTGATGTTATGATCCTTCGGGAAATATAAAATAATTCTAAAATTCAATATATAATTATTAGTTACATATGGAAAATATTACTCATTCATATGTATGATGTAACATCTCCATGATTATAACATTGTTAATATTTCATAAAAAACATCATGGATTGATTTAAATGTAATATTTATGTGTTGGAAAATACAAATTTCATGAATATTATTCTGTATATGAAGGACCTATGACCACATGAACTATTGATATCATACCAAGTTCATTTTTGAGTCATGTAACTAATATTGGAAAAACATTATACATTAACATAAATAATTATAGAATTTTATAACATGGTAATATGTGATAAAAAAGAATAATAAACATAAAAAGGTTCTCAAGAATGTATAAATTAAACTATGTTTACTATTTCTAAATATAGAGAGTGTATGAGATGATTTAGACTCAAGTTAAGATACTTTATCTCAATATTATTTCATTGAAGCATATTTTGATGTTATACACGTCCTTCTTTTATACAATGTATAATTAACTCCTTTTTATTTAGATTTAGTTAAATTTTTTTACAATGGATTGATTTTATATGAATAGTTTTACTAGATGATGAAGGTTGTGTTTTTTATGATGTACATGGTGACAATAAATTTTCAACTACCATGACCATTATTTGACATTTATCATCCTCTATATACCTTAATGATATGAATGGGAAAAAATAATACATTACCTTTTAATTTATTATGGTATTAAAAGTGGTTTTGTGGATGGATTTATAATCTCAATATCTTGAAATTATATCTTGTGATTTCAAATTGTAAATGATCATTTTCCTTTATACATGTTAATGTGTTATGATTATATTATATTTTATAGACATTGATTATGTATATCGGTGGTTTCATGATGAACTGATGGTTGTTGAGCCCATGATTTCTCTCCAATGCCTTGTGTAATTATATGGTCTTAAATGATTGGGTTTCTCTTAATAGATTTAATGAATATACTATTATGGGTATTCCAAATTTAACCATTAATTTTTCTCTATATGTAGTTTCCAAGGCTACAATGTATGTCTGATATGGATTCCAGAAGTTACCTTTATGATTTATGATTGCTAAAATTTTTTCTTGAATATTATTACATAAAGAGATATGTTACTGCTTTTTTTTGTTTTGGGGTGAAAATTATTATTTTTTTAAAATAATGTAATGAGTTTAAATTATTTATAGACTAATAGTTTCATTACTTATTTAATATTCCTTAATGATATTTTTGGTCTAATCACAGGTTATTGAAATGAATCTCCATAGGGTATAAAAATATGTAAGATAAGGAATGATGTGAAGGTTAATGTTGTGAATTTTTTTATCACAAAAAATAATTCATGATTTATTTTATAATGTTTTAGACAATTATGTAAATGGATTCTGATTAGACAAGTCTACATTGTAATATTGGAGTTTATACGTAACAGTTATTCCCTAATTCAATGAAACTCTAAACCTGAAAATATAATCAAGGGAAATTATTGATGTTAATCAAGATTATGTATTTTTAAAGGTTTTATCCAAATAATTTGAGAATAATTATAGTCTTCAGGGAGAAAAACAATTATTGTATTCATTTAATAGAGTATAATTCCATGTGTAAATTTATCAATTAATTTATAAGAGATGAAATTGTTCTTAATAAAATAAAAATTAAATAATTAGATTTTACTATATTATCTTTATGATAGAAAAATAATCCCTCAACATTATAAAAATGATGTTAAAATAAAAATTTAATTATATTACCTTAATTTCTAAATAATTTATTGTATAT
This sequence comes from Viscum album, assembly GCA_963277665.1. Classification (NCBI taxonomy): domain Eukaryota; kingdom Viridiplantae; phylum Streptophyta; class Magnoliopsida; order Santalales; family Viscaceae; genus Viscum; species Viscum album. The sequence continues at coordinate 301,978,881 of OY728153.1, read as the reverse complement.
TTCAAACCTCTTTGTTTTATGGTTTTGTGATTCTGATCACTCTAACAATTAGTTACCTGTTATCAAGTATCTGTATCACTCAATATCAGTATTTGGTTATTAAAATTTTCTTACATGTAAATATTTTCACATTCAACTAATATTATCCTACTTGGAAATCTAGTTATTTTTTATTCTAGAAGAACCCTTTGTTTTCTTTCACTATTTTTTAAGTTTTTTCAACCCAATATCAATGTGTGTTATCCTGAAAGGAATTTTCAAATTGCAAACCATTGATTTTAAAGATTACATTTAATTGTGAGGAAAAAATTTATGTTGTGGTTTATAAATTTAGAACCCTAATATTTTATAATGTATTTATCATTAAATAATTATTATTATTTAGATATCAAGTGTCACATGATGCACCAAGTGTCAAGTAACCACGATATTCTATTAATGTATTATTATTTAATGTAATAGATTTATCTTTCCATTAAATATGGAATTATTAATTTGAATTATATTTTTTCAAAATTAGGTATAAAGGTTTTAAAAAAATAAATAATATTGATAAATAGCTACATAATTTTTTGTATAGTAATTATATGGATCAAAAATATATTTTCTCTAAAAAACGTGTTTTAATTATTTTTTGTGATAAAATAATAAAATTATATGATTAAATGGTTATGAAATTTAATTTAAAAAATTTAATTTAAAAAAAAATCTCTAGGATTTAATTTTTAAGAATGTTTTGAAATATTAATTTCTCGATGTATAGTGAAATACTGTTTTTTATAAACATATATTTTTTATTAATGTATATTCAACATTCCATCATATTTAAAAATACATGAAAAAAATAATTAATTAAATTATACCATGGACAATACAATTAACTTAATTCATATTATTTTATTATTAAATTTACATGTGAAACTTTCATCAAATAAGAGAATGTTTCCTTTCAAAAACTAATTTTTCATTATAACCATGGGTATAATTTTAATTTAATTTCTAAATAATCTAGGAAAAGAATTTGATAAAATGAATTCCATATTTATAATTAGAATAATTAATATTATATTATAATTTCAACTATTTTTTCATAATGAATATTTAAATAAAATTAATCACTATGTTTAACGTTAAACCAGGTTTACTGGCAAGGTGAATATAAAGTATAAGAGTATGTTTTCTCATTAAATATTTTCAAATAATATTTTATATCATATTTAGACCTTATAATTTCCAAAATTAAAATATATATTCATTTTGAAGAATTTCCATTTGGAATATCGTTATCATTTTGTATTCTTTTGGAATGTTTTCATCTAGTTTCTATTCGGGTTTCTACCACCCCATATAAATGGTCATGTCATCTCTTCTCCCACAAGTGGAGAAAATTAGTTTAAACCCATATACCCATGAGATTTATTCGTGAGGAAGTGTACATACATAAAGAATATGTAAAATGTTGATAAAAGTGATACACATGTAACCATCAAAACATACACACATTCTTATACATAATACTTTTTAGTTCCTTCCATCCCTCCCATGTGAACCAAAAAATCCTATTTGATTCCTTCCTCACCTTGATTGTTTTTTTCTATACCACACACCATCTTGATCATCAATTTTGGATGATACATATTTCTCCCTATTAGGATCTGTAGCTGGACATCCTTCTTCATTATTCCATTGAAACTAATCATCCTGTTAATTAGCATCTACTTGGGGAATGATATTCCCATAACAATTTTATGTATATGAATTACCATGCAATGGATCCCTAGAATCCAACACTTGTGGATCCATATTCTCAACTATTACATTAAACGAAGAGGGTGAAATAGAATAAGCAGTAGATGATATAGGTTATGAACATTCTAGTATCTGCTATTTATTCCTGATGTCATTCTTCTCAATTAACTCATGGTAAAACACATCAAACTCTAGACTATTAATTGAACCTAGTATATTAAAAAAATTAGGTTCATCACTCACATACCTTCCCCTTTGAATGTCCGTAGTTTCGTTAATATTTCACCATTATATCACCATAAATATTTATTTTAATATTCTTCTCAATACATATTGATGGACACTCAATTACAATTTGTACATTAAAAGGTGTAACCATTTTAACAACAGAGGCATCCTGTAGTTGTGTAGTAGAAACAGTACCACCCACTGCTACCTAGGTTAGACAGCTGAGCTACCTCCATCCTACACAACAGTAGCATAAATAAAGGTATCATAATGTTTAGAAAAATCCATGACAGTACATGTAGAACATTTCAGAAAGAGAAGGAGTAACCACCATACATAAAAAAATTTCAATATATTTTATTTTTCTAATAAAATATGAGATGTGTTTCACCAATAACTTCAATGGATTAAAGTATGCAATATTTCCCTTAATATTTTCTTTTAAAAAGTCACCCTCATTGACATAATCATAGGGTTCATCAAAGGACCCTTCCTCTATCAGGTTAAAATGTTGTAAAACATTATGAGACTACTTTTAGATTGTTTCATGTAGAGCATCAAATACAGCAGCCATGTGATCAATATTACCATTGATGTTCTATCAACAGAGGAATCAGTTGAATTGTTTCCAGGCCCATAGGCATGTTATCCCACACCATGGGACACAACATCAACACCATTAAGAGTAATGAAATCAGTAAGGATAAATGTACTAAATTCCTTGGTTCAAGACACCACTTAATAAAAATAAAGAGATCCAAATTCTATGATTTTTTCATTTACAGTCTTATAGAATAAATAATCCATTTCTAAAATCTCAAAATTATCAACCCTACAGTCTACCACATATTGATCATAAATATTCCTAGGTTTGGTAAAAATGTGACAAAAAAAAATTATGATTAGTAGATATCCACATGAAGACCAATTCTCATTAAATTATAGCATCTGAAAAATATATGATAGTCATCTCTCATGTGTTCAATATATAGGCATTAAAAAAAGTAAGGCTCAAATTCATACTTGATATCATGTTCAAATTTAAAATCACCAGTATCAAGATATATCTTCTCTAAAAGAAATGAAATGATGTCATCATGGAATAATAAGGGGGCATAGTGACCATACCTAGACATTGTTTTCTTCTTATCAAACATAATTAGTTATCCGATAGCCAAAGCAATATCCTGATGAATTCTTGGGTCTTAAAAGAACAATCACAATCCCATGATTTGAATCCATGATTTGGAAAAAGTTTTAGTTTTCATGATAATGATCAAACCAAGGGTCCAAATCATGAAAGCAAAGGATCCCTAGCTTCATTTTGAAAAACACACTACTCCATTTTTTTCATTGTCATCACATTAAAAATAAAATAAATGTGATAATAAACCTAACCAAGTGACACCAGATACCAATTTTTGAAACTCTATACCTATCATAGTCTATTTGAGATCCTCATGTTACTAACCACTATTACTTAAATAAGTGGTCATTCTTCCAATTATATAATGATTTCAAGATACTCTCTTTTCCTTAAATAAAGTAGTTCTATTTTTAACAAATGAAATTGAGACATTTATATAAATACAGTTATTTTCCACCACTAATTCTAGGCGAGGACTTGGAAAAAATATCACTAGTAGTGGAATAGAACCATGATATATATGTAGCAGTAATATAATCCTTTCTATACATTTTATAATCATTTTTAGAGTGAGAAAAGAGTACCGTAACTTAGTCTTTACCACATTTGAGGAGATAATATTCATGCAATCCGGAGTGGAAGGAGCTGCAATATTCTTATCCTCTTTGAAAATACACTTTTATATATAATACATACCGAAGCTCCATACAAACATCATAGACAACATTATATAGCCTTATATTTATTAAGAAACCCTCCCATGAATGTTTTTTTGGAAATCTAAATAGGTTGTCGGAAAAAGAGGTATCATTCTTAACATAGATTATTTGTATTATTTCATCACTAAATGGCATCAAATTTTCTATAATTATTCATAAATCATAACATAGGAATAATAATTTTAATTATATATTATTATATTAATGTCATAGGTAATATCCATATCATCAAATGTGAAATGAATCAATATTTCATGTTTACATTTGACTACTTTCTCAAAAACCAATGTACTTCATTTTTCATTACACTATATTATTGATGGAAAAAATTATGGGTATATTTAAATGTATAAGATATTTATTACATATTTAATCTTATTGAATTACAATATCACATATACCTTCATAGAATCCATTCTTTTATAAAATGAAAACGTGACTTGTGTGTAATTGTGAAGTATCACCTCCATAGAGTAATGCGAGAAAATTTTATTATTATAACATGGATTATAATAAATATATATTTAAGAAATATATATTACATTTATTGTATAAAAATTACTATTTAATAGATAATTATTATTCACATTTTTTTGTCTCAAAAATCAAATAATAGAAATAACATCTATATGTTCATAGTGAATATCGTCACCCTGGATACTGTAATTCATTTTTATGTATCTATATTTATGGATGAAAATTAATATCTATATAAGGAATATAACTAATATTTATCTTAATATGAAAATTATTTATAAGCTGGAATTATAATCTATGTACAAGGGAAAGTCTACAAAATCAAAACATTAATTAAAAAGCATGTAGTTCTCACTCAAAACATTAATTTTTATAAATAAGTATTTTGAAATGAGGGGAAAATGGTAATATGATAATAATATATGGTATGATATATATGATTGTGGTTCCATAATTAATATATAGTAATATAATATTTATTTTACATGATGTTTAATTATGTCTAATAGATGTCAATACTTAACGAGAGTGATTTTCATTTTTCATTTATTTATTTGGGAGACATTCCATATTCCCCACGAGTTTACATAGTTTTATTAATTTAATTAAATTAGATTTGTTATATAATGAAATTTATTATATATATGATTGAAAATAATAATATTTCATTCATGGGTCTAAATCAAAAAATCATACCAATGTGGAATGGATTTTATGATACAATCCCATTGCTTATAGGTATTGTTTAAGATTATATTTCTGATGATGAAATATTATTACCTATCTCTCACGGAAATAATTATTTATCTTATCCACAATTAAATATAGAATGTAACTTTTTATTTATGTTTCCTCACTTTAAAAACTAAATATTTCAGATTAATTTTGTTATGGAAAAACCAATTTTTTTTCTCTTTTCTATCAAAAATACCTTCCCTTCTATATCTATATTCTCTTAATCTATTTTTAAATTTTTGTAAATATCATCCACAAATTATTTCAAAAATATTTTTACCTATATTGGATTTTATAATATTTGGTTTAATAATATTATTTTTTTCATTTTCGAAATAATTTATTTTATTTTATTAGAGAAATGTTAAAGAAATATTGGTTTTAACATGTCTGAAATGAATTATATTTTTCACATTTATATCTTCTAAATTAGTTAAAACATATCATAAATGTTTCTAAGTATATTCCCAAAAAATGCTTCATTAATATAAAAAAATTATATATTTTAAATATTTGATTTCAATATTGAATATTCATTTTCCTCAACAATTTAAGAATGATTTTTAAATTTTATTTCTATTCATTATTGAATAAAAAATAGTTTTTTCTTATAATTTTAAAGGGTTATAATATAATGTTACCATAAATATTATTTTTTATATATTGGTTTTTATTATTATGAAAAGATGTTTCTTAGATCCATTTTTTCCTAATAAAATTCAAGGAAGATAATTTAATTATACACATTTCTATTAAAATGGATTTATTTTGATGAAATTTTAATTAATCCCTTTTACTTTATATGGAATATGTTTTAATGATTATCATATGATGTTTATGTAAAACCCTACATGATTATCATGATGTTATGTGTGGGAAAATAATTACACAGACCTACTTTCAAAGGGTAATTATGGATAAATCATGTGGTAAATATATTATGCATGAAACTAATTTCATGATAATAATAAAATTTGTGGACCTCGATATCATATCCATAAGCATTGATATAGACCAATTTTTCCTGTAAATTTTTCATTGTGTGGAACTGAATTTAATTTCCCTATGATCAGGTCTAGGCCTAGTATTCATATATATAAGAATATTTTTATGCATCACTTTCATGGCATTTATATTATGTCTGGACATAGATTTAATGTCCACAAGTTTTTACAAGGACCTAAATTCGTGTACTTGACATAATTTGAATCCTTTTTATATTTATATATGTTATAAATGTTTTAATATTATTTTTTATTTTCACATTACAATATCTTTCTTATGATTTCATTACTCATGTTCTTGGATGAATTCATGAATAATCTTTTATGATATTCAATGATTTGTTCCATAACTAATGATTATGAACATTGTTATACATGATATAGTGTTCAAATGATATGATGATTTATCTCATACTATTATGCACATGTTGTGATTTAATGATCATTTATATCTATCTTGTTTATCCATAATAAGTATATGAGCTCTCAAATTATTATCTACCAGTTACCCTTGTTATGAAAAAATTCCTCTTGTATATTATGTATGAGAATGATTATATAATTGAAGAACTTACTGTGAGATCATTTATTTCACCTGTGGAATTATGTTTTATATGTCCATATTTCAAATGATATCATACCAATAAAATTCTAGCATGCATTATAATGTTATATAATAAATAATCATCAATTAAGATATGATATCTATATATTAATGTGATGGTATCCATATAAAATTTCTTACATATTATGATAATATTATATTATATATATTTATATTTTAAAGGGAAATGTATTTCTCATAATGTTTTATACATGGTGGTTATTCTTCAAAAACATTGTAAATACCATAATTATATCACATATTGAATATTTTACCAAGTATAAAAGCATATGTATAATTTTTATGTAAATTTTTTTATGTATCATACGATTTTTTAATAAAAAAATTATGTTACATGTTTAGAGAGGTTAGAAATTATCATACATTTCAACTATATGACTTATTTTTTTGTTATATCATCTTGACTATTTTAAATTTCTCTAAATAACATAAATCATAAATTAATTAAAAATAAATTAATTGTTATAAAAATAAATTAATTCTTGATAATAACGTTAATAACTGTTCTTTGGATGCTAGAATATTAATCAGGTAATTGTAATTAAAAACATTATTTTAAAGGGAGTGGATTATGTTTTGAAAAATAAACCTTCTAGATAAGATCAATACATTACGTGGAATTTATTATTTTAATTTAGATAGTCTCATAAAATTAGGTAGATGGTTTTCCCCATCCTAGATGATTAAAACATCACCATTAGAGTTTAATGATCCCCTTTAAAATTAGGTAGAATACTTTTTCAAAATATTAATCATTCAATCATCATTTCATTCACAATATATTAGTAGTGAACTATTTGATCATCCCTAGATGTAGTTGATTTGGGAATTTTGTTTTGGTTCTATTTATTAATTGAATTACAATACCATTTCACTCATTAATTAACATGCATGGATTGTCCAAAAAATATCTATAATCAATTGATAGAATAGTGAAATTTCCTACAAAATAATATGATTTTACCTTATTAATATTTCTATTCTATATTGATAATACTTGTGCAATGTTGTGGGAGAGAATTGTATTAGATACATAATTATTATTATTATTTTAATTTACATTGGGATATATACCATTAAATATTTATGTGGTTTACGTACAAAAGTCACCGTTCATTGTTAGATTGTAATGAAAAAATGGAAATAAATATGTTTTCATTATATTTAAAAATTTTGTGACACATATGATATAAATAGACCATTATCATGGGGATAATACAGTAAATTAATATTATATATATATTTGATGATATTTTTGTTTTTTCTATAAATTATTTATTACATGGAATTGGGTGGTTCCTATGGGTTTTTTCAGTACTGGATTGTTATATTTTATGTGAATCTTTTTGAGGCTCATTGGAATGTATTGATATGGAATTAATTGTTTCAAAATGGCAGTGTTGAAAAAATATTTATTGGGGGATGATATTTAAAAATGTGATATTTTAATGAACTATTTGGGTGTTTAAAAATATTAATTTCTTGTATGAATAGGTTAATAAATATTTATGGTTTTTGTTATTAAATATATCCCATTAATGTCCTACTATTTATAAAATTTATGTCATATGGTAACTCATGAAATGGGCTTATAAGTTGATTTAAATAGGGGAATATGTATACTATTGTGTCTCTTATATTTGGTGATGTTGGATGGTTGATCATGTAGTGCTCGTAATTGATGTTAGAAGAAGGTTGTTGAGATGAGTCTATTTTTGTGGTATAACATTGTTGTATTTTTTTGAACATTATAGGTTGTTATAGTGTGTACTTATACTATATGATTTTTTTTCTTTTAGTTTATTTCAAACACAAAATGTATTTAACCTTATCAACACAAAAATCTTTTGTGTTAAAGTTATGTTAAAAGACATATAGGTTGATGAGATAATAGATATATAACTAATATGTTTTACATACTCTCCATTATTGATTTAATATTTGATATGATGGATCATGATATGTAAAATAATATGGAATTTAATGGATTATAGTTACACAATAAGATATACCAATTAACATGGTTATATGGTAGTGATGATGGTTCATGGAAATGATTATGAATTATATGGGTAGGGATGAAGGTTGATGCCCTTTATGTTCTTTATTCCATATTATGATCGTTGTTAATACATGGTCAGGGTAGTGGATAGACTTCAACGATAAAAATTAGATTTTGCGACGGTTTGGGTATGTAGAGACATTTTCCAACCCACATCAACTTTGAGAAGGGTATTTGGGAGTGGTGCCAATGAGAATTTGGGACCCTATGTTCATTGGGGTAGCTAAGGATGTGTTCTGAAATTTATATTTCATGATTGGTACTATTTTTCAACCCATATGTTCTATCCTCTAGGTTAGCACAAGACACATTGTTTTTTTAGTACATACACACACACAACTCGAAATTTGGGTTAAATGGTACGCAAAGAGAAGAATATTTTAATAAGGGATTAGAGATGATTTTTGTGTGATTCACTTCAGATATGGACTCTCTAATGTCTCATAGTTGAAGCTCAAGTCTTCTTATGGAAAGAGACAATGAAAACAAAGGTTCCCAGAGAACTATGATATGTCTTTTAGGAAGTTGAGAGGTTCTTCTCCTTTGGTGATGTTTGTTGCTGATGATATGATGAATATCTGAAGATTTGCAGCTCTCTAGTTCATAGAAATTATGAATGATGTATTCCTTGTGAGTTATTTTTCATAGGTACAATTATCTAAGTAAGTCTTCTTGTTTTTTCATGTGTCTGTTCATGTGTATTTTTTCTTGTGATCTCCTTTTAATATATATTATTGTAGCCAGATAACATGCATTTTTGAGGTAGACACAATACATCATATTTCTGACATCCTCATTTACAATGTCTTCAAAAGTAAATAAATTAATTTGACATATTAAAACAATTAAAATATGCCCATTTGAAATAATTTTCAATAGTATAAATTTTAAACACCCTATTAGAGAGTCAATGGTATCTATCTTCTTCTTTCAGTGACTCAACCGATCAATATGTAATTCTGTCAGTCTTTCCATACTTCGGTGAATCATTTTAACTGTTAGTGAATCCTTGCATCGATAGCACCATGCTTAAGTAGATCATTTGTACTAACAGTTGGTCATTTGCATCGTTAGGTAGTTTTTGTCATTGATCCATATGCATCGTTAATACATCTACATTGGTGAGTCCAATGCATTGGTAGATCATCTACGTCCATGAGTCATATGCATCGGTAGGTCCTCTATATTGCTGATATCTCATCTCTTTTCTTAGTGTTGGTCTATTATTATTGGAATATATTTATTTTCAAACTGTATTATAAAATAAATGTAAACAAAATGTACCAAATCTATTTGAGATTGGTGATAGACATAACTGCACATATTGAAACACAAATAATTATGATTGAAATGTTTATAAAAGATTAATATTAATTGGCATGATTAGTATGATATGATTTGTGATTATTAAAAATACTAATACTAGGGAGAAGGGCCAGAATTATATTTTTGGCCAAAAATATTACCCTTTTTATGGTAAAATATCATGGCATTATTCAGAATAATCATTCGATTTTATATCAAAGAGAGGGAACACAAAAAAGAATAAAATCATATAAAAGAAATATATCAAAGGTAAAGTATAATGGGATAATTCCAACTTTTTCTCCCCATTTTGGGATTATCAAAAAGATAAAAGGTAGAGAATAATTAATCTTATCATAAAATAATAGATAATATAGATATGGAATAAAGGAAAGAACACCAAATTCTATTAATCAAAAATTTACATGTTATTACAAGTCGCCAAAAAAAAGAGCAGCAAGCATGTATGTAGCCCCATCAGAGAATGATCAACACTATAGTTGAGGTTTAATAGGTTCATCTTCATTCTCATAAAGATCAATAGATTGTATAGGAGGTGTTTGTTGGGAAGCTAGAGGGTTTGATGAAATTCTTAGAGGAGGTAGGATCACTCCTTCGAGAACATTTTGTACAATACTAGGTTTGTGTTGGGGCATCATAGGAGGTTGAACTTGTTCTTGGATCACTGGTTGAATCTGAGTCAAAGTGTGAGAAACTCTCATTTGAGGTACTGTTACAGATCAATGAGGTCCAAAAGGTTATATAGAATGTACTAGAATTTCTTCACATTGGACATGAAGGTATTTTTTTAGTTTTTTGTTGAAATCCTTGATAATCTCTCCACTATAAGTCATTGATTTCACAAAGTCATCCCTATAATCCACAAATTTGTCCAAAAGTGATTGAAGTTACAAAATTTCGTGACTTCTTCTTTGAATTATTTTGTAAGTATGGGTAATGTCAAATTTTCTCCCATATAATTAAAATGACTTTACAATAGATGCTTGGTGTAAATCTTGGAGAAATATGTACTAATCCTCCTTTTGAGCTCTTCCTGATTGGATGATTCTTCCTTTGAATAAAATCTCACCATATAAAGCACAAAATCACTATTCTTCTCAATATTTTCTAGGCTACCCAAACCATAGGTATCATATAGAGCTTTAAGGTCCACTTTTAAAATAGTTATGATTGCTTCAATATCCATATTTAGAGAGGTCTAATCGGATGTGGAAGGAATATCAGTAGGAGTTTGGGTATGAGTTTTCAAATTCTTAATAATAGTTTCCACACATCCATTATACTCTCAATTCGAAATAATTTTTTTCAGAACAATGTCTATTCATTTCATTCCTATTCTTAGTAGTGCATTCAGAAATTTTAACAACAGTAGTAATAAGGCTGGGTTGAATATCCTCTGTCACATTCTTTGCAACAATAATTGCAACAGCCTCACTCATACATATTCTCTGACTATAACCAGACACTAATTTTCCATAGTGCCTAAGTTATTCTTTTTACGATCTATGAGTGTGTAACTCATCAATCATCTCAGTGTTTTCTCTTCAAGATATATGAATTTCAAGTACCATATAAGAAAAATCATATCTACAAACATCTGAATAGACTTATTCTTTAAATATTTTAAAACATTATTTAGTGATAGATTCTATAGAAAGGGTCTCATCCAATAATTCCCTTAAAACTATTAAAAACATCATAATCTAAATCTATATAATCTAATATTAGTGATACATTCAGAGGATTCATTTCATATTTAAAAATTATATCATCATCTAGAGAAGTGAGAGTATCAAACCTTACTCTTCCACGTTGATTCTATTCTTCTGCTTCATTTCAAGTTTCATAAGGATTCCCCTTAATCTATGATTTACTTATTGGTTTCTCATCATTTTCATGGGTTCTTCTTCTTTTATTAACTAATTGAAGTACATGAATTTCATGAGATTCAACTTCAACAGAAGCTGCAAATTTTTTTCTTACATCAATAACAACATCAGGAGGATCTTTGAACTATGCCTGATCCACAACATCAATCATTTCCACATATTTACCTAGATTTTTTTTATGTTTGTCACTATCACATCCACTACATTAATCATAATAATTTCAAGAGACATGTTCTTCATTTCCATTTTATCACCATCTTATTAACCTTCTTACTCTTCAGTACCACTACCGCTTTCACTATATTCACATTATCCTTCTTCTTCATATCCACTATATCTAATTACATATTCCATACTATCCGAGACTTATGTCTCATCATAATCATTATATTTTACTGTAGGATCATCATAAGGTAATGAATGTGGATGTTTATATGGTCCAAATGAGAAACCTTTGTGATGTCCAGTGGTTTAAGGATCAATAATATCATTAATAGGTGATCCCTAAACATTAACTAGAGTGTTATGCCCTTCTTCTTATTCTAAAGAGTAAAAAACATCATTATTTGGTCCCAGATTAAGATCTTCCATATTCTTCGGCGTTGTTGGATAGACTACTGGATGAACATATCATAGATATTATCTTCATCTCAAACTCATCTATCATCCATGTGTTCTAGATGATATTCATCTTCTTATGAATCTCTTTAATTAGTAAGATCTCACAACACTCAGAAATAATTACTTCTCCTTCATTTTATTTTTAATTTAATTCAGCATAGTTGAGATCCTCCTTGGATAGAATAGATAATTTCGTTTGAATGACGATTAGATCATCTCATTCATGTGCACTATAAAATATCTAATCAAATTTACATTTATCCCATTTCTCAAAATCTAAACCATGTAGAAATCTTGATATTTAATTGGCGGAAATTCCCATTTCTTGGGAAAAATTTGATGATGGATAAACATAAACAAGATTATGCATTTTCCACACAACTCTATAGAAATGAGTCTTTTGAGCTCAACATTGTATGTTTGTTCCATTAATAATATCTCAAAGATAAACATGTCGCTCTTAGGCGGAGAATTACCTTGATAATCATCAAAAACACCTTCATGAGGTACTTTATTACATTCTACCCAATGTCATTAAGAGAAATATATGTTATTCACATTTACCATGGATTTTATCCAGAAGACGATACATTCAACAAAAACTCCATAATCATGAAAAAATATTGAACTATCTTAGGTTAAAAGGGCCATTCGTTATTTCCAAACCACTCATTCCATCTATGATCAGGTCATACCTTGAGCATCATAGAGTTGTTTGTAATACCATCTACAAGAAGTTATTTTTCTAGAGTTATTATAATGTTTCTTAGAGGATGATTTATAGGGTATGAGGATTTGATCAATTCAGAATTATTTTTCTTAGAAGCATTATAATTGAATCCATAAAGTGCTCTCTTAACACGTGCCATTCAAATCAGTTCGGTCTGAAGGTTATAATTTGAAATGTTATGGGTAGATAGGGAGAGAGAGTATTGACTGCGATAGTTTATGGGTAAATGAGTAATGTGGATCAATTCAAATTTATATCATTTTGGGATTTTTAAATCAAGAAACTGTGAAATCAAGAACCATTTTTAATGAGTTTATTGAAACATTGTCGTTTTGATTAAAAAAACATAAAATGTATAATAACAATGAGTTATAAGTGTCGACATGAGACATTTTCCATAACACTAACGGTGACGGCATGACAAGGCATCAGTGTTGGCTGGACAACTGTTTCGATATGACATATCATCAGTTTCGGTATGAAAAATATTTCATCATGACAAATTTCAATATAATGGTCAAAGGAATTTTAAAACAAGGTCATATTGATTGATCATTCCTAACTCATGTCTGTTGTAGTTTATTATTTTAGTGTTTAATGGCTAAGTTAAAATGTCTGTAAGCTAATGTTAAATGCCCTGGAACTGTAAAGATATATCTATTTTTTATAATGGTCTCTCAAAAAATGATGTCCTACATAAATATTTATTATCTTATAATGTGAAATAGTATTCTTAGAAATACTAATCACACTCGTGTTATCACAATTTATAGACACATTCCTGAATTGATATACTTAATCTAGAAATTTGTGTTTAATCCACAAAATTTGTTCACAACATACAACGACATTTGTGTAGTTGTAATTATAAATAGATAGTACAAAAAAATTTGATTCTTGATGTACCATAAAACTAAAGACTTTCCCAAAAAGTAACATGCTCCAGATTTTCTTTTTCTATCTAACTTACAACAACCAAAATCAGAATCAGAACATATAACGATATAAAATAATTTAAATTAGGATAAAACATTCTAAAATTGGATTTATGATTGAGGTATTTGAAAAACCATTTAACAAATTTTCAATAATACTCTTTCTAGTTTTCATGAAAAGTTGGTCTCATGAAAACACAAAAATATTATATTTCCTACTAGAATATAAGTATATTAAGCTTCCAATTATTCTTCTATAAGTGGTTTGATCTGAAAATTTACCATCTACATCAATTTCCAACTTCATGGTGGTTCTCAACAGAGTTTCACTACACTTAGTAATTCAAAATCCAAATCTATATAAAATATCACTTTTATATTTTTAATGATTTAAAAAAAATATTTATTTTGAAATATTTGAAATCCAAGAAAGAATTTTCGTTCACCCTTTAAACACATTTAAATTTTACTTTAATTCAATTTTTTAATATCAACATATAATGACTTTTTGAAAAATCCAAATATAATGTCATCTACTTAAATTTGTACTACTAAAGAATTAGTGGAAATTATTTTTATAAAATGAGTAGGATCAATTATACCCTTTTTAAAACCCATGAAAATAAGAAATTTACTAACCCTATCATACCAATATCTTGGAGCATTCAGTAAACTATATAATTATTTTTTAAATTTTTAAAAAATATATGGAAAATGACAGTTTTTAAAATTGGGGGATTATTCAAAAAAACAATCTCAACTATATATCCATTTAAAAATTCACTCTTGACATCCATTCGATATATTTTGAATTTTAGATGTGATGAATATGCAAGAAATATTCTAATAGAATCATGTCTATCTACTGGTGAAAAAGTTTCACAGTATTCAATTCCTTCTTCATAACTATTACCATGTGAAAGCATTCTAGCATTGATTCTGACTATGTTACCAACTTCATCTACTTTGTTAATGAACAACAATTTAGTTCCTCTGATCAAGGTGACATTGGTTCTATCCACAATTTTCAAAACATTATTCCATTCTAAATGATTTATCACCAATTGCATTTCCTTACCCCAAAATTCATCATTGATAGAATCATTTATGTTTTTAGGATCATGTTGGGTTATAAGATATTCATGTTTATCCAGATTTATTCAATAATTACATGAATTTTTTTAATTTATATAAATCTATAATAACATTATCTAAAGGATCGTTTTTAAGATTTATAATAGCTTTATAAAATAATGGGATTTTAATTTTAGGCACTTCAGAATGATTGAGTTCATTATAGCTGGAATCTATAGAATTTCATGAACTAGATGTTTTTATAGATTCCTTTATAATATGGTGAGAAGACTTTTCAATGATTATTAGATTTGAAATATCATCCTCAATATTATCATAGGAGTTATTAGGTTCATGTGCATCAATTTCATCAAATTTGACATGTACAGATTTATCAACACATTTTGTTCTTTTGTTAAAGACTCCATAGGATTTAATTGGTATTTAATATCATAGAAAAATTCATTCATAAATATTAGAGGATAACATATCATAATTTTCCAATGTATTATGAATATATACCTTTCCACCAAAAATATTTATGTAATTTACCTTCGGTTTTATATTGTTCTACAACTCATAAAGAGTTATTTTAAAGATAACGCTAGTTAAGATTCTATTTATAATATAGTATGTTGTATTGAAAGCTTCTTCCAAGATATGTATAGGTAGGTCCTACTCATTAATATTTTTTCTAGCTATTAATTGTAATGTTATATTTCTTCATTCTACAACAACCATTTGGATGTTGTTTCCTAGGGTCAAAGAAGTTATGAATATAGCCATTTTGTGAGAAAAATGTATTAAAACTCATTATTTTCAAACTCAAGACCATGGAAACTTCGTAGAGATTTAATTCTAAATCCACTATTATTTTATATAGTCCTACCATACCTTGGGAAATGAGTTTCTACATCACTTTTTCGGGCTAATAAAATGGTCTATGTAAACATTGAATAGTCATCTACACGAATATAAACATAGTCCATCACATATATTAAAGAAACTAATGACAGTCCAATCAAAATCAATGTGAACCCACTCGAGAGGTTCATAAGTTGAGACTTAATCCTCTGGTTTGAAGGGTATTTTGTGATATTTACCCTTTTGAAAAGGATTACAGAGATAAACATTTGGAAACTTCGGTTTTGGTTGGTCCTTGACTAACATTTTTCTAGTAAGATTTCTAAGTGAGTTTATATTAGAGTATCTGAATCTTCCATGCCAAAGCCAAGATTATTTGCAATAAAATTCAAGAATGAAACATTTTGAAAAACTGTGGAATCTTTGTTAACAACATAAACATTTTCATTTCGAGAAAAATAAAATATTAGTTAATTCCTAGAATTAAAAACACTACAAGTGTCATTTTCAAATTTAACATGAAAAGGATCATCACATTGTTGTAAAAAACTAAAATTATATTTCAATTCATAAAAAAGTAATTTAGAAATTAAAACTGTGTTAGATTTACCAATCTAGTATTGACCAATTATTTTTACATTATCATTGCCATAAAAAGTGACATGCCCACTATCAATAATTATTAAATTCTTGAAGCATGATTAATCACTTGTTACATGTCTTGAAAATCAACATTATATGTACGTATGACTCATTCAGGAGCTGTTCAAACATCTATTATACAAAATAATCTAAAAAAAATTGGTTTTGGTACCCAGACTTGATTGGGTCTGGTGGAATTAGAAATCCGTGTTTTAGGAACCAACATGTACTACATAGGTTTCATATATTCATTTAATAACATATTTAAAAAATGAAATTAGTTTGGTCTAGAAAAACTATCGTTGGTAAAATATATTCTAAAATTTTATCTAGTGGCAGAATATTCCCTTTTAGGTAGAAAAACAAATTTCTCCGATTTAGTCAAAACATGTTTTTGGTGAGATTACATTGCCTACGTCTGTATCATATAGTAGAAGTATATATAGGGGAATTGTTTTTACCAAGCACATGGGTATGAGTATTTTTTATATTGGTAAAATTTTCGAGTTCCTTCTTCAATTACTGATTATATAATTTATGTTGATTGGCCTCATTGAGAAATTGAACATTTTTATCTTCCCCAATATAATGTTCAGATTTTATAGTAGTTGTCATGGAATGCTATTTATTTAAAAATTTATATTTTTCTTTTAGTTAATTACTTGTATCTTCAAGAATATTATGATATTCCAATAATTATTTAGTATTAATATTTTCATAATCACATAAATCTCAAAAATAATAGAAATTCTGTACAGGAGACTCATGGGTTACCTCAAAAGTGTTCGTTATAAAATTCATATTGGCTTTGTTATCCTTTTCGTCATGTGAAGACTCCATGTAACATGAACTATCCTCAGAAGAACACTAAGTTTCCTTTATGTCTTTTTTATACTTTCTATCCATGTCCTCGTATTAATTATTATATTATATTTTTGGATAGTCTACTTTTACATTACCTTTCCTCTAATATTTATAATTTATTATTTCATTAAATTTGTCACTTCTCATAAATCCTTATTTTCGTTACCTTTTTGATCATATCATCCATTGATGTTGTTCTTTTGGAAAAATTTAGTTCTTTTAAAAAATTTCCAAAATCATCTTGGTAATTGATCCATTTCCTCATCACTATCTGACGATGAATCTTTATTCCTTATATTATATGAAAGATATTGAATCCATTCTTTTTCAAAATTCCTTGTAGCAGTGGTTTTGAAATCCACTGACTTTCTCTTCGGTTCATCTTCTTCTTCATTTTTGACATTTAAATTATACTCATACATCATCAACGTGGATATAATCTACTTTATTTAAACCCTTATAATATAACCAAATTCTCTAATTGATATAGAGTTCCCTCTCCATCTATTTGCTAAACATCTGAGTATTCTCATAATTTTCTACTTAGCTGTAATATATCATCCTATAGAGTGCATTTTATTCCCTATTTTTGAAAAAATGATAAACGTGTCATAAACAAGCTCATCCGGATTCATTTTAATTTTATAATATATAATAGTATATGTGTTAAGTCTCACTTCTTAAACACTAGAGGTTATTTAAAGTGAAACAGATAAAGTGTCCCAAATTTCATGGATTTTTTTACATAAAGAAATTCCATTGAATTCTTAATCTCAATAAAAATATCATATGGAATTCATGGATTTAAAATTATTGTTATATATAGTAATAGTTTGGTATCAAAATTATTTTTTAGTAGCTGGAATGTAATATTCTTTTATAATGGATGACCAAATTTTAAAACCCATACTTACTAAGTTAATTTTAATTTTAATTTTACATTTTGTATAATTTATTCCATTAATGAATATAGGTCTATTTGTAACATCACATTCCAATAAATTATCCATAATAAATAATAAATTGTATATATTTAATGAAATAATAATTTATAGCTAACAAAAATTTTGAGATCACTAAAATACGAATAAAATCAGAGTTGAAAACAGATTGAAAATTTTGAAACTAGGGATTTTGAAATTTCCATTGATTCCAAATGTTGGCTGGAGTAGGACACACATGAAGTGGTTGAATTGATTTCTTATAAAAATTTCTATTATAAAGGTTAATTTATAATGTTCTGCCAATTTTTAAATAAATTGTCTTGTTTACCAATGTAGTAAAATTATAATAGTCCAACTTTTCAAATTGTTTCTTAGAAGATTTATTAATTCTCAGTTATTAAAACATTGGATATAGATTTTTTTTAAACTACTCTAATAAGGAAAAGAAGTTATAACATCCATCCCAGAATAGCTAACAATGTAAAATATTAGATTTCAGAAACATAAGTTAAAACCGAGAAAGACTAAATTAAAAACATGGTTGATAAAACATGTTGTTCAATCTGAAGTGGATATATAAACCACTCAACATCATGATCACCTTCCTCCAAGAAATATATATATATATATATATATATATATATATTTGATCCAATCCATGGATTGAGGTTAACAATAGAAAATAAAACTATCTAGGCCTGATGACAACGTCAAGTATTCTACGTGGGAAAACAAATTAACCGGTCACACAAGACCTCTTCCACAGCTCTACATGAGACAAAAATGTGTAAGAATATAGGTGTTTGCAGATATATATTATCCACCATGTTAGTAGAAGTGACCATATCTATTTTATATTAGACACACACACAACTCGAAGGTTTAATTAAATGGAACAAAACAAAGAAAAATATATAAAGAAGGGATTAGAGATGCTCTGAGTGTGATTCAGTTCAACCCTGGACACTCTAATGTATGAGAGTTGAAAATTGAGTCCACTTCTAGAAATATAGACTAAAAATAAGGTGTCATAGAGAACTCTATTCGGTCATCTAGGAAGGTGAGAGGTTATTCTCCTTTGGTTTTGTCTGATATTGCTGAGATAATGGAAATTTAATGATTGAAAGATATCTAGTTCACAGAAACTAGGAATGAATGATTCCTTGTGTGTTCTTCTTATTCAGTACGATGATCGTAATATTTCTTCTTGTGTTTTGACAAGTCTTCCCAGGTGTATTCTTTCCTACACTCTCCTTTTAATATATATTATTGCAACCGGACAATATGCAGCTTCCAGGTAGACACAATACCTTGTATTTCAGACATCCTCATTTTCTATAACTGTAAATATGCATTAAATAAATCAGCTGCATTAAAACACTCAAAATACGATCATTAGAAATAATTATAAATATATTAAAAATTAAATAGTCTATCAGTGAGTCCTTGATCATTATCTCCTTATGTCGGTGACTCAACCCATTGGTATATAATTTTTTCAGTCTATCCATATGTTGGTGACACATTCTAACTACTAGTGAATGCTTCTGTCAGTGGTACCATTAATCAATAGATCATATTTACTGATGTTAGATAATTTAAATTAATATTTCGTCTATATTGATGACTCATATGCATAAGTAGTTTCTCTATATTGATGAGTCATTTGCTTCAGTAAGTTTTCTGCATTGTCTATTTATCATCTCTTCTGTCGGTGTCACTCTGTTATACTTGTAATATATTTTGTCTAGAATGTCAAATAATATAAATGTAAATATAATGTACCAAATCTATGTGACATCTTAGATATACATAATTACACATATTAAAACATAGAAAATTATAATTGAAATGTTTAGATGTGATTAATATGAATTGAAATGATTAATATGAATTGACATGACTTTTGATTGATAAACTACTAATACTAGAAAGAAGAACCAACAGTCACCTATGAGTCAACATCTTGGTTGACAAAAAATATAATGACTAGCTATAATAATTTTATTTCATTGAAAAGATTATTTCATGTGACTTTTCTAATTTATTTGATATTTTGATGATCATAGTGTTAATTTTCTTATCATTTTTCTATTTTCATCTATTAAATGAATATTGTTTTGTGATTTATTTACAATGAAAATGTGAATTTTTTATAATGGATTCCATGATAGTATACAATTTCATAATTATATTATCATATAAAGTTGATGATAATTGTGATGTTTTGTAAATATGGAAATTTAATGATGTGTACATTCGTTCTATACTGTTTTTCAGTCATGGAATCAATAATAGATGGTTGTTTATGGGTATGATATTGGATTTGTTTATATTACTCTGTTCACAAGTGTTATTTTTTCTATGAATGGGTTTGTTTCATAATGGTTTATGTAGTGGAGGGATGCAAACTATGAAATGTATTTTTTTTTTGATATTTTTTTTGTGTTAAATAGTATAAAATGAAATAATACACCAATATAGTAATCTAATTAAGTTTGGAATTTGTTGTATATTAGTAAATTGATGATGCAATAAACTAATCTAAAGTTATATAAAAATTAAATGAATTTAACAAATATTGATTTACTTCTATATTTTTTATTCATCAAATATTTATAATGAGTGGGATAATAAATATAAAATTGATCAGATATATTAAATCTTGATATTTATTATTGGTTTATTTAAATTATGTGTTATGAGTACTATTATGTATGTTTTATATGGGAATGTACGTTAATTGATGAGGTAAAAGTAATAGAGGATGGAATTGGGAGGTCATGGATATTATTTGATGTTTATGTAAAGTAACAGTCTTCTGTATATTTGGTTCTAATTTGTTGAACTTGTATTTAGTTTTTTATATTTTTTATTTTCTTGTGATATTCATAATAAAAACAACCTATATGGATAACCATTTTTTTAAAAAATTATTTGTGTTTGGAGGGACTTAACAATGCAACCATTGTTGATGAGGGAATTTATGGGTGAGAATACTATCTTCCACACTCTCCCAACCATAGTTTGTATTCTCTATGACATATCAAGTTATCTGTATGAATAATTTAAATAATGTCATAATGATATATAGTTACATAAACCAACTAGCTCTATTAAGTCAAATGGATAATGGTTCATGGAGGGGTATTCTTTATAGGGGATTTAGAAAACTTGTTGCCCTTCATCAACCAAATATAATACTTTTATAGACATGGATAAGTGGTTTTGGTTATAAAATTCATCTAATGAAAATTGTTCGACCGTATGATGGATGTATGGTTACGGTTGTCATTCAAACTACATCAGTTGTGACATGAATAATTTTTTTTGCTTCTAATGAGATCAGAAAACTCTACAAGGGTCCAGGTAGGTAGGTATAATGAATGACCACTATAAATTGTGAATTTTTCAATATATATTTTTACCTCATGAATATTAATGGTATGTATGAAGATAACATTTTCAATTTGGGAATGAGAGTGAAAAACTACTCGGTTGGGGATGAGCGGTATCATATTTTTTTATCTTCAATGAAATTACGTTATTAATCAAAGATGAGGAAAATGGTCAATGAGCTTTGGTGGGGTTGAGATAATAACTAAAAACTCAATTAAAGGATTAAAACATCATTTTATTAATGTAGTGTTATTAAATTATAATATTTTATAATGTTATGATAATAGTAGGTATTTTTTTAATCTTAAATAAAAATGATTAATTTATAACCAAACTAGATATCCATTAAAAAATATATTTCCAAATTATATATTTTAAATTTCTAAAAATAAGTTTTTTATATTTATGAATTTCAAAATTATCATATGTTATTTTTTTTGGATTTTTATGAAAATTTTTATTTTTCAAAAAATCGAAAAAATAGTAATTTTGATTATAAAACAAATATATGTTTCAAGAATTTACAATGTTTATATACATTAAAATAGAATCTAAGTAAATTTAATTGAATTATAATTCAATTATGGTATTTGGAATTAACATTAAACATCAGTCTTCTATAAAAGGAGTAAAAATTAATATATTTTTAAAAATGTTGTCCTAACATTTTGTATATTTAATTTTAAATTAATGTATGAATTGTATTTGAATTTATTTCATAAAATTAATTTAATTTATGAAGTCACAATAGTTAGTATTATATAACAATGATAAGTTTATATTTATCCAAATTGAATAGTAAAAATGAATCATAATATGTTATCATAGTTAATGTTAAAACAAGTTAATTTGGGATTAAATTAATGTGATTATGTTTAAAATGAACTAATAACTTGTATAAATTATATTATATTGCTATATTGTTGATATATATTATAAAATATTCAGAAATGGAAAATATATATCTAAACTTTTTCCTTATATATTTCAATATCCATTGAGAATGAAAAATATATATCCAAACTTTTTCCTTATATATTTCCCCACTGTCCATTTTATATTTTTTGATTATAAAACTATCAAAATAATTTTTTTAGTTTAAATCTAAAGAGGTTTTTAATGAGATTTTATAGTTTCTAACCATTTCTCTCATATTATATCTTCTTGTAACTCCATAAAAACTTATTCAATTATGTTAAAATAAAAAAATCCGTATTTTAAATATATATACATATATATTTATTTATTTATTTTGTTTTCAGATTATCTTGAATGTGACTCCTCTTCAATACAATGTTATATGAAACCATTTTTCATGTGTACAAAAGACTACCACCTCAAAAACCTATATAGTTCATTTCGAATCACTACCTTTCATGGTTATTTATAATTATGTATTTAATGTATATGTTTATAAGTTATTCCACAAATATTTTCTATTCTATAAAAGTAATATAACATATATTTTCATAACATTCATTCATAAAAAATGATACTTTCATTATTGAATTGATATGGGCTACTACAACCACAACGATAGGATATTCCTTTTCACCACCACATCACATGGGTTTTAAGAGCCCCTTCCTCCAATGATTTCCATACTGGGATGATAATTAAGAAAGGGATATAATGGAAAATGATCCCCACCCCATATTTGTTCCAGGGTGTCAACCGACAATAAGGGTATAAGAAACACACAAAAATAGAAGGCATTGTAATTTTTTATAACCAAGATTATGAGATTAGATGTATCAACCCCAAAACAAGTTGAAGACATATATATATAAACGATAACAAAAATCCATCACATGTGCATGTTTAAAGAAAAAATGTTAAAAATACAATGAAAATATCTAATGTAAATATCCAAAAGTAAAGCTATGTAGTGACCCAACTATCCCATTATCTTATCTAGTAATGTCTGTTATGGTCCTCAAAGTCCTCCTAGAAACCGAAATGAATTTTTATAATGTAGGGTGAGAATACAATTATTCTCAATTGGAAAACCAAAGTCTCTCATGCACATATTAGAGATGCATACTAATTCTCTCATGAGAAAACATAAGAACTAACAGAACCTAAAACAGTATTCTATCCATCCCAACTACACAAATGCACACTCACCATGTAACGCTAGTCATGAAATGTAATGTTGTAAGAACATCAATAATAGGCTCCCCATCAATACATTCCCACTGGATAACATCTCCCACCACCAAATGGAAAATATCAAGGTGCTCCCACCTATTCTGAAAGAACCATGTCACATCCAACTTTTATACACCTGGGTATCAAAAACCTTTCTTTCCTATCCGAACATGGTCATTGCAACCATGCCTCCCCCATAGATTCCAGGCAATCATACCTTATGAAATCACACCCACACTCACCTCTTCCTCACAACTATGTATCTCCCGCAGACACATGGGCTACACACTATGTCACATCCCATCAAATATTTAATACACTAGGGAAGAATAAAACATCTCATCTCAAAGACACGTGGGAAACACAATCTCAACAACCAACACCTGGGCCTCACGAACCACAGACTATCTAATGAATATTAGGATATCCTCACCTAGAAGAGGGAGCATGGAAGAGAGGGTGGTCAACTAGACATCCTCCAACCAAGATAATTGATAAATACACCCTCCCCGAAGAAAATATTGGTGTTCGACGCATGGAGATCAACCAGTGTGTTGAGAATATGGAAATAACAAAGGAAATACATTTATATATCTCTAATACCAACACTCAGACCCAACCTATAGGTTTTTAAATGACAAAAAATTCATGATACTACCAATACTACTACTTATAAATGCACAACCACACATCATGTAATAACTCTAAACTTACACCCACCCAATTCATTAAAGGAATTCTCATTTGTCATTAATAATTCAACTATTTATTCCCTCCCTACTGAAGAAACTATGAATACAAATTGGAAATAAGTTCTATAAGAAAGTATTCAAAACTACCATTGTAATTTTTGAAGGTGAAGATAATTCTAGATTGACACACATTCTATTTTGGATTCTTTTAACACTCATTCATGCTATAACATACTGATCTAGAGACATATGATGAAGATTTCGTTATGCTAGTCATGGAGTAACTCCAAGTGAATTACCCATACAAACCACTTCCATATACATTCTTTAGTGTCCTTCCACACAATAAATCATCTCATCCATGAAAAAACCCTAACTCATAGACACACACATGAAAAATCACCACCACCACTCTTAGTATCCCTATTGTATAACCACACCATAACCATAATATATATTAAAATAAACATAGGATGATCCAATTTAAGATCTAATTCATAACATGTTCATTCTATTCCATTATCATGAAATCTCTCAACATGAGATTACTATTCACCCCCCAAATCACCCCACATATAGTTACACCTTCAACAGATTCCCCACACAACCATATAAGGCACACATTCTAGTTTTATCATGGCTCCCATTTATCAATTCCAGTTTTTGATTTAGGGGAGTTCAAAGAATAAGTTAGATCCTAGGGAATCCACTTATTTAACTAAATATATATTCTTAATATATTTAATATATATATATATATTCATTCAATACAATATAAATTACAGCCCATCATGGGTGAAAAAACAGATACCAACAATGGCCATGATTTTCAGTAGGCATATAGCCTATACAATTCACAATATTGATTAAAATATTAGTATAATAGTATGATCATCATCACATTCTACATCCCCTATTATTGGTTGGAAAACTATTCGATTGTAATTATTTAATTTTTATTCAACTACAATTATATGGGAAATATTCATTCACCAATCCAACATAACACAAAATTATGAGAGACAATGGGCTACCTACTTAGAAGAATATGTGATCATTAATTCCTTATTGTGCCAATACATGGGGTTTTCATGCAATACGAAAAAGCCTATAAGGAAAATAATACAAGGCCACAAAGCATTCACACTCTCCTTGTGGTATAATGTTTTGGGGTGCATTGGTATCCGGATAATGGAAAAGGAAAAAGAAAAAAAATGATATCATCTTTAGAAAGGACAGATTCTATATCAACGAAGGAATGTTTTTAAAATCCAATAATGTCAGATCTTGACCATGACTATTAAGTTCAAAAAATTTAAATAATCCATATTTTTTATGAATCAATGGAATTATTTAGGAATTGTGGAACGGATTTAAAGAGGCTTAAATATGGTATTATACTCTTTTTAGATCAATTAAACTGTTAAAGGTGTGAAAATGTAAAAATAGGTAAGATTATAAAACATTGAGAAACTATAAAAAATGACTCACCATCGGGTGAGTCACCATCGTTAGTCAATGTTGGATGAGCTACCAGTGGCTTGGTCTCCATTAGGTGACTCACCATTGGACGGGCTACTAGTGAATGAGTCACCGTTCAATTAATCAATGTTCAACGAGCTACTTGTGGATGAGTCAGTGTTGGGTGACTGATAGATGGTTGAGATACCAGTGGACGAGTCACAATTGGGTGACTCACCGTTGTATAATTTATTATGGATGAGTCATTGGGGGGTGAATCACTATTAGATGAGCTACTTGTGGATCCATCACCATTGGGTAACTCACTGTTGGATGACATGACATCGAATGAGTCACTGTTAGATGAGTAATCATTGTGTTCATTGTTGATGACCTACACGTGTGAGTAACATTTGCGACTCATACACGACATACCATTATGGAATCACCATTCCTAGCCCACTATTGCGGGTCCCCATCACAACAAACCGTTGGGATGATCAATAAATGCCAAATCAAGATTTTTGGAATACACTTAAATGTAGTCATTATTACCTCATTGAACACCATAAACACTATATTTTCATAATGTAATGGATTAGTGATGTCTAAGACACTACATCATATAACACATAATATATTCTCACCCCCAAGAATTCAAAACCCAACTCAGACGGAAAATAGGGGTCCAAACAACCACCTCTTTAGATACCTCTCAAGGATCTATATACACATGAAACACCTCTATTGACATCAACGTACAATGATTAGTAAACCTATGTTATTAGATAGTTGGAGAGAAAGCTCAACATCCCTGAAAACAACATCTCACATCTGATACACCAGCCGAATAGAAGACACACCTCACTAGCTCAACACCTACAATGTCCAAAAAAGAAATCATAGAATGTAATATTCCATGTCAATATACAATTTAATCTTTGTGGCACTAACATTATTGCAGAGGTTTAATTTCATCACAATTAAGGTACCTCAATTAAGAGTTTTTTCTTCAACTATTCACATTGATGACATTATGAAACATTGTGAAGTGAAGGAATCATATCATCTCATAACAAACTAGGGGAAATCATCACATTACAAAGAAAAATAAAGCAAGGGAAAACAGGAAAAAACTCTCTGTACGGGGTATGAATCTATGCTTCCCACTCCAATATACTCTCATGTTGTCCAAAATTCATCCACAACATGTGAAACAAATGAATAGTCTATCCACATAACATCTTCTCCCAATGATCAAAGATCTCTACTAGAAGATCCATGCATTTCACATCATCTTTGACATACAACTCTTCCCAGTTAATGACATGAGAGTCATCTTGAAGATACCGATGTAGTTGAGAGATGAGAAAGATTACGTGGATCATTTTCAACAATGCTAGAAGTGTTACCTAGTATGTCAGCTCCCCAACTCACAAAAATACTATAAAGGGTTTGATGAACCTGCAAGATATTATACACCCTATGCCAATCCTCTAATTCCTACGTCGAGGGGAAACCTTCAAGAACACATGGTTCCCATCTTCAAACAACAAGGTACTACTCCTATTATCGGAATATGATTTCGTTTATACCTCTTATGCTTTCATCCTCACACAAATAGGGTAAAATTTCTCTCTCATGCTCTGTATATCCTCGGGGCCAAGAACAAATATCCCCTAACTTATGTCCCACCAAAAGGTAAACGACACGGTCTTCGATACAAAGCTTCCAATGGGTACATTCTAATGGGTGAGTAATAACTATTTTAATAATAATACTTTTCTAATAGAAATTTTCAAACCTAGGATCACTGAAAGTCCAAAACACAAGATCATAACCCATCTTCAAGCATCTATATAGTTCATTCTATTTTCCCATCTGTCTAAAGGTGAAAGACAGTTTTGTGGTGTAAATGAGTGGCAAAAGCTTGTTTCAATCCACTACTGACTCTCTATGTAAATCGTATATTATGATATGATTCAATAGATCATGGAACTCTTTACAATGGTACCACCTCATCCACATACCTCTTTTCCAAGGTATTCACATTCCTTGACACATTGTTTGTTGTGAATTGAGTATATTTCATCATTCAATCTACTACTACCCAGATTACATTGTAGTATCCCTAAGACCTAGGTAACCCTATAATGAAATATATCGAGATTTCATCCCACTACCACTCAGAGACATCTAAGGGATGCAACAAACCATTTGACCTCTATTTTAGCCTTCAACATCTGGAACACTATGAACATTTCCACAAACTCCACCACATCCCATTTCTTCCCATGCGACCAAAACATCATCCATAAGCTATTTTACATCTTGTAAACTCAGAGTTTCACCACAAAAGGAATACTATGAAACTCACAATGAAATCCATCATGCACAACTACTAGAACAGAAAACATTCAACAGAAAAAAAATCCAATTGTGACCATCCTCTGACCATCCCTCTAAAGCATCACCATGGTCAACGTGATCATGCACCACATCTTCCTCTAAGTCTCCCCACTAAGACCCCCTATCAAATACAATAAAGATAAATGAAAGTCATATCGAACAAAAACCCTTTATAACCATCCAACCATTCATGCTATTTCAAGCCTTACAACTCCTCCATCACCTTCCATGAATCTACTGATTTTGAATCTCTCTACTTATGGGACTTCCCACTCAAGTAATCAAACATGAAACTCCCTTTTATTAAGAGGTAAGAGATCTCAAAATCATGAACCTGAAAAAAAAAACCATGTACCACCTATTTTACTTGTTCAAATATAACTAGAGAGAGATATACCTAAAGTTCTTCTAATTCGCAAATACCTCAATGTGCTCCCAAATGAGCTAATGCTGCCAAAAAATTTGTACAAAGACAACCATTGACAACTCCAAATTATGGGAGGCATAGTTACATAAATGGGATCATAACTTCATAAAACCATATGATATCACACCCTTATGTTTCATTACCACGTATCCCAATCCAGTACATGAAGCCTCAAAAAACACATCAAACATCTCCCCATTCTCTAGAAATCAGAGCACATGAGCTTTGAACAACATCCCCTTCAGATAGGGAAACACTACCTGCCACTTCTCACTCCACACAAAATCATAGAATTTTTGTTTCAGATTTGTTAATGGAGATACAATGTGAGGGGAATCAGGTACAATACTATAGTAATAACCCACAAGACCAAAAAAACTACAGTCATATGCCACATTCTACAGTGAATCCAATGTAACAAATACATCAACAATTGATGAGTCCACTGCTACACCCATTTGGGACACAACATGCCCATGAAATTTTATGTCTCAGGTCCCGAACAAGCACTTTGATAACATTCAATAGAGATGTTTCTATCCAATGACCTACCAGATGGTCCTGAGAATCTTGGTATCCACCTCCTATAACTTAAATTTGAACAACATGTTCTTGATGAATGTGAGGATGAACCAGGTCATGAACTCACATATGATGGAGTTCGTAAGTCCTAGGAACATGTTTGGTGCATTCGTAACATCGAAAGAGATGAATATTTACTTGAAGTGCCCATAAATGCATCTGAATGTAGTATTTGGGATATAACCCTCCTTAAAACTCAATTGGTGATATCCACATCGTAGAGCAATCTACAAAAAAACTACATTCCCATCTTATCGAGTTGAAGTGTTTGACTATATTCAGGAGAGTGTAATAGTTCTTGACTATTACCTAATTCAACCTAATGTAGTCTGTATAAAACCTTAGTCTACCATTCTATTTCTTTATGAAAAACACTAGAGAACCCCAAAATGAAACATTGGACCAAATAAATGCCTTATTTATTAGAGAATCTATTAGAAATCACATCATCCATTACTCAGAAGGTTACATACAATATTGATCCATCACAATAAGAGATCCACCAAATTGTAGGTTTACCCAAACTCAATAACATTTCAAGCGTGTAGAGTCATAAAAACTCTAGGAAAGAATCCATGAACTCTCCAACAAACATTGGGACTTCATTTTCCACTACTCCCATTGACAACTCATTCAAAAAAAAAGTAGTTGCTCCACATTCTGACTGACCACCTGAGATCTCCACTCACCGAAGAATGCCACACAATGACCTTCCATGTTTGAAAATATGAATCTTATTTTAATTTTGTCGATAATTTAATGAACAGATAAAAATCAATCTTTTTTTAGAATAGCATCTTATCGTTTCATATATAGAAAGAAATTATCCCCAAGGGATGGACCATTCCCGTCATTGGTCTATATCCCTTGTACACATCATACAGGATGGTCTGACCACCAACTGGCGTAATAAAAATCTAAGGAATAGGATGCCTCTCTTCATATTGTTCCAGATCATGGGCTATACCAGGTTGAAAAAATATTATGATACTCGTGAATAAATCAAATGACAACCAAGGGTACTAAACCGGATGATCATACCTCAAACGTTCTCTGGACCAACTGGAATTGATACCTCTAATGAATGTAACTGTCAACACACATCTACTTCTAACCTCTGCCAATGACCACATCTTGGACAATTTATAGGCTGAGTTATCTACATTGGACCCTATGATTATCCTATATTGGCTCTACCTCACCTTGGTAGAGCATGGGCTGGTTGACTCTGCTATTGAAATGGCCGAACCAACAAATGTTGATTTGGTTGGAACAAAATTTATCCACCTATAAAATGCTATGATTGAGAAGTCACTAGAAATTGTTTTGAAGATTCCAATTAACTCCATAAACAAGATACATTGGTCCCAAGGCCATAGGAGAAGCACGAGGACAAGAAAGTTGAAATTGAATCTGCTGAGCGTAACTCACATTCGGTCAAAACAAATAATGAGTTGACACATCAGACCTGATACTAGTATCCCTGAATCTCATATAACCCTACTAGATCCCATCTTATGGTATAACTCCTCATTAGTGAATCTAAATTATCAATTTTTTCCCACTTTTGAAATTCCATGTATGTCAAAAATGTAAAGGGGGTAACCACATACTAAATAGATGGATGAAGTGCCTCCCCAAGGAATATCACATGAGACTCCTAGTCTTGAAAGAGATAATAGGAAAATTAAAGTAAATCCTAGAATATAATCCCCAACACTCATACTGAAATACTATGATGTTGTAGGAAGAGTAAATCATACCTCATCTCATCCTTGATGTTTGATGAAACATATTCTTCTCCAAACTCCCCAAAATCAACCGACTCAATTTCAGCTTCCTTCCTCCCCCACAGATACATGATCCAACCCCAATGAATATCTCCCTACATCTATATCACCACCAAAGTAACCCATTACTAGTTCGGAGCCTTGATCAAACTGAATGTGAGGCTAAGCTCCTCATACCATGTGTCCCACTGCATTTCCTAAACACTTCCATTGTACTTTCCCATGGCCTGTCACTAGAATGCACATAATTTTCTCTACCACTAGTCATTTTTTCCCATAGGATAAACCCTCAAATGATCAACTAGATAGACCCAATAAGAGTCAATGACCCGAACCAAAAGTTGGAAATGAATTATTTCCATAGTTGAAAAGGTAAACAATGATTTCCTAATTTAGATTAGTATGAAATTATATTTATGATTCATTTTTACTCATTTCATTATCCTTTTAAAATTCCTAAAAAAAACCAAATTTATTCAAAAAAAATTCATTAATATACATGGAAATTTCTGATGGTCTCTAACCTGTATGGGGTGTAGCCTTAATCAATCTCTCGGTAGGCTGAGAGTCATTTCTTCAGATCCTGGGGGCCCTAAAATTCCATGTTGTCGCTGGTCTTCCCAATACAATGTCAAGTACTAGATTAACCCAACAATGTTTCCCTACTAACCCATTTAATCCTCACTGTACCTAACTGAAAACTCTATAATATCTTTCAAACCTCCCTTTGATACCATTCATTGATGACCTCATACCTCCAATGATGCCCATCCCTGAATGAGAAAGAATAAAGAGAGATAATGACCCCCCGATTCCAAACTCTAGTTGTCCCAGAGTTGGTGACTAGCACCACGGGTATTAAAATATCACCAAAATATAAGGAATTACCCTTTTATAGTAACCATGATTAGTAAGAAATATGTATCAACAATAAAAAAATTCAAGACAAATATACTAAAGAAAACCAAAATCATTCCCACATTCATGATTAATGTAAAACCATTGCAAATACAACCAAGAGAAAAAAATTTAATATACAATAGTGAAGATATGAAACTACACAACAACAGTACCAATTTCCCAGATAGTAAAATCCTATACAGTCCCTGCAGTCCTCTAGGAAACCTAAAATAAGTTTTATATCATAGGGTGAGAATACAAGTATTCTCAATTGGAAAACCAAATTCACTTCTACAAAAGTTAGAGAAGTATACTAACACTCCCATTACAAAACATTAGAACCAACAACACATGACAAGGTATTTTATCAATCCCCACCTCACCATGTCACCGTCAGCATGTAATCCATGTCATGTAATTAAATATAGTAACCACATATATAATCGGGTACCCATCATCACATTCCCACTAAGTAGACTCTCTCACACCCAAATGGAAATATTCACTGCTCTACCACCTCTTCCAAAAGAACCATGTCAAAAGTCACCCACACACAAACATGGTCCTCACAAATACTTCTCACTCGTATGCCCCTTGTCCTCACAACCACTTCTCGCCCGCAAACACTTAGGAAACATACATCATCACTTCTTGCCAATAGATACCTAGGCCTCACAACTATGTTTCTCCCATAGCCAACTAGTATAAATACTAAATCACATACCATATCATCTCTAAGACACCTTGGAAGCACAAAAATTGTCATATCAAAGACACATAGGATGCTCAATTTCAGATGTCTGCACATGTGCCTCATGAACCACAACCTGCCTAATGAATATTGGGTTATCATTGATTGGAAGGGGACTAGGGAAGAGCGGGTGGCTAGCCATCAATCCTCCCACCATGATGTTTGGAACAAACACCCTCCCCAATAGAAATGGAGTTCTTCGACACATTGTACTCACTAATGGTGGCGTGTGTGTAGAAATAAAAAAATTAAATACATTTATATATATGTAATAAAATCACTAAATCCATTCCTATTGGTTTTCAACCAAAAACTAACTAACAATACCAGATCCACTACTAATTCAAAATACATAAAAAAAACAAGTCCCAACTCATAACAAACCCCATCCAATTCATTAAATGAATTCTCATTCATATTTAATAATTAAATTATTCATTCTATCTCAGCCTAGATAACTTCCACGTATGACTTGTATTATATAACACAAGAAAATAGTCAACACAAATTTTTTAATTTCAGATGGAGAGATCCAACCTATTTGGCACACTTCATATTTTAGTTCCATTTAACACTCGTTCCTGCTATTACATATAGATCCTTAAACAAGGGTTGATCTTTCTTCATGAAACTCATGGAGAAACTCTTGGTGAATTACAGTTCCAACCACCACCATCATCATTATTCAATAACATTCATCCAAATCCCTCATCTCAACAACGAAAACACCTAAATCATTGCCCCACACATTACAACTCACCATAACAACCCTCACTAGACTCCTTGTATAACCACACAACACCCATCCCATCAATAAACATAAACATAGAACATCTCACTGGTATCCCCACTACACAAAATTTCTCATCCATTCAACAATCTTACAATCTCTCAACTTGATATTCTATTTCACCATCCAAACCACCCCACACATAGGTGTACAATCAATAAAAGCAATGCAGAACCATATAAGGCACATTTTTCTTATTTATCTGCGCTCTTATTCATTACGTCCCCTTTTTAATCCTAGTTTTATCACAGAACATTTATTATTAGTGGGAACATATTTATAAAAGTGAATAAACATGGTTAATCAATTTCATATATAAAGCTATTTAACACATTATCATCAACAATCCATCATGAACGTGAAAACAAATTAAACTACAAATTTTGATTTATAGTAGGAATATAGCCTATACTATTCCCAATATTGATCCAAATGTCATTAAAACAATATGATCATAATCACTTTCCCTAGCCCCTATTATTGGTTTGAAACTGCTTAAATTATATTTATTATTATTTTTTCAATTTCATTTACATGAAATAAATTTGTACACCCACATCACATGGAAGGAAATTATGCAAGATAGAGTGATCCCTTCTTGGAAGAACCTATGATTAGTAATTATATATTTTTCCAATGCGTGGGGAGTGCAAGTAGAAGGAATAAGCCTCCAGGGAATCATTATACAATGCCATAACAGAAACATAGGACTTCTTGGGGAAGAATTTTTTGGGGACCATTGGTATCAAGAGAATGGTAAACATATAAGGAATAAAATATCTCATCTGTATATAGTCCATATCCTATATCAATGGACACACAATTTAAAATCCAATAATGTTAGATCGTGATGATGACCACACGGTTTTGCCATTTAAAAGCATATGAATTTAATTAGAGTCATATATATAATTTAGTTACATTGAAGCAGCCTAAAAACCACTTAAATATGTTAATAAATTCATTTCATGTCAACTAAAACCATGAAGGGGTGAAATTGGAAAATGATGGAAGATCTTGAAATTTTGAAAAACTGTAGAAAATAACTCACAATTGTGTGAGCCACCATTTCAAGCCACTAGTGGATGAGCTATTGGTTTATGTTTCAATACTAAGAGACTTAATGTTGGATAGAACCCTGGTGGATGAGGAACCATTAGTCAACTCACCATCAATCAAGTCACTATTGGGAGAGTTACCGACACGAGTTACCACTGGAAAACTGCGTCTTTGAGTCACCAATGAGAATTACTATCACAACTTCCCATTATGAAATTAGATTCCTAACATACCGGCCTTGACCCACTATTGTGAATTACTATTGCAACTCGCCATTGAATGACCAACCATTTAAAAAATTAGAATTTTTGGAATCTCTTGAAATGAGTAACCATTACCTCTTAGAACAACTTAAAAATTGGAATTTTACAAGTTAATGGATAAGAGAGGTTCAGTCCATTTAAATGGATGAAAAATATAATTTTATATAAAAATATAAATGGGTATTTATTATATAATAGGAATTCCATATATAAAAAAAGTATATATGAATTATTTGAATAATGATTTTGGAAAATTTTAATGATACTCAAGAGAACATACACCATACCCTCTTGATGATAATAACATACATTATTTTTACTAACCATATTTATTGATTGTAATTAAAAATAATATTTATGTTTAAAATTGATAGGTATTTTTATTGTTAATCCGGAGATTATGGGGAAAAGAACCTTTTTATTATAGTCTAGATGCCCAATTAATTTTGGACACATGAATAAAATATAATCAAATCATATCACATGATCTTAATTTTCTTTGTAACTAAATAAAACATGAAAATAAATTTAAAAAAAATAAACCATAAAATTATATATAAAAAATTAATTTTTTAACAATTTTTTGTTTTTATAGAGGATAAATAATGTACTTGATGATTCAAACATGAGGTAAAGGTTTCATATCAATTTCAACCATGTTTAGAAATATTCAGTTTTATGAACCTATTTGAATTTATGCAGTTTATATAATACCTAATTGTTTTATTTAACATTAATATATTTTTCTTTTTGATGATATAATATTCAATTCATCTTTACTCTTCCAAGGGGTAGAAATACGAATGTTACTATACATGTAAAAATTTAATTTAAAATTTTCCTTTTAGGGAATTTTTTAATTTCATTGTTGGAATCTTATTATTTATCCATTATAAATTACTTATATATTTTAATCTTCTTGAATTTAATAGGTTTCCATATCTTCTAAAAAATTTATCATTAATTGGGACTAGAATCGACTAGGGAATCATTGAAAACTATAGCTGATATAATTCCATTTTATTGATAATGTATATTTTTTCAATATATATATATATATATATAATGTTTTAGTGAAGATTAGTTATATCTAGAATGAATTAAAAAGGAAATTCTACGTTATCATTGAAATATTAAATTATTGGAAAGTATTTATTGTATTCATTTCTAAAAATGTTTATTTTCCATAATTTTTTAAAAATTCAAAATGAACGTTTTATTATTAGAATATATGGAATTTACATACATTATAACTATCATAACCATTTTATGATAATTATATTATTTTAATATTATTTAATGATTTTAAAAACAAAACTCCTTAAAAAAGGTATTCTAAATGTTTTTATTTATTTTTATTTAATTATATAAATGTGAAATGTTTTTATAAATTATACATATGTGATGTTCACCACATATCTATTTATTATTATTTTGGTTTTTAACATTCTAATTAAAATTTCATTTTATTAAAATCATTTTCATTGGATATATCATTTCCTTAAATATATGTATTCCTTGAATTATGGAGATTTCTATTAATTAATCGATAAATCATTTTATTGTATAAATTTTTCTGATGAATATTATCTATATAATAAAATAAAACCTTGAAATATTCTAGATCATTACTCAATATAGATAATTATTGAAAAGGAATATTGTTTATAAATTGAATTAGTAATTAAATTTATTAAAAATGCATTGGTCATGTTGTAATGGGTGGGGTCCGGTTATAGAATACCCACTCGATGCATCATCAGGTCTCATGTGAATAACTAGTTTGCCGGACATAAATTAAATGGGTTTTTTGGTGCATGTATTCCCATATATTAAACAATCATTATGAATGTCCTCGATGGTAGTATTAATAAAATGTATGATATCATGGAATAAAATATAATACATTTACTTTAAATTGAATTATTTTTTTTTCATTATCCATGAGATTACTACATTGAAAATATGAATGGTTGAAATTCATGATCATGTAATGCATTAAACTTTATGCCTTTTTAGTTATTTACAATGGTATATCTATTAACCGAAAATTATTTATGATAAAATATAATATAAAAAACTCTAACTGGGAATCTAACATCACCATTTATTTTTATTCATTTACCCTAATTGTGAAGAACTGTATTTTGAATAATACCAAGGATGAAAGAATGATTTTTAAGAAGTTTATTTTATAATTAAAATGTAATATAACAATAATTCATGTATATAGTAAAAAAATACTAGTAAATAAGTACAAAATTTATATGATATTTTTTGTATCTCATACCAATAAAATAATTTTAAACTGTATTTAGCTTACTGAAGATAGAGTTGGTTTAATTGGTATTATAGGATATTTATTAGAAACTGTTAAAACTACATTATAAATTACCATTTCTAATAAGTGAATTATTGTAATTTTTTATTTTATATGAGAACATCTGCTATTATAGGTATATTATTTTATATCTCAATATTCTAAATGATAATGTCATAAATCAGTGCATTCTATTATTTACTAATTGCCACTAATAGTAGAAAGGGAATGAAGTCCCATATAAATTTTAGAGACTATCCGAATGAGAAAACCGATATAGAATGTATTATAATTAAATTTATCAAGGAATTATTTGGGGGGGAAATAGTGTTATAATGAGAAACCATTCATAAATGCATTAACATATTTTTTTATAAAATGATTATCTTATGTTATATGAATTCATAGGACCAAGGCCTCTTTTGTTTATTGGCACTAAGAATCCCTTGGTTTCTATAAAGTGGATAATGTATGTCATAAAGAAACTCCCCATTTGTGTATGTAAAGAATGTAAAAATGTTATTCTGGCAGTTTCTTTATTTTAATGAAGATAAAAAACATTTATAGTAATTGATCCATAACATTAAAGCTGATGAATAATTATAATGCATGAAATGGATAACATTAAGGTGGTTTTCATTGACAAATACCACCTTTAATAATAGAATGATGAAATATAGATTATGTTCTTCACATTAATGTATAAGTAAGAATAATGTTTTTTATAGTGAAAGTATAACATTAGATGATTAGTCATGCATCTTTTCTACAATATATGTAATCCAATTAGAATTGTTGATCATTTTGTTGATAGTATTAATCAAAGACTCTTTTGGTAACTTGTTTGTCACATATTCTGAAAATTTGATTATATAGTGTGTTGTTCCATTATGGTGGGGAAAGAATATTTTAGATTTTATAAATTTAAGGTAAATTATGAAATTAATAGTTTATATAAATTTTAAAATATGTATTTGTTTAATGATGAAGAAGAGGATAATGTAGTTTCTAAGATATTATAATTGTCGATTTAAGCTTCAATGAAAATTCATAATGGGCATGATAATTAATTACATGTTCAAACCCAAGGGTATTTGGGATAATGAATATCGCAAAAAAATAAGAAAAATACTGTTATTTTTTATACTATTTATAAATAAATTGTTATTCAAACCAATGTCCTTTATTTAATGGGAATCGACCACTGAATAGTCCATGGGGTGAGGTCCAAACAGATATGATTACTAAATTTGACGTTGAAGTTTTTAATGATATTATGGAAAATATTTGTAATCATAATCTATATTTTTCAAAATTATTTATTTTATTCCGGATTGCAACATTCTTCTTTATATTCATTGTTTTCCAACAAAATTATATATTTACCTAACTCAATACCAAGGGATTTTTAGTCAAAAAAATTAATTTAAATCTCTTCACAATAAGGATGTGTTAGTAAGTTCCCAATATGAAATATAAATATTACCTATTTATGATATTTAATAATATAATAATGTTTTATTTTGATATAATCCATGGTATGAATTGTATATCTGATTATTGTGAAAAAAATTATTGATAAGTCAGGAAATTACAGTTCTAATAGATGATTTGGGTTTCTTATCATCAAAGGGGAGGCTTCTAAATTGGATTAATATTGAGTTACAACAAATTTATATTTTCTGTATGATATTATTATGGTATTAGAGAAGACCCAACATAATAATGAAAATAGTATTATTAAATGGGATAATTTATATATATATATATATATTAGAATTTAATGAAGTATTTCCTATGGAATTATTGGGATATCCCCCAGATCATGAAGTGTAGATTTTTATTGATTTTTACCATTATTAAATACATATAACAAAGAGTATATTAGAGTAGTCATTGTGTAATTAGTAGAGTTAATGAAAAACTATTGTGGTAGTGATTTAAGGTATTTATAATCCAATGGGGTTCACCATGGGGAATCTCTATTTAGTTTTTTAAGAATAAATATTGATATATGAGGTTTTTCATTGATTATAGGGAATCCAATGATAATATATAGAATAAAATATATTCTATACATTTAATTAATGAATTATGTTATAAAATTAATTAAGATAAATGTTTTTTAAGGAATGAAATTTGTTCTAGGTATTATTTATTTTCGGTAAAGTAAGAATAAATTCTAGAGATATCATTTCATATGACATAAGTACATTGATAATTTTTCCTAATTACACTAGGATTAACGAAGTACACCTCTGTTTTCATAGATCCAATGAATATAGTATTCATGTAATATCAAGATAATTTATGTGTTATGTTTATTGATTATATCTTTATATGATCTAAAATCTATGAGGAAAACGAGAATCAATTTCATATTATTAATGGGACTCTTGTAGGAAAATTGTTATATAATATATTTATGATGTGTGAATTCATGACATAACTGTTTTCATTTCATGGACATATTTTCTCCAAGAATAAAATCATAGTTGAGACTATAATGAAAAAATCTATCAAATAATAGCATACACCAATAGAGATAATTCAGGTACATATGTCAATAAGATGGAAAAGTTACAATCTATATTTTGTTCTTAATTTTTCTAAATTGGAAACACTATAAACCATGCTTAGACATTAAAGAGTATATTTAAATGGATAGTTGAATGTTAAAATTTTTTTAAATAATTTAATAGTATATTTTTCAGTTGTCTAATTTTAACTCAACCACTAAGAAATGGTTGATTCTTTATATATTGTGATGCATCTATGAATGGAATTGGTTGGGTATTTTTATAGAACAATAATTATATTATATTTTTATCAATAAAATTAATGACTCATAAACTGAACTATATAACTCTTGATCATGATATGTTATATATAATCATTACATTGATATTCAGTATTATTATTTATATGGTTAATGATGTATTATAAACAATGATTATAGTAGTCTAAATAAAATTTTACATATAAAGATATCATTTTGAGTAATATAACATTTCTTGATCCACTAAAAAATTTTATTTTTCTATAAACTATCAACTGGGTAAGGAAAATAAATCATCAGATGTGTAATGCATTAAATATCAAGAACGACTAGCTGATATAAGTATTCAAAGGGAATCATGTTCATATATATAATAAAGATATATCGTGGAATAATTATTGAAAGAAAAAGTCACTCCTTATAAAATAATTAATAATCCATATTTATTGGAAAAATTAAATTTTTTTTCCATGTTACGGTTAATTTTCAAAGGAAAATTCACATTGTGATTATTGGGAAATTGGAGGAAACCCTTTATCAAGAAGCAATGATCAAATTTGGAAATTGGCTATGTGTTCCATCTATTGTAACAACCCAAAATTTTAATAATGCAAATTCCAAAAGATATAATTAAATGTATTATTATGTAAAATGATTATATACATTATACATACTTCCTTGGTCTTATTTTTTTGTATTTTATATTATGTTATGAATTGTTAACATTGTTAATATAGTCAAATAATATTGATCACATGATTAGTATAAATATATGACCTCAAAGATTAAAATTTATTCTGAAAAAGGAAGTGATGGACTGATAGAGTAGAATTTCTCCTTACAATGAAATTTTTTTAGAACTTATAAAGGAGGTTGCATCAATGGGATTCACTCTTGATGAATCCCATGCTCAGTTGCAACATGATAAACTTGAACGGAATCTCCTACAATAGAAGTAGAAGTCAATAGATTTTACCACTCAGGTGATGTTATGTAAGACACCCCATGAGTATGTCACCATCACACACCTCACCCTAATGTCTTGAGTGGGTGTTGTAAGGGGTTATGTAACAAGAAACCAGCACTATGATTATGTTTATTATTTTTGTATTAATAATATACATTCATTTTATTATAGTTACTTTGTATATTATTTTTAATGCACCAATATAAATTTCAATTGATATTTATATTCAATTAAGAAATCTATATTGATGAATTAATGGATTTATGTATTTAATAATATTTATATAAAATATTATGAGTAAATTAATTTTTATTAAATATAAATGATAATATAATTTTTATGAATTCAATTGTAATTTTTATTATGGTTTTGAAGTTATTTTATTCAAAACCAAATAATTCTCAATAAATGGTTGTTTTTTTATAAAAGTTAATATTCACATATTTAGAAAATTATTTAGATATAATTAATATTATGTTTGGAAATAGATCATAAAAACTATCTAATTGTAACTTTTTCCTTATTTTCAAAGATTAAAAATGTTTTGGCTAAAAATTAAATGTCGTTTAAATATATAATGTGTTATATGACTTTATAATGGACTAAAATGATGTAATAATATACTAAAAAAATATTCAGAAATTATTTATTTTTCGAAAAAAATTTGGTGAATTTATTTTGTGTTTATTTTTTTACAATGCGTTTGTGGATCCTCTATGACATATAAAACATTTTAACATTTTAAAATGATTTCCTTAAGAGTGTGACTCACCTACACATAAGCAAGACTAACATTTTAACAAGTTCTTCCACTGAACTTATAAACTAATTTTTTTCACCCCGAACGGGAAATTACCTTAGGAAATACCCTAATATGTTTTTTTGGGTTTTATTTGTTTAATGTGTAGTGTCCAAAACCTAATTAATAAAGAATTGCCTCTCATATCATATATAAACCCATTAAATATCCCATTTATATTAACTAAACCCATTTTTAGATGGTGAAAACCCGAACCTATTCTCTCTAGATTCCTCCCAAGGTTCCCAAATATCCCATGAAGCCTCTCTTAATCCTCTCGCATGCCTTTGGAACCAAATTTCCCAGTAAGGGATCATCACTTTCCTTCCTTCACTATTTATGTCCATGTTTCCTAATATAGTTCTGTTGTTTTATTTTCAATTAAAAATGTTGGGGTATGATTTTTCACATCCCCTGTACTTCCCTAATTATGTTTGATTTATGGGTGACCCCTTTATCTCTCATTAATTCCTCCCAT
Source organism: Viscum album (assembly GCA_963277665.1). NCBI lineage: Eukaryota > Viridiplantae > Streptophyta > Magnoliopsida > Santalales > Viscaceae > Viscum > Viscum album. The sequence continues at coordinate 301,936,229 of OY728153.1, read as the reverse complement.
GAACACATCTCTCGATGCTGAAATTCTATAAGGGATTCCCCTCTCCTCATTTACATTATTGATATTCTTTTACATTATGCATCTAAATTCCATTACAAATGTATGGATATTATGTTAAAATAACCCCTTAATTTATATTTCATGTATAAATTTAGAGACACCCCTTTCTATGTCATCATCCAATTTTATGATTTTTATTTCACGTCGTTATGCTACCGAAGATACACCAAAGATTTCCATAGAAAAATTATCATGTAATTTAATACAATACACATTTCTATATTATGGGTATTCAACTTTATTCAAATATACTTGTTGATTGAAGACATAAATTTATTTATTCCACATCTCTTATTCATGGAATAAATTATGATATTTAATGAATCCATGTTGCGTGATCTATGTGGAACACTTATGAAAGAAATGAAATGATTAAGAAGGGTACACCCAGATAGTGCTCCAAGGAATTGTCTAAAGATTAATATCCTGATACGTCAAAAGGAATGGGGGTTTACTAATTCTGACTATTGTGCAATGACAGTTTACTCATGGTAAATGTTAAATGATAAATAGTTTATGCTAATATCATGTTAAATGTTGTTTCCACATGTCCATGTTATGATAATTATACTATATCATGGATTTATGTTAATGTTTATATTAATGCTCCCTTGATATTCCTTTAGCCTAACATTTATTCAATTCTTCATGTTATGGATTATTTACTCTATTACTGAGAATTATAGCTCTCCATTTTATTATATATGTCCCCAGCTTGTCCCATGTAATGTTATGTATGAAGGAATGTTTTGGTCCTCTAAAAATATTTAAAATAAACATTTTGTATTTAATGTATTATGTTGTCATGTAATGTTGCTATTTTCCTAATAAAATGGACCTCTCAATTCTTAGAGGTGTCTAAAGTGAATGTGTATGTAATAATTCAAATTAATGTGTATAACAAATAGCATGGTTTTTATAGTTTGTATCGTAGGATAGATTTTGAAAATTTTGGGATTTTGATTATAAAAAAATATTAAAACCCATATGGATAAGACTAAGTATAATAAAATCCTACCTAAATTTTTGTGAGTATAAATTAAGTGGTTTATCAAGAAAATACATCCCTATCTAGATATGAATAATTTGAGGTGGCTCTCGCAAAAAGGTATCGAGGGGTAGAACCCAAAAACACTGCATTGAGCTAGACTCGAAACGGAACTAGTGCACGAAATAGGCCCTTCTAAAAAATTGGTTATACACTCACTGGGGATATGCATTGGTAAATTCATAAGATTGGTATGAACCATTATTAACAGAATAAAAATTTACTGTATTTATATATGATTGGATTTCAATCGATGATAACACTGATCGATGCCTATAAAATCACATGTTAAGGAAATAAAAGTTTTTTATAAGTTATCTCTTATTTTCATTTTATTGCCCTAATTTTTTATGTATACCATTACTTTTATTTCATCAAATGGATCATTATATGAGGACATCAACTAACATATAATTCAAATATCCATGTGATGACTATTCTAAAGAGATTCCCAATCTTATGGGAGTGGTAATCACAAATGTTATCAAGATACTCTCTTAGAAAATTCATGTTTTTAATGGAAACATAGGCCAAAGGAAACATTCACCCCACCACCTAGAATGAAAATGATGCAATTGATAACATCATCGGACAGAGGCCTACTATATTCAATGTATAATCTAATCAATCAATCATTAAATAATGTATCAACTCCAATGAATAGATATTCTCCATCCTTCTATGATCAGAACAAGAGAAGGTTCTTCTGGCTGTTTATTGAATGAAGGGTGAAGATGATTAATGGTTAACATTGATAAAAAAATATGAAGCATGAGGAAGATAACAATACATATGAATTTAATGATTTTAGGAAAAAAAATTCAATATTTATTTCCACACACACTCGAAAATAAGATTTAAAGGGACTTCATTGGCCTCAAGAAAAGATACAATGTATCCATCATATAGTTTGAGTCAAACTGCACAAGGCTTGCATGATACACCTCTGAATTTTTCATTACACTCGAATTCAAGGTTTAATGCTTATTTTGAAGTCTAAAACCTATTCGACAAAAATACCCAGTGATCTGTTACTTTGATTGCTATGATGAAATTATATGTTTTTCCCTCATGGTTGAAATATAGATTGGTGAATATCAGGGGTATAATGGGGATAAGTAGAATAAAGTAGAATGTTATTCTGGCTGTATGAAAGATAAATCCAATGGTGTTATGTATCTCTAGCACCCCACTTTCCAATAGTGATGAAATAAGAACCCTGGAAGTTTCATGAAGGGGAAGAGGAAATGCTTCAGGTGTGGATGCGAGGGACACCAAGCCATTAATTACTAATACGAAAAACACGATGTTATGACAGACGAGAAATACACTCGGTTTTACCCTCAATTTATTTTTTATTTCTTCAACTAAAATGAACCAGGGAACTTTTCAAACAATTTCCCTATTCCAAGGGTTTATAGTGGCAACGAATAACCTCCAAGGTAGCCATAGTGAGATTTTTCAATCACTACCACAAAAAAGAACCACAACAATGATGTGGTGACACCTACACCGGTTGTTCATTCAAGAATAGATAATTTACTTTTTGATTCTGGTTCTATGGATTATTCTATATCCCAATAGTTTTTTAAACCAATCCCAACACTGCCACGAACCAGTGATGCAGAGATGTTAGTGAGAATAGAATATGGGGAAATTATTACATACCATGAATATAACTCCCCCCCCCATCACAATTTATAGATTTAACTTCATGGAAAACCTTGTCATTCTCCTTATGGTATAATTTTATTAATTTTTGGCTTGTATTTTCTTTCTCAATATAGATGCAATATAAAATTTCATAAGAGGGAAATCACTCTCCATATGGAGAATCACCCCCCGATTCAATAAAAGTTCATGGTGGAGGATGAATATTTTTATCACTATAAACATAACTGTGGATATTACTGAACTATGAGCATGTGTATCTTTCATTAATGATTTATTATAATGAAGAAACCATCTATGATGACATTCCTATTACAATGGAATTCACTAAGGTGTTTCTAGAGGAATTCTGTGGTCTTCCTCCTAGAAGAGATGTTGAATTATTAATTGATCTTATACCTATGGATTTTCTAATATCCAAGACTCTGTGTAGAATGTATGTTGTAGAGATCGAGGAGATAAATAACTAACTATATGTTAATATTGATAAATGAATTATTTACCCATGATCTTCATCATGGGGTTCACCAGTCCACATCATCAAGAAGAAGGATGGGTCAATATTCTTTTTTATAGTTTATAGTGAGCTCAAAAAAATCATGATAAATAACAAGTATCCACTTCCATGAATTGATGACATGTTTGATCACTTATGTAAATCATAATTCGTCTATAATGTGGATTTATGGTTAGGATATTACCAAGTAAGGTTAAAGGAGTCGGATATCCCCAAGATTGATTTTTTGTACAGGGTACAGACACGATTGATTCATAATAATTTATTTCAGACCCACTAATACTACAAAAAATCCTATTGTACATGATGAATAGTGTGTTTAAAGATTACCTTGAATGGATTGTGGTAGTATTTATAAATGATATTTTAAAATAATCCAAAACCATAAATGAGCATGAGGAGTATCTAACCAATGTACTGGAGACAGTGTGATGGGAGACCCTCTATGAAAAGTACATCATGTGTGAGTTATGGTTGACGGAGGCGTCATTCTAGGGTTATATCATCACAAACCATAAGATATATATATATACCTCTAAGGAAAATGAAATTGAGGGATTCTTAAGGCCAACATATGTGATTAATATCCCTATCTTCCTTGGTTTAGCGGAATATTATCGCCAATTTCTGAGAAATTTCTCTTGATTGTAAACCCCTCTTACCAACCTAACTCTGAAGGGAGTAATGTTTTCATGGAGTGATGAATATTAAGATAACTTCAAGGAATTGAAAAGGAAGATTATCACTACACCCATACTCACCATACCCACATGTCATGTACTTTTTATGGTATTCAGGGATGCTTTGAAGAAGGGTTTGGGTTGTGCGTTGATGCCAAATGACAATGTAATTGCCTATGCATCAAGGAAATTTAATGTTCATGAGCAAAAAAATCCAACACATGATACGACGTTTGTTGTAGTAATCATCACATTAAAAATTTTAGCAGAATTACCTATTAATGGAGATGTGTGAAATATATAGGGATCATAAAAGCCTCACGTATATAGTAACATAGAAAGAGTTTAAAATGATCCAATGAAGATGGATAGGGTTGATTAGAGACTATAACTTCTCAATACATTACCACCCTATGAAATCGAACAAGGTCGTAGATACTATATTCCAAAAGAACCCAACAATTAAATCATTGATGAGAATTCAAAAGAATACATTCATCTCACATTTGATGAATATAGACATGGGAATCATAAAGATATGAACATCATCAATCATTCCAAAAATGATTTCTCAACTGTCTCTTTTATAAAGTTTAAAGGATGCTCAAAAGGATAATGTGGGAATTCAGAATAAAGAAGAAAAAATTAGAAAAGGTAAATACTTTGAGTTCATTGTTAATGAAGACGGAATTGTGATATTTGGTACAATACTATGTGTTCCATCTAATCTAGAGTTAAATAATGTACTTTTGGATGATTCACATTGTTTTAATTTATCTATTCTCCCAATATACTCAATGATGTATCAAGATCTCTGAAAGAATTTTTGGTGGGATAACATGAAGAAAGAGATCCCTGAGTATACATCAAATTGATTGGTGGGTCAGTAAGTGGAGGATGAGAGGAACAAATCTATGGGGATGATGAAACCATTATAAATACCAACATGGAAATGTGAGAACATCAACATGGATTTTGTCACAATAATTTTGAAAACATCTAATGGAAATAATGTTATCTCGTTTGTTGTGGATAGTTTTACAAATAATTCACCTTCATTTCAATTTGATATGATTAATCATTGGTTCAACTGGAATGGATATACATCAAAGAAGTGTTAAGGTTGCACAGAGTACAACAATCTATTACATCCGATTGAGATCCAATATTTACCTATATGTTCTGGAAGATTCTCCAACATGCTATGAATATTGAACTGAACATCATTACCGAATAACATTCTCACACTGAAGTCCAATCTGAGTGGACAATCCAAATGCTATTGGACATGTTGAGAGCATTCTCAATGAACTCAAAGGGAGGGTGTTATCAACATCTTCCTCTGGATTATTTCTCTTACAATAACTGTTTCATCCAATAAAATCAAATGGAATCTTATGAATCCCTTTATGGGAAGATTTACAGTACACCAACATTTTGGGATGATGTTGGGGTGTGATAACTCATTGGTCCAAAAATGGTCGATGAAACAGTGGAGAATTTTAATACCATCCAGAAGCACATTAATGCTTCTAAGAGTCTACAAATGTTCTATGATGATAATCATCGATGGGACGTAGAGATTGATGTTAGAGACATTGTATTCCTTCACATATCACCTTGGACGTGTTATGAGATTTGGGAAGAAGATAAATCTTTGTCCATGTTACATCACCCCTTTTGGGAACCTTGATTACATTGGAGAAGTGGACTATCGACATGAAATCCCATCGAACATATCTCAAGTAAATGATGTATTCCACGTATCACTATTGGGAAAGTGCATACATAACCCATCACATGTACTCAATCTAGAGGTGGAACAATTGGATAATTTACTCTACTATGAAGAGAACCCAATGTAGATCATAGATCCTAGGGAAAATGTTCTATGAAATAAGATATTTCACCAAGTCAAGGGGTTGAAGAGAAACCACATGTTTGAAGATGTAATGTGGGAATTAGAGGAAGTGATGAAGTAGAGTTACCCTCATCAGTTTTAGTGTCGGTATATTAATTATCTACGGTGAAATTTCTTCTTTGGGGAAGATTGTAATGACCTAAACATTTGTTAAGGAAAATTCATCTTGATCTAATTAAATGTATTACTATGTAAAATGGTTATATAAAACATATTAATGTCCACGGTATTATGTTTTTGGTTTTTAAAATATTTTTAAAAATAGATACCATTTCTAATATAGCCATCAAATAGTGATCACATGATTAGTATAAATAAATGGCTTTAACAAATCCAATTTACTCAGACAAATGAAGTGGTGACCTCATCAAGTAGAATTTCTCCATACAAAACCAATTTGTAGGAGCGTGAAAAGGAGGTAGAAACATTGACATTATCTTTTGAATAAGCTTAAGATAAGATTCAACACATTAATATTGAATGGAATCACCTACATGAGAGGTGGAAGTTAATTGAGATTACAACTTGAGTGATGTTATTCGAGCTTCCACAAGTGTCTCACACCAATCGAAACCTTACCATTTGGTCTTATGTGGGTGTTATTAAGGGTTAACTTACAGGTCCTTATCACTATTATTATGTTCATTATTTTTGTATAAATAATATACAATCATTTTATTATAGTGACTTTCAAAATGGTTTTGAAAGAACATATTTTATTTATAGTTAATATTTAAATTCAATTAAGAAATTTATATTGATGAATTAATAGATTTTAAAATGTAATACTATTTAAATAATATAATATTACTAAATTATTATTTATAAATATAAATGATCATATAATGTTTATGAATAAAATTGTAATTTCATTAATGTTTAAGTGATTTTTTTCCAAACCCATGAATTTTCGTTAAATGCTTGTTTTTTTTAAAAGAAAAAATTCACATTTGTTGAATATTATTTAGATATAATTATATTATTTTTGGAATCCAGAATTCAAAATTATCTAATGGTGAATTTTTCATAATTCTCTAAGATAATTGATTTTTTTAGTAAAAATTAAATATCGTTTAAATATATAATGTGGCTTATGACATCATACTAACCAAATAGAGATGTAATAAAATACTATAAAAGAGATATTCGATCATTGTATTTTCAAACATTAAAATAATTTGATATTAGATATGTTTTTTTATTTTAAATTCCCTTAGTTGACCCTCCACGACTTATAATACATTTTTACATTTTAAAATGATTTCATTGAGAGTGTGACTCACCTCCACATAATCAATCCTAATATGTTAAATATATCTGAAATTGGCCATATAAAATTATTTTTTCCACTCTAATTTTTAAAAAATCATGGGGAAAAACCACATGATGGTTTGTGTTTTTCATTAGTTTAATTTGTTGGGTCTAAAACCTAATTAATAAAGAATTCCGTCTTGTTTCCAATATAAACCCACTCAATCATCTATTAATATCAACTCAAACCATTTAGAGCTTGAGAAACCCCTACCTTTCTCTCTAGAGAATTCTCCAAAGGCACCCCAAGATCCCAAGAACCCCCTTTCAAGCCTCCACCATGCCTTTGGGGTCACACATCCAAGTAGAGGATCATCTCTTTCCTTCCTTCCCTATTAATGTCCAAGTTTCCTTATATTTTTATACACTTTTATTCTCCCTTAAAAAAGTTGGGGTATAATTTATAATCTACACTATACTTAACTCATTATTTTTGAATGATAAGAGACCCATTTATCTCTCATTAATGCATCCCATGCACACCTGTAACCATGCTGAAATTCAGCAAGGGACTTCTCTCTCCTCATTTACATTTACAAAATTATATTAAATTTTGTATCTACATTACATTACATAAATGGGGATATTATGTTCTATGAACCCCATACTGTCCATTAAATTTATAAATGATTAGAGACTCATTTATCTCTCATCATTGTATTTTATGATTTCTCTTTGATGTCCTTATGCAGCAAAAGTTACACCAAAATTTCCCACGCCAAAATAATCGTGCAACTCAATACTATACACATTTCTCTTTCAAGGGTATTCACCTTTATTCACATCTACATATTAATTGAAGACATATATTTATTTATTCCATATCAAATATTCTTGAAATAAATTATGATTTTTATTGAATCCATGTTGTATGATCTATGTGGCCCATTTGTTTATGAAATGAAATGATTATGAGGGGTTCACAATAATAGCCCTCCAATACTTTAGGTAAAAATTAGTATCATGATATTTCAAGTTCAATGAGGGTTTAATAATTATAATTCATGTGAAATGAGGTTTTACTAATGCTCTATGTGCAATGATCCTTGGTTCATGCTAATATCACGTTAAATGTTGTTTCCACGTTTCAATGTTATCATAATTGTGATATATCATGTCTTTATGTTCATTTTTCTCTCATGCTTCATTGATATTACTATTTCCAGAAATGTATTTTATTCTTCGTGTAATTCCTTTTTTACTCCCTTACTATTCTTTATCGCAATCCATTTTCTAATGTATATCCCAATGTTATCCCAAGCAATTCAATGTAGGATGAAATGATGTGGTCATGTAAAACATGTTTTCAATAATGATGTTGTATTTTATGTCTTCTGCTGTCATGGAATATTCATAATTTCCCATGACATTATATCACTTGATCCTTAGAGTTGTCTTAAGTAAATTTTAATGTAATAAATCATGTTAAAGTGTGTAATAAAGGGTAGTGTTGTTATATAAACACCTTGTCTAAAAAGGAAACTATTACATTATTATCACATCTCTAATTTTTATATACCAATTTTTGGCACTATGATGACTATGGATTTTCGAAGGCAACTTTGATGTGAAAATATAAAGTAATAAAATTATAATAATGTAACAAGATTATTATTATTTTTCAATTGGTAATGGCTAAGTTATAATATTCATGATGAGTCACGATACCTGTACTCATTCTTATGTGACAATGGAATGGAATTACTAGGTCAATTGTATGTATATTCCAAAATAATCCTAGAATTATTGAGGGAATAAAGGCTTTGGTTGATTCCCTTACCATATGTGAATGTTTCTTATCCAAGAGATATGATCTTCCACTTAAAAATCTTGCATAACTATATATTGAATTTATTGTAATAATGAATGTTGAACCACATTCAATTGTCTATGATCATGATCCATTCATTACATCTAAATTCTAAAACATTCATCAAAACAATCATGATATCATGCAATATTTTTGAGATATATATAATCCTAAAATGAAATGGAAGTCTTAATTAGATATTTGAAAATGTATGTCATGTTGATATTGTGATCATATTACATTCATATAATGTGGGATCTATAATAGACTTTAAAAGAGTTTTATAGTAACCATAGCTTCAATTTTTGTCTTCAAAATGTTCCATATGTTGAAATATATATAAATATATGTTACATTGCATCTTATTGGGATGTAGATGGTCAAATGATGCTCGAATAACAAGGATGTTTTGTGGAGACAATGATAATAGTAAATAATATTCAAACTCATATTTAAGCAACTCAATGTTCGTAAACTATTTATGCTTATAACCAAATGAATCATTTTAAATTTAAAATAGATACCATGTTTTTTGAATTTAACACAATAGAAATGTGTTATAGGATTTTTTGGAAGTGATAGTTGAACCCCAAGTACACCAGACCTTTTCAAATTTATGAAAAAAATTAGAACTGTGGAATACTGATATGAAATACTACCATTCATGTCTAAAGTACATTATTTATTAAATTTCTTTTTGTTATGGATGTATATGATTTTCAAAATGTATGTTCTCAACTATGAAGAAATATAACTCGAACAAGATCTATAATATTTTTAAGAGTATATCTATAATCATTATAGTATATAGAATGTTTTGAAGAATCATATGACTCGACAGGTAGTGGTACTTTTTAGAAATTTAAATTGGGGAATCAATGTAGAATCCTGATGTTGTATTGATGAAAAAATACACTCAATTTTTATGAAATTAATATCAAAGAAAATTTAATGTATTAATTATATATATAATGGAATTAGGTAACATACTAGCTAATTTTAGACTAATTTTTATCGCTTGCAGTATTTACTATTTTTTACAATGTTAAACAATTATTTGAATATTTTTTAGTAAAAGGAAGAATTTTATATTTCTAACCACATTGTATATTCATTTATATAATTATTTAAAATTTTAAAAATTTAATTTTATAAAATAATGATCATTATTGAAATGAATATTTCAAAATTATGTTATATTAATTTTTTATAATTTTTCAATGATCATTTAATTTATAATAAATTTTTAAATATAACTATTTTTGTTGAAAATAATAGTTTATTTTCAAGATAATAATATTTTTAAATTTTCTTCTAAATTGGATAAAATTAATATTTATTTACTTATAAAAGAATTTTTCTCATTTTAATTAATTTTATACAATGATTTTATATAAAATTTGATTCCCTTAATTAAAATTTTGTTGAAAAATAGTTTTGCATTGCATTTATAGAGTTTAATATTAAATTTATTTCTACAAATCATGTGAATCTAAATTGATAAAACGGAAAAAATAATTTGGATTATAGTATTTATATTAAACAAAAAATTTATCTCAATTTTATTGTCAAAAATGAAATGTAAAAATAGTAAAAATATCTATCAACAGATAATGACATAACCTGTTTACCAAGGGATTAAACAAATAATATATATGATTAAATGTATTAAAAACATATGTAATATATATTATAATGAAATATTTTGACCATATAAAATATAATATTTTGAAATGGTCAATTTTGGATCCATTTTTTTAGAAAGGCATTAATATATTTAAATGTTGTATAAAATTCCACTTATTCCCTCTCCCCCAATAATTATAAGGAACATCTTTTACTCTCCTTGAATAAAATCATGAGACCTCTAGATTGTTAATAACTAAAAAAATATAATCCAAATGTGAATAATATTAACCAATATAATCTTCATTGAACCTAAAACTATCGATGTGAGGATTTAGGTAAAATGGTTTTTTGATGATGTGATGTAGTTCTTAACCAATGTTTTTTATTTTATTTATTTTCCCACACCATTTTAATGATATTCCACAAAGATGAAAAATTAACCCATTAAATTTAATATGCCTATATTTTATTATTTCAATTGAATGATCTATATCCATCTCATATTCTATTAATTGTAATATTAAAGCATTATTCATGGGTATGGAATACTACCACATCACAGAGAGATGTAATTTATTTTAAATCGCCACATTTTTTATAAATATGGATTAAAAATATATTTATGATATTAATGAAATATTCATAATTCATTAAATTTAATATATCATTTATTAAATTTTCATTACATTAATTAAAAAATTATAATGTCATTTATACAAATGTATGGACTAACACCTCCACAAGGTGATGTGTTTCATTCTTCACTGACTCATTACATGGATGACACATTTAAGTTTATTTAATGAAATAATATGTTATTTATGATATAATTATAATTATATAAAGTTAAAATAATACTAACTTTCTTTAAATCTTGATGATCGATATATGTAAGTGTTATTCGTGTGAATATATGAGCTACAATTTCAATGATTATATCAATGTTAAATTTTCATAACCATATATATTAATTTAATTATGAAGTTTAATTGATCTGAAAGTTGAATATGGATCCATTATTATTGTTATATATATTATGGAACCAATAACCTCTTTTTAATAATGTCATCTAAAAAAATTCATTGAAGATATAATAACATAATATTGTCAAAACAAATGATATGAATGTAATTTATTTTGTAATTAAATATATTATGGTAAAATGTAATATGGAAGGAATAATAAAATTGGAAAAGGTTTTTAATGATGTATAAAATTAAAATAATTTTATTATTTATTAATATAAATAATTATTATGATTATTTGTACCTTATTTAATTTATTTCTTCCCAATTTACACTATACTGATACATAATTATTATTTTTCACATATTTATTATGTGGTGTACATACTAACAAATTGATGTATTTTAAAAGAATATAAATTTATTTAGGATTATTAATGTTTCAATTCATGTAAACTATTTCAAAGGGTTTCAATTTTGAAAATACCAAATAGGAATGAATTTATATTAAAATATTAGTTTTTGGATTTCACTTATTTTCTTTACTTGAATATTAAAATCTATCCACATAAAACACAATATATTTATTATCCACTAAATTTATATGTATTACCATTATTTTGATTAAATATTTCCTCACATTAGAACATTAATCATGTAAAATAATGTCAAAATGAAAATGTGATGTTATTTCTATTTTTTGATCGTGTTATTTTTTCCATGTCCATATTTATCCAAAACAAAAATTTAATGTTTACATGGTTTTACTGGAATATTTATATTTTTTCCATGAATTTTTATTTTTATTAATTTCATTATAAAATGATAAAAGAATGTTTCCCTTTTTTATGTATCTGGTTTTAATTGAATTTTAAAGAACCATAGCCTATTTTCACACATTAGATTCTTCTACTAGATTTCAAGGATTTAAAAAATATAACCCTTATATGAAATTTAATTTTAAATACGATTTTTAAATTTTTATTATTCTTTTAAAGATTATATTTTTATGGTAAAATCTTGTTATCTAATGCTCACCAATTATCTATTGTTTGACTTGTGATCATTACCTCTATCTGAAATCAATCACTTTGTCGCAATCATTTTTCATTAGAAGTTACACTTCACATAAATATTATTATTCTTAGTTAGGTGCATATTCTTATTTCTTAAACTGTATATAATTTCTATATATGTTGTTTTACTATGATAGATATCTAATTGACCATGGGAAAAGAATATTAATCTATACTCATTACTCGGTACCATTATTTTCTCTCAAGGAATATTATTTATAAAATTTACATATAATCTAATATATAAAGAATATATTGGACATATAGTGATGGCTATGTCTTGGTAATATATGGACCACAAGTGCATCAAAATGACACTTGATACAAACTATCTATATGGAGTAATTTTAAATGGATTTAGTTTTTATATATACCGATTGATTACACAGTCTTGTTGAAAGACATTTACAGTATTGATATCATCATAACAAAGATCGCGATGTCAAATAGAATGTGTTTCATTAATTGAAAATAGAGTTATTACTTACAATTTGATTAATACATTGATAATTTCCATCGATGCAATTTGGGAAAATTCTATTTAATAAATGGTATGTTTTTTTAATTATTTAGTGATAAATATTTATTAGACCTACTTTATTTATGATTCCATATACTATATGTAACTCTTAAAAATAATTTTGGATCAAAATTTATTTTTACACATTCCCTAGTATTTTGTGATGGATATTATGTATAATATTAACTATTAAAAAATGTTTTATGCTATTTATTGTTTTTCAATGTAAAATGGGTATCATGTATGCATCTGGTTCATTCTGACAACTAAAAAAATCATTTTTTCAGGATGAGGCCCATATTAACTTCTACCAATGTAATACGGCACACATTATCTAAGGGTTATTAGTATAGGGTTTTAATAATGTTTACCTATTATAGGAGTAAATTAGATCAACTAATTACTAACTATATAATTAGTATTATTTCCGCATTTTCATAATACATCGTAAGGGGGATTTTATTATACATGTATTCCCAAAAAAATATAACTTTTTTTGTTTAGGGAGGTATTTAATGGTTAAACTAGACATTGGTATATTATATATTTTAATATTTGTATACACTTATTCATAAGGGGTTTATTTTTGGTATTTTTTTGAGTATTGTATTTTCAGAACATATACTTGGATAATGGTTAGTATGGTATGGTGTATTTTATTTTTACCGAGGTGTCTATTTGGTGTTTTCTTTATATATTTTCAATGTATTTATAATGGAATTCCCACCATGTAGATGATTATTCATAGAGGACTAGTCTCAAAAGGATGGCCTATTAGAGGTGTTTTTGGGGGTTAAATCTTTCATTAAATCCCAACATAATAAGGTTTACTAGTAGGTTACATTCATTATATAATATTTAAATCAGTAATATAATTAAAATAACGACATTATGTATTATTCATACTGTATTATTGAGGCCCCAATATTTTCTTGATTATAAATAAGGAATAAAATATGAATCATTCAGATATACCACCTCCTTGTTATAACTATTTATTGAGAGTAAATCACCCATCTCATGGTTGAGACACTCCTTTTGAAAAAAAAAATAAAGATACTCACTTTGTAATGGTGGTTTAAGATATAATGATTTAGGGGGAGATAAATTTTTTTAAAATACAGAAAATATTCACACACCATAGCATGGCCTTCAACCACTTCTATATATTTAATCACTAAAATTAGTGTGTTTACATAGATATAACCATTTTTTATAAAAATTCATGTGTAAATTTCTAGGACTGATTATTTTTCCATCACATCAATAAATCCCCCCTCCCCTCTATTTCATCCCATAAAATTTACATTTTTATTTATACACAATATGGTATTGAGAAAAAAACATTGATCAGAAAAACACAAAGCCATTACTAATCCTATTCTCATATATTATAATCCTTTATAATGATCCCTAATCATAAAACCACAAAAAATAAAATGTAGAGGTGTAATATACCAATAATAATAAATCCAATATAAAACATTGTAGGCCTATTATATGAATTATGAATTAGAATTCCATTTTATATTTAATGATTATATGAAAAATAACTATATATGGTATTTAGGTAACATCTATATCAATAACCCACATACAATAATGTAGCATAAAATTTAATCTATTTTACCACCTATAGTATCATATACAATAAATTGTATATAAATATTAAAAATAAATATTTTTATATTATTAAAAAGATAATTTTTAATGATATCATTATCTTCCCCATTATCACAACATAAAAAATGCATTGGGTACATAAATACGAAACTCCATTTGGATTAATTTAATAAATAATTTAGGTCTTATAAATTCAGAAAACCAAATCCCCCATCATTCAAAAAAATTGTGATCACCTTTGATTTTTTTATCAACAACGATATTTGATAATTCCTAAATCCAAAAATAAAATCAGTGAGTATACATTAGATAAATTTTACTGAAACTCGAGATATAAATTCATCCAGTGTGGTTTCTATAAAAAAACTATTATATCTATACCTTTTTTCATGATCTATATCAGCCAGAGACAATATTTTTCCTAAAATTAAATAGTTGTTATAATTGTGTTTCCATGAGAAGTGATGTATTCCAATCTCTTGTAGTCACAACTTTAATTTTCAATTATCTAATTATATATTAATTATGTAGGTTAATACATAATTTTTCATTTATATTAATAAAAAATCTTGTCACCTGATGCTCATTGGAAAGATATCAACATCATTTTTCTTTTATATGTATGATCATAGACCTTATCATTCTATAATTATTTAGGTCCCATGGTCCAAACTGGTTATGGAAGAGAAAAATCACTTGATATTTAAGATCCACCTAAGAACATTATCATAAATGAACCCAATAAACCCATAATTTTCTAACAATCATGTAATGGGTAAGAAACGTATAAAATTATGAAGGCTCTCACAATATGTACCTCACAAATATAATGTTTTGGGGACTCAAAATATGATCCATGAAACCATTACACACTAATGAAATACCATTTGTAACTCCAAGTGGTATAATAAAATGGTAATCTAACACATAGAAAATGATAAAATCCATTTAAAAAGTATAATAATAAATGATAAAAAATGTTTTTTTTAACTCATATTTATACTTTAATATGTATTTATAAATTCATATATATATATATATATATATATATCTGTTCATAAAATGTTTATGATTTATAAATTTTTGATTCCCTTATATATAACTTCTGCATTTTATATTATTAAACTCATTTATGAATATTAATAAAACAATAAATAAGTGTTTTCATTACCTTATTTCATATTTTGGTATGTAATATCAGTTATATGTTTAATAAACTTTTCAGGATATTCTATTCTCACTACAACATTATGTATTTTTGACCAAATCTCTATGTGAAAATCCAATAAAACCCTCTTAGTGAACTCTCTATATAGTAAAATCTATAATGTTATTGAAAAATAACTCTAGAGGGACGACTGCATCATATTCACATTGTTTAACTCCTTAAATATATCCAAACACCTTTACTCAAAAATACGAATGGTTATAATTATGATCACATATGTTTTCAACAACAAATATTTATATTTCTTATATCATTATTATTATAACCATATTAATTAAAAATTTCATAGTAATCATTATGGTAACTAATTAAACAAGTCACATTAATATTTTTTTAACATACTCTAATCCTTTTCAAATATAATTACATATTTATTTTAGTTTTGACAGAAATAATATTTTCATTGGTTATATATAACATATATAAGTCACATACACCATCAAGAAACATGGAAACTTTATCATTTTATAAATATCATACCTAGATAAAAAAATTATTATGTTTGGAAATACCAAATGTTTTTATAAATGAGGAAAATATCAAACCTAAACTATCACAAACTCGTCTTTTATGGAATTATATGAGATTGATGAAATTATTCAAAATGAATTTTATTTTTATTATATTATAGAAAATTTGGTGTTTTTAAATCCGTCATATTTTAACATGCATTTCGAAAATCTTTATTCTTGGATAATTTTATTTTCTCTTTGTTCAACATAAATAATTTTGTAGAGCATAATTAGTCATAAAGCATGTGTAATAAATTCATACGTGCATGTTCCTCACAAAAATATAAAAACATAGTCACTTATTATATAGGTGTATTAGTTTCCAACAAAATAAATCATTTTTATCTTATATATCATAATATTTCATTTATATTCATCTAGAAGATTTAAAATCCCTTTTATTCATAATTTGAATAAAATAAAATAAATATTAATTCATACAATAATATTGAAATGAAATATCCCTAAATAATAAAAAGGTATACATTGAGAAGAAAATGTCCTTAAAATTATGATTTACATTCTATAATAATGATATATAACATGAACATCCATGGCATTTCACAAACCCCTTCACGAGTCCTAGAAAATTATATCATATTGAAACATTACATGTCTTCCATTGTAATTAAACATTTCATCCACCTTTACTAGATAATATAAAAAATATAGTTGCAGTTTTGAAACTAACATTATTTTTTTAATTGAAATTTACCATAAAATATCATATATACTAGACCATAACATTTACATCAAATTCCCAATTCATCTGTCCCAAACACATTGAGAATATTGAGTACTAATTTCATAAGGCATTCAAAATTTGGGGTATTTTTGTTGAATTAAATTAAAATTATTTTTATATCCAATATAAGTTTTAAGTAAACCATTAATAAAACATTATAGGATTAAATTTAAGTGTTTATTTTATTCACTTTTTTAAACAATTAATCATTATTTTAGATGTTAATTTATTTTCCATAATTTCTAAAATTACTCATAATTAAGAAGACTTCATTATACAATAGTACTAGGAGTTACATACCGTTGGAATCCTCTTTTAATGGATTATTCTCAAAATTTTGTTTGCAGATAATGATGATTTCATTTGACTATAAGAGAAGATTGAATCAATTGATTTTTATATATTATGAACATTAAATAAGTACTTCTAATGGATGTGATCCCACCAAAATTTTGAACCCTTTTTAAATTCATCAAATTCAATTATGGAAAAATAATCTTATTTATCAAAAATATGTGTCTACCATCAGAATTATTGTACATAATATTTATTTCTCTTGGGTATAATCCAATTCACTTCATATAAGAATCATTGACATGTGATTAGGTAAATCATTATCCAGTTCAACATATAGGTAAACCTAACACTATTAGTTCTTAATTCTAACTCAATGTGTTTCCCATAAAAGTGTATACCAGGGATCACAATGCTATTTAGTTACTTAGATATAATATTTGTTCACTTTCTCTTTTAATTAAAAATGAAAATCCAGGGAATCATCACTATTGAATTAGTAACCCGATTAGAAGATCAAGGCCAATAATTATTTTTCATTATAACCAATCTATTAAATAGTATTCTTAAATGGGGATAAATATCATTGTATTATCTTATGCTATTCAAACTACATGATTTCTTAATTCTGATGATTTATTTTAGAATCTATTCCTTCCCCCGAATCAATTTTTTAAAACTATATTATTGTGTAAAAATTAACAACACATAGAGCAGGTCTTACTATCATAAATTAAAATCTAGTTATATTCATATGAACCCAAACATATAAAATGAATAAGGTATGTGAACTCTTTCAGTTAATGACATAGAATTATATAAAATCAATAATCATCACATGAGTATTTGTGGGGACTTAGATAGTTAAACCCTCTTAGATAGAATTGGAATAACACTATAGAATAATAATTATTATAAACAATATCCCTTCAACCTAGGTAAGCTTTACTCAAGATTTCTCTAAATTCTATCATTATCATAACTCTTTCTTTATAATAATAATTATTCACCATTAAATTAAATAAGAAATCCATGTAAAATCTAAAGTAATTCAATAAGAATCTAATCCCATTGTCATAAAAGGAATGTAAATTCATATATATTTATATATGTAAAAATATGGAAGTATATTACATATATATACCAATTCATAGACGCAAACATAATATAAAAATTGAGTCTACAAATAAAATCAAGGTCGTAATTGAAATAAATGAAAAATTTATTAATTTTTACATTAAAAAAATGTTTATCAAATATTCATATATAAAGAAATAATAAACTCTATATAGTTTATTATGTAAATTATATCCTTTAATAAATAAATATAATCAGTTTAGATTAATTTCCAATTTTTACACAATTGAATTATTCATTGTATAAAAATTAAATTAAATAGTATTATATTAAATTTAATATTTTTATATTCAAATTCTATTATGTAATCAAATAACATAATGAAAATATCAAATATTGAATATCAACTAAGCCAGGATCATATCAATTATAAAACCACTTTTTATATGTTTTAAACAATCACTCATATAAGTTCTTTAAATTTAATATAAAATTTATATATTATGAAAAAATAATAATTGAAATATATTTTCTTTTATGTTTTTCCATTATTTCATAAATTATAATTATTTTAAAAATTACCCTTATAATTTTCATATGATCACTATATTTCTAAATTACAAGTCATTGCATATAATATAAAAAAGTATGTTAAAATTGAGGATTAATAATATGAATTTTTTAATCATTTTCATAAAAAATACACCAGTTAATTAAAATTTTTTAAAAAATAATAAATTTATAAAAAAATTATATAATTTAATGTGATCATAATGTACCATTTCTATTTTTTATAAAAAATTATATAATATAATGAATTCAATTCATAAATGAAAATAAGAAATAAAATTATTAACATGTCATTTTGAATAATATATCACATGTGAAATAAAATGATTGATAGTCACTATTTCAGAGTAATTCATTTCATATGGATTTAGTGTCTTATAACCTAATATATGTACGAAAATCATATAATTTGATGGAAAATGTAGTAAATACATAATGATTTGTTTGCTATATATGAATAACATATTCCTTTAATGGAAAAAAGTGATTCATTATTTAAATGATACTAAATTTATTATATTGTGTTCTATATAGTAATAACTCAATAAAATAATAGTATCCAAATAATTGTAATAAATTTAAGAGAATATCAATATTCAATGGCCTGAATAAAATGTGTGAGAACAAACATATTGTGATTACTGTCTTCATATCATTAACTTGTGCCTGAAATCTATTGCCTATGATCGGTAATTGTGTAAAAATAATTCATTTAATTCTTTTGATTTTCTATATTATTATGTCAACTATATCATATTTACAATAAGATGTCCTATTTTGAAATTTAACAGAAAAAATCCATCTTTATATGATTATCCATATATCATACACTACTATGCGTAAAAGTATAACGGAAGTGATGCATGTTAAAGCCTATGATATCCAATTTCATATACTGTGTCCGAAATTTGAAGAGATAAATAATAATCAATATTTTATTATATGAATTCTAATATAAATGTATTTAATGAATTATTCAATTAAAAAAATTAATTTATGAATAAAAATAAATTGTTTCTCTTTGATACAAAATTTTCTTTTCTAACATTATATTGAGACAAAATAATTATATTCAATTCTATTACAATCTGTTAATGAGTGAAAAACGTTATTGAATCTTAAAAAATAAAGTAAAAATTTAATGACATTTTATACATTTCATCAAAAAATCACATTACTTTAATCTTTACATGTTTCATCATGATGAATCGAAATAAGCAACCTCAATAGATCCCTCTTTTAGGATATATCTTTGAGTTAAAATGGTATCAGACCAAAAAATCATGGGATTATCAATATCCCCATGTAATGATAATTCCTCACATTGAGAATAGTTATGGAGAATTAACATGATATTGAAGATAGATAAAAATCTTGCAATGATAAAAATATTACCACCCCAAAACATGGACATTAGATACTTTAATATAATATATCTATAACATTCCTTGTGTGAAGTTGTAATTACCTAAACCCAGAAGCCTAGATATAGTGCCTAGTATATGGTTTCTAATTTTTTATATGAAAAGATGATGATAAAATTACACATCACATCTCCTCACATAGGATCATCTCGTTCAACGTTCTATAAAACACGATACAACTGATACTTTTATTCAAAAATTTAAGGCATAAATCCATAATTCATCCACAACATTCCATAACATAAAATTGGAAAATCTACAAATACTGTAAAAATAAATTAAAAATATAGTTTTATCATTTAAAACACTCGGTAAGGGGTTTTATAAATAATTCCTATAGCCATTTTGAAAAACATCCCTTTGAAATAAATATATATACATAGAATATTTTCTTAAAAAATAGTATTTATTATAGTATGTTCTCATCATTTTTCAATGGTTACTTGAAATCATTTTAGGGAAATGTTTTACACCATAATTTATATATTTATTTCAAGATTAAAAATAAAATATATTTCAATATATTCATAACTGTACAATAATGCACGGAATACTGCTTATAAGTCAGGAGTTGATCAAACTAAAAAAGGGTGATATAGAAGGGTGCCAGTAATAAATAGCAGATGAAATAATAATTTCATAGAATTTTATAAGAAACAATATCATACTTTACATATCACATAAGATTCAATTCATAAAATGGAAGATGGATTTTTAACTTTTTTATTAATTTTATAAATATAGATGCTACACATTCATTATAAATGGTTTTCTAAGTACATCCATTGTATCACACTGAGATTTTATGGGAATTATTCTTTTTAATTTCATTGATGTCTTTTGTTTTAAGCTTCACCATGATTATCTTTCAATATATGAAACACTATATTAGCTTGTAGTATATGCAACATTATTCTTGTCTTGTCATGCACAAAATTTCATGTTCTTTCAAATAAAATTTATTTTACACAACACTAAGAATAGATTTTGATCAATGTATAATTGAACTATATTTTGATTATATTATACGCAACACTAAAGGAAACATTCCCTACATGAAACCCTGACCTGGATTGCATTACACGGAAGAGAAATCTTCCTCAATATCTCGTGTTGTACATAATACCGAGTTTCACTAAACTACGATATATTATTATAAAGTGTGTCTTTTACACAATACCAAGTTTCACTAAACAACAATATATTGTTATAATATTATTATTAACATGAACTTATAAATATTTTTAACCAAATTATGAAGTTTATAACATTATAGTTTATCTTACACATTTTCTGGAATGAGGTATGAGAAAAAAATCAATTTTTTCGAATAAAAGAATTATTTTTTAAAAAAATGCAGGTTTTCCACCTTTTGATGGAGAGCCCATATTAAATATAGTTTTTTACCCATTTATAAGTTCAATTTGAGGAAATAAAATTATCTATATCTATAAGGATATAAAAATTTACATTGGATAATTTTTTAATATTTTTTTGTTAACTTTCATATTTTGATGAATAGTAAAATATGATAAATTTTAATTAAAAACAAAATTTTTCATCAAGATAATTTATATAGATAAATTATACTATTTAATGGTTTTAAAGTATAAATAGAATAAATTTTTACCATTTAATATAATGTTATTCATTACCATTAATTTTAAAATTAAGTCGGGTGTAAAAACATTTCAATCTTTGACAATGTTTTCACTTTTAAAACACATTTTCCTAATAAGAGAATTAATTTTTAATTAATTACTGAAACATATATGTTTTGATTCAGGAAAAATGGATTCCATATTTGGATTCAGTGGGTCCATATTATTGTAATAGGTTACTTTTTTTATGCTATGAATAGTAACTACGGTAATTTTTATTTACTATAGTTAAAGGTAAATCGGGTAATTAGGCATATACATAGGGTTATAAAATTACCCTAAAACCTTACAAAATTCTATTGGATGAATAAAATTCGACAAATATAATATAAGGGTCAGAATAGATTCCTTTCCTAAATTTTGTACCATGAAAATGTTATAATTATTATTAAAACAAAAGAAAGTGAAAGCATGTCACTCTCTTATATCTTATATGTGTAATAATTTTAATTTAGTGATAACCCACATAAAACGTCAAATATAAATATTATCCCGAAATTTGATCAAATTATCTACATCATGAGAATTTATTTAGAATTTTTTTGGATTAAATAATTATCATTATTGATGACACAATAATGATGTATAAATTATTTTATTGATTGAAATATCAAATAAATGGTTATAAAACTATTAAAATAAATATTATATGAACTAATTAATGTTATCCGAAAGTTTTCTAGATGAATATTACATGTTAGAAGTCGATTAAATATTTTTGTTCGAATGTATCCTTTGTGTGGATTTTATTTAAATAAAAAATAGTGTCAAAATTGACACTATTGTTATTTTATAAAAATAACATATTATAAAACTGTATAAAATCACAAAAATATTTAAAAATTATAAATTATAATTTATATCGTATAAAATGTAATCAAGTATCCAATTATGGATAATTCCTAATACATAAGTAATTAATTATAACAATTTAAATTTTAGAATATTTTTACTTCAAATAAAATTAAATAAATTGAATAAGTATAAATCAAGTTGATAAGGTTTTAAATAAATTACCAACATGTATAAATCTTATTGGATGATGCGATCACAACCATATCTCATCTGATATTTGGATTTGAGTTATTTTTGGGGGTTTTCTACATGGGGTTTGAGTTTATTATAAATTAATATTTTAGAGGTTTTGAAAAGTGCCCATCTCCTCTCTTATAAAAGGGAACCTCCTCCCTCTACTCCTCACACCATTTTGAGAGTTCATACTCAGCCAAACCCTTCCAATTTCACCTATAAACATCCCTAGAAACATAATAAAGGTCTCGGTCTTCTTCAAAGTCCATCTTTAGTTCCCTAAGATGACTTTTAGAAGAGGCGCATCGAAGAAGAGGTAATATCCTTTACCGATTCATTCAAGTTCATTTCTCCTTCTACTTCCGCTTATTTTGTTGTTTGATAATAAAGTAATAACATCAGAATCACTCATATCCAGATATTTTATTATTATGATGAACCAACCCTATTTCACTTTCTATCCATCCTATGGAAAATGAAATCACTGCATTGCGTACGTACGGAATTCTGTCTCCATGTCGTGGTGTAATCGGTTTTTCCACCACGACCATACATGGATCGATATAATGGTGTAAATAATAACTATATATAGTTATTATAACCTGATAGTAATTCTGAGATATTATATCATCCACTCAAATTCCATTCCACAATTATGGGAACGATATTATCGCTAGTGCGTACGTACGGATTAGCGTCTCCACGACGCGATGAAATTTATTTTCCAAGTTAACCATTCAAAAATGATTATAAAGTATATATATTAACTAATTATGAAATAAATGATATATTAATGATAATGTATTTATGTATATGTTATTTACATAGTTCCATTAAATTTAATAGCAAAACAAAAAAAACTTTCATGCGTACGTACGGTCTACCGTCTCCATGAACGGTTTATTTCATTCCATTTATCGATCTATTATAAATATATATTCTGAATATATTTTATATATAAATCATATTTTACATTCTATATGTAAGTAATCATGATCTATGTAATTATATGAATAATTAAAAATCAAAACAACGATAAGTAATGAAACGATTTTAACCAAAACAATGCTTTAAAATTAGATTGACAAATGAACCGGTAATATAATGTCTTAAGTGAATCATATATGATATCATAAATATTATTATGGATCTGTTAAAAGTTAATAATATGTATAAACACACATTACAATATTCCTTGACACATATGGAAGAAAATGGACATAATGTCAGGGATAATTTTGAAAATCTCATTTTTATCAGCTATTGCTTATATGTAAGTATTTACTAGGACTATATTTATCATCCATGTCCCTAAAAACATTTTTCATTAAGTGTTTAATATTCTTCCATGTATTTTTAAAGACATTTTTACCCCTCTTTTACTTTTACCTTGTGTTATGGAAGGAATCTTTCTTTTGTTTACCATATAAGGAACTTTTTTACTTTTCCTGCAAAAGTACATGGAGAATGTTTTTTTAACTTATACGGCATGAACATATTTTTACAGTTTCATAACGCCTAATTTTCCTGAATCATCATATACAATATGTAATGATAATATTCAATAAAATCCTTTTCTTTTAAAAAATAATGGAATTATGTGAAAAGAAAATGATTTTGAAGAAGAAAGGATATTTTCCTCAAAATTCATTTCATGTGTTTTGTCTAAAATACTTTCCATATATGATGACATTATTTAGTATGATTATGTTTCAAGTGTAATGACTCTAATATTTACATGGTTTGGTTCTTCTTATGATAAATGATATCCATTTGTTTTATGTGGAATATGTTAGGATATGATGATGTTTATGAAACCCATTTTATTATTTTGGTTATGATGAATGATTTATGTTTATTTTGTGGCACAAGTAATAAAGATTTCATTATGAGATGGGTGGGACCAATATCTCCCTCCAATTAATTAGGTAAAGATTTATATCTCATGATATAGACATGGTTGGAATGGAATTGGAATCCGGTTGAGTAATACAGGGCTGGAACGACAGGTAAACCTAGTTTAGTAATGGACATTGTCCACTATGATGGTCTTGGAAAAAATGCATTGGCAACAATTCCTTTGCTACTATGGAAATAAAAAAATGTGCTTAATGGTTTTCCACAATTACATGTTTTATTCCCCTGATATTTTATCATGATTAATGTTCCTTTATAATTTGTGCATTATGTACTACCACGATTTATGTCAATGCTTATGTTCATGTTTTTACTATCAAATGTTTATGTATTGTTTTTATGTTCTCCATGTTTACCCTTAATGAGAATTTGAGATCACCCTTATTATTATTTCACTCCCCCAGGATATTAATAGAGGTTTTACGTAAGAAAACAAAAGAGGATGAAATTAATGGGAGATTTTGAACATCATTCATCATGATTAGAAGATTATATTCTGAGTTTCTAAAAGAAAATAAACTATTATAGTAATTGGGCATCTGGTTTTGTAATGTATTAAGTACTCCGCAGATGTAATGTAATGTCTATGTACATCAATTATGGGTCTCTATAGTTGACATCCGAGCGAAAGATTAGTTAACCATTGGAAATGTGGATGGGAAAACTTTAGTGAAATCCCTAGGGATTTTTCTAAGGTATGGCTAGGGATTTCCTTATAGATAAGTATACGTATAGGTTATAGCCCTATAATTATGGTAACAATCATAGAATTAAACCTAATAAGTTATACATAGAAGGTACTCCCACTTTATTATGTTGTTTTCCAAGCATGATTTTTTCATGTCACACTGTTCTTTTTGGGTTTTAGACAATGGATTGAACTTTAAGGAACTGGGTTGATCAATATAATGGACAATGCAATGATTGTCCTCCCGAACAACTGAATGTGATGGGATATGGGGTAAAAAATATTATTTCAATACATACAGAATCTATGAATCATTATGGACTTCCAAATGAGCAGATAAAGGAACAATATTCTATTGAGTCATTCATGAGGCAACCACCACCTTCTTTCAGTGGGTCTTCTGATCCACTTATTGCTGAACAATGAATCAGTACCATTGAAAAGATATTTTCCATACTTTGTTGTACAGAGAATGAATAATCAATTTTGGATATTTACCGGTTAGAAGGTGAAGTAGACCAGTGGTTGACTCTAATTAAGAATACACGGCCTAAAGATGAAATTGAATCCTTGGAATGGGACACGTTCAAGAATTTTTTTTTCAGTAAGTACATCTCTCGTATTCTTCAAACTAAGTTGTAAAAAGAGTTCCTTGAGCATAATAAAAAGGATTATTAATATGTTCGGATATATGATGAGAATTTTAAAAAACATTCGAGGTATGAATCTGTCTTTATCATCCATCCTGAAAGTAAAATTGATCTATTATTCAATGGCTTAAAAGCAAGTATTATAAGGGAATTAAATATAATAAACTTCAATAGCTATGAAGAAATTGTTTGTTGGGATATCAAGGAAGAACTAGAATTCAGTGTTACGTATCCATCTCATGGATTTGACAAAAAGGGAAAGATGGAGTTCAAGGAAAAATCTCATAACAATGTTGAAAAGTAGGTGAATGTTTCTTTATGCTCAATGTGTGGAGAGAATCGTGGTGGAGATTGTCTAAAAGGTACTAGAAAATGTTTCAATTGTAGAAAAGAAGACCATAGAGAATCTGAGTGCCGAAGTAATGGGAAAAATGTTTCTAATGACATGAATAGATAAAAGACTACAGAGAACGCTCCACCAACACTTCTATGTTTCAAGTGCAACGAATTGGTGGCATTATGCTAATCAATGTCCTAATCCAAGCATTAATGATGATCGATGTGAGAAACCTCTTAAGTTAATGGAAAAAAGATAAGTCACATGCAATCACTATTTTTGATGTTGAGTATGACAATGATGTTGTGGAATGACTAAGTGTTTATGTAATGGGATTTCAAAATAGTATCATTGAATCTCATTTATAGTATCATGGAATTTTGGAATATCTATGTATTGGTTTTGAATAATTCTATGGTACCGGTAACCATAAAAATTGAATGAAATATTTTTGGAAATCAGATGATATGCACATAATGAAGGGATAAGGAGAAAATAATATGTTTGATATTATTAATGAGCTCAGGACTGATATAAGGAAAAAGTGACATCATGGTTTGTGTATAAATAATTTTTTGGATTTTTTTATGTGAAAAGAGTTAGCTTCTGACAACATTTATGTTTTCAATAAGGTTCTATGGTAATTCATGTTGCAAGATAATATATGTTTAATGTATTCACATGTTTTAAATACGATCAACAAGATATATATTATGATATATGGGGGATAAATGATGGTATTCACATTCTTGGTTGATGGACTTTCTAGTAATCATTTTCTTTATAAAATGATCTTGTATAGAAGTATTTTGGATAAGCGTAATGATTTGATTTGGATTATATTGGACATAAGATAATATTGTTCAAGGATACAATTTTTTTTATATTATTTCTGGAATGTTGTAGTAGTGTAGTTTTTGAAAAAGTACAACCTACAGGATGGGTGACAACTCGTCATGTCAGACAAAGTTGCAGGAATCAAACCCACAAACAAAGTGCGAAAAGCCTTTATCACCTACCATAGGCCTATAGAAAGTCCCTGGTAAGTAGAAATTAGTTTTATTTTATTAAAAATTATTGTAGTTCAAGTATAAGTTCATTTTTTGAATCATATATGGTTAATCTCACCATAATATGGACTTATGTATATAACCTTTTCTAAACTTATGTTTGAGACAGATGTAGTGACCTATCATTTTATTGCATGATCTGCTAACACTTCATGTAAGACAAATTCATCTTCATTTCTTTAAGAGATGAAGCAGAAATTGTTCAAGGCACAAACAACAGTGAGATTGTACCATAATCAATTATTTATTTCTTTTAATTCTCCAACATTAAGTAAATGATCATGAAAACCAAAAAAAATTTCCTACTGCCCTCATATCTGATCAATCAGATGGTACATTAGATCATCACAAATTTATGGTTTTTAGATTTTTTGAATTTTTCATAGCCATGTTCTCTACCACGCTTCATCCAGACATGGTAGTTAGATTTCTCTTCCATATCCATATTTTCTCCTATATTCTCCTATGTGCAAAACCATTTATGAGTACCATTGGGTATCTATTATGTTTCTAATGTTCCTTTTTAAAATGATGATTTAGTATTCCTTTTTACGATGTGGGTTTCTATGAATAAATCATTCAACTATAAAACCATTTATAACACTGACAAATTTTGAGGACGAAATTCATTTTAAGTGGGGTAAAATGTAACACCCTCAGATTTTATGAGATTTATTTTATTTTAATTTTTTTGATATCTTATGTTATACACTTCAAAAATATTTTCTTGAAGTATACACAAGACCATATTATATTTTAGTATACACAACACTATTATATCTTGTGATGCACAAAATTTCAATTTCATTCAAATAAAATTGATTTTACACAACACAAAGTATAGATTTTTATCAATGTATAATTGACCTATATTTTTAGTATGTTACATGCAACACCAGAGGAATCATTCCCTACACACAACACTTACATGGATAGCATTACAAGAAGGGGTGACCTTCCTCAATAGTGTGTGTTGTACGCCATACCAAGTTTCACTAAACAACGATATATTATTATAAAGAGTGTGTTGTACGCAATACCAAGTTTCACTAAATATTGATATATTATTATAATATTATTATGAACTAGCTGTTATGAATATTATTACATACATTTTAAATTTTATAACATTATATTTCATCTTACACATTTTCTAGAATGTGGTATGAGAAAAAATCCAATTTTTTCGAATAAAAGAAGTATTTCTCAAAAAATGTTGTTTTGCAGCCTTTTGATGGCGCACCGACATTAAATCAAGTTTATGAAAAAAATATAAGTTGAATTTGACGAAATATAATTATTTATTTCTATAAGGATATAAAAATTTACTTTGGATAATTTTTTAATATTTTTCTTGTAACTTTCATATTTTGATGAATAGTAAAATACGCTAAATTTTAATTAAATAAAAACAATTCATCGAGATAGTTTTTATGATTATATTATAATATTGAAAGGTTTTAATGTATAAATAGAATTTATTTTTACCATTTAATATAATATAAGTCCTTATCATTAATTTTACATTGAATTCGTGAGTAATAACATTTCAATTTTTGACAATGTTTTAACTTGTGAAACCCATTTTCTTAACAACAGAAATAATTTTAAATTAATTACTAAAACTTCTAAGTTTTGAATTTTGATAAATGGATTCTATATTAGGATTTAGTGGGTCACAAGTATGTTAATAGGTTACTTTTTTTATGAATAGTAATTACAGTAATTTTTATTTACTATAGTTAAAGGTAAATCTGGTAATTAAGGGTAAAAATAATAATATAAAATTACCCAATGACCTTCAAAAATTATATTGGATTAATAAATGTCAACCCATATAATTTTTGGGTCGAAATAGATTAATTTCATGGACTTTTGACCATGAAAATGATATAATTATTATTACAACCAAAGAAAGTGAAACATGTCACTCTCTTATACCTTATAAGTGTAATAATTTTAATAAATTGATAAACGTCATAAAACATCAAATATATGTATTCTACTAAAAGATAATAAATTTATCTACATCATGAGAATTTATTTATAATTTTTATGGATTAAAAAAATTTCATTAATGATGACACAATAGTGATGTATAAATTATTTTCTTGATTGAAATCTCAAATAAATGGATTTAAAAATATTATAATAAATATTATATGAAATAATTAATGTTCTAAACAAGTTTTATAGACATATATGACATGTTGGGTGTATATTAAATATTTAGGTTTGAATATATCCTCTGTGTGTATTTTATTTAAATAAATGTATATTGTCAAAATTGACACTATTTTTATTTTGTAAAAATAAAATATAATAAAATTGTTTAAAAATCCCAAAAATATTAAAAAATTATAAATTGTAATTTATATGGTCTGAACTGTCATAAAGTATCTAATTATGGACAACTCAAAACACATAGTTAATTATTTATAATAATTTAAAATTTAGAATATTATTACCACAAATAGAATAATTTAGATTAAATAAGGATAGATCCAGTTGATAAGGTTTAAAATAAATTAACAAAATGAATAAATATTATTTTTTGATGATATTACAACCCTATAATATTCGTTCTTCATATTTGATAAATTTTTCTACATTTTTAAGTGGGGTTTTAGTTTATTATAAATTAATATTTTAGATGTTTCCAAAAGTGCCCCTCTCCTCTCTTATAAAAGAGAACCTCCTCCCACTACATCTCACACCATTTTGAGCCTTCAAGCACGGGAAAAACCTGACAATATATCTTATCCAAAACCCTAGAAACATTCTATTGGTCCAGGTCTACTTCAATGTCCATCTTTAGTGCCCTAAGATGATGTTTAGAAGAGGCCCGTCAAAGAAGAGGTAATTTCCTTTACAGATTATTTCATGTTCATTTTTATTCTACTACCTCCTCTTTGTTTGTTTCATAATAAAGTAATAACATCATTATCACTCATATACTGATATGTTATTCTAAATATGAACTAACCCCAATTCACTTTCAATCTATCCTATAGAAAACAAAAACATCGTGCGTGCGTACGTACGGAATATCGTCTCCATGTCGTGGTGTAATCTGTTTTTCCGCCACCACCTTAAATGGATGGAAATAATGGTGTAAAAATAACTATATTTGGTTATTATAACATGATACTAATTCTG
Source organism: Viscum album (assembly GCA_963277665.1). Lineage (NCBI taxonomy): Eukaryota > Viridiplantae > Streptophyta > Magnoliopsida > Santalales > Viscaceae > Viscum > Viscum album. The sequence goes on along the minus strand of OY728153.1, from coordinate 301,905,037 downwards.
ATATATTATGTCATCCACTCTAATTCCATTCAATAATTATGGGAACAATATCATCGCTCGTGTGTACGTACAAATTACCGTCTACACCACATGATGAGATTCATTTTCCAATTTAACCATTCAAGAATGATTATAAATTATATATAATAAATAAGAATTAAATATATGATATATTAAAGATACTAGATTTATGTATATGTTATTTACTTACTTATATTAAATTTAACAGGGAACCGAAAACATGGTTCATGCGTTCGTACGACCTACCGTCTCAATGAAAGGTGTATTTCATTCCATTTATCAATCAATTATATATACGTATATTCAGAATATATTTTATATATAAATAATTTTTTACATTATGGAAGTAATTAATCATGATCTATGTATTCATATTAATAATTACAAGTCAAAACATGGACGATAAATGAGTCGATTTTACAAAAAACGTTTCTTTAACATGGAATTGACAAATGAACGGGTAATATAAAGTATTAAGTGAATCATATATGGTATCATAAATATTATTATGGTTCTCTTACAAGTTAATAATATGTTTAAACCCACTATATAGGAGTCTTGGACACATACAGAAGAAATTGTACACAAGTTAATGGATAATTTTGAAAATCTCATTTTTATCTAAGATTGCGTATACGTAAGTATTTACTGGTAATATATTTATCATCCATGTACATAATTTTTTTTCATAATGTGTTTAATATTCTTCCATGTAGTTTTTAATTCATGTTTACCCCTCTTTGACCTCTACATTTTGTTATGGAAAGAATTTTTGTTTCTTTACCATACAATGATCTTTTTGACTTATCCGGCAAAAGTAAGAGGAGAATGTTTTTTAACTTATATGGCACGAACAAATTTTTACGATTTCATAACACCTAATTTTCATAAAGCATACTCTACAAGATTTCATTATTATATTCAAGAAAATATTTTTCTTTTAATATTTAATGGAATTTGGTGAAAATAAAATTATTTTGAAGAAGAAATGATATTTTCCTCATAATTCATTTCAAGTGTTTTGACAGAACTACATTCCATCTATGATGAAATTATTTAGTATGATTATGTTTCAAGTTTAATGTATCTATTATTTCCATGGTTTTTTTATTCTTATGATTAAATTATATCCATTTTTTATGGATTTTTATATGATCGGATGATGTTTATGAAACCCATTTTATTCTTTGGGTTATGATGAATGATTTTTGTTTATTTTTTGGCACAAGTAATAATGATTTCATTATGAGATGTGTGGGACCTATATATCCCTACAATGCATTGGGTAATTATTTATATCTCATGATATATACATGGGTTATAACGTCAAGTGAATCTGGTTCAGTAATATAGTGTTGGAATAGCAAGTAAACCCAATTCAGTAATGGACTTTGTCCACTATGATGGTCTTTGAAACAATGCCTTGGAAAATAAGGAAATAATAACATGTGATTAATGTTTTGACATAATTACATGTTTTATTCCCAAGATATTTTATCATGATTAATATTCCTTTATGATTTATTCCTTATGTATTGCCATGATTTATTTCATTTCTGATGTTCATGTTTTTACGTTCAAATGTTTATGTATTGTTTTTATGTTCTCTACGTTTACCCTTACTGAGGATTTGAGCTCACCCTTTTTATATTTTCTTTTCCGATGGATATAAATAAAGGTTTTATGTATGAAAATAAAATGGGATTAAATTTATGGGAGATTTTGAAGATCTTTCACCATGATTAGAAGATTATGTTTCGAGTTTCCAAAGACATTAAACTATTACAGTCTTTGGGTGTCTGTTTTTGTAATGTATTATGTATTCCCCAAAATTAATGAAATGTATATGTATATGACATATGGGTATCTACACACATCATTAATCTAATTATGTTTATTACCATAATTACAAAGAAAATATTCTTAACCAACAATTTTCTAATAGTGGAATAATCACATTGTTGGTTAAATACTAATAACATTATGAAGTAATGTATAACACATGATGAACATAAACATTCTATCAAGGCCTCATACCAAGACTATATATAATAATTATTTCAAGGCCTTGTTCCAAGACCTAGTTTGTGTCATTAGTCCTACCAATGCATCAACAGGCTATAGCGGGCCTCACTCCTCACGTAATATGCCCAAAACATTCCTTATTTGTCTTTTATGTATTATATTTAATGTGTACCATAACTCATTTAATAATTAAATATATATTATTCAATGTCTTTTATACCACTTTGAATAATTAAATGTCTCTTATTCAATGTGTCCCACAGAACTATTAATAATTATGTACTTAATCCATAAGTTATCATAAGAGAAAAATATCATTCTTTCAATAACTGTATATATTCTTAAATAAAGTGAATCATGAAATAAATTTAAACAGTAATCAAAAAATTGAATTGTTTATCAGTTATAATTTATGCTACGGATATATAAAATTTATCAATGTCATGCATGGACAAACAAACAAGAATTTTCCATATGATGATAAACCGCGAACATAGAATAATGGATTACTTAAGATTGAAACATAAAATAAAAACTCTTAAATTTAAAAACATCATCCCATGAATATAAACATTTTATATACAAAAATATACATGTTCTTAAATTCATAATTTTTATCATTCATGTTGAAACCATACACAAAAAATCAATGAAACTAAATCATAAAATTTAATAATTTATAGTATTCATTAAGATATATTCATTATGAATTATAATTTAATATTTTTAAATGTAAAATATGAATTTCTTGGGAGATATTGATTCATAAGAAAAAATTAAACACTATTCACTATATGTTTTTATGCATGTATATATTTTTATTAATAAAATTTTAATTCCATCATTTTTTCCGAACATTATTAATTGGGATGTTTTTATGTAATGATAACAAGGTATTGATCCCTTTTAAAATTTTGGGCTCACAATAAAAAACATGGTTTTGTTATAGTTGTCTATTATAGATTAATATTCACTTAGACACATAAATTTTGGCCTTGTATTCGAAAAAGATATTCCTAGATTGACTAAAAAATGTAAAACATGTAAAAAGGTGAGTATAAATATGTTTATACATATATATTTATGCCTAAGCATAAATTTTATTTTTGATCAAATCAATTATACAATAGTCAAATCTTAAAATCATAGAATTAATTATACCATTAAAAACATCATTAAATTAAATTAAGATTAACATATATTTATGAAATAGTACATTCTCATATATATATATATATAGGGTTTTATTAAATAAATATGGAATCATAGGAATTATTATGTATAATATGCTAGTAGGGAAACACCCATTTAAAAATTTACTTAGTCCATTAAGAGATAAATATAATAGATTGATTATTCCATTTATACATAATAGAATATATATATATATATAGAAATTCATTTAGCAAACTCCAAAAACACCACTTAGAAATCCTTTTCAGGTGTTATACGTATCATAAATAATAATTAAATACTAATAATCAATATTTAGAAAACCTAAAATAGTTTAGTATTGAACGTTGTATAAAACTGTATATACAAAATGTGTATATATTGGATTTCCATAACTAAAACAATGTTTAATAAACCCTTACAAGTATTATATACTGGAAAATACATTAGTTATTCATTAAAATCGATTATATGAAAACCCAAATCATATTACTATTAAATTTTAAATATATATAACCATATAAACACAAAAAAGTATAACATGGTATTTCATAATGAGAAAAAGAAAAACAAACCCTAAATTGACATAAAAAGGAGATTAAATTGAGAAGAGGTTTATGGAGAGTTGGGAAGAATAAAACACATAGGGTTATGTGTACAAACTAGGGTTTATATTATCAATTTATATATATATATATATACACTAAGTTTCAAACATAAAATATTAACCAATAAACTTGAATATGAATATTTTAGTTGAGAACAAACACTCTAATAAATGTAATGCCTAAATTAATTAGTAGTTTCATTATATATATAGTTAAGTTATGCTTACAAAGGAATAAAATTGAGTTGGCACTGAAATATTTCATTCAATGGTAGAATCATGGAAACAAATGAACTGGCTGGGTCTAAGGGGAGTGATGGGAGGTTTACGAGATGAGAAGTAACATTGGTGGAAGAATCTGTGGGTTAAGGCACACTAGATCAAGGTTTCAAAGAAGAATAAGAGGAAAATTAATGGATGAATCAAATCATTTCATATTGATTGGATTGTTGCATGAGTGGCATGATGATTTGAGCCGCATAATAGGATCATATGTCCCATATTAAGTCAAAACATTGATTCTGTGGTCGGGAATGACCCACGAGATAAAAAATGTGATGGAGAACCAATATTATATTAGTGAGATCTGATTGTCATGTGAGATCCCATATTTATTAAAATTATTGAATAGTCTAGATTAGATGGTTGATGAACACTACTTCAGAAATGATGTGGTAGTGGAGTACAAATACTGAACTAGGAAGAATGGCTGAGATCTCACATGGGGAGATCAGACATCCTGGATTTCATTCTAATGAAAAATCTATATCACAAATCCAAATTGTGAGTGATTCCAGACCTCTTTATAAGGATCGATGTCACTAGCTTCCATTCAATGACACAAACACACACATCAGGGTCCTTATATATAAGACCCCCCATCTACGGGCCATATCCAAACCTCACCCACACTGGTGTGTGACATGGATCAAACTCAACTCATCCCTGAATAGGCCCTACACACAGTATTGTGTGTGACTCAGCATGTTCCATGCATGCACTCATCCTAACTTGTCCAGACATCGATTTCCATTGTGAGATGTGCATTGTCCTTGAGGACTCACCCTTCACGGATATCCCCAGTCAAATAGGGTACTCACTGTATTTTTTAAAGAAATTTATTAATGAATAATAGATAAGTAAAACATAACATATATATTAATTTCCATATATACTAAAACATTTCATCTCATCGTTAAGAAAATTTAAGTGTCATTATTTTTATATGATTTTATTCATTTTTAGTTTTAAAACATTATAATTTCAAAATATATATATATAATACAACATCAATTAAAATAATTTAATCATTTAACCAATGACATAACATTGAAATACATAAATCATTTTAAATCATTTGAAATACTTAATGTCATTATTAGGGTTTTTTAAAAATGCCTACCATCACATTTTTCTGAACTCTAATGATTATTAGGAGAAGATAATAGTCATATTTTCCTTTAAGGGATACAAAGGCCAGATAAATAAATGTTTAGGGTATTTCAAAAATTCAAACCATTAGGGAATATAAGGATGATTCTCTACATTTCCTTGACACTTAGTAATTTATTATAGTACATTCTATAATGTTTTTCAGTATGAAAAACTCGAGTGATATTCACTAGTTACATGGTCTAGTTGTTATCTTTGATGTTCTTCCATGGATCTAGATAGGACTTGTAATAGGTATTTTGGTATAGTTATGGTCTTTCATCCTTATTTTAACGTAACATTTTAGTGATTTAATGAATAAACGTTTCACTTTTAATTCCTTATGTTTTTATTTCATGATATTTGTATTTTAAATGAATTAATATCACCCAAAAATAATAATTAATATTAAAATAATAATGTCGTTTATTTAAAATATACATTATGGGTCTAGGGCCTCACATTCCCCCCACCCCAAAATAGAGTACTCACAATTCTATCATACTCTTGCAGTTTTATGAGAATTTACCTTCTAACATCCACCTTAATGACCCTACATAATCATCTTATGTATTATGAATTAACAAAAAAATGAAATATTAATTTATGCCTTTACCATTTCCATTTTCATTGTCAATTATCCCAATTCTTTCTCATTAAATGAATCCCTTGAACAAATTTATATTCATCGATTTCACTAGTCCAAATGCATCATTAGCAACTAGGGTCAAACTCGTGTACAAAACTATAGTATCTTGAGAGAGTGTCATGAGGGATATAAATTTGAGAGACATCGTCATGGAAATGATGTCTATAAAAATAGTGAAAAGGATCCGCCTCTATAACTTCAATTACTCTAACTCGACCATATTGACTACAGGGCTGATATGAAGTGTGGAGGTCACCATGTCTTAGAGTTTTTCGGAAATCATCTAGTGACAGAAAACCATCATCTAGGGTGAAACATTTAAATAAGAACTCAATTGAAATAACTTGACATACATATAATGGTAATTATCTTATACCCAGAGTAAAAAAACAATGCACGGTCCTTAATGGAGGTGATATATACTAGAAGTGTTAGGTATGTGGTAAATATTTTTATCGGTCAAACTAAGTGTTCCAAAGGCCTCAATGTCATCTAAACATGATTTGAATATTTTGGTTTCTAGTATCATTGTAAGAGGAGAAAAATGTTTTGTTGGTGTTCTCTCATCATTCATCTGAAAATTATATGAAAATGTTCTAATTATGAAGTAATAGCTAAATTTTTTATTTTGTTCTAATTTTTCAAAATTTAGATGACCGTTCCTCGGATACAAACTATAATACCCTTAATCTTGAAGCCCAGAGTCGGTGCATAAAACATGGTGTGTAAAATTTTTATAAAAATATTTTGATAAAATTAAACATCACATTTCATCTCAAAGTATATTCTTGGTCTAGGTTTTGGAAAACTAAATAAAATAAAGACTTTTCTTCAATACTATTGAAGATAAACTCCATTGTGTTTCCACCGCATGGAATAAATCAGTACTTCTAAATCAAATAATCCTATAAAAATAAATTAAAACCCAAGGATGATCATTTAAAATGCTCAATAAGGGGTTTTAGAAATAATTCATAAAATAATATTTAAAAAATAAACATAAAATAATTATACATACATAAAAAAACTTCATAAAAGAAATATAAATTTCTAATAGTATGTTATAATAATTTCTCAAAGGTTAATAAAAATAATTTTTATGGAAATCTCATATAGATGAATTTTTATATTTAATTTAAGGATAAAAATAAAACATATTTCCATGTATGCATACTTGAATAAAAATTTGTGGAATACTACATATAATTAAAGAGTTGATCAAACTCAATTAATAGTGATATGCATGGGTGGAGGAAATATTTATCACCTGGAATAATAATTTCTTTTTATTTCACATGAAACAATATCATAAATAACTTATCACATAAGATGAAACTCATGATATGAAAGTATGCATTTCTATCCTTTGTATTCATGTTCTCAAACTATACTCAATTCATTCTTTATAAATTGTTTAATATGTAGATACATAATTATTCCATGTGTATTTATTGCCATAATAATAAAGAAAACATTCTAAACCAATGATATTATACTAGTAGAATAATCACATGGTTAGTTAACTACTAATAACATAATTATGGAATGTATAATGTAGGTCAATAATAAACATTATGTCTAGGCCTCTTGCCAAGACCCTATATATTCATTCTATCAAGGCCTCATGCCAAGACATGGTTTTCCTCATGAGACATATCAATGCATCGAGAGACTATAGCAGGCCACACCCATCCCATAATAAGACCAATACATTCCTCATATGTCTCATATTTTTTATATTCAAAGTGTCTCATAACACATTAAACAATTAAATGTCTCTTATTCAAAGGGTCACTTACCACTCTAAATAGTTAAAAAAAATTATTCACAATGTCCCATAACACTTTGTATAATTAAATACTTAATCAATAAGTTATCAAAAGAGATCAATTTCATTCTTTCAATAACAATATGTATTCATAATAAAAGTGAATCAGGAAATAAATGTAATCTCTAATCTAACAATTATATGGGTTGTAAGTTATACTTTTGGCTATGAGTATATCAAATTTATCAATGAATTCCATGGACAAATAGATGCACTTTTTCACATGAGATGATTACTGTTTCCCATAAAAAATAGATTTTTTTAGGTTTGTAACATAAAATAAGGACTATTAAATTCAATACACTTGTTTAATGAATGTAAAAATTTTATATACAAGTATATAAATGTTTTTTTAATTTACGATAATAATCGTTAATTATTAAACCATTCACTGATATATCAATCAAATATAATCATAAACACTAATATTAATAGTATTTATTGTAGTAGATTCATCAAGAATTGTAATAAAAAAATTATAAATATAAAACATTCATTTCATGTGAGATATTGAGGGATAAGAAAATTATTAAACACACTTCACTATATTGTTTTATACATGTACATATAAGTATTAAACAAGAGATAATTCCAACATTTTATCCTAAAATTATAAATTGGTATGTATACATGTAAGGATTAAAAGGTAATGGTCCCTTTTAAAATTTTGGCCACACAATAAAAAAACAAGGTTTTGTTATTTTTTTCCAATATAAATTATTATTCATGATTACACATATAATTAGGCCATGTAATTGAAATCATTAAATTCACTTATTTACATAAAAAAGTAAAACATTTATAATGGTGAATATAAATTTGTTTAAGCATATATATTTATGCCTAAAATAAAATTTTATTTATGATATAATCAAATGTATGACATTCAAAACATAAAATAATATAAAAACAAATACCATTAAAAAAATATTTAAATGAATACATGATTGATATAAATTTATTAAATTGTACATACTCATATATATATATAGGATTTTAAAAAATAAATAGATAATCACAAGGATCCTTATGTATAATATGTGGGTAGGAAAACACCCTTTTAAAAATAATTTTTCATCCATAAAAAACATAGAATAGGTTGAGTATGCCAATTATAAAAAATAATTTATAAAAATATAAATATACAAGTTCAGAAAACATCAAGTAACGAAGTTGAAAAAAATTAAAGTGTCATATGCATTATTTACTTTAAATAAAAATTGGTAATAAATATTTAAAAAACCAAAAATATATAAAGATGAAATTTAAAAAAAAAATTATGTACACTATGTGTATATAAGGTATTTTCATAAATAAATGGAACTATATAAATTCTTACATGTATTATATACTTCAAAAAACATCAGTTAATTATTAATATCAATGATATGAAAACCCAAATCAAATTAGTATTAAAATATATTTATACAAATAACCATATATAATTTTTTTTGCCTATAAGTGTTTTTCATAATGAAAATAAAGAAAAACAAAGCCTTAAATTACCTAAAGAAGGGGATCTATAAGGCCCAGGCCTTAAACATTACATAATCTCAAGTTTTGATCAAGAATTTACTTTCTTCCACATTAATAATCCTTTATAGATTAATGTTTTAGATAAATGGGTCAAACAATTTACATTACATCTCAAATGTTGCAAATTTAGAACTTCTACTCTATCATAAATTTTTCACACAAAAAACACCTTAAATAAAACAATAATTCTATTCTTGATAAAAATATTCTTTAGTTATTACTTTCTATTACACTTATGTATACCCATTGGAAACCATTTTAAAATTAACATATTATGTGCATAAAAAACATTGAAAGTTATATAAAATAAAGAAAGAAAACATTAGTCCTTGTATACACACAAATCAATGAAATCATACATTTAAATCACAAAACATAAGATCTTTAACATACCTCATGAAATATTATGATTAATAAATGACGCCTAGAAATCATAAATCATAAATGTAACTTGGGCCATCAATTACATACTTACATTGTAGAATTCACAGCTATGTATGGAGTAAACTTCATGGTTATGTTTAGAATACACATCACAATTTACTAAATAGTTTAATTTTATCATCTGACACTTAATCATTATTTTGAATCGAGGTAGAAGTGCTACATAGCCATAAGCGACATCTACAAGATTCAAGAGGCTAGTGATAAATTATGAATGGATTTAGTATATATGGGGGTGGATTTTCCCAATAATAATAAAAATATCACGAGAGAATTTCATAACCAAAATAAAAACTAAATAATTCTTGATATCAATGAAATAAGTCCAATGAAAACCATTGATTATTAAAAACATCTGAACAATGTACCAAAGCAGAAGACTAGAATGTCAAGAATCACAATGGAAGACAAAATAGAAAAAGTCATAAAATCCAAGGACATATCTCTAATATTTCAATCCATATCCATGCTCCAGTATCACAATATACCACTAGAGAAGTAAAATTATTTACTTTTACCTATGTCTATGTCATCAGCATCTAAAAAAGAACCAACATTCCAATGTATGGGTCAGTAATAAAACTCATTATATTTTCCTCAATGAAATCCATAATCATGCCACTAGTATAAAATTGGTTAGAATATTTTACAAAACAATTTATATAATAATATTTATATAAAAAATCTTTGATACAATTTATCATGAAAAAATATTCTAACAAAATAGTTTCCCACCAAAAAACAATTTTCCAAGAATGAAACCTAGAATTTAATTCAAAACCATTCCATGTTTTTATTTTAGGAATATCATATTCAAATCCACATATCGACATATCCGCACATCTACACATTCATGATTCGTTATGATAGTTTCATATTCATTAGTGGTTACTTACCGATCAACCATGTTGTTATTATGTAATTAAATGACAAATTTCATTTCACCTATGGCATCAAGAACCATGTCATATTTCCACCAGGCCACGTAAATTATTCATGAACTCACTCCAACCATTATTGAAAACCATCACAAAACCCTCAACCATTTCAAAAAAATCATTTTATTTTTGATATACTATTAAAAAACTATTTTAATAAAATGATAATAATATTGAAAACACATATTGATTCATCAAAAACAAACCTTCATATTAAAATAACTATATTAAAATAAATTTATGAAAACACATCTCTGAAGAAAAAAAAACCCAATCTCAATCATACAAATAAACTATCACCCAAGAGTGTTACAAAAAATAATTTCATAGATAATATACAATCAATTTTAGTCAAAAATCTTATTATGAAACACATCTTTAATGTTAAATGAGATTCAAATTATCATCAAATTACTCTAGATCACTGGCAATTTTATGGGGAGAGGTTCTCCCCCCTTTTAATTGAAAAAATCCCATTTTTGTATGTTTTGGATAAAAATGATGCATAAAACACAAAGTTGACCTAGATAAAATTTTTAGTGATTTAGTTTTCTCACCATGCTTGGTTTATTTATAAAATTAGTTAAACTATTCAGAAATCAAGATCCTTCAACTTCCTCAAGGATAATCATCACATGATTGGCTCACACGTTTTGGATGCACTCTGCTAGCCAAGAAAAATCACTCTTTGTCATGTTATATGGCTCTCCTTGTCTCTTTCATGGTTTGGGAAAACCATTCACCACCTATCACCCATCCATTTAGTCCATGTATCAGGGTTTATGGGTTCCTAGATGTGTTTCATTGGTTTTCCAAACCATGCTCCAATCATGCATGAGTATGAAATCCCCAAAACCTCCTTAATTTTTCTAAACACTCCCAAACATCACCCATATACTTTAAATAAATATATGGAATAAATAAATGGTTACCTACATGATACTGGGGTGCTATATTCTCCTATTCAGCGCCCTTTCCATCCCTCGAAATGAGAAACCCGTTAGAATGATAAATGAGATCTAGAAAATTACCTTCCATTTATTCACTTGTTCCCAAGTCTCATCATAAATCTAACCATGTTTCAAAAAAAAATATTATACCATTTATTTTTTCCATAAAATACATTATCATGCATATCCAAAACATACAATAGCATGTGCATTGATGAATCATCTAGATCTATTTAATAATTATCCCATCAAATCAAATAGTCAATACCAGGAAAATACTTTTTCAAATGAGAAACAAGGAAAACATTATTAATCTCACTGAAATATGGTGGTTATTACAACCTATATACCACCTCACAATCAAATTCTACTATTTAAAAAGGGAATATGTATCAAAAAGGAAACTTTCCCAGAATTCCCAAATGATGATGTACATTACATGGAGAGATCCTCAAGAACACTTGATCACTTACCAAAAAGGACAATAGACATTAACGATTATCTATATATGATTTTTGATGACTGTGATACATCTTCATTCATTTCCCGACCATCTGAATCTTCTTCATCATCTGTTGTACACAGATCCACCAAACTAGTGACGTCTAACCTATTCTCTCCCAACCATGAGGAGAATGATAATAATTCCAAATACAGTTCAACAAATAGAGCCATTTTTATAGAGGAAAGATAAATATAATCATATGATAAATCCACTAATGGAATGAGTTCATCCCATGAGATATGAAATAACATTATAGAATCCTGAAACATGTCTTCTAATGCCTATATTTTCAATTCAAAAATATCATCCTCCAAAGGATGATACACTATACTCATAGTCAACTATGTCCCAAAATATTTTTTTATGGATTTCATGAAATGATAGATAATACCCATATCTGTATATAACATAATCAAAACTAGTATTCAATTACACATTACCACAACATGGATATATACTTGTGATAAGTCCTCCACCATATTATTTTTTCAAATATAAATGAAAAAAGTTGACTTTGTGAGATTTTCTTCTATCAAACAGATGGAATAATTTTTCTGGACCATTAATGGGAGACATAATACCAAATACGAAGCAATCTAGTCCAACTTAAATACATTACTATGTAAGTATTAAATCATAAATGCTGGTCGTTTATGCTCTACATTAACATGATGAATAATTATGTATCTTAAGAAACACATAGACAATAGATTGAATTCCATTCTACCATAATTATTCTTTCAACACATTATACATCTTATATATTCCATGATGAAAAACCAATATTAAAAGGTGGAAATCATGAAGAACTATTTCCTAAAAATCCATATGTATAACCATTTGATTTCTAAACCAGAAAACTGAACTCTCATCCAACATCTACCCCTCAATAGTCTCCACACCATTGAGTTTGAAATCATCCTCAGACATACTAAATTAGACATCATTGAATCATTAACCGTCATAAAATAATCAGGAACCCTACATGATAGAATGAAAACTACAAAATTACCTCATTCATCACATTCAATTTTAATTTGAGGCATGGACAGACAGTAACATTCACTCAACTAATGATTCTTTTTCCAACTGATAATTTGAAATTATACTTTATGAATCTTCCACCAAATTTACCATAACTTATGTATAAATAATGTGAATTACAAAAACATAGATATACTACATACATGTTCTTCATCTTAGGTTCAAATCCTATTATGAAAAAATATAATTCAAGGTCTTATGATCTGTGATCATAGAAAATTTTTCACCAATGACATAATGATATCCTGTATTCATAGAATAGACTAAAATTTCAAACTCCTTGTCATGAGTTGTGTATTTAATATCATGCACTTGTAAATTCATAGATCCATATAAAACAAAATGATATTCTTATAGGTGAACACATCTGAACCCTTATCTCGAAGCATCACAATACAACATGTACCCATGTTGTGATTCAGGAATAATCATAATATTTGTTGTTGTAAGGTGAAAATCATGCTCATGAAAAGTATTCTAGAATTCCTCATTCAATTATAATTGAAAATTATTATATTTCAAGTATTTCATAGGAAAATATTATTCTAAAAATTTAAAAACAAATCTTCGATATTAACAGGCCCATCAAATTAAATTATGTATGTAAAATATATTCTTTGGTGGTTGCCAATAGATAAGGGCCTAAATCATTGTTGTATCCATATGAACACATATTTTAGAAATTATATTGTAAATAAAATAGAATTATTTTATCCAAAAATAACACATTAATAATTTTTTAAATAGACAATGGTCCCCCATGATTTCCAACACATTCTCTAAGTGTTTCCCATGGTCGACCATTATCCATGAATAAGCTAATATTTCATAGACAAACACAACCTTGAAATAATATTGATATCTTAATAATATTATATTAATAATTGTTATAAACACTATTACTTCACTCATAAAAACAAAAGGAATAAATACATATTCATTGTTCCCATATCTACAAAAGATATTTCTTTCGGAACATTTTCCTTCTAAACTCACAATTGATGATACACTGGTTATAATCTATCTTATCGAACCACTAAGATCCCATTAACAAATCAAATTCATCGTAATTTAATGGATGTGGAAATCATTTATTTATCATAACTTTGTTAATATTATTATATTCCATTCACACAATTAGAATTTTATCCTCCATTTTCACAAACAAGACTATCACTACCCAAAAATACATGCAAGAATGAATGAACCCATATATTTCAAGATCCACTAACATAACATTGAATTATATTAACACTATTGGTTCTATACGATAATATTGAAGCTATATATTACTAGTCCTCAGATGGAGCTCAATAATAAAATCCACTTAACTTATTAGTGGTAACAATTAAAAATTTCCATTAAATACATCTAGAAACCATTTCACTACTGCTGGAAAACCGATCCCCTCGATCTCATCATCTGATTCAAAAGAAAAAACTACCATATTGTATGATATAATTAACACTATTGTTCCCAACAAGACTATTTCACCCATATTCAGATTCTTGTACCATTAAAATTGATTCTTGATGGAATCTTCAGTCATAAAACTGACTAGTCAGGTATTACAATTTATTTAATCCTTCAACATTGTTAACCAATCCATTCAATGAATTATATCACATAAATCCATCTCAAGCATAGTAAAATACCTTATTATTCATGCTACCTAAATGTTTATATAACACACCATAGAAAAAAATCCTCAATACTCTCTTTGACTAATACTAGTTTGATGTTTTATCATAGAAGGCACCATCTCATCTTTGAAAGATAGAAAATCACTAGTATGGTAAGAAATTAAGGAAAGGTAAAAACTAGAATAAAAAAACACTTTCACGATGATATAATTTAAGAATATAAATTCTCTTGATGTATATGTTCCTGACTAATCATATAAAATAAAATGTTCATATCTATATAATTGGTTCTTTCCTCAACTTTTCATGTTGTTTCCCTGTTGAGATTTCACTAAATAAGTAGTCCTGGAATTCCTAGAATTGATGTCGATTTATCTATTATATTGAAAATATTGATTCTACATCCCTCATCCTGTTGAATCATTTGATGCTTTCGACGCCTAATAAGGGTTATAAACACCTGAACTCAAAGAATTATGATAATTTCAATCAAGGTTCCCAATTTTGTTATAATTGTTGAATTCCATTTGTGGTGTCATACAATCTAATTTAATGTGGTCAGTGAAACCACATTAGAATCATTAAACATTAGATTTGGTCATCGTATGAAGATTTACTGACCTATACAACTAAATTTTATTCATGTACCAACCTTGAAATAGGTTTCCCTCTTCCACAAGATTCGAGTATTAGAGTTCCCACCATTTCTTATGGGTATCGACAACCATCCTCCTTCTATACCTCCAGATATGTACCTTTTTTCTACCATATTTCAATTTACTATCTTTTTATAATACACAATACAGATCACATTATTTTTTGATATAATCCTCTATCTCAATCCTGATTCCATTATGTGTTCCTCCAATAACACACTAGTAATGACCTCACTTATAAAAACAAAACAAATTCCTGAATTTATCCTCATAATCCATGAAAAAATGGTTTTCCGGATTCATACTGGGGATGTATGTCATTATTTGAATTCAGAATGTCTGGGGATAGATTTTATTGAAATATCACAACAAAAAATATCTATTATGGGCCTTGTTATAATTTAGCATGAATAGATAAGTACCATTACTAGAATGCATGATCTTAAAGAATATATGTCACTATCTTGAATTCCATCTCTCCTAGTGTGTTGATGAAATCAAATATGCATTTAATCCTATTAATACACACCTCTACCTATTATGGATCTAAATCACCATAAAAGATTCGTGGAATCTTCCATTAGAAGAAGACTTAATTAACCACTTATTATGGCTTATCTATCTGATTACCAAAATCTATAACTCGAAAAGCATTGACTATTTTCTGAATGGAATCTTTATTCACATGTGGCTTAAGTGAAACCAGAACCTCAATATCTTCTTCTGGTAGGTTTCTATGAAACATACTAGTTTCCCATTCCAATTCAAATATGAGACACTATAGGTTTCACTCAATATGAAATGATGGCTTATAATTTCAAATTCCACCACATCATTCCATCACAACATTTATTTCAAACATAAATATTTTCCAGTATCAACCTTTTATTTTAAAAAAATTAAATTATTTTAAAATTAATCCATTTTAAAAATAATACAATCAAACTATTTTTATTAAAATATCACATTTGAAAACATTTTCATCATTTCTCAAAAATCTACATTTGAACACCGAAATCACAATTCATTAATCTAAATGAAATATAAAACCCTAAATCATATTCATTCATTTAATGAATTTCATGCCCATATAATTGGTTAAACCCATGACAATGAGATTCTAAATTCTCTAATTGTCTCCAAAACACAAATGTATCCAACTTCTTCATAACGTAATGGTCAAAATAAAAAACGAAAAATACATATTTTTAGGAAATATATTTAACATCCCAAGTAAGTAATTAATAATATATATTTTAATATATGTCTATTAATGATTAAGATACTGTATTAGAGGCTTAAAATGAAAATAAATACAATCTTATGCATGGAATACACTAATATTCTTAAAAGATTGTTTTACTGCCTTTTGATGGAAAACCCTTTTTAAATCAAACTTTTAACAATTTTATAATAAATATTTTTCAAAATAAACATATTCATTATGATTGGGACATTTAAATTTACATTGGATAAATTTTTGGTATTTTTATGACAATGTTCATTTTTTAATGAATAGTGAAAAAATATTGCATTTTACATCAAAATTGATTTTTCATTTAATTTAATTATATGGTTAGATTATCCTTTTTTTGGTCTCAAAGTGTAATCAGAATATATGTTTGCCATTTAATCCAATGTTGGTCATTAGGAATAATTTCACTTTGGAATTGGTCATAAACTAATGCCAAACTTTTCATAGATATTGTTTCAAAAAACCCCGCTATTTGTTTTGACAACGGAATTATTTTTAAATAAATTATTGAAATTTATGTGTTTGGAATTTGGTAAAATGGATTACATATTTGGAATTAGAAGGTCTAAATTATGTAATTAAGAAACTTTTATTTTTGGACATTATGAATAGTAACGATGGTAATTATCATTAATTATCTTGATTAATGAGTAATCAGGTAGTTAAACATAATAAAATGATATAATAATAATACAAAAAGACCACAACATGTGTCCTAAGGCTACTTTTTGTCTCATGGACGACCATAGGATGCCTTGTGCCAAACTTGGGGGCCCCATGGAATCACTTTTGTGAGAAAGTGACTTTTTATCTTTTTATTTTTAAACAATGTTAAATGTGACAAAGAATGTATCACCTAAGTAAAATATTTTTACTTTTGTCTACATAAACGATCATTCGGGAAATAACTATTCATTAGAAAGATAAAAAATATTTCCTACATCATTGTATTTTTTCATAATTTTTAGACTTTAAATAAATTAAATTATTTATGACCTCATGACGATGCGTCGATTACCTCATTAATAAAGGATTTAAATAAAATGAAATGATAATGTAAAATATATGATATACAAATGTATAAAACCTATTGGATGGGTGGATTTCGAACCCTTATCACCTTACCCTCGAATTATATCAATGTGGGACCTTTTTAATCCGAAAATCATTTTAAAATAAAGTATCATTTCTTTACTTTCCAAGAGTGCCCCTCCTCTCCTCTTATAAAAGGCCCCCACCTCTACCTCCTTACCCACACTCCAAAAGCCTTCGGCTCGGCCAAACCCAGACCATTTTGTCTCTCCACTTCCCTCTCTTACTCCTTAAAGTCTCACTTTGGGGAAGAAGTCTTCCCAAGGAAGTCATTGAGCTCAAACCAAAGGGAGTTACCCGATTTTTAGGTAATGTCTTAACTCGAGTCCTTTTGTTTTATTTTGCATCTCCAACCCCCTAAAATCATTTTATTAATTTATTTTGTAACAAATAAAGTATCTTAAATATACTAGGATGTTTTTATAAGATGTATTAGAGCTACACTTACACACACCTACATCTAATGGTTAACGGACATACTGTTTCCGTGGATGGTGAATTTATGCCTCCCGAAACGATGAGTGTTCAAAATTATTTTAACACCTTCAAAGCTGGACATTAAGATGACACTATATTTATATATGATACATAATATGTTTATGTTTTCCATATGCTTCTGTATTTTTCATTTTGGACATACGTTTATGGTTTCCATTATGGGTAAACGTGATATCTTCATTTAAGGAAGTGCAGACTACCACCCCCTCAAAGTGATTTGATTCGTTAAATACCATATGTGGGACGTATAAAGGATGGAGTTATGATATTATATATTATATTACACTAGAATTATAATATAACTTTATATAATTATGATTCCATTCTATAAAATATGAAATAGAAATGAAAGTAGCGTTCATGCGTACGTACGGCTTACTGTCACCATGAACGGTGCATTTCATTTCTTACCTCTAAATGATTATGTAATATTATAAATGCATGTATATACTGGATATATAGCATATATATGATATATAAATCATGATTATAATTCTGGATATAATGGATACATGAACAACTTGTAATTATAAAGGGTTTATTTTTGACTCAAGTACTAATGATCGTTAAAACGACCGTTATTAACTTAATTAATTACATAGTGTTCATGACATATAAATAAGTGATATAAAAGGAATAATGAACTTGAAAAAGGTTCTTAAAAAGGTATAAATTAACTCAAGTTTATTATTCATGAGATTAAAGAACGACCGATTCAAGTCGGACCTAGGTATGGGACTTCGTCTCAATCTCCTTTCATTGAGCCATATTTTGTTTTATACACAAAATTATTTTATACGGTTAATAAACCCCTTTGACTTTTAGGTTTATCCAAAAGGACTCTTTTTTATACGAAGCATTTTACTAAATGACAAAAGGGAATGTTTTTGTCGTACGTATGCGGCGACAACGACTTCTCCACCGCCGTGACCATTATTTGAGTTTCGACTTCCTCTACAAGCCATACCTTTTCTTAAAGAAAAATAAATACCATGTTTTACTTTTCTTTTATTTTGGTATTGAAAATTGTTTTAATAATGTTTTTATATCAATGTTTTGTATTGATATCTTGTGATTGAAAGGTGGAAATGTTATGTTTCCTTTATGCATGTTTTATGTGATACGATTTTGTTGAGGTTCTTGGGAATTATTATGATGACGGGTGGTTCCATGATAAACTAAGGGCGGGTGAGCCCGATATAGCTCTCCAATGCATTGGGTAACGCGAAGGAGTGAAAAGTTAAGGTTTCTCTGAAGCGATTTAGGTAATATACCGTGATGGGTATTCCAAACGTAACCAAGAGGGTTACTCCATACAAAAAATGTTATGAATGCCTCATGTTACCTTTATGTCTTATGATTTCTATGATTTATTCATGATTTGATGAGGTATGTTAAAGTGCTTATGTTTTATGGGTAAAGTATGATTTCATTCTTATGTATATATGTTACCATGTTTCCTTTCCATATTTTTATATACATTACTGAGCTTTTTATGCTCATCCCAAGTTTTTTGAAATGTTTTTCACAGGTCAAGGGAAAGGTACATGATATGATTATAGTTTCAAGGGAGTGTCAAGAAAGAATCCATGTTTTATTTTATACATGTTTACATTGATGGGAAAGAAGAATACTATCTTTATGTAACCACTTTGTTTATATGTGAATGTAATGCAAGATTTATGATCTAATTCTCTAAAACTCTAAACCCGAAAAGATCCTCAATGTGTAATCTTGTAATATATCAAGATTACGTAAGGTTTAAGGCTGGGGCCTTATAGTTGGTATCAAAGGTCGGTTTAGATAACTTTAGGTGTTAGAATTCTATTAAATGATTATCCGAAAAAAATTTATGGTCAAATTGATGTGATATAGTATTTGAAGATTACCATGTTGCTTCATCTAAGACAGGTTTGTTCAAAAAGGTTTTCCACAGAGGAAACAAGGAAGGAGTGCTAGGAAGGCATGCAGAAGCAAATAACCTTCGGAATCAGCATACTGAGATGGTCAGAATTGGAAATGAACAGTTTTTTGCAGTAATGGTGCAGTTGACTCAAGCGATAAGTGGCGGTGGTATCCATACAAGAGATCAGCCAGATCAACCGCAGAGGAACATGTCAGTGGTGGAACATTTCATGAGGAAACATCCCCCATCATTCAGAGGATCATATGAACCTGTGCTAGCTGAAGGGTGGATTAAATCACTGGAGAAGATTTTTGATGTCATTGGGTGTTCAGACAATCAAAAGGATAGTCTTGCTATTTATCGTTTGGAAGGTGAAGCAGATCAGTGGTGGTTGATTTTTAAAAATATCAGGAACGCTGATGAGATTGATGCTCTCGACTGGGATGAATTCAAAGGTATGTTTCTTGAAAAGTATTTTCCTAAGGCTGTTTGACTTAGGATGGAAAAACAATTCTTGGAATTGAGGCAAGAGGAAGACTCTGTGGCTACCTATGAAGAAAGGTTCACTCGATTGGCAAGGTATGCTCCAAATTTTATCTGAGACCTTGATAGTAAAATCAATAATTTTTACTCAGTATTAAAGCCAAAATATCGAAGGGCATTAGCTTCTCATGAGTTTAAAAGATATGAAAAGCTTGTTCGATGTGATGAGAAGGTGGAAATGGAGTTTTTCGATGATCAAGTGTTCTATAACAACCAGTAGAAGAAGAGACCAAGGTGGCAGGAGAAAGGAAATAATTCTTCAAAAAAGTCTAATGGAAAGAAATCTAAGTTTCCAGTTTGTGATAAATGTGGAAAATGGCATGCTGGGTAATGTCTTCTGAATTCTAGAAAGTGCCACTGATGTGGTAAGATGGGACATAAGGCTCGTGATTGAATTGAAAAAGATTAAGGTGAAGGTAAGACAAAATTTGATTTACAGTTTGTGAAATGTTTTAAGTACAATGAGATGGGTCACTATGCAAATGTGTGTCTGACAAATAGCTCGAGTGATGGGAAGTAGAGAGACTACAAGTAGAAAGGGGTGGTAAAATACATTGCAGCTACTTCAGCAGATGTCGGGACATCAAATGATGTTGTATCAGGTACTTTGTTTGTTTTTTCAGATTATGCCAGTTTGTTGTTTGATTCGGGTTCTACATATTCTTTCATCCCTGAAAACTTTTCCATTAAAATGGGAATACCATCTCAAGAAATGACTCCTGAACTTTTGGTAAAAACACCTGGGGGAAATGTCGAGACAAAAAGAATTTATTAGAATCTTCTTATCCTTATATGTGGAAAGAACCTACTTGCAAACCTTATTGTTCTAACTCTAGTAGAGTTTGATGTTATCCTGAGTATGGATTGGCTCTCTATTTACCATGCTAAGATTGACTGTAGAGCTAAAGAAGTTTCTTTTTAGAAATACATTCAGTTTGTGTACATGAATGAACCCTTACTGTTGATAACTTATCAAGAGGCCAAGAAACATGTAAAAGATAGAAATTAATTTTACCTTGCACACATCATTGAAAATAAAGGAACTGTTCAGATTAATGATGTGCCAGTGGTAAATGAGTATCCTGATGTTTTTCCTGATGAGTTGCCTAGAATAATACCAGATCGGGAAGTTGAGTTTTCTGTTGACTTAGTTCCTGATACTAAGCCAATTTCAAAACCCCCTTATCGAATGGCTCAAATTGAACTTTTAGAGTTGATGGGGCAATTACAAGATTTATTGGAGAAAGGTTTCATTCGACCTAGCACATCACCATCGGGTGCCCCTGTTTTATTTGTTAAAAAGAAAGATAGTTCAATGAGACTTTTCATTGATTATAGAGCCTTGAATAACATCACAGTTAAGAACAAATATCCTTTGCCTCATATCGATGATTTGTTTGATCAGCTCTAGGGAGCTCAGTATTTTTCAAAGATTGACTTGAGATCGGGGTACCATCAGGTGAAGGTAAAGGAAGAGGATGTTCCGAAGACCGCATTCTGCACAAGATATGGCCATTATGAATTTGTAGTAATGCCTTTTGGGATAACCAATGCACCTGCTGTATTCATGGACTTAATGAATAGAATTTTCCATGAGTTCTTGGAGAAGTTTGTGGAGGTTTTCATTGCTGATATTTGGGTGTTTTATAAAAGTAAAGAGGATAATGAAATACATTTAAGGGTTATCGTGCAAATTTTAAATGAAAAAAACTGTATGGAAAATTCAGCAAGTGTGAGTTTTGGTTGCAACAAATTTCTTTCCTTGGTCACATTGTTTCTAAAGATGGGATAACTGTTGATCATGCAAAAACAAAAGTTGTGTATGACTGGACAAGACCCACAATTGTAACTAAGATTCGTAGCTTCCTTGGTTTGGCAGGCTATTACCGAAGGTTTGTTAGAAATTTTTCACGGTTATCTAGTCCAATGACTAAGCTAACTCGGAAGGGTGTTATGTTTATCTGGGAAAAAGAATGTGATGATTGTTTTCAGGAATTTAAAAAGAAGATTTTTGAATGCTTCAGTTTTGGCACTACCTTCCAGGAATGGTGAGTTTGTTATATACAGTGATGCTTCATTGAAAGGACTTGGTTGCGTCCTAATGCAGAATGATCAGGTAATTGTTTATGCTTCATGATAGTTGAAAACTCATGAGGTAAATTACCCTACACATGATTTGGAATTAGCTGTTGTTGTTTTCACTTTAAATATTTGGAGGCATCATTTGTATGGAGTAAAGTGTGAAATATATAATGATCATAAAAGTTTAAAGTATATATTCACTCAGAAAGATTTAAACATGAGACATAGGATATGGCTGGGATTAATCAGGGATTATGATTGTATAATTCAGAACCATCCGGGAAAAGAAAATAAAGTGGCTGCTGCTTTGAGTCGAAAAATTAATGCTTCATTAGAAATGTTGCTTTTGGAACGTGATCCTTTGGTCAAGGATTTGATGATCATTGGAATAGAAGTTGTTGGTGCAGTAAGTTCTTCGGTTTTGTTTCAGGTATCAGTGAGATCATCTCTATCAGATAGAATCAAGCAAGCACAGAAGCAAGATAGTGAGTTGCAGAAAAAGGTAGAGCTGGTTCAGAAAGGTAAGTTACCTAAATTCAAAATTGATAATGATTGTGTTTTGAGATTTGGGAAGAGATTGTGTGTGCCTTTTGATTCACAGTTGAAGAGAGAGTTGTTATGTGAAGCTCATAGTTCTCTGTTTTCAGTTCATCCTGGCAGTACTAAGATGTATAGAGATCTGCGGGAGTATTACTGGTGGGATGGAATGAAAAGAGATATTGCTGATTTTACTGTGAAGTGTTTGACATGTCAACAGGTTAAAGTAGAGCGGTAGTTACCGAAAGGGATGCTTCAGCCTTTACTATTACCAGAATGGAAATGTGAGAATATATCCATGGATTTTTTTTGGGATTACCGAAGACATCTTGAGGTAATAATGCAATCTGGGTTATTGTTGATCGCTTGACTAAATCCGCTCATTTCTTTGCTATACGAGATACTTTTCCTCTAGATCACCTTTCCCATTTGTATCTTAACGAAATAGTCAGGATACATGGAGTTCCCCTCTCAATTGTATCTGATCGTGATCCCAGGTTCACATCTAACTTTTGGAAAGGCCTTCAGAAGTCGTTGGGTACTGAATTAAATTTTAGTACAGCATTTCATCCTCAATCAGATGGGCAGTCAGAACGAACAATTCAGACCTTGGAGGATATGCTACGAGCTTGTTCGATGGATTATCAGGGATGTTGGGACCAACTTATATCATTGGTTGAATTTTCATATAATAACAGTTTTCATTCTAGTATACAGATGGTACCATTTGAGGCGTTATATGGGAAGCGGTGTCGAACTCCAGCTTTCTGGGATGAAGTGGGTGAAAGGAAGTTGATGGGACAAGAATTGGTAGAAGAGATGGCAGAAAAAGTTCAGCTGATTCAGAAACACATGAGAACAACTCATAGTAGGCAGAAGAGTTATGCAGATAACAAGTGAAGGATCTAACTTTTGAGGTAAAAGATCATGTTTTTCTCAAAGTCTCACCATAGAAAAGTGTGATGAGATTTGGTAAGAAAGGAAAGCTGAGTCCAAGGTTCATTAAACCATATGAAATTCTGGAGAGAGTTGGATCAGTTGCATACCAGGTGGCTTTACCTCCGAGTTTATCTCAGGTACACAATTTTTTTCACGTTTCGATGTTAAGAAAGTATATGCTAGATCGATCTCATGTTTTGAGTCCAGAGGTAGTTCAGCTGGAAGAGAACCTATCTTATGAGGAACAACCGGTCCAGATTCTTGACCACAGGGAGCAAGTGTTATGAAATAAGGTGATTAATCAGGTAAAGGTTTTGTGGAAAAACCACATGATGGAAGAGGAAACATGGGAATCTGAAAATGCAATGAGGGATAAGTACCCCCATTTATTTGATAAATAAATAAATTGTGGGGATGCAATTTTCTAAAGGGGGGAAGGATGTAACATCCCAAGTAAGTAATGAATAGTATATATTTTTATCTATGTCTATTAATGATTAAGATAGTGTTTTAGAGGCTTAAAATGAAAATAAATACAATCTTATGCATGGAATACACTAATATTCTTAAAAGATTGTTTATTGCCTTTTGATGGAAACCCATTTTTAAATCAAACTTTTGACAATTTTATAATCTATATTTTTCAAAATAAACATATTCATTATGATTGGGACATTGAAATTTTCATTGGATAAATTTTTGAAATTTTTCTGACAATGTTCATTTTTTAATGAATAGTGAAACAATACTGCATTTTACATCAAAACTGATTTTTCATTTAATTTAATTATATGGTTAGATTATCCTTTTAATTGGTATTAAAGTGTAATCGGAATATATTTTTACCATTTAATCCAATGGTGGTCATGAGGATTAATTTCACTTTGTAATTGGTCATAATCTAATGCCAAACTTTTCATAGATATTGTTTCAAAAAAACCCGCTACTTGTTTAGACTACGGGAATTATTTTTATATAAATTATTGCAATTTATGTGTTTGGAATTTGGTAAAATGGATTACATATTTGGAATCAGAAGGTCAAAATTATGTAATGAAGAATATTTTATTTTTGGAAATTATGAATTGTAATGATGGAAATTATCATTAATTATCTTGATTAATGAGTAATCAGGTATTTAAAGATAATAAAATGATATCATAATAATAAAAAAGACCACAACATGTGTCCTAAGGCTACTGGTTGTCTCATGGCAGACCATGGGATGCTTTGTGCCAAACTTGGGGGCCCCATGGAATTACTTTTGTGAGAAAGTGACTTTTTATCTTTTTATTTTTAAAGAATGTTAAATGTGACACAGAATGTATCACCTAAGTAGAATATTTTTAATTTTGTCTAAATAAATGATCTTTTTGACTATAAATATTAATTATAAAGATAAAAAGATTTCCTAAATCATATTATTTTTTTCATAATTTTTAGACTTTAAATAAATTAAATTATTTATGACATCATGATGATGCATCGATTACCTCATTAATAAAGGATTTAAATAAAATGAAATGTTAATGTAAAATCTATGACCTAAACATGTCCAAAACCTATTGGATGGGTCTATTTTGAACCCTTATCACCTTAACCTTGAATTATATCAATGTGGGACCTTTTAAATCCGAAAATCATTTTAAAATAAAGTAACATTTCTTTACTTTCCAAGAGTGCCCCTCCTCTACTCTTATAA
This sequence comes from Viscum album, assembly GCA_963277665.1. NCBI lineage: Eukaryota > Viridiplantae > Streptophyta > Magnoliopsida > Santalales > Viscaceae > Viscum > Viscum album. The sequence goes on along the minus strand of OY728153.1, from coordinate 301,879,033 downwards.
AACGCCCCCACCTCTACCTCCTTACCCACTCAAAAAGCATTTGGATCTGCCAAACCCTGCTCATTTTGTCTCTCCACTTCCCTATATTACTCTTTAAAGTATCACTTTGGGGCATAAGTCTTCCCAAGGAAGCCTTTGAGCTCAAACCAAAGGGGGTTACCCGATTTTAAGGTAATGTCTTCACTCGAGTCCTTTTGTGTTATTTTGCTTCTCCAACCCCCTAAACTCTTTTTATTCATTTATTTTGTAACTACACCAGTATCTTCAATATACTAGGATGTTTTTATAAAAAGTATTCGAGCTACACATACACACACCTAAATCTAATGGTTAAAGGACATACTGTTTCCATGGGTGGTGAATTTTTGCCTCCCAAAACGATGATTCTTCAACATTCTTTTAACACCTTCAAAGGCGGCCATTAAGATGAAAATATATTTATATATGATATATAATATGTTTATGTTTTCCTTAAGCTTCTGTATTTTTCATTTTGGGCATACCTTTATGGTTTCCATTATGGGTAAACACGATATCTTCTTTTAAGGAAGTGCGGACTACCGCCCCCTCAAAGTGATTTGATTCGTTAAATTCCATATATGGGACGTATAAAGGATTGAGTTATGATATTATATATGATATAACACTGTAATTATAATATAACTTTATATCATGATGATCCATTCTATAAAATACAAAATAGAAATGAAAGTAGCGTTCATGCGTACGTACGGCTTACCGTCTCTAGGAACGGTGCATTTCATTTCATACCTATAAATGAATATGTAATATTATAAATGCATGTATATACTGGATATATATGATATATATGATATATACATCATGATTATTATTCTGGATATAATGGATACATGAACAACTTGTAATTATAAAGGGTTTATTTTTGACTCAAGTACCAATGATCGTTAAAACGACCGTTATTAACTTAAATAATTACATAGTGTTCATGACATAGAAATAAGTGATATAAAAGAAATAATGAACTTGAAAAGGTTCTTAAACAAGTAGAAATTAACTCATGTTTATTATTCAAGAGGTTAAAGAACGACCTAGTCAAGTCGGACCCGAGGTATGGGACTTCATCTCAATCTCCTTTCATTGAGGCATATTTTGTTTTATACATAACCTTCCTTTATACGGTGTATAAACCCCTTTGACTTTTACGTTTATCCAAAAGGAATCTTTTTTATACGAAGCGTTTTACTAAACGACAAAAGGGAATGTTTTTGTCGTACGTATGCGGCGACAACGACTTCTCCGCCACCGTGACCATTATTTGAGTTTCGGCTTCCTCTACAAGCCATGCCTTTTTTTACAAAGAAAAATAAATACCATGATTTACTTTTCTTTTATTTTGGTATTGAAAATGGTTTTCATAATGTTTTTATATCAATGTGTTGTATTGATATCTTGTGATTCAATGGTGGAAATGTTCTGTTTCCTTTATGCATGTTTTATGTGATACGATTATGTTGAGGTTCTTGGGCATTATTATGAAGACGGGTGGTTCTGTGATAAACTAAGGGTGGGTGAGCCCGATATAGCTCTCCAATGAATTGGGTAACACGAAAAAGTGAAACAATAAGGTTTCTCTGATGAGATTTAGGGAATATACTGTGATGGGTATTCCAAACGTAACCAAGAGGGTTACTCCCTACGTAAGAATGTTATTAATTCCTCAAGTTACCTTTATGTCTTATGATTTCTATGATTTATTCATGATTTGATGAGGTATGTTAAAGTGCTTATGTTTTATGGGTAAAGTATGATTTCATTCTTATGTATATATGTACCAATATTTCCTTTCCATATTTTTATATACCTTACTGAGCTTTTTATGCTCATCCCAAGTTTTTTGAAATGTTTTCCACAGGTCAAGGGAAAGGTACATTATATGATGATAGTGTCAAGGAAGTGACATGAAAGAATCCATGTTTTATTTTAAATATGTTTCCTTTGATGGGAAAAAATAATACTATCTTTATGTAACCACTTTGTTTATATATGGAATGTAATGCAAGATTTATGATCTAATTCTCTAAAACTCTAAACCCGAAAAGATCCTCAATGTGTAATCTTGTAATAACTCACGATTACAAAAGGTTTAAGGTTGGGGCCTTATAATATATTTCATGTCCTGACAATCTAACTCATTTATATGTTCCAAAATAAAAAAAATATGCAATAATGAATTAAAATATAGGGAAAAAATGAGTACCATGTCATAGGCAAAACAAGACTTATACCACTTTTTCAAAAATGATAATAGGTGGGATAATATACATAAAATTTGTAACATCATGCCACTTTTTATTGGATTGAGCCTTGGTAGATGTTCTACATATCATTAAGTTACATCCCAAAGATGCAGAAGGATGAAGATAAATTTCACAAGAATTCATTTCATGTGGGGGAGTATATTCCTTTTAAGAATTAAAAAATCAACCAAACATACCATAACCAACCAAATAAAAACATAATGCATCATATCACTGAAATATAACTCAAGAAAACCATTGATATTAAAAACCCACTAATCCAGGTATCGTAGTGAAACAATAAATCACCATGGTACACAACTGAATACAAACTAGAAAAACACAAAGACACAAAAGACTTATCTCAAAATTCAATCTCAATGTCTATGATCTAGAATTGAAAAGATTGAATACATAAGTGAAATGCTTTACATTTACCATTGTATTGGTAAACAAAATCTATAAAAGAAACAACATGCTTAAGAAGGTATGACCAATGAAAATCAGTAGATTCTTCCCCAACAACTTCCCCACCAATGCGATAAGGATAAAAATTGATAGAACATTTTATAAAAAAAATTACATAAAAAATTTATATTAAACAACATGATACAGTTTATCACAAAACTGAAGCTATTATATCAAATTATTTTTCTACCAAAAATCATTTTCCATGAAGGAATCCAAAAAAATTCTTCAAAACCATACAACGTTTCAATTTTTTTTCAATATCTTGTTCAAATACACATATTCACACATCAACACAATAATGCTTCATTATGATAGTTTCATACACATTAATGGTTTCTCATCAATATGAAATGACTTCACAAAAAAATTATGTCTTGTGTTCCAATAAACCTTTGTTACTGAGCACCAATCCTATTTTCCATTGAGCCGTGTATGTGAAATAGGATCTTACACCAACCATTATGCCAAAACTTCAAAAAACCACCATTTAAACCATTTCAATAAAACAATTCTATTATTGAATCCCATTATAAAAAATTATATTAATAAACCCATACTTCTATTGAAAATAATATTCCATGCATAAAAACTAGACCATAATTTTAAAACCATCATTAAAAAATCAATTTACCAAAATCACATTAGTATAAAATACAAAATTTCCATAATTCAACAATATGTCCTGCCAGAGGTTTTCCAACAATCATTGCACTATTAAAAAAACAATCAATCTCCACACAAAAATATTCGAAAATAATCATTTATATTTTTACTAGGGGAGTATATAATGAATATACCTACCTCGGGTTTTATGATAAAAATGATGAACCACACAAAAAATCTCAGGAAACTAGGTTAAATCTCCATGAACCAACGTTACATTTCTTCCACTATTATCAAGAAATACATATATATTTATATATGGTATGAAATATCTTTGATATAACCACATCAAGCATAGATATAATTAAATAATAAGGATATAAAATATAATTTAAGAAAAATGACCAAGAACAATGAAGAACGATGAGTTTCCATGAGAATCGACCTTCGACACACCAAGAAATGCATTCTGATTGCATCACATTTTATTTCAAGAGGCACAATAGATATTGAGTGGGATAAAATCCTATGTTAGGGCCATTTTTGGAAAAAACGAAACATCAAAACCAAAATCCAACCAAGATCCACATTTTACAGTTCTATGTTTCATACCACACACGATTAGTCAATCCAAGTGCAAACCATGTGCCATCTAGAAAATTAAGGATGAACCTCGATGGTTTGGATCCCTTGGTTTCCATAGCGCTCACCAGATTTTCCAAATCCAATGGACTCATGTTGAATGGTTCTCCTTTTGTCCCACATGGTTTTGGAAATCCTTCCACCGCCTGGGTGCCTACACATTAGCTTGTGTCTTATTAAGCACTTTTTCCTATGGGTGTTGTATGGTTTTACAAATCAATCCACCAACTTTGGACCTATAAGAATATCCCAAAATGCATCCAAAAGTTCTAAAAACCCTACCAATCAGCACCCATAAAATTATATACATAAAATACATATATAAAGGGTAACATAGGTGAATCCAAGGGTGATACATAAATAATATTTTTATTTTTTCAGAATATTACACATATCTATTAGGTATTACAAAATCTAAGTTTAATAATTCATTATATATTTAATAGTTAATTATTGATTTTTTTTATTTTCAATTTATTATTTTTTTCACAGAATCTTCATGGTTTCAATTTCTGTCCAATCACTTTTATAAAAAATTCATCATTCATAGAATAAATAATTTTATATACTAAATAAAAAGGTAATAATTCCATTCCCATAATTTGATAATTATGATTGGGTGAGATTAAATCATCAATTATCTTTTTTCGGTATTTCGTGATCTACAAACCACTGTATATTAATAACAAGCTAGATATTATTAAAATTCCTAATTTATATCACTATATTTGTAATTTTGTCATGTATATGGTTTTTTTTGACTAAATACATTTTTTGAGCCATGTACTAAATTAAATGATTAAAAATGAAGAACATCTTTCATGGTTTTAGTTGTCCGCACATAACATGAGAAAATTATCCATTTCCAACAAATAAGAGGGATATATATAATGGTTGTTTAGTAAATATAATAAAATTAATAGTTATACATATTTCATTCTATTAGATTCTTTATGATTTTTTAGATGAGGTTGTATTAGAATGATAGATAAGATAATGTTATTGAGTGATTAATAATATCATTGAATAAATAAATATACTCTTAAAAAACATCTAGGTAAAGGCATTCTTGAGATAATACATGTGACTAGGGGATTTATAATGTTTAATAGTGATCTAGAGGAGTAAAAATCAAAATCATTTTCAGGAAATTTAAACTACAAAGTGTTTTTAAATGTGGTAGTAATTTATCACCTTTAGAGGTGGAAGAGAGATCGATTTCCTTGGAAATTTAATTTTTTATGAGTGGTAATCATATAATCATATGGTAATTGGATGATTTAGATAAAAATATATGTAATAATTGATGAATATTAAAATATCACTAATAAATGGGTATTTATAATATATAAGTGAATATTTAATCTAGAAATGATTATTTCAATGATAAATAAAAACTTTTTTTTATTATAATCTTGTAAAACTAATTACCATCCTGATTATATTAAATAAAAATATAATATAACACTTAATAAATAATTATAATAAGAATATTTTTTAAAATAATTTTAATATAATTCAATTTCTAATTATGACAGAATAATGTATTAAATTTATATATAACATATAAAAAATGATTCCAAGGCAAGTAAACTTTTATATTTAAACTATTACTTTTCATATTACGTATTAGTAAATAATTATATGAGTGTTAATATATATTATTAATTAAAATAAATATAATGATTCATCATTTAATAGTTATAAATTTAATTTATTAAGATTAAAATTCCAAAAAAGCATGGATTAATATAACATTCTAAGAAGTAACTATTTTCAAATGGGACTCATTTTTATCATGGAAAAATAAACTAAAATAAAAATAAGAATTTTCCTATTTAAAAAAAGTATATAATGATAGAAGCCCTTGAAACCACAATTAATATTCTCAATTTCTATAAGTGATAAATTGATATTAATACAGATCAAAATAAAACATATTTCTATTAGAGATATAATATTTTCTAATTCCATATAATAAAAATTCGTAATCTGTATGTCAATTTTATTCTATATGATCAATGAATTTAATTAAAAATATTTCAATAGTATACAATAACTAAAAATACAAAACACATAAAAAATTTCCAGTTAAACTATCACTTTTATATTAAAAAATAATATTAAATATATTTGAAAATAAATATTCATTTTTTAAAATATTATATTAATTATTCTACTACAATTTATATCATTCTTTGAATCCATAGAATACATAATATTATACAATTATAATTATAATATTTAATATATAATTATTTTGAATCAATATTTTTGTTAAATTATATATTTTATTTCTATCTATATACATATGCATTAAATTATTTTAAATTTGATACTAAAAATATAAAAATTAATTATACCAATTATATATATGTATATTAATCCGACAACCATAATTCCAACACCCATATTTTCATTTATTAAATCTATATCACAACTAATACTCCATTAAAATTCTTATAATTCATTCCAATTAAATCATACATTGGAATTTCATAATTTTTTTTATATTTTAGATCATTTATTCTCCATTGAGGTTTTTATTTCTCATTATTAGTGTATTTTTAACATTGGTTGTCATCATGTGTGAATAAAACCCAAGGGTTATCCTGTTTTTAAGGATTATATTATTTTTAATTACTGTCCCATTTTAATGTATACACATTTTATTGATTTAATTTTTTTCATTGTGTAATATTTCATAATATTTAATTCTATGTTTACAATAAAATTAAAATTGAGTATCTATAAAATAGATATGACAAAATATTTAATTTCAATGGAGGTATCTACCTACTATGGTAGGAATAACTAGAAAATTATATATATTATAAATTATAGTACAAATATATGTTATATTGACACACTCACAAATCATTAATATTAATTACCAGGCACAATTGGGTATTAAAATTCATATAATGGATTTAATTATCCTATTATGTTATTAGTAATCCATTCATAAATAAATATGCTTATAGGTTTATTTTGGAATACATAATTTTTTTTAATTTTTTTTAATAAATATATAGACAATGTAGGGTGAGTTATTCCTTTATAAAAATTACATATTGTTTTTATAAAGGAAGTATAATAAGATTTATGAAATGACGATTCCCAAAAACATCAAATTCTAATATATTAATCATATCATATGTTTCATTCTCTGATAATTCAAAATAATATCCTAATGGAGTACCTACCATTCTATTAGAAAACAAAAAGATGATAATGAAATGCTAAGATGAAATTAAAATAAGTCATCTAATAATTTAAAGTTGATGTTATGTGTATCATTCACCACTATATTTTCAAGATAATCTTTAGTGGAATTAATTTGATTTTATATTAATTTTATATCATTCTGTGGGGTTTTTTTGTGGATATTATCATCAATGAGAATTACATTTTCAAACTAATATTCATAATACCAAATATGATTGACTTTAATTCACTAAATCATGGTGGTGCATTAGTAGTGACCTTTTTATCAATGTCCATATTTCCTTACAACATTATCCCGCATCAAAATTGATTTAATTCAGAGAGTAGACATCAAAATTTAAAACATCTTTAAAAACCATTTAATTTTTTTTGGTTCTTCTTGGGACATTCAATGTATTTTATAAATTCAATACTAATACCCATGTTGGATATAACCCCAAAAAATTTTATTAAATAAATGTTTTCCATATTTAGTTCATTTTTAAATGAATATTGATTATTATTTTTTATAATAATAAATTATCTTATTTTACGAAAAAATAAAAAAAAATTATTTTTATATCTTATAGAAATTGGGTTCTCCTTTAGAAAATGTTCACATTTTTATCAAATATGTTGTAAGAATGGTTTCTCCAACATTCGTCTTTTACATGAATAATTTATTTTTTATGAGGGAATAAAAATATCGAAAATGAAATCTATAAATATATTTTAATTTACTAATAAATGATGTTCTTAACATAACTTATTAATCTATAAATTTAAAACTAGATTATAAATGGTCATTTTCTTTTTTTTTTCTTTTAACCAAACTCATTTTATATTAAATAATCAAATTTTTTTATCCCTCTATAATCATATGTAAGTAGAATATAAATAAACTAAAAAATATCCTTTGAGAGTATCAAAATATATTTATATATAGGCTGACCATTTGATGACATAGTGATGATTGAGTTAATATCCAACAATAAATTTTCTTTTATTATTAAATAATTGAATCTATAACAAATCTACATTCCATATGATTAAATATATATTGTGACGTTATTGTTAAATAGTATGACAAATAACACCTTAAAATTAATTTATGATGATTTTATATAATTAGTATTATCCCTTTTTAAGTAATGGACACTAGTCTTAATCCCAAAAAATTACAAAACCCTTCTCTCATAACTATTGTGAATCATCTAACTCAATCCCCAAGGTTCAGTGAAAAAACACACATGAAAAATAGATTTGACACAAACATAGAATTACACTGATATATATATATTAATTATTAAATAATATATTTATTAGATGTTATAGATACCTATACATTCATATAAAAAATTTTATTATCATTATAGATTAGCCACTTACAACCCTAATTGAAAAAAATAGCATTAATATAAATCAAAATTCTGTTATAGAAAATCAATTATAACAAAAAATCATACATATAATTTCTAACTGAAATGGGAAACTAATAGAGTGACATAAAAACTTTTACAAGTGAAAAAGGTACTAATGAATCCTAATGGTTTATATAATTAGATTAGTTAAAACGTGAGCATGGGATAAATATTTCATTAAAACAATAAGGAACAGACATATTTGTCCATAAATAATGATCCAATAACATGTAATATCAAATTATAAAACATTTATAGTGGAATAATAGTAATAAAACTCATATAATAAAATGTTCTGTTTTAAAATAATATTTTAATAAAAATGTGGAGCATCATTGAAATGTAAAATATAAATGATTTGTATAAGAAATATAATTATAGGTAATAAAAACATTGTGAGAATACCTAAGGATACTGAAATAATATTAAATGATTAAATCAATGATTTCCATTTAATATTTTTTTTAAACCCCATATTTCTATGCATTAATGTACTGAATAGGTCTATGATGTCAACACATTACAGTTTCAAACAAACCTAACCATTTAGATTATTTTTTTATCTCTTGAGATATAAAACATTAACCAATTCCATAGAGTGTCAAATTATATTCCCCACAACACATAATAATAATCCACATATATATTTCACACATGAAATCAATTATCCATAATTTTATAAATAACACATGGAATAAAAATGAGTTTTTAAAATTTCTATATGGATTCTTTTATAGTGGAATCATAAATAAGAGAAGTTTTTTACATAATTAATACACCCAATATAAGTATTTTTTAAATTAAATTATTTAGTGATTAATAACATATCACTCCACAGAATATTTAGAGACTGAAAAAAAAAATAGTTAATTTTTTTTGAAACATAACATTTATTTTTAAGAATCATTTCAAAAAATTAGGGTAAGGAGAAGAAGTCACATGAAATGTTCATGATGATCATTATTGAATAGTTTAAATGAATAATTTAAAAAAACAATTTATAATTATTTTTCAATTTATAGATAAATAATAAAGATCATATTATATGTCAAATAATTTGTACCTCGAGATAAATGATATTATAATGTTGGGAAAACCAATTTGGATTATTTTAAATTTCCTTTAATGAAAAATACATTACAAAATAGTGAAATAAAATATCATTTTGAAAAGTGGTAATTAATAATATAATTATACCATGAAATAATAAATATTTGGGTTTCAAAATTTTATAGGGGAAACCATTTTTGAGTGAATGAATATAAATAGAGAACTAATTAATTTATTAAATAATATTACTGTTTATTTAGAATTGATATAAATTTAATATAAAATAATAATAGAATAATATTATATTTAAAATATCATTTTACCTATGAATTTAGATGGAATAATTTATTAAAAACAAAATTATTAAATATATGGAACCTAAAATTATATTTTAATAAGAAACTGTAAAACCAGTGAAAATATATTGTACTATAAAAATCCATTATAGATTTAGTAATATTTGAATAAAAACCACCTGAAGAATTTACATTAAATGAATTTTAATATCCCTAGATATATTTAAGTGTCTAATAACATGAATACAAAGAGTATTATTTTTAAAAAACACAATAAAAAATTTTGATTCTGTAAAATGTCTCAAAGATAGAAAATATTGATGGATAACCCTAAAGACATTGTTAATAAATGAAATAAAAGGATTTCAAATATTAAAGATGAAATGGATCATTAGATATCATGAATAAAAATATAATAATGTTAAACTATTACTTAGGGAAATTATATTTACACTATAAACACAAATAAGTTCAAAAAAATGACACACGTAAGGTAAATTTTTACAAAAAAACCCAAATAGAAATTATATTTTATTATATAAGATTCATTTGAAATTAATTTTATAAGATAAAATGTAAATAACATAAAAATACAAATATAAAATAGAATATAAAAAACAAATGTTAACCAATTACGTAAAAATTAAAAATAAATTGGAATTATCAAAACCTAATGAATGAATATAGGTTAAACAAAACCCTTACCATTATTCTAAAGTACTATGGGTGTTCTCTAAAAGTTCATATAATGAAAAAATATTAATAAATTATTTTGAAAATTTATTCATATTTATTAAATTGTGTTATCTAAAATTATAATAATTAAATATAGAATTTTTAGAAACTTATAGTTTGTTTTCAACATGAAATAATAGTAATTTTGATTGTTTCACACCCTCTAATTAATGTAGATATAAAAGAACCATATTTTAAAATGATGGTCATAATTTTTTATATATTTGAAATAATAAAAAATGTTTTGTTTTAGAAAATTATATTTTAGAAAAAAAATATTCTATTTGAAAGTGTAAGAAACACAAAACATGATGTTTAGTTTGTGTTACATGATACACAAAGATTTAACAAAATGTTATATTTTATTAAAATATTATATTTGAATATAATATTTATCAATTTTCTATTTGACCACTACCTATTAATAAGATATAATAAAATAGAAAAAAAAATTAAAACTATTATTAATGTATTTATTAATTCTAAAATAAGTATCATTTAAAATAGAAAACAAATATTTTCTATAAAACTATATGTTTTCTTAAAGGAAATATTGTCATCCATTGTTCCCATAATAAAAAATTATTTTTTACCACTTTGAGAAAAATAAATTTACAAATTAAAAATAAATCATGAATTCTAAATTTCAAATATCTCGTAGAGATTGTTTTTGGGTTTTTTTGAATTTTTTTTTTATAAATTTCTAAAAATAATAAATTTTAATTGAAATCATGCTTTTCATCTTAAAATATTATAGTGTTAAATTATATTATAAATCTGTTTTAATGTATCCATACTTAAATTATAAATCCAATTATCCAATTCATTTAAATTGAATCAATTTAATCGTGTGATTGGATAAAAAATCATCCTTTTTAACATATTATATTTGAAAACTGATTTCTCATTACATATACAGGATTATTTTGAAATTTAAAATTTAAAATTTATTTGATCTAAATTTGGAAAAATGTCTTAAATAATTTCAATCAAAATAAATTATAATTTCTAATAAGATAAATTATTTTTTTGACCAAATTTTTTCTGAATGTAGTATATATTAATAACTACGGGTAAGGTAAAAAATGGTTTATATTAGGGGTTAAACAAAGAATAAAAAGTTTAATATTACCTAACATGTTTTTTTCAACATCCCCTAGGGGGATGTACTTCGATAAATATGTAATTTGTATAGTTTTGTTTTTTTGGGACACTATTACTACATAAATGACCTTTATAATAACTTATGTAATGAGAAATTTAAAAAGGATTTGTTCTTTCCTTCACTAACTATAATCCCATGGGATGTGAAAATAAAAATTGATCATTTTTCAAAATAATTTTGAATTTTATATAATTTTTTTATCATTGTAATAGATTTTTATTGATTTGAGATGAAATAATTACTTTAACTGCTTAATAATCACCTAAGCCGGAATTATTTATTTAATAGTAAAATAAAATAAAATCTACAAAAAATAATAATGTTGAAGTAAGATGAATTAATTATTCTGATATATTATATTTTTATTTTAATATATATTTTTACAATGGTATGGGCATAATATATGTTAAATAAATATTTCTATGTATTTTTTTTATTTAAAATTCATTGAATAATTCAAAAAATGACATTAATGAGATTTTATAATAAATCATATTTTAATAAATCAATTAAAATTACAAATAATATTATATATATTCAATATATATTTAAATATTAATAAATTTTAACTATGTTGTATTTATGGATTAATTATTTTTCAATAATGACTATATTTCTCATTAAATAATACAATCTCTGTTAGAACGTTTATTGTTAAATTGGTGTCATCACACATTACCCGATTGTGTTAAATTTAATATCCAATAAAAACATGTGTTACATACTATATTATTGATATAGTTGTATGAATAAGTGGGTCCAAATAATCTATTTTATCACACTAATTTAGTATCAAAGGAAAAATTTTGATTGTAATAAAACATGTAACTATAGTGAAAAAAAAGTAAAAATGGGACTTGTTTATGTAAAGAGAGAACATATATAAAAATTTATTTAATTATGACTTCGAGGTTTTTATATACCATATAATCACTCTACATAGTTATGGATCTATTTTTTGACGCACATGTTTTAATATTTACTTCCTAATAGTTAATAAGAATGAGTATTGACAAGAATTTCACTCCTCCCAAAATAGTACAGGGCACTCACATCCCTATATTCGTATAAGCTTTAGAAATACATATATAATTCAATACCAACCTAAATGAATTTAAATATCCCTCCCATAATCATTGAATCCATAGTTTTTCATAAATCTAATATCTCAATGCTTTTGTGTAATCTTATTAATGAAACCCTATGAATATAAAATGTTCACCTATATATGGTCTTTATTTTTTTAATTATCCACCTCCATCATTTTGTTTTCTATCATGTTGATATAATACTCTCAGTATCATCCAATTAGTACGGTTTTTCTAGGATAATTATATGACCAAGAACCATAAATAATTCCATAAAAAGTGTTTGAAATCATCATTCATGTGTATGATAGAATGCTGACTGAAAAATTGATGTCTTTTATTTTAAATTTAACATGTCAAAGGTTTAGGAATAATTATGGATATATAATATATGTATTATATGATGTTATTGTGAATTTATAATTACTTTATAATGAATACCATTATGATTTCCATTATGTGTGAATATGATCACATAATTCTGGTGTACAAAAGTATACTTCATCATGATATAATTTGACTCCTTCATACTCAACATGTAATGTATTAAGGATGGTATTAGAAAAAATATGTTCCATATATGATATAAATAATATTCTTTACTATGCTTATATCATTTAATTTTCATTCATTCCTTTCAACCAAAAAATGGATACAACTTTAATGTATATGTATGACCTATTGTCTCCTGGAATAGAGTATTTCATTTCCCATTAGTAAATCTTATGGTTTAATCTGTATATATATATATTTAATATAAGTGATATTTAAATCATGTATTTATTTATATATACTAATAAATCATGGTCAATGTATTTTGATTAAAAATATTTTGTCAAAACATAAACAAAAAAACATAAAGGTTGTTTCTAGAAACATAAGGTTAACATGATATTGTAAATAAACATCTAATAAAATGTCAAATTAAAAATATATATTGTATGATATATATAAATATGGTTATGTAATATATTTAAGATAAAATAATATTTATTATAATGTTTTTTATATGAATATAAATAATTGAAGACTTTATGGAAGTATTTTTTCCATCTCACTTTTACTTCTATGAGATATGTTCCATTTTCACCAGGTAATTTTTTGGTGCGGAGTATGTAAATCTAACAAAATTAATATATGATTATTATACATAATTTTATGGTGATTTAATTATATATTTTGGATATCTATTATCCTGGTTTATGGTTTTAATGTTACAAAGGCAGTAAGGGTTTTTCATTTCAACTTCATTATATTGAGGCATGTCGTACAATTATGCATCTAATTTTTTTTTCTATGGTATATTTATTGCATATTTGACATGAAATACCTTTAATTGATCATTATTATAGGTTTTTTATGTTTTAATTTTTATTTTTTCAAATAGGAGTATTTGAAATTAAATATTCCATGTGGTAAAGGATTTCATAACTTAATTTTATTTGATTTGGTTATCCATCTACTTCGTTGATTATTTGTGTCAAAGAATTTGTGTATAATGATTATTGATTATATTATGTGTTATTGAAACTATTTTTAATTGTATTTATTAAGGAATAACATAATATTTCCAAATATTAATTTTCAATTCAATATTATGAACATTGTAAAGGTTTTTTTTCCAATCTCATTCCAATCGATATTGTTTACTCTTGAGTTTCAGTTAAAGAAAATAATTTGACAATTTAATAATGAGATAATTTTTTTTTATTCATCTATAGATGTTAAATATATTTTCATATAGTGGATTCAATATTCATCTAACTTATGCATAATTAAATTACAATTTTTTTTTATAAAAATACAACATCATTTTTCTCTTCGGACTAAAATCTTTTTATCAGAAACCATGTTTTGTAAAATTGTTTTAAAAATTATTTTTAGAATTTAAAAATTTATGTATTAAAATATTTTTCACATATTTATAAAAATTTCAAACTCTTCTCATATGATTATTTATTTATTTTTAATGAAATTCTCTTTCGTATTTTTATGAACTAGTGGAATAATTTTTTAACATGTACGAAAAAAACACAATTTCCATCTATCTTAGCTGCTAAAATATTTTGAACGTTAATTTAAATGATTCAAAGGCTATTATCAATAAAATTTATTTTCAATATTTTTTCTTAATTTTTTTGAAATGCTATTTTCCTAGTAAAATTCAAAAACATGTGGTTATATTCCTCATAAAATGTTTTAAATGATTTTTATGGACTCATTTATATTATAACTATATTTTTTCAAAATAAATTATTTTCATAATATTTTTTGAACACCATATTCTTTAAAAATATTGTTCCTCGTCATTTATTTAATTATATTCTAATATTATTTCACTTAATCAATGTCAAACCCCATTATTGTAACATATACTCCAATGAAGTTATTTTTTAATTACACCATCGTTATTTTTGTATACATATTAATAATGATTAAAATTTTTTCTTATAGAACATGTTTCATTACCTTTGTGAATTACGGTTCAATGAGGTTGTCCTAGAAACCATTTCTTTTACCAAGGATAATACTTTTATTAAAAAGATGGATATTAAATCCATTTAAATTCCATGGGTTAGCAAATTTATTAGAATAATAATTATTCTTTAATGGCTTTTATCATGAAATTAAATGTATCATCACATGTTTTTAAAAAATACAATTTCTTATAGCGTACATGATACGCCACATCAAAATTAATTAAACAATTAAATAAAGTTATTTAATTTTTAATGTTAAAACATAGCTATTAGAATGGTTGGAATGAGTAGAATTAACTGAATTAGGAATATATATTTTACAAATATACAAAATTAATTCTTTGAACAACTAATTATAAATGAATGTGTAACCCTTTTTAGAATACAATGAAATTGTTTTCTAGAATATTTTGTTTATATTGAAATGTATTTTTTATAGCAATTAGTAAACAGATAATACATTTTATATTATATTACTGAAATATATAATATTAACTATATTTTTCAAAATTTAGCAAACATTTTTACTAAACTTGATATCACAACAAATCTAATTTTTGTAATTAAAGTTGTATTTTTTTAAAAATTTATTTTTCACAACATTTGATAGTGAACCTATTTAATATCTATTTCTGGGGAAAGAGTTATAATTTCCATCTGAAAAAATAAACTTAATATTTTATATAATTTCATATAAATTTACTTCTATTTAATTTTTGATATTTTTCAAATAATTTTCATGTCTTGAGGAATAGTAAAAATACATAATTTTTACTAAAAACTAATTTTAATATTAATAATTTATTGTGTAAATAATTTATTTGATTGGTTATATAGTATTATCAAATAAAATATTTAAATTTATATAAAATTTAACCATTTTTATTCAATTTTAAATGGATTTTTTGAATAAAACATCCTAATCATTCAGAAATATTTAATGTAAAAACATGATTTCTCGATCTGTTAGAAGGATTAATTTTTCCATAATTTCTAAATTATGTTTTTTTATAATATTGAAAACTGGATTCCATATATGGAATCATAAGTTCCATATTTTTTATATATTTCTCTTTTATTTTTGGAAATTATTAATATTAACTTAAGTAGTATTTTTATTACAATGATTTTGGGAAAATAAGGTAATTAAAGGTAAAGATAATATTATAAATATATAAATATTACCCCAAAACAAGACATAATTTTATTTTATGGTTGATTATAAACCATAATCATCCTTTCTTCTAAGTAATATATTTTGGAAACCACTTCAAAATGAAAGAATGTTATTTAGAGTTTTATATTAAATCAAAAATCACTTTTATCACACTATAGTTTTTATCATGTAAATGAATTTTAATATGGGGTTATATAAGTGATATTTTCCGCTATAAGTAGTAAATACAATAATTAAATTTGTGTATAAATCATGGTAGTTAATATATACTTTTGATATGTAAAATAACGTCAAAAAATGGTGACGTATTAAGGATGAAGAAATTGATTATTTATTGGAACAATCAATGAATTGATATTTATAATAATAAAATAAATATAATTGGATATAATTAATATCATCCATGAAATTGTTGGAATAATATTACATATTAGTGATTTATGATGAGGTTTTGATCAAATATATCTTATTGTTATGACATTTTTAAAAATTTATGTGATAAATAGAGTCATAATTGACATATAAATTTTAAAATATATAATATGTTATTAAATTAAATAACATTTATAAAAAAATTAAATAAATTGTCTTTTAAAATTCAAAAAAATTATAAATGAATTATTTATTGGTAATTATGAATTCTGTAGAGATTATATAGAAAATGAAATTGTAAATTACATGAAATCATAGTAAGAATTTAAAATGTCCAATCATTGTTTAAGATATAAGATATAGATTAAAAATGCAAACAATTATCAATGATTTTTTTCTTTAAGGGATTTAGAACCAAAATGATCGTATTATCAAAATTAATAATTTTTCATATATTTGTATTATAAGTTCTTTTTAGTTTAATATTATAAGGTTTTCATTAGACTCTCTACCATCCTGAGTAAATGAACAACCATTTTTCTCTATTATTAACTACCAAAATACCATTTCATTCATACATGATCTTATAATTTCTCTTCCAAGAATTGATAACAACATTATAGACCTATTATTTAATGTAGAACAGTTACATTAGATTATTTAATGTGTTAATCAAATAATATCGCACGAATAAGAGGTATCATTTGTAATTGAATTTTTCAATTTTATTTAGCATTCCAATTACATAAAATATTATTCAATATTTATGAAATAATAAATCTAGTATCCCTAATATTCATAGATTTTATTATGTTAATATAATTACGAAAATCAATATCCAATTTCATCAGATTGGAAATGAACTAATTGTTCATGTGTATGGTAGTATATCCCCTCATGAATCGACATAATTAATTTCCTATACATGTCTCTCAATACTGATTATAATGATATAATTAAAATTTATATATTATATCCGTGCTATATTTATCATTATTAATTAAAATATATCAGTTATGTTCTTACCTATACATCAAAAAACAAATGATAATGTCGTTTGTGTGTACATGTGAAC
Source organism: Viscum album (assembly GCA_963277665.1). Classification (NCBI taxonomy): domain Eukaryota; kingdom Viridiplantae; phylum Streptophyta; class Magnoliopsida; order Santalales; family Viscaceae; genus Viscum; species Viscum album. The sequence continues at coordinate 301,860,972 of OY728153.1, read as the reverse complement.
TACCACCTCTAAGAAGAAATGTGATTAGTTTTTGATCACCAAATCACAAGAATAATATATATAAGTATAAATATATTATAAATATTTTATAAAATATATTACTATATTTCTTGTGAGAAAAATTTATGGTTACATTCATTATATAATTATTTTAAAAAAATGAAAATTTTACCAGTGGGTACATTCATCTTACCGTCATTGTGATTGTAACATAGTTAATTTTAAATTAAAATATTTAATAAATGATTTAAAAATTATGAATTAATTATATTTATAATTATTATTTTAATATTATTCATTAGATGTGGGACTAATGACTTCTATGACCATATTTGATTTATCGTATTCATTGTAGACACATGTACCGAATATCATCAAAATATCATGCTAAAACAAATATAATTACGTAATTGTTATTATAGGGTAATAAGTGATATAAAAGAATAATATACCTTAAAATATACTTGTTAGGACTGTTTAAATTAACCAATGTTTATTTTCTAGGAATATAAATAAGGTACCTGACGAGTTAGACTTGTGGTAAGAGACTTCATCTCAATTCCCTTTCATTGATACATATTTTAATGTTATACACCCACCATAATTGATGAGGTATAAAAAAACCTTTTGAATATAAATTTTATTCATTGTTTTTAAAAAATGAAACATTTTACAATTTATATATTTATCATTTTACTTTATTTAATAATGTCAAAAAGAATTTTTTAATGTATACGGTGACAACATCTTTTTCCGTCCTGACCAAAATTTGATATTTGGATTCCTCTAAAAATTGTATTCTTTTTTAAAGAAAATTAAAAACCTTATTTCCATTATTAGATATTTTTATTTTTAAATTTTTTTAATAATGTATTATTTATTTTATTATATTAATATTACTTCATGTGGCTACGAATGTAATTTTATGAGTGAAATAATAACAATTTAACTGTTTTTTGTGTTATGATTATATCATGGTACATGGACATTATATGGGTGGTTATGTGATAAAAAATGATGGGTGGTTCCATGGTAGAACAATGATGGGTGGTTACATTATTCCATCCATTTAATTTGTTGTAGATGTCTACTAGTTTGTTTTAACATTTGTAAGAGTTAAATATATAGAAGTCAACATCATGGCTATCCCTTTTGATTATAATTATGTCCCATGTTTCCAACATATAATATAAACTATTTATTATATATTATAATTAAAAAAAGTTTGATTTTAAAAATTTAAGATAATGATATTTTTTAAATAATGATTCGTTTTTGGTGGTAAAAGTTTAATTTTTTAGAAAATGTTTAATAGAATTTTATTGGACTTATAGTCTCCTTTATTATAAGTCCATTACTAAAAAAAATTCTCATCTTTTGATTTGAAGTTTTTTTTCAAATTGTTTAAGGAAGAGTAATAACATGTATGTTTTAATGAAAAGAATTGTAAAGGAACATAATAATAAAGTAACCAAGTTATTTAAAAAAGGCCATTTTTTGGATGAGTAGATAGTAAGTATAAGATTCCACTTGTAAATTAAGAGTTCACTTCCTAAATGTTCTACCAACTCTAAAACAAAAAACCTAAAATATATAAGGGAAAATAAATTTATATATTGTATTAAAATAACAAGACTATGTAATATTTATGGTTGGGTCCTTACTATTGGTATCATAGCCAAGTTTAGACAACATTATGTATTATGCTTATTTCTCCTAAGTAAGATATATCATCATGGGTATATAATTTTAAGTTTTATTACATGTTATATGTCACATGAACCCATTTTTAGTAATTATGTTTCGAAATAATATAGTTTTGAAAAGTATTTTTGGATATATTTATTTTTGATGCTATTATGTGTTATTATGTTTTTGGCAGCAAAATGAATTGTACGATATAAATATTAAGGTTAAGACATGTTATGGTTATTTTTGTGTACATTAACTTATCATGTTAATATTATACAAATTTTAATGTTTTATAAAAAAATATCACAGAAAATGTGGAAGCCTATCACATCTGGTGATGTCATGAGTCTCAAACCCACAACTAAAGGGATACAAGGGAACATCGCCTATATATAGCCTATATGAAGTCCTAGTTAGTATATGAATTTTTATTTTTAGTAAAACTATTCAATAGTAAATAAAAATTTTAATCAAGTACATTTGTTTCATAATATTGAAAAATGATTTGGTTATTAAGTGATTAATGTAATTTTGGATGTTTTTTTCAATTTGGGGAATCTTATATGATCGTGAAAAAATGAATACTATTAGATTTTAGTTGAGAATTAATATTTGAATTATATTTTAGAATGATATACTATTTAATGGTGGATTATTCTGAATATGGCTATTAAGGGAAATAAATAGCATATCTAGTAGATTATGTGATTTAGGAAAGTTCATTTGTTTTATGGGATATTAAGAGAGATTGATGTATTTAGGAGAAAAATGTTAAATATTTTCACCAAAGACTATGTTAAATAATAATTTTTAATTATGTGTTGAAATATTAGATAATATTATTTTGTGCAATTTTATAGGCAATAATTTTTTGAATTGTATATGTTTATCATTGGGTATTACTTTTGAATTTGGAAAATTAAATGTATTTTTTCATCGTACAAGTGTTTTTATTTTTGGAGATTTGTTTTATCTTTTCCTAACTATTTTGGTTTTGGTTATATCAAATTATAATAGAAATAGATATTTAATCATTCTGGGATTTTACAATTCCTTAAATATGGATTCTACTACTTCATGCATGAAAAAATATTTATAAATACTCATCATTTAGAGAAAAATATTACTTTACGGTGAAATTTTTTTACTAGATGAAACTAAACATTTCAGGTAAGAATATTTATCAGTTTTCATAGTCTTAGAAATAAATGAATTTCTAAACACTATGAAATTCATCTTAAAAATGCATTGTCCATTTAAATTTATTACTACGATTTCAATGACCATTTATTTAATTACTGCTTTATGATCTTGTTATTTTTAAGATTCTCATGACCATGTTCTCTATCACTCTTCATAAAAACATGATAGTTGGTTTTCAATTCTGTATACATATTTTTCTACATGAGAAATTATAATTTATTACCTCAGGTGACCACCGTTATACCCATTAATTCATTTAATGAATAATTTGTATTCATATTTTTGCTGATTTGTGAAATCAATAAATATTTTTTGAAAATTCAAATAATTTTTTGTTAATAATGAATTAAAAATAATGAGGATTAATTTCAATGAAGTGGGGAAGTGGTAACATCCTCAGTTTTAAGAAATTGAATACTATATTCTATTGCTTACAGGATATGCCACATCAATGTTAAATGAACAATTAAATTTTTCTATTTAAATGATACCATTAGAAATTAGCTGCTAAAATGGTTGCAATAGACATCATTTAAGTAATTGAGAAAATATGGTTCACACATTATCACAACCTAACCTTGTAAAATACTTTTTATATTCTTTCAATAATTTTGGATCCTTAGTTGTTATTTTGGATAATTACCTATTAAAAATCATGAGTTTTTGGAAAATTTTGGATTAAATGTTTCTAGATAAAGGTTGTTGCATGATTATGGGAAACAATGTGCCATCTCCTAGGTAACCATACTGCTTGTTTTGTTGGCTAGGGGTAAAGAATAAGAATTTCCTACTGTTTGGAAAACTGTGTTGCAACCATACGATACTATTATAGAATCATGTAGTGGATTTTGGCATAATTTTCATATAGTCTACTAATCCATCTGGCCAAACTATTTTGGGAATCTTTTTTATATAGTTAGGGGTTCACGGTTGGTGCATAGTTGGGAAAACCAAGCATCCAAACCATAAGGGCATCACAGATCATTTATGTTTTGAAATTAATCTTCCGCCTTCGACATTTTAACCCCAATTCGAATTTCTCATCACATTCCCAACCAAGAGACACCATGATGTTATCCAAGACCAACATCCCTACTCCTCATCCACCATTTTATCACCTTTATGTTTTCTAGTTGAGTAACCTTTATTCATTGGTAAATTTAAACATCATATTCCACCTTTTATTTTGGGTTTTTGGTTTTGTAGTGTGCTTTTTCACTTATCTAAACCTTATGGATTAGAGTGTATGGATGAGTCTCTCTCATGGATTCTAGGGTTTTCATACTATCTCTTGGGCATTGATCTTATTCTTCCCGATTTTTTCATATGTTTATACATCATTTAGGTAGGAGTTTCCATCTATTTTCTTTTCCATAAAATCTTGTTGATGATGGATCATTGCATGAGTGATTTTTTTATTTTGTAATACTTCTTGTGTTGTGCTAACATAATTTTTATAGTTTTTAAATATTGAAATATGGGTAAAAATGGTTGTAATAAAAATTTCCCTGATCATTCCAAATTTAAATGAAAGAACCATGTTTTATAAAATTCCAATTGAATTGTTAATGTTAAATTGGTTGATTTGAGTTATGTTCTCATTTGGTTATATTTTGATATTATTGATGGATTGTGATTTGGGTGTTATATGTTGAAAGTGGTGTCTTTTGTAGTGTTTTTACTATGTGTTGGTTTTAATATTACAATAAAATTGAAACTTCTTTGTAAATAATTTTTTAAAATTTTTATGAAGTGATAATGAAATTAATGATGGTTTATTTAAAGGAATTTATTATGATCCAAGTATTCTTCTTCATTGTTCCATTTTAAATGTTTTCATTGTATAGTGTGAAATGTGTGAATATATTTTCAAAAAGTTTTTTATGTATGATTGTGGTGAATGTTTTATTTAAAAATAAATTGGGGTTTTTGGAACATGAGATTCATTGTTGTGAACCATAACTTTTTTAAAATAATAAAGGTTATTTGAAGTGTGTTTTGAAATGAATTTGGTTTGTGTATATATTTTGGAATGGGGCATTGACTAGGAGAATTTATAATTTCATATGTGTTTTCTTAATTATTTTCTAATTACCATTTTGATAATGAAGACGTGTTTTAGTGAATGGTTGGTATAAACACACCTACAAAAACATTTGAATGTTGTGTGTTTTAAGATTGGTTTGGAATGGTATTGGGGTTGGAATTGTTTTTAAAAAACTTTCTCCCGGTTGGCACATAAATTATTTTAGGAGCATTTCATTAAAATAAATCTTATATTAAATCATGTTTGGTACATTGAGTTTTCTTTGAAAAGTGGGTTTCAGTGTATAATGATGGGGAAGACCAATTTGAATATTGGCATGTTTTGGTAAATAATTGAAATAATTGGAGGCATGAAGTCCCAATTAGTATTTCATATTTTTTGGAAAGTGGTTTTGATATTTCAAAAGGTGTCTTTCATACGAACCTTTTCTAGAATGTAATATAGAAATAGATTTTCTTATGTGTTTCAAATGATTGGATTATGTTTTTATACCACTATAATTCTAGAGAGATCATCTATAGTGTCTCATTAAGGGGAGCATTGTTGATATTGAGTCAATTATAAATTTGGATAATATTATCTCAAATGGATAATTATTGAGACAGATATTGGTTGTGGTTTATATAACACAATTTTCCAAGTATTTTTTCTATTATAAATATTGTAGGATTCACATGCATCATCGAGAGGGCCGTGTGAAAATTTCTTATCATCCTATGTTAGACAGGTTTGAACCGCCGTGACATGATGGGGATATGTGGGACATTCACCTAGATTGTATATTTTATAGAGGATAGTGTTTTTTGACTATATAACTTCACCATATTCTAGTAGTTCAGTCCAAATTGATTACCTCTAATGATTTCCTCTAGTGACGTTCATGAAATTTTATTGTGTAGTTAATTATATTTATTTCATATCCTTTTATGGATTTCATCTCATCCTGTTTATGGAACATGTTTTTTCCATTAATTTCTACACATCCTTTTTTATTAATTAGAATGGATGTGTTCCTAGGTTTTTTGGGATTGTGTTATGAATATTAGATCGTTTTTTGAAATGGAATGTTGTGTGTATAGTATTAAAAAAGTAAAATTATGGAATGATATTTTTACTTGATGAAAATATATTAAAATTATATATCATAAATTTATTTTCTGACATGAATATGTGCAATATTTTAGTAATGTTAATTCATGGGCTCTACAATGATTACATAATGAGTTTTTTAGGTTCTCACGCTACTTGTTTCACTTAGTGTTGGAAGACTAGAGCTATTTTGTAGGTGCATGTATTTGCAATGTGTTCCCTAGGAGAATATCAGATTCATGGATGTTGGTGACTAATTGGGCTCATGTAGATAATGTTGACATGGTCTTGTTTTAGTTTTTTATTTAGTGTGGTTTTTATTCATTATTTTTTTAATATGTAATGATTTTATATTTATTGAAATTCTGTTATTAATATTGGTTATTTGTATTGAGATCTATTCTCCCTATTTCATCCCTATTTTTTGTTATTTTAAATCATTCACATTGGATATTTTGATTCATGAAACTATTTACCATACAATGGGGATCGATAACACTCTTCAGTCTATGTCTCGGGTTGGGATTGGTGTTAGGTTTGATGAATTCCCTACAAGTTATGGTAAAATATGTAATCAAAGCATGCCATTGTTATTTAGGCAATCATGTAAATTAGAGATTTGGGCTATCAAGACTTTTAGGTAGGGTTTAGAAGGAATTCATGAAACAATACTCATTATAATCCTTTAGTTTATATGTGTAGTATAGGATTTGAGTATGTTTTCATTGTTTTGGAATACGAAATGAATATGGAGGTGAGAAGGTACCATGTTGTCCACTCACATGGAGTACTTGCCCCTATAGATTCTAAGTGAAATGTCCAAGTTACTATTAGTTGTTAGTACTTACATTGGGCATGGACCACTAACCATGTGCCTGAGATTGTCATGACCACTCATTCCTCATTCCAGTAGTTTGGTATGTCTTCAGGTTTTTATTGGTTTTGGATTGCGTGACTATAATTTGAAAATGAAAATAAGTTTCAAAATGGAAATTGTTTTTTTCAATTCCTTTCAAATTAAAATTGATATGTGTTTTTAAAATTGATTTTGATTCACTCAATTTAAATTTCTAGATAATTTGGAGGAGAGTGAATTGAAAATTTTGGGGCTGCATTGGTTTGTTGTAGAAATGGAATCTGTGACCCTTGGTATTTTTTATGAATACCATATATGTGTGGGTATGTTTATTTAATATTCACTATATAATCTGTGTATTGATGATTTAAGTGTAATTCGGGTGAACCCATATGGGATGGGGTGATTTTTTGAAAAAAAATGTTTAGTATGGTTTATTAAAATTTATTATTTAAAGGTAAAATTATTTAAAAAATTGGGTTTTATTTGAGAAGTGGTTTTTGTTTGTGAAAAGTTGATTTTGGTATTAGAATGTAGCCCTCGAAGAATGAGGTTCTGAAATTGAAATGAAAATAGAGATTTGTTAAGGTAGAATATTTTATTGTTCTTGTATGTGTGTTGTTTTTTGCTTCTTTTTGGTGTGAGTTGAATGTTATGATTGTGTTACATTTTGATGTTGATTTTGGTTCATTTTTCATTTTGTTGATCAGAGTATTCCACTTAGAATTTTTTCTAAAATTTATAGTGTGTCACTCCCGATTTCTGGTTCATCCCGGTTATTTACCATCATTAGTGGAGATCAAGTCCCATTAAGGGATGTATAATTTCATGAGTATGTGGAGAGAGTCATTGTAATGTTGTGAACTCCCAATGATATGAGAGTCTGATTCGTTATATGTTTGTTTGAGGGTCCATCTTTGGATCAGTTCAAGTTGGTTGTTCATCCATCGATTCATGTTTGGATGATATGAGAGGTGTCCAAGACCACTTCTGTCTTATGGTTCATACCTAATGAGGTAAAGATGATGAATTTTGATGTGCTCTTTAGTATTCAGCATGTCAAGCATTTAGTGATTTCCTATGATGATAATTTATAGGATATAGTTAATTTCCCTTAAAATATTTAATCTCATGATCTGTTGAAAGATAATCATTTAATCTAGGGTTATTGACCATATATTAAGGATCAATTTCTTTCATCTTGTGAATTTTAGTGTGTGAAGTTATAGGATGATGCATTTTTAGTTGAGCATAATATTGGGTGAATTTTGTGGTAGTTATTTGTCATGATGGTTCCCTATATAGTGAGAGGTGTGTTCCAGAGCACCTGTTAATGAAATTTATTCTTTATTTGTTCTAACGTGTCATTTATTATATCATTCTCTCATTTGTTTACAGTTCATTTTGATTAGTCATCTAAATCATTCATACCCCATTCTTCCAAGGATATATAATTATTTTGGATGTTTGTGTCATATAGAGATGTTTTAAAATAAGTATTTTCATAAGAATAATTCTTCATCAGAGGATATTAGTTACATAATGTGATTAAGATTATAATTTTTTCATTACGCATCTACCTAAATGCCTTAGGGTAATGCTTGAAAAAGTTTAGGAATGTTTGGGTGTTGTGGTTCTTTGGACTAGTTTTCGTCTGTAGTTTTTGAGTAGAGATAGATTAAATTTCATGTATTATAATCTTGAATGTTTTGATTCATTTGAAAGAATATTATTGTAATGTTTTATTACTTGTCCTTTTCTTAACTTGAAAATTAATATTTAAATGGTTTAACACTAATTATTATGATTTAATATTTTGTTGTGATCATTTAGAGATAATTTTTCTTATGGGGTATGGTTTTTGTAGCTTATTAATTTGGGATTCACTGGTTTTGGTAATTTAGTTGACATGGGGAATTCCTAGTTCTGGTGGTGGGGTATTTTATCTTGTATAGAGAGGTTAGGTTCATTCATGTTGGGTGTTCCAAAATAAGTCACCAAAAGGTGATGTTTTGAGTGTTTCCATTTTAGGGAGATGAAATGACATGATTGAATGTATGCCAGATTCTTATGATTTAGAGAACCCTCTCATGATCTCTTTTTTTTGTGTTATGGAATCCTCTAGAATGGTCAGGTGTGTCCTGTGAAGTAGAACTTCACCCCATTTTTAATGGTTTTGTTTGGCTCTGGTCAGTTTTGGGATCATGTTTTTTTATATTTTAGTTGGGTGACATTCATGGAAAGTTTATGTTAGTGGTTGGGAGAGTTGTCACACTCCGTCTAGGGAAATTACTTTATTTTACTCTTCAAATGATTTTTGATCATTTGGTCCTATTATGGTTTGATTCTTGGTTTAAATTCTTGTGTTTTGGGATATTTTGGATTGAAAAAATGTAACACATGGTTAAGGTTCATGGGTTGTGCATGGTTTGGAAATGTGTGCATAAACTGTGTGGTATGGTTCTGGAATCAGGAAATTTTTTTCTACCTGTGTGGGGCATTGTTTTAGGATGTTGTTTAGCCAATCCATTTAGGGTGTGCCATTGGGATAGTGAGGGTATCATGGTTATCACACGATACAGAAAACCCTTCGGTAGAAACTTATGAGCTGCCCATATGATTAAATGTTTGAAATAACTCCCTTTCCCCTCTAGTGTTGTCACCCAAAATCATGATTCTACTCCCTTTTACTACATAGTCACTCAAAGGGACTATCCATGACACTCTTATCATTCTTCACTTCCTCCATTTACTCTCAATGAAGGTTCCTATGTGATATCCCTATGGTTTTTGGTCGATTTAATAATATTTATCCAACTCTTCTTTGGTTTCTCAGTGATTCATTGTGGGGTTTCACTTTTTTCTAAACCATAATGGTTAGGGTGAATGAGTGGATATATTTCTTTGATTATAGGGAATATTTATTTTCTCTAGTTATTGTATCTTCATACTCATAAAATTTTGTTTTTTTGACACATCATTGAGTTAGATATTTCTATTCATTTCCCTTCCAAAACATTTTATAGACTCTTTATCCATACATGTGTTCATTTAAAATGTAATAAACTTTTTTTTGATGTGATTGAATTAATTTTTATGGTGTTTAAATTATGTAACATGGGTGAAAAATTGTTTTATGTTGGTTTCACTGCTTATTCGTATGTTAAACACATGCAATGCGTTTAATAAGATTCCGAATATGTTTAAAGTGAAATTGGGTTCTTTAAGAATTTTTTTCACTTGTACACAATTATATATTATTATTGGATTTTGATTTCGGTGTTATTTTCAGAATATGGTTCTTTATGGTTTGATTATTTTTTGTGTATGGTTGTTTTGAATTAAATGTAAGAGATGGTTCTTTAAAAATGATCTTTCAAAGTGATTTGTTGTTATTATAATATGAAAGATGAGTTTCTAAATGGAATTGATTTTGTTTCAAGTATTCCTATTTATTTTCCATTATAAATATTTTTAATGGATTTTGTAAAGGAGAGATTCATGTTCCAAAATGTTTTTTTATACAAGTATCACGGATGCTAATTTTCTAAATAATTTATTTTGGCACATGATATTCTATGTTCTCCACCTCAAATTTTGATTTCTAATTTAAATGGAAATTTGAGGTTTGTCATGAAATGATTTTTGTGTGTCTTTTAATTTGGGAAATATGACTTTCTTATCAGAATGATTATCTTACTTAGGTGTTTTCTTGATGGATTTTTATGACCATATGGCACTTTTTGACACGTTTTGATGAAAAATTGGCATTAAATCCAATTTGGGGACTTGTGCAAGTTTTCTATTTTTAGAATTTTATTGAAATGGTATTGGTATTTTAATTGATTTGGAAAATTAGTTTCTTAATTTCCATGAGAGATATATTGGTAGTTTTTCATTAAACTCTTATGATATGAAAACCAATTTCGAACTTTTTGTTGTCATTGAAAATTGGGTTTTGATGTGAAATGATGTGGAAGCCCAGTTGGATCCTTCATATGTTTTAGAAAATGATTGAATGATAGGTAATATTGAAGGACCAGTTGGTATTTTATAATTATAGAAAATTGGTTTTGATTATTTAAATGGTAGTTTTCATATGATATTTTTGTGTAATTAAAATATGAAATAGATTTTATTATGTGTTAGAGATTCTAGGATTATGTTTTTATGCCAATAGAGTTTCTTGGAAATCCACTTTTGTGGTTCATGCATGGGAACATTGTTGTTATTTATTACATTATAATATTTTATTAGATCATCTATAATGAATCATTCTTGAAAACAATATTGGTTGTGGTTGTTGGGCCACATGTTGCGATTTATTATTAATGTTATTACTCTAATGGGATTCACGGGATGAATATTATAGTTAGAGTGATGGTTTCTTAGCATCCCCCATTAGACGTGTTAGTACCCCCATAACAAGATTGGGCTTGGGGGGATGTGGAATTGGATTAGCTAGTTTTGAATGATCAGTTTTTTAGTGTATATGGAGTTGCACCACATTCTTACTCATGTGTCTGAACTGATTACATCTTGGGATTCCCTCTAGTGGTGTTTAAGAAATTATTATGAGTTATAATCATTATGTTTTATTTATTTATATGAATTTTTGAATATTATCTCTCCTAGTTTATTATAGTTGGATTCTATTCAATTACATTATCAATAATAAACTTCTCTCCTACTCCATAAGTACATGTACTAAGGGTTTTATTTTCTAATGTTTTATAAAAGGATAATCTATTTTTGAAAAGGAAATCTTTCTATTCTATTCTAAAAATGAAATTTGCAGAAATATATTTTTACTAATAAAAAATGTTTTACAAGAATATTTTATAAATAAATTTTAAAATAGTGTTAGATGACTATTTTCTAAAAGTAAATCCATCGAATAAATGGTGATTAAATACATTGGTTTTTATGATCATTCCATACATGTTTTACTCTGAGTTAGTAGATCCGAACTATTTTTTAAGTGTATGTTCTGGGCTCGATTGCTCTTGAAGTAGGTTAGTTTCGTGTATTGTGGTGACTAGGATGTCACATGGATATCTTGTTGGCAAGGAATTGTATTAGTTTGGTATTTAGAATACATTTTTTCAGAATTTATTTTATCATAATCAATTATATATATTTTTGATAATGAGTTATTATTATATTTTTATTATTCATATCTATATTTTATTTATTTGATCCTTATTTTTATTTAGAAAAAATCATTTTCAATGGATTGTTTTGATGCCTATCACTAGTTTCTAGTCCATGGCGATCAGAAACACCATTTAGACCATGTCTATGACTAAATCTGGCGTCGAGTTTTAGGATATCCTTAATAGGTTGATGACACACACAGACACCCAAACACACACACACACACAAATATATATAATGATTTATTTTATCAATTAAATATAAATGGATTTAAAAACAATTTAAAATAAAATAAAATATTTTTATAAAAAATAATTCTATATAATGAATGTTTTTTAAAAAAATAAAAAAATAAATCAATAATGTTGGTATATATTAATTATATATATATATATATATAATTTTATTTTCTAATTTCATCTAATTTTTTTCAAGACATTATCATTTAATAAATTTCACATTTCATTTGGATATAAATACATTTCAATTATTTTTTAAATTTTAATATTAAAATATTTGTTCCCAATCCCTTAGTGGGATTTATTTTAAATAAATATATATTATTTATGTGTTTATAATTTTTAAAAATGGTTTTTATATATGGAATAATGTGGATAAAATTTATTAAATAGGTCCCTTTTATTTTTTGGCATTATGAATACTATCTTTAGTAATATTTTTTTACCAAGGTTTTGGGTAAATATGGTAATTAAAGGAAAAAGTAATTTTATAAATATTATAAAATTACTCTAAAAGGTTTCATATTTTTATTTCATTAGTATTTTTGTCCAAAATCATCATTGGTTCAATCTTATATCCTTTGTAAGATATTTTTATGAGAGTATGACATTTATAAAATTATATTAAAATAAAAGTCAATTTTTTTGCATATCATTATTTTCAAAAGTATAATATTTTTAATTTGTGTTAATATAAGTGATATTTTAAAAATAAAAATTATTTATAAATATTGAATTGTTATACAAACAATTGTAATTTATGTATAATTTTTAGTGAAAATTTAATACTTTAATGTGTGAAACAATGTTGATGTAGTAATTGTTTAATTAATATAAGAATCAAATAAATCAAATAAAATATTTTAAATGAAATAAAATTATATATAATTAATTTAATAAAAGAACATTTTGAACTAATTTGACATATTATTTATGTTCTAAATTAGTTGGTTCTATGATATAATGTTTTTTATGATGATTTTAAAAATTCAACAAATGAGTAGTGTCAAAATTGATATTATAGATATTTTAAAATAAATATTTTTCTCCAAAATTATGTAAAATTTGCATAATTATAAATTTGCACCGAATTATTGGGATAATTCACAAAATTTCATCAATGACTCATTTTTAGGTTATTTAAAATTTTATTGTAATTATATTAACATTCACATTGGAAATTACATGATTTCATGGTAAGAATTAAAATGTTAAATAACGGTTTCTACTAAAATATATAGATTAAAAAGTAGAAAAAATTATCAAATTTTTATTTAATTAATGTATTTCAACATAAGATTATCCTATACATAAAAAATTATTATTTTCAGAGAATCATTTAATATTAAACTAATTTATTTTAATTTAATATTTTAAATATTTCAATGAGTGCCCCTCCCCTCCTCTATAAAGGGGAACCCATTCATATTTGGTATTCACACCACAAATAAATATTTGGTTCATCCATGATCTTAGAAAATAAAATCCTTGAATCTCTACCCATATTTTTTAGCTTCAAAATTTTCGAATAACATGAAATATATGGGTGTCAAACAAAAGAGATCATCTGAAAAAAATGTATCATTTTTAATGAAGTGTTACTTTTTATTATGTATTCCACTTCATTCAAATATTATTAATCCATGATGAAATAATAAATGTTGTATAATAAATATATTTATATTTTATTGAGTTAATATCATCAGATTAATCAATTTCCAATTATATCTAACGTGAAATTCATTAATACCTCATATGTATGGCGAACTACCACCACATAGACTGATATAATTTTCTTTCCATCACTGTCACACATGATTTATTATAATGATGAAATTAAAATTTTTACAAGATATTAAGGACATATTTATCATTTTTAGATAAAAATATATAACTTATATTCTTATATTTTCATTCACATAAAAATGATAATGTTGTTTGTGCGTACATGTGAACAATCACCTCGATGGAGCAATGTGATTCATTTTTCATCACCACATCACATGAATAATAAGTAAAAGTATATTTAAATGAAAAATATGATTTTAATTATATATTTATCATTTTAAAATGATAAAATAATAATTAATTTTCTTCTATAGTGATCATTGAGAAATGGAAATTTTACTCATTCGTATCTACCACTTACCATCGCCATGAATGTAACATAATTCATTTTTTAGATATATTTTCTGAATGGAGATAAAATTTTTATGTATTTATAATAAGTATTTTTATGTGATTAATATAATTTTGTATGTGATGAACTAATGACCTCTTTGACCATATTCTACTTGTAGAAGTCATTTTGGACTCTTGTATTGAATATCGTTAAAGAATCTGATGTGAACATAAACAATAAATTAATTACTATTAAATAGTAATAAGTGATATAATAGGAACAATAAAAATCCAAATAATGTTATCACGAATTTTAAAAATTATCCTAAGTTTATTATTTATCCATATAAATATGGTACATGGAGAGTTTTACTCACTCTTAGAGACTTCGTCACAATCCCTATTCATTGAGACATATTTAAATGTTATACAGCCACATTATTTTAAGAGGTGTATAAAAAATTACATTTAATTCAATTTAGTGGTTTTAAAAAATTAATATTTTAATTATCTCTATATAAATTTTTTAAATTTATTTATAAATGAAAAAATGAATATTTTTTGAGGTATACAATGACAATGACATCAATGCCTCTAGGACCATTATTGTAAATTTGTATTCCCCTAAAACAACAATGTTTTAAATGAAAAAGAAATACCTTATTACAATTTTTTTGATATTTTGGTATTGAACATGATTTTGAAAATTGTTAAATAATTTCGACATTAGTAAATTATTTCTTATAATTGTATATAAAATTTTATAAGTGAAAACATTAAAATTTCAAAATTTTATGTGTTGTGATAATATAATGGTACTTGGACATTTTACCGGTGGTTACATGATAATCTGAATACTGTTGGGATTGTGATAAATCAATGATGGGGGTTATTCTATAAATTCAAATTCATTTGGTATGGTGGTCGGCCGTATATTCCATTAGTGTGTGTGAATTTAATGTAAGTAGACTACGTGGTTATTACATTTGATTATAATTATACCCAATGTATCCTACATATAATTTATATGTTTTCATAATAGTTATTTTGAAAACAATTTTATTTTAAAAAGGTAATATAATTTTAAATGTTAAATAATGACTCATTTATCATTGTAAAAAATCTATGTTTTTATGGACGTGTTTCATGGGTTTGCATAGGACTAATGGTTTCCTATTGTGTAAGTTCAATACTGAACATTCTGACTCAAATAAACTTATGAAATTTTTTTAATAGGCTAAATGAGTTGGAGTTATAATGTTGTGGGCATGAAAAAATTTATAATGATGCATTATGAAAGGAAACCAATTTTTTTAAAAAAAATTATCCATTGGTGGAATAAATGGTTTCGAAATATATGAGTGCACTTGTAATTGGTGATTTTACTTTATATAAGTTTTCATAAAATTGTGAATCTCTAAACCTAAAAGGTAAATGGGAAAAATAATTTTTTATTTAACAGTAACATGACTATGTAATGTGTAAGGAAATTTAATTAATGAAATCTATTGGTACATGATTCATATATTGGGTTTACTTCTGAACTTATATGATTGGGAAGCCCAAAAAAACATTTGGTGATCTGATTTAATGATTATTTGATAGGGAATCATAATTATCACCTAGTGAACCTATAATAGTTTTAATTATTGTTGCACCTAGATAACTCTCCAATGAATTAGGTAATGTTCATTGTCTTTTTAGGTAATAAAGAGGGATTAAACTAAGGAATTCTCTTATGGGTTATACTCGCCTCCAATAATTTATCACATGAGTATTAGATGATTTGTGATAAAAATATCTCCAAGATACCAACTTCTTTTTATAATGATTGTTGTGGGTTTATGATGCTTACAATTGTCAATATTCACATCACATGTCTCATGATTATTGATTTAGATAAATCTGTCATTTTCAAATTTTTTATATTTCATGATATATTTATATATTGGATGTGTTTCTTATATGATTTTCTCATTATTATTAATTTTTTCGTCATAATCGTACACATTTATTATTCTCATTGATGACATTAAATTTTTAATACAAATGATTAACCATTATTATTATTTTTTCTCACTCTACTTGTGTGAACATATCCCCCACATTCTAATGAATTATGTTGAATGAGTTATGTGTATAAGGAATTTGATATCGACAACAATGATGTATTAATGATAAATAATTAAAGTTGTGTTATGTGGTGGAAATTCTCTTTTATGTTATGGATATTATATAAGTGGGTGTTTGTTCTAATTATATAAAACTATAAATCTAAAAGAACGTAGATAATTTATATGACCATGTTTTTTAATTTTATGCTGTGAATGGAAAAATATTTGTTCAAAATTATTGTTATTAAATCAAATAAAATGTAACGTTTAAGACAATAGCAGAAAAACATGGTGTTTAGTTTCAAAGATGTTATATTTGGTATTAGAGGGTAATTTTTATAACATTGGCAATATATAGGGTTTCATGTGAGGTTATATTAATAGAAATAAATACATTCAAAAAATATAAAATAAAAAATGATCAGAAATTCAATTTCTTAGACACCCCTATGAGTTTGAAATTAATGGGATCGTAACGTGATTAATACAAATTTGGGATCTATTTTATTGGGTTCATGTTTATGTAAAACAGCTGTTCCATGTGATGTAATCCATTAAATTATATTGACATAGGTTTAATGAAATTTATAATATCTTTGGATTATATAATATTTTATATTGATGTAATTTTAGAAACACTTGTTTTAAAATATAGATAACCATGAGATTGAAATGCGATTTTGTGATTATATAGTTAATGTTATATCATAAGAATATAGTAATATTTTTTTTCTTTTATGATGAAATTTATGATATAAACAATATTTTTAAAATAATATTTAAATTTTATTTCTATTATGATTTTTATGAATATATGGTTATTTACATATGGAATGGTATAGTTTTATCATTGGGTATTACTATAGAATTTTCATGTTTTTTGTATCACATGAATGTTTATTTTTTAATATTATACAATGTGGTCATAATTTTAGTTTTGGGTAATGTTTAATGAAATGAATAATATATTATTATTACATCTATTTTGATTTGGTTCCTAAAATTTTATTTTAGTGTTGTAGGCATAAATACTTCATCCTGAATATACATTATTCGAAGAAACAGTTGAGGTTGTGGTAGAAATTTGTTATATGATGAAATTATACTCATCAAGTATGTATATTTCCATATTATCTTATTATAAAAGCTATAAAAAATCTTAATGTAATGACCTGGAAATCCAGTAGAATTTTTTAGATATATGGGAATTTTACGAGTCCACGAAATCTAACAGCGCACGATTCTTAGTCACGGAGTTCCCGGAATGATCCATTGAAGTTTTGTTAAGATTATGTTAACGTGTTTAAGCAGTTTTCCGGAAAAAAGTGGAATAACTCTTAAACGGTTTCTCAGGTCAGAAATCAGAGGGAACCATTGTGCTCAGGTTGACAGGTTTACGTTATGTGTGACTTATGATTAATCGGTGCGGACCTCCTATGGGAGAACCCAAAAATGGAATAATTGAAAATAAAATAATTAAATAAATTATTATATTTTTCATGTGATTATAACTCACAAAATGTAACTCAGATTAAAAATATGAAGGAACCACTTAACTCGTGTGGTTATTCTTTCTTTAGGCAGATACTAACTTTGGCTAGGATGGGCCACCAGAGAAAGTTACTTTTTGTCCGCAAATAAAATAATTAAGTGACAATTAGATTATTGTAAAATACATAACTTCTAAATGGTAACTAGGATTAAAAATCCTAGAGTATCATTGGGTTCTTTTGCGTGTTTTTTCTCCTAGTAAGAGACAATCCTCAACCGGTGAGGGTCGAGGGTGATTGATAATAATTTTCCAAACTTCTTTTCGAGTAGGTTTAGTAAATGCTCGAGCTGTGTTTTATAACATTTGATTTGGTGCTTGGATTTGATATCTGAAGTCACTATTGAACTCATAGAGACGATTTTCGCTTATGTATACTTTCACCTCGACAGTAGTTGGTCAATGATGAAAGTTAGTTTATGGGTTTTTTGTGGAATTAATAAAATAAAATAAACTACTTTTTATTTTATTTGAAGCTTCCATGTGGATATTTCAGGTGGGTTCCAGCAAAACTAAACCTCAGGTGGAAGTTTGATGTTGGTAACCCCAGACCTTAACCTCCCATGAGAGGTTAAGGTGGTGGGGATCACCCGAACCATACCCTCCCATGAAAGGTTATGGTGGTGGGGTCCACAAGAGATGAAACCCCCCTTTAATTGAGAAAAACCCTCAATTCCCACAATTAATGAGGGGGAGCCTCTTGACATCCTCTATCTTCACTGTTCCAACGCACATACCATTAATCTTTTCCAACACATTGCATCATTGCGCCAGCATAAATTAATTGGCTTGCCCCTTTTTAAATTATGTAACTACATCGTTGAAATTTTAGATGGTTCCTAATAAAAGAACCATCATAAATTCCAATGATCATTTCCTACCTCTCACCATATCTTATATATATGGAGCATGTTAGGATGATTTTTGACGGCTTCACCAAGCGACGAAGCATTGGTAATGTGACGTGACACTCAACACATGGAAGATTATGCTCTCCAAGGAAGAATGTGTTCTGCCGATGAAGAACAACCTCAACTTCTACCTTCTTCCTTGGGACTTCCTTCAATGTGGATCCTCGTCCAAGTGCCAACGCCACTCTGGATTGTAATTGTGCATTGCAGATGCGATGAACGACAATTCGCCTTCATCTTCTTCCCACTACTTCATCGATAACAATCGACGATTAAAGGTATGAGGTTTATTAAGTAATGATGTTACTTATTTTCTCAACTACTTAAAACGGTTAGAAATAAATTGTTTGTGGTTATGTTATTATTCATCTATTTTTCTTTGATGAACCAATTGATAAAACCCTAAACACAGAGGGTACAGGCCAAACCAACATTCCACGACCCCTCTACCGATCTTTTTTATGTTGATCTTTCAGCGACGAAGTGGAAATGAGGCGACGAAGGTGGAAACAGAAAAGTTCATGCTACTTGTGGCCTCCTTGAACTGTGCCTCCCCTGTGGCGCACCTGTGTTTCCAGAAAAAAACTTCTGGCCCGCTCCATCATGAGCCACATCGAACCGGCCATCCGGTTCACCACCCATCTACCGGCCCGCCTGCCCATGGTCTACCAGCACCCCGCGCGGCCTACCCGACACCCCACACGGCCTGCCCGCGCCCCACGTGTAAAGACCCGTAAATTACATGGAAATTTTTTCTAAAATTCATTTGAATTTTACGAGTACACAGTTTCAGACGATGCCTAATTCTGAGGCCCGGTGTTCCCGGAATCAATTTCTGAAGTTTATCTCGGGTACATTCAGTGAATGAATGAGTGGGTTTTTCTATATTTTGAACCGGTGATTGGAATCGAAATCCGAGGGCCCAGATGAAAACTCAGTGCCGGTAATTGCTTAAGAAGACCTTTTCTGGAGGAATGATTTCTCAAGAAGAGTTGTTAAAAATGTGGATTAAGTGTAAGGTGAAATATAATTGTGTTACAATTTTATTTCACATATAAGTAGTTTAATCCCATGTGTGGGATTTGGAGTGGAACCCACTTGATCCTAAACTCCTCTTCATATGATATTAGTGATGTGGGTCGCACACGATCCCCACCCCTTCAAATTCCCTAACTCCTCTAAACCTCTTTTGTTTTAAATGTTATGGATACCCCTCTTCCACATTAATGTCGCCAACTTAACACTTCATTAATTTTGACAACTCAAGATTAATTAAGTGAGTTTGTGTTTTTAAAGTTTTGAATCGATGGAATATGTAAATAAAATAAGGCAATGCCTTATTTTATTTTTCATTTTGGATTTTTCTATGCAAAGAAAAGGAGAGAGCTCTTGTGTTGTTCTTTTGAAGACCTTCATCCTCCCGTGAAGAACAACACTCTTCGTCGAAGAATTTCGTCACCGCCAGAAGAGATCAATGTGCATTTCCTTCTCCACTCCACTGCCGGTGTGTGATGTCATCCCCTCCTTGGGAACACGCAAATGCCTTCATCAAAACCACCCTCGCAACGCATGCTTCCACGATTTTTTTAAGGTAGGGGTTGTTTTGATTTGAGAAATATTGGTTTTACTTCCATGTTTATGTTTATCTCTAAACCTTTTTCTTTCGAATTAATGCGGATGGAACCGGACCAAACTAACATGGTCCGATTCCCCCACCATTCTTGATGTATTGTGTTCTCCAACCGTTCTTGAGCGGAGAATCAATGCATGTTATCAGAGCTGACCGGAGGCCCAAAAACATCGGAAACGACCTCATAACATCGGGACAACCTAGGAATGGATGTTTTGTAGAAAATAGGTCATTGGAACAAAGGACCGAATCCTCAGGAGTCGTGCTTTCCAGAGGCGTTTTTTCTAGAAAATTCCAGAATACACGGCGTGTACTTCAAAAGCACATGTCTTGTAGTAAAATTGTTCAGCGGTAGAGGTAACGAAAATCAGAAGAAGTGACCCATGGAATGTGACACCGGTCACACGACGTGCACTTTCGACATAGTTTGACAGAGGGGACTTCAAAGGACATGGCGTGTATTCATTGGAAATACACGGACATGAATAGAAATACACAGCCACGAGGCACGGTGTGTATTATCTTCTTTGATAGGCAGAAGCTGCTTCATGAGGCTCAGCGTGTAATCTGGATGATACACAGACATGGGTGGAACCACATGGCCATGAGGCACGGCATGTATTTCCACCACCATGGAAGAAGTGGCTTCACGAGGCTCGGCATGTAATATGGGTGATACACAGACACGGGAAGAACCATACGGCCAAGTGGCACGGCGTGTATTCCAGAAATACACAGACACGGGGTGGAGTCCACAGGCATGTACTCCACCACACAGCCAGACTTCTCCAACACACATGGAACCGACCCTAGAGGTTTGGACCCTGTGTGTAACCAGAGTACACGCCGTGTATTTACATTTTACACAAACATCCCTTTGACACGGGTTGTGGTGCACGAACATTACCCGTGGACTGAAGACACAACGTGTGACCATACCACATGTCGTGTACTGACTTTTTACATGACCAGCCCCATGAAATGGTCCGTATCACATGGGCAGTAGCCGATGTCTGATGACACGGCATGCATTAATTATCTACATGTTGTGTACTTTAGAAAACTGGCTTGGTTGTCTTGTTCTCCGTGACTTGGGAAAGGTTTTATTGGTTTTCCCCTATGTTGTGGGATGGAACATTGGGATACATCATCTTTCGTCTTTGTGATTGTTGATGTATCCACCCCTTTGACTCTAGGAGCGGAATCAAGTGTGTTATGTGCGAGAACCCAAGAGCGGGATGTGACTGCAACGACTACTGTGTTGAGATCCTCCATGGGTTCGACGACGATAATGACTTTACTTGGATCCTACGTGGGTTCGGCAGCGAGGAAGACTGTACTTGGATCCTCCATGGGTTTGGCAGCGATGATGATTGTACTTGGATCCTACATGAGTTTGACAGTGATGGTTACTGTACTTGGATCCTACGTGGGTTCGGCAGCGACGACTTCTGTACATGGATCTTTCGTGGGATCAGCAAGGGAGATGATTCTGAGGCTACGGTTATCATCTCCTCCCATCTTCGTGAGTAGTATACCTGTAGGAGCTGAGTCTTGATTTTTCAATCATTATCTTTGATATGATTGAATTTCTATCCTGTGTGGATTGGGATGTACATTCCTATGTCGATGGGATTGAACTTGGGCTCGTGAGTTGGAGAAGAACTGGAAATGATGACTTAGGTATATGTATGGTTATATACCTAAGTATAGTTGGTTGATACTTTGTGATTGTAACATTCCTTTTTGGTATATCCTTTTTGGATTTAGGGAGACCTTTGGGGGTCTCGGGGTCCCTACTGAGTATTGTATACTCACCCCTACATGGGCCATGCCTGCACTATGTTGTGTTGGATGCAGACGATGGACTATTCTGATCGAGGTGGAGGCTTGTGGAGCTGGACGGTACCTGGAGGAGGATCACTGGAATGAACGTACACGGAATGGATGGCTGGACCCGAGGAGCTGAGGAGACTATCTGTACCCACCATTCAGGTGGGATTTTCAGAGGACGGCTCGGTGTTGCTGCTTTACTTTTCAGCTACTGTACTTTCTTTCAGTTGTACTTTACTTCCAGTTGAGTTTGTATTCTGTCATATTTACTTTCCTGCACTTACTTTTGTAGTCATTTTACTTAGAGTTTACTTCAGTTTGCGTACTCTGTGGTGTTTTTTTACATCATAAAGGTAGTTCCTTCCCTTTTATCATGATTTACACCTTTGGTGCTAGTCGCCAGCCCCTTCCCTATGGAAGGTGGGCATGGGGTAGTCACAACACGGGCCCCGAGGATGGATTGTGACAAATTGGTATAAGAGGGGTCGGTTCTACCAAATAACTTATGACTATGATAATTTTTTCTGTGTGAAGCAATAGTGTTAAGGGTATTGAGTGTGGTTATCAGTCCCGGGAGTCCAGTGTTGGTGCGGTGGCCGATATATCCATAAACCAGGACCCTGACTTCTGATTTCTGACTCAGTGCACAGAAACATTGATTTCATGTGTGTTTAAAAAGTTTTCATTGTGATTACATTGTGTCAACTCACCAGGTATACTGTATAAACGGTGGCGAAGCTGTTTCTTTTCAAGATGGCCCCACAACGGTAGCCAGCTAGGGTTCTGATCTGTTTGCGATATGGCATCCCACTGAGTGATGAGTCCTCTGTGCAGGGCCCTATTACAGTGGAGGCACCGGTGGTACCTCTACTCGCCGAGCCATCGAAGCCACCAACCCCAGAAACTCAGGGTGGACGTTGCCTTCGTACACTGCATGAGTTTCAACATCAGAGACCGCCTAACTTCCGCAGGGAGACAGACCCTCAGGCAGTAGAGGATTGGCTGGAGGCTGTTGTTCAAGTCTTCAGATTAGTTGGGACACCAGTTGACCTCATGGTGATCCTTACGGCGAGTCTCATGCATGTGGTAGTGTGTTGATGGTGGAGCCTGATGATCTAGGTGCATGAAGAGGCATCTCTCCTTTTTTCGGACTTCGAGAGGCTTTTCCGATTGGATTTCGTTCCATCCACCCTCCGTACGGTGCACATTCAAGAGTTACTACAGCTGCGGCAGGTCATCATGACAGCAGCCCAGTACTTAGCGAGATTTACTGATCTCTCGCGCTACTCCACGGACATGATACGAGACCCATTCTTTCGATCCCTGACCTTCAAGCATGGACTGAGGCATGAGATCAGGGAATCGATGATCTCCCTTAGTATTCTGACGCAGGAAGGAGTACTGGAGCGAACCCTTCTCGTAGAGAGCTTTCTTACTGAACCTACTACAGCAGCGAGACCTACTGCATGGTGGCACGTAGCAGAGTCTTCTGCAGCTGGAAATCGACGGATGTCATAGGGGCCCAAGAAACCCAGACCATCAGGTGGATGACCTCAGGATACTGGCTCGGAGGTGCGGGGAATACGCAGTAGATCCAGTCATACGAGAGGCATACAGTGCTATGCATGCGACGGACAGTGCCACACGGCTCGGGACTGTCCAACCCGCCAGGCAGAGGATCATCAGACGATTGAGGGACCACACAAGAAGAGGTATAAGTTCGACCATGGCGTTCCGCATGGAGCAGGCAGATGATGCAGAGGAGTTGGTCGAGCAACGGGTGTTGTGCGACGCTTTGAGGCTCTACCACAACCACCACCAGGAGGTCTGCCCAGACTACAGGGAGCTGGCGGATAGAGGCATGCTCAGCTTCAGGCAGCGAAGGCCTACGACCATGGTTCACCTGAGATGATTCAAGTTACTATCTATGTCTACTCCACTATTGATGTAGTTCTTATAGATATAGGAGTGGGTCATTCATTCATTTCTGCTGCCCTTGTTTGGAGGTGGGAGATTCCGACAGAGCTGTTGTCTTGATCCTTACAGCTAGAGAATCCTACGGGAGCAGACTCAACGATTAAGCACTAGTGCCGGCAGTGTAAGATTACTCTAGGAGGCGAGAGCTTCGGCTGGGATCTTCTTGTAGCAGCATAGAGGCCTTACGATGTCATCTTGGGCATGGATTGGTTATCTACGGTCCATGATCAGATCGTCTGTATTAGCTGCAAGGTGTGATATGTTCACACCGATGGGAGCAAGTTCACCTTCACTGGCAAGAAGGGAGACTTTGCAGCGCAGGATGGACTCACGCAGAGGAGAAGACAACCGATCACTCAACAGTTGGCTAGTATTATCATTGGAGTAGTTGACGTGCGAATTCCATGTTTTCCTGTTATGGTCGATCAGTATGCAATCATTTTTCCTGACGACATTCCCGGACTACCTCCTCATAGAGAGGTAGACTTATATATAGACCTATACCCCGGGACATCCCCGATATCTACTCCAGCAAATCTCATGGCTCCCGCTGAGCTTCGAGAGCTACAGGTACATCTGGAGGACTTGCAGGGCAAGGGATTTATCTGACCTTGTGTTTCACCCTAGGGTTCCCCAATATTATTCACCAAGAAGGAGGACGGGAGCCTGTGACTATCTGTCGATTACCATCACCTAAATTAGGTGACCATGACAAACAAGTATCCACATCCAAGGATCGATGACCTCATAGATCAATTTTTCATATTATTCATCGGCGACATGTTTATTTACTCGACTACTGAGGAGGAGCATGCCTACCACTTACGGGTTGTACTTCATACACTTCGAGAGCACCAGATTTATGGTAAACTCTAGAAGTGCCAATTTTGTATTTGAGAGTTTATATTCTTTAGGCACGTCAACTCTGAGGTGGGAGTTGTGGTCGATCCTGCGAAGATCAAGGTAGTGCTATCTTGGGAGCCACCGAGGAGCGTGATGGAGGTGTGGAGTTTCCTTGGTCAGGCAAGGTACAATCGGAGGTTTTTTCCAAACTTCTCCAGAGATGCAGCACCACTATCATCATTGATGAAGAAGGGGAAACCCTTCGCGTGGTCAGATAGATGTCATCAGAGCTTCCAGGAGCTGAGGCGAAGATTTACCAGTGCACCCATCTTGATGTTATCGGAGGAGGGAGTAGGGTACGTAGTCTACTGAAATGCATCAGGGAGCGGACTCGGGTGTGTCATGACACAGGATTAGTCATTGATCGCCTATGGATCATGATAGTTGAGGAAGAATGAGCCGAATTATGCTACCCATGACCAGGAGTTAGCAGCAGTGGTCTTTTACTTGAAGATGTGGTGGCACTATCTGATGGGCGACCACTTTACAGACTATTCTGACCACCATAGTCTCAGGTACATATTCTTGTAGAAGGACCTGCACCTGAGATAGAGGTGATGGCTCTAGTTACTCAAGGACTATGAATTTGAGATAGTCTATACTCTTCGGAAGGGGAACATAGTAGTTGATACACTGAGCCGGAGGTCAGGCATCCAGCTACATAGAGAGGCGACAGAGCAGCTAGCCGCATTGCAGATATACTTCGTGGATAGAGATAGGGAAGTGTTTTTATAGTCTCTCATAGTCACTCCTCCGCTTCTTCAACGGTTCAGAGAGGCACAACGTGGGGCTGTTGATTGTGAGATGCGGTGTGCACAGATTTCTAGAGGACATGCACCTGATGGATTTTCTGTAGGGGAGAGCATGTAATCCTTTTCAGAGGACGTACCATGGTAGTAGATGAATTATAGTAGGAAGTTCTGATAGAGTTTCACTTCCCCTTTGGAGGTACATACAGGGGTAGCGAAGAGGTACCATGATCTCAGACGACAACACTGGAAGTCGGGTATAAATAAGGATGTTGTAGAGTTCGTTTCACGATGCATTACCTGTTAGCAGGTGAAGGTGAAGCACCAGGTACCAGCAAGCTTGGTACATCCCATGAAGTTTCCATTGTGGAAGTGGGATGGGATATCTATGGATTTCGTGACTGGACATCCATGTACCTCTAGAGGACATGAATCCATTTGGGTGATCGTCGACCGACTCACGAAGTCGTCCCACTTCTTACCCATCAGAGAGTAGGACTCAGTGGAGAGCTTGTGATGTCTCTACATTTAGGAGATCGTACGTCTTCATGGTTTCCCATCATCTATCATCTCTGATATGGATGCTCGCTATACATCCCGGCTTTGGAAGGGGTTGTAGGAGACATTTGGGATGCAGCTACTCCTGAGCACTGCCTTTCACACTCATAAGGATGGCCAGACGGAGACGACCATTCAGAATATCGAGAACATGCTCTGTGCATGTGTCCTCGACTTTGGTCGCATCTGGGAAGATCACCTAACCTTGGTGGAGTTTGCGTACAACAACAACTACCACTCCACCATCGGGATAGAACCATGAGAGGCATTGTACGGCCGACCTTGTAGATCACCTCAGTGCTGGACATGTCCTTGGGAGTCAGCACTAGTAGGACCAGAGATGGTCCACGCCACGACGGAGAAGGTTCAGGTCATCCAGGAGCAGATGAGGATATCTCAGAGATGAGAGAATTCTTATGCTGACAGAAGGCGATGACCACTAGAGTTCTAGGATGGCGACCACATTTTATTAAGGGTCTCACCTCGACATGGAGTACATAAATTTTGTCGGGGCGCCAAGTTATCTCCGTGCTTCATCAGACCATTCTAGGTTCCCAGTAGGATATGAAAGGTGTCTTATCGCCTGGCTCTTCCACCTCAGTTGCACCGAGTGCACGACGTCTTCCACATATCTATGCTGAGGAGATATGTGCATGACCTGACATATATCATAAACCATGGGGAGCTATACATCGATGACAGGGAAACTTTTGCCGAGGTCCTAGTGGAGATCGAGGATCGACACGAGCGAGTCCTACGTGGGCAGTCGATTCCTCTAGTGTGCATTAGGTGGAAGCACAAGAACCTCCAGGAGAGCACATGGGAGCGGAAGGCTCAGATGCGTGCGTAGTTCCCTGATTTGTTTCCCTAGTTTTTGATGTATCTTTACGGGGATGTAAAGCCCTGAGGTGGGAGTAATTTAAAGACCCATAAATTTCAAGGAACAATTTTTCGTAAATTCATTGGGATTCTATGAGTACGCAGTTTCTGACGGCGCATGATTCCGAGGCCCGGTGTGCCCAGAATCAATTTATGAAGTTTAGCTCGGGTACGTTCAGTGAATGAACGGGCAGGTTTTTTATAACTTCTGAACCGGTGCATGGAATCAAAATCTGAGGGAACCGATGAAACCGCAACACTGGTAATTTCTAATGAAGACCTTTTCTGGGGTTGTGTTTTCTCGAGAAGAGTTTTTAAAAAATGTGGATTAAGTGTAAGGTGAAATATAATTGTGTTACAATTTTATTTCACATCTAAGTAGTTTAATCCCATGTGTGGGAGTTGGAGTGGAACCCAATTGATCCTAAAATCCTCCTGATAGGATATTAATAAGGTGGGGCCCACATGAGCCCCACCCCTTCAAATTCCATTACTCCTCTAAACCTCCCTTATTTTAAATGTTGTGGCTACCCCTCTTCCACGTTAATGTTGCCAACATAACACTCCATTATTTTTGACAACTCACGATTAATTAAGTGAGTTTTTGTTTTTAATATATTGAACTATTGGCATAAGTAAAAAAAATAAGTCAAAGCCTTATTTTATTTTTTGTATTGGATTTTGTTGTGCGAAGAAAAGGAGATAGCTCTTGTGTTGTTCTTTTTAAGAGCTTAAACCTCCCGAGAAGAAAAACACTCTTCATCAAAGAACGTCGTCACTGTAAGAAGAGATCGACGTGCCTTTCCTTCTCCTCTCTGCTGCCATTTTGTGGTGCCATCCCCTCCATGGGTGCACGCCAACGCCATCATTGAAACCACCATCACCACGCTAGATTCCACAATTTTGTTAAAGTAGGGGTGTTTTTTTATTTTAGAAATATTGGTTTTCCTTCCATGTTAATATTTCTCTCTATACCTTTTTCTATCGAACTAATGCGGAAGGAACCGAACCAAACTAAAATGGTCTGATTCCCCCACAGTTCTTGTTGTATGGTGTTCTCCAACCGTTCTTGAGCAGAGAATCAAGGAAAGTTTTCGGTGCTAATCGGAGGCCCAAAAACATCGAAAATGGCCTCAGAACATAGGAACAACATATGAACGAGAGTTTTGTAGAAAACGGGTCATTGTAACCAAGGACGGATTCCTCGGGAGGCGTGCTGGCCAGAGGCGCCATTTCTGGAAATTTCAGAATACACGGCGTGTCCATCAAAAGCACACGCCGTGTAGTACAATCGTTCAGCAGTAGAGGTAACTGACATCAGAAGAAGTGACACAGGGCATGTGACACCGGTCACATGGCATGTACTATCCACACAGTTTGATAGAGGGGACATCGAAGGACATGGTTTGTACTCAAGGGAAATACACAGACACTAACAGAAATACACGGTCACGAGGCACATCATATATTATCTTCTTTGAAAGGCAGGACCGTCTTCGCGAGCCTCGGCGTGTAATCTGGAAGATTCACTGACACGGGCAGAACCACACGGCCTCGAGGCACGGCGTGTATTACCACCACCATGGCAGAAGTGGCTTCGCGAGGCATGGCGTGTAATCTGGGTGATACATGGACACGAGCATAACCATACGGCAAAGAGGCATAGTGTGTATTCAGGAAATACATGGACACGGGGTGGAGTCCACGAGCATGTACTCCACCACACAGCCAGACTTGGCCAGCGCACAAGGAACCAACCCTAGAGGTTTGGACATGGCGTGTAACCATAGTACACGTCGTGTATTTACTTTTAACACAAACAACCCTTCGACACGGGCTGTGGTACACGGACAGTACCCGTGGACTAAAGACATGGCGTGTAACCATACCACCCACTGTGTACTTTCTTTTTACATGACCAGCCCCATGACACGAGCCATATCACATGGGGAGTACCCAATGTTTGATGAAACTGCGTGTATTAATTACCTACACGTCGTGTACTTTAGAAAAATGGCTTGGTTGTCTTGTTCTCCATGACTCAGGAACGTTTTTCTTGGTTTTTCCCTATCTCATGGGACAGAACGTTGGGATACATAATCATTGGTCTTCATGACAGTGGATTTATCCACCCCTTTGACTCGAGGAGAGGACCCTCTCGGTATCGATTGTTCTATGTGCTGTAACCGTAGAGCTAGCTGCGACTATGACAACTGCCGTTCTAGGATCCTCCGTGGGTTTGACGACGTTGATGACTATACTTGGATCCTAGGTGGGTTCAGAAGCGAGGAATAATGTACTTTGATCCTCTGTGGGTTCTGCAGTGATGCCAAATGTACTTAAGTCCTACATGGGTTCGGCATCAATGGTTACTATACTTGGATCCTACGTGGGTTTGGCAGCGACGACTTCTGTACTTGGATCCTTTGTGGGTTTTGAAAGGGAGATGATTCATAGGCTTTATCTATCATCACCACCCATCTTTGTGAGTAGAATACCTGTAGGAGTCGTGTCTTGATTTTTCAATCATTATCTTTGATATGATTGACTTGCTATCCTGTGAGGATTGGGTTGTACTTTGTTGTGTGGACTGGATTGAACTTGGGCTCATGAGTTGGAGAAGAAATGGAAATGATGACTTAGGTATATGAATGGGTATATACCGAAGTAGAGTTGTTTTATACTTTATGATTGTATCTTTCATTTGTGGTTTATCCTTTGTGGATTCTGGGATACCATCAGGGGTATCAGGGTCACTACTGAGTATCGTATACTCACCCCTGCACGGGCCATGCCCACACTACGTTGTGTTGGTTGCAGACGATAGATAGTGCTGATAGAGGTGGAGGATCGTGGATCTGTATGGTACCTGGAGGAGGATCACTGGATAGAACATACACAAAATGGACGGCTCGACCCGAGGAGCAGAGGAGACTATTTGTACCCAACCTTCAGGTGGTATTTCTAGAGGACGACTCGGTGTTGCTGCTTTACATTTTAGCTGTTATGCGTTCTTTCAGTTGTACTTTACTTCCAGTTGGTTTTGTATGCTGGCCCATTTACTTTCCAAAAATTACTTTTGTACTCAATTTACTTAGTGTTTTCTTCAGCTTGTATACTCTGTGGTGTTTGATTACTTTATAATGGCAATTCCTTCCCTTTTATTGGGATTTACGAATTTGGTGCTATTCACTAGCCCCTGGCCTATGGAAGGTGGTCTTGGGGTAGTCATGGAACGGGCCCCGAGGACGGGTCATGACACCACGCGCCCTGCGCGTTGCATATCGGTGCCCTGCTCGCATGCCCGCACCCCGTGCGGCCTGCCCATGGCCTATCGGCGCCCTACCCGACCTACTCGTGGCCTCCCGCCCACCCTACCCGGCTACAGCCGGCCTCCTGAGCCGGCCCGCAGCGTCCCTCACTACATAACTGGCTGAACTGGCTAGGCCTTAAATCCAAGCCCCCGGATCCATGCCCCATGTGGTGCTTGCCAAACCAACCTGGGCAACCGAACATAGCCTCATACGTGGCGACCTCAGGGCCAAACCGCCCTCGCAGTCTGCTGGGACGGGCCCAGTAGAAAAGGTCGAAACATGTAGGCTGACCCACCCAGTAGGCCCAGTCAACCCAAAATAGGTCATCCTAGTCCGGGTTAGGCAGAGTCAATCCGACCGGGTCAGACCGGGCCCAGGCCCATTACTAGCTGTTACATCATTTGGCCATATCATTGGCACCGGATGACCTTTTGACGAACTGTCAGTGGTGCAGGTTTTCTTGGAGAACAGCGGTCCCATTGAGTATACCCTACTAGAGTTTGGTATAATGTTGAGATAGGATTAGGTTGGATCGTACACAAATCCAACTGGGCCCCTCGTCCAAAAAAAAATCTTATAACTCACAGATCATGCTTCTGATTGATGCACCGTCTCTTACGTTGAGACCCCTTTAACGAGGCGGACCATTGAGATATTTCTATGTGGGACTTCGTGACAGCTGGAGTATTGACATGTAGCTCATGGAGCAGGCCCTCCTAGAGATGAGCGAGTAGAGTACAAAAACCTAGTATCTGGCTAAGACCTGATGACTGCTTTACCGATTTGACTCGAAGTGATTCGACTAGCCCAGTTGGGAGCGCCTAATAGTTGGCGGTAGACCCATGGTGGAGGAGATCTTGGTAGTTGGCGGCAGACCCGTGGTACTCGACAGGAGAAGTACCTTTGCAGTCTATTAGGGGGAGCGCCTGGAAGTTGGCGGCAAACCCATAGTGGGGAGCACCTCTTTGTGAGAGCGGAAGATCCATGATACTCGACAGGAGGAGTAACTCAGCAGTCCTAGGTTAGTGGGAAGCATTTGGTTGTTGCGGTAGACCCACTGTACTCAACAGAAGAGGAGTTCTTCAGCATTCATGGTTTTGACAATGTAAATAAAAATCCGAATTGAGTTTAGTCAATAACTCTTTATTTTACCTCATGATTGAGACAAATTACTAGA
The DNA here is from genome assembly GCA_963277665.1 of Viscum album. Taxonomy (NCBI): domain Eukaryota; kingdom Viridiplantae; phylum Streptophyta; class Magnoliopsida; order Santalales; family Viscaceae; genus Viscum; species Viscum album. The sequence goes on along the minus strand of OY728153.1, from coordinate 301,828,974 downwards.
TAACTTAGGTATATGTATGGGCATATAACTATGTGTGGTTATCTGTTGATTTCTTACATTTCAGTTTATACTTGTTGGATTTTGTGAGACCTTGAGGGTATCGGGGTCCGTACTGGGTATCGTTATACTCTCCCATGCACGGGCTATGCCCGCAAGTCGTTGTGTTTGATGCAAATGACGGAGATCGCTGACCAAGGCTGAGTGTACGAGGACTGGACGATACCCAGAGGTGTACCTCAAGAAATGACTGTACACATAGGAGATGGATGAACGTGGAGTGATGTGGAGGTTATTTGTACGTACCCTCTATCTAGGATATCCCGAAGGATGATCTAGCAGGTATTTCACCTTTCTTCAGTTGTACTTGTTTTCCTTGAAATTTCAGTTTCCTTATACTTTACGATTTGGATTGTATTTCCGGCCCCTTTACTTTCCATCACTTCATTTGTATATAGTTTTACATAGTGTATTGATTCCAACTACTCTGTTGTGGGTGATTATAATTTTTATGTCAATTCCTTCCCAGTTTTAGGGATTTACGCATTTGGTGAAAGTCTCCAGCCTCAGGCCTATGGAAGGCGGGCTTTGGGTAGTCACGGCACGGGCCCCGGGGGACCGGTCTTGACAAATTGGTTTCAGAAGGAGGTTCTACCACAGAACATAGTACTATAATCCATATTTTATATGAGGCAATAGTGTTAAGTGTGCTGATTGTGGTTCTCAGTTTAAGGAGTCTTGTGTTGGTGTGGTGGCTGATGTATCCATACACCAAGACCCTGACTACAGATCTCCTTCACAGTGCACGAAAACACTGATTACATGTTTGTTTTTAAAAGATTTATTTTTGGAAACTCAACCAGGTCAGATCAACCGGTATAACTTTTGACCATGTCGCATCTGTTCAGGATGCCTCTACGCATACTTCCAGTTATTGTTTCGAGAGATTACTCGATGACGGTCCATCGAGTGATCAGGGTCCATTTCAGGGCCCTCATGCTATGTTGGCACCTTCAAGTGGTGTTCCAAAAACACTACTACATGTTGGGAAGCAGATGCCACCAGCCGCACTGGCGGAAGGTGCACACAGACTGAGTGCATTGCATGAGTTCCAGTGGTAGAGGCCTCAGAGGTTATGAGGTGATACATATTTCAAGGAAGCAAATGACTAGCCTGAGGAGGTGGTTGCGAGTTCTCTATAGCTTGTAAAGCTTCGTTAGGATGACATTTTGGTCACATAGAATTCATCGAGGCATACCGATCGTTCCTAGTATTCAATGAATATGTTACGGTCAGTGCATTGGGGTCAAACTACTGAGAAAGGGGTGTTTTAGGACATCCGAGCCTACACCTTTTCCCTGGATACAAGAGAGAACCATTGTGGATTGAATGTTATTTGACTGAGCGGATACAACCATTGAATGATATCAGTGGGAAAGCATGAAACTAAATCCAGTCTCAGAGACTTGAGCATGTAAAATGTTTTTATAAGAGAATGTGTTAAGGACAGAAGAATCTGCAGGGCAGCAGACGTGGAAGCAGATCTAGGAGAGCAGCATGAGGTGGTGTACATTTCGACATGTTACAACCACCCGCCTTTGTAGTCCCCACCAGGCTCATGGAGCTGGAGGGAAGGGGAAGAGAGTAGTTTCATGCTGTCAAGGATTGTTACCCAAAGGCTCTAGAAATGGTTCTACGTACGGATTGTGTCTACTACTAGCTATTGTATCAATATACATAGGTACCATTCATTCCTTCCTTCCAATAATTTTGTCCTAGACCTAGAGTTTCCGGTTAAACCGCAGACTTGACCCTCACGTCTGGAGATACCTTTGGGAGTAGACTTGATAATCACACATACATCGATTGTGTGATCTAACCCTTGAGGCTAGATTTTCGGTTGGGAACTCTTGGTGGCAGCATCGAGACCTTACGACATTAGTTCGGGTGTGGATTGGGAAACCACAGTTCATACACAGATTGAATTTATTAGGAAAAAAGGTTGTGGTTTATCTACAATATTGGGATGAGTTTTTATTTAGTCGGCGAAAAAGGGAACCCAGGCCGCACAGACTAAACTCATGCATTGGGGGGCGCAACCGATCACTCTTGAGTCGGCCTGCCTTACCCACGTGCCAACATGAATTTTGAGTTTTCAGTTCCAAAAAAGAGTGACAAAACATTGGGACATAATTTTAAATGATGTTTGCAGGATCACAACCCCAAAGGGGTTGGGACGTCTACTTTGGCTGAATAATTCTATAGGTTAGTTCCAGACTTCACCAGAGTTGCAGAACCAATATCAGCCTTGACAAAGGAGGGGCAACCCTTCCTATGGTTAGAGAGATATCAATAGATTTTTCAGGAGCTGAGGTAGAGGCTGACTTGTGCCCCCACTATAAGGATTCTAGAGGAAGTCATAGGGTACGTAATCTACTGAGACACATCCGGAACCGGACTCTTGTGTATCCTGGTATAGGGTTGAGTAGTGATCTCTTATGGTTCTTGGTAGATAAGACAACAGGAGCAGAACTATGCTACCCATGTCCTGGAGTTAGTAGCTGTGGTCTTCGCCATGAATATGAGGCGTCACTGTCTTATGGGCGCACATTTTACCAAGTACTCTAATCACAAGTCTCAGGTATATCTTATCTCATAAGGTCTTGAACCTGAGACAGCGATGATGGATTGAGATCCTACAGGACAATGATTTCAAGATAGTCTATACTCTTGGGAAAGGGAACATTGTTGAGGATGCACTCAGAAGGAGGTCGAGTATACAGCTACTAGGAGAGGCGACAGAGCAGCTGGCTGCCTTACAGATATCCTATGTGGATAGAAACTGAGTAGCCTTTCTACAGTCTCTTACAGTCACTCTACCACTTTTTCATCGAGTCAAGGAGACGCACCGTGGAGACACTGACTACGAGACACGACGTACCTAGATATCCATAGGGCAGGCACCTGATGGATTTTTTTTATGGTGGGGAGCACGTCATCCTCTTTAGAGGACGTACTATGGTACCATTGTCACTTCTTGAGGAAGTTTTGAGGGAGTTCAACACATCAACAATAGTGGTACATTCCGTAATGGAGAAGATGTATCAGGACCTCTGACGACAGCACAGATGGCTAGGTATGAAGAAGGCGGTAGCAGATTTTGTCTCTTGATGCCTCACTTGTCAGCAAGTGATGGTAGAGCACGAGGTACCAGAAGGATTGGTACAACATTTAGTGGTCCCAGAGTGGAAGTTTTATGTGATATCCATGGACTTCATGATGGGTCATCCTCATACATCCTTGGGACACAACTCGATTATGGTGATCATTGACCGAATCACCATGTCGGCCCACTTCCTACCGATCAGAGAGAAGGGTTCAGTAGAGAGCTTGGGACACCTCTACGTGCATGATATTGTGAGGCTACATGGAGTACCTTCTTCTATTGTCTCTGATCATGACTCACAGTTTACTTCCCGGGTATGGAAGGGGTTGCAAGAGGCTTTTGGGATGCAGCTTCATATGTGCACTGCCTTCCATCCTCAGACAGACAGTCAGACTGAGTGGAAAATTCAGACTCTCGAGGACATTCATTGTGAATGTTTCCTCAACTATGGTCGTATCTTGGAGGATCACTTAAATTTGGTGGATTTTTCCTACAACACCAGCTATCACTCAACAATATAGATTGCACCTTTCGAGGTGTTGTATGAGTGACCTTGCAGATCACCGTTATGCAGGACAAACCCTTGGGAGTCAGCACTAGTGGGACCAGAGATTGTACATGCTACCATAGAGAATGTGTAGACCATCCCAGAGTGGATTAAGATGGCACAGAGTGGCATAAGTCTTATGATGATAGGAGGAAAAACATCTGATGGTCGAGGATGGCTACCATTTCATTCTTTGGGTCTCACCCCGGTGAGGTCTACGAAGATTTGGTAGAGGTGGAAATTTATCTATGAGGTTTATCGGACTAGTGAAGGTCCTCAGCAGAGTAGGTGAGGTGGATTACCACGTGGATCTTCCACCTATGTTTCACTGGGTGCACGACGTCTTCCACATATCTCAACTGAGGAGATATGTGCACGTCCCTTATCATATCATAAACCATGTACAGATGGACATCGACGATGGGGAGACTTTTATGGGGGATCCAGTGGAGATTGAGGATCGAAACGAGTGGGTAATTTGTGGATGGTAGATACCTCTGGTGTGGGTTCGTTGGAAGCACAAGAACCTCCAAGCGAGCACATGGGACCGGGAGGCTCATATGCGGGATTAGTACCCCATTTTGTTCCCTTACATTAAGTTGTAGCTTATGGGGACGTAATACCCTAAGGTGGGGATAATTTAAAGACCGGGAAATCCCCTGGAATTGACTTTAAATATATCATAATTTTACAAGTCCGCGAAATCTGACGGCCCTCGATTACGAGGCCCGGAGTGCCCGAAATGATCCGTCGAAGTTTTGTTATGCTTTAGTTAACGTGCATAAGCAGTTTTTCTGAAAAAGTGGATGAACTCTTAAATGGTTACTCAGAATAGAAATCTGAGGGCACCTATGCGCTTAGGATGGAAGGTTTACCCAAGGTGCGATTTATGAATATTCAATGGAGACCTCCAGTGAGAGAACCCAAAAATGGAATAATCGTAAATAAAATAATTAAATAATTTTTTTAATTTTTCAAATGCTATTAACTCAGAAATGGTAACTCAGATTAATTGTCTAAGACCACTTCTGGACTCGCGAGGGTATAATTTCATTAGAGAGATACTAACATTGGCTGGAACAGACCTCTAGAGAATGTTAGTTTTTGAATACAAATAAAATAATTGTGTGACAACTATTTTATTGTAAAATTCATAACTTCTAAATGGTAACTCAGATTGAAAATCTGAGAGTACTGTTGGGTTTTTTTGGGGTTTCTTTCACCTATTTAGAGCCTAAATTCGACAAGCGCAGGTCGAGGGTGATTGATAATAATTTTCCAAACTTTTTTCCGGGTATGTTCAGTAAATGCGCATGCTGCGTTTTATAACATTTAAACAGGTGCTTTGAATTGAAATCAGAGAGGACCATTGAACATGCAGTGCTGGTTTTCTATTAAGGAGGATTTCCCTCAATGGTAGTTGGTTGTGGGGGAATATTTTTTTGGGGGTTTTTGTATATTTTATAAAATAAAAAAATGTCTTTTTATTTTATTTTAAGCTTCCATGTGTATATTTCAGGTGGGTTCCACTGGAACTAAACCTCTAGGTGGAAGTTGGATGTGGGGAACACCAGACCATTACCTCCCGTAAGAGGTTTAGGTGGTGGGGATCACCAGAACCAGAACCTCCCATGAGAGGTTATGGTGGTGGGGACCACCCGGGATGAAACCCCTCTTTAATTGGGAGAAACCCTCAACTCCCACAATTAACGAGATGGAGCCTGTTGACCACTTCCACCTTTATTGTCTCAACACACATACCATTAATCCTACCAACACACCGCATCATTGCCCCAATGTAAATTAATTGTCTTGCCCCATTTTAAATTAAGTAACAATGTCATTGGAATTTAGGAAGGTTCCTAATAAATGATATATCATATATTCCAATGACCATTTCCTACCTCCCCCCATATCCTATATATATGGAGTTTGGGAGGAGGATTTGGGACGACTTCACCAAGATACGAAGCACTGGTAAAGTGACATGATGCCCAACACATAAACGATTACGCTCTACAATGAAGAATGTGTACTCCCGACGAAGAACAACCTCAACATTGACCTTTTTCCTCGGGAATTTTTACCGACGTGGAGTGTCTTCCAAGATCCCACACTACCTGGGATTGGATGTGTGTGTGGGAGACGCGACGAACGACGATTCTCCTTACTCTTTTTCTCATGAGTTCACCAACAATGAACAATGATTAAAGGTAGGGGTTTTGTTACCTGATGATGTTTTTCTTTTTCTAAACTTCTTCAAATGGATTGAAAGTAATTGTTTATGTGAATGTTATTGTTCATCTGTTTTTCTTTGATGAACCTATTGATACCAACCTAAACGCGAAGGGTACGGGACAAAGCAACATGGCCCAACCCCTCCGCCGATCTTTTTATGTTGAACATTCGACGATGAAGCAGCAATGAGGCGACGAGGGCGGCAACGAAAAAGGCCATGCTACCCACAACCTCCACGTACTGTGCCGCCCCTGTGGTGCACCGGTGTTTTTGGCCGAACAATGTCGGCCCACACTGGTGCGATCCGTACCGAACAGGCATGCCCAGCCACCACCCGGCCACCGGGCTGCCTGCCCACGGCCTCCCGCGCGGCAGGCCCTCACCCCGTGCGCCCTGCCCACGGCCTGCCGGTGCCCTGGCCGGCCTACACGTGGCCTCCGGCGTTCCCTACACAACATCCGCCAACCTCCCTTGCCGGCATGCGGTATCCCTCGCGGCGTCGCTGCATGAACTGGCTCGGTCTTCCAGAATGAGCCACCTGAGCCGCACCCCACACGGTGTTGGCCGAATTGACCCCGACCACAGGACTGAGCCTCCTACGCGGTGACCTCCAGGCCGAACTTCCCTCGCAGTCCACTGGGTCAGACCTAGAGTACAGGGGAAAACCCAACGGGAGGACCAATTCAACCCATACCAGGTCAACCCAGTCTGGGTTGGGTCGAGTCTATCTGACTGGGTTAGACCAGGTCCAGACCCATTACTAATCGTTACTTCCTTTGGTTGTATCTTTGGCACTGGACGTCGGTTTGATGAACCGACATTGGCGATGGTTTTTTTGGAGAACAACGGTCTCTTTTAGTATACACTACAAGAAAAACGCCGCGAAACGCGTTTCGGGCCGCCATTTCGCGGCGGTTACAAAAACCGCCGCGAAACAACCGCCGCTAAATGGCTAAAATAATTTAATTTTTTTTAATTTTTTAATTTTTATTTTTAATTTTATTCGAGGATTAGCTGTGGTTTTTTAAAAAACCGCCACAAAAAAAGTGGCGGTTTTGGTAAACCCACCGCAAAATGAAATGAAAAAAATAAAAAAAAACACGAGAAACCTCGAAGTCACTAAAAACGACCATAACTTTTGATCCGGGCGTCTATTGAAGCGCCACGACCAGTCAAATCGAAGCTCATGATGAGATCTAGAGGCACATATAATCAAAACCGTGAAAGGTCTAAGGTGGAAAAGATATTAGAGTTATATGAAAGTGGAAAAAATTTCTCCAACTTCAAACGGCCATAACTTTCACTCCGGGTGTCTGTTTGGGCTCTACCACATATCAAATCGAAGCCAGCGAAGAGAGCTACACACTAGTTCAACAGAAGTAAACTTCTGTCAAGTTTTTCGACCCCCAAAACCCATCCGAAGGCCTCCAAAACCACGTTTCCATCACCGGTGTCCCATCGAACTTGTCTTCAAACAGACCTAACTTTCGATCTGCGTGTCAATTCGGCCTCCTCCACCTGGCAGATCATAGCTCGTTCCATGAGATTCAGTTTGACTAGTCGCGGCGCCCACATGCACTACTAGATCATATGTTATGGCCTTTTAAGTGGGTATCGTGTTTGTTATGTTTTTCAATGCGTCGTTTCTAGCACCCGTTCCCCGTCAGCTTTTTTTAAATGGTCATAACTTCCGATCCATCTGTCCATTCGGACACTTTCACCTTTCAGGTCGAAGATTGTTTCAGGATCTTTTATTTGACAGGTCGTAGATCTGAAATGGACTCTTGGATCATAAGTTATCTCCGTTAATGTGAGTCCAATGTTTTTGTCTCTTTATGACCGTTTTGACGGGTTTTAACGGTAGCTCCATATATTACTGTTTATTTGGGTTTCCACGACTTGTTATCTTTATCAATGGGTTTTTTATGGGTTATTATGATGATTGTGTTGAATTATTAACGAGTTTTCCAGAGTTGTCATGAGTTTTCATGCGTTCCTATTCTTTCTAATGCCTCATTCTTCATATGCTTCTCCATCCTTTTTCATGCGTTTTCATTATTTTTCATCCCTTATCACGTCTTTTCATACATTTTCGCGTGTTTCCTTTATTATTTATTATTTATTATTTATAATACACTTTAATTTATTTATTATCTATTATTTGTAACTGGTTATTTATTATTTATTATTTATTAATTATTATTTACTATATATTATTTATATTTATTAATTATTATTTATATTAATTAATTGTTTATGTTTATTTATTATTTAATATTTATTATTTATATTTATTTATTAGTTATTATTTATTAGTTATTAGTTATTAGTTATTATTTATTATTTATATTTATGTATTATTTATATTTATTTATTATTTATTATTTATTATATATATTTATTTATTATTTATTATTTAATTTTTTTTATTTATTTTTTAATCTTAATTATTATTTATATTTATTTATTATTTATATTTATTTATTATTTATTATTTATATATATTTATTATTTATTATTTATATATATTTATTATTTATTTATTATTTATTATTCATATTTATTTATTATTTAGTATTTATTATTTATATTTATTTATTATTTATTATTTATTATTTATATTTATTTATTATTTATTTTTTATTATTTATATTTATTTATTATTTATTATTTATTATTTATATTTATTTATTAGTTATTATTTATTAGTTATTATTTATTAGTTATTATTTATATTTATTTACGATTTATGATTTATTAGCTTATATTTATTTATTATTTATTATTTATATTTACTTATTATTTATTATCTATATTTATTTATTATTTATTATTTATATTTATTAAATATTAATTATTTTTATTTATTTACTATCTATATTTATTTATTATTTATTTTTTATTTTTTATTTTTTATTTTTTATTTTTTATTATTTATTTTTTATTTTTTATTTTTTATTATTTATATTTATTTATTATTTATTATTTTTTAATGTTTAATTATTATTTATTATTTATTATTTATTATTTATATTTATTTATTTATTATTTATTATTTATTATTTATTATTTATTATTTAATATTTATTATTATTTATTGATTATTTCTTATGTATTATGTATTATTTATTATTTATTATTTATTATTTATATCTATTATTTATTATTTATTATTTATTATTTATACCTATTATGTATTTATTATTTATTATTTATTATTTATTATTTATTATTTATTATTTATTATTTATATTTATTTATTATTTATATTTATTTATTATTTATTATTTACATTTATTTATTATTTATTATTTATATTAATTTATTATTTATTATTTATATTTATATATTATGTATTATGTATTATTTATTATTTATTATTTATTATTTATTTATTATTTATTAATTATTAATTATTATTTATTATTTATATATATTTATTAGTTATTATTTATTAGTTATTATTTATTAGTTAATATTTATTATTTATTATTTATTATTTATTATTATAATTTATGATTATTATTTATATTTATTTATTATTTTTTATTTTTTATTTTCTATTTATTATTTATATTTATTTATTTAACATTTAATATTAATTATTAATTATTTATTATTAATTATTTATTATTCATTATTGATTATTGATTATTGATTATTGATTATTTATTATTTATTATTTATTATTTATTATTTATATCTATTATTTATTATTTATTATTTATTATTTATAACTATTATGTATTTATTAATTATTAATTATTATTTTTTAGTTATTATTTATTATTTATTATTTATTATTTATATTTATTATTTATATTTATTAATTATTTATGTTTATTTATTAATTATTATTTATTATTGATTATTTTTTATATATTAATTATTAATTATTAATTATTATTTATTATTTATTATTTATATCTATTATTTATTATTTAATATTTAATATTTATTATTTATATCTATTATGTATTTATTAGTTAGTATTTATTATTTATTATTTATTATTTATTATTTATTATTTATTATTATTATTATTTATTATTATTATTTATTTTTATTTATTATTATTTATTATTTATTATTTATTTTTTATTCATATTTATTTATTTAATATTTATTTTTTATTATTAATTATTAATTATTTATTTTTTATTATTTATTATTCATTATTGATTATTGATTATTGATTATTGATTATTGTTTATTGATTATTGATTATTTATTATTTATATCTATTATTTATTATTTATTATTTATATCTATTATTTATTATTTATTATTTATTATTTATATCTATTATGTATTTATTATTTATTATTTATTATTTATTATTTATTATTTATCATTTATTATTTATTATTTATTATTTATTATTTATTATTTATTATTTATTATTTATTATTTATTTATTATTTATTATTCCTTATTTATTATTCTTTATTTATTATTTATTATTTATTATTTATTATTTATTATTATTGAGTTTATATCTATTATTTATGTATTATTTGTTTTTTAATTAATATATATAAGTACATTAAATTCTGTTTATTAACCAAATGGCAAGCTTGCTGGAGTGGTAAAGTCTTTGGAATGTATGCAAGAGGTTAGGGGTTTAAATCTCACCAAACGCAGAATTTCTTTATATTGCATGGGTATGCATGTGCATGTGCTTGTGGATGTGCATGAGATGTGCATGCATGGATAAATAAAGTAAATAAAATAATACGAAATAAATAAATAAATAAATAAATACCAAATAAAATAAATAAACAAATAAAATAAATACGAAATAAAATAAATAGAAAATATATACAAAATAAAAAAATAAATAATATATACAAAATTAAATAAATAAAATAAATACGAAATAAAATAAATAAATAAGAAAAATAAATAAATAAATAAATAAATATGAAAAATAAATAAATAAATAAATATGAAAAATAAATAAAATAACTAAATAAATAAATAAAATAAATAATAAATAAAATAAATAAATAAATAAATAAATAACAAATAAAATAAATAGATAAGATAAATAAATAAATAAATAAATATGAAAAATAAATAAATAAAATAAATACGAAATAAATATATAAATAAATACGAAAAATAAATATATAAATAAATATATAAACAAATATATAAATAAATATATAACTGAATAAATAAATAAATAAATATATATATATATATATAATTAAAAATTAAAAAATTTAAAAAAACAAAAAAAACAAAAATAAAAAAAATAAAAAAAACCGCCGCGAAACGTTCTGCGACGGTTTTGAAAACAGCCCCGAATAGTTTCCCGACGCACGATTTAGCGGCGATTTTTCAAAACCGCCGCCAATCGATTTAGTGACGGTTTAAAATGCCGCAAATTGAAAAAAACCGCCGCTAAATGCCTTTTTTCCGTAGTGATACCCTATTGGAGTTTAGGGTAATGTTGAGATACATCCAAGTTGGATCATTCACGAATCCAACCGGGCACCTGGGATTAGAAAGACTATAACTCACAGACCAGACGTCTGATTGATTGTCGTCTGTTGCGTTGATAACCCTTTGACGAGGTGGAACATTGAGATCCTTCTACATGGGACATCCTGACAGTTGGAGTATCGACCTGTAGATCGTGGATTGGGCCCTCCTGGAGACGAGCGAGTGGAGTATGAAGACCTAATAACTAGCTAAGACCCAATGACTGCTTGACTGATTCAAATCGGAGTGATTCAACTAGCCCGGTGGGGAGTGCCTGGTAGTTTGTGGTAGAACCACGGTGGAGGAGCACCTGGTAGTTGGTGGCAGACCCACGGCGGAGGAGCACCATGTAGATAGCGGCAGACCCGCGATACTCGACAGGAGGAGTACCTCTTTAGACTATTAGTGTGAGCGCCTAGTAGTTTGCGATAGACCCTCAATGGGGATCGCCTCCGTGTGAGCACGACAGACCCACAATACTAGACAGGAGGAGTATCTCAGTAGTCCAATGTTAGTGGGAAGCACCTAGTTGTGGCGGCAGGACCGCTGTACCCGATAGAGGAGGAGTTTTCTAGCAGTCATGGTTTTGAAAATGTGAATAAAAACCCTAGTTCAGCTGAGTCTGTAACATTGGAGTTTACCTCATGATTGATACAGATTACTTGATAACTTAGGTATACGTATGGGCATATACATAAGTGTGGTTATTTTTTGTTTTTTTACTTTTTGGTTTATCCATGTTGTATTTTGTGAGAACTTGGGGGTCTCAGTGTCTTTACTGAGTATTGTTATTCACACCCCTGCACGGGTTGTGCCCGCACCTCGTTGTGTTGGATGCATACGACAGACATCATCGACCGAGGCTGAGTGTACGAGGACGGGATGGTACCCAGATGTGGACCACACTGAATGACGGTCTACAGAGGATATGTATGGATGTGGAGTGTTGTGGAGGCTATCTATACCTACCCTTTAGGTAGGATTTTCCAGAGGATGGCCCAACAGTTGTTTCACCATTCTTCTGTTGTACTTGTTTTCCTTGTACTTATAGTTTCCTTGTACTTACAGTTGAGCTTGTATTTCCAGACCCTTTACTTTTCATCACTTATTTTGGAGACAGATTTACATAGTGTATTGCTTCCAGCTACTCTATTGTGTGTGATTATAATTTGTAAAGGAAATTACTTCCCAGTTTTAGGGATTTACGATTTTGGTGCTAGTCTCCAGCCAATGGACTTTAGGAGGCAGGCCTAGGGTAGTCACGGCACGTGCCCCGGGGGACGGGTCATGACACTTAAACTATAGAAAATGTATCTTGAAAATATTTTTATCATATTTACTCCATTTATAATAGACCAATGAACTTCTAAATGATCACATATTTATAGTGTCAGGTCCCTTGACACTCAATTAGTCATTAACAAGGCTATGATTAATGACATCAACTATTCTCTCTAATTACATATGATTTTCCATTATTTCCACCTGTGTTCTTATATTTGTAATCCTTGTTCTGTCTTATTTAATATGATCTTTGTAATTCCCTTTTCTCTCGTATTAATCGGATGTTTTATTAACCCTTTTTACGCTGTGGGATTACAAACCATGTAATTTAAGATGTCCATTGTTTAATTATCAAGATAAATACAAAATTATTAGGAGTAAATTTACTAGGGGATAATGTAATACCCTATGATTTTGAAGGAACAATGTTATGATCAAGAGAATAAACAATATGAAATATAGAGTTTGACTTGTGTTATATAGAAAACTATGTTTTAATGAATGTGTCATATTATTTAAATATTTTTATTTAATATAATAGTGATAACCTATCTGTTGGAATGAAGGGTATAAATATGAAAAAATAAAATATGAAAATATATATTTAAAAATCATTTATTAGTTATATATTAAGTAGTAATAATATAATAATCATTTAAATATAGAAAATATTTTCTAAATAACTATAATTATTCTAAAAGACATTGTAATCGTGATTTTCTTGTATAATTTAATAAAGATTGTCATCACCTATAAAAAAGTACATTATTAAATTGATCATAATATTTAAATTATGAATTCTATAATTATCTTTCAGTATTTTTCTGTGATTTTTTAGGAAATTGTTCATTTTTTATGAATAGTTGAAAAATATAAAATTTTTATAGGATACATTTTCATTTAATTTCTTTATACTATTAAATTATATTTTACATATGGTATAGATAAAATTATTATCAATAGAATATATATTAAACTAGTCTAGGTGATCTAAATCAACTTCATATTGATTTTCTTTGTATAAAACTTTGGAAACATTTGAACATTTTCACTATGAAAACATGATTTCTCATCACATATGCATGATTAATTACAAATAAATTTATTCAACATCAATGATTTTAATTTGGATAAATAGAATATATAATTTTAACAATAATAATTTATAATGATTAATATTTTTGATTTAATAATTTTTACAAAATGATATTGAATGTAGAAAAAATTAATTACCACTTTTTAGGTAAAAGTTGTTTTACTAGGGGTCAAACTAAGAATTGAATGGTTAAAATGACCAAATTATTTTCACCGCCCATTTTATAGAAATATTTAGACAAAATTGACCTTAGGATAATTTGTTATTAGTTTTCATGATACTACTCAATGAAATTGACTTATAAATTATGTTATATAGAAAAGACAAAAAAAGAACATTTATTTATTTAGATATCTATATAGACATAGGATATGAAAAACATAATATTGTTTTGTTTTTAATATTATCTTGAAATAGAAGTTATTATTTTTCATAATAATTAATATTAATTTTTTGAGGGATCAAATTATTACATTAGTTTCTTATGAAATGCTAGCACATTAATTATTTTATTAATAATGCAAGAAAATAAATAATTCTAAATACAATAAAATTGAAATTAATTGAAGAAATTACTGAGTTAAATTATTTATTTAAATTAATATATTATTTTAAAATATTTTTAATCTAATATATTTAAATTCCACCTTAGTCTTGATATTTTATATACTTCAAATTAAATAAATATTTTTAAATTTTAAATGAATGATATTTTAAAATAAGTGATTACAATTTTCATAAAGTCATGTACTGTAAAATTATATTTTTAAATTTAAAAAAATTAAATATAGGTTAAATTTCCGAATCAATTGTTCTACTATACTCAAAATATTTAATTTTAAATAGTAAACACTCAGTAAGCGTCGTAATAGTTAAAGTTGTGTTTTTCACGTTATATGAGTTGGTGAAAAAATTAACATCCAAAACCCTATGGATTTAGATTTTATAAATTAAATACAATATTTAAAATTTTTAGGTCCATGTTATCTTATAATTATTAGTGGAATTAATTATTTATTAGAAGTCACCATGGGTTGAAAACTAGTTACGTTAGTGAAAAACCAAAATGGTATAAATAGGTAACATTTAATTTAAAGGATGGTAATATATAATAAAATCTGATTCATTATTTTATAATGGTTTTTATAGACCATAATATCCAACAAACCCATTAATAATGTGTTTTGAATCAACAAGAGTTAATATTGATCCCCAAAAAGTGAATAATTTTTAATAAGTTCTAGAATTTCAATATTTGTCAACTATAAAAGAGATCTCAAGCGCCACTCTTGTTAATAATATAAAACCACTTTGGAATTCCCGATATAGACCCAGAAAATTCTAATATTCTATCCCATAATTATATATGCCTTAAAATGGATGAATTATATCCTTTTAAATATTTACTTCAAACATAAAGAGGATACTTGAAGAAGTGGTAATGTTCTTCTACAAGTGTATTTTTTTCTTTCTCAAAATTCATAATTAATTCATATACCATTATTATATAATAATATTATTTAATTAAATATCCAGATGTTTTTTTTTGTGAATATTATGATCTACAAATAGGAACACTTCCATAAAATGGGTCATGAAATCATTATTCGTTTATATGACGGACTACCATCTCACATAATGATTTCATTTTCACTTCTATTACCAAAATAAAAGGTATAAAATAATGAGTGATTTATATATTATAAAAAATATATATATGAAATATATTATGTTTTATGATTCTACAATTATAAAATAACATATTGCTTATTTCATTCATTTATATGGGAATAAAATAACACCGTTCATTTGTATGTAAGACTACCCCTTGTGACGTAATGTGAATCGTTCATGATTTAAATGGGATATTATAAAGATATATTTTATTAAAATATATTATATATATGACTTAACTATGATTATATAATTATCATAATTCATTTACTTTTTATAATTCAATATGACAAGTGAATTGGAAAACTGTTCATGCTTATGTGCGACCCACTACCTCCATAACCATTGTATATAATTTCCTTTATATAAATTTTAACGGTTAATATAAATACATATATAACGAATTTATGTTGTATTAATATCATTTTTACTACTTTTATGTGATTAAATCATTATTACTGTAAAATTACCAAAGATAACATTTCAAACATTATAAGAAAACCAAAATTGTTATTGAACAAATAGTTACATTAACATGTAATTATTAATAAACAGGTTATTGAATGTCATAATAAAATAATATATTGTATGATATATATATATATATTGATTATTAATTGATTTAATACAATATTATATTTATTATACATGAAGTTAGTATGACTATGAAACAAGTTAAGACTTATTGTTAGGGTTTTTTCATCAAACTTTTATTTCTATATGATATATGGGACATTCACTACTCATTATTATTATTATTATTATATTGTTTATATAATAAAATTTAATTTGTTTCATGATTCGTATAAATAAATTTTAAGGGGTTTTACATATATTTTTTTCGGGATTCTATTTATGTTGGTTTATTTTTTCATATCAACCAACATAGTAATGGATTTTCATTTAAATTTCAATTTGATGTGGAATATTGTAATCTTATGCATGTAATTACTTTTATACAATGTATATACTAAAACAATGATAAGTAATATCATTAATAATATAATATTCATGGTATTTTAGGTTTTAATTTTATTTATTTCATCTAACGGGATTTTAATTACAATATTCTTAGTGGTAAGGGATTATCTGATCTATGATGAGGTATATAAAGAATTTAAATTACCATGTTCATTTCTTACATTTTTATAAAAGGATTTATAACTAAATAATAATAATTAATTTATTTATTAATTTTCACATCAATTTTATGGTCATTATAAATTTGTATTTAATAATTCGATTCTAAATCATATTTTTGAACCTCTAATTATAGTGGAACATAATTATTTGAAAATGTCATAATGAAAAGATTTCATTTTATTATCATCTATTTGTTTAATATATTTACATTTAATAGTGGCATGTTTCTAAAATTTTTTAATTAAATTAATTAATAGATCATTTTTAATACAGTATGACATAATGTATCACTTCGGTCAGAAAGAAAACTTTTTTTAAGAAGTATGATATGAACACAATTTACAACCATTACTAATACTTAAATTATTTATAGGATATTATATATGTTTCAATTATTAAAATAAAAGAAATTATTTTTAAATTATTTTTTGAAATTTTCATATTTAAATGTTATTTCCTAAAAATATTTTTAAAATAAATAGTGTATTTTCATCAATTAATTTATTAAATTATTTTTAAAGAATCCTTTATCTCTACCATTGGTTTTTTAATATATGTTTTTAAAAAAATGAGTTTTTTTTTAAAAACTAATTTTCTTCCTAAAAATTTATTTAATAATATTTTAATTTTATGTATATTCCACAATTTCAACAACCCTTGTTGTCGCTTATATTTAAATTAGTATATTCTGTAATGATACCTTCTTCATTCATTCTATATATTTATTAATACTATTTCAAACTCATTTTATAGTACCAATTTATTTTCATTGGTTAATTATTATAATAATAGATTGGTATAAAACCCATTTTCCCCTTGTTAATCATGTTTGTAGTATATATACTCCAATTCCATTTCATTTACTTGTGTTAATCCTATTAAGAAAGGAATAATTACTATTTAAATGAGTTTTAAGATGAAATTCATGATCAAAATACTTAATTATTATTTGGGTTTATTGATATATATTACACAATAGAGAGGCCATGATAATGTTATGTGATACTTTTAAATTTTATGTATTTGCGATACACAGATAGAATTAGGAGATCATATTATAGCTTCACATATGGATGTTTCTCAATAACATTATAATAAATATGCTACTGTACACTATATTGAGAGAAAATATAGAGGGAGTTTCTTGATAGTTTCTCTTATAAATAAAAATGGGATTAGGAAAATAATGTCATGAGTTTAATACAAGATTTTAATTGAAATGTTTTGAGATACGAACAATTTTTTTTGATGCTGGTTATGGATTTATAATGTTTCTTATTTTCAGGATTGATATCACATGAATGATGAATATTTATTCTTATAAATTCTTACTTTTCCATTGTTTCATATTTAATGATCCATATATTTATGTGTATGAGTTTGTTTATAATCCCTCTCATTCACTCTAACTATATTTTCATACCATAATACAACTCCTATGATCATTAATGACAGTTAATTTTTAATTCTCATGCAGACTATTAATGAGGTTTTTATATCTTATGTATTGGGGTTTACTTTCCCCTAGTTATAATAAATTAAGTCTAACAAATTTGGTCCTTAAGGGATTATATATGGATGATGAAGATTAATTAACGTGAAATTGGAAAAGCATGGTTATGTGGGAAAAATTTTATTTAGAAACATTGGCATTGTTTTTGTAGTATTTTATCTTTTTTATCTAATACTATAAACCTAAAGTGTCTCTGAGAATGAAATTTATCATATTGTTTATTTTGATGTTGTAAAGATTGGATGGGATAAAATTCTGTCATAATTATCAGAATTGAAGCCTCAAATGAAGAGTTTATGAATTCAGCACTGGATCTTGAAGTACAGGTTCTATACAATTAAATTCTATAAAAATTAGAAAAGAGTAATTTATATTATGGATTGTTTTAGTTATGTTTCATGATTAAAAAAATAGTGAGAAACTTTTTTATTATGTTTTTAATAAAAAAAGGCACTATATTAACAACCTATTAGATATTTATAGAATGAATTATTATTACATTATTAATATTAATATTTTCTTATATTTCATTACAATTCGTTATATAATTCCTAAGAAACATCAATGTAATGTGGGGATAAAAAATTTAAAAACATCATTCATGGAGGCCCTACTCTGCACATAATAGAATTAATGTTCTAATTTATTAAAGGATGGAATTAATATAGATAATATTTTTTCGATCATTATAATAACATTTAAATGTAATAATGATATTGTTTTCACTTTATTGTTATAGTTATAATTTTTTTGGGAATAAGGTGGATGAGAAATCTAAAGATGAAAAGGTTTGGTAGTTCATAATACAAATGTTGATGACCTGAATCTTTTTTGGAAAGATTTTTTCAAAATTGATGACATGAAACAAGTTATTGAAAATATGGGATTCAAACAGAAGAATAGGGGTTTAGGTACAAAAATGTGTACATTAAATTGTTAATTTACAATGTTATTTTTGAAAATAGGTTTTTAAACCTGAGATCCTATAATATGTAAATAATTTTAAATTTCATTTAACATAATGGTTTGGTGAGTGGTCAAGAAGAATTCACATGGTAGTTAGGTATATTTGGTGAGTTGATTTTATATTTATATATATACATTTATGATTTAAATTATAGATTAGGAAAGATGTTATAAATGTTCTAATCTTGTTGATAATTTTATAAAATTTGAGCCACTTCATGTTAATCATTGTTATCATCCTTAAATTTTATTAAATATTTTCGAAGGCAATTATATATTTTTTATAGAAATAATATAATTAATCTTATCAAAAATATATGTGACAAAAATATATATATTTTTTAATTTAAAAATAAATCACATTTTATGTGGGGAATATTTTTTCAAATTTAAATAATAACATACGTTGAAAAAATAATTCATATAAAAAGAGTCATTTGAAATATATATATTTTTTACAATTTTCAAAAAATTCCTTAGTAATTGAGTTATAATATGTTATTTTATGAAATTAAATATAAAAATAGTCTCATAATTTTTATGATATATATTTAGTATATCTATATAAGAATTTATTATTCTTAGATAAATATAATTCATTGCAAAATCTTATTTTTTTGTGGTAACAAATATTAATCATTATAACTTATTTTTTTTGTAATAATTTAAAAATAGAATATTAATGAATTTTTAGAAGATTATTTTAAATATGAAGAAATTTTTTAATCAGTTTATATAAGTGATAAAAAATATTTAATATACGTGTGATGACACAAAAAATCATTTTTGAGAAAAAAAATATGAGGTGGAAAATAAATATATTCTTATTTCATACATTGTAATATCAATTATATGCGTGTTAAATTATTATAAATTATTTATTATATATATTTACGTAATTTATATATTTTATAGTGAATTATTAAAAAGAAACAACACATTAAAAAATCTTTTTTAATAAATATTTTTTATATTAGATAGTCTTCACCAAATAAAATGAATAATAATTATTTATATTACAATAAATTAATATTATTAGTTCATTAATATTTAAATAATTAACATAATATTATAAATATTATATCATATATAATAAATAAAAATATTTAATTAAAAAAATCGTTATTTATGATATTTTTTGTTCATTAATTATTATTTATACATTATATTATTTTTACTTGAATAACCAAAAATTTGTAAATTTTGAATTTATATTGTATATATATATTCAATGAACATATTTCCCTATATAAAACATATACCATAACCATTACACCATAAAAAAGATTTCTATTATTATTTATTAAAAAACACTTATCATTCCATTAAAATTCAATTTAGTTTTCACGCCATGTTCTCTCAACTAATGTTGTTCTCTATCATTGTTGGTGTAGTAATAAAAACCATAATCCTCAAGGGTTACGATAATAATTTGTTTATACTAGTTTTAACTTTATTATTGTTATCCTTGTGTTGTAAAGATTTTATTAATTCCCATTTTAATGGGTGTAATTATTAGTGGTTTATAGTATTCCATGATATGTATTACAATGTTCAATGTAACATTATTTAAAATTACAGGATAAAATAATATCAGTATCATTATTTTAATAATATAATTAATGAATTATTTCCCACATGAGCGAAATTCATGTGAAATTATATATAAAAAACATAATTAAGAATAATAGTCATGTATTTTATGAAATGAAAATATATCCCAAAACATAGAGTGTTACATGGAATATTTTATTAGAAATTTCTATTTGTTATGATTTTAGAAAATAAACTTATACATACATCACCCAAAAATTTTTGTTAGATTTATTTTAAAATTAATATAATCTCTTCGATATCTTGCAATGTAAGAACCACTTGATATATATTAAATTCAAAACACTATGAAAATATTATTATTACCATTTTGACCTACAATTTATGTTTGTGGGTATGAGTAGTAAATAATAAATATTAAAATTCAAAATTTTTACACATGAATTAAATATCTCTAATTGTGATCAATTGATTTGAAATAAAATAAGAACCATTGGAAGAAAAACATATGTTTTCTTAAAAAATAAATTTTTAAAGGAAGACTATTGCGTTGTGCAGTCATGTTTTCACATTAATTTTAAAACATTATAGAAAATAAGTTTTAGAAATTTATTTTTTAAATATATATTCAAAAACTAAATTTTGGTTAATTTTTTCCCTGAAAAATTATATTTATGATAAATAGTGAAAAATATTCATTTTTATTGAGAACTGAATTATAGTTTAAACTATTTGGAATGTTCTATTATTATATATATTGAGTTTAAAGTAAAATTAGTTCATATATATAATAATATAACTAATTTAGTTCATGGTAATCAATTTTAAATTGAATGTTGAAATTAAAACAATCTATTCTTATGATAATTTTATCATTCAAAAACCACTCTTTCTTTGCATCAAAAGTTTAATTTTAAATTGGCTTCATCCACCTATATTAATTGAATTTAGAAAAATGTATTAAATAATTTTAATCAGAAAAATTAATATTATCTAATATTTTCACCATAATGTTTTACCATACTTAGTAGTGAAAATTTTAAAAAATAACTTTCCAAATTTAATGAAAAAATGTTCGCACTTGTGGTAAAACAAAGAAGATAATGGTTATAATGAAATATAACACATCCCACTCCCCTTTTTTAGTCATATATAGACCATATAACTATTTTGGTTAGATAATTACCCATGTTATAGGTATTTTTAGGGTAAAATATTGTGTATTGAATTATCTTTTCAAAAATCCAATGTGTTTACTCTCTACAAAACATAAAAGGCCACCACTATCATCGCCGCTTTATAATTAAAAAAGGATAATTAAAAAACTATTCAAATTTTTTCTATAATTCACGACCCACATCTAATAATCTTTATTTTGATTAGGAATCCTTCAAAATAAGGATTTTGTGATAATTATTTAGAGGCTCTCTGAAGAAGAGTTAAAATTAATAAATTTGTGTATTCAATTTATTTTTTCATCAACATCATTTAAAATTATTCAATTAGTAAAAATTAAAAACAATAGTATCTAATATATAATGATATGTTAGTATATTTTTTTAATAACCATGTTTTATCTTCACATCGATCATATGGGAATCTAAAAAATCAGTCGTGAGTACAGTGGACTACCCCTCATGACCCAATATAATTTTTTTTCCATTACCTCTTCTAATGGTTGGATATATTATTGAATTTAATATATTTTTAGTAAATTTATGATATTTTAATGATTATTTAATTATTATATTTTATTTATACTCTTACATTCTATTTCATAGGGGATGTGATAGTGTCACTCATGTGTACGGTGGACTGCCACCTCATGAAGCAATCTGAATCATTTTTAATTCAACATTAAAAATAAATTTAATGATGTTAAAGTTAAATATTTTATGTAATATATATGTTAAAATAATAATTCTATATATATAATGTGTAATCTGTATTATATCCTTCATATCTATTAGAATTCAATAGAATCGTGTGTGCATACAAGTGGGCTACCGCTTCCTCAATGCGATGTGAAATGTTTATCCATTAATTTTTATATGGATTGTAATAAGGTTGTATATGACTAATAAAAATGAAATATATTACCTAATAATTATTTTATAATTATTTAGTCTTATATATTTTCCTTTCGTTTATCCATTTAAAAAAATTGATACTACATCCATCCATATATATGTAGTACTTTCTCTATAAATAATGTAATAAATTTCCTATATCTACCATTAATAGATTTCTATATATACATGTATAATGAGATTATATGATATTTATGTATTGAAAAAAATTATTTAGATTATATAATAATGATCAAATTAAAAGGATAAAAATTAATAAACAAAAAAATGCATGAGAAATGATGTAATTCTCACCCCAAATAGTGACTTTAACACGGAATTAATAAAAAAAGGTTGATAAAATGTTATAAGTAAATAATAAATGGTATGAAATATATTAAAATGGTTATTTATTTTTTTAAATATTTTTTATATAGGAGGTTCAAAAACATATTAATGAATTTGATCACAATGTATGGGTTTTCAACTAACATTTATTTCTATGAGAAATACTCTATATTCAATAATAATTTCTTTTGTGGTGTATATACTACCCATTTTGATATTTAATATCATGAATACCTATATTTTAATGTAATTTAATGATTATTTTGATTTAATTTATTTCATGGGACATATTTTTCAATAGTTTGAAATATAGTAATGGTTAATTTCACAATCTCATCATTATTCAAGACTGTTTATGTTAATGTATCAATTGGTGGAATTATTTGGTAATTTTATAATAAAATAAATATATATCCCTAATAATTATATATACATGAGACATTAAATAAATAGTACTAATTTGACACTCTTTTTTACATAATATTAATGATAAAATGATTTAAAAAAAACAACTTTATTTCTCTCCTCAATATAAAATGTATTTTATATATATCTATGGTTCCCAAAAAATGGATCCAAAATTTTTTTTTAAAATTTTACATAATATTTATTAAATACAATTTTACCCATTCTCTACTTTTTACAAAAAAATTGATGTAGTCTTAATATATTTTTAAAGAAATTTCCATTTGTATTTTACAGTAAATGATAATGGAATAAATATTTTAACATTTACATATTGAGAAATATTTCCCAATACAAGGAAAAACCATTGTTTCAATGAATAAAATATGCTTTTATGTTTTTATTTAAAAAAATTAAAAATATTATTTTTTCATTTAAATTCCAATATAAATTTATATTTGTTAAAGTTAAATGGTTATTTTACTAAAAAAATGATTCTACTACAATTATTATGTTATTTATATTCTGAAATGACATAAACCCATTATTTTACATATGATCCAATAATTATATATTTTATTTATATATTCCTTATTATTTAATAGATGTTTTGTGATTCATTTGAGTCAATATGTTTAATTTTGTTACCATCCACAAAATTAAACATGATTTTTTAAATGTATGTTTATTTGATTGGGCCATATATCAACATTTATTATGTTATTTTACTAAATACTAATAATTAATTATATTATATTTTTTCACATTCATATGAAGAAGGAATTGGATATTGTATGTGAATGGTGGAGGTTGTTTGTTTATATCGCCTAAACACATTGATAGGTCACATTATACAGGTTTATTATCCATATTAGGCTAGTTTATTATCATATATTTGAATCGTCTTGTGAAAGGTTCTTACAATTTTAGATGTCCAGAAACATAAATTACCTCATTATGAGATTATTTGTTGACGTCCATGTTATTATCATAATAGTTATAATTTCATTGTATAAGTTATATCTTTATGTTATTTTTTATATGGAATTATTTGATATCCATTTATATATGTCAAATTATGATCAGTTTATTATGTAAATGTCCATGGTTTTAGTTCATAGAATTTGAATCCTGATTATTCTTATTTATTTTTGATAGAATCTACTATAATCATACCCTTAACAATAATTTTATTTTATACCATTAAAATGTTTTACTTTTCCAATGACAAAAAAATTTCGTCGTTAATATGTAGAGATATTTTAAGGTGGAAAATTGGATTTACAATGAAAACCCATAGCCTATTTTACATATATATTGTAAATGTAATATTATTTATGTATCAATTTTTCCAGGAAAAAAACTCTTCATTTATTTGGTATGTAATAGCGTATATCTTGGTTCAATGTAAAAATTTAAACTCCTACTCATGTTATAGGCATTAGCGTTGTTATAGATAATATTCCAACAAGTATTTTAGTAATAATCCAAACTAGATTTCTAAAAAAAATTACTAGGTTATATAACAATATGTTGTACTTTAACGATATGTATATGTATTGGATAAAAAAATGTTTTGTTATGGTATATATTATGCATTTTATATCTCAATACATCCCTTTGATGGAACAAAAAGTAGACATCAATGTAGAAAATATTTATATAGGATTATTAACACACACAAAAAATTCATCCATTACTCCAGTGTCACCAGATACATTAAAATGATCAGTACTATGCACTTGGATTTAAATTCATATAGTTTATACACTCTTTAATTTAATTTTTATTTAAAACAATTATAAGGGATTTCAAAACAGAATTTTCATTTATAAATACTCTATAAAATATCATTTTTATGACTATTGGTTTACATATGCATATATTTATAAATTTAAATTAATTTTTTCAATAGTTTTATTACTATACATCATGTTTCAAAATGTTATAATTTATTATAGTGTATTCCATAATTTATTAATGCATCATAGTAGAAGGAATGTGATCAATATCAATACACATACCCCATATAGGTATTTCCAACATTTAGAAGATAATGATAATGAAGATTGCTCTATAACATGAACTATTGAAATTATAACCATATTGGGGGAGATAACATGCATAATGATTAATAACCATTCCAGTATAGGGAATATTAATAATCCAAAATACAACGTAATAATATTTGACTGCATCAGAAATATACAACACCCATCATTCAATGGGAATAAAAATCCATCTATAACTATGAAATGGATACTTTATATCAAGGAAAAAATTTATTTTGAGTAGAAATATATATTAGATCATTTTCATGGATATTTATCATATCTTGGGAGATAGATATCAACAGTAAAGATTAATTCAAAATAGTAAGGATAAATAAAAAATATCAAACATTAATGGGAAATATTTTATAGTACCCTCAATGTAAAAGTGTTTTCCTCTCAATCATTAGTTACATATGGAGATAAAATTCATAAGTCAATGATAAAAGTATAATGAATATTTTATACATATGAAGGAAACCTTAAAATGTTAGCTTGTTATTTTAAAAATAATGCACACACACCAATAAAATTATTTATTCTTTATTTGACAGTCTTACACAAATTACTTAAAGGCAACTATCCTACCAAACTATTTAATTATATGAGGATATAGTTTCATGTTAAAAAATATATTGATGTAATTCCTTATGTATTATGGATTCGAAGGGAATCACGATAATATGGTGATGGAATATAAAATGATAAATAAATGGAATAAGGGAAGCATTTATTTTTTCCATGTTTGATAATTGTGGATAGAGAAACTATAATACTTTATCCAATGGAATTTTACTTTTTTACGAGTTTAGAGAGAATGTCCACCATTCTAATAATTGAAAGGGAAAAAACAATGTTCTGATTTTCTATTCTTCAAATGATAAGATATAGAGATCCTTGTAAATAAATTTCACAAGTGTCCAAGGAATATACCCTATAAGAGGCTAAGGAATCCAGGTCACAAATATCATATCTATACATCAAATATGGAATCATTAATGTTCCTTCATTTTGATTCTTGAAATATGTTATATAATTATTTTATCAATAATATCATCTTATAAGAATCATAAAATGTTTAGTGATTTTACTATAGTACCGTTTTCTAGATTACAATTCATTTGATCAATATATACTATAACCATGAATAATGATTCATTTTATTAATAATTTTTTTTAAACACATGATTGAGTGAAGATAACTGTTAATATGTTAATGATGTTGTGATAATATTAATAAACATATTTTTATGGAATTTTATTGATAACATTCAATTTGGTCAGTAGTCAATTGGATTATATTTTCATTTCAAGAGATTAATGCATGTTTAAATTTATGAAATATAATAGAAAATTTAATATTTTATTTTTGGAAGCATACATGTTTTCTGTTTTTTGGTGATTTTCTTATTCATATATTTATAGTGTGACATTAAGAGACACTTAATATTTTGGGGGGAATATAATGTTGATATTATGTCATTTTATTAAACATTTATGGACATTAAATATGTAAATACATATTTTATATGAGTCGTATGGTAAACTATATATCGAGCATATTAAGGTGAATATTGGGTATTATTGGATAAACTGCTCTGATCATTTTTTTAGGAAAATATCTTTAAACATGAGGATTGACATTCCATTAAATTATTTGGTAAATGGGTTTTCTGTATAAAAAATAGTTTGGGATGTACTTTTAATGGGTTAAGAAATGATGATGGAATTGATTGAAGATGAAAAGGAAAAAAAATTCATATAAAATAGAACGGTATCAAGAAAATACATTTTTATATGCTCTCATCTTAGATGGTAAATGAATTCTTCAACACTTGGAAGATGATATTGAATCAATAAAACAATCTTAACATATTTTTCTATGTTATAATGATAGTCTTTTTATCAATCCAACATTTAATGGTTGTTGGATATTAAATGTAAAAGATTATTTACTAACTTATTTTTAATTATCCCTTCCACTCTCTATAATTATTAATTCTTTTCATCCCTTTCCATATCATCAAATTCCACCAATGTTCTTCTATTTTGAAACATGATAAGTGTGGTTCAAGATATTATTCATAAACCACTTCCTATCTTACAAATATGAAATTAATGATCCTTTTTTATGACATCGAATGTCAATAAGGTGATTATCTAGGGTAAAACCCTTGATTTTCATTGTTATGTTAAAATTGTGAAAAGAAATGTTTTACAGGGGTAGAATGTAACACCCTATGATTTTAAAAGAGGATAATCATATTCGATAATAAATATAAAGGGAATAATTTAACATAAATTATAAACTAATACTGTGATATATTACGCAATATTTCTTTTGACATTAATTTGTTCTCAATAATAACATACTATAAACGCAACACCAGGTTTAAAAAATGTATTACTCTTTAAAAATATTATTATCACCATTTTAACAGTCATTAATCTTATTAGTATGAATAATACTATGAAAATTATGAATATTATCAGATTTAATAATGTATTAAATAAATTCAATAGTTATGTATTTATTTGAAATTAAATAAAAACAATTTAAATAAAAAAGAAATGGTTTCTAAAAAATAGTATTTTTTAGAAAGAGTTATAGTCCGGAATTGATAAAATTATTTAAAATTATTTTTATAACAATATTTGGATATTTATTCTTGAATATTAATATAATTTTAAAAATATGATTGTATAAAATATCATTCTGTGATTTTTTATTATTATTATGAAAATATTGTTTTTGAGGAAAACATGAAATTAATGATTCTTATGGAAAACTAAATATTCATTTTCATATTTTACAATGATAAATAATATTATAAATTGGTTTAAAATTACAATTACATAAATTATATTACAATTTCTTAAATTTATTACTTTTCAATAAATTTAATGTTTTGATTTTTTATTAAAACTTCATATAATAATGTGAATTTTCTATTTGGTAAACCTATCTTTCATCACATATGTGGTTTATATTTAATTTAAAACCATCCAATTAATTGAATTAAATTCTCAAAAATGGATTAAATATTTTCAATAAGAATAATTTATATTATCTAATAATATCAACATAACGCTATATCATAATTAATAGTGAAAACAGTAATATAATAGTTAACCTGGTTAAGTTAATAATGGTTTTACCATGGGTTGAGCTATGAGTATATGAGTTATAACTAACATAAAAAATTTCCAATGATAATTTTATTGAAATATATCATTCTTATCACCAAAAATATTGGATAATAATCAATTTTTGTGTTTTTTTCTCACAAATATATGGGTATCACTTTGTCATTTAAAAAACTCAATGTGTGTCCTATGTATAAATTAAAAAAGGCCACCCCCTCTCCTCGACTATTTACACATATATAAGATTTTTTCATTGTCAATACCACAAAATATCCTTTAATTACTTCTCTATTCAAATCCAGGAGGACATAGTTTGAATATTAATTCCTCCCATAAAGGATTTAGTTATAATCCTAAAGTTGCTCGTTGAAGAAGAGGTAAAATAAATAAACATGCATATTTGTTTTATTTATTGTAACACCTCCTTAAAACCTTATTAATATATGATAATATAATATAAAAATTATATTATATATAATTATATATTATTATGATAATGGAATAACCCATTACCATCTCCACTTCTATATAATGGGAAATGAAACTATTGATGGTATATACAACAGACTACTCCCTCACAAACTAATGTAATTAATTTAAAATAAAATCTATTATATATAGGATATAAATATGGATGTAAAATATATTTTTGGTATTTATTAAATTTTTATACTTCTGCAATTATTATTTCTCATATACCATTTTGAGTTCAATTCCACGGAAGGTTTGATAGCATCACTCAGGTGTACAACAGACTACAGCCTCACGAAGCAATGTGATTGATTATTCACATATGATTTACATGAAGGGTAGTATGCTTAATTTTAATAAATATATGTCATATTTTTAATCTAAATATACTTCTCTAAAATATAATACAATGTTTAAATTCTTATTTACAAATCTGTTATAAATGGATAATGTCTCTCATGTTTGTGTGTTGACTAGCACCTCCATGTTATGATCTGTAACGTTTTTCATTTATTTTTCCTTCTTGAATGGATGGTAATAAATAAATATATTATTAATATAATTTAAATATATTAAATATTAATTATTTTATAATTATAAATTAATATTTATACTATTTTGGTTCCATTCTTTGTGAAATACAGAAATAGCTTTCTCAGTACGTATAACATACAATTTCCATGAACAGTGTAATACATATTACATAACTAATAAAGACATATTATTATCATTATATATATATATGATTTTTATTTAATTTTAACATTATATATATGATGTAATATGGATCAAATTAAAATTACTATAATTACCAAAATAAAACATACAAGAAAAATAAATAATTATCAGTTATATTTAATATTTTGATAGAGAATTTATGAAAATGACATGATAGAAGAAAATATAGAAATCCATTATAGAAGGAGATATATTTCTATGGTTTTATCATATATCTATAATAATCAAATATTTAATATACATGAGTTTCAGTCACATACAGTAGAAGTTGAACATGAGTTACGGGTTTCTCATATTAGTTTTACTTCTGTGATACATATGCCACATTCACCCCATATTATTTTTTTGTGGTGTATATAATCCCCATATGATATTTTATATCAAAAATATATTTATCATCTTGGTATTTAATGTTTAATTTGAATTTATTTCTTTAATTGTTCTTATAATTCAATGGACTTGTATGTGGTACGGGTTTATTTCAAAATGTTATCACTGTTCATGGGTTTTATGTTTAACTCTCTATTTGGAGAATAAATTGTCATTATTATCATAAAATATTTATATTTCATTATAATTTAGTTATAAATGAAATATTAAAGTAATAGTTCTATATTCAACGCTTTGTAAATCACCAACTGACCCATCGTTTCCCAAGATGCGACTCCCCATTTTTGACTCTAATAGGCCAGGTGCTAACGACTAGAACTGGGTTTCCATTTATCAAATATGGGAATCCCATTACCTAAACAACATGTAAAAATTCACCCACAAACACCTCGATTCATAACTTCAAAGATATTAAAATTATAATCAAAATTTAATACATATATATATATATATATGCAAAACCAGAGTAAAACATAAGTAATCAAAGCATAAAAGGGGAAGAAACACAACCATTAAAAATTATAAAAGTGTCCATCTAGCATATACGATGATGATCAATTTCAAATGAAACTTATAGAATTATCTTTAGACAAGATATGTGAAACACCTTTTTCATTCTAGCACACTATATATTTCTAGACTTTTCTACTCTAAGGAATTTATTTAAAGGCTTCTGTTATGCACTATATATAACATGTGTGTACAATTCCCATATAGGGGTGAGTAGAAGAATAATTATTAGATAAACCTATAAAACCAAAAAAGTGAAGACCTAAAAGTAAATTATCATCTCATCCTACCTAGTGGAAACCCAATCAATAGTGAAACTACAGCTCGAACTATCCTCATCTATAGACGACTAGTCCAATCCGTCCACAATGGGTGCCAACCCAGACATGTGAAAACAAAACAATGATAACATGAAATTCCCAAATATAAATTTCTCAAAAAACATGTCCCATGTGGTACAAACCCAATATCTAGTAAAAGGATTCTTCTTGAAACTCTAATGAAAAAAAAACCTGTATAACACACTTCAAAAGCATAACCACCCTAAAAGACACTCATCTGAGAGATTCACTCTGTCAAGAAAAACCAAATTGAACTAGATAAAGATCCTAACACCAGAGGTCACACATTATCTAACATGTTCCCTGAGCGTGGATATTATAACCTAGGTGGAGAGGTCCTCCACTCACTACTACGCACTGTTGAGGGAGAAATAATCCAAACTATGCACTGTGTTCAACCAATCTAATGAGAGATAATGGAGGGATTTTTACCTCGACACTAACTTAATTTCAAGGTAGTACTATATCATATCAAATCCACAATGCCTCTGTCACACCGGAATAGAGAGGAACACACCTAAATCCATCAAGGGAGAACTAAATTCTAAATTGGTATTGTACAAAACAAGTTAATATGCCCCCTCAACGTAAAATTTCTACAATGAATATGGATAACAACCTCCAATGGAGGACCAAATCCCTACAACTACTTAGAGATGGGTGAGTATACACCATATACGAGGACCCCAACATTGTATGATTAAGGATTTCCACTCTATGGTTAGAGTACCAAAACACTAGTCCAATTGGGTAATACCAATCTACTAGTAATATTACTATGGGGGACCCAGTCCCTAACATGATAGTGTATTACCGACCATGGGATAGAGGAAATTCTCCAGGGTGAGATAGAGGTGTATCAACTCTATTGAAACAACATGTATAGAGGACGCGATCCCCAGTATGATACGGGAGTTCCTATAGTAAAGATAGAATACTCTCACCCTAAAATGATATAGGATTAACCACTCTATCTATACGTCCCATATAGAGGATTTGCGCTCAAACATGGAATACACATATTGACCCCATGGATAGTGGACCTGCACCTAGTCCTGTAGTGGAGTACCTACTCTATCTGACCAAATACTATATGGGGCATACTCCCTATATAGGAAGGGGAGAGATATCTCCAACTATTCTAATGATATGGGGATCCTAAGACCTTGTCCAACGAGGGAGTACCAACCCTCTAAGAACTACCCTAGAGGTATAGATCCCACACCATTGATTTAGGGTGTCTCATATCTACCAGAGATGATAGTTATGGGATGCCCCTGCCCAGATGACACATGGGAGTACTAGTCCTGATGTGTCTCTTTATGAACCACAACAATCAACATCGTTGGTGCATCACTACTTAGAGGAGAATCACACATTTCAAAACTCACATAGGAACACAACCATGGGTAGGGGACCCATGCCCTAATTCAATAGGATACCACTACCCTATGACCTAAAGATTCTAAT
This sequence comes from Viscum album, assembly GCA_963277665.1. NCBI lineage: Eukaryota > Viridiplantae > Streptophyta > Magnoliopsida > Santalales > Viscaceae > Viscum > Viscum album. The sequence continues at coordinate 301,796,366 of OY728153.1, read as the reverse complement.
AGAACCATATCCTAAGGTAAAAAGTAAGGTTACTAACCCTGATGTCTACCAAGTTATTCCCCAATATCATTACTCAAGGATAAGAACTGATACATAAGGATTGTACTTGAAACATGCCACATCATATCTCATATGCTGATATAGTGACCCCATCAGGTTCAATGGGTTAAAAATACTCATGACCGGCTACTTACAAACTCTGATATGAGGTCATGTGAAGGAGATACTCAAGGAAAAAGATATCAAGAAGAGATAAAAGAATTTAATGGTGTAAAATATAGTCCACATGGAATGTGAACCCTATTAAGAAACTAGATTTGTATCCCATTTACAAGATTTCCATGTTTTAATCCATAGAAAACATGTACAATCTGTACGTAGTTTATTCTGCATCACCTAGCCAAGGCCATGATTCCTCGTTCACTTGGTATGTCTTGTCGGGTCCCTTATACACCATATATACCATAAAACATGGTGTTTTTTGAATAAATGGCTACTTATCCTTGGGGTTCTCCCATGATCATGTTTATCGCCATATTTTAGTGTACATTGGTTAGGAACATTTACACCGTCATGTACTATAACATGGCCAACCCTTCCCATGTCCACTAGATACATGGCATGGAGTCACTACAGGATGTGTAACCATAGTAAATAATGGGTATTCCCCAATATTAATCATTCCAAACTGTATGTGATAAACGGAATGTCTCACTATACTTCACACCATGTAGAAGGTATTTCTAGATGGGAATTAACACTCTAATTACCAGATTCAACATGTTTTTCAATTAATCCTACAGATCAACATAAGAGGGATCTATAAAATTCATAACTAGTCTCTCAAAATTTAAAAAATAAAATAAGAAGTCGATAGTGACAAATACTAAAATCATTTTACCTTTATTGATAAATTCCAATGCATCGGGTCCGAAATGATTCTGGGATTGTGTTGCTCCTCGATATGATGATGATCTATGTCAATAACAGTCATTGGTAGTTATATTTCATTAAAATTATGGCTGATTTTAATCTGTCTCTAAATTTGGAGGACGATATATGCTTCTACTCTAGGTCTGGTACAACAAACATAATGGCCAAGGGGAAAATTGGTTAAAAATTAATTAAAATTTCGATTAAATTAATATCATATCCACAAAAAGCCCCTCTAACCATCCATCTCTCATGCATCCATTGTGGGATACATTATGGAACTTCTTGGGTGAAAATATTTTATGAACTCAAAAATGATCTACTAATTTTGATTAAAGACTATTCTCATGTGTTTTCACATTTCAAGGGAAAATATGTGCACATAAGAATATATATATATAATATCATTAAAAGAAATTCTATGATGCTCTCTGGGCCCTAGGTTCCTACTTTGAGTTAGAATATGGCATTAGAAACATTTATTAATATATTAAAAAGTCTTATGTGTCCAAAACTAAGTCACTACATTCTCCTCATTATTGAAACATTCATAAAAAATAAAAATTCCAAGGGACAAAGTAAAGAAACAAATCTCTCCACTAGAACCCCCGTGCAAGGAATCAAACCAAAGCTTGTATGGGTACATACAATGAAAAAATATGGTGGACACTATGGACATACCACATTAATATCTAGATCTAATGAGGATAACATCATTCAAACAATCATAACATTTCTCTTCAAATACGATAGGTGGAATAAAATCAAGCACCATAGGCCATCTAAAATCATTGGGTCTAGCGGTACACCACCCTGCTATCCTAACACACATATATATGTAACACATCAGTTCATATCCTCACTTGGGTGGACTTATCCTCAACCTCCTTATGAATATTATGTTAGTGGTTGACACTATGAAATCAAGGGTACCAGCAAAAAAAGTTGGGATTCCCATGGGTAAACACTTGGTGTTACCTGGACCTTTTATATACAATTTTTCATCATAAACATATCTCAACAAAATAGAAACACATCCATAACCATTAATGGATTTTCCAAATAGTGTGGAATGTAGGAATCCAATACACACAATGGAATAATAAAATAGTCTAAATCTACAGCTACAAATAGTTCTTAATAAGGCTTTCCCATCATGAGTTTTTCTAAGACAAAAGGATACAATAAGAAAAAAATTCATTGGAAACGACATGACCTTTTATAAGACTCCATTTAAAAACCTCACCCAAGAAACCCATGTCTAAGTAACACATCCACTAAAAATCGACATTAATCTCTTTTAGAGGCACTCACTCAGCCCCTTGGTTTTGACAATATCAATATAATTCATATTAATATGAAAGGAGTTCAAATTCCATATGAGTGAAAATATACCCAAAACTGTGCCACATACTCATTGAGTGTTTCATATATAAGTTGATTCCATGAATCATATGGTTTTATTGAAAAAAAAGTGATTCCAAAATGATCACACTATATCTTAACATTACCTTTTTTAGTATACTAGGAACACGCCATGAGGCCCCGAGGAAAAAAATCAGTGTGAATCTTCCACCACACCTTTGTTCAATCTAAATCGGGAAATGCAGACTCACAAACACATTTTTCAGGAATAATAAAAAAATGTTTTAGTGGGGTAAGGAATCGTCTACCATGTGTATTCAACTCTAAGTGAAAAAACATGAACAAAAAGTTATACCAATTCCTCATGTCACCCCTATTAAACATATAGAATGAAGATGAAAGAAAATAGTACATCATAATTGTTTATAAAAATTTAAACATCTACTAGTACAAAGGACATAGAGAATACCGCATTCCATTCTAAGTTAATCTATCTCAAAGGCTTCTTTAGCCTATAGTTGTTCCCATGCATGTCTTCTAGCTCTCTGAGCCTTGTGTGGACCACCATGGGCGGTGGTCCACACACATCAAATAAATTTCCACCAAACCATGCTCTCCCAGCTCCTCCTCCATGGCCCCCATATTATAGAAATCCATCCCGGAAACAATACCCCTTCTAATGCATCCCATTTACCAACTCCATCTCAAAAGAATGGAGGGTTATACATTCTCCATGAGGATGTCACATGTTGTTATAAGCATAACAGCTCATCCCCAAAAGATGACATGTCCTCAATTTGGGTCATGTGCTATATGAAAACATTCTTAAGATTGGGGATTAGTATACCTAATGTGTCATGATCGTTTCATATACTATATTCAAATTTCCTTAGATGTAAAAGCTTCATGGACACCACAAAATGACACATCCACCTATCCCTTCACCAAGAATATCTCAACCACTAGAGCTCTCTCCACTACCCTCGCACAAAAGGGATGTTTTGTGGAGATTAAACCTACTAAACTGTGCTTTCAAAGGACCGGATCAATGGTTAGAGTTAGGAAGAACATGTCTTGATACATATATAGATTGTAATGATACAGTTTTCTGATCATTTTTTAATACTCAACCATAGTCATGGTATATTTTAAAAGCTTTAAAATCATCTAGATAGACATTGAACTCATCATTGCTTGGTAAAACACATCCTTGTGAGGTGAGTGTTTCTTAATTAGGGGAATACATCACAAAACATCACCATCACATGGAAAAACCCTGTAGAAGGATTGATATTAGGTCTACTATCATATAAGGAGTTCTCCTTATTAGAAGGAAAATATGTATTATAGGATCGAGAAAGTCACCAATCAATTGGGGGCTGGATCATCCAGGTTCTTTATAGTTCAATTACTCTAGAACTCATGGAGAATACTCTACATGTGTGAATCCTCATCCTAAACATCCACCACAACCACCTACACAACTGGTGGCAGATCAGCTAAAGTAAAACTATGAGGTACAACCTCATCACCTATTCCCTGCATTGAAACCTCTTGAGGGGTCAGATCAGTAAAAAAAACCTACCACTGGATCCTATATATATTTATTCATATGGTAATCATGACACAAAATGTAGATGTACTAAAAATATATTATAAAATGGGAGAAAACTCACTAAGGATATGAAAAAACCAAAACTTGTTCATATTTCATGCATGTGCCATTATTTCCATGTTACCAATGTTATATAGTACTAATTCAAGAATAATTTTTTAAAGTCCCAAAGAATGTATATATCAGATACTTCAAAAACACTACAATATATGGTCTCAGATAAAATCTTAAAATAGACCATCCATATCAAAATGTAACTAAAACCATGCTCACGACACTGTGGTCCCAATGTAGAACCCCCTCTAATACCACCTTGTATTTCCCTGACTGAATGGGGCCCAGAACACAACTCCTAATCCTTCTTCCAATAGGCCAGGGATTGGTGACTCTATTCGAGTAGAAATATCACACATCTGGGTGTTCTTTTTTATATGGTACTTGTACACACGCACCGATAAACACCTTGATGAAACAATGAAGAGATATACAAAACTAAAAATTAAAATTCCTGAATAAATAAATTCCTAACAGGAGTAAAAAAAATTTATTGAAACAATTAATGGGAAAAAACACACACCCAACAAGAACAATAAAGTGGTCCATCCTTCACAGAATGAGTGGATCACTATCTTCTGAAACTACCAAAAACCACATTGACCTAACTCTGGTAAAAACCTCATTCGATATAGGTATCTTTGTTTCTCATAAATTGGGTCCTCTTGGAACTCAATATAAAGTCTTATGGTATTCAAAATACATAAATAAATATTGGAAAATATTGTGTAGGTGTGAGTGTTATAATAAGTAGTAGGCACCAAAAAAATAAAAGGGTGAAAATGAAAGGAAATAATTCACTCAACCTAGCCATATGGTAACCTATTGAGAGATAAAATCCATCTCAAAAATTACTTATCTATACATGAAAAGTCGCATTATTTCATAATGGGAATCATCCAAGATCCCTGAAAATACCATATGGACTCCCAGAAATTCCTATATATACTTCTATCCCACTCTAAGTCATGTGAGTATTTGACCTCATAGATGTCAACCCGATTCTACTCGATGATCTTATAGTAAAAAAAATATGTTAACACACTCCATGTGATTATTCATCCAAGATAAGAACCATTTGAGAGATAAAATTCATCAGGAACATCTCACTAAGAATAGGTCTTGTTCATAATAACTAAATCCTACAATTGTTGACATGAACCTAGGGAAGTTTTAGAAGAACCCAAGTGGAGAGGATCTCCCTTCAACACTACACAAATATGTGGAATAACTAGTCCATACAATGCACTATTTGTATCCATTATTACATGGGATAATAGATGGACCCACACCTCCCCACTACCTTATAGAAAAAAATGTACTATATTCCAGCCAACCTATGAAACAATTGTCCCTCATAAATGGAGTTTCCCACACCTCAATCAATTGAGGGAGCACTAACTCATAAAAATGTATCCAATATAAAAAGTATATGGGACCACTTATCATAACTGTAAAATTAAGTTGAGGGAGCACTGACTATAATGGGGGACCAACTACCCAAGCTACTCATAGATATGAGTGTAATACTCTATAGGTGCATATTAGATCCCTGGTACTACATGGGAGTATGAATGAGTTACTAGAGGACCCACCCCTAGGTATAATAGGGGAGTATAAATATACCAAATTTATTTATATAGAGGACCCATACCCCATCATTATAGGGGATTAAATACTCCAGGCCAGTGTTCCCACTCCCTAGTAAGAAGTTTTTTTACCAGCTCTACTAAAACAACTTGTATGGAGGAACCACACCTTAGTATAATAGGGGAGTTCCTACTCTAAGGATAGAGTTAACTCACCATAACATGATTGGGGAATACCCACTATATCAATAATTCATTTATTTATGACCTACACAAAAAAACAGGGGACAAAAAAAATCCAAGGATATACGACCCACACACTGGTCATACTTGGGAGTACCTACTCTATCTAGAAAATTGGTATGTAGGGCCTATACTCTAGTTCAGTAGGGGTGTATTATCCCTAAATATAAAAATAATATGAGAAACCCTCACCCTAGTTCGATAGGGGTGTACAAACCCTGGGAAAACCACCCCATAGGTATAGAACCCACACTTACAATGTGGGGAGTCTCCTCTCTATAAATGAAGATATGTAACTAATACACATTCCCCGATTCCAAATGTGTGTACCAGCCCCAGCCTGTCTCTTTAAAAATCACATTGATCTATAGCATCATTAATGCACCATTGAAAGAAGAATCGCATTTATCATACCTCAATTCACAAACTACAATGGTTAGGGGAGTTGTTCCTTAATGCAATATGGTAGAAACACTATACTAACCTAAGTAGTCCATGGGACCAAAATCCTAAGAGGAAAGTGAAGGGTTTCAACCTCGTTGCAATCACAATGATGTGCTCATATCACTATACATTTTTATGTGCTGATATATTAGAATTCTACATAAATGATTCTATATTAGATATCGCAGACTGAAACAGAGTCCACTATCATGTTATGCACAAAAAACTACCCAAGATTAGAAACATGAAATCATGGGTCTGTGTTTCATTAATGATGATATGCAAGGTGGAAGATCTCAATAAGTTATAAAATAAGTACACAACTTGCTCTCAGGTGAAGATGAAGTTTGAACTTAATTAAGAACCAGGCCATTAATGCTGTTTAAACTATTTTCAAATCCATATAGGTATAAACAGTTTTTATGGCTTGTACATAACATGTTTGGCCTCATCCTTCCCCTGAACATGTATCCTCTTCCATACGGCCTATCCATCTGTGTCCATCACACTTCGTTCATCACATAAAATATTAATGTTCAGGAAAAATAACCACAACATCATGTGGTGTTACCATGCACATGTTCAAAACCCTTTTTTCATATACTTCAATTATGTTATTTTACATGGCCATGTACTGTTAAATAGAAAACCCTAACCATGTCCTCTATCCCCCTGACATGGGGTCACCACATGGTGTATGGAACTAGTATACAACATGTGGTGTCCAAAATCCACATTCCATTAATATGAACTGATATAAGCAATGTATCACTAAAATACACACTGTGTAGATGGTAATTCTAGAAGGGTATTGACTTGATTATCACCTAATTCACCACAATTTCCACAAAACATACAGATCATCCTAGGATGGATATTTAGCATTCGTAATAGGTCTCTACAACATTAAAATAATGACAAAAAGGAGATCATGAACAAAAATAAAATCTATCTACCATGGGGGAGAAACACTAATGATTTGGTTCCTAAATGATTCTCAAATAGTGATGTTGGTCGATCTTATGTTGATGGCATGATGAAGGGAGATTGGCAGTGATTCATCACTACAAATGTGGATCATTTTGAACAATTTGCAATGTGGGTTGGAGGATACATGAATCTTGATTTATTCATTCCCTCAAAATATTATGGTTAAGGGAAAATAGGACTGAATGTAAATTAATATTTTCATTCATTTAATATCCACCCCACACAAAGCCCTGCCAACTAGCCCTCACTCGTGCACCTAGTGCTAAAATATTATGTTATACCTAAGGTAAAAACAATGTTTTGAATTCGACTCTTGTAATAGAATTCTGATCCAAGACACCTGTTAATATTTATTCATTTTTCAACTGACACTGAATGCACGTGATACAATATTTTTCATATTATTAAAATCAACACATAGAAGATCTTCAGGCCTAGTATTTTCTCACTGAATAATCTAAAATAATATTTTATATTCATTTAAAAATTAAAATGTTTTATAAATCCCAAACTGAGACACAACATTATAATGAAATATGGTTATGAATGTTTTATAAAAATCTATCTTTATTTCTCTATTTATTTAAAATTCTTTTTCATAAAAATCATTTTTTTATAAAAATTATTTTAAAAATGATTTAAACTATTTTATAATGTTTATTAATAATATTTATTCCATTTTATAATATTTATAACATTTTTAATATAATTTTCATGTAATTTTCTAACAATAGTCATTTGGATTTTACCAAAAATTTAAATGGAATGTTTGTATTAATGTATACGACATGAATGAATTTTATCATCTACTAAAACAACAGAATGTTTTAAATAATTTTTTTTTATGTTTCAATAGATAATATAAGAAATATATTTTCAAATGGTTTTTTTAGATTTTATTTTATAAAAATTGACATTCAATGTGAATAGTTTATTTTCCTATAAAAGGATTATAATTATACTCTTATAGTAATTTTATTGATCAATGAAAATATATAATAATTTTATATATGGTAGAAAATGGATACGTTTTATATATATTATCCTAATTTTTTCATTGAATTTTTTATGATATTTTATAATGAGGATGTACAATTTTATTTGAATTCACTATATTACTCATGATGGTTTATGAGATTCCTTATTTGAATGGGGTAAGTATTAAATTATTGTGTTTTAGTATTTCAAAAATTATTTTTATATATATTATGTTTCAACCATTTTATTTGATGAATATATGAGATATAGTAATTTTTTGGGTGGGGATTGGTTATTTAAAGTCCCCTAGTACATTAAGAGGTCTCATGAAAAAAATAAGTTGACCAAATTAGATGGGTTTCTTTCCACAATTCTAAACCACGTTGTGAAAGGATTCAATTTTATGACATGTTTAGTAATATTAATTACATCAATATAATATTTTTAATTTATGTCCGTGTGATTATCATATTAGATTAAATATCCATGGATATTTTTGAAGCTTGCATGATTATTTATATGAATTTTTTTCATCATCATTTATTATAACCATATTATGATTTATTTATTTATTAAATTAAATATATTATAGTTACTCATACATCTATATCGATTATTATTATTTATTATTGATATATTATAATGTATGAAATACCCTTACAAAGAAACTTATATCAGCCCTTATTTTGATTATTTATCCCCAGAATAACAGGGGGTGTTGTGGGATTTATATGCCGAGATATGGTTAATGTAATAATAAAGTTCCCCAAGAAAACACTTTATTTATTGAATTATATAAACATAATGTGAATCTCATGTATTACATATTTGACGATGGATACTAAATTATTAGGTCATTGAAGATATGTTACCTTGTATCCAATTACTATGTAATAAAAAAGACACACATAATGTGTTACTATATTGGGGGTTATACGTCAAGAATAATTTAATTTTTGACAAAAATATATATGTAATTATACATCCCATTTGCAACATACATTTTTTCATTCTCCATACAGTACTCTGATGATTGAATATGTTTATAAACATGATTTTCTCTTAATAATCAAAATACATAATTTTTTTTTGTGGAACCCATTAAATTATCAATATAATTAATATAAAAAAATTATTTCTATTTATTAGCTTAAAATGAATTCAAAATTTGTTTTGAATGAGACATTATACTCAGTTAAATATTTCTTATTTAAACAATAAAATTACATAATTGTTGTTAAGATAGACTTTATGAATATATAAATCTAAATTATGAAAATTATATGGTTTTAATATGTATAAAAAAATCAGCGGTTATATATTTAATAAAAATATAACAAGGAACATTAAAAAGAGAAGTAATGTTATTTAAAAAAAAATTATTTTACAAATTGGTTGTTTAATAACTATTTGTACACAAAATTTGATAATAAATTTTTCCACCCTTTTAAAATCTAGTTGGAAATATAAAATTCCATTATTAAATAGAAAATTATAATAATTTGTTGATTTTTGGAAAAAAAATTATTTCATGAACAATGAAAAATATTACTTTTTTAAAAACTGACTTTTCAATTATATTATATAAAAAAGAATTTTTTTATTTTTTTGATGTAATATTAATTTAATTTTTTTAAAATATATCTAATTTAGGCAATTCTTATAAAATTAAAATTGATGTTTAATATTAATACATTCTATGTTTATAAGGATTTTCCCTTCAGAAAATCCATTTTTATCTTGTTTATGAGCATTATTTAAAATTAAATATTCATAATAATTTGTGTTTAATTGGATAAAATTGAATAAAATTATTTAATAATGATAATTAATATTATATAATATTTACACTATAATTTTTATTCTTACTTGACATTTATAAAATTAAAATTTTCTTTGCATAGATATTGTCAAATTATGTATACTATGGGGCTAGACTACACTTATAAGGGATTAAATGACATAAAACATTCCAAATTCCAATAAAATAAACATGTTTTTACCCTTATAATAAATGGATATGTTATTATGAGTCTTTGGGATAAATTTCTAAAAATGTGACATATATAATAATTTCTTTGTTGAAAAAGACATGATATCACCCTCTTATATTTAAATTTAATTTATTTATCCACGTAGGGATGATTGAAGGAAGTGAATGAATATATATGATAATTTTAATTATAAAAAAATTAATTTCATTAGTGCAGCTTATTTTAAATTTTCATTAATCATATAATTAATCAACTTTATTATGAATAATCAATGAAATAATTATTTAATTAGTGGAAGTATAAAATAAATGAGATAAAAAATATTATAAGTAAATTATTTGGAATTAGATATTTCATTCCATTAATTTTTTGAAATGTATATTTTTTAGATGTTGTTACATAATATATTAGAATCCCATCATTTTCATTATACTTTTTAACATCACATTAAGAGAATAATGTTAAAAATTTACATTAATGTTATTAAGCAATTAATCACCTTATATTAAATGATTTAAAATTACTAAATAAATACTATATTCTTCCATGTGGGCTAAAATGATTAAAATTAAAAATATGATCCATTTATGGAACATTATTTCACTTATAAATACTATGAAGGCCCCTAAAGAGTAATAATTGGTTAGTACAATTATGTTTAAAACCATGTTTTGATATGTTACTTGAACTAGAGTTAATATTAATTTTAAAAACAATTAATATTTATATTTTATATATTCATCTTAATATTTATAATATATGATAACAAATTATTTGAGAAGACCCATTTTATTTTAGTCATAAAGGATAAATTAACTAGGATAAAAAAGGGATGATATAATATTGGATAACTAAAATTGGTAAAGTATGGAAACATTGAAGTTAAAGAATAAATTGTTTAAATAATTTTGTTTATTTATTATTTAGAGTTGTCAAATGGCCATATAATCCATCCACTACATTAATTATTGATTTTAGATCCACATGGTTTGATATTATCCTCTAATTATTGAATATTATTTTGATTTAAAAAATTCGACAATCCTATTCAATTATAAAATAAAACTCATGCCCCTCAGTTCATCACACATCTAGAGCCCTCAGGATTGAAAAATCCTTCTGAAGTATATTAATAATACCGTCAAACACATTATATACCTTATTTTTCTTCCCCAAATAATATTAGTGTCTATAAGAATATAAAAATATATTTCTTTAAAAGATGAAAAAATTCTTCACTCATCTCAGTCACATTATTTCTCCATGTAAAATTTTTAGTTATGCATTAAAACATAAAATAAAATAACCAAAATAAAAAAAATATCCTATTATTTTATTAGATATATTTTATAAAATTTATATATTATTATTTTATTATTTAACATGTATAACTAAAATGTAATTTTATAAAATCTTGACCACTAAATATTTGAAATATTATTTAACAATGAATATTTTTATTTCTTTAATATAATAATATTTTAAAAAAAAATTTGTGATCTTTTAATTTTAAATTTTTATTTTTAATGTTAAGAATATAGTTTCCACAAGATTGTCTCGAATGATATTATCATTGAATTTTCTATTCATCGATGAATAAAACTGTTATTATAATAATTATCTATTGGGGATTGGTTGTATTAATACCAACCTAGTTGAATATATGGATGGTTTATTAATAGTTTGACTTGGGATGTCCAATTTTATTGTCATTCACTAGTTCACGGTGGATATTTTTAAATTATTTCTGTCTTATTGAAATATATAGAATAAAATCATATAATAGTTCTAAAATATGAATTTTTATTTTGATTATGTTTCATCCATTTAATATGATCAATTGACTGGAAGTATGGTGTGACTATTAGGGCATTGTTATAGATAGCCCCTTAATGCATCATCAGGTATCTTGAGACATTTATGTTTTCTGAATTAGATAGGCTACAAAAAATAGATATAAACTATCTTATTAGAGTTATTTACTTTTTCAGATGTTTGACAATATAAATTCATTCATTATGAGATCATTAATATCTATGTGATTATTCTATTAGAAAAATTATCCTCTAATAAGTATCAAGATTTAGTGATTATGTTTACTAGAATATATGATTATCATTTATCTCATACATATTATGCTTAGTTTTTCATGTTACTGCATATTTATTTTTGATATTTATCTTCCCAAATATGTTGGGATTATCTATTTATGATAGATTCCAATGTATACAAAACCTTACTGAACATCACCGCTCACCCCTCTCTAATAATTTATTTTTCCTAGTACACTGGGATGCGTTTTTTGATAGAACTGACGGAATATTCTATGTGAATAACGATGTTCACAAATAAAAGACATTATATATTTTATAGTTAATATTTAATTATAATTTCATTTAAATTCATATATTAACAATTCTACAAAACCCTTGTTCCATTTTTTATGTGATACCGTGTATCTAGTTCGAATGATAAAATGTAGAAACTAGTTCTGGGTTATCGGTGTTGGGGTTGTTATGATTGACATTAGAGGGGTTTTAATAGAAAACATAGAAAATATATATTGGGGATAATATATTAGGGAACAATAACCTATGATATAAATAATTTATATGTTTATAATAATATCATAATGTTATAGTATTCGGGATATTATTTTAATTTTCCATGAAATACATTCATGTATAGATTATGTAAGTGGACGCTATTCTATATTATATATACCTATATGTAATAACTCTAAGGAAGAAGTATTGGGCTTGACTTAAGAGATAGATGGTATACGACAACCACATTTTGTCCTACCCAGTTTGAAAATATTTTTTGATATTATTATGACAAATAAAATTTCTATTATAACCCATTATGATGGATTTTAACAAAAACAATATTATTTTGAATCAGTCTCAATGAAACATTGATTATGATTATGAAATTACATATGTATAAAATTTTCAATTTAGGTTATGTGTCTGAATAATATTGTTATTATATATTATAATAAATAATTTTATTATCTACTATTCTTAATTCTATTATATAAAAATTTCACCTAGATGAGGAATGGGAACTATATCATGGAACATAATAAAAAGGGTTAGAATGATTATTTAATTGGATAACATAAATAATTATATTGATGGGATCTAATATCCTAAAAATTCTCACATATATGGAAATAATTTGATGTCTTATAAAATAGATAAATAATTTTATAAATAATAAAGATATAAAGTGATGTAAGTGAACAAAGGGAGACATTGAAAAAATACATAATAGGAAAAAGGGAAAATAATGGTTTCCCCACATGTGAAATTGGGGGAAATAAAAAACCTTGTACTTTTATGATCGGACTAAGAGTTTACTATAATTATAAATAGAAAGAACATCGTTATACTAATTGAGAGATTAAGTATAAATTTTTAATATTGAATGTTTAATCAGTAAGGAGATGTGGCACAATTAAAATGAATTCATTAAGAATCAAGGGAATATACCTCATATCATGATAGAGGATCATGTTCATTCTTTTGACATTACAAAATATGAAGTTAAATGATTAATGTTCGTATGATTTGATTCAATAATTTTATTATATGAGTATGTTTATAAATGTTATGCGAGTCATAAAACTCAGAATATGTATCTTGATTTTACTAAAATACTATTTCTTAAAGGATTATTGTGTAAATTTAAATGGTATAGATAACCCAGAAAAGGGATATGGTGACAATTTAAACCACCCAAAAAATTTATGATTAAGTGAGTATAACCCTTAATATGTGCCTGATATTGTGATAATAAATTGCAGTTTTATGTATAATATTGGAGTCTATGAAATTTGTTAGAGGTTTGATGGTTATGTCACATTTGATAGTGTCTATTAGAAGTGTTTACTTATATAATATATTCAACAAATATAGGTTTTTTATTTAAATCAGGTATATATTTATTAATTTTCTATACTGGTAGTGGTATTCGAATACATTGAATGTGAAATTAAGAGCCACATTATATTTTATGAGGAATATAATGTTGATTTAGTGACCTTCATTCATTGTATTTTAATAATGAATTTTAATAAATTATTTTGGATGAGTCTTAATGTTAACAATGTATTAAATGGGTTAAGTTGAACATTGTGTTTTATTTTATAAATTGTGAAAACAATTCTAATTTTATAAAGTAAATTGATGTATGTGAAATTACTATTTGATATAATGATCTATTAAATTTTCTTCACGTGTAAAAATTCAGCTTTGATATACATTTAATGAGATGAGAAATGATGCGGGAATTCATTTATGAACAACCAAATGATTAAATTTTGTTGTGAAATAGAATGATATCAAATTATAATATATTGATTTTTTCCAGTCGTGATTGTAAATCATTCCCAGAAAAAATTGAAATTTGTATAAAAACAAAAACATTATCTTATCACATTTATTTTTTGATGAATCAAATAATACCTTAACTCATCATAAATATGTTTTTGTATAGTTTTTTAATTTATGTTGATTACTCACATTAATGAGATCAATTTTCTCTATTACCACATATCATTATTTTGGAATTAGTCTTTTCATCCATGTCCAAATAATCAAATACCACCTATCGTATCCCACATGAAAACACACTTATACAATTAATCTAGTTTAAGTTCATACATATCATTAACATGTATAAATATCAGTCATTATTAACCATTCTAAAGATATAGGATTTCAAAAAGCATATTATAAAATTTAGAATACTTTATTATTAATATCAGGATTAAATTACATGGGTGAAATTTATTTATGTTGATGGAATATAACACTATGATATTTTGAAATAGGAACATAATATTCAATAGAATATAGGAAATAAGAAACTATTATTATGTGATACAGTAACAACCATATAATTTATATCTATTTTTTTTACATTATATCCCTACAATATCATTCAATGATGGAAACACTAGATTATAATTAAATATAACAATCTATTAAAATTTTATTATTTAAACATGACCATTATAATTGAGACATTAAGATAGAGATTATGAATATTAATATCTAAATTAAGAAAATTATATGGTTCTAATATTTTTTAAACTAATCAATTGGTTATATATTTATTAAAATAAAATTAGATCCATTTGAAAGATAATGAAATGTTTTCTTAAAAAATTAAATTTCTTAAAATATTGTTTATTATTTATTTTCAAACATTACATAAAATCAATTTTTACCACATTTAAAAAATTATACTGAAAAAAAATTAAATTTTTAAATTTTTCATAGAAATGTTATCTTTTTATGATTTCTTGCTATTTTTTTGAAAATATTTATTTTATATTGAATGGTGAAAAGATAATAAATTTAATTTGAATTTTCCTTTTAATTTTAATTATTCAAAAATATAAATTGTATTATAAATTGTTTTAATAGTTATATTAGTCAAATTATATTAAAATTTATTAAATTTAGTTCTTTTGAATCATTTTAAAATTGAATTTTTTTTATTAAAAAATTCCATCTATATGTAAATATTTATTTAGGAAATTGCTTTTTCATATGGCTTTAGGTTTACATTAAATTTCAATATTGACACTTATATTGGTTAAATTTGATATAGTTGATTAAATATTTTGATTCAACTTAATTAAAATTATATAATATGATCTACATAATTTTTACTCATAGTTAAATGTAAAAAGAGTAAAAATTTATTACAATGGTTAAGGTAAAAATTATTTTAACATGGGATCAAAATGTAATGATATGGGATTAAAATTACTCAAAAAATAATCAATTCTTATATTATAACCATATAATTCCATTGAAACGATATGATATTTTTTATGTGATTTTGGGAAAAATTTATATTAATGTGACCTATTTAATAATTTAAGAGAAGAAAAATATAAAATGTTACCTTCTTGATAATAAATTTAAATTTCTTTTTTACAATGGTAAAAATAAATATATAAAATAACATGGATGTGAAATTTTAGAATAATTATATTATATTAATTAGGGTAATTTAGTTTTTATTTTTCATAATAATATATTTACATTAAATGTGTCAGCAATTCCAACGTAGTAAATATTTAAATAATGAAAAATATAAAAGAAATAATAAGAAAATATGAAAACTAAAAAAATAAGGAATTATTATGTTACATTAATTTTGAGAAAATATATCCTCATATATTTATATGATTGAACATATTATATCAAAATTCAATAATTTTTTTGATATATTTTAAATTCATATTAAAAGAGAAATTTCAAAATTTAGATTAATGTTATTTTATATTTAATGTTATTTTATAAAATGATTTTGAAATTTTATGACAACTATATTATACCATTTTATTTTAAAGATTATGAAAATCTCTTCAACAGTACATTTATTTGCAAATAAACTTTATTATTCACTATATTGATCTATAATGTGTAAAAAATTGTAAAAGTTCTTAATGTTGAAGTAATGTTCATTGACATTACATAAAATTATTTTAATGTTATTTTTCAGAAATAATTGGTTTTTTATTTGAATAATTTTATTATATATATATATAATAAATGGGTAAAAATTATCAAATAATGGTAATTTTATTTTCATATTATTGGATAGATTATATAGTGTAAAAATACTAGGTTACATTGTGAAACACTGAAATTGATTAATGAAACATAGATGTTAAGGAATAATATATCCATAACGTATGTTTATTTGGCTTTTTGGGTTTTTATTTACATTATTAGCCTATAAAACCTTTATATTTCAATTTGGGAGACGATTGGGGAGAGGGTGACTTCCCATTCATTAAATGTTTTAAATATTTACCAGAATTCTTCTCATGTAATTTTTAAAAGGGATCACACTCTCATCACTTGAACACAACACACTGCCCTTTATCTCTTATAAAACATTCAATAATCCCTCCCCAAAATTCTTTTTGAAAATATAGATCATTTTTTATTCCCAAATTTATAATAGTATAGTCATTATGTGTATATCCTAATGTGGTCTCCATAAGAGAATATAATTTTCACCACAAACTTTATCCTATAAGTTTTTTATTTCAAGACCATTAATTATTTATTAACATATATTATTGTTTCTCCAATGTGAATAAATAAATATTCATGTGGGTTTAATTGAGTACCCAATAAAATTTATGTCGAAATAAGATGAAATAAAATCCCTGGATTAATTTAAAGTGGCCTTCTTAATCCAAATAACTAATTTTTTTGACGTCTAATATTTTAACAGATTTTATGAAGACTAATTATGTCTTACTTAATAAAATTTTCAAATCTATTTTAACTTTTGAGTAAAATTTACATAATAAAAAACATATATAAAAAATAATTAAGACTCAATATCCAAATATTTTTTTTGTTTGATGATTAAAACATGTTCTGTTTTAAATCATAAAAATTAACTGTTAAAAAATAATAATACATAGTTGAAATAAATCAAAGAGGTTCTGTCTCAATATGATACCCAACCCTCTAAACATACTATTTACCAACATCCAATCAAATTATAAAAATTAATTTGTGATGCACATCTATGATCATGTGTACAACATTAATTTTGATCAGATCACACAAGACCTTATCCACAAAACTAGTGGGAAAATTAATGACATGACATAAAGTAAAAAATTCCATAACACATAGGAAAAGAAGTGTAATTATTTTTTAATATGATATCTACTATCTTCTCGTTATATATTAGGAGATAGTGTTATTGTTTAAAATAGAGTAATCACAAAATTATCATAATGAAAGGATATAATTAGACAGATAAAATTAAAATTTCTAGGGAAAAATTGTTTCATTGTCTGATAATATATATTGATCATATCTCTTTGACTATAATTTCAAATTATGTTCGATTTGTGTTTCGGAAAATCATAACAAAACAAAGTTTCGTAAACTATTTCTTATTCGGAATGTTTGATGTTGTCCACTTCTTCATTAATTTATCAGTACAAATTATTTTTATTATAATGAACGTCATTCATCATTTGATATAGAAATGCTAATCTCTAGCTATCTGTGTGTCTATCTGTATATCGATTTAGTTATTGATCCCAAACATATGAATATCTATACAAGGGAGTTTTCTACTTCCTTTTATAGTTGTATGGGAGCATACACATTTGAAGAAAAATCATCCACATATACACCTCTCACTGAGCTATGACATACTCTTTAATGTAATCTGAATGTGGATAAAAAACAAGGACTAAAATAATCAATTCCCTTAAATTAGAGAACATTGTCATTTGAAATCAAAATAATGAAAATCATTGTATTTGAATGATTTAAAATGTGACACATCACTAGTGGTGAGTCATCCAAATAATTTCATGCGATGGTGGTGATTATTTTCGAAAAGTATCAAAATTCATATCCAGTAGGAACGTCATATTCAGTGTTTACTCTTCTATATGAGAATGTCATCTTAATACATATAAAATTTTCTTATTCAATGGTGAGTCATTTTATAATAGTGAATCATTACCATACTCTTCAAAAATTTTATTCTAGTTGCAACAAGAACCTAATGGTATATGTTTCCATTAAATTGTAAAATTTTTATTCTAGTGTTGAGATAAAACAAATGGTGATTCATCCTTGGTGATGACTCTTTCCCATGACCATATTTTCACCTGAACAGTGAGTCGTCCAAAATGGATAGTCATTTCTAGTGGTGACTCAACCTCAAATATGAGTGATAATTTATGAAATATCCCCAATATATCTTATCATTTAAAATTCATCCATGATACATGAAACCCTTTAACTGCATAAGAAACTTGATTGTTTTTTCAAAAAAAATTAGGGTTCCTAAAATCTTCCCCTTTTGATGACCACAAATAATAGAATCGTTTAAATCAAATAATAAAAAGTAATAAAGAAAAACAATGTATTAAAAAAAGGATACAAAAATAAATTATATTGTAATCTAATATTTATGTATTCATGTATTAATGTAATATAAAAAATAACTCTAGAAAATTATTTTAAATTCCATATATCTTCTCCCAATTTTGAGAATATCAAAAATTATAAATAAAATATGAAATTGAAAAGAATAATATATGAAGAAAAAAATAATTCACATTAAATAACTAAATGAAATTATATCTAATAAAAATAAAAAATAGATATATAATACTAAAAACAAAAATCCACATACAAAATTGCAAATCATACATCAAAACTTCTTAGGTTGGGTTGATGGAATCTAGAGTGATTTTGCATAATTTTGGCCTTAAGTAGAAGGTTAATCAGGTGAGGATGAATAATATCAAGGAAAAACTGTCTGATATAGAGTCAGTATTTTTATTATGGGACTGAGATATTTATTATATTCCTAAAGGGGGATTTAATAATGCATGAAATGATAAATAAAAGGTGCATTATGAACTGTAGTTATAGTGTTCGAGAAGAAATATGGAATTGCTATATGAGGGTATATAAAGAAAGTAACATGTATTGTATCTTAAGATACTATAATAGTTCCTAAGACATGATCAATTGACATATATAGAATTATTATATCCATAATGATGTTTCCACCTGTCTTCATAGAAAAAAGAAGAAGTGTTTCTTCACTTCCTTAAAATGATTTTACAGTAGTGTCATCACATTTAAATGGTTTAGTTAATCATAAAATTTTTAGGTAATAGAAATAATCCTCATATTGTTATGTAGAAACATGAAATGAGAATTTATTTAATGTGTTCTATATTTTCTAGTAAGATAATACATGAAAAAAATATGATGATCTCTTAGTAAAACATCATTTTGTTCATGTATTCCATAACCCTCATATAAAAATGGTCAATATTATGCTCAATTTTCCTTAATAATTTATATGGAATGTAAGAAAAAACACTAATCATACCACTTGAAGCACATTTAAGCTCTTATCTCACAAAATATATCGTTATCTTCACATCAACAAGTAGAACAGGATGTTCACTTGAAGAAGAAGGTAGAAAAGTAATATCCTCTACCTTCTCTAACATTGTTGCAACGAAATCCACAAAATAGGATCTTATATCCTCAACTATGGCCCTCATAGCTTCCATATCATTATAAAACCCTCTACATTAGAATTTTACTTCTTGAATATAGACCATAATCATGGGATTAATGTCCATAATCTCAAGTCCCAAATAAGGTCCATAATTATTGTCACTGAGATTGGTGGACAAGGAAGGTTGGTTACTCAACAAAAAACTAACATCTAAGATAATATTTTCTCTTAAATAATCCAGGTCATCTTGAATGAAAAAATGAATAGGTTTTTAATGTATAATCAAGACAAGTATGGGTGCATGAGGCTCTGGACTGGTGGCCTCATAAGAAGAAAACCATCTTAATTTACCTCTATCATCAATCTATTTATAAATTGATCCCTCAATACCCCCCCTGAATTTTCAATAGTAGGTACAATATTTTTGTGGTGTACATCCAACTTTACTAAAAAAACATATCCAATTCCATACTCATTGGATTAATCCATGCAATAGAAAACATATCATGATCTTTCACATCGTGAGACCTAGATGTTGTAGATACAACTACAATAGAGAAAACACTCAACTTATTAAATGATCACTTAACAACCACTATGTTGTCAAAAATAGCTATCTCAACTTACAACTTATCACTAACTAGATGATCAACAGATCTCACAACATCTCCATAAACAGTATCAATAATCACACTAGCATCTCCATCAACAATAGGGTCAATTATATGACTTTCTAGACATTCAGAATTTCTCCCTAAACTGAATTTTCCTTTTATTATAGGGTTTTAATTTTAAAATCATAAACAATAGTTGGTCTCCATTTAGATCTAGATATAGATTTTTTTCTATAAGGAATGAGTGCCTAGTAATTTTCCACATCCTTGTAACCATTTAAGAACAATATTCATTTTATGATCTAATTTTTTTATGAACATAATATCATTCTAGATATGAATCCAATACATCATATCCATATAATACATGTCTTACTTAACAAAACATAAAAAAATGAATTAGTTAACACCATAAACACTGATACTAATAAAATATTATGAACAAATAAATAATATAAGATCAAATATGATATCATATTTAATTATGTGTTTATTGTATAATTTAATAACAATGATTTACCAATTAAATAAGTGGTTAATTTACCCTCATCCTTGGAAAAGAACAAGGTAAGGATTAATTTTACAATCTCTTTATGATCCAAGGTGGTTTATACATGAGTATCTACTAGGACCTCTTTATCATCTACATCAGTGTTTCTTACAAAAGAATTTTAAAACATATTTAATTTTTAATAGGATATTTGTTATTTTCATTTATAACTTTTTTTTACTTTTTATAAAATGGTTTGAAAGTAATCTTTTAGTTTCTTCCAAATAAGGTACTTTATGATATTTTTGAAAAATTATGCAATGAATGTATTTTTGATATATACAATAGGTGCAGTTATTTTCACATGTTATAACTCCATAGAAGATTCACATACATGCTTATATTAATATTTAGAAAATAAATGTTTTCTTTAATTTTTAATTATTTCAATGAAGAATGAAATATTACCTTTAAATAATTTTTGGATTGATTTCATATATTTCAACATCCATTTTTGGTTTTTACATTTTTATGAACATGATTTATTAGGATACATTCCTTCGTATTAGAGTAAAATTTTTGCGATATGTTTGATTTTTTATATGCTATGTTTATGTCATTCACGGTTTACGGTAAAAGTGTTGAAATTTTGTACGCTCTATTTAATATGAATATTAATATTATATTTAAACATTTTCCATATAAGGAATGCATTTGACATAGTAAGTGATGGGTGTATCCTGCTATAGCTCCATGATGCATCAGTAGGTCTAATAGGACAAACTAGTTTCTTGGAACAATGCCTTGAGAAAATCCCATTTGATGTCTTGGCACCAGGCCTTCACTATGTGGTTACATTTTACGACATTATGCATTCCATCATTATGAAATTGGATGTTGATATCACATGTGATTATTCGGCTAGTATAATATCCATGTCAGTAAGTAAATGGAATTATTTGTTTTTTATTTTCTATATTATTCTGAAGTTGATGTTCAAAAGGCTTATGTTTTAGTATTATACATTTTCTTAAATGATTATGCTAGTTTATGATAGTTTCCCCTATATTTTTATCCTTAATGAGAATCTAAGATCACCCCGTTCTTATATTTTATTTATCATATGATGTATAGAAATATATAATGATTAAGCTATAGGGATAGGACAACGCATATGTGTGTGTTCAATGGAGACACAACGTTCTTTTCTTTTATTTAATTATTCAATGTAAAACTTATGTATATAAAAAGTACTTCCAAGGCTACTAAACTGATCTATCATTAATGACATGATTCCAAGTATCATTCCAAGGTTATGTAATAATACACCAACTCAGGGTAATTGGGGTTAGTCTATTAATGTTGGTATTAGAGGAATTTTAGTACAATCTTTAGAAACTATATATAGAGAACACTGATTAAAGAACATTACCATAAGATAGGATTTAAGGATGAGTATAGAACAACATCATACAATTTTGGTAATGTAGAGATTTTGTGAGATTTACAAGAAAAACATATGTACCTTGATATGAGTAGGTAGAGGCAGCTATGGCACAAATACAACTAGGAGTGAAGACTCCGACAAGGAGTTTTGTGCTTGACCCGAGGTATCCTAGTACACGACAATGATCCTTTCAACACACTTATTTACGAAAATCTCAGGGGACATTCTAAGGAAAATTCACATTTTATTTACAATCGATTATAACAGATTTATGAGTATATACTTCTTAAAAGAAAACATTATTATGATTTTGGATTATTTGCATAAACTGTTCAATTTATGTTAGGTATTTTACTAGTTTGGAATTGTGTATTGCTATTCATAAACAAATCTAGTGTATTCCATTATTTAGAAATAGTACCAAGTGGAAGGAATTGAACCCGTATCAACTCCCATAATCCATATAGGGATTTCCTACCTAATTAAGATAATTATAGTGGAGATGGTGATGAAAATGGTGCTAAACATCTTATAACCATACTGGGAAAACTCACTCGGGGTATGAATAATAACCTTAACCATATGAACCACATTGATAAAAAAGATGGAGGATAAATTTTAGAATGATTCATGAGGAAACAAAAACCAAAATTAAATGGGACTAAAAATCCATTGGTAGATGAGAAATGGATAATTTCCTCAGAAAAAATAATTCAAGCTATCGGGTGTAGCGAAAGGGAGAAAATTTTCATTTTAGTTTATCACCTCACGAGTGATACAGATCAGTGGTGGTCAATGATTCAAAAAACATAGGTGGATGAATAAGTATCAAATATGTAATGGATGGAGTTTAAAGAACTTTTCATAGAAAAAAACTTTCCTCGTGAACATCGAGAAAATATGGAACGAAAATTTCTAGGAGTGTGGAAAAATGAGGATGAGAATGTTGCATTGTTTGAGGCTACAATTACATGTTTAGAAAGGAATTATTTATATTATATTCATAACCTAAGAATTAATATTGTTTGATTATTTGATGGGTTAAAACCATTTATTCATCGAGCTTTAGTATCACAATTCTTCTAATCATAAGAAGATATTGTCTCATGTGCTATCAAGACGGAAAAATAATTATCTATAACCTATGACATTAAAGAAAAAAAGATAGAAGAATATATCTAATCAATCCTCTGGAAATGAAAATTACTGGATGAAGGGAAACATGGAATTTCCATTCTACAATAAGTGTGGGAAGAAACATCTCGGTGATTTCTAGATGATAATGTAAGTCTATTACATGTGTGGTGAAAAAATCCATAAAGATCATGATTTCTAGGAAAATAAAGAGGTTGTCAATGTTGAATGCTAAAATTTTAGAGAAATTTGGAATCATTAAAATGAATGCCTTATTTACCAAGGAAACTTACCTAAAAAAAGGACAAGGGAGCAACGCCAGGATTATGTGATCACTACTACAGAGGTTAAAGCTCTGTATGGAATGGTGGTAGGTAATATAATGGTTTCCTCAAATTCATCCAATGCTTTATTTATTTCAGGATCATATTATTCACTCATATCTTCCAATTTATCCAGGAAAATTAGATATTTCAAATTTTATTTAAAAAGGGTGTAGTTATTCAAAACTCATAAAGAAGGTATCATTGGATCAATGTTTTGTGAATCAGTTCCCATTAGGGAATATGATCGTGATTCATATTTTGATCTCATCATCAAACCCATGACTTAATTTGATATAATCCTCGTTGTGGATTAGATTTCATACCATGATGCTAAAATATATTATAATAAGATGTATGTTACAATTTTCGATGATGATAGGTAGTACCTCATATTTAGAGGAAAAAAGATCACCATAAAATTCTTATCAAGATCCACCCGAAGAAGCTCTAATAAAATTAATTATTTTGGAGAAAGTGGGTGAAATAAATATGTGTGAGGAAATGAATATTCTAATAGAGGACATACCTGTTGTGTAAGAATATGTTAATTTGTTTCTAGAGGATGTATATGTACATCCTCTGGAATGAGAAATTGAGTTTTACCTTGATTTAATTGTTGCTTCATTGCCCTTATCAAAGACCCCTTATAGATTGGCCATTGTGGAATTTTTTATCTAAAGAGACAAATAGAGGGATTTAGTAATAAAAGATGTATTCTAATTAGTGTTTCTCAATGGGGAACCATGTTCTTTTTATTAAGAAGAAACATGTTTCTATGAGGTTGTTCCCTGACTACATGGATATCAATGTTATAATAATATGGAAAAAGTATTTCCTACCTCACATTGATGATTTATTCGATCAAGATCCTGATGCTCAGTATTTTTCAACGATACTCTATCGATCTTTATCTCATTAGTTGTGTGTAAATATGAAAGTCATTCTGAAAACATCATTTTGATCCAGGTATAGGAATTATGAGTTTATATTAATTCCTTTTGGACTGATTAATGCACCCTCTATTTTCCTGAATATAATGAATAGTTTTTTCAAGGAATATCATGATTACATTATAGTGGTATTTATTAATGGTATCATGGTATAATAAAAAATCCATGATGACCATAAAATTCAAATGCGCACTATTATAAAAACCATCAGAAAAATGAATTATATTTGACATTTAGCATGTGTGAATTATAGATTCATAAAATTACATTTCATGGAAAAATTGACTCTATGGATAGAATATCTTTTGATCCTTCATAGATAGAGGAAATACAATAATCTATAGTACTGAAAAATATAACATAGGTACACATTTTTATTGGTTTAGCGGGTAATTATCTACGTTTCGTCCAGAAATTTTTATGTTGGGATAACCCATTAACCAAGATCACACATAATGGGGTTGAATTTGTTTGAAAAAAAGTAATGTGAAGAATGTTTTAATGAACTGAAGATACTATTAGTGAATTATTCTATCTTGAAACTACCATTAGGGAATGATTGGTGTGTTATTTATATTGATTATTTGATAAAGACTTGGTTGTGTCCTTATGCAGAATGATAGACTTTTCTCCTATGATTCACAGAAGTTAAAAATTAATGAACAAAACGTTACCACTCATGATATTGAGTTATCAACTGTAATCATTTCTCTGAAGATCTTGATATACTATCTATATGGTAAAAAATGTGAGATATATACTCGTCACAATAATTTGAAGGATATTTTCTCACCAAAAGAACTATACATGTGGCAAAGGCGATGGCTCGAGCTACTCAAGGATTATTATTTCACTACACACTACATCTGGGGGAAGTAAAATATGGTGGTAGAAGGATTAAGGATAATGGATCATGGAGTTCTGAAAAAGGTAAGAGATGAAAGGGATACTAGATTCATGGATCATGTAATGATTAATATGGGAATAATCATGGAAGGTGAAACATCAATACTTTTTCAAATGGATCCTAATCCATATTTATAAGATTGGAATAAAAGTTATCTGACAGATTATGAGGAGTTTCAAAAAAAATTAAAGATGTGTACGATGGGCGATTGATTGAATTTGTATATGAAAAAGTAATTTTAAAATTTGGTAAGAGTCATTGTGTTCCTGACATACTAGATCTTAAAAGGGAATTGTGGGTTGATGCTCACACCTCTAATTTACCAATAAACCCTTGTATCACTATGATGTGAAGATATTTGAAGGATCATTTTTGGTGGGACAACATTAAAAGGGAGATTGCAGATTATGCATCAAGATGTACGGTTTGTCAACAAGTTAATGCTAGAAGACCACATCCCAGAGGAGGCATTAAAACCTCTTCGCATACCGGAGATGAAATTTGACTACATTATGATGGACATTGTCATGGGGCTTCAAAATACACCCAAAAATAATGATGTTATATAGGCCATTGTTGCTATTTTTACCAAGTCATCATATTTTTCTTGCTATTGGAGATGATTTACCACTTGAACGTTTAACATGAATATATATTAATGATGTTTTAAGACTTCATGGTGTGCCCCTATTAATTTTTTCTGTTCATGATCCCCATTACACATCCTTATTCTATAAAATTCATCATTATTCCCAAGATTTCGATCTTATTTTCAGGAATATATACCACCCTAAAACTAAGGGACAATCAGAACGGACTATTCAAACCTTATAAGATATGTTGAGATCTTGCTCACATGACTTTCAAGGTATGTGGGATCTGTATTTCCCTCTGGTAGAATATTCCTTTAATAATTGCTTCAATTCAAGTTTTCAGATAGCACTATTAGAAGCGTTATATAGAAAAATATGTCACACACCAACTTGTTGAGATGATATTGGTGAAAAAACTCGTAGGCTTCGAACTTGTTGAGGAAACAATGGAAAATGTGAAGATTATCCAAACCAATATCAAAATACCTCAATGATGGAAAACGATCTATACATATAACTGAATTATGTATTTTGAATTTCAAGTAGGACATTATTTTTTTTGTGAAGGTATCTCCATGTAAGGGTGTTATACCATTAAGTAATAAGGGAAAATTATGTCTGAAGTACATATAACCTTTTGAAATTTTAGAACGAATTGGAGTTATATATTACCATATGGAAATGCTGCCAAGTCTCTCCAAAGTTCCAGATGTGTTCCATGTATCACTATTTAGAAAATACATTCCTGACTGAACACATGTACTCACCTATGAAAAAATAGAACTGTTACAAGATTTTCCTTTTTGTGAGGTGCATATCAAAATTCTTGATACCATAAAACAAGTGTTTCGATAATAGATGGCTCCTTTGGTAAAACTTCTATGGTGACACCATTAGACAGAAGAGGCAACAAGGATGATGAACCACCCAAATTGTTTTATGTAGTAATATTCTATAAATTTCTAGGATGGACTTATTTGATGGAGGGAAGAATCTAACACCCCATGCATTCATATTATTCTCAATAAATAGTATAAAAACATGCACTGTATGCAATATCATGTTCTTGAACACCATGGAAAATTAAACTGACCATTAAAATAGTAATTCCCTTTGTTTGAAATTTTCTAAATTTTATTTTTAAAAATGGACATCATATTTTGATTCAGAATATCAAAATTATCTAAGGGTGTATTTTTTGTATTTTTTTAAAAATGTTCAAATTTTGATGAATACTGAAACACGTTGCGGTATTGTTTAAAACCGACTTTTTTATTAAAATAAATATTTATTTTTTATTTAATTTTTGTTAAAATAGATACATAATACTAATAGTAGTTCATTGTTATTCATTGGAGTCATTTTATAAAAAGATTATATGTGTTAAATTTTATTGAAAATTTTAACATATTTTACCCACCTTCTAGGAACATTTTGAAATTAGCCTAACAATTAATTTTACCTCTCCAGTGATTTGAATATCAAAAATTTGTGTGACATAGTTGAAATCAGTAGGTAAAATTTGGTTCAATAGGATGGAATTCTTTTTGTGAATAGTATATTTTGAATTTTATTTACCATGATTAAAAGTATATACGGTAATTAAAGGTGAAAATGATGTTATAATAATCCAAACACATGTCCTAATTCTATTGGATAAGTGTATTTCAACCAAAATCACCATTAGGTAAAAAAATATGTTCCATTTGATCCACTTGAATTATATTAGGACAGTTATTATTATTTTATTAGAACTATAGTTAAAAGTGTTAAATTAAAAATTGAATAACAAAAACATTTTTAATATAGGTTTATAAATAAGATAAAGTCAAATATAAATATTCATTATAAATAGAATAATATTTCCTATATAATATTATTTTATTTATAATTTATTGACAATAACTAATTAAATTTATTATTGAAACAATGATGAAGAATTAATTACCTTATTAATGAAATCTTTAATTAATTGATATCATAAATATATCAATAAATTTATATTGAGTTTTTTGATGCATTCCACGAGTTTTCTACAATAATATGAAATGTTATGATTTATTTAATGTATTTTTCATAACTTAATATTGTCTTTTTTACTTTCACAAAAGCAAAATACTAAATAGTTTAAAAATTGAAATATATGTGTTTTTAAAACAAATAATATATTATATAATTATATGATATTCGTAAAAATATATGTTTTGGATGAAAGACATACATAATTATATATATGTCATTAATTAACCACTTTGGGTTATTGTGGTATTTTATAGTATATTTATATACCATGTAATATAAAAATACAAGAAGACATTGGAAACGTTAAATATATATAACTAAGATATAAATCATAAGGATATGGTTAAAATGGAGAGCTAATATTCTCTAAAACCTACTGGATGGGATTATTTTAACCCATACCTACATTATCCACAAAATAAATCCATTTTGAGACATTAAGAACCGAATTTTTTTTATAATAAAATAATATTTCAATCTTTTCTAAAAGTGACTGTCACATCTCTTATAAATGGGTACTTCCCCTTATCTTAATTACACACCTCCAAAGCCATTTGGCCCAGCCATGCCCTATTCAAATATCTTCCCAAATACATGAAATTCACCTTTGAGTCCTTACAATTCTCAGAGAGCCAACCTATGGAGCCCTTTTGATCAAATCAAATGGAAGAACACGAATAAGAGTTAATAATTTTGCCACCTCATTCAATGTTCTTTTCTTATTCTGCTCCCCCTTTCATTGTTGTTTTCATTAAAAAATAATAACTCCAGTAACTTTTGTTTACTGTGATGCTATTATAAATATGGTACAACCATTATTGTAATTCTATCCATCATATGAATGACAAAGTCACCATACGTGTGTACGTACGACTTAAAGTCTCCATGTCATGGTGTAATTTGTTATACAACAAATTAATTATTTGAATGGGTATAATAATGTGGATAATTTAAGTAAATAATAATTTTAAAATGTTATTAATTCTACATATATAATATACCATCCAATTACATACGATTTCACCACCAATAGAATGGTACCGTCACTCATGCATACGTAGAGATTACTTTATCCACAATGCTATGTGATTAATTCCCCATCATAAACAGTAATGAATAATTTTCATTTTGTGATTTAAAAATATTTTTTTGGAGTGGAATGTAATTATGAATATGAATCAAATACATTATATCCCTAAAAAACATGAAATACGTAACAAAAAATATAAAGGAAATGGAATTTGATGACCTACCTTCACTAAGATGAGAGAAGGGACAGCAGATTGCCAGACCCTTCCATCTTCGAGTTGAATGAGTGATATTGAACCCGGAGACCCGCCTTCATTAGGTCCCAGAGTGGCGACTAGAACCAAGGTTATAGAATCATATAAGATGGAAATCCTTTACCTTTTTATTTAATAGGATCTAGTGATAAGATAGTAATCCCCGACAACACCAAAGGTTAATGTACAAGTAAAGACAAAACAAACCATTCTCATATGCGTGTTCCTAATGCAATGCTATAAAGGTACAAGAAATCCCCAGAAGAAAGTACCAATGAAAATAAAACAGAAACATCAACCATCCCAATGTACCAAATAGTATGATCTTGCATGATCCCTGAAGTCCTCCTGGAATCCTGAAAGCAGTATTATATAGGTAGTGTGAGCATAAAAGTATACTCACTTATGAAAACCAAAAGCTCTCATGCACAAGTGTGCATGCATCATAATTCCCCATGAGAAAAGAGATAATTGAAACACTGATCAAGAAAAAATGCCAACCCAATCCTCACCAAGGCACACTCCCTAAATAATGCAATTCAAGTAATAGAATAGTAATAACACATCGATGTTTGGGTACCCCGCGCTACTTTCCCACTGGTAATTGAAGACATTCTTCGCATTGATCATCTCCCTCCATTCTCACTGCTGTCCTAGTGCCAAACCCCGCCTGAACACACCTAGTCTATCACCACACATCCCACCCACAAACACCTGGGATATATCAACCACTCGTAACCACGCCGGTAAACACATGGGCTTGAACAACAACTGCCACGTCCGAAGAAACTTATGCCTCATACCGAAGATGCTTGGGAGACAACATGCCCGCACACACTTCGACCAACAACCCCAACTACCCTACCCAAAGAATCATGTCTTATAATGGACCTCAGGCCATCACAGCCTTCCTAATGAGTCTTTGTCTATTCAGGAATGAGAGGAAAAAATAATCTAATTACCAGCCTCACATAGGGGTGTTGGGAAAAACACCCCCCCTGAAATGGGGGTGTTCGGCATAGTGCCTAACATGGGTGGGGGGCGAATAATAAACATAAGAACTAAAATTATATGTATATGTAACAAGAACTCATCTCAACCTAGGGGTTCCAAAACCAATCTATGCACAAACATCCTCGTTACTATTCATTCATAAAAAGGCACACCACCCACATCCAAGTGAAAACTCATTCCTAGAACCAATTCCCCATTGAATCAATTCTTGGTTTCATGTTCAAGGGATTCAATTTATGTATATTCTGAACTATTGGGAAACTAACAGTCATAACCACAAGCTATGTAAAGTAAAAAACACCCAAAACAACACTTAAGCATTCACTCCCAGTCCTCTTTTAATGTTATAACAAAGAGATCTATGAGATCCCTCAAAGTACTAGAACCAAACCAAGCCTCAAGATACATCCCCACACGGCCTCAGATCCATAACCAACAACTATACAACAACATAGTATCCCATACCCATCTATATCACCCAATAAGCATCAAGTAGAACATACAAACATACAATGAAGATATAGCAAGGATTTTTCCAAACTCTTGTACATCTTTCATTACGTTTCTTTTTTTTGTTTGGTTAATCTGGGTTATCACACAACGATTGTTGTTCACTAGGCTTCAATCTAATCAGTCGAGTTTATGTGATTATCCAATTTTCATGATACCATCATTAAATAACATGAATATCCGGAAAAACATAGGTTCGTTAGTGTGCATGGAAAGACCCCCAATGGCCATGATTTTCAACAGACATAAACCTGTACAAATTACGTCACATAATCAAGGATAAAGAGTATAGTTGAAATCAAGCACACCCCCTTCGTTCATTGAAGGGACCTTAATTATCTTCATTTAGGTTTGGTTTCATCCATCCCCACAGAAACAACCACATACCCACCCCATATGATACACAGTAATGTGAGACGAAGGAAAACCCCTACTTTGATTAATCAAGGACCAATATTTTAACTCTACGTGCCAAGAACTAGGAATGCACGACTTGTAGGAGAGGAAATCTCTGGACTCCAAGGATGAGTAGGGAAGCTCCAGCACAAGCGCAACACTTGCCTTGAGGAGGGGGTGGACTCCAAACATACAAAGAAGGGAAATAGAAACTAACCAAGAAGAAGAAGGATGAAATTATAGCATGACATAAAGATGAGATCTCGTAGTTATGAGATATAGAATTTTGAATGGATTTAAAGTAAGATCGTGGTTTTTCATGCGGCTGGGTGGTTACTCACAATGGAATAAATTGTAATTTAATAATCTTGATCGGAGAGGTGGCTATAACAGTTGTTCGTTTAACCAGTTTCCCTTAAAACGCACAATAAGGGCAGAACATAAAGTATCGGGAAATGGTGTGACAATGAGGAAAAGCGACAAGTATTGGTAAATTAAGGGTCGCCTGGCTCTTGGAGGATTTTAGATATTATTTATGGGCTTTAAATGGATTTGAAATGGGGGTATTAAATCCTTTTTACATTAATAGATAAGTTTCTGGAGTGGTAAAAGTCGGAAACTAGAAAAAGAATGAAGACTTCTTTGTGAGGACACAGTGCCATCATCACGGTGCCACCCACAGAGTTCCACCGTCATGTTGTCACCCTCACGGTGCCACCGTCATGGTGTCACCCACACGGTTCCACCATCATGGTGCCACCCTCACGTGTCCCCCTCACGGTTCCACCCTCAATGGTGCCACCGTCACGGTGGAACCCTCACATTGCCACTGTCACTCTGTCACCCTCACGGTGGCACCATCATGGTGTCACTGTCATGGTGCCAGCATCATAGTTTCACCCTAACGGTGCCACCATTTCGGTGTGACACTGTGACCAATGCCACTATTTTGGTGGGATCATTTGATGGAACTATGTTTTCGAAAATCACTGGACCAGGAGGGTCCAGGCCATTACATCAAATACCTCTCAAACTATCCTCTTCCTCGATAATCGAAACTAAACCAAGAGAAAAGAGGGGGGGTCTGAACAACCTCCTCGAAATATACCTCATAGGAGTAAAACTAATCCATATTTCGAATGACTATTGATACACTACCGCTCCTCTTCCCCCATGTATACACACAAACATTCAGGGGTCAAACCGTCTGGTCCTATGGATTAGAGAGTTTTCTTCTTCCATGTCAGGATACTATACACTTTGGGCAGCACTAATTCTACCAATGGGTTTAACCAGATCCACCTTAATGCATCTAGATTATGTATCAGGTCCTCCCCACCGCACAGTTAGGACTCTTCACACACATTCATGGAACAATGAAAACCACACATTCCATAGTTAACAAGGTAAAAACGCTTCATCACTAACAAGTATATAAAGTAAAATAGAACAGAACTCAAAAAAAATCTGGATACTGGGTGCGCATCTGTGCCTCCCGCTCCTGGGTACTCTCTTCGATCCCACCATGACTCCATAACACATGAACAAATGGGATGGTTCGTCTATGGACCACCTTCTTTAGGTGATCCTCAATTCTCACCAGTCATTCTATAAATGTTACATCTACAATAATATCTAGCTTTCCCCAATCGATGATGTGTGAATCGTAGTGTAGATACCATCGGAGCTGAGACACATGGAAGACATCGAGCAGTATCAGTAGCGGCGGTGGTAGCGCTAGCTGATAAGCCACTTCACCGACCCACTGTAGCCCTTTGAACGGTCCGACGAACCATGGAGAAAGTTTACTCCACCTGCCGAACCTATGTTTCCCATGCCGAGGGGATACCTTCAAGAACACGTGGTCCCCAACCTCGAACTCCAAGGGTCTCCTCCTATTATCAGCATATGACTTTTTCCCGTCCTAGGCCTCCATCATCCTCTCCAGTATAAGTTAAACCTTCTCTGGTGTGCTTTTCACCACCTATGGGACAGGAACACCTGCCTCCCTAGTGTCTATCTAGCACATGGGTGAGTGACATAACCTCCAATAAAATTCTTCGAATGGTGCCATTCCAATGGTAGAGTGATGGATGTTGTTGTTGGAAAACTCCACCAGAGGAAATTATCGTACCCACGATCCCCAAAAGTCTAACACAAGTTCCAGTAGCATATCCTCCATCGTTTGGATGGTGCATTCTGTTTTCCAATCTATCTGGGGGTGGAAAGCAGTTTTAAGGTATAGCTGGGTGAAAAAAGCATGTTGGAGTCCCTACCAGACCCGTGTGGTAAACAGGGTATCCTGATTGGAGACTAAGGTCCTCAGAACCCCGTGACACAGCACCACCTCTCCCACGTACCTCTGTGATAGGGAATCCACCATACCCGACTCCTTGATCATCGAGAAGTGAGATGATTTCTTCAGTTGGTCAACCACTACACAGATAGCATCGCAACCCCCTTGGACTCTGGGTAGTACTGTGATGAAATCCCTCAATATGTCATCCCACTTCCACATAGGGACATATAAAGGTTTTAATAGTCCTCCTGGGATGTGGTGTTTAGACTTCACCTGTGGACACACATGGTACATTTCTATGAAATCTGTTACTGCACGCTTTACCCTGGGCCCCAAAACTGACCCTCAAACTCCGGTACATCTTGGATACTTATATGTGCACCGCTAGGGGTGAGTGGTGGAACTCACCAAGAACTCTCTCATGAATTCCCACGGGGACGAACAACATTATATTAAATAGCATTCGATTTTTCCCATCTTACGACCACCTTTTCGGAGCATTTCCTTGGTTAACCCGATCACACATTACTTCAGTCTCTGAGTCTCCCCACAGATACTTCTCTACCTTCCGCAGCAGAGTGGAAAACAATGTCATCTAAAATAGGCATCTTCTACCACTATCCATCCTTGCATCTACGTGTAGGGCAGCCAACTCCTTTATCGACTTCCAAGAAACTACCGACTCTCAAACCACATCCTTTTGCGACTTCCTGCTCAAGGCATCGGCCACTACATTCCCCTTCCCTAAGGTGTAAGATATTTCAAATTTGTAGTCTTGGAAGAACTCTATCCACCTTCGTTGCTGCAAATTCAGGTCCCACTGGATAAGATATACTTCAAGCTCTTGTGATCTATGAAGACACGAAGCGCTCCCTAACGAGGTAATGCCGCTGCAACTTCAGTGAGAACACGACCACCACAAACTCCAGATCATGGGTGGCATATTTATTCTCATGGGGAAGTAACTTCCTAGACCCATAAGAGGTCATCCCATTCTATTTCATCAGCACACACCCGGGGCCTTGTCCTAAAGCATCACAGAACACCTCAATCGCTACCCCTTCTTCTGTACACCTCAGCACTGGGGCACTAATGAAATTCCCCTTCTGATAGATGAAGGATACTCACACTACCCATTCCACATGAATGACTGGTGATTATTGGTCAAGGTTGTCAAGGAGTTGCAACTCTGTAGATGTTTGGCACAAACCTCAGGTAGTAACCTGCCAACCGTAGGAAACTACAAACTTCTTCCACGTTCATGGGTACTGCCTAAGAAATAACCTTCTCTACCTTCGATGGGTCCACCACTATTCCCTTATTAGACACAACATGTCCATGGAAGTGCACTTCTCACGTACATAACTTGCACTTGGAAATTTTCACATAGATATGGTGCGTTCGGAGGACCTCCAAAACTGTTCTTAGATGAACAGTGTGATCCTCTTATAATATCGAGTAGATCAGGATATCTTCAATAAACACGACTATGAACTGGTCTAGGTATTCTCAGAAAATGGAGTTCATGAGCCCCATGAATATAGCTGGATCGTTCGTAACGCCGAACGACACGACCACAAACTCAAAGTGCCCATATCTGCACCTGAAGGCAGTCTTCAAGATTTCATCCTCCTTCACCCTCAACTAGTGATATATTGACCACAGGTTTATCATGGAGAACCATCCTGCCCCTTTTATCTGGTCGAAAAGGTCGTCTATTCTCAGAAGGGGGTAACATTTCTTGATCGTTACCTGGTTCAGTCTCCAGTAGTCTATGCACAGCCTTAGGCCACCATCATCCTTCTTCACGAATAAGACTAGAGCACCCCATGGTGTTGCAATTGGTTGAACAAAACCCTTATTCATTAGATCATCAATGTGAATCTGCAACTCCAATAACTCAGATGGTTCCATACGGCAGGGAGCCATTGAAATCGAACAGGAACTAGGTTTCAAGTATATCCCAAACTCAACATCACCTCAAGGGGGTAGAGTCACCAACTCTTTAGGGAAGATTTCCATGATCTCATTGACGATCCCCGGGACATCCACCATCATTGTATCTTCCGACTACACTAACAGTTCATCTATCAAAAAAAGGAGGAGCCCCACTCACTGGTTACCTCCCTGGTAACCCAGTCGCCGATTAAAGTCACACGTCGACTACCCAAGTCTGAAATCATGATCCTTCCACGGAATCAGTTAATAATGGCACATACAAAAAATATCCATTCAATGCCTAGGATGACATCGTAAGTATGTATCTAAAATAGTAGAAGATCACTGATTGACTGATGTTTCCCTATCATTAGTATACACCCTCGGAAAACATAAAACAAGTCAGTCTGACCTCTGACTAGGGTACTCAACACCAGGGGCACTAGAAGTCTCTCAGCATCTAGATCTAGATAACATTCCAGACTAGGCGCAACAAAGTAGTGTGAATCTCCTATATCAAAAAAGGCTTACGCAAGGGTATGAATCATGATGATCGTAACTTGAATGACTTGCGACCCTACTGGAACTAATGCCACTGCGGCGTGCAACATCCCATGCCTAGATCCCCTACCCCTCAGCTATCATCCCCCTCCCTGACCGCACCCTGGTCGAGGTCCCTAAGGAACGCCCTGAGGTCATCCTCCTCCTGTGATGTCTGCCCTCATAGGAGCAAGAGCTTGCTGTCCCTGCTTCTACTGAGGTGGGTGCTGCCCTAGCCCACTCCCATCGTACTGTACTCGGTCTGGGCACTAGTTCTGAAGGTTCCCACAACTTCCACAGATAAAGCATCTCGGTCATGGGCCCATAAGGAAAGGGAAAGGATCATGAGATCAGAACTAGAACTGTTGAGGCATGCTCCATACTCGTCAAAACCCATAGGGCTTAGATGATGGAGGCTTATTGTTGATGGTGTTCCCCTTTGACAAGTCCAACTAGATTCCCTCTCACGATACACCTCCCAATGTGGTAATCCTTTCCACCACATAAACCTTCTTTTGGACCTCCATGTACGTCGGTAGGGTGAAGGGGGTAACTGCATACTAAAGGGATGGTCGGAGTGCCTCATCTAAACATATCGCCTGAGACACCTCATCCGAAAAGTGGTCTAGAGAGAAGCGAAGGAGATCCTTGAGCTTTATCCACAACTCCCTCACTAACATACCCCCCACATGGAGGGAGAGTAGTTCTTTCTTCTTCTCAGCCTTCATTATGGAAGATAGGAACTCCACACAGAACTCCCTCTCGATTTCAGTCTACGTCACCTCAGCCTCCCTCTTCTCCCCAAGACAAATCGTCCAGCAGTGACGTGCTACTCTACGCATCTCGCTTATAGCCAGAGGAACCCAGTACTCCGCCAGAGCCCAAATCAAGCTGAAATCTATCACCAGATTCTCTAGCCAGCTCTCTGTCTCCCCATCAGAGATGTTGCCCTCATAATTCCCGACGGTTTTCCACTGAAAGGCACGAAGCATCCTATTCCATTGATCGTCATGCTCCTCTCAGTCATTCCTCTGTCGATCAGCCAAATCAACCTTCGGGGCCTCAATTGTCCATACTACCCATGGTCACCATTAGGGTGTCATAGCTGCAAGGTAAACAAGGAATACCTAAGCCCAAGAAGTGTAAAGATTGATTTTAAATTTTCATAGACTTCTTATTCATTTTAAATCCCTAAAATACCAAAGAAACACAAGTTCAAAAGTCATTATGAATCATGAAACATTCCTAGGGTCTCTACCCTGCAATCAGTGTAGCCTATCATGGTCATTTGGTAGGATCAGAGTCCATTCTTTGGATGATGGGTGCCCTAAAATCCCGTGTCATAGCTGGTATTTCCATGGCCTATTTCATGCACCAATATTTTCGAACACTGTTTCCCTACCATCCCATGCAATCCTCATTATGCCTAACTCTAAACTCCATACTATCTCTCAACATCCTCCTCTGATACCATTCTGTCATGACCCGCCTTCACCAAGATGAGAGAAGGGACAACAAATTTCTATACCCTTCCTTCATCGAGTTGAAGGATAGATAATGAACCCTAAGACACACCTTCAATATGTCCCGGAGGGGCGACTAGAACCAAGGGTATAGATTCAAAAATAAAATGGCAGACATAACACTTTTTATTTAATAGGATCAAGAGATAAGATAGTAATTTACAACAACACCAAAGGTTGAAGTTAAAGTAAATACAAAACAAGCCATTATCATATGCGTGTTCCAAAAGTAATGCTACAATGGTACAAGAAAACCTCGGAAGAAAGTACCAAAGAAAAGAAAATAGAAACAGGAACTGTCCCAATGTATGTACTAGTATGATCTTTCCTGATCCATGAAGTTATCCTGGAAACCGAAAAGTAGTTTTATATATGTATGCTGAGCATACAAGTATACTTAGTAGGGAAAACCAATAGCTCTCATCCACAAGTGGGGATGCATCCTAATTCCCTAAGAGAAAAGAGATAACTGAAACACCTAGAAAGGAAAACTACCCACCCAAGCCTCACCAATGCACTCTTCCCAAATAACACAAGTCAAGTAATATAATAGTAATAACACATCAATGTTTGGGTACCTCGTGCCACATTACCAATGGTTATTGAAGGCATTTAACGCATCGAACCTCTTCCGCCATTCTCACTGTTGTCCCACTACTAAACCCTGCCCTCACACACCTGGTCCATAACCACACATCCCGCCCACAAACATAAGGGCTATATCAACCACATGTAACCACGCCCATATACACCTGGGCCATAACAACCACTGCCACACCCGAAGACACCGGGGCTTCGTGTTGATGATACTTTGGAGACATCTTTCCCGCACACACCTGGGCCAACCACCACAACTACCCTGCCTGAAGAATCTTGGGTTCTAATGGACCTCAGGCCATCAAATCTTACACGATGAGTCTTGGTCTATTTGGTAAAGGGAGTAGAAAATGATCTAATAACCAGCCACTCTTAGGAGTGTTGGAAAAAACACCCTCCCACATGAAATGAGGGTGTTCATCATAGTTCTCAACCTGATTGGGGCGCGAATAAGAAACATAAGAACTACAATTATATGTATAGGTAACAAGAACTCATCCTAACCTAGGGGTTCCAAAATCAACCTAAGAACAAACATCCTCATTACTATTCATTCATAAAATTGCACACCATCCACAGACAAGTCAAATCTCATTCCTAGAACCAATTTCCCATTGATCTGATTCATGGTTTTCTGGTCAAGGGATTCAATATATGTAAATTCTTCACTACTGGGAAACTAACAGGTATAACCAAAAGCCACGGAAATGAAAAACATCCTAACAATACTAAAGCTTTTACACCCGGTCCTCTTTTAAAGTTACAACATAGTGGTCTGTGAGATCCCTCAAAGTACTAGAACCAAATCAAGCATTAAGATATAGCCCCAAATGACCTCAGATCCACAACCAATAATCGTACAATAATATAGGATCCCATCCACATCCATATCACCCCATAAGAATCAAGCAGAACGTACAACCACACCACTAAGACAGAGTAAAGAAGTTTCTAGACTGATTATCATCATTCATTATGTTTCTTCATTCGATTTGGGTAACTGGGGTAATCACACAAGGATTTTTGTTCACAGGGCATCCATTTAATTGGTCGAGTTTCCGTGATTGTCCAATTTCCATGTTACAGTCATTAAATCAGATGAATATCCATAAAAACAGAGGTTCGTTAATGTGCCTAAAAAGTCCCCAAACAGCAATGATTTTCAACAGACAAAAACCCATACAATTTGAAACACATAATCAAATATAAGAAGTATAATGGAAACTGAGAAAACCCCCTTCATTCTTTAAAGGCCCCTTTATTATCATCATTAAGGTTTTGTTTCATCCATCCCCGTAGAAACAACAACAGACCCACCCCCATGATACATAGTAAAGAGAGTCAAATGAAAAAACCCTACTTGGGTTGATCAA
The DNA here is from genome assembly GCA_963277665.1 of Viscum album. NCBI lineage: Eukaryota > Viridiplantae > Streptophyta > Magnoliopsida > Santalales > Viscaceae > Viscum > Viscum album. Next base: position 301,756,146 of record OY728153.1, on the reverse strand, counting down.
GGATCAATGTTTTAACTCTACGCACCAAGAACTAAGGATTCTTGACTCTTATGGGAGGAACTCTAGGGACTCCAAGGATGGGTAGGGAAGCACCAGCATAGGCGCACCACTTTCCTCATGAAGGGGGGGGGGACTCCAAACGTACAAGGAAGGAAAAGGGATACTGGCCAAGAAGAAGAATGAATAAATTCTAGCGTGATATAAAGATGGGATCCTGCTGTTATGGGATACAGAATTTTGAATGGTTTTAATGTCGGATCGTGGTTTTCCGCATGGTTGGTCGGTTACGCATGTTGGAATAAATTCAAATTTAATAATTCTCAATGTAGAGGTGTCTATAATAGCTGTGATTTTAAACGGTTTACCTTAAATCATTCAACAAGGGAGGAACTGAATGTATGGGGAAATGGTGTGACACTGAGGAAAATTCACACGTTTTGGTAAGTTAAGGGTCACCCAACTCATGGGGGATTTTAAATATTATTTATGGGATTTAAATGGATTTGAACGGGGGTAAAAATCATTTTTACATCCAAAGATACATTTCTGGAGTAGAAAAATTCAGAAACTAGAAAATGAACAATGACCGCTTGGTGAGGACACGGTGTCATCATCATGGTGTCACCCACAGGGTTCCACCGTCACGGTGGCACCCTCTCGGTGCCACTATCATGCTGTCTCCCACACGGTGCCACCGTCATAGTGGCACCCTCACGGTGTCGTTGTTTTAGTGTGAGACCTTGACCGATGCCACTATTTTGGTGGGACCATTTGATGGAACTGTGTTTTGGAAAAGCCCTAGACCAGGAGGGTACATGTCGTTTCATGGAATCAGTTAACATATGAAACAGTGATACTAATAAAATATTATAAACAAATAAAAATTAGATGATCATATATGATTCCATATTTAGTTAGGTGGTTCTTTTATAATTTAATAACTATGATTTATCTATTACACATGAGTTTAACAAAAACTCTACCGAGGAAAAGTAGAAGGTGAGGGTTAATTTTATAATATTTTTATTATCTGTGGGTTTTTATAGGTGAGAATCTACTGGTCCCCCATTGTCATCTACATCTGTGTTTCATAAAAATGTATTTAAAATTATTTACAATTTACAAATATTTGGGTGAAAGGTATTTATACCCATTTTTTGAAATTTTATAAAATTGTGTGAAGGGAATCATTGAGTAGCTTTACAAACAATGTACTTTGTGAACTTATCTACAAATTAATGAAAGATTTTTTTTACTTATACGGCGTGTGTGGCAATTTTCAACCATTATAACACCTTCAAATATTCCCTTAAAAGCTTAAAAGAATATTTTCAAAATAAATTATTTCTATAATATGGATTAATTTCTATGTAGAGAGAATTATGTCACTCAAATATTTTTTAGATTGATTCAATCTCTATCAACATCTTTTGGGGATGTTATGTTATTTTGAAGTTGATTTATTATGATACAGTCTTCAATATTGTATTGATGGTTTTGTGAAATGTTTGATTGTGGATGTTCTATTTTTATACCATTCAAGGTATAGGGTTAATGTTCTGAGAATTCATATGCTAGTTTTAATATGAATGTTTATATTATGTTTCAACATTTTTCATACAAGGAATCCATTGGAATTATTATGTGACTAGTGGGGCCCTCTAGTACTCCTCGATGCATCGGTAGGTCTCATGGGACAATCCAATGTCCTGGAATAAGGCCTAAAGAAAATATTATTTGTAGTCTTGGAATGAGGCCTTGACTATGTGGTTATGATGTCTAGAATTATGCATTCCATCATTATGAAATTGGCTATTGATATTATATGTGATTATTCGACTAGTAGAATATCCATGAGAATAATTAAACGGGATTACTTGATTTATATTTTCCATATTTTGTTGATTTTTATGTTTAAAAGGTTTATGTTTTAGTCTTATACATTTCCTTAAATGTTTATGCTTATTTATGATAGTTTTTGTAATATTGTTATACTTACTGAGCATCTGATCTCACCCCGTTCTTATGTTTTCATTTTTCCCAAAATGAGAAGAAGTATATTATGATCAACCTTCATGAATAGTACAAAGGATATGAGTGTGTTCAAAGGGGACACAATGTAGTTTTTCATTATTTCATGATGAAATGTAAAACTTATGTATTTATCTAGTACTTCCAAGGATACTAAACAGATAGGAAATTCAGGAAATGATTCCTTGTATCATGAAAATATTATGTAATAATGAACTAACTCTGGGTAACTGGGGTTGGGGCGTTATTGATACAGTGTTCTTTGAAATTTTTATAGCACCTGTAAATTCTAAATTTATAGGTACAAGTTGGAATCAATATACATAGTCTATTAATTTGTATTTCATCCACAAAATATGTTTATAAAATCAAATTATAGATTTTTTTAAACATCTATAGTAGTACTAAAACCATAATTTTGTTTCATGGTGCACCAATATACTATAAACATGACCAAAATATGACATGTACTAGAGGTGTTTTTTCTATAAAAACTTATAACAACCAAAATCACCATTTTATTTACTAACTGGGTTAAATTCATTTCATATTGGTTAAAATAGTCGTAAATTAGTATTATTCATAATATATTTGAAAATAAATATTATAGAAACTGAGTGAGGCTCTTCTATGTTTTCTTGAAAATGAGCACAAACATACGTAAAATAATATCTAGAGGGATAGTAGTTAAATAAAGAAGAATTCTAATAATAACTATGTAACAAGATTGATCTACTAATTCATTAGATTCATAAAGATCCAATTTATAGGTAGTTCTCCTAGGATTATCACTACTATTAGTTGTATCCAAACTATTATGTTTTAAATGGTATTTTATATATTTACATTGATTTAAAATAATTCCACCTTTACTTTAAGAAATATGAAAACCATGAAAGAATGTTTGTTCACCCATTAATCCAATTTCAAATACAATTTTCATCATTTTTAAATAGAAATTAATAAATATTTTTTACCTGATACAAAAATAATATCATCTACATAAATTTGATCAATTAAAGCATCTTTTGAAATAATATTTATAAAAAGGGTAGGATCTTCTACACAATTTAATAATAATTTTGAAATAAGGAAAGGCTTGATCCCATGACACTACACAGTAAGTGCTTGTTTTAAATCATATACAGATTTTTTTAGCTTGAAATGACTATTTAGAAATTGAAGACATTTAAATTGATGGGGTTTTTAAACAACAAATTCTCAACTATATACTCCTTTAAAAATTCTCAATTTACATCCATTTGATATATATTGAAATCTAGAAGTGCTACATAGGATATTAGTATTCTAATGGAACCATGTTTGGCTACAGGTGAAAATGATTCTTCATTGTCTATACCATCTTCATGACTATATTCATATGCAATAGGTCTAGTGTTATTTCTTACTATAGTGCTATATTCAACAACATTTTCTATAAAAACACATTTAATTCTAATAGCTATAATGTCTTTGTGTAAATTAACATGTTCCTAGACCATCTTTATATCAAATTGATTATCTTCTTATTGCATATCCATATCACCAAATTCACCATTAGTTGCATCATTGGTGTTTTTAAGATCTTGTTGTGGCATGAATCCATGATTTTGAACCAAGATTATTATAGGGGTACATTATTATGTACATGTATATAGGTTTTGAACAATGGAATCAAAAGGGTGATATTTATGATTCCTAAAAAATCTATAAAAATAAGTGTTCATAAACTCATAGACTTATATAGGATCAGTATTAGGCTCTTTATGTTATTTAGAGATGGATGATTATTCTTATTTATTTACAAAATAATCATAATTCTATGAATTTTTTTCGTGGTGTATAAATCATCTTAATGTTTTCTAAATGTGTCTTAGGAAAATGTGGATCTATCACATGAAATTTTACATGAACATATTAATTTATATTCTTGGTACCATTATTAAAAACACTATAGGATTTACTAATGTTTAAAAAATGAAATAAACTTTTTCATCACATTTTGAGGAAAACATGGAAGGATTGTCATTAGTCTTATGATTAAAGACATTGAAACCAAAAACTATAATGTAATTAAACATATGTTGTCAACTATTACAAATATCATAAGGATTTTTCTTCATGATAGGAATAAATAAAACACTATTTATTATATAATAGGTCATTTCACACCCTCTTCCCAAAAGTAGATATGTATTTCATATTTTTTAATTATAGTACGAGCTATCTCTTGATGTTTTCTATTTATTGTATATGTATCTATATTATGATGAGGGGTCCAAAGAGTAGATAAGTGATGACAATATCATTTTTATGATAAAATGGATTCATTATTTTTATTTTCTAAATCATTACAATGATCACTTATTAGGTTATTAATTCTATTTCCAATTGGATTTTATAAAAAAACCATACTTTGTAAAATAGGAACAATTATCACAGTTGTGAGACAAAAAGAATACCCATGTATACTTAGAAAATTTATCTTCTTGTACATAAAAATAATTCTTACAATTAAAAGAATAAACATTGAATGGTATAATCAAATCTATGTGAACCAGCTTAAGGGGATGAAATATTGAAACATCATTCAGTAGTTCAAAATAAATACAATTTTGATTCCCTTTTTGACAGGGGTTGTATACATTTCCATTGGGGAACCCATTTTGGGGTTGATACCTGTCTAATCATTTACTAGTTGGCATTATATGAGAGTTAATATTAATGTATATTAGTCTCATATTATAAATCAAATGTTCTATATGAATGGAACATAAGAATTAATCATTTTGAAAAATAAATGAAACAAGATTCAATGAATAAATTCCCACAATACAAAATACAGTAAATACTAATGAATTTTTAGAACAAAAACGTTCTATTCATTTTTCAAAAACGTAACCTGAAAACCATCATCAGGTATTAGTTAATGATAATAATATTATATTTCAAACCACAAAAAAATTACAATTTAGAATTAAACTAATTTGGTGTCACAGATTTTTCCTATGATAATGAATTTTATATTAGATTTATCACTAAAGGGGACATGACCACCATCACCCTTTATTAGGTTTTAAAAATAATAATATTATCCTTTCATATATATATAATAACCTTTAGCCAGGTACCCTATATTTACATAGTGTATCTTCAAGAAACATACCTACAAAACAATATTTATACCCAAAAATTACATTAGTAACTAGATTTTCTTGGGTCCAGATATGTTAAGGATTAGGCACTTAAGAAATCACATTTTAATAATTTGATTCCTAAAATTATTTTTCATAAATATTAAAATAAAAACCAATTATGGAACATTTTAATAAAAAATAGTATAATTTTTTTATTTAGTCTTCGGATAAAATGTTCCATTAACGACTCTTCCCTCTCTATGATCATAACATATAGTTGTAAGACAATCAAGAGTAATATGTTTTCATGAAATCATAGTTATTGATTCCATTTAATTTCTAAATATTACTAAATAATTATTATGTTTCACATTTTTCATTTTAGTTCTGTATTTTCATTTATTAATTGTGCATTTTTATATTTATACATGATGGGATCACATTTATCATTTTTAGACAAATCATGATGTTTCTTCCGAACAATTTATTTTTCTTTTAGTTCATTAAATGTTTCCTAAATCATGTTTGAATATTAATATATGTCTTTCTTAGAAATATCATCATTTTTTCACTTTCATGGTGATTATAATTACATAATATAGATGCAAAAGATACCTCAGAAACATTTTTCATGAATCACAACTTAACACTCTTACGAATTTCATCATGGAAAGAATTTGAATCAATGGATCTATCTTAAGAGTCACTATAGGTATCATTCATTGTCATTATTTTATTTCATATCATTTACCTTGTATTTATTCAAGTATTTTGTTTTTTACATCCCACCATAACATTTCCATTTTACATACATTTATTACCACTAATCTGAGTTAAGTTCTCTATCTTCCAATCCTTTTTCTGTGTTCCTATTTTTCTATTCATTTAATTTATGTTTTGATTCTTGAGAACTTATTTTTTCAATATATCCTCTTAAAACATATGACTAGATGTTCTATTTCATTATCACTATATACTAGATATTCTTCAATACATGTGCGTTTTTCTTTTAAATTTTCCTTGTCATTCTATTATGATGTAGTAGAATTTAAATATATAATTTTTCATGGGATTATCATTCTCTAAATTATTGACTTCCATATAATCTACATATATCATTAGATTCCAAATCACGTCCAAGATAGGTAAGTCACTGATATTATATAACTCTCTAATTAACATAGATTTCCCTCTCCATCATTAAGGAAGACATATCATTTGTCACTTTATCAGATCTTTTTCAACACTGTATTTCCAAAAGACCACATATTAGTGAAAATATCATTGATAGTGAGATACATTTAATAATTTGACACAAAAAAATTCATCATGATTGTTTTATATTAAATTTCAAAAGTGTTCAATTTCTTTTCATTAAAAGTTTTAGTTACTTGGTGTTAAATTTCTTAATTATCCAAAATTTCATTGGTAGTTTTACTATAAGATATTATATTGAATTATTATTCTCATAAGGTTATGATGAGATCATTCACAGAATGAAATTATTATTATATGAAATCTTGGTAGAATCATTCTACACACTTATATTAGTCTTAAGTAACTCATACATATCTTCTATGATAGACCAAATTTAAAAAACCCTTGCACTCTATAAGCATTTTCATCATGATTTTTAGACTGGTCACACTTGTTTCCTTTAAAAAGGAATTTATATTATTAGAATCTTATTTTATATTTTCAATTTAATGAAATAAATTTATAATTGATAAAAATTATTTATCTTTAAAACAAAACTAAAATTATAAATGACCATGTTTTTGAAAAAGCTATGATAAAAAATGTTAGTATAAGTGAGTAACTCAAGAGGGGGTGTGAAATTGGTACCCCATAAAATTTCTATTAAAAAATGTTTAACCAAAATACCCCAATTAAATTAAATCATTCTATTAAATGAAAATAGTAGATGTATATTTTTTCTTATCATTTAATATATTTTTGAACAATTGATCATGTCTCCAAAAAATGATTATGAAAACTATTTTAAATTTTGAAATATATTTACTTAATAAATAATTATATAATAACTAATTAAAAATAACTATCAATATTTTTCTTTGGTTACTATTTAATAATGATTGATTTTTAAATTATTTAAATAAATAAACAATACAAAATAAAATGCACAGCTTCAAGAGGCTTCGTCTTAAGAAGGGGTCTGATACCCTCCCCTTTGATGTCACCCCTACCAAGTAGATAATATAAAATAATATATAAACCAAAATATAGATAAGGTGTACAAGAAAATATATTTCCATGCCACAAAATTACACATCCAAATAACCTATGGGAATATAAAAAAAATATTCCACACAGAGACCTCTTCAGAAACATGTGGGAATATTTCAGAAGGATTTTTTTAGAAGACAATAACTATATCCTTGGTATATCATAGTATATAATTTTTGGGTTTATAACAAATAATGAAACCATTCTTAGTAATGTAATGACATTATCCAGAAAGACAAAATAAAAAATATGTTTAACAAAAGACCTTATTTGTCTAAAAATCTTGGAATCTCCAGAGTCCTTGAATATAGATTTCAAATGAAGCTTTTGTGGAGTTTATACGATGCACATAAAAATAAAGTGTAATAAACTATTTTTTTAAAATTAGGATGTGCTCTACTTATTCTATAATGGATCACCGATAATGATTCTCTTATAAGGAACAATATTATTCTTTTGATCGTCCAATGTTCATCTACATCTATCTCTATGTCTCTCTGTATCTCAGTTCAATTATTATTAACAAATTCATGAATATCCACAAAATGGATTATATTACATACTTTTATAGTAGTTAAAATGAATATATAAATGAATGAATTTAATAAGGATATTCACCTCATAATTAGATCTAATATATTCAATAATGTTCTCTAAATGTGTTTAAGGAACAATATTTAAAAATATCAATATCAATACATTCAATAAAGAAGTTGTAATAAACTGTTAATTTAAATTATTGAAAAATAATAGAGACTCATTTTAATAGTGACACAATTCTACCATTGGGGAATGCCAATGGTAAACTAGGATAAAGGTGAGTATTTCCGAAACATTGCCAGTTTTTATGATGGTGAATAGTCATCTTCATTGTAGACTCTTATATAGAAGTAGGTTATGTCAATATATATATAATTTTATTATTTAAAGGTGATTCATACTGTTATAGTGAATTTTTCCCTAAATGTTCCAAATTTTATTTTTAATTGTAATACATTGTGGATGGTAGGTGTTTCAAGTACTTTGATAAATTTTCATTATTGATGTGTGATAGAACTGACAACGAGTCATCAATTGTCTTGACTGTTTCCGATAACCATATTATCAACTAGACAATGATTCTTCCCAATCAGTGATTCATTACTAGTGGTGGCTCGACCACAATAATGATTCATACATATCCAAAATACACCAACATTCATTATATCATAAAATGACACCATAAACATTAAACTCATTAATATCTTAAGAAACATGATTTTATGATCCTTAAAACTAGGGTTTCTAAAAAATATAAAAACACAAATATAAACAATATAATGAGATATTATTTTACTAATTTCATAATATTTACCATCTATAATTCAATCAAATTTGAAACGAAATTGTGAAATCTTCTGTATGATGAACTTTTACCTCATGAACAGATGTGATTATTTTTACATCATCAATTCTCATGACTAGATATAACGTTGGATATAGTGTGTGTGTGTGTGGGTATATATATATATATATATATATAATATTTTTGATATAAATATTTTCTGGGGATTTTTACATTACAAAAATATTGTTACATTCCATTCTATTTAAAAGACCATATCATCACTTGGGTGTACAACGAAATACTAAATCCAAAATTGATGTGGTTTATTTTTTAATTACAAACTAAATGGAAAGTAATTATTATAAATTAAATTTGAATATTTGATATATAAAAAATTATATGAATTTGGGAAATTCATATATCATAATCCTACTTAACTATACACAACTTAAGAGAATGATATCATCTCTCGTACATACATATGACTTACCATATCCGAAAAGTGTTGTGATTCATTTTCTATATCCAATTGTCATGTATTTTGTTGATGTTGATTCATCTCATCAAATCATGAATATTTTCCTATCTTCTTTAGGTGAGATCCTTCATGAGATTTTTTATGTTAGAAATAATATTCTTCATAATAATTGCTCATTCAGGATTAATATAGGTAGGACCCAGAATCTAATTGCCATTTGAGATGTTTCCTTAATTAAAAAATAATATTGTAACAACACTATTGGTTATTTTGAGACTCTTCTCCCCCTAAGGATTGATGGCTTGTACATTCATCCTAGTAACACCTTTGTATCATTCTAGAAATCCCCACTTCTATGATGGATCAATGTAAACGTTGATAGTGCCTCCAAAAGAAACCCAGTTCGTAACCCAGTTCTATTTTCAAGGACTATCTTGGCAGGTGTCATAGATGATTCTCTAGCAGGTGTGGTACAAACACAAATCTCGAAGTGGAAATGATGGGTGTTATATATGCTATTGACATTGCCATGAAAAAGGGTTGGAACAGAATTTGGATTGAAAGTGACTCACCCAATATTGTCCAACCTATTTAGAAAGTGTTGGTGTACCTTTATAGTCTTCTTAATTCCCATTGGATGAATTTCCTTTCTCTTCTAATGATAATAAACTACATTGCTACTCATGCCTTTCATGAAGCGAACATGATTGCTGATGGTCTTTCCAACAAGGTAACCAACCAGGGCATTACTTGGCTGGATGATTTATATGGTGACATGCTTCCTTTATATGAAAAGGATTGTAATAAGATTACATCATTCAAACTCGTGTAATTTATCTTTTCTTTTTTCCATAAATTGTGCCTTGGTCATTGACTGGTGCACCATATTTCAAAAAAAATGCAGGAAAAAACAAGGAAATTAAAAACAAAAACATTGAAAATATTAAAATATTATTAACAAATGTGTGGTAAAATTAAATAATAGAATCATAAATGTTATAATATATATGATTATAAATTTTTAATTCATGTATAATAAAATATATTTATAATACAGGTGGGTTGGACACATATTAATGGAGATAAAACATAGTTAATGGTTACTTTACTCTCATTTAATTATATGAGATATACACCACGTTCACAATTTACTATCCTATGTTGTGTATATAATTCCACTTTTGATATGTTATTTCATGAATAGATTTTTTTATTGTGTATAAAATTGAATTTCAATTTCTCTCTTTCATGGGACTTATGATTCAAAGGTTACCAAAGTTGTAAGGGTTTATTTAAAAATCTCATCATTATTAGATATTATTTTTATTTTTGTCACCCGTTGAAGAATTATTAGATATTTCTATTTTTAAATAGGTTTATTTTATTCTCTTATACTTTGTCATGAACGTGTAATCATAATATCACCACTTTGACACTATTTGTTCATAAAATTATTAATAAAATATACTCAATATAATCTATCTTTAATTATTTATTAGTTCAAAAATCAATTTAAATAAAAAACAATATTTTTCTAACAATTTCATCAAAAATGTTCTTAATATGTTAGATAAGATACATTATATAAAAAATCATCCATTTTTTTATTTTATTTTTTTAAATTAATATTCATATGATTTTCTAAATTGATCCATCTCTAATGTTAATAGAAAATGTTAAAGAAATCATTTTTTTATCGTCAATGAAATGAATAAAACATCCCTAATTCATGAACAATAATTGTTTTAAATATTTTTTCATATTATTTAGAGATTATTTTCAATGAATTTTACTTTCAATTATTTTGGTGAAGTTTTAGTTATATAAGGTGATTCTAAAAGTGAAAATGTAATTTTAAAATTGAATGTTCTAATCAATAATTTCATGGAACTTCTGCTCATCAATGACAACACCACTTATTCAACTTTTGATCCACTAGGGATATTTTTTATTGATACCACATGTATTATTTCTCCATATGTTTTATGATTAGTTTACATTGGTATGTACAATTTTATTACCATACATCATTTTAAAAATAATTGTTTATGGTATGTTTATTTTATTAGGGAATTTATTAACATTTTTAATGTAGTATTTGGAATAAAAATTTAATTTTGATTATGTTTCAACACATAGATATGTGGAAATAATGTGCATTTGTAATAGTATTGGGAAACCTATTTTTATATAGCCTAATGAATCATTGATTATTCTGATGAGACAAATTAGATGGCCAAATTAGATATTTTTCTTCGCACAGATATATAATTTCTTGTGAAAGGTCTTGATATTTCTATTTTCCTGGAATTATATATTCCCTCAATTTAAGATCAACTATTTCTATGTGATTATTTGATTAGTTATAACATCCATGTATATGTTTCATGATTTTATGATTATTCATATATATATTTTTTATCAACATTTATTTCTCCAATATTAAAACATGTTTATTGATTAGTTGGTATGTGTATCAGTATTTTACTAAACCACATTGATTATATTTAATTATATAGATTGATTAATTTTAAATACTGAGCATATTATATTACCAATTTCTAATATATAATTTTCCTTAGGATAAAATAATTTTTTATTGATATCATTGTATATTCAAAAATATGATTTACATTTTAATGATTTTATGTTCATCAACAATTAACATTTTATTGTGTGACAACTTCCCTAAATAAATGACCTATTTTACTATGACATACATTCAAAATCAAAACATTATTCAAATTAATATATTACAAAATATATGGTAAGTAATCAAGATATATTGATCATGAAAAATATATGTGGTGACTATAATATATAAATGTATATAGCTAATCAAATGAAACTCAATATTTTAAGAGAATTCTAATCTATTGGAATTTAAAAATATTTAATAATAATATTAGTTATGTTATATAGGATTTTTTATGACACGTTTATGAATATATATTGTAGTTTATGTTATTAATTTTCATTTTATTACACTTAAACATTATAGGAGAAACCTTCATGATATTTTCTTGAGGTCCTTATCACAACATGGTTTTACATTTTATGTACACCTTCAAAACATAATCTCATAAATATTAATGTTTTTTCTATGAAATAACTATAATGTAGTATATCCTTCCTGGTGTAGGTTTTAAACATTATAAAAAATTTGAATAAAATTTTATCCCAATTGCATCTCTCATATACATAGTCATTCATCTTCTAAAAACAATTATTTTAAATATATTATACCACATCTAAAATAGTCAAAAACTAAATTTATTATTATTTAATTTTATAATTTTATGGTCTTGATATGAAGATATATCCAAGTATTCCTCCACATAATATTAATATCTCCTTTATATGGGAAATGTGAATAATTCATTTTATCTAATTCTAATATATATATCTCATCTACATGCTCCAAATTAATATTTCAGTGATATATATCCTATAGAAATAATGGTTACAATGATAAATTTCATTATTATCTTCCTCAATGAATCCCCATGTTTCTAATTTAACACCATTATGGTTTCTACATTCTAATTGCATCACAGTCATATACTCTGTACCTATGGGATTCTAAACTAACCTCTTGATAGATTTAATTAATTTTTTACCCCCATAAAGTTCATATATCTCTGGATACATTATGGGTTTTTTCATTATTATATCGATCTCATAAAATAAATCCTTCAATTTATCAATAATTATAATAAAAAACAAAATAATTATTTAACATAAAACAGTCCTCTAGAATATATTAACTTTATTATTAATGTGTTGGGTTATGTGTTTAGAAAATAATTCTTTTGATGAGTAATGACATTCTATGATATTTAGGGGAAATATAGAGTTGGATATACGAATACATTATTAGTTATTTTTAAAGAAATTTTACATCTTAAAGGTAAATTTTTGCCACATTCTATGGAAAAATGTTTTGGGAGAATTGTTTAAAGGGGATATATAGTAACCATATTTAAAAATATATGGATTTCATAAGAAAATTACGAGTTGACACATGTGTTTTTACATATAAAATAAAACCATTTAACCTGGTGAATATGATGGTTTTAGTTCTATATTTTTATTCTAATGACATTTTATGTTCATGTGTAGTGATTTTAATATATAAATATATATAATGTAAATTTTTATTTATTATATCATTTAATATCGATTTTAATTTGTATTTTATCATTATTTGAGGTAAAGTTTTGAGATTTTCATGACATTTAATTTATTTTTTTAGGGTTCAATTTATATTTATAAACTCAAAATTACATATTGATCAAGATAAAATATATATGAAATTATTTGTTACAATAAATGGTTATAACTAATATATCATAATATTTTTTTAATAAATTATCTTTTTGAGGCTTAAAAAAGAAATTTACATACAATTAAATTGAATTGAACTTTAATAATGTAAAAAGTTATGATATATTTATAACATTTATTTTCAAAATTTTAATTATAAGTAGTATGAACTTTTTATATTATTACATAAAAAATTTATTTTTTATTTGATTCGAAATATTTCTTATGGGGAAATGTATTCATAAAATTATAATAAAAATACCATGAATTAGTGTTGTAAATTTTTTCAAAAAATTAAAGGGATTCCATTTAATATTTAATATTTTATCCAATTTAATCCATTGTAAAAATTTAGTGAAAACATTATTGATGAATTATTGGTGAATTTTGATACCCTTGGTAATATTATTTTTCTTATGTTATATTTATATAAACTTCAGTAAAACATACACCAAATGGAATGAACAAAGTAATGAAATATTTCTTATATTAAATAAATTATTTTAATCATTACCAAATTAAAAGGATAATTATGTTTAGTTTATATAAATGTTTGTTTTAGTAATAAATATAATTTGTTAATTTGGTTATTTTTGAGTTTTTAATAGATTTTGAAATAATTATAGAGGTTATTTTATTAATTTTCAGGGTGTGTATGTATTTATTTTTTATACATATTACAATGAAATTATAATTTATTATAAATTATAAATTTATCATTTATATTTCATAATAAATAACCACATATTTTAAATTCAAATGTATTTACCAATCATCTTTTGTGATTTTGTTTTCATAAATCATTATATATTATGATGAATTCTTGATTTTCAATTATATAATGATTTGAAAATTATTGATGTATAATTATAATATATTTCATTACATTATAGGGATAATGATTAGTTGACATAAAAATTTGCATCATTTTATTTTATTTTTTTAAAGTCAAAAATTAACCTGAAGAATTATCCTAAATTTTTTTTTTCATTTATTCCCTTCAAAATATTTCAAAATAATAATAGTTTTATTATTATAATACAAAGTTCAGTCAATTTAATGTTTCCAACAGTTGGATATTTTTTATTTTATAGTATTTATATATTCATATAATTTTTTTCTTTTATTAGTATCATGTTTTTTAAATAAATTAATTCCATTTTGTGAAATGTTTATAATGAAAGGAATAATTTTCAAAAGAAAAATTATTCATATAAATAATTTTAAATTTGAATTTTCTAAATATTATGAATATTTTTTTTATAATTGGAGATAATATTTACTGATTTTTACTAGTAATTTAAAAATCTATTCATAAAATATGATTGTTTTTTCTATTTGGATAGTCATAATTTTATTTATCAATGGGTAAGAGTTATTTTTTACGATGATCTTCATTCATTATTTTTTTATGATTTTGGAATAATTTTATTGTGTATTCAAACATTCCATTGCATTCTTATAATGATAAAATATAAAATTATTATTTTACTCGTCTTTATTCTTAAGGCCAATCAATGTGTAAGGGAATATATGTTAGAAATGTTTCCCTTTTTTGTTACATTTAAATTTGATTTATAATATAAGTTGTGTCTATTATATTATAATAAAAAATTGACATGAATTTCTATTTATATATAATTGAATGATTATTTTATTAAAAAATATTTATATTCTTTAAAATTCATTGATTTTAAAATTACCTGGTTAAAATGATGAGGTTTTTATAAATGGTCTATTGAAATTTATTCAATAATTTTTTTTCATATCTAATGTTTTAATCCATATTATTATTGTTTTGTTTTTAAACAAGAAAAACTATCCTATGATTACATCAATATTTTAACTATAGTTATTATATCAAATTGTAATTTTTTATTTTGTTGTGTTTAATTTCTGTTATGATGATTAATTTGAGTATATGTTTCATAATAAATTTTTTAAAATCTATTTAAGGATTATGAATAAATTTGTAAGATTTTGAGCATCATTTATAATAATTTTGAATTTTTGTTGAGTTTTTATTTATATATTTTTTTATAAGAGTGATATTGGATTTTTTAACAACGTGACTTTGGTATTTAGATATTTGAACATCGAAAATGTATGAAAAAGACTAAAATAGTCGGGATAACCCCATATATAAATCATGGGATAATGATGTAAATATATATACATAGTTCTATACTTACATTAATCAGTTTTTTTAATTATCATAATGTATATTTCTTATAATGGAATGATGTGATAGCTTTTGAAGGTACAATGTTATATGGGGCTTTAAATGCATGAAATGATGGATATCACATTGTGCTTAACAATTTGATATATAATTTTTAATTCTATTTTTATTTTATACTGAAAATTAGGAACTCTTAGAGACAATATAATATTTCACTATTTTGGTTCACGGTTTCACAAACCATGCATGTGAATAGTATATCCTCTCTAGATGATTATAATAGATAATTCCTAGATAGAGAATGACTTGTCATTTTGTTCTTCCATACCATGCACAATTTTTACATTTTAAAGATTTTATATTTAAAATTTTATTTTATATATGATTTTTTATTATTTTACCTTACTCACTTGTCTCACTCCATGAATCGACCACATATAACCCTCCATTATTTTTACTTCTCTATAATGATACCATATAAATTTAGAGTTAATATTATTATTGTCATGACCCTTCCCCCGTGGTCCATATCGTGACTACCCCAAGGCCGCCTTCCATAGGCCCGAGGTAGGCGACTAGAACCAAAGGCATAAATTCCCCAAATGGGAAGGCATTGCCTTTATAAACTGAACATAGAAAATAGTGTATGAAACTAGAAGTAAAACACTAAGTGATACTATATACAAAATAGAGTGTTAAAAAAAGGGGGCTGAAAATACAAGCCCAACAATAAAGTACAATATAGCTGAAATGATAGTACAACTGAAGAATAGTAAAATAGCTATTGGATCGTTCTCTGGGGTTTCTAGCTAAAGGGTTGGTAATGATGGCCTCCACAGCACTCCCCAACCATTCTTCCACTCAACGTACCATCACGTTGAGTGGTCCTCCTCTGGGTACCATCCAGTTCGGCTTCTCTCTGCCTTGATCAACGTTGTCTGTCATCTACAACCAACACAAGGAGGTGCCGGATTATCCCATGGAGGGGTGAGTAAAATGATACTCAGTAGGGACCCTGATACCCTCATGGTCTCACAATATCCAACACGGATAAACCAAAATGTATGAAATCAACGGATAACCATTACTTTTTTATATGCCCATACATATACGTAAGCTATCTAGCAACCCATATCAATCATTATGAAAAATAAAAAGCCATTGAATCAGCTTAAAACAAGGATTTTATTCAAGGGTGGTAACATGTAACTCTCCAAGTCAAATGGTCGAAACCTCAGCGGCTAGTGTAATCCTTCTCTATAGAATATTTTGGACAAGTTGCATCACACAGAGGCAGTTCCCATTGTCATGGACTACTGTGGTACTCCTCCTGTCGTGTATCCTGTGTCTATTGCATCACACAGAGGCGCTCCCCACTATGGGTCTACCCTGTCACACAGAAGCGCGACCCTTTGTATCCTTCTGATGTACTCCTACTATCGAGAGCCATGGGTCTGCCAAGTCATAATGTGACACTCCCCACTGTGGGCATGCCGCGTCACACAAAGATGCTTCCCACTGGGATCGTTAAAACAGTCCGAGTCGAAAGGTCACCAGTCGTCGGGTCTTTGCCAGCTACTAGGTCTTCGTACTCTGCATGCTCCTCTCCGGGAGGATCCGCTCCATGAGCTAGTAGTCGATACTCCAACTATAACGATGTACAATGTAGAATTATCTCAAAGGTCCACTTTTTTATAGGGGTCTCGAAGAAACAGACGGCGCGTCAATCAGACGCCTGCTCTGTGAGTAATTGGAATTTCCATTCCAGGGGCCCGATTGGTTTTTAGGTTCAGACCAACCCATACATATACCAACTGTGTACAAATGTCAAGTGGAGTATGCCAATAGAACTGTCAAGCCCTACAATTTCTGTCGTCGTAGATGGTTCATCGATTGGACACTTGTAGCCCAATATATGGGAGAAAGGGTTTAAAATGGACATAGTGGGTATGGGTCTGGTCTGACCTAGTTGGATCGACCCAGTCCATGGGTCTGACCGGGTTTGAGGGAATGATCTGGCCTAAGGTGGTGGCCCGGCCCAGAAGGGTGGCCCAACAAGAGGGCAGCCCGGCCCGACGGCTCGACCTGAATGGAGAATATAGCCCATATTGAAAAATACATATATCTATTTTTATATTTCAACCATTACATTGAGGGATACTAATGTAATTAAAAGTAGATATCTTGTAGATATAGGGGATCAATTATAAAATATTTTCCTAGAAAACTTATGTAGACTAAAAAATGAAAGAGAAAGAAATTTCATATCAACCAACAGATAGGAATGAGTCCTATTTCAATTCCATTTTATCAAATGAAATCTATTAAATTACATGAAATACTAGTTTAATTGGAGGAATAGTAATGAATTGGACTTTTTAGAAAAAATATATATCCTTAGGCCTCTATATTTTTTGTATTAAATAATGTATATTTTACTATTTATCATTGTGTTTTCTATCATATATGAATTAAATCACTATCATAATGACAAATTATCATCCTATAATTTATTATATTTTATACAAATTAATGGGACCAATTTTTCTTCAAAAAACTCTTCTATATAATAGAAACCATGAGCTCTGGGTCAATAAAGAATACATTTTAATGATTTTCAATATAAGATGAAAAAAACATTAAAAAAAGTGTTCATGAAATTTGGTTTATAAAATGTTCCATCCATATTGATGGAATTTATGAATCATATATTTCATATATTCCAAAATACATTCATTGTATTTTTTGATATCGATGTGTACTCTCACACAACATATTACTATAAATTTAACTTTCACCTTGTTTTGACAACATTATGGGAAACATAACATTTTAAAACATATAAATGGTGTAACTTATTGATATAAGAAAGTTGATACTTTAATCATTTGATTATAGAAAAATTAATATCGATTAACAATTAAATCGTTTGTTAATTTACATATTGGTAGTTTATTAAGAATATATATATGGTTTATATTTCTTAGAATATCCCATTTTGAAAATAGTGTGGTTTATAATTCTCATGTTTATCTATTTTATTAAATATTTTGGAATAGAATGGAATATTGTTTCATTAGTGTGGTGACATATACAAATAATTCAAAGATCGTAATACTCAAATTATATAAAAACCAATTATTAGAAATTATTGATGTATATTTGGTTTATTTTGATACATATAGATTTGTATTGAGTTATGTTCATATATAAGAATATCATGTCATATATAATGGATTAAAATGAATATAGACACCTAAAAGGAAATATCCATGGCATGATATGAAATTACCTATAATGTTTTTTGAATTCAAAAGATTGTATCACTATCTCAACGATTTGATTTTTTATATGTTTAATGAATATAAAATGTTCAATAACATCTTATCAAATAGTATTTTAACCACAGGTTGTGATTTTTTATTTAGTACCTTATATAATTTAAAATTTACATAACTTACATGATTGAGATGGAAAATTTGGTACAATATTCTATAAGTCATAATTATTATGAACATCTGTAAGAACCTGATTCTTATTACGAGGTATAGTTTCTACCGTTATTTTTTCCATTGATATGTTCTTGAGAATATAAGGAAAACTAGAAAAAAGTTATGTTATAGTAGAACACACTATGTAATCCTATGTACACGTTGTGTAGTCTGGTCGTGGAGGTTGGGGATTCATGGTGTGTGATTTTTTATCCTAAGAGAGATAAAAAAGATACTACATGCTATGTACTCATTAGTACACAATGTATAGTCATATCGGTAGGTCAGTGGAGGATGTATAAATTAGGCCAGTGAAATTGATGAATCATAAACTGATATACACATAGTGTATATGAATTTACATTCTCTGTAATACTAAATTTACACTTAAATTGGTATGTAGAATCATTTTCTCCTTTTCTAGTTTGAAAATCCCCCGAGTAGAGAAGAAGGAGTCGTGAGAGTTATTTGTTCTCCTATATCATCATCCAGAACCTAATTCAGGAGCCATCTATCTCATTGAATTCCTCTCTAAAATAGATTTCTTTTCCTGGAGTCGTTATTGATGATTTCTTTTCATGAGGATTATTTTTAAGGTTCTGTTATTTACCTCTTTTCTTAGATCTACGCCATTCTTGGTGGATTGAAGATCCAACGTCGGATGATATTGCTTGAACGACATCAACGTTAGTGGTCTTGTTCCTTTTGATAAAAATTGAATTGATTATATGTGTCAAAATAGTATGAGACCGTTTTTTGGTTTTGTATTGATCTATAATTGAATCATTTTGATGCCTAATGATGCATCCATATTTGACTATATTAAATTGAAGCATGTGATATTTTAATTGTCTGTTTTAGGTACACCCCAAAGGTGTTTTCCTGTAGTTATCCATTTGGTGAGAGAACCCTTCAGGATAGTGAATGTTTTCTCTTTTTTGGATTGACTAAAAATATATAAATTGTAATATGAAATTACCATGTGAGTTTTTATGATTATAACCATATAGAAGATCAATTTCCATGTGTTTACTGCAATGTAAATTTCCCTTGTGAGATCTTATGTTTAAAGCCTTTTGATATTTTAATTCACTTTTGTCACTTTTGAAATAGAATGTTAAACGATTAAACGATGTAATTAGAAATGGGTGATACACAATCTAGGTTTAAAGGAAAGGTCAGGATCTTGAGACTCATTAAATATTGTTTACCTTAGGGGAAACATAGTCTCTGTTAAAACTTGATGGATGAATTTAGGTGGTTAATTACATAAATTCCATGAGAAATCCATAGTTTTGGTTGTCGGTCTAACTGATTCTTCTTTATAAATGAAAAGTGTACCATGGATCCAATGAGTGATACATAGGACGAGCTCCATTAGAAACTAGACAATTGCTGAAATTCTTATATGCATTAATGTGAAATGGTTATGTCATGATTTGAATGTTACTTTTGTATGGGAGTCAATGGGCCTAGGTGGGGCTTCATGAAATTTTTATAGATCATAGAACTAGTTAATTGAAATGGAATAAATTATGATGCATCTTCAAAACCAATGAACAATAATGGATTCCATCTTCTATTTTTTATCTAGATGTTGTTATGGGAGATCTACTATGTTTACTTCAATATTGGGGATTGTAAAGTTAAGGAAAAATCTAAATATACTTTTAATAAATGAAACTAATAATTTAAACAACATAAACGGAATAAATGGATTGTTTACTTGATTTCTTCATAGTTATTGCTTGACCTTACTATTGTTGTATATATACACTGACTTTTAGTAATGTATCAATGGTGGTTTCCTACTAGTATTAGTCTCACACCATGTTTGGGACATTATATTGGGCCCAAATAGATTATATAGTTGTAGGTGTAGTCAATGGAAAGTTCCATAATACAAGTACTTGATTGCTATTTGGGAGCTGGAGAGCATGGAACCAAGCCGAGGCGTGTGATGCTTTTGAGTTTTATTTTCTATTTACTTGTATTGAATTTATATTTAATTTATGTGTATCTAGTTTTTGATGCTCTCATACAACATATAATATGATGCATTATCATTAATATGGTTTGAGGCTTGGATATTTATCTATTTGACTTCTTCTATTTTGTTTCATTCATATAATTTTTGCTGCATCAGATACTGTATTGTTTTGTATTCTGCTGTGTTATACACTTCCAAATAGAGAATAGTTTCCCCCCTATCGCACCCAAGGCCCCCACTACTATTTTAAAGCCTCTGGTGTTTGGGGAAATGTTCCTGGGGACATGGGGAAAATAAGTTTGGCTATTGATATTGTTGTAAGCTAGGTAGAGACATTACAAAGTGGTATCAAGGGGTTTTTAATACTTTTTCATAATATTTGGATCCTATAGATATGGATAGAATGGAATGTATATTTGGTAACTAGTTGGGCTCAGGAGTAGCTACCTCGTGTATAGGGAAAGTAAAAATTTCCACAAATTGACTTGATGTCTTAAGATATTGAGCTATTACAGTTGATTCAATTTCACTGTTAGGCGACACACTAGATTTAAGTTATTACTACTGATGGAATTGGGGTTTTATTTTTGTTGATAACTAATCAGTTGAGGGTATTACATCTCTTCAATCATAGAGGCACTAGTTAGAATCACATTTCATGAATTATGCCATTCCATCTAGGATGCATTAGTTATCGCGTGGTGTTGTGATTGATGATATAATAGATATGAATGTTATTGTTATAGATGTGTTGGTATGTGTTATGGATTGGATTGAGGGGACAGGAAACATTGGTTCTTTATGTGTATGGGACCACTTGGATCATTATTTGGAGAATCATGATTGCGTTTTGATATATAAATGTATTATGATATGTTCTTATTGTGTGAAAAACATTCATTCATGGGTATTATAGGCCCTCATGTATTAGAATTTAGTATATCGTTGGTTGGATTTAGATAGAACATATATTTTCTAGGTAATATGGAGTTTTTGTCCCAAAAAAACCAATATATAGGTCATGTACTCTATCTTAACATGTCATGTGTTCTTCTTATTCGAGGAAGAGTGTGTTCCATGATTTTATAAGAACATGACATGGACACTATATACACGCCCTGTACTGCTAAATCTGTGTGACTTTCCATGTGAACAGAGACACAGGAAAGGGATAACATTGACATAACACGCCATGTATAGGACAAAACATGTCGTGTAATAGTTAAACAGGTGAATAGACTATATTAGAGGGAACATGGGTTATTGATCATTTAGTGAAACACATCATGTATTTGGAAGTAAAAACTATGTATAAGTTAACTGTGTATCTGATCGTGTGACTAACGACACATGTAACATTTCAACCTTCCATGGTATGCTTCTCATTGAACAATAAAATAGCTTCTGTTGTATGCAACTTCGTGTTTTATCAAATCATGAAAAATCAAACTAGCCATTTAAAAAAAATTATAAATAATAATAACCACTTTTGGAATTTAATAAATTTTATTTTTTCAAATTGGACTTCATTTTTTTATTTGAATAATAAAAATTATCTTAGGGTGGATTTATGGTATTTTACTGAAAACATTCAATTTTTTAGGAATAGTGAATAACAATGCATTATTTATTAAAAACTACTATTTATTTATTTAATTATTTTCAAAATAAATTTTCTTTTAAAGAAAAAAGAGATACATTATACCAATATTAATACAATGTAATTAATTAGAGTCATTTTATATTAAGATTAGTATATTAAATCATATTGAACTTTTTATCTAATTTAACCCATCTTCGAGGTACATTTGAAAATTTTCATAAAACATAATTTTACCACTTCTATGAATTTAATTTCAAAAATCCAAGACACGTGTTTGACATCACTATGTAAAGTGTGGTTCAACATGATGAAAATAATTTTTGGTCGATAGTAACATTTGAATTTTGTTTACCATAGTTAAAAGTGGATATGGTAATTAAAATTTAAAATGATATTATAATTACCCTAACACATGTACGAATTATATTAGATATGTTTATTATTACTAATAAAATCCTTTCGACAAAAATATTATCCTTTTTATCCACTTGTATTAGAATTTGACATTTAATATATTTTAATTAAAGAAGAGTAAAAATTATTAATTTCAAATTTTAATAAATAATCCATTACTAATAAATAGTTATACATAATAAAAATTAGAAAATAAATAATAATTAGAAAGATAAAAATATTTCCTACATCATGGTATTTTATTTATTATTTTTAGGCAATAAATAATTAAATTTATTTATGACACAATGTTGAAGATGTAATTAACTTAGTAACAAAATATTAAAATAATTGATATTTTAAATACTAAATTTAATGTCAATTGGAACTTTTGATCCATTAAACGAATGTTATAGGTTAATATGAAATTTTAGGGTGGAATAAATAAATATTTTTCGATGTTATAATATTTATATGAGTTTCTTAAAGACAAAATTCTAAATAGTGTCATAATTGACATGAATGAGTTTTTAAAACAAATACTATTTCTTAATATTTTATAATAGTTCTAAAAATATAATGTAAAGAATGATTACTTATATAATGATAGATATTTAATCAATAAAATACTTGAGTTTCTCTTGGCATTTTATTGTACGTTTATTGACCATGAAATATAAAAATAGAAAAAGGCATTTTAAATGTTAATCTATTTAAGAAAGAGTTAAATCTAAAAGACAAGGTTAATATTGTAACCTAGACATGTCTAAAACCTATTGGTTGAGAGTATGTCTACCAATACCCACATTAGACTCGAAATAAATCTATTAAGAGACATTAAAAATAGAAAATTATTTTTAATAAAATAATATTTCTTGCTTTTCCTAAAGTGACCCTCACCTCTCTTATAAAAGGATAAATCTCCATCTATAAAATTCACACATCCAAAGCCTTTTGGCTCTAACAAACCCTACTGAAATATCCTAAAAATAACCCTCAATTTATCCTAGAGGTGTTGAATTGATCACAAATCTAAACGAATGAGTCATTTTGTTCAAATCAAAAGCATACACCCGAAGAAGAGGTTATTATTTATCACCTCTTTCAAGTTCATTCTTCTTCAACATCTTATTTCATTTTTGTTTCCATAACAAAATAATAACTCAAGTACCTTGTACATAATGTGATTTAATTATAATTTTTTTACAACCAGATTAAGTATTTTATCTATAATATAAATGACAAAGTCACCATACGTGCATACATTCGGTTTACCATCTCCAAATTGTGGTGTAGTTTTTTATTCACACTTCATTATTTCTAAGGGTATAATAATGAGTATAATTGATGTAAATAATAAATATAACATATTAATTATTCTGTATATATAATATAAAATCCAATTACATAATATTTCATCAGTAATAAAATAAATTATCCCTCGTCTCAATATATGGTTTACCATCTCCACAACACGATGAGATTTCATCACCCATCGTAAAAATTAGGGAATAATTTTCCCTTTGTGGTTAAAAACAATGTTTAAAGAACCTAATATCCTTCTTCATATGAATTAAATATTTCCTATCAATAAAAAACATGACTTATGTAAAAAAAACATATAAAGGAAAACTAATCAGTTAACAATCGAAACAATAATACTACTGAAATATTATTAACAAAGCAATATTAGAAGATCATGTATCATATAATATTTATTTATGTTGTTTTTCTATAATTTAATAACAATTATTTAACCACTATATAGGAGTTTAACATACCCTATACAATAGAAGAATACAATTTAAGGGTTAATTTAACAATTTCTTTATTAACATGGGTTATTTTTACGTAAGTATCTATTGGGTATTCTTTATCTTCCACATCAGTGTTTCTTAAAAATGAATTTGAATTTTTTTTTACTATTTAGTAGAATATGGGATAAAGTCATTTATACCATTGTTAAACATTTTATAGAATTTTTTTAGATAATCATTCCACTATTTTCCAACCAATGTACTTTATGTCTTTTTTGAAAAAAATAAGGAATGAATGTTTTTTAACTTATACATAGGGTGCAGCTATTTTCAATTGTTATAACACCTTTGAAGCTTACCATTAAAATTATAAAAATATTTTCAAAATGAATGTTTTAATTTATGATTATGTTACATTCAAATGAATACATAGGGGGAATAAATATTTTACTCAAATAGTTTTTTTGATTTATTTCATCTATGTCAACATCCTTTAGAGGATTTTACGTTTGATTGAAGCAGATTTATTATGATACAATATTCCATATTGTATTGATTTTTTTTGATATTCCAGACTGTGGATTTGATATTTTTATACCATTCATAGAATATAGTTAAAGTATTGACATTTAAAATAATAGTTTTAATACTAATATTTAAATTATGTTTCAACCTTTTTTATGGGGAATGCATTGGCGTTAGCAAGTGACGGGTGGGGCCTGCCATAGCAATTTAATGCATTATTAGGTCATATGAGACAAACATGTTTCTTCATAAAAGAGATTGGAAAAATATTTATTTAAATTCTTGGAACAAGGCCTTGAATATGTGGTTATAATGTCCAGCATTATGCATTGAATCATTATGAAATTATATTTTGATACTACATGTGTTGATTTGACTAGTAGAATATCCATGTGAATATGTAAATTGAATTATTTGATTTGTTATTTCTATATTATGGTGAAATTTATGTTTAAAATTACTGTGTTTTTGTCTATTACATTTCCTTAAATGATCATGTTTATTTATGAATGTTTCCACTATATTGTTATCCTTATTGAGCATTTAAGCTCACCCCTTTATTGTGTTTTATTCATCATAGGATGCGAAGAAGTATATCACAATTGACATGCATGAATATTCTATGGGATTTGAGTGTGTTCAAAGGAGACACAATGTTGTTTTGTTATTTCATTATGTAATGTAAAACTTTTTTGTGTATCTTGTACATCTAAATCTACCCAACAGATTAGTCTTTTGGGACTTGACCCCTTATGATCATTCCAATGTTATTTAATATTGCTATGACTCTAGGTAACTACAGATGGGGCATTACAGTTAGTATTAGATAAATTTATAACAAACCATGGATACTAGATATAGAAAAATCTGATTAGAGAACAGTAACCTAAGAAAAAATTTTAGGATTGGTATAGAGGAACGTTCTAGAA
The DNA here is from genome assembly GCA_963277665.1 of Viscum album. Taxonomy (NCBI): domain Eukaryota; kingdom Viridiplantae; phylum Streptophyta; class Magnoliopsida; order Santalales; family Viscaceae; genus Viscum; species Viscum album. Next base: position 301,729,730 of record OY728153.1, on the reverse strand, counting down.
TTTTGGTAATTTATATATATTGTGAATTTTCCAAGCAATACATCAATGTATATATACGAGCTAGAAGAGGTGACTCTAGAACAGATGTATCTAGGCGTAAAACCTGAAAACACCTCTTTTAGCGGGACTCGAATGGGAACTGGAGGACGACAATGAGCCTTGCAACACTCTTGGTTACGACACTCTTGGGGTATATGCATAGGATAATTCAAATTTTTATTGAAAACGATTAGAAATTATTTATGTATAAATACTTCCTCAGATAATTTTTTTATGATTACAATTATATGTATAAATAGTTTATTTTAGGTTTTTTACTTGTTTGGAATTATGTGTTGTGATTTATAAGCAAATATAGTTTTGGAAATTGTTTTGAAATGGCGCGTAGAGGAAGTAATTGAAATCATATCATCTCACATAATCAATATAGGTATTTCCCTCATACTCAAGATAAATATATTGGATCTAGTGATGCAACTGGTGATGAACATCTTATAACTATACTGGGACAACTCACACTCGTTATGAATAATAACCTTACCCATATGGAGCACTCTAATCCACAATGTGGAGGATCAATGTTAGGAATTTTCATGATGAAAAAACCACCAAAATTAATACAAATCAATTTTTAGCTGACCAATGGATAATTTTCATAGAGAAAATATTTCATTCTTTTGGGAGTATCGAAAGGGAAAATGTTTTCATGGAATTATATCGCCTCACTGAATATGCAAATTAAAAGTGGTCCAAAATACAAAACACACAGGAAGATGAGGAAGTATCAAATATGAAACGGAGGGAATTTAAAGATATTTTCATAGAAAAATACATTACTCCTAAACATAGAGTAGATAAGGAAAGGAAATTGATGAGTCTATGTATAAAAGAGGATGATAATGTTGCAAAGTATCAGGCTAACGTTACCCAATTAGAAAGGCATGTTGTATATTACTTAGGTATCCCAATGATTATGATTGATCGATTATTTGATGGGTTAAAGCCATTTCACTGTCAAGAATTACTCTAACAATACTTTTTATCATACAAATATATTGTCTCATGTGCTATCAAGATTTAAAATAAATTCTATAAGTCTTATGACTTCAATGAAAAGCCAGAGAAGAAGTGTTTTTCTGAACACTATAGAAATTTATATATGTGGATGAAGGGAAAAGTTGACTATCCACCCTAAACTAAATGTGGGATGAAACACCATGGTACATTTCTGAAGGGGATGTGAGTTCGTTGCAGGTGTGGAGAAGAAGGCCACCAAGCTCATGATTGCAAGGGAGAGATAGTGGATGTCAATGAGGAATAATACAGTTGTAGAGATATGCTATATTATTCAAATTAATGTCCTCAACACAAAGGAAACATACCTTATAAGAGGGAAAGGGGAAAGTCCAATAGTATGGGATCACTACTATTGAGGATGAAGGACTGAATGAAGTGGTGGTAGGTACATTAATCGTTTCCTCAAATATAGGCAATGCTTTATTTTAATATATATCATCAAATTCCTTCATAACTTCCTAGTTTTCCAAGAAAATTAGTTATTTCTAATTTGACATAATAAGGGAGTTGACAGTCAAAAATATAAAGGGAAGTATCATTTGAAATAATTTATTGTCAATAAGATACCATTATTGTATATAAATGTGCTTTATCTTCTGATCTTATTGTCATACCCATGATTGAATTGTATATAATCATCGGTATATATTGGATTTCGGACCACAATTCGAAAATTTATTATAAGAAGATAGAGGTGGCAATTTTATATAATGATAAGAAATACCTTATCTTTAGAGAAGAAACTTCCCCATAAAAGACTTTTCAAGATCCACCCCCATGTAGCTCTACTATATTCATTTATTGGGGAGGAAGGGAGTGAAATAACTATGGGTGAGGAAAAGAATGTTCAAATAAGGGATGTAAATATATTGAAAGAATATGTTGATGTGATTTCTAAGGAATTACGAATACATCCACTAAAACAAGAAATAAAGTATTCAATTGATTTAATTCATGTTTCAAGGCCCATATTGAAGACCCCTCATAGAATTTCCATTGTGGTACTAGTGAAACTAAAGAAATATCAATAAGAGTAGAGTAAAAAAATATTTATTCACACTAGTGTTTCTCCATGGAAAGACCCTACACTTTTTTATGAAAATTGATGGATCTATGATGTTATGCATTGAATATATGGATATCAATGCAATAATAATAATCAATGACTAGTATACCATGCCACACATTGATGAGTTATTGGATCAACATCATGGAGCTCAATATTTTTCAAAGATTGATCATTGATTAGGATATCATCAGTTGTGCGTGATGAAGGGAGACATTCCAAATACCATATTTTGAACAAGGTATGGGAATTATGATTTTACAGTAGTTCCTTTTAGACAGACTAATTAACCATCAGTTTTCATGGATCTAAAGGATATAGTTTTCAAGGAATATCACGATGACTTTGTAGTGATATTTATTTATGATATATTGGTATAATCCAAAATCCTTTATTGTCATGAAAAGAACTTATGCACTATTATATTGAATCATAGAAGAAATGAACTATTCAGGAAGTTTAGAAAGTGTCAATTATGGCGTAAATATATTTATTTTCATGGTCATATTGTCTCTAAGGATGGAATCTCTATTGACCCATCAAAGACAAAGTCAATCCACGAATGGCTAGAACCCACAAGTATAACGGATGTACGTAGTTTTATTCATTCAGCTGGTTATTATTAGTGTTTTTTCTAGAATATTACCCTATTGCCTAACACCTTAATCATATTCACACTTAAAGGGGGGAAATTTTATTTGATCTAAATACTATGAATAATGTTTTTAGGAATTTTTTAGAAGATTAGTTAATGCTCTTATCTTGACTATATTATCAGGGAGTGATGGGTTTGTTATTTATAGTGATGATCCAAGAAATGACATTGTTGGGTCCCTATGCAAAATGATTGTGTTATTTCTTAGGCATCACAACAGCTACAAATTCATAAATAAAACAATCCTATTCTTCATCTTCACTTAGTAGCTATAATAATTTCTATGAAAATATGGAGACACTATCTATATTTTGAAAAATGTGATATATATATATCGATCACAATATTTTTAATTATTTACTCTCACAGAAATAATTCAACAAGAGGCAAAGACGATGGCTTGAACTACTAAAGAATTATGACTGAACAATACAATACCACCAGGGAAGGGAAATAAGTTGGCAGATGCTTTGAGTACAAAGGATCATGGAGTTCTGAAAAAGATGAGAGTTAAAAAAGATCATATGTTCATGGATTTAGTAAATATAGATATGGGAATAATAATGGAATGTGAAACATAGATACTTTTTCAAATTATTTCCAAACCACATTCAATAAAAAGGATAAAATGCTCTCAGACTGATTATAAGGAGTTTGATAAGAAAATTATTTCCTTGAATTTTGGGAGATTATTCACATTCGTATATGAAGATGGAATTTTGAAATTTGGAAAAACTATTTGGGATCCCGATATACATGATCTAAAAAGTTAATTATTGGATGATTCCCAGTGCTTCCATTTATCTATACACCCTGGTATCACTAAAAAGTATAGAGATTTGAGGGAACATTTTTTGGTGGGACAACATGAAGAGAGAGATTGCTGATTGTGTGTCAAGATGTATGGTTTTTCAATAGGTTAATGTTGGATGACAACATACTAGAGGAGTCCTGCAACCTATTCCCATAACTGAGTGTAAATTAGATGATATAATGATGGAATTTGTTAATTAGCTCCCGAAGACTCTTAGAAGAAATGATGCAATAAGGGTCATTGTTGATTGTATTACCAAGTCATAACATTTTATTGTTATAAGAGAAGATTTACCAATTCAACATTTAGAAATAAAATATATTAATGAAGTTGTAAGACTTCATAGTGTACCCCTATCAATTGTTTCTAACTGTGATCCCTGTTTTACAAAAATATTATGAAAAATTATTAAGTATGCTTGAGATAATAAACATTGTTTGAGCACTGCCTACAACCCTCAAACTTATGGAAAATTAGAATAGACTATTCAATCCGTATAATACATGTTAAGATCTATCTCACATAACTTTAATGGTGCGTGGGATCAGTATTTACCACATGTAGAATTTTCCTATAACAATATCTTCAATTCAAATATTCATATAGGACCATATCAAGCGTTATATGGAATGAGATTTCTCCCACAAACTTCTTCAGATGATGTTGGTGAAAGGAAACTCGTAGTCCAAGAATTGTTTGAGGAAAAATGGAAAAGGTAATGATTATCCAAACACAAATCAAATCAACTCAGTGTAGGCAAATGATCAACGCTGATAAAAATAGGAAGGATTTGGAATTTAAAGTAGAAGATCATGTTTTCATGAAGATATATCCATGGAATGGTGTTATACGATTCAATAAGAATGGAAAATTGTGTCCTAGGAAAATCTAATCTTTTGAAATTCTAGAATGAATTGGAGTTTTATCTTTTCATTTGGAAATTATGCCATGTCTCACCAAAGTTCATGAAGTGTTCCATGTATCACTATTGAGAAAATACATGCGAGACCCAACACATGTACTCATCTATGAAGATATAGAACATGAACCAGATCTCTCTTATTATGAAGATCCTATTCAGATTCATGATACCAGAGATCAAGTGTTGAGAAACCAAAAAACATGTCTAGTTAATGTTCATTGGAGAAACCCTAAAATGGAAGAAGCATCGTGGGAACATGAGGAAAATATGATGAAAACCAAAAAAATATTTTTATGTAGTGATATTTATATAAATTTGATGGAAAAAATTATATGATGGAGTTGAGAGTGTAACACGCCAAGCATCCACGATACACCTTTCTTTGAATAATACATTATCTTGTGTTGTACTCAACTTCGTGTTCTAGAACATCATGACCAGTCCAACTGGCTGTTTAAAAAAGATGTTATTAAAATTAATACCCAATTTTTTAAAATATATAAATTTTATTTCTCAATTTGTAAATTTTATTTGGATCCAGAATATCAAAATTATCTTCGGGTAAATTTTTTTTATTTTTATAAAAACATATAATTTTTTATGAATATTGAAAAACACAGTGTTATTATTTATAACAAAATTATAATTTAAATTATTGTTTTTACATATTAAACTATTTTAATGTAAAAATAGATACAAAATACCTATATTAATCCATTTTAATTCATTGGATTCATTTTATATTAAGATTATATATATAATTTTATTGAACTTTTTAATGACATTTACCCACTTCTAGGCACATTTTATAATTTTCATAAAACATAACATTATTACTTATATTAATTTTTTTTCAAAAAACTGAGATACAAAATTGACATCAGTAAGTAAAATTTGGTTTAATAGGATGAACTTAATTTTTTGTGAATAGTTTCTTATAAATTTTATTACCCATTGTTAAAATTAAATAGGAAAATTAAAGGTCAAATGATATTATAATTACACTAACGCATGCATTAATACTATTGGATAATATTATTATGATCAAAATCAACATTATAAAAAAAATATGATCCTTATTTATCAAATTTTATTAGAATAGGACAATTATTATATCTTATTTAAAAAGAGTTAAATGTATTAAATTCAAATTCTAATAAATAAACCATTTTTAATATCGGGTTGTACATAAGATAAATTCTACAATAAATATTCATTATAATGATAAAAATATTTCCTATATCGTTGTATTTTATTTATAATTTTTATAAAATAAATAATTAAATATATTTATGACACAATGATGAAGCAGTAATTTCTTTATTAATGAAAGATTAAAATAATTTATATTTTAAATATTAAAATAAATTTAGATTTATACTTTTGATAGATTAGAAGAATTTAGTAGGTTAATATGACATTCTGGGGTTTATTAAATATTTGTTTTTGAATTGATAAATTTTTATGACATTTTCAAAAACAAAATACTAAATAGTGTGATAAATGACACAAATGAGTTTACAAAACAAATACTACTTTATTAAATTATATAAAAGTCCTCAAAATATAATATTTATAAAAAGTACATATATAATAATTGATATTTCATTAAATAACCTCTTGAGGTTATATGGTAATTTTTTAGAATTTTAATTAACCATGTAATATATAAATACACAAAGTCATGGTAAATGTTAAACTGTTTAACTGAGAGTTTATTTTAAATGAGAAGGATAATATGTTGAAGTAAACATGTCTAAAACCCATTGGATGAGATGATTTGGACCCATTCCAACCTTATCCTCAAAATAAATCCATTTGGAGCCATTATAAACCAAAAAATATTTTATAATAAAATAATATTTCCAGATTTTCTTAAACTGACTCTCACCTATCTTATTGAAGGCTACTTCCTCTTCTCTAAAATTCAGACTTCCAAAGCCTTCGGGATCAGACAAAACCTACACCAAAATCATCCCAACTACCATAAATTTATTTTAGAGGCCTTACATTGATCATAAATCCATCCTGTGGAGCCCTTTTGTTCAAATAAAAAGGAAACCCCAGAAGAAAAGTTAATTATTTTATCACCTCTTTCATGTTCTTTTCATTTTCAACATACACATTATTATTTTTCCATAAAAAAATAATAACTCCATATCCATGTAAATATTTTCATGTTATTATAAATATCATACAACCATATTCATTATTCTACTCATCCTATGAATTTCAAAGTCACCACACGTCTGTACGTGAAGATTACCATATCCACGTCGTGGTGTAGTTTGTTATTCAACACTTCATATTTTAAATTGGTATAATAATGAAAATAAATGATGTAAATAATAAATTTAAAATGTTAATGATTATTTATATATAATATTCCATCGGATTATGTGTGATGTAACCACTTATGGAATGATATTGTCGCTCGTACGTACGTATGGCTTACCATCTCCACGACGTTCTATGATTTCATTCCACATCATAACCATTAGAGAATAATTAGTATTTGAGGATTAAAAATAATGTTTAAAAGACATTGTATCATTATGGATTTAAATTAAATATATCCTATTCAAAACTAACATCACTTACATAGCAAAACATATATAAGAAAATGAATTAGTTAACATCAGAAACAATGATACAACTAAAATATAAAAAACAATGAAATGTTATAGTAACATATATGATGTCATATTTATGTATGTGGTTCCTTTAAAATTTATTAACAATTATTTAAACATTATATAGTAGGTTAACATACCCTCGACTAAGGAATAATACAAGGTAAGGGTTAATTTTACAATCACTGTATTATGCAATGTTGTTTGTACATAAGTATCTATTTGGACATGTTTATCTTTGACATCTATGTTTCTTAAAATGTATTTCAAAACATTTTTTTATACCATTGAATATGGGTTAATGTCATTTATACCCTTGTTTTACTTTTTATAAAATGTTTTGAAAGGAATATTTCCATTATTTTTCTAAATAAGGGAATTTATGGACTTTTTGACAAAACAAAGGAATAGATGTTGTTTAAAATTATATGGAGGGTGAGGCTATTTTATGACATTCTAAAACCTTCAAAGAATCTCTTACAATATTAATAAAATATTTTCAAAATAATTTTTTTCTTTTATAATTACATGTGTTTTAAATTTATACAATGTAGAAAGAGATATTTTACTAAAATAGTTTTGGGATTGATTTCATCTATCTCAACATCCTTCATTGGATTTTACATTTGAATGAAGTTGATTTATTATGATACAATCATCCATATTATATTAAATGTCTTAGGATATGTTTTACTATAGATGTTATATTATTATACCACTCACGGTTTATGGAATTTTTTTTGACATTTCATATGGTAGTTTTAATATGATTGTTTATATTATATTCCTCACTTTTCATATGAGGAATGCACTGGACATAGTAAGTGATGACTAGGGCCTACTGTAGCCACTCGATTCATCATTAGGTCTCATGAGACAAACTATTGTCTTGGAACAAGGCCCAAACAAAATCATTATTTGTAGTCTTGGCATGATGGCTTGACTATATAGTTATGATGTCCAATATTATGCATTCTGTTGTTATAAAATTAGCTATTGATATTACATGGGAATATTCGACTCTATAATATCCATGTTTATATTTAAATGGAATTATTTGGTTTAAAATTTCTATATTATGCTGATGTTTTTGTTTAAAAGGTTAGTGGATTAGTCTAATAGAGTGCCTTAAATGTTTATGTGTATTTTAAAAAGTTTATTATATATTATTATCCTTACCGAGCATCTGAGATCACCCATTTCTTGTGTTTTACATTTCCCAGGATGTGAAAAAGGCTATTATTATTGATATGTAGGAATATTCAATGGGATATGAGTGTGTTAAAAGGACACAAAATGTTGATTTTTTATTTAATAAGGTAATATAAAACTTTTGTATGTATCTAGTACAACCAAAGCTAATAAATTGGTCGGTCTTTCGAGACATGATCTATTGGGTTCAAAAATATTTTATGGAATAATTAACCAAGATTGGTTAACTATGGATGGGGAATTATAACACAGGTGGATGAAAACTAAGATGTATAGGCTGTGTCATGGGGGGACATGTCATTTAGTCTTACATTGGAAGAACCATGTAGTTCTAGATGTGTAGAAGTACATGGGAAAGAAAAAAACTCAAGTACACATTCTGTCTGTTGTGAAACATGCCATGTATATAGGGTATTACATGGCCATGTTGGACTGATTTACACCCCTATAAATACCTAGAAATTCAATGAATTCTTTTATTATATGAGAATTTTATGAGTCTACGAAAATTTATGGTGCGTGATTCCGGGGCCCAGTGTGCCCAGACAGAATTTCTGAACATTTTTTTGGGTACGACCATTAAATGTGCGAGAATGTTTTCTACAACTTATGAACCAGTGCCAGGAATTGAATTCTGAGTCTGTCGTTGAACTCACAACGCCGATATTTTCATAAGGAGATCTTCACCTTGATGGCAGTAAGCCGAGGGTGAATGTTAGTTTTTCAGTTTTACTTGGAAATAAAAAAAAAAGTGAAATGTTTTATTTTAATTTTATTGAAACCTCTATACATGTGTTATTGTGGTGGGGACCACCCCAAACCTCTTTAATGGTATAAAACCTTTCAACTCCCCATTTAATTAGTTTATCCAATGAATTTTTTTTTAATTGTGTTGACATTTAATTATTCGAATGTAAATAAATTGTTTAAACATATCAAATAATAATTAACAACATCGTTCGAATAATGGTAGGTTCCTATTAAATGATCCTTCAAAAATTCCATGATCGTTACTTACCCTCCCACACTATTATTTATATGGAGCTTGGGGGAAGGATTTGGCACGAATTCGCCAAGCGACAAAGCTCTGGAAAAGTGTCGCGACGCCTGACACTTGGAGGACAAATCTGGTACTGGGGAGTGGTGTCGATAGACACCGAAACTTCAAACAAGGATTAATGATCATGTGACGTCATTGGAGTCCATTGCGGGAACGAGGAACACTGGCCCACTTCCTCATCTATGGGCTTTTCTCCATCGTTCACGAGGTTGGGTTTGTTGTTTATTTATACCCCCCATACCCATTCCAGACGTTCTTCGTGATTGAATAATTATTGAGCTGCTTACTACCACTCTAACTCAGAGGGTGAGGTCCAAAAGAACATGGCCCGACCTCTCCACAATTGCTTGTGATTCTTGATGTTTTCATCATGATGGAGGAGGATGGCGACTGACACCAGTGGGGATCGGGAGTGCCGGCATGCACCATAGCCAGCTGCGACGTAGGAGGTGGTGTGACTGCACCACCAGAGAAGGTCTACAGCCCGTCAATCACAATGGAGCAAGGGTTGTGGTCAGCTGAGCTCGGATGCACGAATGAGACGGGGGCGAACGTCTACACCGCCCGGTGAGCGAGTGCCCCGACTTTGTGCTGAGGTAGGGAAGCGAGGGTGGCTGACCACTGGTGAAGGCGCGAAGCACGACTCACATGTAGCCCCACGGGCTGGGCCACGCCGGCAGGCCGGACCCTGCGGACCAGGCCAGGCCGTGTTGTTTCGACCGGGTCGGACCAGACCTAGACCAACGTCGACCCATTTTTTCTCTTCGGCCATATCTTTAGCTACATGTTTCCGTTTGACGAACCATCTGCAGCGCCAAAATCCTGGGAATGAGACTGACCTATTGAAATACCCTACATGAGTTTTGGATAATGTTGGTGTACATTTGAGTAGGATCGAACACAAATTTAACCAGGCCCTCAAGACTAAAAGGCCAAAAAATATCAGACTAGACGTCTGATTAATGAACCATCTATTGAGTTGAGACCCATTTTATGTGGCGGTCCTTTGGGATATTTCTCCATAGGACATTGCGATAGTTGTAGTATTGATATGTGGCATGATGAGTAGATCCCCCCATAATCATGCGAGCTTAGTGCGCTAACCCTTTTGTTGGTTGTAACATGAGAAATGGATCTTTTTTTGTTTTGTGCTAGGGATCCTTCGTGGGTCCATGTTCGAGAGTATCACTTGGATATTCTCTACTAATCCATGTGGAACTACACTAGGATCCTGTGTGGGTCTGTTGTACTAGGATCCTATTGGGATTGATGATGTACTAGGATCTTGTGTGCATCTACTGTACTGGGATCATGTGTGGGTCGGATGATGTACTAGGATCCTGTGTTGGTCTGATGATTTAGGATCCAACGTGGGTCTGCCTCTTAACTAAGTAATATTATTCAGTAGTTACATCTAATCATCTCTTCTATTGTACCTATGTAATACTTGGTGTGATCTGAGTCTTTACCTTTGTGGTATTCTTAGGTGTAGCGTACCTGTGTCGTACTTACCTTCATTGTGATACCTTTGTGGTATTCTTCTGTGTGGAATACCTATGTGGTTCTTACCTTGGTTGTAATCGTTCCTTTGTGGAACAGTTTTACATTTTCTATGGGTTTGGGCCTTGTGTTTACTCATGAATGAGAGGAGTAATATTTGATAACATAGATATATGAATGGGAATATACATAAGTTTGGTTGTCACTAGTTTACAAGATTTTTTTTTATCCATTATGGATTTTGTGAGACCGTGAGGGTCTCGGGGTCCCTACTGGATATTGTTATACTCACCCATACACAGGATTCACCCGCACCTTGTTGTGTTTGGTGCCGATAAAGAACAACAATGATCGAGGATGAGGGTACCAGGACTGGTTAGCAGCCAAAGGTGGACCATACGGCGTGTCGGTAGACCGAGGAGATGGGAAAATGTGGAGGGATGAGGAGGTGATATGTACTGACCCTTCAAGTAGGAACCTCAGAGGATGACCCAGTAGTTTTCTTTCTCTTTCCCCTGTTATATTGAATTTTATGTTGCAGTTGTACAGTTACGGTTGTGCTCGTATTCCGGCCCATCATACATTCAACATATTTTTACTATAATGTTTACCTCTGTTCGTTTTTGATGTGTTCTTTGTTCAGTGTGTTTATAGGATATAAAGACAATGCCTTGCTAGTTTTTGGGGATATGGCTTTCGATGATACTCGCCATTCCCTATCCCATGGAATGTGGGATTGGGGTAGTCACGCCACGGGCCCCGGGGGACGGCTCATGACAAATTGGTATCAGAGGGTGGTTCTACAGTAGAAAATGTGAATCTGATCATTTTAAGGGAAATTGTGTTAAGTGTAGTGAGTGTGATTATAAGTTTAGGGAATCCATTGTTGTTGTGGCGATAGACGTATATATACACGAGGACCCTAACATCGGATTTCTGACTCGGTGCATGAAAACACTGAATGTGTGTGTGTTTCGGAATGTTTTTTTTGTGAACTCTTTCAGTCAGTTCACCAGGTATAACATATTAATTATGGAACACCTGTTTCTATTCCGGATGCCTCCTCACAGACAGCCAACTAGGGTTCCGGGTATAGTACGCGATGATGGCCCACCGAGCGATGAGGCCTCAGTGCAGGTCCCTCTTCCTGTAGAGGCACCAGTGGTACCATTACCCATGGGACCACTGATTCCACCATCCCAAATAGCAGAGGGTGAATGTCGCCTGAGCGCATTTCCTAATTTCTAGTGCCAGAGGCCACCCAGGTTCATTGGTGAGACAGACTCATAGGCGGCCGGGGATTGCCTGAATGTTGTGGTGAGAGTCTTCCAACTAGTAGGGACACTAGCTGGCCTCCTGGTGATCCACGTTGCTAGTCATCTATAAGAACCAATAGGTAGATGGTGGAGCATGATGCTCTAGTTTCACGAAGAGGTGACACTCCTCTGTGTAGACTTCAAGATACTGTTTTGTCAAGAGTTTGTCCCTACGAGTCTTTAAGCAGGGTGCATACAAGAGATTCTTCATCTGCAACATGGAAACAAGACTGTGGCTCAATACTCAGTGAGGTCCACCGACCTCTTGTGATACTCCACTGATATGGTGCAGGACCCATTCATCTGGGCCTGGACCTTAGATAAAGGGTTCTGGTGGGAGATCAGGGTTTTGATGATTTCACTCAGCATCTCGAAATAGGTGAGGGTGTTAGAGCAAGCCCTCTTAGTGGAGAGTTTTCTTGTTGTGCAGTCATCGGTAGTGAGACCCACCATCGGCCGTCACATAGCAGAATATTCTACAGTTGGCAGAAGACAGATGAAACAAAGGTACAAGTGGACTAGTCCTATTGGTGGACGAACATAGGATTTAGGGTCGGTTGTGTGGGGCACTAGAGACAGATCCAATCATGCGAGGATAAGGCAGTGTTCTACTTTCAATGGGTAGGGTCACATTGCTAGTGACTGCCCGACCTGCTGTATAGATGATCAAAAGATGATCGAAGGACCGCCCAGGAAAAGGAAGAGGTTCAAACAAGGAGGTATGTAGGGAGTAGGCAGACGTGGGAGAGGATCAAGATATGTAGCTGGTGGTGGGAAACGATTTGAGATGTTACTGCCACCACCACCAGGTGGTCCACCCTAACTATAGGGAGCGGGTGGAGAAGGGCGAGCTCAGTTCCAGGAAGCTGAGACCTATGACCATGGCCCTCCAGATATGATACATGTTATGATATGTGTCTACTTAACCTTTTCTATAGTATTTATAGACAAAGTAACCAGTCATTATTTTGTTGACACTGCCCCTATTCTGAAGTCACAGATTCCGTTCGAGTCGTTGTCTTGATCCTTACGGCTAGATACTCTTATATGAGTAGATTAGATGATTACACACTGGTAATGGCTGTGTGATATTACTCTATGAGGTGAGAGCTTCGATTGGGATCTCATAGTAGTGGCATCGAGGCCCTATGACATCATCTTGGTTATTGACTGGCTATCTACAGTCCATGCACAGATCAACTATATTAGGTGCAATGTATGGTGAGTTCTCACGGATGGGAGTAGGTTTACCGTCAATAGTGATAAAGGATCCTTTTTAGCACAAGATGGACTTACCAAGAATAGAGTGCATCTGATCACTCATCAGTTTGCTAGCCTTTCCCTTGGAGAGGTTGATGCGGAGAGTCTGAGTTATCTTGTAGTGGTGGATCAGTATGTGCATGTCATCCATGATGATGTTCCCAGTCTCCCTCCACGTAGAGATATGGACTTTTGCGTTGACTAATACCCCAAGATATCACTGATATCTACGCTAGTGTATCATATGTCTCCCACTGATCTTCTTGAGCTACAGGTACAACTTGGGGACTTGCAGGGGAAGGGATTCATCGGACCATGTGATTCTCTTTGGGAAACCCCAATTTTGTTTTCTAGGAGGCGTATGGGAGCTTGAGACATTGTTCTGACTATTAGCACCTAAACCCGGTGACAGTGGAGAACAAGTACCCACTTTTGAGGATTAACGGCTTCTTTGATCAGCTGAAAGGGGCACAATGGTTCTTGAAGATAGACCTTAGGTCAGGCTATCACCAAATCAGAGTACAAGACGGGGATGTGCAGAAGACGGTTTTCAGATGACTGTATGACCACTATGGGTTCTTGGTTATGCCATTTGGTGTGACCAAAGCTCCATCATTGTTCATCGGATTCATGACCATGATCTTTCAGCCATACCTTGATCACATTGTAGTAGTCTTCATTGAGGAATTCCATATCTACTTGGATACTAAGGAAGAGCATGCCTATCAACTATAGATAGTTCTTGACATACTATGAGAGAACCATAGTTATGGTATGCTCTCGATGTTCATGTTCTGGATTTGAGGGGTTCTCTTTTTGGGACACTTCATCTCGATGGTTGGAGTTAAAGTGGATTTAGCAGAGTCTGGGAAGTACATTCATGGGAGCCACCCCATAGTGTGACGGAGGTATGAAGATTCGGGGGTCTGGATGGATACAACCAAAGGTTTTTTCTAGATTTCTCCATAGCTGTTGCACCTTTATCAGCATTAATGAAGAAGGGGAGACACTTCGTGTGGTCGTGGAGATTTCAAAAAAAATTCAGGAGCTGAGGAAGAGGCTGAATAGTGCCCCAATATTAAGGCTTCCAGAGGAGGGCATTGGCTACGTAGTCTACTGTGATGCATTCAATACAGGACTCGGATGTGTCCTAATGCATGAGAAAGTAGTTATCTCATATGGTTTTCATCAACTGAGACAATTAGAGCATAAAAATGCTACCCATGACCTAGATTAGCAGTAGTGGTCTTTACCATGAAGATGTGGGGACATTACATGATGGGAGAATGCTTTATAGTCTACTCTGATTACAAGAGTCTCAGGTATACTTTGTCTAATAAGGACCAAAACCTGAGACAGTGGCATTGCATTGAGTTCCTTCAGGACAATGAATTCTAGATAGTCTACACTCCAAGGAAGGGGAACGTTGTAGCAGATGCACTTAGTAGGAGATATGGTATACAACTTCTAGGTGAGGCGATGGAATAGATGGCTTCTTTGCAGATAAACTTTGTGGATCGAGATGGAGAAGATTTTCTTCAGTCTCTTACAGTCACTTCCCAACTGCTTTAGTGAGTTAGGGATGCGTCAGATAGGGACACTGACTGAGAGGCTCGACGTGCTCAGATATCCACAGGACAGACACCTGATGAATTTTTTGAAGGTGGGGGCATGTTATCCTCTTCAGAAGACATAAAATGGTACCAGTGTCACTTGAGGAGGAAGTATTGATAGAGTTATACTCATCCCCTTTGGTTGTACATATAGGATTGGCGAAGAAGTACCAGGACCTCCGACGACAACACTGGTGGCCTGGAATTAAGAAAGCAGTAGTAGAGTTTGTCTCTCGGGGCCTCACTTGTCAGCAAGTGAAGGTGAAGAATCAGGTACTAGTAGGATTAATTCATCCTTTTGAGGTCATAGAGTTGATGTGGGATATGATATCCATGGAATTTGTGACATTACTTCCACGTACTTCCAGGCGTCAAGATTTTATTTCTGTTATCATCAACCGACTCACTAAGTCAGCCCAATTCCTACAGATCATAGAGCAAGGTTCAGTAAAGATCATGGGACGCCTCTTTGGGTAGGAGATTGTGCGGATACCTGGAGTACCCTCGACGATTTTCTCTGATCGTGATGCACATTTCACTTTCCGGCCTTAGAAGGGGTTGTATGAGGATTTCTGGACGCATCTTCGTTTGAGCACCACCTTCCATCCTAGGACGGATGGCCAGACTGAGTGGACCATTCATACCCTCAAGGACATGTTGCGTGCTTGTGTCCTGGACTTTGGTCATAGCTGGGAGGAACACTTTTCCTTAGTGGAGTTTATATACATCAATAACTATCACTCCACCATTGGGATGGCACCTTACGAGGCTCTGTATGGCCGACCTTGCAGATCACCTTTGTGCTAGACAGACCCAGGGGAGTCAGCACTCATGGGACTTGAAATGGTATGTGATACTACGGATATGGTGCAGATCCTCCCGTAGCGGATGAAGACTGCACAAAGTAGTAATAATTCTTATGGAAATATGAGACAGAGACATCTAGAGTCCGAGGATGGTGACAACATCTTTCTATAGGTTTCACCCTGAAAAGGTTTGTGGAGATTTGGCCAGGGCATAATTTTATCTTTGAGGTTCATCGGACCCTTTCAGGTCCTCAGCAGAGTTAGTGGGGTAGCTTACCGCATAACAATTCCCCCTCAGTTGAACCGGGTACATGACGTTTTCAATGTATCCCAACTGGGGAGATATTTGCAAGACCCATCACATTTCATCATCCATAGAGACATGGACATCGATGATGGGGCGATGTTTACAGAGGTTCTAGTAGAGATTGAGGATCGACAGAAACAGGTCCTTCATGGGTGGTCGATACCTTTGGTGAGCATACATTGGCATCATGGTAACTCAAGGAGAGCACATTGGAGTGGGATGCCCAGATTTGTGCTCTGTACCCCCACTTTCTTTCATAGTTTTTGTGACGTGGCTTTCGGTGACGCAAATCCTGAATGTGGGAAGAATGTAAAGTCCCTAAAATTCCATGAAATTTATTTTTATTATATGGGAATTTTAAGAGTCCGTGAAAATTTACATCGCGTGATTACTTGGCCCGGTGAGACCTGAGTGAATTTCTGAACTTTTTTTGGGTACGATTAGTAAATGTGTGAGTTGGATTTTTGTAACTTTTGAACTGGTGCTCAGAATTTAATTCCGGGGACACCATTGAACTCGCATCGCCAATATTCTCTTAGTTAAATCTTCACCTCTACCCCAGTAGGTTGTGGGTGAATGTTAGTTTTCATGTTTTATTTGGAAATAAAAATAAAATAATGGATAAGTTTAATTTTATTTTTATTGAAACCTCTCTTCATGGGTTATGGTGGTGGGGACCAGCCAAACCCTCTTTAATGGGAGAAAAACTTTCAACACCACATATAATTAGTTAGATAATGAAAATTTATTAAATGTATTTACATTTAATTGTGCCCACATAAATTAATTGTTTAAACCTATCAAGTAGCAAGTAACTGTGTAATTGGATGTTATGATGGTTCCAATTAAATGAACCTTCATAACATCCACGATTGTTACTTACCCTCCCCCTCTTATTTATATGGAAATTTGGGGGGGTTTGATTTGGCATGACGTCACCAAGAAACGAATCTCTGGTAAAGGGATGTGATGCTCGACACATGGAGAATAGATCCGGTTACGATGAGTGGTTGCGATCGACACTGAAACCACATATGAGGATCGATGATCAAGCCATGTTGTTGGAGGCAGTTGCGGGAAATGCGAACACCAATCCACTTCCTCAACTGCAGGATTTTCTCCATCGTTCATGAGGTACGGTTTGTTGTTGATTTATTCCCCCTTACCCATTCATGACATTCTTCGTGATTCATGAATTATTGTCTAACTTGCTACCGCCTTAACTCGGATGGTATGAGCCAAATGAACATGGCCCGACCTCTCCGCAATTCCTTGTGATTCTTGATTTGTTCTTCGTGATGGAGGAGAATGGAGACCAACACCGATGGGGATTGAGAATGGTGGCCTGCATGATAGATGACCGTGACGATGGTTGTGGTGTGACCGGGCCATCGGAGAAGGGTCGTGGCCCATCCGTCGTGGTGGAGCAGGGGAAATAGCCGATAGAGGCCTGCCGAATGAAGTGGCCTACGGTGTGCATTTGCTCCGCCTCGTGAGTGAGAGGTGCGGCTTTGTGCCTTAGCGAAGAAGAGAGAGAAGTTGGCCAAGCAGGCTGCCGGCAAAGGCATGATGGAGGACATGCTGCACGGGGAAGGAGGCTGGCCGCCACACTGTGGGATGCCGCACTATTGGTCATCACACTACGGGTCGTCGCACCGCAGGTCTCGCTGCACCATGGGCCACTGCCCCGCGAGCACAGTAGTCCTCCGCACCGAGGGCCACCCCACCGCGAGCCCAGACGGACGGGTCGACCCAAACTGGGTTGGGTCGGACTAGGAAAGGTCGGGCTGGGTCGGTCTGACCTAGTCGGACTAGACCTGGACCAACATCAAAAAATTTTCACTCTTCAGGCATATCTTGAGCAACAGGAATCTGTTTGATGAACAGTTCGCAGTGCTGAAAACCATGGATCGAGATGGACCGTTTGGGATGCCCCATGAGATTTTTGGATAATTTATGGGTATGGATGGGTTGGATTGAACATGAATCCAACTAGGACCTTGGGACTAAAAGGCCAATAACTTACATACATGATGTCTTATTGACGCACAGTCTGTTACGTTGAGACCCCTTTTACGTAGAGGTCCTTTGGGATACTTTTCCATTAGACATCGTGGCATTTGGAGTATCGACCTATGGCGTGAGGAGTGGATCCTCCCATAATCAGGAGAAGTTATTGCGGGAACCCTATAGCTTGTTATAATACGATAAAGGGAACATTTTTGGGTCTATTATAGAGACCCTTTTGTGGGTCTTTGTTTGAGAGTCTCAGTTGGATCCACTTTAGGAATCCACGTTGGACTACTCCAGGATACTTGGTTGGTATGCTATACTAGGATCTTGTGTGTGTCTGATGATGTACATAGATCCTGTGTGGGCCTTTTGTTCTAGGATCCTCTGTGAGTCTGATGATGTACATGGATCCTGTGTGGGTCTGATGATTTAGCATCCTACGTGGGTCTGCCACTTAACAGAATAATATTATTTAGTAGTTACCTATAATCATATACTCTACTATACCTATGATGTACCTGGTGTGAGGTGAGTCTTTACCATTGTGGTAGTATTCAATGCAGCGTACATGTGTAGTACATACCTTCATGGTGATACCTTTGTGGTACTCTTCTGTGTGGAATAACTGTGTGTTACTTACCTTCATGGTAATATTTCTTTCGTTCAACAATTATACTTTGGAAATGGTTTTGGGCCTTGTGTTTCCCCATGAATGAGATGTGAAATATTTGATATCATAGATATTTGTATGGGAATATACATAAGTAGGTATTTCACTGGTTTACATGATTTTTGGTTTATCCTTTGTGGATTTTGTGAGACCATGAGGGTCTTGGGGTCTCTACTGAGTATCATTATACTCACCCCTGCACAGTCTTCACCCACACCTTGTTGTGTTTGGCGGAGACGATGGAAAATGATGATCGAGGATGAGTGTTCCCGGACCAGTCGATGCATAGAGGTGGACCATACGGCCAATCAGTACGTAGAGGAGATAGGCAGACATGGACTGCTGAGGAGGCGATCTCTACCTACCCTTTTTGGTAGTAACATCTTAGGACGACCCAATAGTGTTATTTCTCTTTCTTGAGTTGTATTTTATTTTTTTGTACTTGTACATTTACTGTTGGGCTTGTATTCCGGCTCCTATTACATTCAACACTCATTTTACAATATAGTTTAAGTGTGTTCGTATCTTGTTCACTACTGGGTTGAGTGTGTTTATAGTATTTAAAGGCAATTCCTTCCTAGTTTTAGGGGATACACCTTTCGGTGCTAGACGCCAGCCCCTGGACCATGGAAAGTAGGCTTGGTGTTGTCACAGCATGGGCCCCGTGGGACGTGTCGTGACAACACCTATGTAAGGGAGAAAGAGGACACACCATTTAAGGAATTATACATGTCGTGTAAAACTATTTTAAAAACACATGAGTGGTTTTCTTTATCTATCCCACTTTTCACTTCTTCATTGTTGTTTTCCCTTCGTTAAACTGTTGTGGTGGTGTGTGTGCTGGTCTTTACAGAACCATTACACCATGACAACCACGAGCAGTGCACCAGGAGAGTGGCTGTGAGTTTACACTGAAGGTGGTAGGCCACGGGCTACCGATGGATCCTCCATTTGTGACAGCTGTGGAACCATCCATTATACTAGTTGTGGGTATAGATTCACAATTCCGAGAAGGATTTGTGAGATTCATGTAGACATTATAGGGAGCACCACATGCTTCCACATAAATGGAATAGCTGACACATATATTACAGTAGTGACATATGCCTTCTTCTTCAGGGCATGGAGGACCACATGCTATGGAATCCTGGATGGAAACATTTCTGACTATCTTCAAGCATCTTGAGACACCGCTTAAAAGGAGTGTCAAGATTGCAACTTATATGCTACGTGATTCCACAAAGATATTGTGGGATGTTATCATGAAGAAAGATTTCCATCGAGACATGGCATGGGGAGAAATCATGACATTCTTCTACAAATACTTCTTTCCGGATACCCTCAGGGAAGATAAAGCCCGGGAGATCATGGATATAGAGCATGGGATTATGTTAGTGATTGGATATTCTTTATTCTTTAGAGATCTTTATAAATTCGCACTTGTTTTCATTTCTAATGAGATATTGAGTGTTAGGTGCATTGAGGATGGTCTTTGGTACGACATCTGAGATCAACTGAACTTTTTCAGTTCGCCTTATATATATTCCATTATGATTCCGACACTGATCATAGAGCACAATCTATGGGATGATAATGGTGCGAACTAGGGGAGTTCGGCACCAATATTAGGTAATTTATCAACAAGATGAAATAAGTTTCATCTAGAGTATTCTCGTGGGAATACGAGTAGTCCTGATGTATCCTTTGATAGCCAATTGAGGTGTTATCAGTTTGGAAGAGTTGGACATCAAAATCCCCAATGCCCAAAGAACCCATTTCAGTGTAGATCTTGTGGCAAGATGGGCCATCTAAAACACTCTACAGGATGTTTCAAGTGGTGTATAGTGAGAGAGGATTTTTATAGAATCCTCATGAAGGTGAAGGTTCAGTTACTTCTCACCAGTCTAGAAACTAGAATATGTCACGATGTGCAAGCCAAGGCGATGGGCATGGCCATGGTACGAAATCCCCGAGATCTCAGTGATAGTTGGGTGGGTTTTCTCAGGGTATCCAGGCTATGTCACAAGGCTACGGTACATGTCATACATATGAATTGCAACAAACCCAATAAGAGAAAGATACAAGAACATCTACTATGAGAGGAATTATCCAATTTGACACTATTTTATCACCTTTAATTTTTGATATTGGCATAACAAATAGTATTATATATGTTGTAGTTGTGTATAGGCATGGAATATGTGTTTATACTTCTTATAAATTAATGATGATAGGCACACCCTTAGGTATTGGAATAGAAGGTGTGTGTTTGTGTAATGAGTGCCCCCTTTATATTGGCAGATTTCACATATTTTGGGATCTCTGTATCTTAGATATGATGAGGTTTGATGTCATCCGTAGAATGGATTGGCTAGTATCCTATTAGCCCATTATTGACTACTATCATTGCAGGGTGAATTTTAAATCACAAGAGGGTTGGTATTTTTTATACAAGGGAGAATGTGATGTCGTGGCAACCAGAGATAAACCGAAGAATCGTGGGTTGGGCATAAAGACAACCAAGATTGGGAGTTTATATCTGGATGATTAGGAAACATGTATGTCATATTTTCATCCAATGATTTATCATTTTAGGGTTGTTTTCCCGAACATCTTCTCAACCCTAACTCTTGTTAGAATGGTGGAGTTCACTATAGATCTAGTGTTGTGACCTGCACTGATATCCATTCCATCTTACCGAATGGCTAGAATGGAGTTTCAAGAGTTCAAGAGGGAGTTGGATGATCTAGAATCTTAGGGTTTTATCTGACTGGGTACTTCCGCTTGGGTTTCACTGGTCCTTTTTTGGTGAAACAAATATGGTACCCTTAGGATATGTGTAGACTATCGAAAATTGAACTAGTTGATGGTTAAATGTAGATATCCTATTTCACATATTGATGACTTCATTGAACAACATGGAGAATCTCAAGTGTTCTCGATGATTGAATTGAGGTCAGGATATCACCAGGTACATGTTCGACTAGTAGACATACCTCGTACCATTGTTCATAGTACGTACAATCTATATGTGTACATGGTTTTTCCATTTTCTCTCATGGACATGCCATTAGTTTTCATTGAACTGTTGAACCAAGTGTTCAATCGTAACCTTGATTCTTTTATGTTGGTTTTCATTGACGATATCTTGTTGTAGTCAATCAATGTACATGACAAAGCGAAACACCTTGATATCATTTGGAATTCCCTGAGATAGCATCAATTATATTCTAAGATCACAAAATTCTACTTCCAGATGGATCAGATTTACTTACTATGTCACGTCATCATAGAGAATAGAGTATCAGTGGACCCATAGAAGGTGAGAGTATTATTTACTTATGAGCATCCCAAGAACGTTTATAGGTGTTGAGTTTCATGGGAATAGCTGGATAATACATGAATTTTATACAGGAAATCTCACGCTTAACAGCGCTAATGAAGGGCTTGATATAGAAAGGTATGAAGTCTGAATGGACAGATTCTTGTGATGCATCCTTTCAGGAGTTGAAGGGACATTGGACTTAAGCACCAATAATGATAATTCAAGATCCATGTATGAGTTTTACTATTTACTGTGATTCATCATGTATTGGGTTGGGAGTATTTCTTATGAAGGGGGGTCAATTAATTGTGTACTCATCTTGACAGTTGAGGCCACATGGGTGGAATTACCCGACACAGGATCTTGAGTTGGCTGTAGTTGTTCGTTATTTTAGTTTTTTGAGACATTATTTAATAGGAAGGAATTTTTTGGTGTACACGGACCACAATAGTCACAAATACATTTTCAGTTAACACAATTTGAATCTGATACTACGATGGTGGGTGGAAGACATTCAGTCATTTGACATTACGATTTCCTACACACCAAGAAAAGTTAATGAAGTGGCTAACACCCAGAGAATGAGGGCTGATATACACACAGTTCCAGAGACTAGAAGTGAGTATAAGCTTATGGATTTCTTCTTTGAGAATCATTTAGAGGGGAAAAATATCCAATGACATACTTATCTTTCATCTTTGGCTGTTAGTGCTACCATACTAGATATAGTGTGTATATGGTAGCTATCTTATTTTGAATGCCTAGTTCTAAAAGAGAGTGTGGAAAGTGAGGACCCTACTTCTAGATAGATTATAGGTGAGGATTATATTCTTCATGTCTATAGAAATGTGTAGGTTTTGAGGGATATACATGACGAGATGCTGTGGGATTTTCTTACTTCAGCTTGGACAGTGCATCCCGAAGTCACCAAGATGTATCATTACATGCACTATAAGTATTGTGGTTTGGAATAAAGTAAAATGTATCTAGTTTTGTTATGAGGTAATCCACCTGTCAGTAGGTGAAGGTGGAAAATCAGTGGACGACTTGACTTTTACAGTAGCTATCCATTCCTGAATGAAAAGGGATGACGTAGTGATGGATTTTGTGATAGGGTTACCAAGGTCACCTAGAGTCAATGTTATTGTGTGGGTTTTAGTTGATTGGCTTACAATGGTAGCTAAAATTTTTCTAATCAAGGAGAATTTTGTGTTAATGAGGTTAGAAAGCTGTTTATTCTTGAGGTTGTATGATATCGTGGGGTTACATGTTATATCATTTTAGATAGGGAATCCCACTTTACATCTCATTTTTGGCAGATTTTTCCAAGGGCACTGGGTACACAGGTGATTTTGGGCATAACATACCACCCTCTTTCAGATTTCAAGTTAGAGTTCATGATACAGGTTCAGGAGGACATGTTTCGTGCATGTGTTCAGGACATTTTGGGATATTGGGAGAAACATATAGCTCTATTTTAGATCTCCTATAATAATATATTAAAGGATACTATTCAGATGACCCCATATGAGGCTTGTTATGATATAATATGTAGAACAATGTTGTGTTGGCTTGAGGAAGGATATTCAGTTGTGATGAGATGTTATCTTGTCTAAAAGACTACAGATAAGGTTCACTTGATTTAGAAGAGGATGGATACCACACATTCTTGTTATAAGTTTTAGGATGATAGTCAAAGATGACATATTGATTTTGATGTCGGGGGTCAAGTTTTCCTTTGTGTCACATTGAGATTGGGTCACAAGTGGATTAGAAGATAGGGTTATCTCCCATAGCGATATGTCGAAAAATTTGAGATTCTGAAGCGATTCATGTCAGTTCCCTATAAGTTACAGTTTCCTCAGAGGTTCCGATCGATGAACGACATCTTCCACATATATCAGTTGTTCCACTATCAGTAAGACCCATATCATTTTCCTCATACTATGGTGTTTGAGATTCAGGTTGATTCATCATTTGATGAGAATATTATTTTTATAGTTGAAAAGAGCACAAAGGTTCTCCATGGACAATCGGTTCCTCTTATACGGGTGCTATTGTAGCATGGAAAAGTATAGGATGATACTTGAGAGAGGGATGTATATGTATGTGCTTAGTGGATGGAGACATTTTTATTGAGTCAATATGGTTTTCCTTATGACTTTTCCATTCGTTTTTGTTTTTAAAATCACAAACACCTTATACTTAAGAAAATATAAATTTTACCTGCATAAGGAAAATTTACTTCTTTAAGGAAAGTCACCCTAACCTAGATTTCTTTATACATAGCAATATTTTTCTTTAGTACAAAAACCATATTCATACCCAAAACCCTAGAAGTCATATAATGTAAATATTTGGTTCATTCTATTTTTAGGATCCGAATTCTGGATATGAACTATAATGAAGTTCCATTCAGAATTCTGGACTCTGAACTCTTATGTAGTTCGACTCTGAACTCTTAAGGAGTTCGACTCCGAACTCTTATGAAGTTCCACTCTGAACTCTTAAGCAGTTCGACTCCGAACTCTTAAGTGGTTAGACTCGGAACTCTTAAGCAGTTTGACTCTGAACTCTTAACCAGTTCGACTCTGAACTCTTAAGTAGTTAGAATTCGAACTCTTAAGAAGTTCGACTCCAAACTCTTAAGCAGTTCAAATACGAACTCTTAAGCAGTTCGACTCTGAACTCTTAAACCGTTCGATTCTGATCTCTTATGAAGTTCGACTCTGAACACTTAAGTTGTTCGACTCCGAACTATGCATGTTCAGATTCCGATCTCTGGTGAAACCAGACTCCGAATTCCTATAAAACAGAATCCGATCATTTATTAACATATACTTATAATTTTATTTTGGTTAGACTCCGAACTATTGACTTCCTTACACTCCAAAATGTTGAATAGATTTTACTTACATATTCTTCATTTCAAAATGAGGTTGTGCATTCAGTTATACATGATTTATTATTAAATGATGTCGTTCATTCTATTTCTAATTAACTGTTGGTTGAGATACACATGTACAGGTCCCTCTGAATTTCATGGGAAATATGACCATTGGAGGAGGGAGCCGACTGTTAGAAATTTTCCTATAAATAGGAGATCATTTGAAAGAGCTCAACACAACGAGAAGAAGTCGATCGATTTAGAGAACACACGCTGTTAAGGTTATTTCTAGAGAGAGAAGCTTTTCATGCCTTTTGTTTACTAAACTGATCTTTTAGAGTTCATTGTGCGAATCTGAATGTTAGTGATTACATTCGAGGACTTCCGGGGATTGGAAGACAGAGGTGCCGACTACCTTGAAGTTCGAGGGCTTCCTTGGTGAGGAAGACAGAGGTTCCAACTACCTTGAATTTGAGGGATTGTGGGGATTGAAAGACAGAGATTCTAATCAACATATCGAGGGCTTACCCTGGTTTGGGTAAGACAGAATTGCTTGAATGTATAAATCAAGGGACCTTTATTCAAGGTTGTTGGATACCATTCTCTTTGGGTTAAAAGATTCATATCTAGTTACTTGTAGTTTTTCTACTTGTTTGTTTCCGCTCCATATTGTATTGTAAGGAATGTATAACCTACTTATATTTCCATACACTTGTACTATGACTAGTTTAGATTCTATACGCTTTAAGGTAGAATCTCATATTGTAATCTTTGGTTTCAATTCTCCAGTTAGTGATTAGAGGTGTTGTGAATTTTCTTAGTTTAACTTTGTTAAACTTAGAATTTTCCTTGTCTAAGGAAAACATAGTTATCTGTAAACTACATAAATGGTTCCAAAGAAATTTTTAAAGTATACAATTAACCCCCCCTATGTTTATTGAGCATCTACATCGCTATTTTGATCCTACAATTCTCAGATATTCCTTCACCTCTCTTTGAAGGGAAATTCGAGGACAAATTTATTTATGGGGGAAGGATTTGAGAAACTTGTTCTTCTAATGAGGTACAATTTTCAACAATCTTTTTCCCCATTGACTTGTTTTTGAGAAAATAAGGAAAACTAGAAAAATGTTATGTTTTAGTAGAACACACCATATAATCATATGTACACGTTGTCTAGTCCGGACGTGCATTATGGGGATACACATTGTGTTCATATTTTTTCTTGGGAGAGAAGAAAAACCCACCACATGTTGTGTACTCTTAAGTACATGTCATGTATTAATGTCAGTAGGACAGGGGAGGACACGTAAAGTAGGTCAGAAAAATTGATTAATAGTAAAATGATATACATTTTGTGTATGTGGATTTACAAGGTGTGTACTACTAAATTTAGGCTCAAATTTTGAAATAGCATTATTCTCTCTCTTCCTAGATAGAACAACCACCAGGTGGAGAAGGAGGATCTATGAGATTTGATTCTTTTCTAGTTTCTTCATCTAGAACTCGATTCAAGAATTGTTAGTCTCATTGAATTCCTCTCAGTAAGAGCTTTCATGTCATTGATCCATTCTAGAAGATTTCAGTTCTTGGGGAAGTTATTCATGGTTGAATGATTGACCTATTTTCTTATATATACTCTATTACATGTCAAATCAAGGTCCAAAGTCAGATTATTTCACTTTTACACCATCGAGGTCAGTGGTCTTATGCCGTTCTTTAAACATAGAGTTTATTATTTATTCCAAAAATGTTATGAGGCCATTTTTGGGCATATTTTTCTCTATAATCGAAACTCATTAATGCCTGTTCAGATTTTTATTATATGAAAATGAAGCATGTTATAGTTGAATTGTTTGATTTAGGGACACCCCATGGGTGAATTTCATGTAGTTAGTCATTTCGGAAAAAATATTTCGTGTCTAGTGAATGTTTTCCCTTTTGGGGGTTGATTAGAGTTATATATATTGTTATGAGAAACTCCAATGTGAGTTGTCATGAATTAAACATTGTAATAGTTTATATTTTATGTGTTTCCGACTATGTAAATTTCCTAAGAGAGTTGTTATGTTTAAATCCTTGTGATAGTTTAATTCACATGTGTCACTTTGGAAATAAAATGCTAAATCATTAAAATAGGTAATTAGAAATGGGATAGAAAAAGTATTGGCTTAAGGACAAGGTTGGGCTCATGTGGCTCGTTATATATTGTTTAGATTTGGTGAACCATTGTCATGGTTAAAAGGAAATGTATAGACTGAAGGGGTTAATTACATTATGGAAGTGAGCGAGGCATAGTTTTGGGGGACATTATCACATAGTTTTATCTATAAATTTTTTGAGGAACATGAATCTATTATGGGATACATAGGACGAGATATATTGGAAAAAATAATAATGAAATGATGCATTGTCGAAATGCATAAACGTTAAATTGTTATGTCAATAGTTGATGGTTATATAGATATGGGGGGTCGATGGGCCTAGTATGGACTTTGAGGTATTTGTAAAGTTCACAAAACATGTTAATTGAAATGTAATTACTTATGATGTGTCTTCCAATACAAATCAAAAGCATGGATTTAGAATTCTCTTTTTATCTAGACGAACTTCGGAGATATCTAATGTGTTTTCTTTTATATGGGGGATTAGAAGGCTAAGGTCGAATCAGAAGACTATTTTACAATAATTAAACTAATAGTTGAAATAAAATAAAAATAATAAATGGATATTTTACTTTTGTACTTCCTAGTTACGTTTCTCCCTTGCTGTTTTTGTATACATTCATTGACGTTTAGGTACCGATCATTGGTGGTAGCCTACTAGGATTAGTCTCTCACCCAACTGGGTTCATGATTTTGGGACCAAATAGGTTATATGTCTTTAGGTATAGAAAAAGGAAAGTGGACTTATTAAAATACTTGATTTATGCTTAGGAGAATGACAGCATGGATGAAGCCATGTCTTATGATGCTTATATGTTTTATTTTTGTTTCTAAAATATTATTGAATTTGTATCTGATTACAGTGTATCCTATTTTGTCTTCATTATTAGAACATATAATATATTGCATTATCATTTGTATAGATTTACACTTTGATATTTATCTATCAAACATCCTATGATTTGTTTCAGTCATATACTTTATACTACTTCCGCTACTGTACTATTTGGTATTTAATTTTGTTTTAATTTTCCGAGGAAGGAATAGTTTCCCCAAAATCACACCCAAGGCCCTATATGCTAGTAATAAGCCTTATATATTTGGGGAAATGTGCTTGAGTCCATGACACCATCAGTTCCAACTATCATTTGAGTGTTATGATAGGTCAGGGCGTTACATCATGTACTCAAATAATCATTGGGTCAACTACAATTAATGAATGAAATCGATGCAATGTGTGTAGGGATAACATTAAACATTTAGACATTATGGTTTTATTTTAAAAAACACTCATTACATACATGGTTTAAATATGCATCTAATCTCAATCATCAGATCCC
This sequence comes from Viscum album, assembly GCA_963277665.1. NCBI lineage: Eukaryota > Viridiplantae > Streptophyta > Magnoliopsida > Santalales > Viscaceae > Viscum > Viscum album. Next base: position 301,701,089 of record OY728153.1, on the reverse strand, counting down.
AACTACTTTATAATTATGTTGATTCTAATTAGTGGTGTGATTATATATGGCATAAAAGAGGATGAAAATTTTATATATCATTTTTTATATAAAAATAATGTTCCTACATAATACTAGGAAAATATTATTTATTGATATCTTGAAAAAATATGTTATTTTCAACCATGCATAGGAATTATGCACATGGAACTAAAAAGAAACATTTGGTGGTCAAGTAATAATTCAAATATAGATAAATATTTTCGATAGTGTCTTCTCATTCAATGGGTGAAGAACATACACCACATTCTAAAAGGAATCTTGTAACCATTATCCCATCCCATATGGTAATGAAAATGTATAGCCATAAATTTTTTCACAATCATGCATAACATTACTCAGAATAATGATAAACTATTTTTTATTTTTTTCCTATTAAATAATTCAACACAGTTCATTCCATTTAAAGAGGATAATATTTTATGTGATTTGGAAAATATTATATCTATTAAGTGTTCATGTTTCTTGTTTTGTAGGTTACTTTAATTATTGACTATATTGAAAAATTTACATCATGGTTTTGGAAGTTATTGATATAATATTGGGAAACCTAGTTAACACGAAGAACAATATATCATCTCTAAATAGATGGGTAGACATTACATATTACATTTAACTTATTTTAAAATATCAATGAATGTGTTAAGTACATTTATAGTTTATGGGAATAAATTTTTTTATTACAATATATTTAATATAACTATTTTTATCAATCAATGATACATATTGAATCTATTTAATTATTTTTCTACTATACATGCGTCTATCCACTTTTCTGGGTTGTGGCTATTGAAAATTCATTGTTAGGATCTTATATTTATAATACCCAACTAATTGGATTCAAATAGTTCTAGAAATAATATATATTCACTACATCCATTATAAATTTTAAGAATATTATTATCGGAAATAACATTACATTGAGGTGGAGATTGTGAATTTTTAGGGTACCTCGAATGAAAATTTATCATATTTTTCAATTTAAGGAATTGTTTTCTCAAATAATTATTAGACCATTTAAGAATATTGATTTTATCTGAAATGTTAATTTTCAAATCTATATACATCAAATTTTTTTTCCTGGTATAATTTTTTCATATAACTATCCCAACAAAGTAGAAGACACCCCATGTGGGATTTTTATCGATCATATTACTGATGATCTAGAAAGAACAATTATCCATAACTTAATTAATATTTAGGATATTAATGGAATTATCCTGAGAGGAAAACACTTATCCATTTTTTTGGGTTATATAATCATGAACATATATATAAGGGGATAATAGAGTGTGTCATGTTTCTAAATAATAAAGACCATAGATTTTAAAATAAAACACGAACCTCTATCTTTTTAGGAATATAATTCCTAGTGTTAGGTAGAATGCTGCACCCTTGTATTAGGGTATTCATATTTTTTTAATATAATTTTAATCAAATTTTTTGTTTCAGTTATTATAGTGAAGTTTGATACGGGGTTAGAAAGATTGATAAGGGTTTTGATTGATGTAATGACGGTGTATGTTTTGGGAATTCCATACAGGATATTTGGGTAATCTAATAATTGGGAAAAGAACTTATATGCTGGTTTGTAGTAGAATAATGATTTTGTGAATTGGTGATTTTTTGTACATAGTGAATTAATATTTGGAGAGGACTTTTGTTGTTGGATAACATTTTGAAAAAAAATATAAATAAATAATGCATCGCTTTTATGAATGTATAAATTAGGAAGTTGGGGTACTTTTTCACACTCAATTCAAAAATTTTATAATTTCACAATAAAATCAATAAAATGGGATTTCCAATCCATGCCCCCCTAAATGGGTATTTTCTCCTCATTAATAGGAATTTATGGTAAGGATTTTGTTTCTCAATTTCCACTAATTTCATCTATGTTTCCATTGATAGATATATTATTTGGAGTATTTTAATACTTTATACATTTTACAGTATGATTTGATTTTTTTATTATTATGAACCACCACAGGTATGTTATACATGCCCAGATCTAAGATACTGTGGTGTTGTTTTTTCATTGGGATATTATTTTAAGTCGGAGGAATATCTCCTCTTCAGTTATGTAGATAACGTGAATAAATATGGTTATTTAAAGAATTTGGTTATTATTTATGATCTTTAATTAATAGAAAATTTTATTCATGATAAGTTATTTTAAATTAATTTAGTTTCTAAATTTGTTTCTTAAAAAAATTGTAATATATATTTTCTTATTAAAACATCATATTTGTTGAAATAAAAGGGATGTACTACTGTTATTTAAAATGAAAACATTTCTTGTATTAGGTTTACTATAAATATGACATTGTGTTGGTTCATGATGAATATTTTTTGGAATCAGGGATTCATAATTTTATACTAGTGTACTTACTAGTTATAACTTCATTCATGTGGGAAGAGTTTTATCAATCATATTTTTGCTAATCGGTCAGTTTATCTTGATGAGGGGAAACTATACGGGTTGTATAGATTTTATATGTTAGGGGTGTGAGGTTGTGTATGACATTGGTATGTGAGTTCGTTTCATACTTGTGTACATATTGTTGTGGGATGCATTGATAAATTGAATGGGTAATAATGGATGAAATTTATTAAGTGTTATTTATAAGAGTATATTATTCAATTTTTCATGTAATATGAATGTTGTTTTAATTTACCTATTTTTTTGTAGAAATTTATTTTTTTATAGTATTTTACGAAATTCACAGGTCTTTTCTTATAGGGGTTTTATACCCACCCTTGAATATGCATCAACATGAAGATACAACTATTTTACATTGTGATATTGATAAGGGTGACATCTCTTGCATTACAAGAGGTTTTTCATTATGATATATCATTTTATAATGGAGATTCAATATCATATTATCATATTTGGAGGTTCATTATTTTGTGTGGTGCTTATCGAATATTTTTTTTTTGAGTTTTCTATTTTTTAGTTAACTGATGATGTTTTTTTATGTTATTGAATTTTACTTGTCTAATTAGGTTAATTTGGTTATTTATTTTCATTCCACATATATTATATTTAATTTATAAATTAATTGGGTCCACTATAACATATTAACTATGAATGTTTAAACACACACCAATAATATATTCAACCTCAAATTTTATCAAAAATTATAAATGTCTTGCAAAAATAGATGCGGTTATGGGAATTTCAATTATATTAATGGTGTTAGGATGGGTATGAATTTTATAGTGCTTCTATTGGTTATAAAATGTCAAATAATTTCATTGGGTTTTGATGGAGGTGGCTAGTTTTGGAAGATATCTTGTGAGGTTAAGATATAAATTATCCATTTAATTTTTTATTATATTAATTTTTTATGTAATTAGGTTACTCTATAATACTCGAGTTATTTTTATTTCCTCGAATATCATTAATATTGTTTATATAGTTGATATTTTATATGATTTTTTGTTATGTATTAAAATAATGATGACTTTGACTTTATGGATTCTACAATGATTTATAGTTTTTTGTGTTTTTTTAAAAATTATTCATTTTTTTGATATGAATGATTTTAAAATTGATTATTTATGAAGGTTTATTACTCTATCATATGAACCAGTCATTTAATAATCTTACTAGAAGAACCAATTTATTTTTTTATTTATCATATGAAGACATTATTAATTATGTAATGTTGAATCCATTAAGAATTTTTTCATACTATTATTGATGAGATTTTTATAAACTTTACCCCAGAAGCCCGAAGAATATGCCATACATTATTACATTGGCATTGATAGAAGAATCACATCCCAAGGGACTGAACAATTAATCAGTTTTTGAAAACCCTGTTACAAACATTACACCCATAATGCATTGAGATTAAAAAATGAAACATAATACAAAATAAAATTAAATGAACAACATCCTTAAAATTTCATTAAATTATTTTTCCCCATGTCATGTGGAAATGAAAAAAAAAGAGTGATCTCAAATAATCAATGAGAATCTATAGAATCATAAGAAATAAATAATGAATAAGAGTAATTAACATGGGATGGTAATTAATAGAGAACATATTACACTAAAATAATGGGTTATTAAATTACTTTAACACCTTTAATTTAGAGAAATAAATAATAATTAACTTTATCTATAGATATCGAAATGAAAAATTTTAATGGATAATAATAGTTACTAGATTCTCAGAAAAGGAAATGCTAAATTATTGGACGTCGTGTATCTAGTACTTGAACCAATGTACCATAAAGATAAATTCTAAATAATGGTTAAACTTCTCTTATTTAGACAAATAATTCTTCTAATTAGACTAATAATGAATCGAACGGATCTAATTAAACAATCATGAACCCATATCATACTAGTCAATTCATCATGGACATAAACCTGAAGGGTTTATTGCAAACTAATTTTTGCATGAGGATAATTTTTATACATCTAGTGTATTACATTAACTATTCCCCAACCTGTGAAATGAATTTCCAAAAAATTATTCACCTATTGAAAAATCTGTTTAAATTCATAAACAATGTTTCATATCAAATATATTTATTGCATAAAATATATGTATTAATTAATAATTACCCGGTAAATTAAATAACTCTCAAAGTGAAAACCATAATTAAAAATGGTATACGATTTATGAAATAATAATATGAATTTCATGGATATTTCATATAAATTTAATTTATAAAAAAAGGATCATATAGAGGTCTTTTTTATGAGAATGTTAAAAATCTCAATATAAGATGACATTGGAAAGATAACTTTTACCGTTTGACAATTATCATGTAAAACACCATAGATGAGATAATAAAATGTTTAAATATAAATACCATAAATATAAACTAATTCTTGGTCTAATATATCAAAAGTGTAATTATATTCACCTTATGAAATAAACTATTTGTGATTATGATGTTTGTCCCATGATAGAGAAATTGGGACAAGAATCAACTACCTTACTTTCCAATTTTGATGAACATCCTAAATAATATGGTATAATGGTTTTAATCATGTCACATTCTCATACTAGAACCATAATAATATTATAATATAACCTATTATCTTTTTTTATTTTCTTATTTCCCATTTGATAATAATGTTTCATTAGTTTCACTATTTGGGGGTTAATTTCCATGTTTTTCGAGTATGTATTGACTTTTTATTAGTTGTTCCTATTACCTATGTCATGATTTCAGAATATCCAGAATGTATACCATGATTTAGATATCATATAAATTCATTATATATGTTTTTATAATAATCCATTAAATTTTTCGATAGTATATGAAATTGATTGTTTATGGAGATGGTATGCCATATGTATCCCTAAATGATACATTAATTTATTTCCAAAATTAAATGAATGAAACATAATTTATATATTATTATATTAAATTTATTCTATAATAGAAATGTCTTATATGTCACATATGTTTATTTAAACATTCCTTTACACATTCCCTGTAATGTGTGAATCAAACACATCACTTTGAGGAGGTTGTAGTCTACACGTCCACAAACAACATTATAATATTTACACAAAGCATAAATAAGATTGGAATCATAAATAATTATTAACATCATATATATAGAACTATATATATATATATTATATAAATAGTTATTCTTTCATGACTTCCACCATTTAATGAGGTAATATAATAATTATCAATCATCGTTTCGTGTTGTAGTAGACTTATGTATACTAGAATGATATATTTGTTACCCATTATGTATAATTTTCTATACATGTAGGTATTAAAATTACATTAAATTAATATTATTATATTAAGGAATAATTGGAATTTATATAAAAGAATAATAATATTATTTTATGGAAGGAAAATGAATATGAACCATTATATCATGAGGAATGATGTTACCTCTTCTTTGAGTAAATCGTTTTGGATTGCACCAAAGGGATCCCATGGATGAATTTTTTCTACAATTTAGTCTTCTTGGTTGAAGGGAATTATGTTGGAATCATATTTGAGTATATTTTTGGAAATCCAAATTTCATGATAGGTTTTTGTATGTGGGAGAGGTGTGTTTGTTTACAAATGGGGAAAAGTGTCATTCTTGTAAGTATAAGAAGGTAAATACTGTTGAGAGGTCTCCCTTACATCATGTTCCACCACTAAGGGTAGATAATTGAGAAAATAGAGAATAAGGTATAATGATCTCTATAAAATGGATTGTGGACTGTATTCTAGGTCTTTGGGGACCTTATGTTTAGGGTTTAGTTTTTTGTAAATCTATTTTTTCTCTTCATCACTGTAATTAATTTTAATCATTTCCACTAATATTTTTATCAAAAATAATTTACAATATTATTAATTATAAATTATTCTTCTTACATATATTGATTAAATATTACCATATTCAAATTAAATTCATGTTAGAATTTAATTGTAATTTAATCACAGTGACAGGATCGCAAAACGAGTTTTTAATGTTAAAATGTTCAAAATATTGAAATGTTTTTATATCCAATTTCAATGTAAAACTGAATAAAATAAACTAAATTGTACTAATTTTTTTTTCATATTTTATATAATATGGCATTAAAAACAATGAAATATACAATAAATATTTATAATTAAATCCCAATACAATTATGTATTAAAACAAAATTGATTATTTCTCACTATTCACAAAAATATAATATTTCCTAAAAATTCCAAATAATTAACCCAAACATAATATTGATATTTATATTTAATTAATGATGTTTATTTTTTCAAAAAATCATTATAAATGTGTCAAAATTCATATTTAAAATATGTGACCCATTAAAAGGATGTACACCCACATTTATAAAAATATTGGTTCTTTTGTATCGAATCAGATTTGTTATGGTGTTATAATTATCAAATATATTTGATGAATATAATTTTTATTCTATTTTTATATATATATATTAAATTTATATTAATCACTATTTATTATTATATTAATTGATTAGATTAAAATGACATTGTAAGGATGAAAATAATTGTTTATAAAAACATTCCCTTTATATTCAATTGGTTCTTATATTCATTTATAATTAATTTGTAAAAAATGATTTCAAAAATTTATTTTCATAAGTTTTTCAATCCTATTCATAAACATAAATTTTATATATTGGTTGTGTCTTATTATATTAAATAATAACATATAATTAATATATTTTTCTAATATATAACTCGGTCTTCCATGTAACATAAACAACTGAACAAACTCGTTATTGTGCATTACCCAAGTTAATGTAGTGTAGTTTTAATTTAATGATATAGAACATATTTATTTAAATTTTTATATATATCCTAATGTCTTTTTATGTTATATAATTATATACTCTTGGTGTTTCAGGTCATTCATGAGATTAATAACAAAGTAGATAGTTTAGAATTTCATGTTGTTGCATTATCCCCCGTAAAATAAATTGAATCCTCGCAATGTCAATGTGATGTTAGTAATCGAGGGTTTGATATTTTAAAAAATTAATATTGAAAAACCCATTTCATAAATAGTTTTCATAACACAAATTCATAAAAAGGTGATGTAAAAGTGATAGTCACCACAAAACTAGGCAGTTAAATAAGAGAACATGTGAAAACATGTACATAGATGAAAAATATAACCATAAATTTCTAACATAGTGTGGTAGAAAATAGGTTCTTAAGAATATTATTGTTTAAAAAACCACAAACTAGAGGTGTGAATAAAGTTCATTAATATCATTGAAAATTATCATAATATAACATTCTTTTTGTTTGAAGGACCTATTACAAGAGTTTAATAATTATTTACCTCAATAAGAATGTGTGGAAATATAATTACATTATATGTTTATATTTAATAGGTATAATATTTTCCATTGGATGTGTCTTAGACTATTTCATTTCAACAGTTGGAAAAATTTTAATTTCAAGTTGATGTAATAAAACAATCTTTAAATCCCCATTCAATGATTAATTTAAATCATTTCATCAATGGTAAAATTTCTAAATGATTATTTTCTAGAAATTTAGAAGGATGGTCAATAAATTTACAAAAAATGTACTTATCCAACAATATAAAGTGGATCTTATTCGTCACATACCAAACATGTGTTTATGGTAATAACATGAGTTACCATATAACATTATTAGAAACATGAATTCTTCCACATTTCGTATGTACGAAATATGTTATTGGATATATTTTAAAAATACAAAGGTGTTTTAAACTCTATGATAATAGCATAAATATATATTTCAACAAACCATTAATTAGTTCCATGGAATTTTGAACTATCTAATGTATATTATCCAAATAAGCCATCTATTTATTTCATACTCTCTTTCTTAGTATCCAAAACATATTAAGTGTTATCATTCCCTTAACGATGAGTTTTATAAATTGGTTAACATGATACTGAATCATTGTTAATGGTACTATTTAATATGTGGTCTCAAATCCATAACTAAATAGTAAAATGGAAAAACACGTACACCGTTCATAACTCTTATAACCAATACTTAATTGATAGAATAAAGGAATATCATATTTATTGAATCCATATAAAAAACCATTACCCATTCCACTATAGTTGTATAAAAATCACAATCTTGAAATCAATCACTTTTATTCATCTTTTTTATATTCTCTTGAGTATTGGGGAATTCATTTGAATTGTGTAACACCCCAATATTTCATAGTACATTATTTCTTTAAAGTAATTCAACAAAATTCACTACACGCAACACCGAGTTCTAGCGCACTATGACTTATAAAACAAGACATTAAAAAGAGACTATGAATAGTATTAACTAAATTTTTATCTTTATATAATCCTTATAATTTTAGAATCCATATTATGAGTTTCTTATACATAATGTAAGAACAAATACATTTTTTTCAGATAAAAGAAGAATTTTTTTAAAAAATGCAATTTTCAACCTTTTAATGGAGGAGCCTTTTTAAATCTAATATTTGAAACTTTTATATATTCAATTTGACAATATAAACTTCTTATTTAGAATTTATACATAAGAATTTAATTTCAATAATGTTTTGGTGTTTTTCTGATAATTTTCATATTTGGGTGAATAGTGAAAAATACTATATTTTTGAATCAAAATAATTTATAGTTATAAATTTTGAATTTGAGTGATTTTAAATTATAATTAGATTATAATTTTACCATTTAATCCAATTTTGGTCAATGGGAAAAATTTCATATTTAAACTGGACATAAGAAAGTGTCAATCTTTTGATAATTATTATTTGTTAAAAACACACTTTGTTTCAACAACGAGAATAAATTTTAAATTAATTTCTGCCACTTATGTGCTGTTAATTTATAAAAATGGATTCCATATTTAAAATCATGAAGTAAAACATTTTTAAATAGGTAACTTTTATTTTTAGACATTTTGAATAATTACCTCGGTAAATATTTTATTTACCATGGTTAAAGGGTAAATCCAGTAAATAAGGGTAAAAAATAATATTATAATAATACTAAATTAACCTAAAACGTGTCCTAACCCTGTTGGTTGATACATGGAAGACCATTTACATGTTTTGGTCGATTTTGGGATCCCATGGAGCCACTTGAGATAGATAATGACTCTTTAGATTAATTAATTTAAAGTAAAGCAAAAATTGACACAAAAAAATATCATTTAGTAAATTAATTTTTAAATGGGGCTATATAAGTTATATATTCTTCTCTAAATATTAATTAGAAATATAAAAAGATTTAATACATCGTGGTATTTGTTTTATAATATTTATACATAATATAAATTAAATTATTTATGATAAAATAATGATACATTTTTTACCTCACTAATAAATTATTTAAATAAATAAGATTATAATGATTAAAATATTATCATAAACATGTCCAATTCGGATTGGATGATTTTATATATAATAGTAGTCATCTTATCTTTGACATTAATTTGTTTTGGACATTTTTAAACCGAAGAAATGTTTATAATAAAATAATAGTTTCACACATTCCTAAAGATCCTCTCCTCTCCCTTATTAAAAGAGACCACTTCTAACCAATTGTTCACACCTCTAAAGCCTTTTGGCTAGTCCACACTCTGACAAATTAATCTCCCTACATCCCTTTACTCCACCTAGAGACCTTACCGTAGGCATATGTCACTTCAATAAGTCCTTTTGGTTCAAACCAAAAGGAGTTACCCAAATTAAAGGAAACTGTTTCTCTTAATTTCTATTCTTTTATTTTACATCTCCAACCCCGTGACCTCTTTTTATTCCTTTATTATTTAAAAAACCAGTATAATAAATATACTAGGATGTTATTATTAGAATTATTTGAGCTACACTTACACAAACCTCCATCTAATGGATGAAGAACAAAATTTTTCTGTGGATGGAAAACTAACATCTCACGAAACGATGATTGTTCAATTATCTCCTACCGCCACATATGGTGGCCATTATGATGGAAATATATTTATATTTTTTGTATATTTTGATTATTTTTTCTCTATGAATATTTAATTTTTATTTATTAACACATCAATATGCTTTCCAGTAAGTGTGACCAGGATAATTTTATTTGAGTAAGTGCGGACTACCACCCCCTCATGCTGATAAGATTCGTTCATGACATTCAAGGAAAATATATAGGATAATGTATATTAAAATATTTAAAACATATATCATTTGGTGTTATACTGGATTTATAATTTACCTATGTATCATTATGTTTTAATTCCACTAAAAAAAATTGAAAAGAAAGTAGTGTTCATGCGTACGTACTGCTTACCATCTCCATGAAAGGTGCTTTTCATTTCTTATCTCCAAATGTTATGTAATTTTATAAATACATATATATATATAATGGATATATATTATATATATGATATATAAATCATTTACATAATACTGGAGATAATGTACTTTTGACCTCATGGACAAATTGTAATTATAACAAGTTCATTTTTCAGTCAAGTTTCGAATATCAATAAAATATTCAATATGAACTCAAATAATTAACTAATTATTACAGAAAATTAATAAGTGATATAAAAGGTATAATAAAATTGAAAAGAGTTCTTAGTCAGGTATAAATTAACTTATTTTTATTATTCAGGAAGAACAAGTAACACACAAGACAATTTAGACGTGAATTAAGTGGTTTCTTATCTCACTTTTAATTCATTGAGAATTTCATTGTTCACCACTTATTTATTTCATGTGGTCTGTTTACTGCACATGATTGTATTCATTGTGTAATATACATTAATTTATAGATATTTACATCATCATTGTATGATCCTTATTTCTTGGGTGTATTTTTTTTAAGTTACCAAATCGATATGGGAATTTGAAAATTCAATTTCCAGTCAATCAGCTTTACACAAACTTCATTTATTATCTTACTCCAAGATTATGTGTGAAATCATTATTCATTTGATTATGTCAAAATTTCCACTCCCCTTTATGTGGATATAACTTTGATACACATAATCAATCCATTGAAAAATACTCAAGACATCGGTATGAACATGATAAGAGTTATTTATACTCAATCTCAATTTGTTGAGTTAAACAACCAATTCATTGGTGTTGTTTTTATAAGAATATGTTTGAATATATTTTGATTTTTTTACAAATAATTTAAAATAATATTTAGTGTCTTTATATTTGTCACATATAATTATGTCTTTGATTTATCCTTAACCTAAGGATACGTTCTTTATATGATATTTCATTTAAATTTACATTCCATTGAGACTTCTTTGTTGTTATACACCAATTAACTTTTATGTAGTGTATATAATGTACTTTGACATAGTATATCATGAGTCCCTTTATTCTCATTATATTATAAAGTAGTTATTACCTCAATTATTTGTATTCAAATGTATCTTTTTTGGTTAGGAACTCTAACTAAAATATCATTTTAAATGTTTTAAATATTTATTATTCTAAATCGTTCTCATTAATGTCCATGTTTTAAAATGGTTTTAATGATATATTTATATGTACATTAATGATATAAAATTAAAATTCATTTTCAATGTTTCAATGTGGTATGGGACATTTTGATTCAAAAATGTATTTTAAATGGCTTCTTGATAAATTGTGAGACTTTTAAAAGTTTTCTAGATAAAGGGTCATTTTTCTCTCAAATAGTTTTGATTATTATTTTCATCTATGTCAATATCCTTCATTATTGTTGATTGAGGTTAATCTATTACAATATAATCTTCCATATTGTATCGAATGAGTTATGTTAGACTGTGGATGTGATATTTTTATACCTTTCATGGTTTGTGGGTAAAGTATTGACATTCTTAATGCCAGTTTTAATACGAATGTTTATGTTATGTTTCAAATTTTTTTTTGATGAATGAATTGGACTTAGTAAGTTATGGGTGGAGCCATCTATATCTCCCCAATGCATTTGTAGTTCTCAGGAGACAAACTAGTGTCTTGGAACAAGGCCTTGACAAAATCTTATTTTTAGTCTTGGCATTAGGTCTTGACTATGTGGTTATGATAGTCTAGAATTATGCATTTCATCATTATGAAAGTGGTTATTGATATTGCATGTTATTATTTTACTAGTAGAATATCCATGTGAATAATTAACTGGAGTTATTTCATTTTTTTCCATATTATGCTGATGTTCAAGTTTAAAAGGCTTTTGTTTTAGTTATGTGTTTCTTTAAATGTTTATGCTTATTTATGAACGTTTCCGCTATATTTCTATCCTTACTGAGCATTTAAGCTCACCCCTTTCTATATTTAATTTTTCCCAGGATGTAAGAAGTTAGTTTTGAGTGACTTGCAGGAATAATCATGGAAGCTTTGATGTTTCCAATGGAATAATTTAATGTTGTTTTTCTTTTCAAGTTGTAATATTGACCTTATGAATGTATCTAGTATTTTCAAGGCTACGAAATTGATCAGTCTTTTGGGAAATGATTTACTTGTATCATTCCAATGTTATGTAATAATGCACCAACATTGGGTAACTGGGGTCATGTGTTACAGTTGGTATCAGAGAAAGTTTGGTACAAACATTGGAAGCTAGATTTAGATAAACTCTGATTAGAGCACATAAGCCTAAGATAGAATTTGAGAATTAGTATAAAAGAACATCCTAAAATATTGGGATTTTAGAGATTTTGTGAGTTTTCAATGAAGTACATCCCTATCTGGATACAAGCCGGTAGAGGCATCTCTGTCACAGATGTACCTAGTGTTAAAACACGAAAACACTGCTTTGAGTTAGACTCGAATGGGAACAGGTGCACGACAGCAGGCCTTCAGCACTCTTGGGTACGACACTCCGGGGGGATATGATTATGATAATTTACATTTTATTTTAAAAATTATTTGATGGATTTTAATATAAGATGAGAATAAATGACCTTGGTTAATCCTAAGGTGTTTCGAAATTTAAAATATAGTGTCGTGAAATTCTCAAAATGATTTTATGACTACTTTTACTCACAAAATGATTTCTGGTTTTAGACAATGGTTGGATTCCACGGAAGTCACAGAAACATTGATCATGACGTACAAGGTGGGAATACTGGTGGAAATGAGCAAAAAAATAGAATGTTGATAGGCATAAATGATATCATGTTCATGCCAAATCATATTTCGAAACATATGATCAACAATATAAATATTAACCAACTCTTGGACTCAAAAAAGAAGAGAAATGTGATGAATGATAAGAGCTCCAGTAGTGGAGACCATGGAGAAAAGAATCATCAATTTCCATCACGCTGTAAATGTCAAAGGAGACACCCAAGAAAGTGTCTCAATGGAACCAAAAAATGCTTTACACGTGGGAAAAAAGGACATAATGTGAAGAATTTATGAAGAAAAATGAAGAGTACTATGGAAGAAAATAAAAATGGTCCCAAGAATCCATTTATAGTAATTTTCAAATTATGTAGGGGATCTGGCCATTAACTGAGTGAATTCCCTATTCTATAGGATATTTTCCTGGTCAAAGAAGAAGCTATGTGGAAATAAATGGTTGGAGAAATGTTTAAATTTATTAGTGGTCCCTATTAATGGGAATACATTGTAATAACATTCTCTTGTATTTTTAACCTTTTAGTTAGTCATGTGAATGAGATATTTGAGGAATACTTATCGTTTCTCTTCTGGATATAGTTATAAATCACCATTTGGTTTTCTATGATCATTGGGTTTCAGGAAATTACATGTTATTATATTTTTGGATGAAAATTCATGGTATGTGATAAAATTTGTGGTTAAATTATGTTAGGGTTATTTTTAGGAATTTATCTCATAATTTAATGTTAAAAAATATAGTAATAAAAAAAGGAAAACACACAGGCCTTATGAAAACCCATCGTGTTGGAAAAAGATATGGGAATCGAACCCACAACCATAATGTGATTAGGATTTATACCCTACCACTGGACTATGTGAAGTCCCTGGTTAGTGTGACTAATTAATTTTATTTAAATGATTTTGTTGATCAATAGTAAGTTGATTTGGGATCTAATGTCTTATCAAATGAATACCCTTATTATAGTAAAATTATTTGGTGATTATGTGATTAATTTTATTTGAAAGATGTTCGATTTGTTGGGAACACTATATGCCCAAGGAAAATAGAATACTATGATATTTCATTTGAGGAGTAATGGTGGATTTATATCTATATTTTTATTGTTTATTTATAGTGATTTGGGTTATTTATGGAAATGATTAACCTATAATAGAAGTTATTTGATTAGGTTAATTACTTTTAAGTATGTGACTTTAAGAGTATTTGATGCCATTTGGAGATATAATGTAACGTGGAAGACTATTTAATCAAATTCTTCTATGTTTTGGGATTCAAAATTAGATTAGATAATATAGAAGTATTTTGAGAAAAATTGATTATTAAATGTTATTTATTGAAATTTGGGTATTATTGGTTAAATTTTAAAAATTAATATTAGTATTTCTTTCTCTAAAGGATTATCCATAATGGGGATCATGTGATTTTGTACTAACAATTTTGGGGTTGGTTAATCTCTAAAGACAAAGTAAATGTATTGTTTATCTTTTTTGGATCATGTGATTTTCTAGGAGTTGATTCTAGCTCTTCTGATATGACCAAGTCATCTTGAATACTCATCATTTTAAAAAAATGATTTGACAGTATAAATTTATTAAAGAATGAAAATCTACATAAAATGTAAGTATATCTCTTTATGTTCTTAGTCAATATCATAAATAAATTCCTCAACTTTATTATATGGAACATAAAACAAAAAAACGTTATCTTTTTTATTTTCCTACTAGGAAACTAACGACCATTTTTAAAATTACATGTTTTTGATTTTCTTATGGTTAACTTTCTCCTAATCAAGTTTTCTATCCCTCTCCATCAGAACTCGACACTTTTTTTTCTCTTCCATATCCATGTTTTCAAGGAATCCTAGTATCTGTTGTCTCGGGTGACCTTTTTTACTTCTCTTAATTTATTTTAATGTGATATTTTTATAGAATCTTTTACCAATTTGGGGCTTTCAATGAAGTTTTCATGCCCAATTTTTAAATTTTGAGGATGCAATTCACAAAAGGAGGGAATAACGTAACACCCAAAGATTTCATAGTATGTTATTTCTTCAAAGTAATTCAATAACTTTCACTACATGCAACACTGAGTTCTAGCGCACCGTGACATAGAAAAAAAGATGTTCAAAAGATATTATGAATTTTATTAACTGAATTTTAAACTTTATATAATCCTTATAATTTTAGAATCCATATTATGAGTTTCTTAGACATAATTTAAGAACAAATACATTTTTTTCAGATAAAAGAAATATTTTTCAAAAAAAATGAAATTTTACCCCTTTTTAATGGAGAATCATTTTTAAATATAATATTTGAAACTTTCATACATTCAATTTGACAAAATAAACTTCTTCTTTAGAATTAGAACATATAGATTTAGTTTCAATATAGTTTTGGTGTTTTTTGATAACTTTCATATTTGGGTGAATAGTGAAAAATACTATATTTTTTAATAAAAATAATTAATAGTAATAATTTATGAATTTTAATTATTTTAAAGTATTATTAGATTATAATTTTACCATTTAATACAATTATGGCCATTGAACATAATTTCATATTTAAACTGGACATAAGAAAGTGTCAATCTTTTGATAATTATTATTTGTTAAAAACATGCTTTTTGTTTCGACAAGGGGAATTAATTTTATATTAATTTCTTCCACTTTTTTTGTTTTGAATTTTGAAAAATAGATTCCATATTTAAACTCAGGAGGTCCAAATTTTGTAAATAGGTAACTTTAATTTTTAGACATTTTGAATAATTACTTCGATAAAATATTTTATTTACTATGGTTAAATGGTAAATCTAGTAAATAAGGGTAAAAAATATTATTATAATAATAATAATTAATCATAAAACGTGTCCTAATCACATTTAATGATAATTTTCCGACCTTGGTCATATTTGGG
This sequence comes from Viscum album, assembly GCA_963277665.1. Lineage (NCBI taxonomy): Eukaryota > Viridiplantae > Streptophyta > Magnoliopsida > Santalales > Viscaceae > Viscum > Viscum album. Next base: position 301,684,549 of record OY728153.1, on the reverse strand, counting down.
TCGATTTTGGGACCCCATGGTGCCTCTTGAAAGTGATAATGACTCTTTAGATTATTTAATTTAAAGTAATGCCAAAAATGACACAAACAAATATCTTTATGTAAATTATTTTTTACATGGGGATATATATGTTATATTTTTGACTATAAATATTCATTGGAATGATAAAACGATTTCCTAAATCAAGGTATTTGTTTTATAATTTTTAGACATCAAATAAATTAAATTATTTATGACACAATAATGATGTAGTGTTTACCTCACTAAAAAATGATTTTAATAAATAAGATTATAATGATTAAAATAGTATCCAACACATGTCCAATTATGATTGGTTGATTTTATTTCGAATATTAGTCATCTTATAATTGTCATTAATTTGTTTTGGACATTATTAAACCGAAGATATGATAATAATAAAACAATAGTTTTACACTTTCCTAAAGAGCCCCTCCTATCCCTTATAAAAGGAGACCACTTCTAACCAATTATTCACACCTCTAAAGACTTTTGGCTTGTCCAAACTCTGCCCAATTAAGCTCCATACATCCCCATCCTCCACCTAGAGACACTACCTTATGCTGAAGGTACTTCAAGAAGTAAATTTGGTTCGAACTAAAGGGAGTTACCCAAATTAAAGGTAACACTTTCCCGTAATTTCTTTTCTTTTATTTTACTTCTCCATCCCAATGAACTATTTTTATTCCTTTATTTTGTAACAAAACGATTATATTAAATATAATAGGATATTTTTATAAGATTTAATTGAGCTACACTTGTACACACCTCCATCTAATGGGTGAAAAACATAATGATTATGTGGATGGAAAAGTAACGCCTCACGAAATGATGATTGTTCAATTATCTCCTACCGCCTCTTATGATGTCCATTATGATGGAACTATATTTATATATTATGTATATTATGATTATTGTTTCTCTATTAATCTGTAATTTTCATTTAAAAACACACCAATATGCTTTCCAATATGCGTGACCTTGATAATTTCATTTGAGGAAGTGGAGACTACCACCCCTCAAGGTGATATGATTCGTTCATGACATTCATGGAACATATAAAGGATTGAGTTAATAAAATTATGCAAAAAATATATCATATGTTATTATACTGGAATTATTATATACCAATGTATCATTATGTTTCAATTCAATTAAATAAAAAAAATAGAAAAGAAAGTAGTGTTCATGCGTACGTACGGCTTGCCGTCTCCATGAAAGGTGCTTTTCATTTCTTATCTCCAAATGTTATATACTATTGTAAATACATATATATACTGGATATATATTATATATATGGTATATAAATCATTTAAATAATTCTGGAGATAATTTAATTTGGACCACATGGACAAATTGTAATTATAACAAGTTCATTTTTGACACAAGTTCCGAACATCAATAAAATATTAAATAAGAATTCAAATAATTTAGTAATTTTTATAGAAAGGTAAAAAATGATATAAAAGTTATAATAAAATTGAAAAGTGTTCATAATCAAGTATAAAGTAACTTAAGATTATTATTCAGTAAGAACATCGAACACACAAGACAATTCAGACTTGAGGTAAGGGGTTTCTTATCTCACTTTTAATTCCATGAGAATTTCATTATTCACCACTTATTTATTGCACTTGGTGTGTGTTCTACCCCTGATTGTATTCAATTCATAATATAATTTAATTTATGGATATTTACAACAGCATTGTATGGTCTTTATTTGATGGGTGTATGTTTCGTAAGTTACCAAATCGATAAGGGAATTAGAAATTTCAATTTCCACTCATTCGGTTTAACACAAACATCTTTTATTATTTTACTCCCAAATTATGTGTGGAATCACTATTCATTTGATTATGTCAAAATTTCCACTCCTATTTTTTTGGATATACTTTTGATACACATAATAACTCCATTGATAAAATCTCAAGTCATTGGTATAAACTTGATAAGAGTAATTTTTACAGAATATTGATTTGTTGAGATAAAAATCCAATTCATTGGGGGAATTTTTAAAAGTACTTTGATTGTTTTAAACTAAATATCCAATCATATTGAGTGTATTTAAATTTTTCACACATAATTATGTCGTTGATTTATCCTTAACCTAAGGATACATTCTTTATAAAGGATTTCATCTCAATTTACATTCCATTGATACTTCTTTGTTCTTATACACCAATTCAATTTTATGTGGTGTATATAATGTACTTTGACATAGTATTTCATGAACCCATTTTTTCTTATGATTTTTTAAGATTTTATGACCTCATTTATTTCTATTCAAATGTCACTTTTTGTTAGGAACTCTAACTAAAATATCATTTTAAATGTTTTACAGATTTATTATTATAAATATTTCACATTAATGACCATGTTATAAAAATGATTTTAATGATTTATATATATGGACATTAATGTTATAAAATTAAAATTCATTTTCAACGTTTCAATGTGGTATGGGAAACTTTGGTTCAAAATTCTATTTCAAATGGATTCTTGATAAATAGTGAGACATTTAAAAGTTTTCAAGAAAAAGGGTGATATTTCTCTCAAATAGTTTTGATGATTATTTTCAGCTATGTCAATATCCTTCATTATTATTGATTGAGGTTAATTTTTTACAATACAGTCTTTTATATTGTATCGAAGGAGTTATGTTTGACTGTGGATGTGCTATTTTTATTCCATTCATGGTTTGTGGGTAAATTATTGAAATTTCGTATGCTTGTTTCAATACGAATGATTATGTTATGGTTCAGCTTTTTAAATGTGGAATGCATTGGACATAGTAACTGATAGGTGGAGCCCGCTATAGCTCCTTGATTCATCGGTAGGTGTCATGAGACAAACTAGTGTCTTAGCACAATGCCTTGAAAAAATATTATTTGTAGTCATGGCATGAGGCCTTGGCTTTGTGGTTATGATAGTCTGGAATTATGAATTCCATCATTATGGAAGTGGTTATTGATATTTCATGTGATTATTTGACTAGTAGTATATCAATGTGAATATGTAAATGGAATTATTTCATTTTTTGCCTTATTTTTTCTGAAGTTCAAGTTTAAAAGGATTTTGTTTTAGTTATTCATATCCCAAAAGGTTTATAAATAGTAATGAATGTTTTTGCTATATTGTTACCATTACTGAGAATTTGAGCTCACCCCTTTCTATGTTTTATTTTTCCTAAGATGTGAAAATGTTAGTTATGAGTGACTTGTAGGCATAATCTCGGAAGCTTGGATGTTTCCAATGGAATAATTTAATGTTTTTTTTCATTTGAAGTTGTAATGTTGACCTTATAAATGTATCTATTATTTCCAAGGCTACTAAATTGATCGGTCTTTTGGGACATGATTTCTTTGTATCATGCCAATGTTATGTATTAATGCACTGACTATGGGTAACTGGGGTCGGGGCAATACAGTTGGTATCAGAGATGTTTGGTACAAACCATGGAAGCTAGATTTAGATAAACACTGATTAGAGCACATAGCCCTAAGATAGACTATGAGAATTAGTATAAAAGAACATCCCAAAATATTGGTATTATAGAGATTTTGTGACTTTTCCAGGAAAAACATCCTTGTCTTGATACGATCAAGTAGAGGCGGCTCTGGCACAGATGTACCTAGGGTTAAAACCTGAAAACACCGCTATGAGCTAGACTCGAACAGGAACTGGTGCACGACAATGGGCCTTGCTGCACTCATGGTTATGACACTCATGGGGGATATATATTGGATAATTTACATTTTCTTTACAAAAAAATTTGAATGATTTTAATATAATATGAGAATAAATGACCTTGGTTATTCCTAATTTGTTTCAAAAATAAAAATATAGTGTCATGATATTCTCAAAATAATATAATGACTACTGTTACTCACACAATGCTTTATAGTTTTAGTCAATGGATGGATTCAAAGGAAGTCAGAGTAACTTTGAGCATGATGTAAAAGGTGGGAACTATGGTGGAAATGGGAAAAAAAATTGATTGTTGATAGGAATAAAAGATATCGTGTTAATGCCAAATCAGATTTACAAAAATATGATCAACAACATATATATTAACCAACTCTCGGAATCAATAATGAAGAGAAAAGGTGATGAATGATAAGAGATCTAGCAGTGGAGACCCAGGAGAAACGAATCCTCAATTTCCATCATGCAGGAAATGTCAAAGGATATACCCAAGAAAGTGTCTCAATGGAAGAAAGAAATTATTTATGTTTGGGAAAGAAGGACATAATGTGAAGAATTGTCGAGGAAAAATGAAGAGTACTATGGAAGAAAATATAAATGGTCCCAAGAATCCATTTGCAGTCATTTTCCGTAAATGTAGGGGACTTGGCAATTACCCGAGCGAATTACCTATTCTATATGATATTTTATTGGTCAAAGTAGAAGCTATGTGGAAATATATGGTTGGAGAAATGATTAAATGTATTAGCGCTCCTTGTTGATGGGATTACTTTGGAATTACATTCTCTTGTATTTTTAACCGTGGAGTTAGTCATCTGAAAGTGATATTTGAGGAAGTCTTATCTTTTATCTTTTGGATATATTAATAAATAACCATTTGGATTGATATGATCATTGGGTTTGAGGTAATTATAGGTTATTATATTTTTGGGATGAAAATGAAAGGTATGAGAAAAAATTTGTTGTTAAATTATGTTATGGTTACTTTGGGGAATTTATCTCATTTTTGTAACTTTATAAAATATAGTTATAAAAAAAGGACAACTCACAGACTCTGTGACACCCATCTCGTTGGACAAATCTATGGGAATCGAACCCACAACCATAGTGCAATTTGGATTTATCGCCTACCACTGGACTACATGAAATCTCTGGTTAGTGTGACTAATTATTGTTTTTTTAAATGATTTTATTGATAACTAATACGGTGATTTGGGATCTTATGTCTTATCAAATGAATACCATTAGTATAGTAAACTTATTAGGTGATTAAGTGATAAATTTTATATGGAAGACGCTCACTTGGTTCGGAATACTATATGCCCATGGAAAATAGAATAATATGATATTTCATTTGAGGAGTAATGGTGCATTTATAACTATTTTTTATTTTGGATTTATAGTGATTTGGGTTATAAATAGAAATGATTAACCTATAATAGAGAACATGTGAATAGGTTAATTACCTTTAAGTATGTGACATTAAGAGTATTTGATGTCATTTGGAGATAAAATTTAACATGAAAGACTATGTAATCAAATTCTTCTATGTTTTGCATTTCAAAATTAGTTTAGATTATATTGATGTATTTTAAGGACAATAGATTATCGAATGGTATTTATTGAAGTTTTGGGTATTGTTAGTTTAAATTTAGAAATTAAGATTAATATTTCTTTCTCTAAATGATTATCCTTTTTGGGGATCATCTGATATTGTAATAACCATTTTGGTGGTGGTTAATCTCTAAAGACAAAGTAAATGTATTATTTATCTTTTGTGTGATCATGTGATTCTCTAAAAGTTGATTATAGCCCTTACGATGTGACCAAGTCATCTTGAATACTCATCTTTTGAAAAAAAGATGAGTTGATGGTAGAAATATATTAAATACTGAAAATCTACGTAAAAATTAAGAATATCTTTTTATGTTCTTAGTAAATCTCATAAAAAAATTCCCCAACTTTATTAAATGGAACTTAAAACAAAAAAATTTGTAATCTGTTTAATTTTCCTACTGGGAAACTGATGACCATTTATCCAATCACATGTTTTTGATATTCTTGTTTTTAACTTTCTCCTATCATGTTTTCTATCCCTCTCCATCAGAACATGACACATTGTTTTCTTCTCCATATCCCTGTTTTCATGGAATCCTAGTATATGTTGTCTTGGGTAACCTTTTTTACTTCTCTTAATATATTTTAAAGTGATAGTTTTATTGACTATTTTACTGATGTGAGGATTTAAATAATGTTTTTTAGCCCAATTTTAAAATTGTGAGGACAAAATTCCCAAAAGGATGGAAGATTGTAACACCCCAAGATTTCATTGTATGTTATTTTTTCAAAGTAATTCAATAACATTCACTACAACCAACACCGAGTTCTAGCACATCGTGAATTAACAAACATGCTGTTTAGAAGAGGTTATGAATAGTATTAACTAAATTTTTAACTTTATATAATCCTTATAATTTTAGAATCCATATTATGAGTTTTTAGACATAATGTAAGAACAAATACATTTTTTTCAGACACGATGTATTTTTAAAAAAATGCAATTTTACCGCGTTTTAATGTATAAACCTTTTTAAATATAACATTTGAAACCTTTATATATTTAATTTTAAAAAATGAACTTTTTCTTTAGAATTGGGACTTAAGAATATAGTTTCAATAATGTTTTTTTGTTTTTCTGATCACTTTCATATTTGAGTAAATAGTAAAATATTATATATTTTTTAATCAAAATAATTAATAGTGATAAATTATGAATTAGAGTGATTTTAAAGTATAATTAGATTATAATTTTACCATTTAATCCAGTTTTGGTCATTGGGCATAATTTCATATTTAAACTTGACATAAGAAAGTGTGAATCTTTTGATAATTATTATTTGTTAAAAACACGCTTTTTTGTTTTGACAATGGGAATTAATTTTAAATTAATTTAGTTGACTTATGTGTTTTGAATTTAGAAAAATTGATTCAATATTTAGATTCAGGAGGTCCAAATTATGTATATAGGTAACTTATATTTTTAGACATTTTGAATAATTAGTTCGGTAAGTATTTTATTTACTAGGAAAAACGGTAAATCCAGTAAATAAGGGTAAAAAAATATTATAATAATAATAAATTACCCTAAAACATATACTAACACTATTTTTTGATACATGTCCGATCATGGGCATCATTGTGTAGATTTTAGGACCCCATGGATCCACTTGAGAGTGAGAATGACTCTTTAGATTAATTAATTTAAAGTAATGCCAAAAATGACACAAACAAATATCTTTTAATAAAAGTAATTTTTACATGGTTCTATATATGTTATATTTTCGTCTATAAATATTCAGTGGAAAGATAATAATATTTCATACATCATTCTAATTTTTTTTATCATTTTTAGACATTAAAAAAATTAAATTATTTATGTCACAATAATGATGCAGTGTTTACCTCTCTAATAAATGATTTAAATAAATAAGATTAAAATGATTTAAATATTATCCAATACATGTAAAATTTTGATTGGATGATTTTATTTATAATATTAGTCATCTTATATCCGAATTTAATTCATTTTTGACATTTTAGACCAAAAATAAGTTTATAATAAAATAATAGTTTCACACTTTCCTAAAGAGCCCCTCCTCTCCCATATAAAAGGAGACAACTTCTAACAAATTATTCACACCACTCAAGGCTATTGGGTCATCCAAAAGCTGGCAAATTAAGCTCCCTAAATCCCTCTCCTCTGCCTAGAGACCATTCTATATCCTAAAGGCACTTCAATATGTCTGTTTGGTTCAATCCAAATGGAGTTACCGAAATCAAAGGTAACAGTTTCTCTTAATTTCATTTCTTTTATTTTATTTTTCCAACCCCATGAACCCTTTTAATTAAATTATTTTATAACAACACCAGTATATTAAATATACTAGGATGATATTATAAGAAGTATTTGAGATACACTTACACACACCTCCATTTAATGGCTGAGGGACATAATGTTTCAGTGGATGGCAAACTAACACCTCACAAAACGATGATTGTTTAATTATCTCCTAACGCCTCTTATGGTGGCCATTATAATTGAATAGTATTTATATATTATGTTTGTTATGTTTAGTTTTTCTCTATTCATATTTAATTTTTATTAAAAAACATACCAATATGCTTTCAAATATGTGTGACCACGATAATTTCATTTGAGAAAATGCAGACAAACGCCGCCTCAAGGTGATATGATTCGTTCATGACATTCATGGAACATATAAAGGATAAAATTAATTAAATTATGTAAAAAATATATCATACTGTATTATATTAGAATTATAATACACGTTTGTATCATTATGTTTTAATTCCAACAAAATAAAAAAAATATAAATGAAAGTAACATTCATGTGTACGTACAACTTACCGTCTCCATGAAAGGTGCTTTTCATTTCTTATCTCCATATTTTATATAAAATTATAAATATATATATATATATATTGGAATGTATTATATATATTATATCTAAATCATTTACATAATTCTGAAGATTATTTACTTTTTACCACATGGACAAATTGTAATTATAACAAGATCAATTTTTACTCTTGTTCCAAACATCAATAAAATATCCAACATGAACTCAAATAAATAACTAATTATTATAAAAAGGTAATAAGTGATATAAAAGGTATAATATAATTGAAAATTGTTCTTAATCAAGTAGAAAATAACTTAAGTTTATTATTCCGGAAGAACAAGGAACACCTAAGAAAATTCGGACTTGGGGTAAGGGGTTTGGTGGCACGACACGTGCGTTAAGTGGGTTTGGAGTTTTTCGGGAGTTCTTGTTTTGGGTAGCAAAAACACATGTGCTGTCCGTTTTGAGTAAAGTATGCGGTGTTCCGATCCTGGTGTTGAACCGGAGTTTTCCAGTATGGTTTTGGGCGTTGAAACCTGAGTAGAGTCTTGGGCACCACGACCTGTTTTTCGAGTTGTGTGCAGCGTTTTACAACTTTTTCATCGTACATCCGTTCAGGGCGTGTGAGCAGTTGATTTTGGGTGTTTTTCCAAGGGCATTGTAATGGCGCAATCCACCCTCTATAGTTCCACATGGTGGTGCAATCCCCATGAGGGTCGTTTTGGTAGTTGTTAGTGATTTCCAGCTGTATCACCACGTGTCTGTTTGGGACAAGTGAATAGTCAATCTTGTGTACTTTTTTTAGGGGATCACAATGGTGTGATCCATTCATTGTGCTTCAGTACCAGGATGCGGGTCCCATGAAGCACTGATCATATGCGGTGTGGCAGAATGCATCTTATTCTCTAGATATACATTTCACTCGAGTGAGAAGTAAATTTGACATGTCTTTCTGAAGAGATCACAATGGTGTGATGCTTTCGACTGTTTTCGGGGCCGAGGCTCGGGATCATGGGACGTCGTTCGGGCGTAAAGCGGTGTTGATGAATTTTCCCTCAGATATCCGTTTGAGGAAAGTAAGTAGTTTATCTCGAGTGTTTTTCCACGAGGATTACAATGGTGTAATCTGTTCAGGCGAGTGGAGCATCTTAAGTGATATTATTAAATGTGAAAATATGAAGGGTGCTCTGGTGGCGGTTCTTCTTACGGTTTTCACAAGTTAACCCTTAGTGTGCGATCACGTGCACACCCATGTGAGTGATGTAAAGGATTGAAGAGATGTATTTGGCCATGCATGGGCAATTGAGGTGGCATGTTGGAGTTGTTACGTTTACACATTTACGTTGACGTGGGGTGTCGTGTGCACGATAGGCTTTAGGATAGAAACGTGATATACTCTTGGATTATATGGGAACACATGGAGGTACATGTGGTTTTTTGTACTTGGGAACATTTGTGTGATTGGTTGGAGTTGACTTGCGGCCACACATTGTGTGGGCCCTATGTGTGTGTCATGTTCTTCTTTGTTTACCCATGACCTCTCACAATATAGAGGGTCCTTCTGTTCTAAGTTGTTTAACAATCAGGGTTGAGTGGGATTCCCCCTGGTCGTGTTCATGATGGTTTGGACCAGCAGGGTGGAGTGGTTTTCCCGTGGTTCTGTTCTCGATGGTTTGTCTGGCAGAGCTGCTTTGTGTTCCTTGATAGAGTTCTTGTGGATTCTTTGTGACAAAAAAACATTACGCGGGCACCGATCCTCTACCCAGGAGGTTGTTTCTAGCAGGGCTGGCCAGGAGGTTGTTTCCAGTAGGGCTGGCTAGGTGGTTGTTTCCAACAGGGCTGGCCAGGAGGTTGTTTCATGGAGGGATGTCCAGGAGGTTGTTTACAACAGGGTTGGCCGGTGAAGTACCATCCAGTAGGGGTGGCCAAAGTAGTTCCATCCCATAATAATTGCCAGTGCAGCGGTGTTCAGAGAGCAGTACCATCCAGCAGGGATGGCCAGAGCGATTCTGGGATTACCTCCAGCAGGGCTGGGAAGTGGTCCCTGATGCCGGGTTTACCAGCAGCTGGGCTAGTAAGTGGTCCCTGATGTCGGGTTTACCCCCAGCTGGGTTGGGAAGTGGTTCCCGATGAGGTTTCCAAGCCTCCGTCCAGTGGAGTACCCATTTATGGGACTGGGCATTGGGACTCGTCGATGACTTTAGATGGGTCACACTCTAGTGGATTACCCTTTTATGGGACTAGGTAGTGTGGCAACCATTGACTCTTGTCGGGTCTCCCGCTAGTGGGAACCCATCGACTTCCAGGGATTAAACTCCAGTGAGGCTGGGCAGGGGGCCGCCTGGTGACTTTGAGGAGACCTCTTGACTTCGGGGCAGTGACGAGGTGTGGCTTGACATTCCCCTAGAACTCTCAAGTACGAGGGGCACATTCCACACCGAGATGTGTCCTTGCGATGCGACCTAAAATTGTGCGGGTGATTCAGTGCTTCCCAAAGCGGATAGTGTCACAATGAAGTGATTTGAGCCCCTTGACTTGAAGTTCGGGGCAGACGTGTGGGATGCAGGGCATCGATAGTGTTTACTTCTGGGTCTGTTGGATACTAACATTCTTGGGATGAGCAACGGGATGTAGATCCCCTTACGATCTTGTTCGGGCTTCTTGATTGAGCATATGGATATTTATATACCTTGTTCCAGTACCCACTTCATGGGTTTTGGTTACTCTCTATCCAGGAGAGGCGACGACGTGCAAGGTATGCCACGTGCTATCTGTGTCTATCTTCTCGTGGTTGGATGAGTCTACTATCTTGCTCTAGGCAGCAAAGACTCGAAGAGAAGTTCATATTCTCACCGTTTGAAGCTCTTTGTGTCTGGACAAGTCTACCTCTTTTCTCTTGTTGGGTTGAGCTGGACTCTTTACTACACTATCGGTTGTACTCCTATAATTTCCCATGTATGATCGAATTCTCACCCTTCGGTACCTCCTTTGTTGCTCCCTCAAGCCTTCGGGGAATCCTATTGAGTATTTTTATACTCACCCCTACTTGGGCTTTTCCCACACTTGGTCTGCCCTTGCAGACGACAGACAGGTTGGTCATGAATTCAATAGAGCTTAGGAGTTCGGGAGCTTGGAACACGTGTGGTGGTCATAGTCAGGTTCCAGGTGTGGGACCCTACCATTTGATTTCTTTTGTTTACCTATTGCCAGGTTGTGACACTTTTCTGGTTGGGAACATGTTTTTTCCTTTTTCTTTTCAGTTTACCTTCAGCTTTTACTTTTTACTTTTAGAGGTCGATGAACATTGTGGTTTATTTATAGTAGATGGCACTTTGCTTGTCTTTTTTACTCTGCACTTTTTCATTGAGTTTTCTGCATGTGTGTGTAAAGGTACTAAGGCAAAGGCGTCCCCGCGTTGTTGTGCCTTCGACACTAGTCGCCAGCCCCTCGCCAATGGAGGTAGGCTTGGGGTAGTTGCAGCTTGAGCCCAGGTCAGGTCAGGTCATGAGAAAGTGGTATTAGAGGTGGTTCATTCCTTGGTTTATTGTTTGGACGTCCTTAAAAAGTACTTTGTTGGGATTTTGAGCAATAGTGTTAACGTGTCTCCAGAGAGGCTCTCAGACCAGGGAGTCCAGTGATGGTGCGGAGGCTGACGTATCCATTCACTAGGACCTTGATAACCTTATTGTTGACTTGGCATGTTGAAACACTTATTGTAGGGAGAAATTGGTTTGTGCATCATCTAGGTTTGAGCCTTTGACTATTCTTATTGAGTCAGCTCCCCATTGTTGTTTCTTTTATATACATATTTGCTCATCTGACCGTGACACTCCTTGATAACATTCAGGATGTCTCCGTGAAGACATCCAGCCAGGATACCAGCTCTCGTTCGTGATGAAGACCCTATGAGATAAGAGGACTCAGTCCAGGACCCATCATGCAGGCCCATTTCTCTTGGTGGGCCAGAAGCAGCACCCCCACCTGTAGAGCAGTAGACAGCTTTAACAGAGCATATTGGGCTTGAGCGCAGGTTGAGCACGCACCGTGTGTTCCAGTGGCAGAGACCGCTGAGGATCGTTGGTGAGCTAGACCCACAGGCATTAGAGGTTTGGTTGGAGATAGTTTTTTGCCTTTCCAGGCTTGTGTAGATGCCGATATATCTTATTTTGGCTTTGTCTGCCATCCTTTTTCGTGGAGTATCTTGGAATTGGTGGAGTCTGGTGACTCAGTTTCTTGACGAGTTGTCACTTTCATGAGGCGACATTCAGATGTTGTTTCATGAGGAGTTCTTCCTCTCCTTCTAACTCTCCATTTGGATTCAAAATATCCTGCAGTTTCAGCGAGGAGGGATGACAATGGCCTAGTGCGCGACATGTTTCGTAGACCGTGCATGCATTTACCCAGACATGGTCCATGACACCAACTTCCAAGCGTGGAAGTTTGAGAAGGGTCTCCATTGAGATATTCGTTTTGTCATAGTATTCTTTAGATTTTATACATATTCCTGGATTCCAGAGCATACATTGGTGATAGGGAGTCTTTTGTCACACTCTAATGTTGGCGGTGGTTGTATGCTTGACAGAGCCGAGACCTCTGCCCCAGCTAGCGGGCATCAGCAAGCAGAACCATGACGCATGTGGCTTTTGAATAACCGAACTCAGGGGAATGGTCATACACCACGGTGGCGTCGGAGGGCACCATTGTTGCCCAGAGAGAGTCGGTGTTATCCTTGCGATGGGTGAGGTCACATGAAGTGAGACTGCCCGACCAGGCTCCCTGAGACTGTCGGGAAGGGAGCAGGTGCACCCCCGCGTCAGAGGTAGCGTCGTGATCGGACTAGCGCTCATAGAGGTGGTGCTAGAAGTGGAGCGGGAGGAGCTATAAGTGGAGGAGGACCTTATGATGTCTTCCCACCACCACTAGGTGGTCCACGTCAGGCTCTAGGAGCTGATAGTTGGAACCACAGATAGCTGCAAACTTTGGATGTCTACGATCCTACAGAGCACGAGATGATAAGAGGTACGCTCTACAACTCTTCTACTTCTTATAGTAGAATTGTGAGACTCTGTGTGTGAAATTATTTTCTCCCAGCTCCTTGCTTTAGTTATTACAAGGGTGACGTGGGGCGTTAGTGTAACCCTATGTTCATGGAATAAAAGGCATGAAACCTTTGTCTTTATTCGATGGTGGATACTCCTTCACCTGTCGAGCGTGTTAGAGAGTCTAGTTCGTGGGACATCAACTTTGAAACCTTCTGTGATCAGATATATTTGGGTGTTTCAACATATGGATATTCTGATGGAGGGAATCACCAGGCTTTATCCCAGGCCCAAATGGTGATTCCAGCCGTGGCGTGCGACATCGAGGTTCGATCAGGGAGTTTAGGTACACCCGAGGTCCTTCGGACCATTTGAGATCGTGCAAAGGTATTGAGAGGTCCCCTACATCCTTTCCCTAACCCCAATGTCAAGAGTGGGTGCACGATGTCTCCCACGTGACTTACCCGAGGAGATGTGTGTGTGCTCCTATGCACTTTATCGGAAAGGGAAGACATCGCGTGAACAGATCAAATCCTTTGTTTTGTGTGTGGTGAAGAGATACTGTGCAAGATTCCTTCTAGGTACGGCAAATCCAGGTGTGGGCTTAGTACCATGAGTTGTTCCCTAGTTTTTCTTTTCTAAGATGAAAATATTGAAGGAGGTAATGATGTAAGAACCCGTTTTTTGCTATAGAATACTTTGGAATATTCTTTATGTTATCCCAGAACATCTCCCTCATACGGAGTGCAATTCCTAGCCCCAGTGAGGGCAGAATTATATTTTCAGTGCGTTCACACTGGGCACACCAAATAAATGGGATAACTCCTAAATGATGTTTCAGATCAAAGATCTGAGTGTATGGATGGGTCTGAAATGGTGTGTTTACCCTAGGAATGACATAAAGAATGTCAGCGCAGGATGATTGGACCCCACGCATGTTGACAGAACCTTAAATGGATAAATAAAATAATTAAGTAATTCGTTTACTGCTTAAAATCAAGTATCTCAAAACTAGTTGCTTTTATGGGAAAACTGAGAGCACCGTTGAGTTCGGAACGTGCTGTTTACCTTAGGAGGGTTGTGACTATCGTGGGAGCGGGTTTTCTGTGAAATAAGGCCCCAAGGGTGTTTTCGTAATTTGGAGGCCTCAGACGTTGAGTGTAATAACGTTCGAATGGAGGCTCGAATTAAAATCTCAAGACCGCCATGTGCTTGGGAGTTTGTGTTGACCCTAGGGGGGATTAACGTCGACCCCATCGAGAGATTCGGATGCGGGATAATTCGGGGGTGTGTAAAATTAATTAAGTGCATTATTATTTAAACACTCAACACACTCCTCCTTCCACATTTTTTTCTTCACCTGGCAGATGAGCTCTCAACCAAGCAGAGCCCTCACCAACCCTCCTCCTCTCCTCCACCTCTCCGGAGAGGCGGGGAAACTCCGGTGGATCGACGACAAAGCGTCGGGCAACGCCCAAAGAGGAAGGATTGTGGCAGTTTCATTTTTTTAAATCCAACATCTACATTGAGCTCGAATTGTTTCATCTAATCTCTGTTTAATTATCATGAAAAGACCATGAATGTGTAGTATGTTTTTTGAGCTTTTCGTCTCATATTTCGTAATTGAAATCTGAGTTTGGATTCGATCCCAAACGGCCTCCGAAGATTGGGGGTATTGGAGGTCGTTTGTTGTTTCTCCGACGAAGGTCAGGCGGTCCGTGGTGGCGCAGCGGTGGCCCTTGTGGCGGCGGAATCTCGACAGCGGGGCACCATGGGCAGTCAATGGTTGGTGTTGATTCGGAGAGGCCATGGTGAGCTAGGGGAAACAGTGAGTAGGCCGGGCGCGCGACATCGGCACTCGGGTGAACAGGGGTCACGGCGCGCGACCCCACAGGGAACAACGACCCGCCTCTCGTGGGTCTTCACACGGCACGGAAGACCATCCATGAGGGCTAGTCTGTGCATGGACTGCGTCTCCACGGGTGGCCCACCCGGATGAGCTGCTGGCCGGTGCGGTCAGGTTTAGTCCGGGCGGATCGGCCGGTCCAGGCCAGTCCAGCCCAAGGGGATTCGTACCCCCTCATTGGATGCCCATAATTTTCGTTACGGGATTCCATTTTTTGTGTTGTGTGCGGTAGTGCCTTCCTGGGGTTGAGAGGAGAATTTTGAGATGGTCTCAGGAATTTTAAATTCCTAATATGAGGGGTTCGGTGGCACGGAATGCGCGTTATGTATGTTTGGAATTTTCCTGGAGTCCTTGTTTTGGGCGGTGCAGACACATCAGATGTCCGTTTTGAGCACCGTCTGTGGCGTTGCGACACTGGCATTGAGTCTGATTTTTCCAGTATGTTTTTGGGAATTGAAACAAGAGTTGAGGCACAGCCCCCATGACCTATATTTCGAGCGGTGTGCAGCATTTTACCACTTTTTCATCTGACGTCTATTCGGGGCGTGCGAGCAGTCGATTTTGGGTGTTTTTATGGAGGCATTGCAATGGCACAATCCGTCTGCTTTATTTTCGCATGGTGGTGTGGGCCCCATGAGGGGTGTTTTGGGTGTTGGCGGTGATTTCTAGATTTATCACTGGGTGTCCGTTTTGGACAAGTGAATAGTCAATCTTGTCTACTTTTTCGAGGCGATCGTAACGGTGCGATCCATTCGTTGTGCTTAGGGACTAGGATGTGGGTCCCACGAAGCATCACTCGTGTGTGGTGCATCAAAATGCATATTTTTCTCTAAATATCCATTGCACTCAATGGAGTAGTCAATTTTTCGTGTCTTACTGAAGAGAGCGCAACAGTGCGATGCGCCCGACTGTTTTTTGGGCCGAGGCTGGGGATCACGGGACGTCATCCGAGCGTAAAGTGATGTTGATGACTTTTCTTTCAGAAATCTATTTGGGGAAAGTAAGTAGTATATATCGCCTGTTTTTCTTTTAGTATTAAAATGGTGTAATCTGTTATGGTGAGCGGTGCCTCTTACGTTATCTTATTAAATGTGGAAATATGAAGGGTTCTCTTGTGGTAGTTCTTCTTGTTATGTTCGGATGTGAACCCTTGGCATGTGATCGCGTGCACTTCCGTGTGAGTTATGTAAATGATTGAAGAGATGTATTTGGTCGTTCTTGGTCCGATGAGGTGGCATATTGACATTGTTACATTTACGCCTTTTCATTGATGCTGGGTGCCATGAGCACGATAGCCTTTGGGCTGGAAACGTGATATACTCTGGGAGTATACGGGAATGAATGGAGGTACATGTGGTTGTTTGTACCAGATAATGCTTGTACGCTTGGTTGGATTTGACTTGGGGCCACACATCATTTGGGACCCAGGTGTGTGACGTGTTCTGCTTTGCGTACCCTTGACCTCTCGGGACGTAGAGGGTCTTTCTGTTCTCATTTGTTTGACCAGCATTGTTGAGTGGGTTTCCCCATGGTCCTGTTCATGATTGTTTCCACCAGTATGGTTAAGTGGTTTTCCCCTAGTTCTGTTCTCGATGGTTTGGATGGAAGAGTTGCTTCGTGTTCCCTAGTGGAGTTCTTGTGGATTCGATGTGACCAACATATTACGCGGGAACCGATCCTCAACCCTGGAGGTTGTTTCCATTAGAGCTAGCCAGAAGGTTATTTCCAGTAGGGTTGGCCGGGAGGTTTTTTTTAGCAGGGCTGGCCAGGAGGTTGTTTCCAGCAGGGCTGGCTGGTGAGGTACCATCCACCAGGGGTGGCGAGAGTTGTACCATCCAGCAGGGATGGCCAGGGGTTACCATCCGGCAGGGATGCCCAGTGCAGTGGTGTTCACCGAGCAGTACCATCCAACAAGGATGACCAGAGCGGTTCCGGGTTGACCTTCAGCGGGGCTATGAAGTGGTCCTCGATGCTGGGGTTACCTCCATCTTGGCTAGGAAGTGGTCTCTGATGCTACTTTTACCTCCAGATGGTATGAGAAGTGGTCACTGATGATGGTTCCTAGCCTGCCTCCAGTGGAGTACACTTTTATGAGACTGGGCATTGGGACTCATTGATGACTTTAGCCCGGTCTCCTTCCAGTGGATTACCCTTTTACGGCACTGGGCAATGTGGCACCCATCGAATCTTGCCCGGTATCCCTCTAGTAGGAACCCATCGAGTTCCAGAGACTACCCTCCAGTGGGGCTTGGCAGGGGGTCGCCTGTCGACTTTGATGAGACATCTTGACTACGGGTTAGTGACTAGGTGTGCCTTTACATTCCCCTAGAACTCTCAAGTACGAGGGGTGCTTTCCCCACCAAGACATGTCCTTGCAACATGACATAAAAATTAGCAGACGAGCCAGTGCCGCCCAAAGCAGATAGTGTCGAGGTGTGGCTATTTAAGCCCCTTGACTTGCAGTTCGGGGCAGACGTGTGGGATGCTGGGCATCGATGGTGTTTACTTCAGGGTTTGTTGGATACTCACTTTCTTGGGATGGGTTATAGGATGGAGATCCCCTTACGATTTGTTTGGGCTTCTTGATTGATTATATGGATATGTATATACCTTGTTCCAGTACCCACTTCTTGGTTTTTGGTTACTCTCCTTCCAGGAGAGGTGAAGATGCACAGGGTATGCCACGTGATTTCCGTGTCTAGCTTTTCGTGGTTGGAAAAGTCTTATATCCTGCTATAGGTAGCGAAGACTCGACAATAAGTTCATCTTCTCACCATTTCCAACTCATTCTGTCTGGATGAGTCTACCTCTTTTCTCTTGTTGGGTTGAGCTGGACTCTTTACTTCACATTCAGTTTTACTCCGTTACTTTCCCTTGTTCGATCTAATTCTCAACCTTCGGTAACTCCTTTATTTCTCCCTCGAGCCTTCGGGGAATCCTACTGACTATTTTTATACTCACCCCTGCTTTGGCTTTGCCTACAATTGTTGTGCCCTTACAGACGACAGACAAGTTGTTCGTGACTTCAGTGAATCTTAGGAGTTCAGGATCTTGGTCCGCGTGTGGTGGTTGTAGTCGGTTTCTAGGTGTGGGATCCTCCCAGCTGTTTTCTTTTGTTTACCTGTTGTCGGGTTGTGGAACCTTTCTGGTTGGGCACATGTTTTTTCCGGTATCTTTTCAGTTTACCTTTAGCATTTACTTTGTACTTATATAGGTTGATGCAAATTTTGGATTATTTATAGAAGTTGGTACTTTTCATTTGTTTTTACTTTTCACTTTTCCATTAAGTGTGTTGCGTGTGTGCGTGCAGGTACTAAGGAAAATGCCTCCCCGAGTTGTTGTGCCTTCGGTGCTAGTCGCCAGCCCTTGGATTATGGAGGTGGGGTTGGGGTAGTTGCGACTAGGGACCAGGTTGGGTAAGGTCATGACAATATATCAAATGTATGTACACAATACACCAAATGCAATAAATAATTGGAAATCAGTGGAAACCTCACAAAATTAAAAGTGAGATAAGATACCCCTTACCTCAAGTCCGACATGTCTTCTATGTTCCTTGTTCATCCTGAATAATAATCATAAGATAATTTATACATTATTAAGAAAATTTATCATGTTTATTATCCATTCTATATCACTTATTACCTTTTTATAACAATTATTTATTTATTTGAGTTCATAATGGTTATTTTATCGATTTTCAGAACTTGAGTCAAAAAGGAACCTGTTACAATTACTATATTTCCATGTGGTCAAAATACCATTATCTCTAGAATGATATACATGATTTAGATATCATATATATATTATATATCCAGTATATATATCTATTTATAACAGTACATAACATTTGGATATAAGAAATGAAATGTATCGTTCATGGAGAAGGTAAGTCGTACATACGCATGAACACTAAATTCATTTCTATTTTTTATTTAAGTGGAATTAAAACATAATGATTCATATGTATATTATAACTATAGTATAATATCATATATAATATAATTAATTACATCCTTTATACGTCCCACATAAAGAATTAATGAGTCATATCATTTTGAGGTGGCGATATTCCACACTTCCTCAAGTGAAATTATCTTGTTTTAACCACAATGGAAACCATAAAATAATGATTTAAATTGAAATTAAAGAAGCATAAAGAAAACATAAACATAATATGTTTCATATATAAATACAGTTCCATAGTAATGGCCATCATGAGAGGTGGTAGTAGAAAATCGAACAAGAATCGTTTTTTGAGTCGTTAGTTTTCCATTCACGTAAATAGTATGTTCTTAACCCATTAGATGGAGGTGTGTGAATGTTTAGTAGAATCCTTCTCATTAATACCTCATATTATTTTTTTTATACTAGTTTTGTTATAAAATAATTTAATAAAAATTGTTATTTGGGTTGGAGAAGTAAAATAAAACTAAATAAAATAAAAGAATTTAAGAGAAATCCATACCATAAATTTGGGTAACTTCCTTAGTATTGAACCAAAAATACTCTTAAAGTGCCTTATAACAAAAGTGAGGATTCTAGGAGGAATAGGGGGATCTTGAGAGATTATTTTGACAGGGGTTGGACAATTCAAGGTTCTTTATAGGTGTTTGGAATGGGTTAGAAGTGGTGTCCTTTTATAAGGGGGAGGAGGGGCTCTTTAGGAATGTGTGAAAATATTATTTTATAATATATTGATATTTAGTTTCTAAAGGTCCCAAACTAATTATAGTCTAATATAAGATGACTCAAGGAAGAAATAAAATCTTTCAATAAGAATTGCACTAGTTTTGGGTAGTATTTTATTATTAATAATCATATTTATTCAAATCATTTATTCATGAGATAAATACGACATCATTATTGTCTCATAAATAATTTAATTTATATGATGTCTAAAAATTATAAAAAAAACTGACATAATGTAGGAAATCATTTTATCTTTCCAATTATTAATCATAGTCGAATGAATGACTTACATAACCCCATTAAAAATTGATATACTAAATGATATTTGTTAATGTTATTTTTGTCATAACATTAGGTTAACTAAAATAATGTATCATTATCATTCTTAATTGGCTCCACGGGTTCCCAAAATTGACACAAGGATGCCCATGGTCGGGCATGACTAATAAAATAATTTTAGGACAAGTGTTAAGGTACTTTTTTATTATCATAATATTTATTTTACCTTGAATTACCTTATTTACCTTTAACCACGGTAAATAAAAGTCAAAAGATACTATTCATAAAAAAAATAATTTCATCTCATTGAACAAAATTTTACTTACTAATAACAACCATGTATCTAGGATTTTCGAAATTCAATTCACATAAGTAGTAAAATTTCATTTAAATGGTAAGGTCGTATTTTCAGCTACTACTTAGTGGTTTCACTATTCATCAAAAATTGATGTTTTTCAGAAAAATACCAAAAAATCAGCCTAAGCTATATTTGATATTCCTAATTCCTAAATGATGCCTATTTTACCAAATTCAAAATTTATAAGTTGGATAAATTAATTTAAAATTAATTCCATTTTCCAAAACAAATAGAATATTTTTAAGAAACAGTAACTATCAAATAATTGACCATTGTTTCTGTATAACTTCAAAGTAAAATTAATTCCATTGAACAACATTGGATTAAACTGTAAAAAAGAATATTATTACACATAAAAACTAATTTAATATAGAATTTAACCATATAAATAATTTATATTAAAGGGCAGTTTTGATTTAAAATATATTATTTCTAACTATTTATAAAAAAATGAATATTATTAAAAAAATAACAAAAAAAATTCCAATCTAAATTTTGATGACCCGATCCAAAAGAAGTATTTTATTTTGTCAAATGGGAAATTGAAAAGTGTCCAAGACATGATTTAAAGAGGGTTCTCCATTATAAGGTGGAAAATCAACCCTTTAAATTAAATTATGTTTAAAAATAGATTTATTCACATTTTAAGCCTCTAAATTTTATTGGATAAATGTAAAAACATTTAGCAAACATATATAATAATTTTGTAGTTATTTCTGTTCATTAATGCCCATATAAAGACTTGGTGTTAACTATTCTTTAAAATAATAATATTATATTATTAGTGTGCAATATAATATTTCAATGAAACCAATTGTTGTGTATTAGGTATACCATCGAACATATTGTCCACTTTAAAATAGAATAAACATTTAGTTCGAAAATACTAATACAAATAAAAAATATCATGTTCTTTATTTTCCTGGAAGGCTATATCCTTCCCCCCTTTTGGGAATTGTGTCCTAATAATTTTAAAACAGGGCATGGAAACATCATTAAAACTCCATAGTCAAAAAATAGTCAGTAAAACTATCACTTTAGAAGAAAGACAGAAAATTTCAAAGGTCACCTGAGATAACCTATACTAGGATTAAATATAAGAAAACATGGTTATTAAAGAAAAACTAAGTGTCAACTTATGATAAAGAGGGATGGAAAACATGATCAAGAGAAAGTTAACAATAAAAAAACAGCAAACTTGGGATTGGATAAACGGTCATTAGCATCCTGGTAGGAAAAGTAAACGGATAGCTTTTTTTTGTTTTATGTTCCGTTTCATAAAGTTGATGAATTTATTTATGAGATTGAATAAGAACATGAAGAGATATACTTATATTTTTAGAAGAGTTTCATTCATTAATAAATCCCTACCACCAACTCATCTTTGTTTTTCTCAAACAATGAGTATTCAAGATGACTTGGTCACACCGGATAATCTAGAATCAACTTCTAGAGAATCACATGATCCACAAATGATAAAAAATATATTTATATTGTCTTTAGATATTAACCACCACCAATATGGTTAGTGCAAGACAAGATGATCCCCAAAAACGATAACCCTTCAGAGAAAGAAATACTAGTCTTAATTTCTAAAATTAATCCTACAATACCCCAAAGTTATATAATTACCATTAAATAAAAAAAATTTCCTTAAAATCCTTCAATATAATCAAAACTAATATTTAATCCCAAAACATAGTAGAATTTTTCTATGTAGTCTTCCACGTTAAATTGTATCTCCAAAAGACATCGACTACCCTTAAAGTCACATACTCAATAGTAATTAACCTAATCACATATTCTTTAATATAGGACAATCATTTCCATAAATATAACAAAATATAGATAAAAATCCACCATTAATATTAAATATAAATCCAACTGTATTCAATTTTATGTATGTATATAGTGTTCCCGACAGAGTGAACGTCTTCAACAATATCATTTATCACTTAATCACCAAATCAATTTCCTCTAATAAGGATATCCATTTGACAAGACAAAATATCCCAACTCAAATTATTATTGATCAAAAAAATCATTTAACTAAGAATAAATAGCCACACTAACTAGGGACTTCATGTAGTCCTGTGGAAGGGTTTAAATCCAATTGCACTATGGTTATCGGTTCAATCCACAAAACTATGTCTGGCGTGATTGTTTTTCACATAGTCTACATGTTTTACTTTTCCAAAAACTATATAATTTTATAATATTCCCAAAATGAGAACGATTCCTCAATATAACTATAAGATAAATTCATTACAAATGTTATCTCATACCTCGCATTTTCATTCCAAAAATTATGAAATTATAATTTCCTCATACTCAATGATCATATTAAACCAAATGGTTATTTATAACTATATCCCCAATAGAAAACATAATTCTTCCTCAAATATCATTTTCAAATGAAAAACTGTAGGGTTACACATACAAGAGAAAACTCTTCCAAAGTAATCCCATAAAAATATCACTAATAATTTTTAAATTTATTTTATCCATTTAATTCTACATTTCTTCTTCTTTGACCAAGTGGATATCCAATAGAATAGGCAATTCACTCAAGTAATAGCCAGGTCCCCTACATTTATGGAAAAGGACTGTAAATTGATTCTTAGGACCATTTTTATTTTCTTCTATAGTACTCTTCATTTTTATTCGGTAATTATTTACATTATGTCCTTCTTTCCAACACATAAAGCATTTCATTGTTCCATTAAGACACTTTTCTAGGTGTCTCCTTCCACATTTATTATATGATGAAAAATGATATTTCTTTTCTCCATGTTCTTCCCTGCGGGAGTCTTATCATTCACCGATTTTTTCTTCCTTGTTGAGTTTGGGACATGATTAATATATATGTTGTTGATCCTATTTTTTGAAAACTGATTCATAATGAACACGATATGTTTTATGCCTTTCAACATTCCATTTTTTTCATTTACACCACCATTCAAACCTGGTACATCATGCTCAAAGTTACTATGAATTCCTTGGAATCCATCCATTGACTAAAACTATAAGGCATTGTGTGAGTAACAATAGTCATAAAATCATTTAGAGAATTTAATGATAAATTATTTTCAATTAAAAACACCTTTGGATTAACCAGGGTCATTTATTCTCATCTTATATTAAAATCCTTCAAATTGGTTTGTAATGAAAATGTTAATAATCATAAGCATATCCCCCAGGAGTGTTGTAACCAAGAGTGATGCAATGCCCGTTGTCGTATACCAGGATACCCGGGGTCAAGTATGAAACTCCTTGTCGGATTTTTCACTCGAAGGTAAATCTGTTCTAGAGCCATCTCAACCTGCTCACATCTAAATAGGGATGTATTTCTTGGAAAATACATAAAATATCTACGTTGCTAAAATACTAGGATGTTCTTCTATACTAATCATCGTGGTCTATCTTACGGTAATGTTCTATAATCATTGTTTATCTAAATATAGTTTCCAAGGATTGTACTAAACTTCCTCTTATAACAACTATAATGCCCGACCCAAGATTCTTGGAGCCGGTGCATTATTTTAATACATTTTCATGATTACAAGTAATATAGTCCCCCTGGATTGATCAGTTTAGTAGTCTTCGAAACAAGATACATACATAATTTCAACACTACAACATGAAAAGAAAAAAAACACTAATTTATTCCATTAGAAACACCCAAGATTCCATGATTATTCCTTCAAGTCACTCATAACTCACTTCTTCACATCCTTGGAAAATAAAACATGAGAAACGGGTGATCTCAAATGCTCAATAAGAGTATGAAAAATAGAGGAAGATAACATAAACATTAGGCATGGTGATTAATTGAAAATAAATGCCTTTAAACATAATTAACATGAACAATTTATGGCAGGCATAAGAGCTGAGTAAATAATTCTAGAATAAAAGATAGTCATGGGTATTCTAGTAGTCTAATAACTACATGAAATATCAGTAGATAATCTCATAACGATTGAATGCATAATACCAGTCATCATAACCACAAAGTCAAGGCTTCGTGCCAATACTAAAAATATGATTTTGTCAAGGCCTTTTTCCAAGACAATCATTTTTCTCATGAGAACTACCGAAGCATCGAGTAGCTATAGTAGGGTCCACCAATTATATACTATGTCCAATACATTCCTCATATGAAAATTTTGAAACATAACATAAAAATTCATATTAAAACTAACATACGAAATGCCAATATGTTATTCACAAACCATGAATGGTATAAAAATAGCACATCCATAGTCGAACATAACTCATTCAATACAATATGGAAGATTGTATTGTAACATATTAACCACAATCCATAATAATGAAGGATATTGACATAGATGAAAATAAACATCAAAACTATTTGAGAGAAATATCCCCATTCTTCTTGAAAATAATTAAAAGTCACACTATTTGTCATGAAGACATTTAAAAATAGATTTTTTGAATAAAATTGGCCCATACCACATTGAAACATTTAAACAGATTTTTAATTTTAAAAAATTAATGTACATATAAATAAAATCTTAAACCCATTTTTAAAACATCGACATTAATGAGATAGATTTAGAATAACAAATATTTAAAACATTGAAAATGATATTTTAGTCAGACTTCCTAACCAAAAGAGAGACACTTGAATACAAATAATTGAGAAAATAAAAATATTATAATATCATGAGAACAAAGGGATTAATTACATACTATGTCAAAGTACATGATATATACCATATAAAAGTGAATTGGTGTGTAACAACCAACAAGTCTAAAAGGAACATAAATTCAGACGAAATCTCTTATAAAGACCATATCCTTAGGTTAAGGATAAATCAAGGAAATAATTATGTGTGACAAATATAAATACACTCAATATTATTGGATATTCAGTGTAAATAAATTAGAGGACATTCACACATATTATTGTAAAATCAACACCAATGAATTGGATTTTTAACTAAATAAATGGATATTGAGTTAAAATTACTCTTATCAAGTTTATATCGATGAAATTAGAATTTATCAATGGAGTGAATATGTGTTTCAAAATTATATCCACAGAAAGGGGAGTGTAAATTACTACACAAATAATAAATAGTTATTCCATAGATAATCATGGAGTAAAATAATCAATTAAGTATGTGTAAATCCCAATGAATGGAAATTGAAATTTGAAATTCTGTTACTGATATGGTAACTTATGAAACATCCACACCATGAAATAATTATCATACAATAAAGATTTAAATACCCATACATTAAATTATATTACAAAAATAATACAATCTGGGGTAGTACATATTCCACAAAAAGGGAAATAGTGTCCAATATTACATGAATCTCACGGGAATAAAAGTGAGATGAAAAACCTTTACATTGATGTAATCAATCGAGTCATATGGATAAAACATAATAACCATCAAATGAATCACAAGATACCATGAATATAAATAGATTCATGATAATATTTATCAAATTGAAGTATAGAATACACCACATGGATTAATATGTGGTGAACAATGGAAAACTCACATAATTAAAAGTGAGATAAGAAACCCTTTACCTCAAGTCTGACTTGTCTTGTATGTTCCTAGTTCTTCCTGAATAATTTACTTAAATTAATTTCGAAATTATTAAGAAAAATTTTCAAGTTTATTATTCCTTTAATATAATTTATTTCCTTTCTATCACAATTAGTTATTTATTTGAGTTCATAATGGATATTTTATCGATGTTCGGAACTTGAGTAAAAAATGAACTTGTATATATTTACAATTTTTTCATGTTGTCAAAAGTCCATTATCTTTAGTATGATATAAATGATTTATATATCATATATATATATATATATTATATCCTATATATATATACCTTTTTATAACTGTACATA
This sequence comes from Viscum album, assembly GCA_963277665.1. NCBI lineage: Eukaryota > Viridiplantae > Streptophyta > Magnoliopsida > Santalales > Viscaceae > Viscum > Viscum album. The sequence continues at coordinate 301,658,232 of OY728153.1, read as the reverse complement.
ACATTTTGAGATAAGAAATGAAATGTACCATTCATGGAGATGGTAAGCCGTACGTACGCACGAACACTACTTTAATTTTTATTTTGTATTTTAATGGAATTAAAACATAATTATACATAGTTATATTATTATTACAGTATAATATCATATATAATATCATTAATTACATCCACTATATGTCCCACAGAAGGCATTAACGAGTCATATAATTTTGAGGGGGTGGTAGTCCACACCTCCTCAAATAAAATTCGCACGTTTTACCCATAATGGAAACAAAAAAATAATGATATAAATTAAAAATACACAAGAATAAAGAAAAAATAATCATAATATATATATCATTGATAAATACAGTTCCATCTTAATCTCCATCATGATATGTGGTAGGATATAATCGAAAAATCATCGTTTCGTGAGGCGTTAGTTTTCCATCCACAGAAACAGTATGTTTTCAGCCATTAGATGGAGTTGTGTGTAAGTGTAGTTAGAATAGTTTCCATAAAAACATCCTATTATATTGAAGAGACAGGTTTTGTTACAAAGGAATGTAATTAAATTCTTTTTTGGGTGTTGGAGAAGTAAAATAAAACAAAATAAAACAAAAGAATTTAAGAGAAAGTGTTACCTTTAATTTTGGTAACTTCATTTGGTTTGAAACAAAAGGACTTATTGAAGTGAATTATGCCTAAGGTGAAGCTTCTATAAGGAAGAGGGGGATATTGAGAATTTATTTTGGTAGGTTTTGGATGAGTCAAGGGGCTTTAGATGTGTGTGGAATGGGTTAGAAGTGGGGTCCTTTAATAAGGGGGGTGGAGGGGCTCTTTAGGAAAGTGTGAAAATATTATTTTATAATATAGTTATATTTGGTTTATAAAGGTCCAAAACTAATTAAAGTTAAAAATAAGATGAATCATGAACTGAACAAATCATCTAATATGAATAGGAATGGTTTTGGATTATATATTAAAATTAATAATCATATTTATTTAAATAATTTATTAATTAGTTAAATACTACATCATTATTGTGTCTTAATAATTTAATTTATTTGATGTCTATAAATTATAAAAAATTACTACAATGTTTAAATCTTTTTATCTTTCTAATGATTTTTTTAGTCGAAAAGGAGACTTAAATAAACCCATGTAAAAATATATATACAAAATGATATTTGTTAATGTAATTTTTGAGTTTACTTTATGTTAATTAAAATCAAGGGTCATTATCTTTTTTAAGTGGCTCCATGGGGTCCCAAAATTGACCCATGGATGCCCATGGTCGGCCATGAATCATCCAATAAGGTTAATACAAGTTTAACGGTAATTTTGTATTATTATAATAATCTTTTTACATTGAATTACCTATTTGCCTTTAACCGCGGTAAATAAAAGTCAAAAGCTACTATTCACCAAAAATTATTTTCATCTTATTGAACCACATTTTATTTAATAATAACAACCATGTATCTTGTATTTTCGAAATTTAATTCACCCAAGCAGTAAATTTTTGTTTAAATGAATAAGTCGGATTTTTATCAACTACTTAGTGGTTTCACGATTCATCAAAAATTGATGTTTTTCAGAAAAATACCAAAAATTTAGCTGAATCTATATTATATATACAGAATTCAAAAATAATGTCTATTTTACAAAATTCAAAACACCGAAATTGGATTAATTTATTTAAAATTAATTCCCTTTGTCAAAACAAATATTGAGTTTTTAAAAAACATTAACTATCAAACGATTGACACTTTTTTATGTATATTTTCAAAGTGAAATTAAATCCATTTACCAAAATTGGATTAAAGGGTAAAAATATAATCTAATTATAATTCAAAACAAATTTAAAATATAATATAGCCACATAAATAAATTAGATTAAAAGGCAGTTTTGAATATAAATACATTATTTCTCATTATTCATAAAAAAATGAATATTATTAGAAAAATACAAAAAATTTACCCAATGTAAATTTTGATGTCCCAATTCTAAAGAAGATTTTTATTTTTTCAAATAGAATATATAAAAGTGACCAAAACTACATTTAAAGAGGGTTCTCTATTAAATGGTAGTAAATCAACCCTTTAAAGTAAATTATGTTTAAAATTAGATTCATTCACATTTTAAGCCTCTAACTGTTATTGGATAAATGTAAAAACATTTAACAAACATATATAATCATTTTGTAGTTAGTTCTATTCATTCCAATCATTACAATGACAAGGGGTTAACTATAATTTAAAATAATAATATTATATTATTTGTGTGAAATGTTAGATTTCAATGAAACCCATTGTTGCGTATCAGTTATACCATCGATCATAGTGTCCCCTTTAAAGTAGAATTAATATTTAGTTCACAAATATTAACAAAAATGAAAAATTTCATGTTCTTTATTTACCTAGGATGATACAAATATTTTATTTTATGTTTCAATAAAAAAGTCTTAAATATGTATAAATTACATTAATAAATGTTTTTAGAATAGTAATAACATTTTTGTAAACATGTTGTTGAAAATATAGACACGAAATAAAATATTATCTACTGAAGAGGAAAATAACATCGGTTATACATTTGGAATATTCATTCAGTATGTTAAATTCATAATGAGATAAAAATTAATTGGAAATTCTTAATATAAAATATTAGTGTATTATAACATAAATTTTATTTTCTAGATGAATATATTACAATTTCATCGCCATAATTTTTTTCTAACAATCCAATTAAAAAAATGAGACAGTAACATAAAATACTTATTACATTGGTAATTTGTGTGTCACAAGTGAAATGAATAAAATAAAATTGGATTAAAATGTTAATACTATGAAAAAATGATATTAATTATAGAACATACCAATTTGGGACTAGATATAACTCATAAAATAATATCAGTGTACAATACCAAACATTTCCCAAAAAACAATGTCAAGTTGAAGAACCCATTCCTTATATCAAACACGATATTTATGTGATATAAACTCTGGTATAATTGATTTATATTTATAATAATTCAAATTAATGTTAATAATCATTCTATTAATACCATACATGTTATAATTATTAAAACTTTTCACCCATTCCATTGTAGTCATTTATTATCAATATCATTTTGAGTATTGAATGATTCAGTTTTTTGGTTTGTTTTTATTAGATGTTTATCGTCATTAGATATTTATAATGGTTAATTAATCTATACATTTTTAATATTATATAAATATATTAATAATTAATTATATAATTATCTATAACAACTATTATAATGTTGTGAGGAAATATAATTCACATCACTCCGTGGAGAATGCAGTTCACAAGTTCGAATGAGTGTTGATTCCATTTCTCAATTGATTGAATAAGTAAGACAAATAATAATTCAAAATTTTAAAATGTTCAATATTATTTATATAATATATTTACTTTAAATATAACATTATATTCCACCATAATATAAGGCCAGGTCAAATGAATCTTACCACTATATAGAGTTGGTAGTATACACCTTTCCTTGAGCAATATATTTATTTCTAATCGGATTGATAATATGATGAAAATTGCTATGAGATAATCATAATAACATATACATATTTTTATTTTTTTCATTTCTAATTTTATAATGATATATCCTGTTTATGGGAACTATAATAAGAAATAAAATGTAATGCTCTTGGTTATGATTCATACCAATTTCTAGAGAGAATTCCTTTGTTTAACATCTTAATATGTTAATGATTGGTCTTAGGAGAGAGAAAAATTATATAGTACAATTTCAATTTATATGGGGATGTTTTATATATGTTATTCGTAATTAAATTAAGTCAAATTGTTGGAATAAGATATGAGAAGAGGTTCCACTTTATATGTTTTTTGGGACACACATGGAATTTGTTAAAATACATTAATATTATATGGGAGAATTTATGAGAATTTTTCATTAAATGGAAACATATTGAATGGTATTATAACATAATTATTAAATATCATAATTAATTTATAATAAAAAATGTTGGGTAGAATTACTAACCTTATCTATAGGGTTAGCTCCAAGAAAACCAATTTTAACATTTCAATATGACCAAAAATTAAGTTGAACCTAATCAATTATATTAATTATTATGATTCCTAATGTCCAATCTATTTTAAAATATTAAATTTCTATAAGAGTAAGAATTTAGATTTAATCATGAATTAAAAATCTTACGAAGATTTATTTTAGATTAATTTATTTTAATCACAACTAAAAACTTCATTAAATTAATTTCATTTAAAAGACCATTAAATTCATATTAAAAATTATTATTTATTATTTAATCGAAGAATTAAATAAAAAAAATAAAAAATTGATATTAATACATATTATTGAGATAATAATACATTTACTACTCTAAAAAAATGTATAGAAAAATGTGTTTTAAGGCTTAATAATACACTTATAAAATAATAAGGTAAAATGACTATTAATTTTTATTTAATGAGATTATTTATATATAGTGAATAATTATTTTATTTTATTACAATATTGAAATCAAACATGCAATTTTACATGAACTGAAATTACATTTTTTCCCAAATATTTATTATTCACTATTCCATTAAAAATAAGCATCTTTTGGAAAATAATAAAAATAATAACCACAAAAATATGGAAATGATGATTTTAATAATTAAATTAATTTATTAAAATAAATTATAAAAATATTTTACAAATAAAAAACAAATTTTGTGAAAAAATATAGATAAAACATCCTATGATGAAAATATATTTTTGAAGAATATAATTACATAACAAAAAATGGAGTAAATATTTAGTATACATTACTATGTAATGATGGTTTACTTAAAACTATTAAAAATATTTTTATAGTTAATTTTTTATATTCCAAACTAAAATTATTATTTTAGTGTTATAATGGATTACTATATAATAGTTCTTAGAGACTCTTGGTTACATGTAAGTTATTCTATCAAACCCCTCTGGTTTCATTATAAGGAAATACTCATTAAAACTTGTGGTGTTGAATTATATCACAATTAAATTTATTTTATCCCACTTAATTATATAACTAATATAAAAACAAATGATTATATTTCTTCTTCATAACATCCTCAGGTTCCCATGTTTCATTCTCAAATTTTTTATTCCTCCGATGATCATTAATCAGATCATTTTTTTAGTTACATAAAAATTTTTCCTTAAAATCTAGTATATATATTAAATTTTATTGATACTAAATGTCATCCTCAATTGGAACAACATATGAGGTCATTACATTTAATGAATAATTTATATATATCCCTATAAGAGTAATGTGGAATAGATTCTGAACATTAGAGTATGTTGGTGTAAGAGAAAAGAGATAAGATATTGTTTCTAATCTATCATTATTATCATAGGGAAAAAATATCTTGGAAAATGGTTTGCAATTGTTTTCAATATCATAACAATATTCCATAATGAAATCTAATTGAATAAATTTTGTTAGAATGTGAATACCAGATCTCAAAGATGATATTCCTTATAAAAATTCTACCATTGTTGAGATACCTTAATGTGATACAATGTTTTTTATAATTATATACAATATATTAAAAATTATTAGGTCCCAATGTCTTGCACTTTATTTAAAATAAATTTTCAGTTTTTTGATCTTCAATCCACAGAATGAATGAGAAGGATCCATCAAAATTCTCTAGATAATGTGAATGTTAAATGATAATTCAACTTGTGTAAGGTATTAATCCATATAGCCATTGAATTCCATATAAAAATATCCTAAAAAATCCCACCATGTTTTGATGGTCACCTAATTCTATATGTATATACATGGATGAAATTTAATACTGAAATACTATATTATATTAAGATCATAATGAAGTCATCGCCTGAAAATTTAGTTAAACTGTAGTTCTTGAACAGATATAATAAATTTGGTAATCTATTTATCATTAAAACATATTCCATGTATATCAAAGAAATTTGATTAAGATTGAAATGATATATATTACTAATAAAATATTATAGTTTCATATGTTTATTAATTAAAACCAAAATATCCTGATTCAGTTTATATTTCTTGGGGGGTCCGACAAATAAATCGATCGAATTTGGTATTATTTTTCAATCCTAATAGGTTTAATGGTCATAACATCCCCAAATAATTCATTCCCCAAACTCTAACATCCTATCATAACATGCACCAATATACATATTCCGAAATACATCACTTTATATTGTCCCACCAAACATTTTCTTCCAAATAACTTTACATGTTCGACCATCTTGGGTGAATAGATAATGAAGAGATATAAGATTCTTAATATATCTCCTTCGTAAAGTACAATATCAATGAAACCCATAGTTGTACCCTAAACCTTATCATTCAATCACAAAAAAAAATTGAACTCAATCACTTTTCTAACATTTTATTGAAGATATACAACCTATTTTTTCTACTCTTTAATCATCACATTGATATATAGATGAACAAACATTTAAAAAAAATAATATTTCACCATTAAATCATGATTTCAAAGTCTATACATTTAATATATATATAAATATATATATTGGTTCTTCTGTTAACATTTTTATAGAGAGGACTACATTCTCCTTTTGATATAAAACTTCTTCCAATTTATTTGTTTTACCATGGTCGTAATGTATTGACTACTCATAATAATTAAGGAACTGTAATGATTATCACTAGTGTATATTCATTTATTGGGTCAATATATACTTTAAACATGTACAATAAGTATATATGTCACATATTTCTCTATAGAGGTAATTACTCAAAATATTTAATGAAATTATTACTAATTGTAACTACAAATGATCATTGGGAAAATTATTCTCATGAAACATCAATTACCCTAACACATAAGCTATAAACATGTAACTATACATAATAAAAAAATTATAAACCCTTATTTAATACATCCATGTATGTCAAAAACCATTCATCAATATAGGGTAGTGATAGTACATGTGTATTGACCAACCTTCTATTCACATACATGAAATAATTATTCCAATAATCCGTCTAAAGGAACATATACCTTCCAAGTTTAATTAGAGAATAAAGTAGATAAAAATTATAATTCCTTTAGATTAATCAATTGTATATCTTGAATCTATGATAATAATGTATGTTAGTCACATTTTTTAGGATAATGCTCAGTAACTATAACCATTGATTGACCCAATGAAATACCTATTCTTGATAATATATTATCCAAAATTGGAATATTAAAATTTTTAAATTCTAACAATGTCAATTTTTTTCAAAATAATCCATTATTACATTATCCATTACCATCCAAATGATATATTCATGTTCTTAGTTTCCCTTGGAATATATATGAACCTTATCTATAATGACAACCAGAAACTGATCAAAGAAATATCTAAATACATTATTCGTTAAATACATGAAGATATATTACATATATTCAAAACCAATTGATATTACTATAAATTCATAGTTTTTATACCTTTAATGGAAGGTTTTATTCTGAACATAATAACTACTGATCCCCAACTTATAGTATCCCCAATTATGGTAAATATTCATGAAATATTGACCTCTAAATAATTGATCAAAAAAATAATCAATATGTTGTTGTGAATATATATTACTATCTACATTCCTATTATCTTCATTATAATAAATTATGTTTTTTCATTGATCCATATTACATTGTAATAAAAAATTGCATCTCCCAAAGGAGACACACATAGAGTAATGAATCATTTATCAAGATTCTATGGGATTTTCTTCATCAATTTCTATAATTCAATTGAAGCCATTCTATATGATGTATTTCAAATAGCTTTGTCCTCAGAAGAAGTTTTATTGAAAAATAAATTAACAAATACTATGAATTATTCTATTATTATATAAACAACATCTGATAAAATATGTGCATAATTGATTTTCTATCACTAATAATACATAACAAATACTCATTCATAATATGAAGAAAACCCTTCCCATAAAGGAAATATCCATTGGAATTTCATATTTATCCTTTCACCAATAGATGATCATAGGTTGGATTAGAATATCAAAATTTTCATCTCACCAAGAAAAACATATACAAGATATATATAACTAAATCACATCAGTTTGAAAATGTCATGAAATTAATCTTTTAAAATAATAATAATATTTGTTGGAATCAAATTCCTTTAATATTTAATTTTGTATGAAGAAAAACCATTATATGTGGTCAATATACCATTATGTTTTTATTTGTAAATTAAACATGATTACATTTTGTTCTTATAATGATTCCATAAAAATGTTCTTTGGAAATAAATGCGTTGGTGAAACTAGAATGAAATTATAAATTGTGTATTTTAGAATGGATTGTAATTATACCTTATACCTCTTAATTATCATATACCACATATGTAATCGTTGTCACTGCAAAAAAAATTTATCAGGAAATAATAGGTTTCTAAAACTTTTCAACATTATTATCACTAATATTTTATCACTAGTAAGAAAAGTTCCCATAATCATTTCATTTAAATATTTATATTTTTGATGGTGTATTCATTGTACATTTCTCTCCATTTTCTCTATTAGATAACATCATAATATTAAATAAACATTCAATTATTAGGTGACCATCCTTTTTACAGATAATGATTTTACTTTTTTAATTAATACAATATCATATATTATTCTTTCCAAATCTATTAAATAAAAGAATATTCATATTATTCCCCATTTTTTATTAAAATTTAAATTAAATTATTTCTTTTAGTTCTTATTAAAAACATGATATTGATGGGTATCTTCAATCTCTATTTCTTCCATGATAACACATTAAATGATTTAGTCATATATATTAAAATATCGTTCAGAAAAAATGTTTATTTAGAATTTGTTTTATTAAAATTTATAATCAATCAATAATACATTATAATTCAATTATAGAATAATATGTGTACCATGAATGACTTAAAAAAAATTCCCCATAAGTAAAGATAGACACATAATAGTGATACATTATCTAAATAAATCACTTCACTATTTTCATAACAATAATATGGTGAATGTATTTGTGGAGAAAGAAACCCAAAAAAACATCTAAATCCATAGATAAAATATCATTACAATTCCCCCTCTAATATACTTCACCTTCCCAATTCTTTGAAAATAAATTTATTTTTCTCTAATCCATGATATAGTGAATATAAAATATCTCTTTATTAGTACTAATTGTTTTATAGAAAATTAGTGGATATGAAGTCCCTAAAAAAGATGGTGCATATGTCTTCTTGATGGAATCAATAATATAATATACCCTTTTTTCTAATATTTGTGCTCAAAATATATCATTTTATTGTAATGTTGTTTAATAATAATAATATTAGTTTTTGAATAATAGATCCCATGACATTTAGTTCATTTGGATGGATTTTATTCCATTTTCCATATCATTCATCATTAACATGGATCCATCTAGCTCCATCCACAAACTAAAAGCAAATAACATAGTATGATCAGAAATCATATGGGAAGTCGTAATATCATGAAAATTAATTTTAGGATGTTGAAATGTAGTCACATGTTTCCTTGTCTATGATGAATTGGATTTAATACAATCCATCCTTCCTCAAAATCTATTCAAATACATCTTAATTGACTATAAAAGATACATAAATTCACCAAATCATCTTGATAGTGTTATTTAAACTACTTATGTAGTCTTAGGACCACTCATCACACACTATTAATGATTGAGTGAATAAAAAAATCACCCATTGAGTGTTTTTACCCTACGTGCATCTGTGCCCCAACAAAATTCACTTTATAGTATCTAGGAAAATATTTATATTTAGTGAAAATTAGACAGACTGAATTCTATAACATAAAATTCTCATATATATATTTATAGTCTTATCCATAGGGTTCTTCAAATAGTTTTCCATCCTAGTTTATATACTTAACTAATCATTTATCAGGTACAATCTCTGAAATTTATAATTGTTTGATAGAAAAATAAAACAACTTATTATAATAATATCCTAATATAACATTATGTAGATTCCATCCCTAGATTCAAGCCACTGGTGCTCTAAAACATTCAGGAATAAGACCTCAAGTATTTCTCCTTGATTTCCAATGTTTTCAGACTAGCATTGAAGAACTTTTGTATGTCCAGGGGGATACTATGCCCTAATTGATCAGAGTAGAGTAGAATGATAGATTGTGGATACAAATGAAGAAAAAAATATAAAATATAGTTAAAAAATTGTCTCAATGTGACTTAAATAAACAATAACTATAAGATAAATATTATAGAGATATAACAAGATGGTGGTATGTCTTGTTCTATTCGGAAATTACTCAGTATGGGAATGGGATAAATGAATATAAAACATTATTTACAAATAAAAAATGTCAAATGCTAATATATATTGCACCCAAATCATAGATTCAATAATCTACCCCACACGTTATCATACATTTGAAATAAATAATTGGAAGCTAGATGCTCACCTTTATCTATACGTACAACCATAAAGTCTACTAGGGTACCAAACAATGCCTAAAAAAGGTGGGTGATACAAATATTAATAGGTTTTCATCCATGGTATATAGTCCATTCAAGAATGTGTTTAATAATATGATATCTGATGTATACTAATTAAATAAAATAAAAATTAAATAAATAAATATATGTATTGGACTGGGATCCACTTCGATTCCAGTCCAATCTACCTGCGTCGACTTTGACTGGTGAGTCTGAACCAAATTGTCTTGCATGTTTAATGTAAGTGACATTGTAAAAGAATTAAGTTTGTACATGGGTTTTTTATTGGTCTTGGATGGAAGAATTTTATATTCTATAAACTAAGGAAATAATTGTAATTTTAAAACATTTAACCCCTTCTTTATTAAATTTGTCAACTCCTAATAGATTATGGGGAGCCTCCATTATCCCATCCTTGAAAATCATGAGTGTCTTTCTAGTTATCCCACATGGGTCATAGATTAAAACCAATTCCAAATATTCCATCCAATGTTTCCCATGTAAGATGTCCTTTGTGTCACTATATCATGGTATGAAAACTGTCAATGTTTATCAGACCTCTCATTCTATACATAGTATCCCACATAGGGGCCTGAGTCTCTCTTAAAGAATGGTACCACATATCTTTCCATCTAACCCATCATAAGGGTCTCCCATTGGGAACTAATATCACTCATCTAGATGTAAATGTAGAAGATGCATAACATACCTGTGTTAGGCATAGCTTGTTCCACCCACATCATATTTTCAAATAATAATAAAAGTTATCTAATGAACTAGATTTTTCCCAGAGGTCATTAAATCATAACCCCTTATATCAACCCATCACAAATGTGAAAAATATGAACATGGAATTAAGTTATATGACAATTTAAACTATAATATCCATTACATTTTTATTCATTCATTTTTTTATTAAGAGTAAATTCAAAAGAATGCCATTGGGTTCATGATATAAGACATAGAAAATAACGTATCCCATATAAACATATTACAAACCTATTTATTCAATTAATTTTACCCTATCTTGATATTAATTGTAGTGGGAACCCATAATTTGTATTCAAACAAGCTATAAAACAAGGGAAAATAAGCTATAATGTTATAAAACATCCAATTAGAGTGCTTGATTGATGGAGGTCTTCCCATGAAGTTGATATTCCCCTTGATCCTGTTGTAAAATGCATGATTAGACATCCAATATAACATATATGAGAATCTAGGGGTGAAACCGTAAGGGTGCAGATCATAGAAGAATTTTGAATATAAGGAATGTAATGAAACAACTGATAAAATATCCTACGACATATACCATAGCCTTGTACAACATCCATCATCAAACCCCGATCATTGATTCGATCTAAGTTGAAAGATATCAAGAAAACATCCAAATGTTTTGAAAATGTGGGAGATGATATTTAACTAAAATCGTACCATATATGGACGAACAACAATGAAATAGATTAGAGTGGATAAAATATCTTACCATTATGGATCCTATTCTTCAGTTGATGGGTGAAGGAAAAGATGATTGAAATATATGATGGATGGAGAAGTTACATAGTTCCCTAGTTGAGAGGTAAGGGTTATTGCATGTGTGAGTGGGAGAGGGAGCCACATGAGAAAAAGAGGAGGAGGAGGATATGAACAGAAAAAATGGGATTAATTAATTTAAGAGGGTATGAATGGTAATTTTACCCATAAATTTCCATGGGTAGGGTTTGGATTCACGTGTTCCAAACTGTGCATCAATCATGCTTATTCACTGATATTGAGGGGTTTAACAAACAATTAGGCACACTGTTTATCTATCCATTAAAAAATCATAGAATACCCATTGTCCAAAACCTCTAGATGGACCTCCTTGTCCTTCACCTTGGCTCTAATGGTTTCTTAAAAAACTAGGTAGACTATAGTTTCCCATTGAGTACATCCACATAGTATATGGAAAATGCGTGGGAATGGAGACAGATTTTTTTGATAACCATGAGGTCAAGTATTTTCTTATGATTTTGATGTATCTAGTTTTTTCATCATGCCTTGGTAGAACTTGTGACACTCATTAAATGTTTAAAAATCATTACTAAGTCCTTTTTGTGGAACTCAAAAAAATAATTAATTGTCCATATCTTTGAAAAAAACCAAGACATTACTACCTTCCCTCATTATGGAAATGTGTCCCAAAGTTTCCATTTTGACTATGATAGAATTTCATCTGAAAAGATCTCCATCCATTGCCCATTAACATCGACTTTCCTCTCCCATTTCTTATCCTGTATGGTCCCATGTTTATATTTCACTAGGAAAATAGTAATTGACTTGCTTCAAAGTTCTACTGTGCTATGTTTAATGATTTAATTTGGATGTTCATCAAAAGATGCCTCCAGATCCGGCTCTATATACATGGAATCAAATAAATGATATGATTCAGGATGATAATTCAGATCTAGAGATTTTTCAAAGACATTTATCAGGGTAAAATAATTATAAGATAATAGTATTTTATAGGACATTGTCCATACTCTCTCCACTATCTTGAAAGGATGAAAATAATAAGGTAATAACAGACCCTATAATCTTTTTTATATCTAACTCAATCCACGTGATAAACATGGAAGGGCTTGATGTCCAGTCATGAAGGCTAGAGGTCAAAGGCGATGATTGTTATTTGACTTCATCCATGACTGATATATATCCATACATTTCTGAATAAGTTAGTCATTCTTTGATGTCTCTTGAATAAGATGAAGACCTAGTAGAACTACCTCCCTTAGCTCTAGAGCTCAAAATGGTGAACTTCATCGTATACCATAGAGTGCCTCATATGGATCCATCTAAATTGGTCCCTAAAAGATTTTTTTGTAGAAAATATAAAAGAGAGTAATAAAATTTCCCATGAACCTCCAAATTCAAGGACACACACCCTGTAGAATATCCTCTAACACCCATATGGAGTGCTGGTAATATTCATCAGTATGATGCTGATATGAATTAGTTATGAGCACTTATGAACACAATTCCTTTGACAACCCTTTCTAGAAATGTGACTTGAGTAGTTTTCTTGGACTGGTACAATAGAAATAGGTACACCATGATGTCAATATATCACTTATATGTAAATCCTTCCTAACTAATCCATTTAGATGGTTTCATAGATCAGTATGAAGTGTTATACCTTTGTCATTATATCTAAAATCATACATACTGCATCATGTTTTCAAGAAGATATTAGGAATCCAATCATAATGTCCATGGATATTTCATTCCATTTCCACTTATAATATAAGGGGGATGTAAGAGTACAACAAGTATCTAGTACATTACCTTCATGTGATGATAGGTGGAGCACAAAGTAATCAATCCTTATGTCTCTCTCTTAAAACCTGTCAACAAATACAGATGAAAATTATATATGTACATCTTTTAAGATAAGGTTGAACTTCCCATATATAGGAATTTGGTTCCCTTTCAATCTCTTCATATACCTATAAAGACACCCACCCATGGCCACATAATATTATGGTCCTACTAACATCCATAAACCAAATATGATGTGGTGTTTCATCAATAATGTTATTTCTCGGGGCATTTAACTCATAATATCATATATTCATCATCTGAACCCATTGTAAAGTGGAGGAATTAACATCATCAGATCATGGAATAAAATGTATGAACTATCCCTAAACCTCTATATAAATTTCAGAAAAATGATCCATCAACAACCAATCACTCCTAGCTTCTTTAATGTATTGTAAATATGTTTTCTGGATCAATGAATTACACAAGGAACTGCCCTATTCAGTTGTGTGATCGTGATTTAAATTGAATGATTAATCTTATTCTAGCCACATGTGCTTGGTCAAATTCATGTCTCACATAGTAGATAAGTATTTAAGGCATTTATGATCTGTGTAAATAATTAAAACTCACCTAAATATAGTTCCGCCAATAATAGATATCATGAACCTTGTTTTCTAGATCAAGGTCCAACATGGAATACATCCACTCTTGAGGTCTCATATAATGTGATCCATATGCTACAACCAGATCACCTTTCATCAGTACTATTTTCAACTTGATCCCAAAATCCTCAATATGGACTATATAATTTTATCATGGCATATAATGAATATGAATCAGATCTTATATGAGTCTCCCCTTTAAATATCATCTCCACAAGGTCTCAAATTAAACCAAAACACTGCAGAAGCACAATTGCGCATATACGGCATCACCCAGGTGATAAGCCGATCACTTGGTGTGCACAACAAACCAACTTCAAATATGAAACAAAGGGGGAAATCAAATCCCCAAAACCATCCAAAAAATCACATTCACCTCGATTGATCCAAATTCAGTTCAGAAAAGCATAGACTCAAAAAGGATGAGCTTCAATCAGTATCATTCAACACCAATCGCCCCCAACCAATACCTCATTCACTGAAAAACCATCACTGGTCACTGGCGCCGAAGACGGAACCGAACATCGTAATGCAAATTCAACCAAAAAGTGTGAAGACCGACACGCTCAAATTGAAGATCCATTCAAATCCAAAGAAGGAAAAAAATCAAAGAACAAGAAACCATAACCTCGTCGAAGTCCAGCCAGACTCTATTGCTCGCCGAACCCTACTGCAATCCAACTCCGAAATCCCGTCGCCGCCATCCACAGTGCCTCGAAGACCACCGGACCACCCAACGCACTCACGGGAGACGAGGTAGCAACCCTCCGATGTGGGAACTGGGTTTCGGCTGCTAGACGATCACCGCGACGCCTTTGGAAGCCCTATCCATCAGAGGCGGAGTGAGGCGCGAAGAAGCCCATCAGCGGTGAGAAACGCTGAGACGGTCGATCCCACGAGGTCGCACGACGTCACCACCGAAGGAGGACTCCACCACGATCTCACCGAACAACCGCCGAGGAGGGCCGAGCCAACCCGAGGCGGTAGGGAGAATGGCGGCGACGGGGAAACCCTAGCTGCGGAGCGCCCCTTACGGGCTCATCAATCCCTCTCCCCTTTAAATATCATCATTCATTCCTAAAATAAATAGTTTGGATTAATATCACGTACATTTAGGTCATTCCCATAAGTGGTGTTACCAGTTTTGAGATGTTCAAGATGAATCACCTATTATATACAACCAGACATAAGAATATGTGTTAGTAAAAAAAATTCTTGAACTTCTCCAAATAAACCACAACTCTCTCCTACTCTTGGTCAACTGACACACCTCAAGAAAATATGATATGACCCAATATGGGAAGCATTCAAATCTAGAACTAGACATTATTTAGCTTTACATATAGTTAGTTCTCCATTAGTATACATAGATATATATCTGAATGATTTTGATGTATACTTTGGGTGCTTCAGTACAATAAGATATCACCGATGGAGAAAACCAAAAAGCAATAAAGGTGTGAGTGAAAAACAATATTCATGAAGTCCGGGAATACTATCGACACATCTTTTAGAATGAGTAATATATACATATACTCATACATGTCTTACCTACTCCAAAAATTTCATATGCGGTATGTGTGATGGCCTTAGTCAGACATGATGATATCGCATCCTCTTGTTGGTCACAGAAAAAACAGTTTATCCTCAAATATGGTCGATCATGCCATTGATGTGAGGATGTGGTTACCTCTTTTTCCTTAATAGCTGATTTATTTGGATGTAATAAATAATAAAATTAAGGGTTCTATCAGCGTTCTTGGAGATGATGACTATTGAACAACATGGTGATGTTCGAGGTCTGATAAAGCCCTTAACCTATAATTCATCAAAATATTTCTTGAGTTCCTAGAGCTCAATTGGATCCATTCAATATAGATTAATGGTAACTAGTGATTCTCCTAGCACAAGATCAATGGAAAACTAAATATCTCCCTAAGGATGTAGAATAAATACATCATTTGAGAAAAACATATTTAAGGATAACAATGAATAAAGGTAATTCCACAAGACAGAAACCATTCTTTCTATTGAAGAGCATGTCCATCGGTGTTGTCACTCCACCCAGACCAGTATGATTTATTCTAGATAGATACTTATTGAAATATCACTCTCCCATATTGATATTTGTTCCCCTAATGTGATATATTATTCACTCGATGGCGATAGAAATCCACTTATTCACTATATGGAACTGGCCAATACAAACAAAGAATAATACAAAAATTGATCATCTTGAGGATGATGAAACCCCATAGAAAATGGATCCCACCTATTTCAATGTGGAAATACTTGCAATGGATTTTACCCTCTGCTTGAACACTGAATAACCATTCCAGTTTCACAACACAACAAGATAATTATCTCACAAAGCCTAGAATTCCAATAGTTTTTGTAGATATAATGGAGTGTGAGGATCCTTTAACAAATAAGGATGATAGTAGAATAGAGAATACCAAAATAATACCTCTAATTTTATATGTCCTTGGAATTTCAACCTCTAGGATTTACTATGCAACATATATATGGCCTAAACCACATCTCTAAGGTGTTACCAAGTAACCAACAGATCTCCAATCCATTGGTGAGGAAACTAAGAATCTATACTCCTTCGACCATTGACATTTTCCCAATCCCAAATGGCATATAGAATACCGTCTTGAAACCTGTTTGGATTTCAATATCCCTACACCTGAGGGCGGTGCCGGTATAAAATCTCGATCACATGGAACTAGAGGAAAAATCATTTAGAGATGATAGATGTGACCCATCCTACCAAAATTCAGAAATTCAATCAGACTCCTCGTAAAATGTATATTTTTATGAAATTGTCTTCGAAACATGATAAACACATTATTGGTATAATTTTGTTTGACCTGACTAGTACATCCACCTTATTTACCCTCAAAACATTTCTTCCTACCGGTGGGTATATGACTACTCTTCCCATATGTTGAGCTTTTTTGTTTCATGTCGACAGAATCCCTTAGGATTTTGGTAATGATAAGGGAATAGTTCAAGATCAATGAAATGGTGGTAAACTAAAATATGTTCACCTATGTGTGGATTTAATATGCATGATCGTACTTTAATTTCGTTTTACTATTTTTCTAATCACCGATATATGTTAGTGAAAAATACAATTGTACTATGAAGCATGTTGAGTATTCTATCACCAACATGTCACCATGATCAAGGTTCCTGAATTCCTAAACCCAATAGGTTATCAAGGTATGAGGGGAGAAATAATCAAATAATGTTATCTGGAAGTCCTCCCAGACTATTCCCGGTTTTCATCCACCCTATGTCAAAATATCTTACCAATGATTGGAAGAATCACATAAAAGATTGTCCAATATCATGACCATTTACTCTAGAAAAAAAACTATATGCTCGAACATAACAAAAATAGGCTCCAACCAAATGATTAGAAACCATATTCCCACTATCCTTAGAGAATGTGGAAAGATGTTGCTACTAGAACATGCATGTCAGCTCTTCCATAAAAGGGTTTGGTCAAGGAGAACTCTGTAATATTTTCATAATGTGAATGAATCTATTATGGAAAAAAGTATCATCACCTAATGAAGGATTTGTAGAAGTTTCCTTAGGTTTCTCTAAGGGAATAATCATGGGTGGATCTGAGCCAAACATCCAAATTATCATTATATCCCCCTTCCCGACGTTCAACATGTGGTTGACGTGCTAACATATATGTAAAAATTCAATGTGAATACCAAATACATGATTAAACTAGAGAATGAATGTTGTAAATAAGGAAAGGTAGAAGAAAAACCTATAAGAATTATTCAACCCTCAACCTACTCAATGATCTGGGTTTTTGTGATAGGAATGAGTCAAATAAGGGTCCTAGGAGACTCGACATACAACCAACTACTAAGAGTGTTTTAGGCTACGATCTCAGATTTCAATGTATAGAGTGACCAATTTAATTTAATGGATTATTTAATTTGAATTTATCTGGTTATTAACATCACTCTATAGTAAATTTCATCACTAATTATAGTTTATAATGGCCCATACTCCTAATAAATTGAAATTGGAATGTCATGTAACTGTTTCTGGACACTTACACCAATCAATATGCGTAACATGTCATGTGTCATCTTTTGATTGGATGAGATTCCATTGAGACTCACCAATAAAAACAAATAATGTTGAATTATTGGTCAACTATATAAATTATTCCATCATAGAAAATAAAAACACACTAAATTTCATAACTAATAAGGAACATAAAACAGTCATAAGAAAAAATAATAAATGCACATAAAAATGTAAATATAGAATTGAATAGTGCATGGGATTTTATATTTTATTATTCCTATAATGCTTCACAAAACTTTTATGCATTAATATCATCGGGTGAGGGATAAATAGACAAATAAAAAAAATATAATCATTAATAATGACATAGAGAAACTGAGTCACCCTATATTGAATTCATATGAAAATAGATCATGCATAAGCGATAACAGCATTTACCTAACGCAAGAAATTTGGGATTCCACTTTATGTGGGGTAGCTAATCCCATGGACATTCTCATAACCAAATTCTTTTATCTTAGTATCCCATCTAAACCAAAATTTTAATATCAAATTGAAAATAACTTTATACCACATTGAAATATCCCAACCAGAATGCCACTCACCTGTTCTCCAAGACAATTGGCCAAAAGACCTCATTCACATCACCCAAAACTACAAATGCCTCTGAATAGAAGTGAGGAATTTAGTAATTCCATTGGTAGATTATTCCCTAATTTATTAGAGTAGAGCGTAATGATAGATATGAGAAATAGTATAAACAATATCCCACACTAGAGATTTGTAGAAATGAAACAATAAGACATAAATAAATAATAACCATAAGAAGAAAAATAAAGAGACACTATATGGTGATGATATCCCATGTTCTATTCCGAAATAGCTATGATGGGGTAGTGGATCCTAGTATATTCAATATGCTATGAAAATTAAAAAAACATGTACAACTAATATTTTTATAATAGACTCTATTCGCAGCCCTACACTCCATTATATTCTAGAAATAAATAATTGGAACATAGATTCCATTATTAATCTATATATATAACCTTAATGTTTAGTAGGATACAAAATGGTGTCAGATTAGGATGTGAGAAAAAAATAATAGAAGTCGGCACCCATCGTGTCAAGGATATTCTAGTATATGAAATATAAAAATATTAGTGTTGCATAGAATATAATTACTAGATAGAAATAAATAAATAAAAGCATAACACTAGAATCTACTTGGATACCCATCCAATGTTCTATATTCTGCCTCATCTGGTGAGTTTTATCTAACATAACTTTTATGTCTAATTTAAGTGATAATTTATTAGAATTTGGGTAATCCTGAATGTTGATATTGTTAA
Source organism: Viscum album (assembly GCA_963277665.1). NCBI lineage: Eukaryota > Viridiplantae > Streptophyta > Magnoliopsida > Santalales > Viscaceae > Viscum > Viscum album. The sequence goes on along the minus strand of OY728153.1, from coordinate 301,638,293 downwards.
TTGGGGAATCTCTCTTAAATTTCTTTAAAAAAAATCAATTATAAATACAATATATTTTATCCCCTTTTAATTCAATATGAAAACATTTTAATGATTATAGAGTGTCACCCATATCCCATTTTTGAAAATCACAAGACATTCCAATTATAATTCGATGGGATCAAAATAAAACATATTCCACGGAGTCTGACCAAGGTGCCCCAAACATATTCCATGGAGTCTGACCAAGGTGACCCATGTATGAAGTCCAAGGTGTCACTCTATCATTGTATGAAAATATCCAAAGTCAAAATAACCTCCAAGTATATACCTTGTATTGAACATATGGGTCCGATTCATTCTAATGGAATTGTAAAACCAATTATTCCATTGAGTATATCAAAGGGGTATCCCCTATGGAACTTGTATCACACATCTAAATGTAAAAACAGACAATGCGTGATGACATCATGATTGGTATTACTGATTCCTCTGTCAATGTTGTTATGAACATTATCAAAATAAATATAAAGTATTAGAGTACTTCCATGATATCCTTAAGTTAGAACCCCTTATTGAACTCCATCACTAATAATAAGTATTTGAACACGTAATGAACATAAATTATGATTTCAATTGAACAACCATTACATTTTAATTCATGAATTTATATTGTTTTAAGAAATAATAAAAGTCATTTCATTGGGAACATTCTCAATGGAATAAGGCATAAGTTATGCCACATAAAAATATGACAAAAAAATTAATACCTTGTATTTATCATCTCAATGTATTAATTGTATGGAAAAATAATTAAGGGTAATTCAACAAGATATAAAAATGGTGAAAATAAAATTTTATGGTTTGTCATATTCAGTTGAAGTTAATGGTAATGGATATCAACCCACAGGGATGATTTTCCCCTTGACCGAGTGATGAATGAAATAATAAGACATTAAATTTAATTTAACTGACATCTTATGGTCAAAAATGGAACATATATGCTCACAATGTAATGAAAAAATTTAAGGAATGTAAAGAAATAATGGGGAAAAAATCCTAGGACACCATCCAAATCTATATATAGCATCCCAAATCCATCTATGGAGTTTGATTGAAACTATATTTGAAGAAATAAAATAAAACTATCGAATGACCTGGATAGGAAGAAAATACATTTTCAACAAAATATTGAAATTGATGGAGTATGATTGTTTAAACAAATTACAGAGGAGGAAAAAGATTTCCTTTATGGATTTGAGGATTTTACCGACAAGTGAAAGTTATGATATGTGGAGGAATTAAATGGATACCTCGTTGAGAGGGAAGGTGAGAAGCAAGCGTGAGATGATGATGGATCCACTCGACAAAAATATGGAGAGGATAATAACAAAAGAAAGGGTATTTAATCCTTTAATTGGTGGAAAAAATCAACATCACCCATAATTTACTATACGCATGTTTAGTTCGCACAGTAGTAGAATAGTGTTCCAACCAGGCACCATTTACTTCTATTAACAGGAACATCACATGTTTAGGTGCATTGTTTATCTATCCAAGATAAAAAAATGTGAAAAACACAATCTATAAACTAATATGGGCATCGTTACCATTATATTAGTCTCATATGTTTGTAAGCAATCTATAACGCCTACAAATTACGAATGTCTGCAATCGCACAGTTTGGGGAAACCGTGTCGGGTTGACATTGCAGTTTTCATTAACTGTAAACCATCTAATTTATTTCCATTTCGTTGCTTTGGGAATTGAATTTGATTTGTATACACCCACAACTATCATAACTTGATTATAGATCAATATTTTTTTCCATTTTATGGAATTGGAGGAAAATAATAATCGTTTATACCTTCGATGAGAAATGGCATTACAATAATGATCCCTTCTTGAACCGTAATGGATTCATGTCATCGAAAATAAAGATACATAGAAAATTGTACTTAATGGATCCATATAATCTCCCAATTATTTTTTTACAACTGGAAGTTTACATGGATAAATTATAAATAAAATCATACATTATATCTAGGGGAAATTGAATCATAATAAATGGTGTTCTAAGATGCTATGAAAGGGTAATAATTGGATATATAAATAATTTATTATATTAAAGTAAATCATAATCATAAGGGTATGCAAATAAGATTTTAACTTTTTATATTGACTTCTATGTCTATCATTGTGAAAAAATCCCCAAATAAAAATTCATACCCAGTCATGTTCAAAATTCCATTAAGAGTGACTTCCATCTAATTACCAGTATAATATCTTATGATTTTTTAACTCCATCATCTCATAATTGTTTATCAACTAAATTTTATTACCCATTTAATGAAATGGTTATAGCAGGCCTACCCATTATCATGAGCTATATCAATCTCACCAATATCTTAATCCTATTGAACATATATAACTAACACAAAATTAAAAAACAATCATCAGTTTATAATAGCCTGACCCTGGGAATAATGTTGTGTTTCATTTATATTTCATTATGAAAATCATAAACCATCGAATGAAATAATGGTGATGGTAACATTGGATCATATCCCTTTCAAAACATAAAATGGTCATAAGATGTTTCTATATGTTATAATACTATTAAATTTCTACTGGAATGTTTCTTTAGGTAACTACCAATATAATTACATAATAAATTATATAATATATAATCATTTAAAAATAGAATGGAGGACTTATTCATTGAATAAAACCATATAATATTGTTTAGGGAGATTAAATGAATAGATAGTAGTTGATAATTGAATAATATGTTCATGTTGTGTATGTTAAAATATTGATTCCTTTCACCTTTTGGTAAAAATGTAAAAAATACCTCAATGATGAATATCAATGATTAGTAGGTGTGTTAAAAAAAATACCTATACCTTTTTGGAAAAGGTAAATGATAATAATTCATTTTTTATATATCTACTTACAACAGTTATGAATTGTTATATCAATTAACATGTTATGGATCATATCAACAAGTTGGGTCCCATAATCACTATTCATGAATCTAATACGAGGGAATACTTTTCATATTACTACATTATAGATGTTTTAATTTTTCATGATGCACATGTTCAATTTGTGTCTGGTCATAATTCAATGATTCTAAATATTTTTTTGAAACAATTATATAATTCCATTAGAGTATTCTAACCAATTATATACCATATAACTCTCAATTGGTTTGTATGTCTAAAAAGATTATCCATACATTGGAAGAAAATATTTATAATTGTGTTATAAAATTTGGAGTCTCGTAGGATGAGAATATATCAAAAGTGAAGTTAAGGAAAAATAAAATATATAAGGAATCAATATATATATCACCATTAAATGCCATATATTTTTATTCTTTTAATTATCTATATATTCAAGTATAAATAGTGAAGAAAAAACTGATCAAACATAAAATCATGTTTTAAATCGAATATAATATTCAGATGGATTGAAATATGCTTGAAAAAAGGTGGAGTTGGTTTAAAAAATACTTGGATCATTTTTTTGATCAATATATTTTGAGTTGAGCAATAATGACTTCTTCATAACAAACACAATGTACGATCATCATATTTTTTATAATTAATGTGAATTTTTCCATTTAAAAAATATTCTTTTTTATACATAAATGATATAGTGATGTATCTTATCTATGGTATTTATAGACATGGAACAATTCATTACGGAAGGTGTTTTATGTATGTCAATTGAAGAAGTATCTTCCCAATCTAGTCCATGTGATTGGATGGTATCTAGTTGATATTTAACAATATTATGTGTTCATTATTGTGAAGAGATAAATTTTTTAAAGGATAGATAATATGATTCTTGGGAAAAACATTATATTGGTAGAATATTTTTACAAACACAACTATATATAGGAATATACATGTGAATATGAGTAGGTGATTCTCATGATCTTCCAAATTTAATCTCTCACATTCAATGGATGGAATTTCCAATTTTATGGATAAATAAATATCCCAGTGTTTAGGTAGATTAACATTTCATAATTTATTTTTTATGTTACATAATGCGTTTGTTATGTTTTGGTATTAATTATATTATTTTATAGTGTTTCTAAGTATTTTTAATGTTTATTTATTTGTGAATGGTTTTTTAGATACTATGAAATATGTATTGGAAACCATTTTTTGTCATCTAGGAGTCAATGGGTTTGTCCAAAATTTGTGGCAAGTTGTTAAAAATTATATGGATTTCAAGAAAAGATATGTCTGTTGTTAATTTATTTAAATATGTTATGCATGGTTGGTGTAAGACATTCCCTAATTCTATTTCCCATAGAAGGATTCCTAATAATCGTGCATGGTTTGTGCATGGTTTTCTGAACCATGTATTTTACTTTAGTATGTGCATAGTTGAAAAAATGATCTTACAAACCATTTGGCATAACCCATAAAAATGCACTAAATGCTCGTAAAAATTATCCTTTAACATAGATTAATTCTCAAAAAATTATAGTTTCTTATTCACTAATAAGATATTAAAATTATTTTCTCTACTGGCATCCATGAAAATTATATTTTTTCAAGATGATAAAATTTTCAAAGTAATGTGTGTTTAATATTTAGAACCAATGGTATGTCCCCATTCCGATTTTAGGTATATTGGTCTAATATTATACCCTATTTCATTTCCAAATATCATATTTTTCATAGATTTTTCAATGTAAGGCCATGTGTATCTTTTTTACTTCTTTTTTCAAACATTTATAGGATATGATTTTGGGGATACATTATGATTTCATTTTTTACATTTCATGTTTTCATCATACACTGATAGGTTAGTAGATCACTATCATTTCAAAATATAAAAATTCAGGAAAACAATGTTTAATTTTAAAAAATAATGAATTTTTTATGATAACTTTTATAATTTGTTGATTAAAACCAGTGTTTTGTATGTTTTGGGAATAATGGATTCTGGATCTATTTTTGAAAACCTCTTGGTTAATAGTTTTAGTTGATGTTTTCAAAACATTTTTATTATATTTAAACATGAATCTTTATTAATATATTTATTAATAAAAAATGTTCTTTCAGAATTAATATTAATGGAATTTGTAATAAATAGTTTGGGGTATCTTAATTAGGATAGGTTATAGAAATGTAGTATCGCTGTCAATATGTGAGAATGTATAGTCATGAAGTACCATAATCTATTCAGGACACTGCATTTGAATGTGTGGATGGGTCTGTTCATTCATGAGTATGGTAAATGATATGTCTAGTGTTAAATAATAGAAATTGGTATTGTCTTGGGTTAATGATGTGGTTTTATTTTAAGTATTCTCATAAACTATTTAAACAATTAAATATTAATTTTTTATAAAATGTGCTAACAATATCTATTTTTTGTGGCATGTGTTGGGAGTAAACTAATAATTTCTTGCCGATTGATGTTGTCATCCACAATATGGAAATGTTTCTGGGGTTCTTAATATTTTTTTACTACAACATTTTAAATCTAGATGATATCATACATCTCTAGTGGTGCATTGTGATACTACAGGAGAAGCATGAAATGTTGGTTCTTAAGGTTTTCTCAGATATTTTTTAGGATTATACAATATGGGATTCATTGGGTTATGGATACATTCTATCATTATTAGTAATTTATTAATCAATTAATTTTCTATTTGAAATTATTTTTCATTCAGTATTATCTTAGTTTTTTATTTTTAATTCTAATAAATTATATATATGATTTCATTGTTTATATTTTTCGTTTGGCTATTTTTTTCTAAAGGGAATATAGTCCACAATATGTTAACTTAATCTACATGGATTTACTGACACCCATTAGTGTCATGGGGATGTTACATAATGTTTGTGGGACCTTATCAATTGTTATTCCAATTTGTTGTGTTGGAATGTTACAAATGGTATCATTATTTTTAATTCCATTATCTTGGGATGTATTCAATTATATTGGGATGAATGATATTGATTTATATTTTATAAAAGTAATAATTATCAACTTTTATACAGAAATTTATGTTACAAATATCAGCGATCAAAAAAATTTTCTAAAACTATTATAGGAATGTTTCCATTTCATAATAATTTTTTATGTTCATGCATATCAAATATCATTATTGAGTACAAAATCATCCCACTATAATTTCATTGTCCATAGTGACATTAATGAATTCCTAAATAATTATATTATTTCCATTAGTTTTGTTGATTTCTAGAAATGGGTTATGATGATTTTTTAACGAAATGGTTATAATACGACTTCATTATCAACTTAGAGAATATTAATTAGTGTGTTTTCAGTTGATTGATTATGACATTGGGTATACAGTAATGATATCTGCTAGAAGAGATTAGAAAAGGCGCTTTCTCATATTCAATAGGGGGATCAGTAAAAATATCATCACTCATGATTCTATAGATTCTCATTTAAGGAATTAATATTATAAACAAAAAAATATGTTCATACCACATAGAATTTAAAAAATATTCCATCAAAATTTTGAGGGGATTTTTACCATAAAAATTAGGATGTGTTGTTTAATAAATATAAGTAATTCACGGATTTTATTAGTTATCCATTAGTGAAAGTGATCATGTCTCTAACCATTGTTATTGAGGATCATGCACGTGAATTTTGATATTTATCTATTCAAGATAACGTTTATTGAGGTCATATATTATAAAATTTGTATGATTTTTTAACAAAAACATTTCTTCTCAAACCATTGAGTTATCTAGAACGACTTATTTCATAATCCTAAATCATGAGAATCTATTCTTGATGGTTTATGAGTATATGTTCAAAATTTTAGTTATACTTGCTCATGATGAATCTTATGGTGAATCCTTGATGGCACAGATCCTCATGTCTATACTACAACCCAAAATTCACTCAATTATAAATTTTCATTTTAATACATATTATAAAATGTTGGTTAAGGGTGACGATTTGTAAGAAAGGTAAATTAATATAAATCAAGATGGAGGGATGTATATTTGGAAAATATGATTATGATTTTTGAAGAATTATATCATATGATTCAATGTAAATGGGTAGACCATCATCTTCTCTCTTAGGGATTAGATGTTGCATAAATCTACACATGAGGTTCATTCAGAAGTTTACTGAGACTCGGGACATTTAATGATTGTTTCAATGGGTAGGTATTGAGTTTGTGTAGTTTAATATTTAATATATGTTCTATAATTACTGGAATTTGTTTCATTTTATTACATATAAATTATAATTTATTATTTATCATTTATGATACTTCTATGTTTTGTTTCTTTATTTGGATTATCTATGAAATTCTATTATTTATTATGAGGCCATGTTTAGAACATTATTTATTTATCCAATGGTTTAGTATGTACATTATATGGGATGTTCATTCAAAAACATTCAATAGATTATTTATTTAAACTGTGCATTAATTTTAGTGGGAATAATATTCCCTTGACTATTTTTTCACTCACTAATAATTGGATGTTTATGGTGTACATGGATGACTGAATGTAGTTTTGTAGTATCCTTGAAAGGTGTCTACTTAAGAGACAAATTATGGTGTGTTACAACCGTCATATGAATCCAAAACACATTCAGAAAATGACAATAATGTTCTCCACTTTCAATGTTCTTTTAACAATCATAGTATAATCCTTCATTTCCCAAAATCATTCATTAAATTTTTCACTAACAAAAAAAATACATATGATCAGATAAGGGAATTGATCACATACCAACTAAAAGAGACAACCATTCATTATAATAGAATAAAATTTTTATATTTTTCTGACCAAATTACGATATTAGGTATATAATTGTAACATACATTCCAGTTATTCTAGATTAATATTTGGGATAATGGGGGATGAAAATGATATTAATTTTTGTGGATATGAATCCATTATTATATAATATATAGGCCATCAAAAAAACCTGTGGCTAGTATAGTAATTGTTAATGAGTTTAATACTATTAATTTATTATTATAAATTATAGATTTGGAATTTTGTAAATGATTTAAACATCATATACATTTAATTTCATAAATAAAGTAATAGTTTTACTTTCATGATATTTTTCAAAAGACATGTATTTATTGATCGTGGTTATTCTTCTTTGATTTTCAATTTTCATAACCATGATCTCAAATATCAATAAAAGTGAATTAATATCCCTAGGATTCATCCTAGATGAAGGATAATTGTTATCAATAATGTCAGTTAATTACTATGTTAAGATACATTTTCATTGTTTTGCAAGGTTGATTATGTGTGTTTTGTTTAGTGATTATCAAACATCTCCATAAACATTCTAATTAATTTATACATTTAATAAAAAACATCACACATGATTTATTAATCTTGTATAATACATAATATTAACATAACACTAGTTTGATGGGAAATATATGATAGATATTGGTTTTTACATGGTAAATTCTCATTATTTTAGTTTTAATTTTTTTAGGACCATTGAGGATGTGGAATTTAGAGCTCCAAAGATATATTCATAATTTTATACAAAATAACATCTATATAGAATAATATTAATACATTGTTTTTATATTTTGTTTTTTAGAATCCAAGAATATTTATTCGAAATGATATTTTATTTGTAGAAAAAAATAAATGTATAATATCTCATGGAAATAATATTTAGATGGTTTGTTAATAATACCAACATATATTGAGATTAAAAACACTTTAGTATTTTTTTCATAGAATATTTAACAGTTTAATCTCATGATATGATTCATTATCTTAAAATGAACACAACACGAAACATTGTGCTAGAGTGACCCTTAATGTTTAAGTGGAAACCCTAAAAACAGTCCCACTATGATATATTTACAAGTGATTGGATGTAATAGGGGCTAAAATCCACTATAAATTTCTATAGTTGGTTATAAAAAATTAGTCAAGTAGAAGTTCAAAAAACTAAAATATAGATGGTGAAGTTCATTATCCAGTTTTCAATTGTACCATTACGTGGTGTCTATAATGATATATTAGAAGTTGGAAAAAATTCATCAATATTATTATGCAACACCGTTATATCATTAACGAAATTTTGTTGAACAATGAATAAATTTAATGAAACTGATAAATAGATGAAAAAACTCATGAAGAGAATCCATGTTCATAACATTAATTAATAAATTCTATTTGTTTAGTATTCATGGAATAGATCTCATTTGAAACATTTCATAAAAAACCTCTTATCTATATGAATTAAATTATTATAAAAAAATAAATATTAAAATTAACACAATGAGAATAAATTGAGTATAAAATCAATCCCACTCAATAGAGACATGTTGTTATCCCACTAAGTAGCACTCTATGGGATATAAATTTTATTTATATACATGGACTATTTTTTTGGGTATTTTTAAAGAGAATTTGGCTCTATTTTTATACAGGACATTGTTATTTCATTCATAGTTCTTCAATTTTTTTATTTTAAATATAATTTTCATTTTTAAATTCACCATTGATGAAATCATACATGGATTAATGACATTCAAATGATAATAACTGAATGGTGTTTGTTCTTTTTAAATTTGTAAGAAAAAAAAGAAAATATGAAATAAAAAACAAAAATATGCAGATGGAGATTCAAGAGGACTAACTCACATCCATTATAAAATAATAACAATCAAAACATTTATAACATAATTCCAAAACTAAAAAATAATAATTATAGTATACAAAGAATAACAATGTGAAAATTAAAAAGTAGGTAACGATTATTTCATTTCATTTGATTAATTCAATGAATAACATGATGGAATATTTTAAGTTGATAATTATGTACAATAAATCTGAAAAATCACATCCAGACGACACAATTAATATAATAGGATATCAAAACTAAGATTGATATTAACAGACAATACCATACGTAAATAATATGTCATTATAAATAATTATTCATTGCCTCTCATAATATTCATCTCATTCAAATCATATTGGTTTAGTATAACTATGGATTATAAAAATGAATGTTATTTAATAAAGTGTTTCCAAAAATATGGACCAAATATATTTAGATTTCTTACATATAAAACACATCATCACTACCTCATGAATGTTAACAAAAGTAAATCATGAGATTTCATACTCAATAAGGGGTAAGAAAAAATCATATCTATTTTGTCCGATTAGGAAATAAAAAATATTGTAATGAGGAAGTATGCATAAAAACATAATGGATTTAAATATAACCGTAATTTATTATAAAAATTAATAAAATACATCATGAATGATTAATATTTGTCTTAACATGATATTTTAAATCCCATGATTATATTCGTTCTCCATGGATACATTGTAAATGAATGTGGAAGATGTACAATCATGGAAATTCATAATTCATGTTTAGGATAACATCCAAAAAATTTATATTAATATGGAATATGTTGAAATCAAATTTTCCATAACATATTGGATTGGGATAATAACAAATGTCATTGAAAAAAATTTATTCATTTTCAATAATAAATTTTTATGCAGGAATGGTAAGTAGGATAAGAATGAAATAAAGGCATAATGAAAAACATAAGTATATAAAATTGTACACACAATATATAATAATAATTTATCACATAAATTTTCTAAATGAAATGAAATTTAAACAGGGTCTTCTTTTGTTAATCAAGTCCCCCAAAAATGTGTCCATCTATTCCAATCACATAATGAAATCCTACAGATTTTTACTAATTAAATTAAAACCATAAATCATTATACATATTGGGGCACTAATATATAATCTTTTATTTGACAAATCATTAGGTATTCCATCCTTAATCACAGTTCTATGTATTTTATTCTTTTATTGTGCATTCCTCTCCTAATATATTCTTATAATAATGTATAATGAGTACTATATAATGTTTTTTTGTGTTCATTTTCATCTATTATTATTCATACCATCCCTCCACATTCAACATAAGTCAAATTGATATTGATTTGATTATGGATAAATTAATTCTCCATTACCTCACCTATTTTTTAAATATCCTTTATTTTTACTAAATCAACATATGATGTCTTTGGAAAAACGCTTTCCTTAGGAAGGATTTTCCGTTTTTCATTATCTGTCCCAATTATATTTCTATCCATAAAACCATAAAACCCTTATATTTTAGATATTTTTTAATAGAGACATGCCTACTTGGGCCTTGAATGTTCACTAGCACTCTGTCTGCATTCTTGTATACACATCAATAACAATTTGAATTTTGAATTTGATTCATTTAAAAGAAAACACTTGTTATAGGGGATTTTTTTCACACACATGATCCACTTTCGTAACTAATAGATATATTGGACGCTTTTTAGTATGTTTTTATAATCCATCATTATCCATATTATATATATTTGTTGACTAAATATATACTAGAATTAAATAGTAATTTTTTCATTCTTCATGAATGAATGAATGATATAATTAGAATGCCTATCCAATTCATTATTAGAATAGGCATATGAGCGATATGATATCACTTGTTTTCATATTAATCATATTTGTCACCATGGGATTATTTTTTCTGAAATACCTAGATTCATACCATAAATATGATTCCTCATTTCTTTTTGTTTAATATCACACATTCCTTTGCCTTTTACATTGATTTAATCTGCATCACCTCAAGAAGTGATGATGAAATCATGTAACACAAATGAACTAATCTTTATAGCTCCCACACTCAATAATGTAGAAATCACCTACACCAGAGTTACATGAACATAAGTAATCCACACCTCAACAATTACTCCAACTTTTCAGGGATTTACTTGTATAATGATATTATAATATGGACTCTAGACCCTACATCACTAACTCTATGTCTAGAAGGGGATGTTCCAGGCTATAATACATCGTATAGACCATCTATACTACTAATACCAGCAAAGATACATACAGATAATAATTATATTTGAGTACAATACTCTCACATTTAATTTCATTTAATTATTATATATACACTTATGCTATTCGATACTAGTGATGGGACCACCAAAATTAAATTTAGGTTTTAGGTAATACCATTTATTTTATATAGGATAAAACTAATTTCTTAAAAAATCACTATAATATCTATAAATTTTTTTTTTAGAACTCACAATTTGAATACATGATTCCCAAACCATAAAAAAACATCCGACAAAGACATTAAAATTGTAATTACCATTCATATATTGATTATAGAGATACGTATCTTTACCATCATGTATAAGGCTATAAAATCTTAATCTATACTCCTTTATTAACATAGTGATGAATGTTTTTTAAGTGTTTCATAAAAGAGTTTTTGATCAATAATAAATAAACCAGGAATCCAAATTAAAAAAATTTGTATATATAAATTCTATAACAATTTTGATTAGCCTTCAAAATACCTAATGCATGTATACATATACATGGCCCCAAATATATGTCCCAAAAGGGTTAAACAAGGACCCCAATCAACATTCAAATTCCATAAACCATCCAATAATATTAATTGACATTTGGAGAATTGAATGTTTTTTAAAAGATATGTTAATGATCAGAAAAAACATAGATATCCATATAAGAGGGATCCCTCATCATGTTGAAATAGTTTACGCGTATGAACATAGAAAACATAAGTACTTTTGATATTTTTAACCATTAAACCAATATTACTGAAGGTAATATATTATTAAAATTTGATTATGAAATGTTGATTATATAACAGCACAACAACATGAATATTCAGTCAAGCCATGCAGACATTGAAAAACCATTTGATTTAAATTTTTTATATGTGGGTTCAAGAATGTTTTTCAACATTGTAATGAATGTGATTGTTATATTCCTTAATAATTTATAGGGTGGATATTGGATGGGGATAGGGATAGAGAGATCAAGAGGGAAAGAGGGAGAGTGGGAGATAGAGTGATTTTAGAGTGTGTCTCAAGATGCCACACATATTAGAAGGTCATGAGGAATATCTACATCTAAATCGTAAATTAAAATAATTACTAATACCCTTGTCGAAATAGATGTAGATAACTATGTATTTTAACAGTGGATGACTAGGAATGGTCAAAAAAATAGTTCATTGGTGTGGAAAATGGATTTCCTCAAAAAAAAATAAGTTCGTTTAATTACAATTAATGAATCCAATATGGTGGATGACCTATCAGAAATTTTTATTCATGGTTATTTTAATTCATACGATATACCAATTTCAATTCTTCTTATCAGGACACCATGTTTATATCTTGTTTTTAAAAATTATTATAACATATCATCAGATCACACATGATTATGGTAATAGAATATATACTTCAAATTGTTGGACATTCTGAATGGATGAATTAAATGTTTAAATAAATACATAATGATTATATAATGGATTTTAAAATGGAATGAAATAATATTGTACAATTAATATTATTTTAATATTATAATTTTTATCAATACTATATATATTTCATAATTAAATGAAAACTGTGGCCATCATATTTTATAACATTGTTGAGTGTAAATGAGGGATATATCACTTATCATACAGAGACATGTGGATGAAACATTTCAGAAAAGATATATTATTAGAAAACTGATGACGATGATTCATGTTTATCCCACATATATGTTTTTTCAAACAATATTTGATTCCCTAGTGATTTAATATATAGTATTTTACTCTACCCTTCATAGTAAATGTCATGTCTTTAGATATTTCATAACATGAGATAAGAAATAGAAATATATAATAGTTATCTCATGACGCATCTAGATATCTTAAGATTGTGGAGTTGGAGAATGGTGGTATATCAGGTGATTTTTATGATGATGTAATGCTAGTTTCAATTCTTTATGGCGTATTTTGATATTTATTCTTTAATTTGTCTTCTTTTCATTTTCATTATGATATGTTTTTCATTTTTTCTTACCTATCAGTTGTATTTTATATAATCATGAATCATATGAGTTATTTTTTATATTTCCCTATTAGATGGTTATTTTATTAAATAAAATCACCTTCTAAATGTTACCTTGAGAACATGGATTTTATTTCCAACCATTTTCAAGGATAACTCTTAAGGATAATGTCACACTATCTACTCTAATGTTAAAGAGATAGGGAAGTAATTTATATTACCCGTATACTAATTTGATTTATTATATTAATTGATAATTTCATATTTATACATTCGTTGCATTTTCTATTAAAATAGAGAAGATCATTATTTCTTATACAATTAATAAATGCATTCATAGATAAGTAATATTTATTTTGTATTATAATCATGATTTAATAGAATAATAATGTATTAGAAATGTTAGGTAATGATTAGGGAATATTTAATTATTTTCCATCAATGAATCAATATGCCTCATGATTTTTTACAATATTTGATGGGTATTTTTTTCACACTATTCCATTATGTGAAATGTAGTAAGAAAAGTTCTTAATGGAATAATATATGATTTTTTTCATCAGGTCTTGATGAAAATTCCGTGGCATCCATCATTATACATTTCTATTAGGGAAATGTTTATCACTATAATCATATGATTGTTTTTTAAAATTAACATTTATAAAATATGAATAAAAAGTTATTAATTAAATGGAATATGTATTTATTATAAAATAATCCATATTATTTATACGTTATAAACTAATTATACATTTTATTGTACAAATTAAATTATTTATCATCCAATAAATTTTTTTATTATATTTTCTTTTATCAATGATACACATAAGTAAACGTTGAATTGTATTCAATGATGTAAGGATTTCTTTTTATCCTGTTTTTTATATTTCTAATGTAATATGTAAATACTATCCATATAATGTACCCCAATAATATAATACTAATCAATTCATCGATACAAGATTAACATAATATTATATCAATGTAAAAAAGAAAGAATTGGCGGATGATTAATTGAATTACGATTCTTTTTAGTTTGTATGAAAGGGTATTTTTCAGTCCCTAAAGAATAATCTTTTAGATGAACAGTTCATGTATGAGAAATTGTTATATGGGAAATAGAATATTTAGGAAAATTTATCTTTATTTCGGGGTTTTTAAATCTCTTAATTTTAATCATATTTGTTAGTTAATTATGTGTGTTCTACTAAATTGAGATGTAAAATAGTTGAAGAATGATAAACCATATCAATAATAATAGCTAATACAGGGTTTATCTTAGAAGAATATCAATACAACAAGTGTTTTAGCCAAGATGATGGTATCCAAACATTAGAATATAAATTATTTCATAAAAATTACCATAGTCATGTGCAAGAAAATAGTTCCTACCTAGAGAAATTAACATTTTATGGATCCCACAATGCAATCTAATAAATTAAGGGAACTTCCAATCCACTGTTTTTTGAGAAATCTATAATGTCCATGGAAAATATATTTTTTTATTAGTTTTGTAAAAAAAGTGAATGTTTTATAATTGATGTATATTGTTTATAGGGTATGCAGATAAAATATAGTTATTCAACTTTAATTTTGTGGATAAAGTGGAGATATGAAAAATATAATGGAGGTTATTTAAGAGGAAGATCAATGATAAATAATATCATTAAAATAGAAGGTTTAATTACAAAGCAAATATTTGAATTTAAATTAGATTAAATAAATAATTTTTTGATTATGGGGATAACATTAATATATTATAATGTAATGTTGTTGAAAAAATTTGTTATCTAGAATTTATTATTAATAGTTTCATTGATGGTATAATACTAAATCTATGATGGGAAATAGTTTAAAAAAATTTATCAATTTAAGATATGGTATTACATTTCATTAAGATATAAAAATAATTTTATTATTTTGATAGATTCAAATGATATTAAATGAAAAATATGATCAATAAGAACCATGAAAACAGAAATGTCATTAAGAAGAAGAAGGGATGATTAAAAATTATTACGTGTGAATATTATGGAAAGAATTATCATAGAAAATTTTTATTATGAATGGATTTTTCTTACATTTATAGTGATAATGTACATAAGGATATTTTTTGTTAAGGTAAGAATTATGCTCATGATATCGAGTGCTAATACTATACATATATGTTGAACACATTAAATAAATTCTCAAGAATAAAAAATTTCATTGATAATTTTATTATGGTATAGTAAACGATATATAGAATTAATATGATGTAGTTAATGATAATTACTTATTAATCATTCCTAATACTCATATAGGAGAAGATATATTTGAGAAATTTATTATACGTTAATTTTCACTTTTGAAGTCTTAGTTTTTTGGAAATATTGTCTCCAAAGATGAAAAACAATTTTATATTTTTGTGATAAAGAAATACATCACCACTATATATATTAATAAGGTTTAGTATAGGTTTTCTTATAAAATAAATTATAGAATATTTCTTGGAATATTTTATTATTATGAATTCAATTTTTACTTATCAAATATTCTATTTTACTTTTCAATTTAATGATTAATATAAAAACTTGGGTGTTATTATTTAGATATTGAAAATATTAAACATTTCATAAATTGAGTACAATATTGAGTATTATTTAACTTATGAAAACTGTTTAGTTATCTTAATTAATTTATAGAAATAATATTAATTTAAAATTTAAAATCATCTATAAAAATAATAACAATAACCATTAATGAATATAATGATCGTATAAGAGTTTAATTTTTTAATAAATTATATAAAATTCCACTTTTTAAATTAATATTTTGAAGAAAAAGATAAATCAAAAATACAAAACTAATAAAAAAACATAGAGGGAAAAACAATTATGGAGTTGATTAAAATTATGTAAATATAGTTCCTCAAACTAGATAAATGAAAGAGAATGATATAATGTTTTTGTTAAACGGTTATAACAACTATAAATTTATGATTATTTATTTAAATTATAAAGTGATTGTCAAATTATGATATACAAATTTTCTAAAAAACTAAACTACAAAAAATTATGTTTCCTATTCATAACAAAAAACATTCAATTAGTGATTATCTATAATATAATTTCATGATGTTCTCGATTTAAAATTAAAATAAATGGAAGCAATTTACTTATATAGTGAATAATGTAACACCACATGAGTTTAATTAATTTATACTATGAGAAATATTTTTTTATAAACACAAAACTTAACATAAATGATGTCTTAAATTATATAGAATTATTAATATTTAAATTTTGTATTAATAACTAAGTCATTTAAATGGTGTGTATGAATAGGAGTAACTACATAATGAAATATATGTAGAAAATATTTCTTAATAAATTTATTATTAATAATTACTAAAAAATAAATATCTTAATTTGAATTACTATAATGTAATAGAATTTATTAAATAATAATTATTGATTTATATTGGAATTTTTCAATTAGAATTTCATTTATTTATATTATGTTATTAAATTTAAATAATATTTTTTTATATTTCAAACATTAAATTAGATAAAAAATTATTTAGTATTATTTCTTCAAATAAATATTTTTTATGGAGAATTTTCAATGCATTTTATAAATAGGTTTTCATTGTTTAAATAATAAAAAATATCTAATTTTCAAATACTATAACATTTATGAAATTATCTAGATATATTAATGAAATGAATATTTATGAATCTTATTTTAATTGGTAATATGTATATATATATATATATTTAATATAATTAATTTAAGCACATATATTAAATCATTGAAATATGTGATTTCCATTATTTAAATCTGACAATATTTTTTATTCAATTGAAAAAATATGGATTCATCTCGTTAATTAAAATATTCACATTATAACATTATTTTTCAATTTCATTTTATTTACAAATATTCTCATTTTGTTTTTAATATTATAATTTATTTATAAAAAATAAATATTTTATTTTATTTTGTTATAAAATCATTTTTATGGTTAAAATTGGGTTTTTTAAAATGGATTTCATCACATTTTCCAAACTTCTATTGAATAGTTTTTTAAAATATATAAATATAATCATCGAAATTTCTTTTGATATTCTAGGATCATAATATTCAAGTTTTTACTGATATAAGTTTTATTTTTTTGTATTTTTGAATTGCATCCATGGTGAAAATTTACAACCACTCTTACGGTTAAAATGTGTTAAAAGGATTTAAAATAATAGACAAAAGATCAAGGGAACAAAAATAAAAAAAATTAAATAAAATATGTTAGTTTTAATTAGAAATTACACCAATATTATTTGATAAAATTAATATTTTTATCCACTTGAGTTACACAGGCCATGTATTACAAAATAATGTTTTATGTTTTTTAAAAGTTACCACTCACACCACATATTAAATGGAACCTCAACTTATAAATTATTCACAATCATCAAGTCTAATAAATTAAAACATACCTATGATAATTACTTCTAAAATTCATTCCCATTTTAATATAGGTCTTCATCTGAACATAATATGTTCATATTAATTCTTAAGGTGTAATCCAATGGTCTTTTTTCATAGAAGAGGTGCAACTCTTAACATAGTGCCCCCATGTTCGAATATCCTTCTACCCCATTCAAAAATATCATAACCATTTCTATATAACATAATCATTGTTAAAAAATTAATAAAATCTTACTAATATAATGCATGAATCATTTTCTTCTTCATTTATATCAATTGTGAGAATAATTTGTCACTTGTGTATACATGTGGTATTTCGTCTCTCAAAATCAATGTGTGTATTTTTTTAATCACTGGATGATATAGATGGATATAATTATGAACATAACATATAAAATCATTTTTATCTCATAATTATCATTTGAAAAGGTTAAATATTATCTACCTTTTAAACCTCTAATTCATTGGAATATGATATTGTTTCACTTTCTTATGTTTCAAAAAACACTTCCATGAAGCGATGTGATTAATTTTTAATATAATATTTACACAGATTATAATACTATTATATTTTATAAATATATATTAAATTTATGATAGAAATATTATTTTTAATCATTACTCATTATATTCATTCTATACATTCCAACCAATATAATATTTAAATTTCCATTATTGGTTGGTGGATACTGCAACCTCCATAAATGAATTATTTACTTTTTCTTTTACAACAATTAATATAAGGCTTTAATATTTTTATAATGAAAAATTATTTATGAAATTAATAACATTATCTATGTGGTTTATGTATTTCATAACATTGTCAAATGAAGTAAATATACCAAATTAATTTTGGAATAATATAGTGGCCAACAATAATTGGTAAACATTAGAAGTAAATATAACATGTATAGATAAAAAATTATTATAATACAACCATAAAAATAAAATTTATGTGAACAAATAATTAATAATTTATATAATAAATTTATATCAATTATTCATGAAGATATAAAGTGTCATACCTAGATGGGATCCAAGGTAATTTTTTTCCATCTAAATTATACTCTATTACGATATTTTTGAAATTTTAATCGAAATTTATTTAATATGATCTATATAATATAATTTTGATATATTATATAATAAATAAAGAAATATTCATTTTATTTAAAGTTAGAATTAATGTTTTATATGTCATTTGGTGTTGATTCAAATGTAGAAAATCTCATAATGTTCTATATTAAAATCCCACTCCTTTACATGATTGTTAATATTAGAAATAATGTAAGAAGGAAAATGTGATCTTGATCATTAGTAAACCAAATCTATAATCATCACATTTAGATATTCCAGGGTTTTACATGGTATTTTTTTGAAAATATAACTTTTTTGGAACTCAATGATTAGAACAATTTTGAATGATAATGTGGTTGTATTTCCTCTCATTGGAAAATAAAACATTCATTTTCATTACATTATTTAAAAGAATCATGGAGTTTTACAAAAAAAATAAATTATTCAATATATTTTTTCAACTTCTATTGTCATTATAATTTTTTTGAAATGAATATATTTAATGTTTTTGGAACAATTTTGTTATTATTTTTACTATTATGTGAAATGAATGTTCAATGGAACATATATAATAAGAACTAACATTATAAAATCCTCCACCATTTATTTATATTTATATTTATTAAAATTATTCCTCGATATTTAGTAAAAATCCATTTTGGTAATTCATTAAAATTTATGTTTATTAATTGGAATAAAAATTGATTTTTTCAAAAATGATGAAATGAATTTTGGAATTAATTTAAATGTTTATTTCTAAAATAAAGTAATAAAATAAATAAGGGGTGTTATTTTTAAATTCTCACCACCATTTTACTCACTAATTTAGTAAAATTCATTCTACTATTTCAAAAACTCATTAATGAGTTATTTATTATATTCTAGTATCCTTTAATGAATTTTTAATTATATCTTCTTTTGATATAATTCACATTATTATGATAATATTTTCTATCATAGTACATTATCCATTAAAAATTTACATTCCACTTCATGTTCAAAATTTTAGTATTATGGATATATTCAATAAAATTTATACAACATTGATATCACCACAACCATATACTTTATCAATAAATGATGTTTGTTGAAGAAGTCATGTTAAGAAAAGTATTTTATTTAAGGTGGAAATATTGATGTTACATTGTTTTCTTTAGATATAGATATTTACTAATTAATATAGAGTATCATTTTTATATTATATAAAAAATTATATATATTAATAACTCATTGAAAAATTTTATGTCATTTTTTGAGAATAATTATAGATCAAGTTGGATTAATTATTCTTGAATTTTGTGTGAATTGACTCATTAATTGATAAATCATTCATTCATCATTTTTTAAGGATTATGATGTCCTCGAATAGTGACATGATTGAAACATCATGATGTATGGTATTAAACTATAACAACATTAGTATTATCCTTATTAGTATCCACATCATATTTATTTTCATACATTCCTTGGATATATTTAGAAGATTAACTTCTTCATTTAATGAAAAATGTATACATTTTCAACTCAGTCATATTATTTGTGACTTATTTAATATTGATACATTTGGTTTTAATATGATAATATCTATGAGTCTGAAATAAACCTTTATAACATTTTCTTTTTCCTACAAGAAGAATGAATGTATCTTTGAATGATCCTTAGTATTGTACTTATTATTTTCAAGTTAGGTTTTTCATATTCTACTAAAATATAAAAATCTTGTATGAATGTTGTATCTTAAAGATAGAGAATAGACCAATATTTTGTGACTAGATCCATTATAATTGTTATAAATGTTATAATCTAAACACCATAATAGGGATACTCAATTAACAGTTTTCACATATGTCCATTTCCGGGGAGTTACTGGTATAGTTCATTAGGATGGTGTTTGAACCCTTATTAGTTCATTAAATTCTAATAGAATTTATATGGTTTATTTCCAATGAGTTAAATATTAATATTAAAACTGAATAAAATAAAAAATTAATTTATTTTTTAATAGATATAATAAGATTACAGTAAATATGTTTTCATTAAAATCAAAGGTAAATATTTCATAAAATTTTCCATATATTATTTACATCTTTTATATACACAAAAATATTATTATCAATGTGTTTTAATAATTATGAAATTATATTATAATGATTTTATTATTATTGATTTATAATTTTATTTTGTATATGTTAAAAATTTTATAAAAAATATCAATGATAGAGTAATATATGATAATAATATAAAAATAAGAACAAAAATCATCATGTACAAAAAATATATCTTTTCATTTAATATATCATTGTGTTGAGTGATTTTGTGGATATAATAGATAATAGAAACATAAAAAAATTTAAATGATGAATGGTAGATATAATATATGTTCATAATGATATTACATTTAATTTGGAATTTTTTATGGAAGGGGTGGTGGAAGGATTATTTTATAATTGTTGAGGTGATTAATTTAAAAATCACCCCTTCTTTTTTTAACAAGCTAAATAATTTTTCATAGAATGTAACTTCAAAATTTTCAAGGAATTACTATAGTCCAATCATTATCTAGTCCATAAATTTATGAGATATCTTATTTCAAACAACATAGGCCTATTTTTACTAGGATAATTAAATTGACCTTATAATATTATTTTAAAACATTAATTCTATATATGAAATTATTTTTTTAAAATAATATTTCACTATTGTATTAGAAATTTTTTTATATTGTGTATGTAAAATAAAAAATATATTTTTTATAAAATTATATATTTATGAATAATAATTAATTTATTATAATGTATTATTAAATAATAATAAGAATTTCTTGATGTGTGAGATAAATAAATAATTCAATCTCCAAAAAAACTAAATAAAAACAAGTTAAAATGTTTTTACATGAGGTGATTTTTTATCACAGCCCAGTATTGCATTTGGATCAGAAAATAGAATGGAAAAGAAATAAAGGGACCAATAATTTCTTGTTATATAAATATTCCCCTTGATTTAGCACTTATAAATAAATAAAGCGTCAATTTGGAATCATTTCCTCCCAAAACCATTAATATCTTCTAAAAAATATTCCATCATACCTATATTAGTGCAAAACTTGGAAAAGACCTTCAAAGAATCGATTATGATAACATGTTTCCCTTAATATCATCACCAGATATTTTAATCCCCATTTATAAGTTGATATTCAAAGATACAAAAATCACATTTTACCATGATTTCTGGAGGAGAAACAAATCCAAAAAACTATAATCATAGTATCCCATCAATGAATCAAAATTTCACTAGATTCATAGTAAAATAAATTCAACCACACAATTTTAATATATCATTACTTGTCCCAAAAAATATATTTTAGATTTTGATTAGAAATAAATAGTTTAGTATCTTAATAGTAAAGAACACCGAGAAATTAAGATCCAATGAAATATAAAACAATATCCATTCTAAATATTCATCATAGATGATTAGTACTACATTTTAATTTTTTATTCAATAATAATACAATAGAGATATTGTTTAATCTATTCATTGATATAAATGTTCCTGTAAAGAATCATCTTGAAAATTCACAAAATTAGTTATCATAGAGAACTAAATTACTATAAAATGAATGTATATAAAGTTAAAAAGAATAAATTATTAGTTATTTCATGAAAAAACGTAATCTATTTTAAAAATTATATTTTATCAAGAATAGTTTCACTAATTATTGTTGTTAAGAGTTGAATAAAAACTACAAATGTTCCATTTAGAAATAATTTTGTTTATAATTATAATATTATCATATTAAATGTAAATTTGAATATTATTAATAATTAATTCAATAATATTTATATAATTATAATCCATTATATATCACGATATTTTTTTTCTATCAAAATATTGTCTTATTCCTTTATTAAAGTGTAAATCCCCACCCAAAAAAGATATATAATGATATGAGAATTCATGATATTTTTGGTGACTACATTTTTACCACAACATGATGATGATGGTGGATTCAATGACTCTATCATAACCAAAGGGATTCTAGTATCATCTGATTTATAATTTACATTTATGTAATCATTAATAATATTAGAGGCATGTGGAATAATTGTCCCATCTAATTTAAGTTAGTATTTATGATCCATTTTTTTCTTTTGTGAGGGGAAATATACCCATATTTATTAACTAAACATTTTCCATATTAATTTCACTTTATATATGATCAATGTATATGGTATTTTTATTTTTGATGAGATGTATCATTTATCTTAACTTCATTAACCTGATTATCATCAAAAAATTCATATTGTTATACCTCATTCATATAATAACTAATATTTGTGATATAATTCATTGTATCAATATATATTCAAATTATAGTCTTCATCGTAAGAATAAATTGAAAATTTTCAATATAAAAATTTTCAATGATTGAATGATATATAAATTGGTATGAATTAAGATCCCATATATATTTATCATGTTCGTTTTTATATTTATGATACATATTATGAATTTATTTTATTAATATATTTTTTTACAAGTAATTAGGTGCATAAGAGATTAAATATTTCTATATTATTTTGTGGGGTTCCATGTTATAAAATATTTTTTATTTCTAATTTGTATGTTCTCATATAAAACAAATTGAATATATCACAATTCACCATATTGAATCCATATGAAGGTCAATAAATTTTGAATGATACAAATATCTGAGTTGAAATTAAAAACTAATGGAATTGAGATATCGTTAGTTATGGAGTATAATGTCTAGGTATCGTTAATTGAAAGAGAATTCAATAATTGGATATATATTTTAAAATTATTTATTAGTTTTCCAATTATTATTTACTGAAAAATCAAAATGGGAGGATAGAAATTATTGTTGATGATTGGGTTCCATTTCCAATCATTCATAGAGTGACCACCAAAGGAACACGAACCTGTTATCCCTAGATGATGGTTTTAATTTTTAGATAAAAAATTGAAAATAAAATTCACATAGATCAAAAAATTAATATGAAAACTAAAAAAACTATATCTACTAGAGACATCCTTAAGAATTTTATTGTTGGTATATTCATGATAAATTTTAAAAAAAAATCATATACCAGAAAAGTGAATTTGTACCTACTTCCTCTTAAATGATATCATATTGCAACCATAGTGTTGAGTCCTATCCAAATAAATGTGATCAGCAAAATAGAGGAAGAATAATTCGTGTAAAACAAGAGGGTATACTCAAAAAATGATGTCATTGATGGATTGAAAATATATTACAGGGTATATGAACCTATCACCCTAGGGAATTATCTCCTGCACCAAGGACATCTCTAAAAAATAATAATATTTTTACGAAAGTTGATTAATTTTTCTTAAATGTATTATAATAAATTATATTAAAAATATTATTAAAAATTATTATTTTACTTATTGTTATAATAATACAGAACACATTGAAATAATATCATAGAAAAGTTTGAATAAGTAATTTTAATGTATTTTATTCCCAATAATTAATAATTATAATAATTTAGTGAATTATACATCACTAGTGTGTATATATAAAAGATATATTCTAAAATGATCCCTAAAATATGGGGAATTTAAATTTTTGGAAAAAAAATATAATATATAATCACAATAATGTTTTAAATAAGTCATATTTATTTTATAATGTGTTTGTAAATTAGTTTTCCATGTACATGTTTAGTTATTTCAATTATTTTAATGATATTAATTATGAATTATTCATTAAATTATATATATATGTGTGTATTATTTTTAATAAGATATATAATTAATATATTTGATTAAATAGTATAATTCATAAATAATTTTTTATTACTGAAATGTATTCTCAAAACAACATTTCTATTTTTTTATTCCATTCCAAAATTGATAACATTATTTTAAAAAGTTAATTTATAAATATCATAATTATTATTTGGGATTAGATACACATTATTTAAATGAATTATGTATTGATAATTTGGAAGTACAATTATATTTAATGGTTTTATATAAAATGACTATATATGTATAGATAATTGTAAAATAGATTATACAAAACCAAATATATATTATATAAATCCATTCCATTTAAACATCTCATGTAAAAGTTATCATCCATTAAATATTCATATATCATATTGTAATATAATTTATATATTAATGTTATATTTTATATTTATTTATTTATTTATAATAATAGTTATTTTAATTTATTGACATAATATTTGGGATTTCCATATTATAATCATAAT
Source organism: Viscum album (assembly GCA_963277665.1). Taxonomy (NCBI): domain Eukaryota; kingdom Viridiplantae; phylum Streptophyta; class Magnoliopsida; order Santalales; family Viscaceae; genus Viscum; species Viscum album. The sequence goes on along the minus strand of OY728153.1, from coordinate 301,612,552 downwards.
ATTTTTTAATTTAATGTATTATTTCATTTTATACACATTTACGGGTTCTAATCATATATGGTTTGAAATAATATTTGGTTTGTAATACTTGTTTACTTGTAAATTTATTATAATGTACTATTATTTTTGACTAACATGATGTTAATATGATTCAAATAATGTATTATTATTTTCATTGGATGATTCTATTCAACACAAAGAAAAAAACATGTAGAATATTAAAATAAATTTTATTATTTAATATTGGATGTTATATTCTCCCCTACAGAATAAATATTTCATCCATAAAATTGGAATATATCTTAGAAATTGGAAAGAAGTGATTTTATCAATAAAATATGAATTCTGTCAGATGTATTGTCAATTCAAAACTAAAATATAATATTTAAACATGATTCCAACAATAATAAAATGTTTTTATTATTTTATCAAAAAGTTTATCCAAGAATGATTATTTAGTAACCAATAAGACTCATTATTATAAATTAGATTCTAGGTACCTATTTTTCATGGCATCATTATAATTATCCTATCATAAAACAACCATGTATAATGAAAATTGTTTAATAAATTATGATAATATACAATAAAATTATTTTGATGAATCATATAAATAGAATATAAAAATCAAATGATGTATTATTCTATTGAACCTTTATTTTATCTTGTGAAACACATTGTTTAAGTATAACACTCTTGGATCATCCTATAACACATTTAGTGTAATATATGCATAAAATTTTTATAAACTGTAAATACCATTAAACTAACCACCATCAATAACAAAACCTCACTTCAATACAAATTTACATGATGAAAATATAACATATTTACATAATATATACTTATAAACGAATAACAGAATCATACTTCATAAATAATTATATAGATTAATCCACATTATTATTATGGGAGTGGAAATTATTTGAGAATAAATATTATTCCATTCAATTTGATGATATAGTAATTAGTAGATAAATTATCTAATTAGAGATAAAATGAAAATTTAATGAATGTGAAAATAAATATTATATATAACTAGAATATGGTAGAATTAACATATAATATAATAACACATTCCTTGAAGAATGTGTAAAACATAATGAAATGGGAATGAGTAAACAAAAAATCTTAATATGGATAATATCATTCTCAGAGACACTCTAAAATCCCATATAATAACACAACTGGAAAAATACCTATTTCCACTGTTCAAAATGATGGAAATATGCCCCATAAATGTGGCCATAATCTACAAATATGGTTTTGGACAACTGTGGCCACTATCATCGTGGTAGTAGGTCCCAACCTATTGCCATGGTTTTAACCATGGCAATAGTTTCCTATGGCCATGCTTTTGAAAACTGTGGCAATAGATCTTATAACCTACCACTGTGCTAGGTGACTGATGTACATGGTTTAAACTGTGGCTATAAGAATCTATTTCCACCATTTTAACCTTGGATATAGCCTTGGTAAACCATTGAAATAGCCTAAATTCAAAATCTCCCTAGAAGGTTTTGATCCATGCACCATTGCTCTATGAACCAGAGTACTTACCACTACACCGAGTGACATTACAGGTGTATATAAATATATATATTTATATTATTACATATATATATATTAATATTAACCATGAGAGTATCCTCAAAATATTGGTGGTATGTCTTCCTACAAATTTATTGGCCAAAAATGTATTCCTCACCAAAGCACGAGAACCCTATTGCCACAGTTTTGAAAAATCATAGCAATAGGGCATTGAAAAAACTATCCTATAGCAATGGTTCTAAAATCGTGGCTATTGCCACATCCTATTACCACACTTCTGAAAACCATGCCCAAAGGCCATGATAATTGGTATATTGCCACAGTTTTAAAACAATGGCCATAAAAACTGTGGCTATAGCCACCTTTAGCCACGATTTTAAAACCTTGGGTATAGGTCCACAGAAGTAGCCTCATTTTCGAGTTGTGTAAACATTCAATCAAAAATTAATTAATATCCACAACCCTTAAAGAGATTCTCCATGGTTTATTATATTGAAAATAAATTATAAAAATGTTCTAGAGTCCCATAAAACTATATAGTTTGGTTTCCTGGTAAAAATAGATACAATGTTAAATCTCATATTAAATTTTAAAAAATAAAATACAACATATTATTATCTCAATAAACCCTATTTTTCAACCAGTATATCCTTATATTTAAATAATATTACACTTCATAACTATTAGGGTAATGAAATCAAAATAAGTTGGATATCCCATGTTCTTAATAGTGAAATGAGTACATTATTATCTATCATTGAATAAATAACTAATGAATAATATTGTTGGAATAAATGATGAAAACAATTAAAATTACTAATTAAATGATATTGTTTTTATAAATGTATAAAATAATTATTTTTATAATAACACGGTTATAAATAACTAATTTCATAGTGATGGAAAGTATAAACATTGAAATTATAATAGTTACAATTGAGGGATCATACAATGAACTCTTAAATAAATTTTTTCATGCTTCCAAATACACAACATGATTTACCTTAAGAGACCTACTAATACATCATGTTGAGATGTAATTATTTCCCCACCAATAAAATAACAATTTAATTTATTTATCTTATGGATAAACAATAAAATGTAATAAAAAATTCCAAAATCAAAAAAAAATCCTTAATAAAAAAATAACATTCAAATTATGAATACCTTCCCCATTAAAATGTATTATAAGCTATCATGTGAAATATAGTGGATGAGATTTTTATTTTATTGAATCCTTAATTTATAATTTTAATAAATTATGGTTTTAATATATGGAAACACATTTAAAATACCACAGACCATTTCCTTAATAAGAATAATATTTAATTTCTCTATCACTTACTTAAAATATAAAAAAAAATATAATATTAAGAAAAAAATTTAAATTTATATTATTATAGAGTAATAGAATATAATCGTAAATTAGATGATCTTTTATGATAAAATTGTAATTCACTAATGTATTATAGGTAAAAAATTTTATTTTTTGGAATGATTATTAAAATGTTACATATTTGGAAATTGATAAAACAATACATTAAACCCATTTTGAAAAAACTAAATCATGGGTTGAAATTAATATATTAATTCATTGGATTATTATAAAATCAATCTTAGAAAAATTATATAAAAAATTTGGATATGGATGAAAAAATTCCAATCTGAAATAAAAATGAAGATGGTTTACCCAAAATATATACATTTGAACATTTCTATTATTATAGTGAAAACGCCAAAATGAACCAAATTTATTTATATAATTATCCTAAAAAAATAAAATAAATTGGTTTTAATATGAAAATATTGCAGAATTCCCCAAACAAAATCATGAATATAATTAACCCTCAACAATAATTAGAATTTGAAATAAACCCATTCCTCAGTTATGACATACATTATAAGATCTTATAGACACAAAAATAGTATTTTACAAAAAACATTAAACCTGAGATATATTTATAACATCCTATAAATAATCATCATGAAATCATAGGAGACACTTTTTAGGAAAAATTAATTTTCAAAATCATCTTCTCTAAGTGTTATGTTTTTCATTTTACATGTAGTTTTTAGTTCGATTGTAATTGTCCTTAACTATTGATTACGGTTTCATTATATCTTGAATTTTAAATTATAAATAAATAAATATAATACATATTAAATATATATATATATATATATATTAAATCTTCAATGAAAATCATATATGAAAATGAATAACATAGATTCAAAAAGTTGGTAGTCCCCAGTTATGCACAAGTGACACTATTATTTTTTAATATGTGGAAGATAAATGAGGTATAAGATATCTTATGTTCCCAAAGACATTACTATGTGATAAATGTCATTTATTATCATTATTTAAAACATTATACACATAATTATAGTATATTTATCAAAACCTAGTTACATCGATGTGCGTTGATGGTATGTTGTACGTATGCATGAATCTTGTTTTCATTTTATATAGGCCAGAGAATAAATGAAGATAGACTGTTACAATAACTTAAAAAATTTTGTAGTTTATTTATTATTGAATCATATTTTCAAAAATAAGTTTCGTTATTATATTAATTATTTTCAAGACTAGGCACTTCGACAACATGTGAATCCGAGGCCAGTTGTTCCCAGAATACATGTTTGGAATATATTAAATATATTAAATAACATGCTCTAATTGTATTATGAAAAATGTTTATTGACACCTATACAGGGTCCTAATTTATAAATATAAGGGAATATTTGAGTTTGATTTTTTTATTTACCACAAGAATGACATAATCTTATTAAGTGCATGGTGTTTTTTAAAATTTGTCATTGGAGAGGAATTAATAAGACAAATTTAATAAATGATTTTTATTATTTTATTTTGATGAATAAAATTGATTCCTCTCTTGATATATTGATATAATGTTTGTCACACGATTGGCTAATATACTAGGGAGTCTTATAGGCTATTGGAGGATCGCATTCTAAGAGAATGAAGATGGATCAAGATGGGATCGTTGAACATTGTACGGAAAGATTTTTGTGGTCATGTCAATGTGAAAACCAGTCATATAATTTTTGGAAAATACTGATTCGAACACTATCTTGGAGTTTTATTCATATTTTCCTCCCTATAATTAAATCGCTGGTTAACGTGGCTCAATTAAAAAACATAATTGATAAGTGCATCATCAAATGATTTAAATTTAAAGAATAGATATATTTGTTTTGATATATTCCTTGTGGTTCTTATTCTTCTACACTAATGAATGAATGAAAAATTATAAAATTATAAAATTCATTCCTCAAATTTTTTATCTTTTGTATTTCTTCCCCAATTAATATCACATTCATCATGCTCATTTCTTTTGGCCCATGGTTTGAAAAATACACCGTATTGGATCGTTGCATGTATATTATTCAATGTTATAGATCAATTATGTGGGTAAAATCATGATCAATGGAGAGATCAATGTAAGAAGACAGTAGTGTATGATCAAATATGGGTCATATATATTTCTAGTTTTCATTCCCTATTGTTTCTGACGTATGATGTCGAACGACTCAACATGTGATTTTTTTGAGTAGGTCGAGGACCTGGATCCTATATAACAATGACATCATGGGTTGGATGAACTCAAATCAGAAGATTTCGATAAGTGTGATGTATCTGGTGATGTTCTTGAAAATGTATTGAAAGATATCATTAAATCTAGAAAATCTCAGTTTACACGGTGTGTAAACTAACCTTACATGCAAAATGGGATCCCATTGTTGCGATTGTAGGGATTCAACTATAGTTATACACGACATGACATGTTTCTTTTTCATACTCTATGTGATAACTCCACTATGGACTTTCATGTTCTTTTTAAATTACATGGATGTCACTATATGCTTAGAAATATTTTTACACGAAACAAATTGTCGAAGACATAGTGACATGTGAATAAAACGGTACAAGATTGAAACCAAATATACACCAAAATTACTAGATGTATTATGTCAGTTATAAGAGACCACAACACTATGTGATATTCAATCACACCCCATGTATATTGAATAATATATTTCATGTAAGGATTTACCACCCAGAGAGACTTGGGGCCCCTTCTCAAGACTATAAATTGATACACTATCATATTTAATCCCTAGGAAGTTTTTTTTGAATCATCATGTCCTCATTGATTAGGGATTTAATCCTTAGTCTAGTTGGAAATATTATTGTGTTTTTTGGTATAATTGAAAAATGATCCCAACCTAGCATACTGATGATGATTGGGTATGTGGTGTCCCCCAATGGTTCTTGGCATGAAAAACATTTTAGAATATGGGTCTTCTGAGACTAGTGAGATTTCATTAGTAGGGACCAATAATATTGACATCTTGAATGACTGTCTCTAGTGATAGAATGGATTTTAGAGTCGATGATCCTTGAAAGGGAATTTATTGGAAAAGTATTATGTAGTTGGTATATAGTTTTTGACTAAATTATATAACGATGTCTTTACTATGTATATATGGGTGTTCACACTTATAAATTAGTTTTTAAAACGTTTTATTAAATGAATACACTTAATGATTCATGTTTGGTGATTCTGGGGGGTCATACTGAGTATTTTTATATTCAGCACTACATGGGATCCACTCTAACATGTCATGTTATATAGAGATGATGAACCAATTGATATTTTTTTCAGGGGATTTTAAGAAGGTGAAGCATAAAATGAGCATGGTGGGATAATGTCTCTTCCAGGAGCATAAATTGTACTTCAGTGCTAACCCAATGATATCATTTGACACATTAATGTTATTTTGGGCTTATATTTCCCCCTTTGCATGTTCATTTCTTTACCGTCATACTCTAGTTATTGGTTTATAGTTTTATGCATTCATTGGTTTTAGTTATTTCTAACTTTACAATTGTATGGTCTTGGAGATGTGAATTTGTAAAGATACATAAGGATAATTCCTCTCATTTGTTAGATGTTCCTACTTGTTTCCAGTCTATAGTCCCGGGCATATTGGAGGGTGTCTTTGGGTACCCTTGGGTCAGACCCTAGAGGATCTGGTTCTGATAGGGTGGACTCAGAGGATTTAATTCTACCATCTGATATATTTTGTTGATATTTATTTGGGGATATACTGTTTAATGTTTTGAGTATGGATTTTTGAAAAGGGACTATAGTATTGGGGTAGCTGCTGATGTATCAACACACCATGACTAATCACTTTCCTTTCCACTCTATTCATGTAAACATTTATTGCAAAAATAGGTACATGCATCATAATGTAATGTGTTGTGTTCCAATATCCTTCATGAGTCTGCTACCTACAAATAATATTTGACCTTGTTATATCATGTATATTTCTGGATTACTTCACAAATACAACCATACATTATTCAACTATGTTGTTGTGATTCTGATCTATCGAATGATGATGCATCAATAGAAGGAAAATTACTGATATTGACACTTCGGGGTGGTCTACCAGTTTTATTTCCTCAGAATTAGTAGTATCTAGATTTATAATTACTAATAGAGGAATCATATAGTATGAGCGTGTTGCGTGGGTTTTATAGGTAGGGACCTCCTAGGTTTCACAGTGAGATATACCTCTAGGTGACCAAAGACATTACATAGGTTTTCACTAATTTCTTTTTCATTGGTAGGTTGCCTTCGTATTAGATGGTGGCCCATGTTGTAATCATTATTCATGAATTTTTTGGGTGATGGTAAATCATTGTTACCTAGTCACAAGACAAGAAAAAAATCTCTAGGACATACATTGATAGTCTCTTAAAGGGATGGTTATATCTATCCATGTTGAGATTTATGTGGATACATGAGGTTAAACATCTTTATTATGGAAATGTGGTCAGGTCATAGTACACATTGAGGATTACAAATCTCTCATGTTACTCTCTATTTATGGAATATGAGCTATTCATTATACATCAAACCTTTTATTAGGGATTACACTTAGACATTAGTGATTTAAAGGTATCCCATTTTATTCCAAGAAATACTAGAGTGCATTAGTATTCCATGGTGCTAGATATATTCTCAATAGAGAAAGAATGAATAGTGGTAGGTAGTAGTGAGCACCCGGAAGATGGGACCATAGTAAAAGGTATCTGGTGGTAGTGATACAGATCAAAAAATTTCAGAAACATCTAGAGGTAATATCTTGACATAGGGTATGTGGAGAAAAGATATCATGATTGAATGCATCAACTGAGTGATAGGTGGTGTTTCCCCTATGATGGTTCAGTACATACGTATTTGGACTCTTCAACCCATCATAATGATAGTTGAGATATGGTTGACGAGCCACTAAGTTATAAGAAGATGTAAGAGTCAGGTAGTCTATAGGGAGAATTAAATATATGACATTTTGATGGATTAGTATTAGTTAGATGGTTGTTTGACCGATTATCACCACCACCCCTTGGTAGTCCACATTAGGCTCTAGGGGCTTGTGGTTATAGACGAGGCAAGTTTCATGTAATAGAGTCATATAACCATGAGGATCTAGGGATGATAATTTCTATGATAAGAGAATTTCAAACATTAGCATCTATATTTATAGACATAGTTGTGAGTCATTCCTTCATTTTAACTTCTATGGTTTGAGACATAGAGATTCCAGCTGAGACATTAGATAAACCCTACTGGTTGGAGACTCTTAATGTAGATGTATCATTGATTACAATCATATTCCAATAGTTTTATATAACTTATAAAGGAAAGAGTTTTGTATGGGGTGTCTTTGTAGTAGTGATGAGGGATTACAATTTCATCATAGGTTTGGATTGGGTATCCATAATTAATGTCAAATGTGACTAATTTAGGTGTGGAATATTGTGTGTCCATAGAGATAGGATGTGGTTTTCCTTCTAGGTGAAATGGAATCCTTGACAATGACGAATGGTCTTAGTGGGGGGATAATTCTACCGATTACTCACCATTTGGATCGCATGACTCTTGTTAAAATTTATTCTATGTTATATCATTTTCATAAATTTGTGTAAGAGTATGTGAATGTCTTTTTGAGGATATATTATGTTAAAATAGCATGTATGCAATTTAATTCTACATTTAATTGCATATAAGTATGTCCTATATATTTAAAATTGCATATCAGATTGCTCTACATAACATCATGATCATAGGGTGAAATAAAAGGACTTGTAGGAGAAAGGATCTGTGAGTCATAGTGTTTTCCCCTATTCTCCCCCAGATTTTTTCACCAAGAAGATAGATAGGATCTTAAGGCTATTGGGGTATTAAAAATTCCTAAACTATGTGACCATGAATAATATGTATACACAACCAATGATCGATGACCTCTTGAACTAGTTGGGAGGGTTGTGATGGATATTGAATATTGACCTCAGATTAATCTATCATGAGTTCTGAGTATGAGATAAGGATATATCGAAGGAAAAATTCAGATGTCTATATTGTCAGTATGATAAATTAGTGATGTTGATCAGCATGATGAGAAAACCATCAGTCTTCCCAATACATGTGAATCAGATCATTCAATATATCACATATTGGTTGGTATTTTTTAATCAATGATATCCTATTGTACTCAATGTCAAGGTTAAGAACTTGATACACCTAAGGAAATTCTAGTATACACTAAAAGGGAACATTATTTTTGGAAAGATCTTAATGTGTTTGTTTAGTATTCATGAGTTCCACTTCCATGGACATGATATCACAGAGTCAAATGGCGTAGTGGACCAGTGTAGTTTGAGGTCGACCATACCTGGGATCCAACTAAGAATATAACTGAGTTGGATAGTTTCATTTTGATGATAGAGATATATAAGATGTTTTTACCTGATTTCTATATAGTGTACTCACCTTTGATTTTGTTGACCATGAAGGTAAAGTATTTCATATGGATGTAAAGGTGTCGATAATGCTTTCATGAGCTGAGATTGAGGTTGAAGAGAACTCCCATTATGAGGATTGTAGATAAGGGTTTCAACTGCATATTGTTCAGTGATGCATTAGAGAGTAAACACTGTTGTGAACTGATTTAAAATCATGTTATGATTTACTATGGTTTATATAAGTTGATACAATTTTATTATAACTGTGATACCCTAGATCTTGAGTTAGATGTTGTTTCTTTCACAATAAATATGTGGTGACACAAACTGATGAATAATTGGTTTATATTATACAATAAACATAATATATTCAATTAATTCTTCATCCAGAATTTTGTTAACTAGTTATAGTGGATATTTCTAGTTTTACTCCTAACTTTGGATTTAAGATTTTATATAATCCTAGTAAGTGGACTGTGTTGAAATATGACCTATGTTTGATATATTGTACATAGTCATTGACCTAGGAATTGGAGTAGTTGGGATCATTATAGTATCCAATTGTAGAAAAGGGTGGTGAGTAATGTCTTCAGTTGATGGTTGGTACTCCACCTCTTCTACACCATGTCAGGGATGATTAGATTGGTGATACTATCTGTGAGACCTTATATACAAAATAAATTTATTAGGCATGTTTTTGATAGAAATTATGAAGGTTTGGATCATGATATACATTTCATGTGGCAAATGATGGTACCTTTGACATTGAGGGGGGAGGTTAGCTAGGAGTTTTGAAAATCTCCTATTGTGGTACATCCAGGTGTGAAGACGATATACACAGACATATGAAAAGACTTTTGGTGTGAAATCCTGATTAAATGAGTTACATAGTTTTAATTATGATGAATCAGTATATAGCAGGTGAAGGATGAGAACTCAGTTCTAGAAGGATTAGAATGACTAGATGAGGTTCCAAAGTTAAAGGGGGATGTGATATCATGGAATTCAGAACTAGGGTACCACATTTGTCAGAGGGACATGATTCCAATTGGGAGATCAAAGTCCTACAAAAAAATTCATCTAAATTCAAAAAAATTTTAGAAAAGATATCATTATATAGTTTTGGGAACCTCTACATTTAGGATATAGTCTGACTACTTGGAGTTTCTTCTACGATATTTTCCAAAAGTGGCAGTCGCATTGCACTATGATATTAGAGGGGATTATAGGATACATCGTTAATATGTTTTTCTGAAGAAAAAAATTTCACACCCAGACTGACCGGACCATATAAGTTATGGGGTGCATTTTGTGGTTTGTAATTTTTTATATTGTTGATAGTTTGGGGGATTAACCAACATTTTTGAAGTTTAAATACAATAATATCTATAATAAAACCATTTTTATGGAATTCTTCAAGGTTTTGTATGGGCTTCACAATTGGTCATGAATTTGTCTTTCCGATCATGGTGATCCCGAACTCATGGGCCTTGATTTGGTCTCATCTACTGTAGAAAATGTTTTGATCATGAATGGGTGGTTGGGGGTTGTACAGAACTATCAGAAGTCATATATGGTCTGATAATGGATACATATGGAGTTCTAGTTGGGAGACAATGATTTCTATATTGTTTGACTTCCACATGTATTGGGGTTATATTATGGGGTGACATGTTATCTCGAAGATTCATTAGCCCTTTTATTGTACATTATAATGTAAGATAGGTGAAATATCACTCAACTATAGCACTATAGTTAGACCAGGTACATGGCATCTTCCACGTGTTGAAGTTGAGGAGGTAAATGCATGTTATATCACGTGTTATCAATTGGTTGAGCTACTCATCGAGGATGGGGAATCCTTTTTTGAGTACCTAGTGTAGATTTAGAATAAACTTTAGGGTATCCTTTTTGGAAGATTGTACCCCATATTATTGTTTGGTGGTAGCATGATATTTATTTGGAGGTAAAATTGGAGAAGGAAATACATATGTGAGACAAACTCCCCGATCCATTTGCATAGATTTTAAATTTATTTAGATAAATGCAACTATGGTGGGAATAATGTAGTGAATAAAATATTTTTTGTATTATTTGTGGATATTATATGAATTATTTTCAAGATCATTCACTAATATAGTGTGTTATTCTATGAAACATTGTGTCCGAAATAAATTATTGAAATAAATTAAATATTTTAAACAATAAAATCATAAAATTAACCAATAAACACAAAAAAACATGAAAACAACTATCCATATCAGATGACTAATATCGCTATTGAGTTTAAAACATGGGTTTAACCTTATCCCTAACATAATCTTTATTGTTTCAAGGATTTTGTTAAAACATTTTTGAGGTTATAGAAATAATGAAATTAGTTAATTTGATGATTTTTTTTCTATTTGAAGTACTGAGCTGATTTTTCTTTAAATAAATGTGTATAAATTATCTCTTATGTTTGGATACAAAACCCTTAGTACAAAGAGTCCATTTGAGGATTTGAATCCAAGGTCACGATGATAAATCCAGATGAGATCATTGATCATTACGCCAAAGTAGTTTGTGGATCTCATCAACGTTGATAATGTTGAAATATTATTCATCAAATATTTATCCACACTCTGGGTAGGATGTTGGTGGGTGTTTTACATCATTATTTTAATCCTAAATTAATTTAGATCAATTCCATGTATAGAATTGAACCATTTATTATCAGTAAAATTAAAATTGATGGAATTTATATTTTAATATTAATTTATTACCCTTCATTTATCTTCTTCTAAAATATTATTTGAGTGAAAAAAATAATTTCAAATGTTTTTTCTCCATATTTGTGTGATATTTTTTTCTTATCCTATTCCTCAAATTTTGAAAGCGCTTGTTTCTTTTGGTTTTTGGTTCGATGAATACATGGTATTCAATCATTGTGATGAAATTCTATAGTGCGACAAATTGATATTGTAGGTGTAGTTCAAGATCGATGATATGATTATAGTGTGACAAAGTAATTGGGTGATCAAGTAAAGATCATATATATTTTAGGGTAATGTTATTCATGGTTTTTTATAGATGTTGATGAATAAATCAAGATATGTTTTTTCAAGATGATTGAGGGCCCCCAACTAAGCTAGCAAGGAAGTCATGGTTTTTCAAATCCCTAAATATTTATAGTTTGGTGAGTTTGGTCGATCTAGTGATTCTTAGTATGATGTCGTGGAAGATCCCTCATGATTTTTAAAATAAAAATATACAAGGGGTGTAAACAATAGTTACACGCCATGTAGGACCCCTAGCTATAGGGACAACCTTTCAACTAGAGTTACATATCACACCCAATTTGACATTGTCACATTTCTTTTGAACTCTGTAGAATTACTCAACATGTAATTCATAATTTAAGTGGACAAAAATAGAAGAAAAAAACTAGTGGAAGAGAGTATACTTGGACAAGAAAATGAACAAGTTTACCCAGGCTGGTATACGAGAATAACGAGAGATACATAGTAATATCTTGAATGAATGGCTAGTGTGAGGATACCTAAACACATCATGTGATTCTCTGACATTTCATTTCTATATTGTTTTATATGCTGTGAGTTGTTTTACCACACGAGTAGCCTGGGGATAGATGGACATGGAGTGTACCCCAAATAAATGCCATTTAACACATTAAATGGTTTTTATTTCCCATTATTTCATTATTTTGGACTAGTTGAGTTCTGTTAGTACATTTCCTTGCGAGTACACTATGTCATTACATGAACATCAAATAATTGTGATTCTTCTAGAGGATTACTCTCAAATCGAATTCTTGGTGTCCTTCCATGAGACTAGAGTTAGATCATCTCGCATATTCATTCCTTAGGTAGTGTTTGTGGAATATGTTTGTCCTCCTTGAGAATGGTGTTGATTCTCCATCTAGTAGGTTGTATCAGTGGGGTTCATGTTATCATTTTTATATGATCCCCTGCGTACAATATTATCCAGATTATGTTTGTGGTTTCCCCCATATTTTTTTATGAACGGACCCTTATCCGAGTAGAATGGAATTATGAGAACATTATGATTTCATGGGAAAAGTGGAGTGATCTTTACCTATTGGAGGATTTTCTTTGTTGATAGTAGGGATCGTTGAGGGGATTCTCCCAAAACAAAAATTTCATGGAGTATAATCTTGTGGTAGGTAGTTTGTTGTGACCAACTGGAGGAGTGGTTCCTTCGTATACATATCTTTGGGTTTTCTACTATAAATTAACTATTATATGATAATATTGGGATAACTATAGTTTACTGTTTTTGTATTTTTGGAGTGTTATACTACATATTGTTAAACTAAACACTATGTTGGATCATCCCATAATACCTATGTCTTATGTAAATGAAGAAAATTTTAATGGTGTTCTTAGAGAAGACAAATCTAGTAGATAGTAGCTTGATATTGAATGACCATTATGTTTTCTAGGAGCAGGAATTTGAGAATTGTCCTCTCCCTTGTTGTATGTTGGAGTTTTAAATTTTTTTTATTGTATTATATCTGATCCCTTTTCGAAATTTAATATGTTAGTCTCATGCTCTGGTCGTGGGATTATATATTTGTTCTTGCAATGGTTTCATTTGTTTTACAATTTAATATTGTATGGTGATGGATATATGTGAGTGTGTGTGTGTGTAAAGGTATATTTGGATAATGACTCCCAATTTTTGTATATGCCTACTCGGCACTAGTCACCAGCCCTTGGAATATTGTAGCTGTCTAGGGGTAGTCATGAGTAGAACCCTAGTAGGTCGTTCATTACCCATATCTTATGAAATTTTCTAAATAATGGAAATCCGTATAGATGGGATGGGTATGTAATAAATCCAACAATCAAAGTAGGTTTGTAAATATTTATTAAACATAAATGGTTATAACTTTTTCCATTTTTTCTATTCATTATGAAAAACAATTATTCAAAAAATGTTTCCTAATATTGTTTATATTTATATATATTAAGGAATCCATTTTCAAGATTTAACATTTAGAATTAAATGAATCTGATTTGAATATATGTTTGAAAAAAAGATATGAATTTCATTTTATAATATATTATGTTTTAGGAATATAAAACTATTATGAATAAAAATATTCAATATTATGGATCTCAATAGAATTAATATAATTATGTTATATTAAAGGATTACTATTTTTTATTAAAACCAAACTGAAACCTAATGTAACTATTTAAATTCATTGTTAAAGGAAGAGAATAAAATGTAATTTTTTTTCTTCAAAATAATCACATATATTTCTAAAATGGTAAGAATATATTTATATTTTCAATAGTTTAATTTAATATTATATTTAATAATTAAAAAATAAATTATTGGTCAATAAAATTATGTAAACATTCAAGTGACTCTTATATCATTAAAACATTATAATATTTATAGTTTGGTAGAATCAATATTATTCACAATTCATCCAAAAATACAGTATTTATGAAATATTTTAATAATAAATCATATGTTAATTATCATATAATGAATTAAATAACTAAATTAATTTAGTAACATTTAATATATAAATGTTAAAAATTAATTTTTTAAATAGGTTATCAAATAAAACTATTTGTATTATGAAATTAATTCAATAAAAATAAAATATTATTGTAACTAAATCTCAAGTCATTATTTCTTTCATCCTTTAAATATTTAATTCGTGAAATATCAAAAATATTACTCCATTAATCGATGTCGGTAGTTTTACATTTTTTTTAAAAAAATATCCCATGTTACATCTTTTATCTTATGATTTCCCCAATAATACATTACTGGACATGTCATTTGATTCAGAAACAATTTTTTTCTACTCTCATAAATCACTATATACTATTCAAAAAAAGATTAATCTAGTTTAAATATTATTCATTCAAAGGTTATCACAGGTGTTGATTTTGGTAAAAAATCCTTAATAATGTAATACGGAACACATCAATATCCAAAGAGTGGCTGTTTTAAATTTAAAAATCTTAAATAAAATATCCAAATCATTCATGAATTTCAAGAGTTCCAATTTACATTAAAAGGGTATTACTTTCATTCTAAACCACAATACACCTTTCCCTCGTAATACCTTTGTTAGAAAAATAACTACCACTTCAAATTCAAGCCCCCCAGTTATCTTCATAACACTTTTTTTTTCATTGATTTGCTTTAATATAACTTTAATTAGTTTTTACCATTGTCTTTGTCTCATCTTCATGATGTGGTGAACAATATTCCTTTCCTAAAATTCTTCTCAATGTGTTGTATAATGACACATGTTTCCATGTAACGATTTGTGAGGTTCTATTTGTATTCTTGAATAATAACTATTATCATATGAGTCCACCCATAAGTAAATAATGATCCACATATAATAAAATTAATTTTAGAATATCTTGAAAAATTATTATAATGACTAAATAGTCATTCAAACATACTATTAGTTTGGGGTAGATATGAGGATCTCAAATTATTCTTGGTATCAAGAGACAATTGATTATTTTCTAAAACAAAATTATGTAAATCATGGACCACTATCAAGGATAGCAAACAAAGGTGCACAATAATGTCTTGTAACATCATTTGTATATATTTATTAACAACACTGAAGAGGTAAATCTTATCTTATATTGAGTAATTATGGATATTTCGTATGATAATCAGTAATAAAAAATTTTAATCATTATTTCATTGATTTTTAATCTATCTAGAGACAAATTTAATATTGATACCATCCATTTTATAATTAATAATAGGAATATGATACATGATTCTACTAATTTTTTTTTGATTCATAACTATCCTACAAAAAATTATTATTAATAAAAAATAACAATTTCTAAAATCGTATTATCAGGCCAAAATCTTAATTAGATAATTATACATCATTATGCTCTCAAGGTGGATTGTGAAATGTGATCTTTGAAAATAATGAAGTTATACCATTTTAGATCATTTATAGTTGGAACAAGTAGCCTTATACGGAATATTTGAACACCATCGTCATATTTGATGTCTTCTAACATCCAATCATTTAAGGATTTAATTTTTCCTTGTTCTTAGATGCTTGTTTAGATATTATTATATTTTCCAATAAATATTGTTATGTAATCATTTGAAAAAGGGATGAGTTTTCCAATTCATAAATTATATCTATAACCACATTACTACTTCCATGAATACATAAAATTTTCTATACACATCATAGTAAGAACACCTTAAAATTTCATATTCAATGTACTTTTACCCCTATTATCTTTTGGATGGATCTATTTTGTCTACAAGTCATATAAATTGAGTTTTTCTATACATATCATTTGTATCATAATTTAAACATTAATTTGAAATATTTATTTAGTGCCTTTGAGAGGTATATGTAACTCACATTTTTCTCTATATAATAACTCCTCCAAATCATGAAGGAAAATATTGCCACTTCAAAATCAATATAATGTGTTGATATCCTATTTCCTATGTCTTTAAAACATTGATGATAAATCAATAAAATTATTATTCTATAGAAAATAACAAGGAATTTCTTTATTCGATATAACCCTATATTTAAATAATTCATCCCTTTATGACTATAATTTTTACACAATTTCATTAAACATCAACCATATTAATTCATCAAAATATTCAATACATTCCTCTTCCCATAAGAACATAACAACTTTATATAAACTAGGTGAATGGGTACCCTAATGAGACAATGTTTTTTAAAATATCCACCAATATTGACCTTTTATTCACTAGATACATATTACCATGGTTTTTTATTGTACATAATTCATTGACATCCTTTATAATTAATGGATTTGTTGAAATACCATAATTAATGTCATTATATCCCAAAAAATTAATATCACGACGTCTGAATTCAGTCATTCTAAATTTACCCTTAAACTATTTTTCAAAAATATTCATCAGAATGATTCATAAATGAATCTTATTACCCCCATACATTTTAATGTATATAATGATATAATCAAAATATTCAATAATTAAATAAACAAGAAATTCCTTGAAAACTATGTTAATAAAATATACTAAAATAAATGGTAAATTAGTTAATCGAAATAGAATTGCTATGTAAGAACCTAGATCATCCTTTAAGGTATAAATCTTGTATTTTAGTGTTTTTGAGGAGAGGAGGATTTTTTAGAAATTTAAGGAGTACACACTGTGTACATTGATGTACATGCTGTGTACCGGGTTCCCAAAGGTGACTGTGTATTGGACGTGTAACGGCCAAGTACATGGATATGTTTGTAGACCTAGAGACTGTGTAAATTGGGGGGCCAGTTACGGAAAGTACATGCAATAAATCATTAAATAACACAATGTGTACTTTAATTTTAAATTGTTTTATCGGATCGAGGTCACTTCTCATTAACAGAAACCTCTCATTCTCATATGGTCTCACCCTAAAGTGATCGAAGTCGACAAATCTTCTCTGACCCCTTTACCTCTCATCAGTTCTCTAATTCAATCACTATCAATTGTGTTGGAATCAGTACGGTGAGCTCTTCTTCCCTCTAGAGCCTCATTTCCTGATTTCTTCACATTCTTGAGATATCTTCAGTTGAAATTTTCTATCGTTTTGTAGATCAACCACATTCTAGGTTGATTCAAAAGGATGAGGCCAGAGTATAACGATCATACAACATCGAGGTAGTTGGATTATTCCTTTTCATTGATTTTCTTTGAGTTATAAATAAAAATGTTCCCAATACACTATTTTAGGGTATTGCATGTTTATGGAAGTTAACCCTATTAATGCGTACTATTCTTTGATTTCTTGAGTTAGTTCTCAAGTCTTCTAATAGTGTAATTCTCTTGGATATGGATGAGTTTTCCCATGTTTGATTTGATATTAGTCATTGGGTATATAATTTCTTGTTAGGATTATTATTTTTTTCAGTTCCTAGTGATGATCGGATGATGTGATATTTTTAAACATGCTAGTTTTGTGCTTTGTATCTTTTATCCAAGTAGTACATTGTGGTTTACCTTGGATTATTAACATCGTATGTGCATGATTTCAATACATAGGTGATAGAGCAAATATTTTAAATTAATTTATATTTAATATCATTGTTCTAAACTCACAAAATCGTTCTTCTAAGATGAATTGTTTCATTTTTATGATTTTGGTGTTATTTTGAGCTGAATAGTAAAAATTGGCCATTTCGGATTTTTAACAGTTTTAACTTATTTCTCTATTTTCGCCATAACATTATCTACACTAATCCAAATTGAAAAATTATTTCTTTTACAGATTCTAAACATCCGGGGCTTCATTTACAATTTTTGGACAAAAAGTTGAATCGTCAATATGGAAGCTCATAAGATGCTCACAATTGGAAGAAAAAAAACTATTTTCAGTTCTTCCTTGTTTTGGTGTGGGATCCATAACTCATTCATGGTCGGTCCAAATGTTGTGATTTTTGGGGGGTAAACGCACAAGGAGTGTTATCACATCTTTGATGAAGGTAAGGCCGCTGGCTTTGCCAGTTTGAGGGTCCATTAAAGCTTCCTAATACGGGGGTTGGTGTTTTGGAGAGTCTGACTGGACAGAATAAATGATCAGAGTAAAAGGGCCATAACTCTCGGAATACCTGTCCAAAACCGATGATATTTTTAGGGGACACGGAAAAGAAAATTATTCACAACATTGAAGCAGGGATCAACGCGTGAAGAGGTCATTTATTGGGTCTTAACGCGACAAAATTCGGAGGACGGAAATATGGCTATAAAAGGAGGAGAGCTCCTCCTCCTCAAAACATCTCATTCTCCATCCCATTCCTTCTGGGACACCAAGGAGATGAACTTCTCATATTTCCCTTTTATTTATTTTATTTTTCATTACTTTAAAATGTCTCTCCTCTCCAGCATTATGTCGTTTACCCCATCCATGGAGGGGTAGTTTCAATTGAGTGATCGGAAAGAGGGGAGGCTGGACCTATGTGTTGTGTTTGAGTTTTTTTGCTTGAAATGAATAAGAATTGTTCTTATTTCTTCTTCTGGTTCCAATTAATAATTCAATATTAAATTCCGAATGCGGTTTTGTTATTGTTTTGATTCTGAAATTATAAATTTTATTGTTTGATGCTCACATTTCCCTCCACCCAATTCAAATCTTATTACGGTGGAACATGATTAGGGTTGGGTGGTGATTGCTCGACGGTTGTCAAGCACGTGTCTAGGATTGTATGTCAGAATCATAGTTTATTAAGGAACAAAAATTATAGGTCTGGGATTTCTCTAATTAATCAAGAGACCTTCTACAACCCTAAACACATTGGAAGGAGGATAGACCAATCTAAGGTTTTAGAAAGGAAAGTTCTCATCCCATCTATCTTACTAGTTTAAGGAAGAAGAAGAGATAAAATTTGGAAACAATGATGGAAAAACACTTAGTCTAGCTGAATCCAGTCTGATCACCATCTTTATCATTTGTTAAAATCAATCAATTTTTGTTGTTTGTTTCTCTCATAGTCATTCAAATTAATTAAAACCAATCTTTTTACAAAAACCAACAAAAACTGACAACCTTGTTTTGTGTGCACTCCTCTTCGGGAGACTACATAGGATCAACTTCTATACTATAATTAGGTAAATAATATAATGGTTTGTCATGCCCCACAACAGGCGTGCATTAATATTTGCGCAGTTTCCGGGGAGGCAGTGCCTCAAAGCTTTTTAAAAAAAATCTCTTTTGAATGACCCGTAGTTCAAATAGAAATTTATTAGAATTCGATCCGGAAATTGAGGGTACAATAACCAAATTGAGAAATCAAAATATTCTCAAAGATTTCGAAGAAATCAATCTCAGTAATTCAAGTGATACCTTGAGTGAAGACTTTGAACCTTTAATAATGGCTGTAAATCCCAACCGAACCCTACATGACATCTGTGCACCTCAATTTGTCAATCAAAATTATCAACTTGCAATTCCTGCCTTAGAAAATGATTTTGAATAGAGAATTAACATGATCCAAGTGCTTCCTAAATTTCATGGTCTTGCTGGTGAAGACCTGAATCGACATATTCAAGAATTCACCTATGTCTGCTCTAGCTTCAAACCTCGAGCAGTCGCGGAAGAGCATGTGAAGTGGATGGCTTTCCCCTTCCCACTAGAGGAAGTAGCAAAGGAATGGTTGTACAATCTGCAACCGAGGGAGATCAGTGACTGGGAAGATCTAGAAAAATGATTTCTACAAAGATTCTTCCCAACATCTAAGAGCACGTCAATAAAGAAGGAGATTTATGTCATCCATCAATTAGCTGGAGAAACACTCTACGAATACTAGGAACGTTTCAAGAAGCTTTGTGCAAGTTGTCTACACCAAGAAATAAAATAGGACCAATTCCTTGTGTGCTTCTACCAAGGATTTCATGACAATGACAGGAATATACTAGATGCCTCATCAGGAGGAGCCGTCATTGATAAATCACCTACAGATATACGAATTCTGATTGAAAGGATTGCACAAAATTCACAGTAGTTTGGCACTCGAGGTACGATCACCGGAGGAATCCATGAGGTAAGAACATCTGATTCCATAGATTTAATTAGGAATGAAATGGGTAAACTCACCATATTGGTGCGACAATTACCTGTGAAATATGTGAAGGAACAAGAAGGACCGAATCAGGTATGTGTTTTATGCTCTTCTAATTCTCATTACACTGAACAATGTCCAGAAGTGCAGGGGACAAAAAGATGTGTTGCAGCCTATCATCAAAGGCAATACCAACCGCAAACCCAACCATGGTATGGGTTTCAATAGAACCAAGCCAGATCACCTTTTCAGCAGTAATATCAGAACCTGATAGCATTCCAACAACCTTATCAGAATCCCTAGAAACAACAACACACTTTTAAACCACCACCTTTCCAGCGAAAGAATTATGAGCAACCATCCACAAGTGAACTGACAAATGAAGACCAACAACTGAAGACAATATTGGCGGTAATAGAAGATAAGATGGACAAGCTAGATGATCAATTTGCAAGCATTAAGGATGCTCTCACCAAGAACCAAGGTAAGCTTCCTAGAAAAACAATTCCCAGTCCAAAGGAGAATGTTAGTGAAATCACAACCCGAAGCAGGAAGGAGCTCAAACCACCAGAACAATATGAGGAGGATGAATCATGGGAACCTGCTGAAGCTCTTCCTGTCCAACCAAAATATGGAGTCAACAACAATGTAAAAAGAACATGTTTCAAGAAAGAATGGCTAGAAACGCCATTGTAGAAACAATAATGGGAGAAATAGGATATTCCAACACCATTCCCATCAGCATTGGTTGAGTCAAAGAAGGGAGAAGAAGAACGACTTCAACAGGAAATTCAGGAAACATTCCGAAAAGTTGAGATTAACATTCCACTACTAGATGCAATCAGGAAAATCCCTAAATATGCAAAATTTATGAAGGAGCAATGTACTAAAAGAAAGAGGATGGATAGAAATGACAGAATCAACTTTGGAAGAAGCGTGTGAGCATTGATCACACCACCGATACCTCAAAAATGTCAAGATCCAGGGACATTCTCTATTCCCTACACTATCAGTTCATTAAATTTTTTTGATCCACTATGTGATCTTGGAGCTTCGATAAATATGATGCATCACTCTGTGTTTTCATCTTTGTAGATCGGAGAACTAAAATCAACTCGGGTGGTGGTACAATTAGCAAACAGATCCACCGTTTTCCCAGCTGGAGTCGTTGAAGATGTACTTGTAGGAGTGAGAGGATTAATCTATCCAGCAGAAGTTTATGCCCTTACCATGTACGATGACCGAGCACCATCCCAATCTCCCATCATCCTAGGGAGACCATTCCTGAAAACATCGTGTAAAATCCTAAATGTACATGAAGGAACACTCACCATGGAGCTCGGAGATAGTACGGTACACTTCAATATTCTTGATACGATGAAACACCCGTCCAACAATCACTCACTTTATGCAATCTCCCATGATGAAGGTATAGAACCAATTGAAGACTCAGGTATGCTTCATGACTTTTTATCTGTGGGAGAACACTCTTCCTTTGAATTTTATAACTCCCATGAACCTGAAAATTCTGATATCATGTTGTAGGATGAGGCAAAATGTAGTTTTTTTGATGATTTGTTTAAAGGAAGTGAGATTATTCTCAAGAATTCAACATTAGAAGTATGAAACCTAAATGCAATATCATCCCTTGAACAACCCCCATGTTTAGAGCTGAAGCCTTTGCCATGTGACTTGAAGTATGATTACCTAATGGAAGGAGAGAAACTTCCAGTAATAATTGCCAATAACCTATCCCATTAACAAGAACAAACATTGATTGACCTTCTCAAAAGGAATGTCAAAGCTGTAGGATGGAGTTTAGGTGATATTCCTGGAATCAACCCTAATGTATGATCTCACAAGATATTTTTAGAAAGTGAATCTCATCCAGTTAGACAACCTCAAAGAAGACTCAATCCCACAATCATGGAGGTCGTTAAGAAAGAGATTGAGAAATTGTTAGCAGCTGATATCATTTACCCAATCTCTGATTCTCAATGGGTCATCCCAATTCATGTAGTCCCCAGGAAAACTGGCCTGACCGCTGTTACAAATGAAAGAAATGAACTGATCCCCATGAGAATACAAAACAAATGGAGAGTGTGTATAGATTACAGGAAGCTAAATCAAGTTACCAGAAAAGATCACTTTCCTATTCCATTCATTGATCAGATGCTTGAAATGTTATCTATAAATAATCATTACTATTTTTTAGATGGATTCTCAGGATATTTTCAGGTAGCAATTGCACCATAAGATCAGGAGAAGACAACCTTCACCTTCCATTTTGGAACATTCGCCTACAAAAGGAAGCCTTTTGGGCTATGAAATGCCCTAGGTACATTTCAACGGTGTATGGTGAGTATTTTCTCGGACCACATTGAGGATTTCTTGGAGGTGTTTCTTGATGATTTCACAGTTTTAGGAAATTCATTTGATCATTGCTTGGGAAATTTGGAAAATGTTTTGAAAAAATGCATTGAAAAGAACCTTGTCTTAAATTTCGAAAAATGTCATTTCATGGTTGAAAAAGGGATAGTGTTGGGGCACATAATTTCACAAAATGGTATTGAGGTTGATAAATCAAATGTTGATGTAATAAATTCCTTGCCATATCCAACTTGTGTCAAACATGTTAGATCATTTTTAGGGCATTCATGATTTTACAGAAGATTCATCAAGGATTTCAGTAAGATTTATCTCCCTCTCTTGAGATTACTTTTAAATGATGATAACTTTAATTTTGATTATGCATGTAGGTAATCATTTTATGAATTAAAGGAAAGGCTGATAACACCACCAATAATGCAGCCACCCAATTGGGATTACCCTTTTGAGATACTTTGTGATGCATCCAACCGAACTGTGGGAGCCGCTCTATCAAAGAGAATTGATAGCAACCCTCAAGTCATCTTCTACGCATCAAGGACCATGGATGAAACACAAATAAATTACCCAACCACAGAGAAGGATTACCTTGCAGTCGTTTTTTCACTAGATAAATTCCGATCATATCTTCTGGGATCTAAAGTTGTTTATTTTCTGATCATGCAGCTCTTAGGTACTTAATGAAAAAGGCGGATGCTAAACCACGATTGGTGAGATAGATGCTACTCTTAAAAGAGTTCAATTTGGAAATCAAAGATAATAAGGGGACTGAAAATCAAGTGGCTGATCATCTAAGTCGACTACCCCACACCACTGAAATAGAAATACCAAATCAGAACCCACTTAATGATGAGCTTCCTGGAGAACAACTCTACAACATCAACAGTGAAGTACCATGGTATGCCAACATTGTCAACTATTTGGTAACATCTCAGGTACCCTCTCATATAAGCTCTCATCAACAACATAAGCTTAAATATGAATCAATATTTTACATTTGGGAAGATCCGTTTCTGTGGAAAATTTGTAATGATCAAATCATAAGAAAATGCTTTCGAAGAAGTGAAATTGAATCAGTGTTTGAATTTTGTCATAAATAATCTTGTGGAGGCCACTTTGGACCATAGAGGATTGCCCGAAATGTTTTAGAATCTGGACTCTACTGGCCCACCTTATTCAAGGATGCATATGAATTTTTTAAAATATGTGAAAAATGCCAATTTTCTGGTAACATATCCAAATGACATGAAATGCCACAAAAAACAAAAACCTTTTGTGAACTTTTTGAAGTTTGGGGAATAGATTTCATGGGACCATTCCCAATTTCATTTGGAAATTCATATATTATTTTGGTTTTAGACTATGTTTCAAAATGGGTGGAACAAAAAGCAACCCGAACGAATGATGCAATAGTTGTTTGTGATTTTTTAGGGCTAACATTTTCTATAGGTTCGGCGTGCCACAAGAAATCATCAGTGATCAAGGAACTCATTTCTACAACAGGAAAATGGATTCATTGCTAAAGAATTATGGGGTGCATCATAGAACATCTACCCCAAACCATCCACAAACAAATGGCCAAGCAGAAGTCTCTAATTGAGGAATCAAAGCCATTCTGGAGAATACTATTAAACCCAACCATAAGGACATGAGCCAAATCTTAGATGATACATTATGGTCATACAGAACGGCCTACAAAACACCAATAGGGATGAGTCCCTATAGGTTGATCTATGGAAAGAGTTTCCACCTTCCTGTGGAGTTAGATCATAGAGCCTACTGGGCGGCCAGAGAGATGAATTTTGACCTTGAGAAAGCTGGGAAAGAAAGAAGATTGTAGTTACAGGATTAAGAGGAAATTAGAAGGGAATCTTTTGAAAACTCAATGATCTATAAAGAGAGAACAAGGATGGCCCATGAAAAGATAATTCAACCAAGAACCTTTAACCCCGGAGATCATGTGTTACTCTTCAAATCCAGACATAAGCTTATGCCTGGTAAACATCATTCCAGATGGGAAGGCCCCTTTACTGTAATTCATGTATATCCCTTTGGTGTTGTGTAGATTCAAAAGGAAGGGGGAGGAAACCCATTCACTATAAATAGGTAGAGGCTGAAGTAGTTCCATGGTACTGTACCTCAAGGACCAGTGGAGGAGATCACACTCCTTCTCCCTGAATACAAATGAACACCTACCAGTTTGCATCATTCCTTTACACTTGATTAAATGCAGTAACTCTATCTTTTTGAAACATACCTAAAAATTCCATTTAAATGCATTGAGTACATTTCATCAATTAAGTGTTGGGGAGGGAATTATGTAGTCTAGGATATTTTTCAAAAATATTAATTTTTGTTTTGTTTTGTTTTGTCGAGCCAACGACATTAAACAAAGGCACTACCGGGAGGCAACCCACATTTTCACCCATTGTCCACTTGTCTTCTTAGTCATTTACCAGCATGATTGAACAGGCCTTCCCTATCAATTGTTTTCATTTTAATATTTCAGGTCAATTAATGAATAATTTGTAGTGGGATTATACGTCGTGAAGAAAAGAATCCATTTGACAGGGGAGTAAGTGATTCAATTTTATATTTTCCAACTTTATTCCCTACATTTTTAGTCTTTAAAGAATTAATAAAAAAATGCATGCCCATGCTTGAATTCATGTTTTACATGACTTATCTAGGAGACATGAGTTTCATCGAAATCCAGTGATTCCATGTTTTAGATTTCAATTTTAATGAGATTAAATGATTAAAATGGACAATTGGATGATTAAAGTGAAGAACGGATATTGAAATAAGGACTCAAGATTTGAGGGAATTAATTGATTCATGTAAATGAAATTTACCTTCAGTTTTTCATTCTTTGAATTTCTAAAATTCATGTGATTTAATTTTTTATTATTAATCAAGCCATGAGTGATTGTCCAATATCATATTCTCATTCCTGATAGTATTTCTAGACCAAATATTTCATATTTTATCTTGAGCATATTTCTTGAGTGATCTCGGGATGTGCCACCTACTAGAACTTGTATTGAAACATGTCAAAGCTATGACTGTACAAAACCACATTTAAAATGATTGAGGCACTACATTGTCTAGCCACATATTTACCTGAGACCCACCCTTACATTTATCCTTCGTTAGCCCATAGAATCCATGAATTGACTTATAGGTTTAAGCCACATTACTTACTGATATTTCCTTACCTATCCACACTTTTAGTATTTTTTCATGGTAATTCAAGTTTGAGTGTGGGGTAAGGGACTTTCGTGTGCGTTTATTGGTATATGTATAATTTTTGGGTGGTGTAATGTGTGCTTCATCATTTTGGGAAATTTATTATTAGAAAATTGGGTATGAGTTATCATTTCATTATGCTTCTTTCATTTCATCTGGTTCTCCATAAAAAAAGATAAAAAAAAGAAACAAAATTCAAAATAATGTTGTGCCTGTCTGGAGAATTACAAAATAAAAAATAAAGTTGTTCCCTTCTAGATATTTACAAAAAAATAGGGAGAACTTGGATGTTATCATTCTTTGTAATCATTTATTGACTAATGACCTGTTTCATTGAAAGGGTACTGGTGTTGTGATTCAAATTTCAAGGGGATTTCAGTGAGGTTAATCTTGTGTTTTCACTTGATTAATAATGCATTGTACATAAGAGTCAAACCTCCTAATTATGGCCTTAAATTATTTCAATCATTTACCCACCAACCCTAATCCACAGTCATTTTAACTTTTATTGCATGTCCTCATGATTTTATGTGTGTTTTGTCTTTACAAAGTGGAGAAAGTAGTTACTTTACAAGCCTATGGGTAAGGAGCATGTTCTCATGATATGTGCATAACTATATTATTAATTGCATAAAGTGTGAGGAGAGAAAAAATTCAAAAGTGAGGTAGATCAAGATTTGGCATGTTTAATAATAATAAATTGAGAAGCTTGAATGAATGAAAGGAGAAGCTTCATTATTTTTCAAAGGGGAAAAGTAAAATGCATGAATTGATTGTTTCTTTGAAAAATGGGAAATTACATTGGTATATTTTGGGAACTGGAAAATTGTATTGGACATTGATAGTCATTTGATTTTATTTCATTTGAAATTTAAAAATTGGTGACATTGGTGCCCTTTGATTTCCATGTTGAGATTTTATGCTTGAGGACAAGCATAGTTTAAGTGTGGTGGAATTGATAGAGAAAATATTTCCAATTAATTTATATTTAATATCATTGTTTTAAACTCACAAAAGTGTTCCTCTAAGATGAATTGTTTCATTTTTATGATTTTGTTGTTATTTAGAGCTGAATAGTAAAAATTGTCCATTTTGGATTTTTAATAATTTTAAATTATTTCTGTATTTTGGGAATAACATTACTTAAACTAATCCCAATTGAAGAATTATTTCTTTTCCAAATTCTTCACATCCAGGGATTCATTTACTATTTTTGAACAAAAAGTTTAATCTGCCATATGGAAGCTCAAAAGAAGCTCAGAAGTTGGAGAAAGAAAACTGTTTTCAGTTCTGCCGTGTTTTGTTGTGGGATCCATAACTCATTCTTGGTGGGTCCAAATGCTGTTCTATTCGGTGAGTAGACGCGCAAGGAGTTTTAGAACATCTTTTATGAAGGAAATGCCGCTGGATTCAGCCGTTTGTGGGTCCATTAAAGCTTCCTAATCTGGGGGTTGGCGTTTTGGAGAGTCTGACTGGACAGAATAAATGATCCGAGTAAAAGGGCCATAACTCTCGGAATACCTGTCCAAATAAAATGATATTTTGAGGGGACACGGCCAAGACAATTATTCACAACATTGAAAAAAGTCTAAACGCGTTAAGAGGTCTTTTATTAGGTCACAAACGCGACAACATTCATAGGACAGAAATCTGGCTATAAAAGGAGGAGAGCTCCTCCTCCTCAAAACATCTAATACTACATCCCATTCCTTCCGGGACACCAAGGAGAAGAACTTATCAGCCTTCCCTATTATTTCATTTTTTTTTATTTTAATATGTCTCTCCTCTCCTACATTATCTCGCTTACCCCATACATGGAGGGGTAGTTTCATTTTAGTGATCTGAAAGAGGGGAGGCTGGACCTATGTGTTGTGTTTGAGTTTTTGTGCTTGAAATGAATAAAATTTGTTCTTCTTTCTTCTTATGGTTCCAATTATTAATTCAGTATTAAATTCCGAATGCGGTTGTGTTAATGTTTTGAATCTGAAATTATAAATTTCTTTGTTCGATGATCACATCTCCCTCCACCCAATTCTAATCTGTATATGGTGGAACATGATTATGGTTGGGTGGTGATTGATTGACGATTGTCAAGAACGTGTGTAGGATTGTATGTCGAAATCTTGGTTCATTAGGGAACAACAATTCCAGCTCTGGGATTTCAATAATTAATCAAGATACCTTCTACAACCCTAAACACATTGGAAGGAGGATAGAAAAATATAAGGTTTTAGAAATAAGAATTCTCATCACATCTCTCTTACCAGTTTAAGGAAGAAGAAAAGATAAAATTTGAAAACAATGATAGAACAACACTATGTCTAGCCGAACCCAATCTGATCACCGTATTTGTCATTTGTTAGAATAAATCAATTTCTATTGTTTGTATCTCTTATAGTCATTCAAATTAATTAAAACCATTCTTTTTAAAAAAACCAACAAAAAGTAACAACCTTGTTTTGTGTGCACTCCTCTTCGAGAGACCACCTGGGATCAACTGATATACTATACTTAGGTAAATAAAATATTGGTTTTCCATGCCTCACGACAGGCGTGCGTCAATAGGGTTCTGGGAATCTGGTGTTGTGAGACCATATGGGGAATTAATGTTGAGGGATTCACCATAATGTCTATTATATTTATCAAACTATGAGACCATAGGGGGGATTGACGTTTAATTCTTCCTCGAAGTGTCTATGGTTTCTATTATGATAGGACAAGGTGGAATTAACGTTGACTTCTACCTCAAGGGGCATTTGTTTTCATGTGACCATATGGGTTATACCTTGTGGCCTTCCTAGAAGGTCGTTATATCCTTGTATAAGTTGAACTATTGGGTCAAGGTTGTGAGAACATACCTAGAGTGTTACCTGAGGTTGATTTATTTAACCATAATGGATTGGCTGTGAGAACTATCCTAGAGGGTTTCTTGTGAATGTTTGGTTAATTGATAAATAAATATAAATGAATGTTGTTGAAATAGTAGGATTGTTTAGTTTTAAGTACTTCTACTTTTATTACATCATTTTCATTATTTTCCTACTATATGTATTCATTGATAGTTACATAAATATATTAGGGTGGTTGCTAACATGCATTTTTCCTAAACCATATTTGGATCATGAGTTTAGGCCAAAATAAATTATATTATTATAGGTATAGATAAGGGTGTTGGACCCTCCATTATATTTTACTTTTCATAATCACTAATAATGTCAACATACAGATTCATATATTTCTTGCTTATTTTAATATCTATATGAATATCAAATATGTCATATAGAAACATATACATTAATAAGTCAATTGATTATAGTCATGAATAAATATGTTTAAAAATGTATTTTTATAAACACTTCATCTTGGAATGGTATATGTAAGGAAAACACTTCATCATCTTTTTTGGATTCTCTGACAAACCGAAGTCGACACACCGAAACTGAAGTCGACACACCGAAACTGACGTTGACCCACCAAAACCGATGTTCGACAAACAGAATAATTACATACCGAAGTATGACACACTGAAGTTCAACATATCGAAGTTGACACGCCGAAGTTCCACAAACCGATGTCGACACACAGAAGATAACACATCAAAGATGACAGGACGATGTTATCAAACTGAAGACAACATAACGAATATGACTCACCAATTTATATAAATAAATATTTCCATTTTATTAATTCAAATTTATTTCAAACTATCATATTTATAAAAATTAATGTTTCTGATATTATTTAATGTTGTAAGTAGGAGTATCCGTAGACAAGTACGAGGTGCATGCACGTGTGAAGATCCTTATGCATAGAGGATCGTGGAGTATAAAATGGCATCATCAACCCCGTTTAATATATAGTAGTAGCAATACATGCAGGAAAACAGACTTTGAAAATTCCAAAAGTGAACCACTAAGCGCTTGAGATTACAAGAAGAATCTAACAAGGTATCTTCAACACAAAGGCTCAATATATATCAAGATGTCAACAAGATGAACCTTTTCATTCCTCGAATCTAGATTACAGAAACTGAAATACATTGATCTAAAGACATCTTATAGATGAAGTCTCCAATACCATTATCTGATCATTTATTGATTCTAGATATTTACTTCACAACACACACAGAATTCTTTACTCTATTCTATTTCTTAACACTGTTGTGTTTTACATTCAATATTTGAGTTGTGGGTATATTTGTTTGTATAACACACACTGTCTCCTGAGCTTAACTGGAGTATATAAAACTATCCTCATACTCAATCACTTATTTCTTTTGTTTCCCACAAATATCTATTCTAGAGGTCTAGTGTGACCTGGACAACCTGGTGTGCTGTTGTAAACCCCGATCAAGGGTGTGGATCAAAACATTATTTATATAAACAACTAGGTGGAAGGTGATCACTAAGTAGAGAGGATTAAGCCTCTACTTGAGACTAATTCTCTTATTTACATTGTTGTGCCAATCTTAAATTACTCTGTTTTATCTTATCTGCTCGTTATATATTTTCATAAACTTAAAAAGGTTTTTTCATACACATTAATAGATGGTTTTGGTTAGCATGTGTATTTGTTTAATTAATTAAACTAATTTCAAGAGTTATGTTAGTGTTCTATATTGATTTATCTAAGGACTAATCACCCTTTGAGAAACCTGTTACCTAATTGAACGTTAACATTTCTACTGCCATAATTAACAAGGACAATTTTAAAATTTTGGTTTTTCTTAACTATAAAGTTTTTAACCGAAATTTTAAATTGAAACTCAATTAAACCTCCTCTTAGGTATCTACTCCGACTAACATTTTTTATTAATGTTTTAATTATTTTCATGTTTTTCAAATTATTTTCAACTGTGATTATAGTTGTGTCTTAAGGATCTTAAAATTTCTGTCATATCTAAATTTTTAGTTCTTTTAATTCTACGTAACTATGGAAACTAGAGTTGAGGGTGATACGACTTATAGGAAACCTTTCTTTATTGGTAATAAATATGATCAGTGGAAATTAAAAATGAAAATTTATAATGAGAGTATGGGACCTGAAATATGGGACACAATTGAAGAACAACATTCCTTACCTTCTACTGCTAGAGACACGTGGTCTCATTTGACCAAAGCTACATATAATAATAACTGTAAATAATTGAATGCATTTTACTATTCTCTAGGAGATGATGAATTCAATATAATATATTCTTGTACCACTGTATATGATATTTGGGATACTTTAGCTATTTCCCATATGGGAACAACTAATGTAAATGAAATGAGACTAAATGCATACACTATTAAATATGATAATTTTAAAATGAAGTCTGATGAACGTATCTCTAAAATGTATCTCATGTTCAATGAAATAGTGAACACTATAACTCTTCTTAGAAAACTAGTGGACAACAAGGATCATATTATGAGACTGCTGTGAGGCCCACCTGACAGATAGAGGAGAACATCTGTTTCCATCCGAGAATCTTGTGACATAAGCAAGCTACTAGTGAAAGAGCTAATTGGAAAACGTATGATATACGAGGAAGAAGATAAATTGAACCAAGAATTAGATGAGTAACCATGGAAAAAATCTGTAGCATTCATGAATACTACCTCAAAGAGAAAAAAAGCTCAAGTTCCTGCAGACAGCTCTACTAGTGATGAGTTAGATTCAGACAGTGACGAGGAGATGGCTCATCTTGCTAGAAGGTTCAAAAAAATTTATCGAAAGAAGAAATTATTTAATAATTTAAAACTAAAAGGGAATGTATGATAGTAGTGGAAAATGAATGAAAGATAGAATAATGAATGAAAACTAAATGGTAATAATCTGCTATGATTGTAAACGAAAAGGTCATGTGAAGGCCAACTGTCCCAAGATGAAATTCAAGAAGAAATATGAAAACTAGCGAAAAAGATATAAAAAGGCTATAAAAGCTATCTAGAGTGCTTTAGAAGACATCTACTGTGATTCTAATTCTTTTGAAAGTGAACATAACAATCATTCCAACTTATGTTTCATGATAGAAAAATCTGAGGTAACACTTAACTCTATAAACTCTCCTAAACATAATGCCTATAATTCTGGGAGTATGAGTGACTCACATAATGATGGAGGTATGAATAAGGATGAACTATTTGAATATTTTGAAATGATTGAGTATACCTTTAATGAGACTGAGGACAAGTATAATTCATTAAAGAGACAACATGCTTTAAATGCAAATCATGAGTCAAGTATTAATATTGAAAAATAAAAACTCTCCCACTGTTATAGGAAGACACTGAACATAAGTTATCATCTGAAAATTTAAATAAAGATCTTGAAATATTTACTACTGGTAGATATATCTTGTCTTAGTTTCAAGGAAAACAGATTTCCACAAAATATACCACTGGTCTAGGATATCAACCAGGATATAGAAGGATCATTAAAATTAAATTTATTCCAAAATCTGGACAATTCACTTCTAGTTCAAGTACTGGACCATTTATTAAAAAACAATTATCTAAAATACCAAAAAAAGTGTATATATGTCACAATATATATGATGATTATAGGAAATCGGTGAGATAAGTATGGTTTCCCAAATTTATAATTGCTAACGTCTCATGAACCAAGAAAATATGGGTACCAATGTAACCCCATGTCTAATTTTTTTGCAGGGATGTTTCCTAAAGAGTTCTGATAAGACAATGTGGTACATGGATAGTAGATTTTCAAGACACATTACAGTAGAATAACCAAGAATCAAAAACCTAATCATGAATGATGGTGGTCCCATAACTTTTGGTGACAATGAAAAAGAAAAAATCATCATCTTTGGCGAGATCGGTAACCATAATACATTATTAATTTCAGAAGTACTTTTTTTATTGAATTAATGTATAATTTACATAACATGACTCAGTTGTGTGATGATAGTGTCAATGTCATATTTGAAAATGATGCATGTAATGATTTTAATTAAAACAATTATTTAATATTTACTTCTCTTTGAAATGAAAATGTGTATGATGTTGACATTAATTCTTTATCTAAGCAAAATTTTTCCTTATTAAATGATTTTCATAAGGAATCATGGTTGTGGAACAAAATACTAGGACACTGAAATGTTCACTCTCTTAGGAAAATGACTATGAATGTTTTAGTTATAGACTTAACTAAACTGGAATTCCCACTTAACAATGTATGCAATCCCTGTCAAAAGGGAAAGCAACACAATGATTTTTTGAATCCAATGAATGAAGTTTCTACTTCTCAACAACATGAGTTGGTTAACATGGATTTGTTGTGACCATCAAGAGTTTCAAGTTAAAATGGGAAGCACTATGTTTTTGTTATTGTAGATGATTTTTTATGGTACACTTGGGTATAATTTCTAGCTCGCCAAAGATAATCAGGTTCTTATTTAATAAAATACTCCAAGTCTATGTAAAACCTTAGTGGACTAAGAATTAGGACCTTAAGAAGTGATCATGGATGTGAATTTGAAATTGTATAGTTTCAACCCTATTTCTCACACAATGGCTATAGTCACAATTTCTCTACTCTTAAAACACCTCAACACAATGGATTCATGGAAAGATGAAATAGGACCCTTCAAGAAATACCCAGGACTATAATATAATTTACCTATTTATTTTTGGGCTGAAGCTGTAAATGTAGCTTGTGATACCATTAATAGATTATTGATTAGAAATGTTCTTATGAAGTCCCCTTACGAACATTAGAACAATAGGATACCTAAGGGTAACTACATTAGATTGTTTGGTTGCAAAGAATTTATCCTTAACACTAAGTACAATCTTGACATGTTTTCCTCCAAGAGTGATGATTGAATTTTACTAGGTAACTATACAACCATTAAACACTATAGAGTATTCAATAAGAAAACCCAATGTGTGGATGAGTCAATTCATGTAAAAATTGATGAGACTGATCCCCATGAACCCAAAACCACTTTGGAACATCTTGAGGTAGGTATGTCAATTCTGAACCATAATGATAATGTTGGTGAATCCCCTGTAAAAGTGAACAATTCTGGGAATCTTCTAGAATCTACACCTATTGAGTTTGGACCAATAGAAAATCATGAGGAGTCTAGCTCAAATATGTCTAGAGGTATTATTACTCTCAAGAATCATCCTTTAGAAGTTGTAGTATGTGATTTAAACTAAGGGATTAAAACTAGAGCTTCTTTGAGAAACCAGGTTGAACATCAAGATTTTCTTTCAAAGCTTGAACCCAAAAATATTAATGATTCTATTAATGATGAATTTTGGGTGGTGGCTATACATGAAAAATTAAATAAATTTGAAATAAACAAAGTCGGGAAACTAGTTGAAAGACCTAAGGACACATTGAAAATGGTCACTAAATGGGTCTTTAGAAACAATGTTGATGAGTCTGGTAATATTGATAGAAACAAAGCTAAGTTAGTTACACAAGGTTACAGTCAAGAGGAATGAATAGACTATTAGGAGACCTTTTCTCCTATAGATAGGTCTCGGGCCATTAGGATACTACTTGCTTATGCAACTCATCTGAATTTCAATCATTATCAAATGGATGTCCAAAGTGCTTTTCCGAATGGGTATATAGTAAAGGATGCGTTTTTTGAACAACCCCCTCGCTTTTAAAAATACCCATTTCTTCAACCTATGTTTTTAAACCTTATAAGGCTTTATATGGTTTAAAGCAAGATTCAAGAGTTTTGTATGATAGACATAGCTCCTTTCTTATTTCAGAAGGTTTTACTAAAGGAATAGAATATCTTACACTGTTTATTAAAAGAATTTTGAAAGATATTTTTATAGTAAAAATTTATGTAGATGATATAATTTTTGGATCATATAAAAATTCTTTATGTACCGATTTTTCAAAAATAATGCAAAAATTAATTTGATATATGTTTAATGGGAGAACATAAATATTTCGTGGTATTTCATGTATTTCAAAGTATAGATGGTATTATTTTAAATCAATGTAAATATAATAAATACCATTTAATACGTTTTAGTTTGGATGGTAGTAAAGGCAGTGATACAACAATTAGTACCACTTATAAGTTGGAAGCCGATATACTCACTAAAGGAATAA
Organism: Viscum album; assembly: GCA_963277665.1. Taxonomy (NCBI): domain Eukaryota; kingdom Viridiplantae; phylum Streptophyta; class Magnoliopsida; order Santalales; family Viscaceae; genus Viscum; species Viscum album. The sequence goes on along the minus strand of OY728153.1, from coordinate 301,576,834 downwards.
ATTTTTCCTGGTATTTCAAATATTTCAAAATAAATATGGTTCTATTTTAAATAAATGTAAGTATAATAAATAAATTTTATGACGTTTTGGTTTGGGTGGTATTAAAGGTAGTAATACACCAATTAGTACCACTTAAGATGTTTTATGAAACCGATTTTTATGAAACAAATTTTTGTGAAAATGATCTTTGTGAAACCGATCTCTGTAAAACCGATTCTTATGAATCCAATTTTTCTGAAACTGATCATTGTGAAACTGATATTTGTGAAACCAATTTTCATGATATTTTTTTTGTGAAACCGACCATTGAGAAACCGATCTTTGTAAAACTAATTTTTATGAAACTAATTTTTATGAAACTGATTTAGGTGAAACTGATCTTTGTGAAACCAATTTTTGTGAAACCATTTTTTGTGAAACTGATTGTTGTGAAATCGATCTTCTTGAAACTGATTCATTGACACAGATACATTTAAGGGCTATTCTGTAAATTCAATCTGATTTATGTGAAACGACGCTGTTTTATTTCATTTTTCTTAACACATTTTAATTACGTGTTTTACAATTTATAATCCCTAAATGATATATTAAGTCCAATCCATTCTGACCTATTACCTTCTCCATAGTTGTAACGCCTCCTACATTAAGTCACTCTCTCTCTCGACTCTCGACCTATCAGCACAAGTTGGAATCAGATGCTTGGACATGGCTAGGACTAAGTGCGCAATAGAAGAACCTTGCAAATCTCCTCATACTAAACATCAGAAAGGTGAGTCTAGTGGGACTGAAATACCGAGGTTAGAAATCCATGTAGTTATAGCTTAAAAGGAAGTTTCTGCTCAGTGGCTTATGTCAGGAAAATTATTTCTATAAATGGTACTGGAATCTCAAGGGTGGCTTACTTGGTTTATCAACAATGAAAGACACTACTATCCTCAACTTGTACACAAATTCTATCAGAATTTGAGTATAACACTGGATGAAGATGAGGAATCAAGGATTAAGTCTATAGTAAAGGGAAAGGTAGTGGTTTTCTCTTCGAAGGAATGAGCTGAATGCTTAGAGGTACCTCATGAAGGCGTCTATGCTGACATTCCTGGTAATATTACTCCTTCATCAAACTTTTTTTCATATAAATATGCTCTGAATGAGCTAACTAGAAATGAGGAATCCATGAGAACTATTTAAAACTAATTTTAAGGAGAATTGAGATTTCTTTTTATGTTCAAACAACATCAAATCTTCGCTAGGAAGGGAGATTTCTCTTCGGTGAAATATCATGATGTATTCATGATATTTTTTTTGAAAAATGGACTAAAGGTGAAGCTGTAAGGATATATTATGGTACATATTTCTGATTTGATTAAGCCATCTAATAATGCAACCTACTTACACTATCATAGAATGTTTATGCCATGTTGAAGAAATTAGAATGTGAAGAAGATGGAAATGAAATGATAACTGCCTCTAGTGGTTTTTGTCTACCGAAAGACATTTGTAAGAGGAAGAAAATATTCTGGATCCATGGAAGAGATGTTGGGTAGGAGATGTATAATGGTTGTATGTAGAATTCAATCCAGTGGACGATCCCTCTAGACTAATGGTCCAAGTAGATCTAGGTATCAAACTTGGAGAAGTTCTAGGTTATTCTGATATGGAAGTCGAGGCTGAAGTCCCTAGGGTAGAAGGATCACCTTTTGATTATAACAGTGATTCTGATTTTGTTGAATGTCCGAGTAATATGACTTATGGACCTACTAGTCCACCTATGGAACTCCCTTCAAGACAAACTATTCAAGGTGATGAAGAAGAGGAATAAACCAAATTTATTGTAGTTGAAGGTTATGTTATCAAATCATATGAGTAATCTGATGATGATGATTATGATGATGATGGTGATAATGTTGATGATAGAGGAAGTGTTGATCTTGTGAGTGATTCTCTAAAAGTGGGACAACAAGAAGTTGACAAACCCAGTGGGGAATATATTCATGGAGCTACTGATGGAATTGAGCCTGCTGATCATCAGGATGTTGATCATAGTGTTGCTGGATATTAGGACAGACTACACCATCCCAATTATGAAAACCAAGAAAGATTTTTGGGATTGAATGATATTTTCACTGCTGGACAGGAAGAAGAAGATGTAGTTCCACTACCTCAAATTGAGGAAGTACCTGGTGAATTTGAAATAGTTGGAGCTCATGTAGAACCTGAAGTTAGGTTGGTTCTTGTCCCTAGACAAGGTGTTATAGCCCGAAACCAGGACGATCAAATAGATGATATTGATGTTATTACTGAGCCTCAGGAAAGAAGGGTAATAATTGAAACCATTGAACCAAAATATTGGAACTGTGCTAGAGAGTGGAATAGTAATCCAGGATATATTTTTTCGGTTTAGAATATGATTCAGATGAGGATATGGTATCAACTACTCCTGTTCCACAAGTCCATGCTGACCCAGAGCATACTGCACCTCTTCCTCCAGTTGCATCTTCAGCAGTAGAACCAGTTTCTCAGTCCATGCCTAGTGATTATGTCACTAAGGATGATTTGGAAAAGTTTAATAATGAGATATGTGAGTATTTTCATGCTTCAGTGGGATCCAGAAATGAATCCTCCACCTCAATAAGTATCTCAAAGGATGATTTAGCAAAAATTGCACGAATTGTGAGTCAGAAGATTCAACTGAATCTTATTACTACCAAAAAAACTATTATTAGACACAACACTTTGCTGAGAGAATAAGTAATAAAGATAAGAACTCATCTGAATTCCTTAACCTCTGTCTTCAAGACCTCCTTTTCTGGTGTTATGAAATTCATAGGAACTTGGAAACTCATATAATCCATGTAGAATAAAAAAATTTAAAACAAGATCTTGGAAAAATGATGACCGACCCATCCAGTTCCAGATGTGGGTGAAGTGTTGTTGCTGATTTAGAGTCTCTCAAGGTTGTGATGAGAGAGGAGGTTCAGAAACTCTAGATTTATTCATATAGAGAAACTCTTGAAAAATTACATTGAAATACAGATCTTGTATTCAGTATGGTGAGATAGTGCACAAATGAATCCTCTTCTTCTCAGAAGGAAATTCGAGAAAATGTGGATAAGTATTTCACTAAGATATATACTAAGCATGACCTCATCAATAGTGTCATGTTTCTTGAAGACAATATTCAAACTCCACTAGTTACAAAAGCTTTCAAAAATATGGTTATCCAATGGAAAGAGTTTACACCTTTTTGAGTAAATTTATGGAGAACAAGGATGAATTTGAGAATACAATGCAATATAGGGGAGAAATAATTAATGACTTCATCAACCGACTCAAACATTATCTGCATGTTGGAGACGAGGCTATTGTGGTTTCTACATCTACATCAATTGGTACTGCTTCTAAGGCTCCTAATCCAATGACTTTTTCTCAGGAACTTACTCAGATTCGACTGATCGTTAGTTATCAGTCTCCAGGTCGTGTGTTGTCAGAGAGATGGCCTTCCATTATGGCTACTATTACTACCTGTGTTTCCCTTCCTGGTGTTGTAATCTGATCACCTCCATCCTCTACCACTACCAAACCTTCTCTATCTCCATTGGATCCTCTAGAAAAAATCAAATCTACTCTGCATCAAAAACTATAGTTATGGATTTTTTCTTTTTGATAGGTATTTTCTCTTTTTGTTTGTCTTGTACACTTATGACATTGAATGAAAATTCTTGTGGTGTCTTTCTTTTATCTTATTTCTAGTTCCTTATTTTCTCTTTTTGTTAATCGCAAAAGTGAGAGAATGTAAGGATGGCATATGATAAAGGAGGGGAAAGTTAGGATGACATATGAGAAATTAAGGGTGGCATATTTTTTCCTTAATCTATCTAGTGAGGGGGATATTTATTTCAAATAAATTCTAGTAATGCCAAACATTGGTTATTGGAAAAGTATATTCAGCCATGTTTATTCTATATACTTGCATATATGCCATAATTTGTGATTATAAAATAGGGGGAGATTGTTTGAACCTTAATTATGTTGTAGTTTTCATATTCACAAAAATTTCAATATACAAGATTCATATCTTTCATGCCAATTTTAATATCTCAATGAAAATCAAATATGTCATATAGAAACATATACATTAATAAGTGAATTGTTATAATCAATAATAAATATTTTTAAAAATGTATTTTTATTAACACTTCGTCTTGTAATGGTATATGTATAGAAGACACTTCATTATCTTTTTTGGATTCCCTGAAAAACTGATGTCGACACACCGAAACTGAAGTCAACACACCGAAACACAAGTCGCACACCAAAACCAAAGGAGAAACACTGAAACCGAAGTCGACACAACGAAGACAATGTTTGATAGACCAATGATTGACCGACCAATGTATGGCACACCGAAGTTCGACAGACCGATGTCGACACACTGATGTTCGACAGACTGAAGTCGACACACTGAAGATAACACACCGAAGATGACCGACCGATGTTATCAAACCAAAGACAACAGACCAAAGATGAATAACCGATTGATATAAATAACTTTTTCCATTTTATTTATTCAAATTCATTTCTAACGGTCATATTTAGGCAAATTAATTTTTCTGATATTATTTATTGTTGTCTATAGGAGTATCCGTAGACAAGTACGAGGTACATGCACGTGCGAGGATCCATATTCCTATAGGAATGTGTAGTATAAAAGGAACTCATCATTCACGTTAAAAATAAAATAGTCGTAGTACATGCAAGAAAATAAATTGTGCGAATACCGAATGTGATGAACTATGTGCTTGAGATTACAAGAAGACTCTAACAAGATATCTTCACCATAAAGGCACAATATATATCGAGACATCAACGAGATGAATGTTATTATTTCATGAAGCTGGATTATAGAACATGTGATAATCTGTTCTGAAGACATATTTCAAAAGAAGACTCAAATACCATTAAATCAACATTCATTGAGTCTAGAGACTTACTTCACAACACACATAGAATTCTTAACTCTATTCTATTTCTTAACTCTGTTGTGTTTTACATTAAATATTTTAGAATTGTGTATATTTGTTTGCATAAAAAAAACTATCTCTAAGAATAAATGGATGATATAAAACTATCCTTCAGACTCAATCACTTATTTCATTTGTTTCCCACAAATAATTGTGGTAGAGGTCAAGTGTTACCTGGATAGCTTGTTTTTATGTTGTAAACCATGTTCCCGGGTGTGGATAATAAGTTTATTTATATAAACAACTTGGTGGAAGGTGATCACCCCATGGAGATGATTATGTATCTTCTTGAGACTGATCCTCTTGTTTACATTATTGTGCCCAACATCAATTAATCTGTTTTGATTTATCCACTGCTTATATTTTCAAAAACATAAAACTATTTTTGCTTACACATTTACAGTTGGGTTTGGTTAGTGTGTGTCTTTGTTTAATTCATTAAACTCATTTCAAATGTTGAATTAGTGTTCTACACTGATTTATCTATGGAATAATCACCCTTTGAGAAACATGTTGACAAATTGAACATTTACATTTCTACTTCCTTTATTAACTGGTCCTTTTTTAAAATTGTGGGTTTTCGTAACTATAATGTTTTTGACCGAAACATTAAATTGGAATTGAATTCAACCCCTATTGAGTATCCACTCTAACCAACAAAAGGAAAGCACCCTTCTATATCAGGTACTTGACTGATGTGGAGATAGAGAGCCTGGGACTAATCTAGGGCTTGTGATGTTCCATGTTTAAATTACTTGTGTTATTTGTACGTTAGTTTAGTATTTTATTCCAGCATTATGAATTGTTTGGCTTCATTTCCAGATACTTGTTACATGCATCTTTATTGATATATATATATATGTTGCAGTTGTTTATTTACTTCTTGTCATCTATTGTTATTGTTGTATGGTATTATTATTAATTATGCAACTGTTATCTATTTATTTCTACAGCATTACTCGGAAAATGAAGGCCTAGTTTCCCCACTATCCCACCCAAGGCCCTCACTACAAGTTGACATAAACTGGTGTTTATGGAAATTCTCTTGAGTTCATGTGATAGACAAGGTACTGGGAACATCTATGTGGTACCTGGAACTGTGATTTAATATATAGTAAACTCATAATATCGATACCTTATTGGAACTATAATATTTCAAATATCATTTTTCCTTTCACATAATTTATTGTACCAAAAAATAGAACAAAATTTGAACGATATTATGGTCTATAATGTTGATCAAACATTTCATAATTGAGAGGATGGATATACTTGTTCATCATTGTAATGAAATTCATTTTACTATAATCAATGAAAAAATCATAGTATCATGATTTTTATCCAAAAATAATAATTTTTAAATAAATAGAGACACATGGTCTTATAAATCACTTATAAAAAAATTTAGGTAGTTTCATTGAAATCATTTACATACACAACATAAATCCTGTAATGCGTTCTAAATATTAAATTTTCTTCGTGGATGAGTTTATTCAAAAACTAAATGACACAATCATGTAGATGAATAGGAAGTTCATCTGGAAAAATTTAAATATTCAATTTCACAATAGGATCAAATTATATCCTCTATGTTCCTTTAAATTCATAGGTTCCTAGAATTTCATTATGGATAGAAACATGATGTGGTTCTAGATTTGATTTGTATGAGTATTTCACTATTATAAAACAGATGAATTATACATCGAGATCAAAAATCATTATCTTCATATAATAGATAATCTATATTAGATTAATTTTAATATAAATCCTTATCAGGGATTATATAAATGTCTACCATAATTTTGATATAAAAATATAGTAATAAGTTATGTTAATGAATCATCATAGTCACGTGTTAACATAATATTGTTGAAATTGAGATTCCACTTGTCTATTTCTTAATAAACACCATCATTGTTCTCTAGTAAAATATTATATTACATTAAAAAACACAGAAGATATAAAAGCCTATACAATCTAGAATCGAATAATAAAGTAGAAATATATTTTGTTATGATCCATTTACCCTCCAATACGACCTCATGAACATCAAAATTGGTTTTAGAAAACTTATATTCTTTTCCATCAACCTTTCACCACATCTATTGAAGGTTATCATTATTTTTATGGAATTTTTATTTATAATAAAAACAATATCATAGATAAATCATCATAAAATGTTTTATTTTTTGTTACACATTAATTCATGAGAATGATGGACTTTCTAACTCCACATAAAAAAATCATTTCCACTTCAAAATGGTATCATTAAATTCTTATAAAAACGTATCAGATGATATAAATTCACCCTTTCGCTTATACCCACTATCTATTTTTTCTTCACAAAGTGATCATCCACCCACTTCTTCCAATGGCTTCCATTTATGTCATAGGACGTAGAGAATTATTTATCTACATTGATACCCAATGATACTATATCATAAAATGAATAGAAAAATTTGGACAATTATTCATCATCAATGATTGAATTTAGACCATCAATGAAATGACCGATATTTCTATTTTGATTATATATGTAGGCCACATAAATCCCTAAGAACCCTGTAATGTTTGATTCATACTTATCCACACTATACAATTCATATTTTCATAATATATAAAACTTCCTCCCCTTACAATTTTATATATTGGAAGCAAAATATATTTTTTACAATAAATGTTAAAAACCCATAATATCAAACCCTTATATTTATAGGAAATCCATATGGTTTTGAATAAATAAACACCATTTTTATTCATCCTCTATGTATGATAAACATTCAGGACAACCATATCTCATTAATTATATTCCAATATATGAAATCGCTTATAGACGGTACTTATCAATTACCCAACTTCTAATAAATTATTTTCTATATTGAATAATTATAGCTTTTTCCATAGGAAATAGTCTTATATTGTGACAATTTTTAGAAAATTATTAGGTTGCAACACTCCAGAAAAATTATTTTTTATAAGTTGTGTAATCTACCCTAATATAGATATGATTGGTTCCATTCCAACTCATGATTTAGATTAGACTAGAGCCTCATTATCTTGACTACAAGGGAAATACCAACATAAATTATGTGAAGTAGATCTATTTATTTTATATTCATTGGGATCAATTTTTAAACAATTGATTATACTTGATTAAATTTTAACATTGTAAACCATAATGTATCACACTAAAATATGTGAAATACACAACAAAACTTGAAAATTTATTCCAAGACAATCATAGAATTCTAGGCTTTATTTCTTTTGTAATATTATCAAGTCATTAAATTATTTTTATATAATTTATAGTGGTATTAATATAAAATCATAATAATCCCATGAATACCCCTAGGAGTGTCATACATGGCATGTAGTAAGATTCTATTCACCATGCACCATAACGACGGATGAGATATACATGACCAACTCATTTAAAATTTCTTACCCATAGATAAATTTGTTCTCAAACCATATCCACCTAGTGTATCTGTATTGTTATTTATTGCTCGTAAAAAAGTATTCATTACTTACCAATCATAACGTAATTTTTTAATGAATATTTTAAAACAATGATTTAAATGAAAAATATCGTATGATGTAAATAAAAAATGAATAAATTTTGTTATATTAAATTAAATTTATCAATATTTTCCATTAATACAAATCCTTAATCTAATGGATACATGTAAATTTTAAATTAATGATATAATAAAAATAAGTAGTTTTTATTTGTAAAAAACATTACTTGTATATCTAAATTTGTAAGAATATTTTACAACGTTGAAAATTATATTTTTATATTCAATAAAATAAATTTTGAATACAAAATTTATCTATTAAGATGTGTCTTCAAATTTAATGTGATAACTATATCATTATAATGTAATACAATTTTGATATTTGGAAAAATAAGTAACTTCAAAATTGGTAAAAAATTAAACAATTTATGATAAATAGAAAAATAACTTATGATAATAATAAATTGATGAATTTAAAATTGAAATTTATTTCCTAAAATTCAATTTACAAAAATTTATAAAATAATTTTCATTCACAATTTTAAATATCACTATGTGTGTTATGTTCATGTTTCTCTAGAATTATATGGATATTATAATTGAACAATGAATGTTAGAAATATCCAATTTTAGATCCTTATTAATAATTATTATCTATTATGTCAATATTTACAATTCATTTTTTTAATAAAACCTTTTTCCATATAAATCATTATTTATTAGTTATTTCAACAGTACCTTGACTATACTGGCATGGAATTCACTATCATGATTCTGATTTCATTAGTGTATCATCTCTTTAATATTTTAGTTAATATAACAGTACTCAAATAATAAGTTATTATGTTTTAGTATCCTTACATGGAACAGTCAATTATGGTCATCCATGATTATGTTAACAACCCATTCATTTTGGAAAATTTAAAAAACACAAGGTGATATATTAATGATTATTTAAATATTAATATAACCATTTTGATTCAATTAGTGAAATTTTTTATTGTCATTAGTATCATATAATACGATAAAATAAATTCTCATAAAAATTAAAGATAAAATATTTATTGAATTTCTTTTTGTGGGTGGTGGATAATTTTTGAAAGAGAGGCCTCATATTTTTTCAAACTCAACTATGGGGACCCTCTCTATGTCATCTTCCATGTTTTTTTCCGTCATCCATTACGCTAAAATGATCTGATGGAACATCCTTCATGAAGGTTTTAGCATGAAACTTATAAGGTAGTTGGGCTAGAACCATACAAGTAAAAGATCAAATGGTATGTGAATTTTTAAACCCTAAATATATAATATTGAAGATTGGTTAATTATTAGGGGTTCAACAAGATCCCAAGGAATTATGAATTAAAAAACATTCAATTAGTGAAATTTTTTATTGACATGTTTGATATGCTGGAGAATAGTTATCCAAGTAGTTCGGTAGGTCTACTTTGGCCATATTGCATTGTTATTCTTGTTCAGCTACATAGGGCCATGATATCCTGGTGTAGTAGAATATATGGGGAATTGACAAAGGGAGCTTCCCTAGAGAGTATTTGGGATAATTTAGTTTATATGATGAATTTACTGTGTGAGATTCCACAGTGAGTCTTTGTTTTACTCGGAATTACCTTGATTACTCTAGAATATAAGGGGAATTTACCGAGTAAGCATCCTGAGAGAGTCTATGATCGACATGGGCTATAAGGGGAATTGACCGAGTAAAAATCCTCAGAGAGTCCTTGACCATGGGGCTATAAGGGGAATTAACTGAGTGATCTTCCCCAGAGAGTCCCAGATTACCTTAGACTATAATGTGAATTTACTGTGAGTTCTTCCTTAGAGAGTATTTATGAATTCTTTTGACTGAACCAGAGGGTTTAGGCCGAGTGCAATGACCAGAGGGTTGCATGTACTTCTTAGGTAGGACTAGAGGATAGTGTTGTGTGTAATTCCCAGAGGGTTATCAGTTTGAGATTTAGCTATTTTTTCCCTTTTTCCTGATTGTGAAACTTTGGATTGTTTACAATTGAGCCCTTTCCTGGTAACGGGTTTCTGTACTTTTACCTGCCATATATTCACTAACAATTAGACATAGATCATCGGGTGGTTTTCTACTGAGATCTTGTCCCACACCCTGTTTGGGTCATGCTTTTGGTCGCAAATAGATTATATTGCTCCAGGAATAGATAAGGGTAAGATACCTTCTACTTCCGGTACTTTATTTTCTATGGAGATGGGGAAAATGGGACCATGCTATGGCTTGTGATGATGAGGAGTTTATCTAATTTATTTTCCACTTTGTTTTAGCACTATTTTATTCCAGCCTTGTGACTTGTTGGCTATTTTCCTAGACATATATATCATGCATTATTTTTTATATGTTCTCTTGTTTATACATTCACTACGGTTACTACTATATTATATTATTACTTCTTCTACTCTTGTATGTATTTGTTTACTTCCACTATGTACTCTGCCAATGTTGTCATAGTTTCTCCACTATCACACCCAAGTGACTCACTGCTAGTCGGAAGCCTCTGTCATTCGAGGAAATGTGCTTGAGTCCATTTGACCAACCAGGTACGGGGCGCTTCTGGGTGGCTACCGGAATCAGGATGTTACAAAGTGGTATCAGAGGATTTCATTCTCTTGATTTACACTTTGGATCCTTTACCCAGGGATATGAAGGAATTTTTACTTTGTATTATGCTTTTTCTGGGAGTATCTAAGCCGCATATAGGGAAAATCCAACCTACCTCGTTTCATTGCAGTTTATCAGGTTTTTTAATTCATACAGTTAACTTGATTTCACCTTGAGTGATTCACATTATTTGTGTTGTTCTTGTTGATATGATTGAGTTTATATTATATATTGAAACCAGATAAGATGAGGGTATTCCATCTCATGCATCATATATGAACATGTTAGAACTCACATATCATGGATTCTTTCCATTCCATCTAGGGTTAATTAGTTATTGCATGTTGTTGTCAAAGATGTTGTGCAAAAAACGTATGTTGTTTTAATTGTTTCTTTGATAAAATACATGTTGTTTTATAAGGTATTGTTTGATGTAACATTTTTCTTGAATGGATGATATACTATTGTTCTTGAGGTGTTATGGGCCCTCACAGACCGAAAATTGATGGATCATTGCCTTTCTTTCCATGTTATAATGTGTATAAGATGCCAAAGTTTGATTTGGAGGGAGTATGGGCCCTTACAAATCGGAATTTGACACTTCCAGTGTTTGTTTCAGTGTTTTTTAGGGTTATAGAGTTGTTTAAGAGGGTTACAGTGTAGAAAAACCTGGAATACATGTCGTGTAATGTTACGTACATGCCATGTGTTCTTCTGTTTGGGATGAAACTATTTTACTTAAGGACACGCCAGGTACTTTATGTACACACAATGTAGTGTCTAACCATGTCATGAGCTGTGTGGGAAGAGACACAGGATGAGGAAAGTCTAGTAGGAACATGTCGTGTACCTGTCGAACATGTCGTGTAGTGTTGACCATGCGTTCTCCAATGTAATTAACAACATGGATGGATAAAACCATAATCTATACACATTGTGTCAGAATTGAAAATGCAGTGTGGTCTGACCCAGGTACCCGACCATGTCATGAACAAGACTGGTTGGTGTAATCCTTTCTCGTGCACCCCATTTCCTTCTGTAACACGACGTTTACTGTGAGACGTGTTTTAGGACATGTCACTAACAACACGGTCTAGGGGAAGCTTTTCTAGTACACACTGTGTCTATCATAAACAGACTGTGTAGTCCTATATTTGGAGAGACATGTTGCTTTATTGTATAGAAGGACTCGAGCATGGGAAGAATATTCAAGTACACATCGTGTGTTAAGTCAACACGTCGTGTGTTTGGGGTGTTACATGACCAGTTTATGGAGGATTACATGCCCATATAAATGACTTAAGGTAACACGCCATGTAGGAATTTTACATTCCTGGTTGTCATGTTTTGTATAGCATGAATACTTTCGAACTCATGTTCCCTTCTTATGCTTCTATTTTTCAATCCTTGATAATTATGATATAAGGTGTGAATTCGACCTTGCAGAGGCATCCCACCATGACATCCTCTGGTTATGCGCTAGTTTCCAGGCAGTGATCATACACTGGACATGGCTGATTAAGGACTACCTAATGATCCTCCAATCGTGCTAGCCTTGGCACTAGATGTTGTACCTGACATAGGTTATTATGAACAGTTCACGAAAGGTTTTATGAGGATGATATATAACTTTCCAGGAGTGCCGAATCCTGCCCTATCGATGGTAGAATTGACGTGTGTCTTTGAACAGCAACATCCTCCCACTTTCTCAGGGGATGGAGGACCCTAGGCTGTAGAGTCATGGCTAGAAACTACGCTTACGATTTTAGAGAATCTGGAGTTACCTAAATAGAAGAGGGTGAAGCTCACTACCTACATGCTTCCAGACACCAGTAAGAGGTGGTGGGATGTGATCTCAGAGGCAGGATGCTCCACAGTATGGCTTGGGGTGACTGTTGGCGCATCTTCTATGATTACTTCTATCCAGATACCTTGAGGGACGATTGAGCCCGAGAGTTCCTGAGTTAAGAATATGGTACATTTCTATTATGGAGTATTCCTCTCAATTCACAAAGCAGCTTCATTTTACGCCTTTTCGATGATTTGAAGGGTTGTTCTTTTCCCAGAAGATTGAGGATGATTTCTGGCATGACATCTGATCCTAGCTGAATATTTTCAGGTTGACTTTGATATCTTCTATCGCCAATCATGTTCTGATCACAGAGAACAATATGAGGGATTCTAGAGCGGTGAACTAGGGTGGTTTAGCATCCAAAGTTAGTATTCCATATATTGATAGCTAGAATCACTGTAGGGAGATTTCACGAGGAGATCAGAGTAGGTGGGATACATCTTCCAGTAGCCAGGTGGTGTGCTACTAGTGTGGGAATATCATACATACGAGGCCACATAGCCTGAGAGACCCATTGTATTGCTGATCTTACAGTAAGATGGGTCACCTTCAACACTTCTGTCAGTTCTTCTCGCCAGAAGCTGGTGACATGGGTTCTTCTATGACTCCTCGTTCAGGAGCTGCGCCACCAATTACTCACTAGTCTGGTAATTGTAGTTCATCCATCCATTCGGGCCGAGGTGGTGGTAATGGTCATGGTAGTCAGTCACCAGTTCTTCATCGACAATAGGGTGGATTATCTCAGAGTGGATAGACATGGTCACAGGGCCATAGAATTTGATAGAATTTTGTTGTGGAGAAGACCCTGCAAGAGCAGGATCCCAGACCCTCCACAGTTCGAGGTACGATTTTAGTTTCCCCAATTTTAGCATATGCTCTTTTAGATATAGGGGATTCCCATATCATTATCTCTGTTGCTTTTCTGGAGATCCATGGGCTCTATATATTTTCTTCTATTGATATTTTGATGCTAGAAACACCATTGGGGAATAAAATGGCTAGTTCACATCAGTGCACTGAGTGACCACTAGTGGTAGGTGGATGTCACTTCTTATGGGACCTCTATGTTCTAGAGATGACAGACTATGGTATAATTCTAAAGATGGACTTGATAGTTCCCTTCCAGGATGTCGTCAATTTGTATCACCATAGGGTGAGTTTTGTTTCACCATAGGGTGGATCCTTTCTTCATAGGGTTGAGTGGGATGTCCAGGCGATCAGAGCAGGTCCAGGGCATCACGGGTTGGGAGGAGTTACAACCCAAATTACTAGTCTATATCTGGATGATCAGGGGACTTCACAGATGAAATTTCATCACATGGTGGATCTTTTCATATATGTCTTTCCAGAAAACTTTTCAGGTTTGACTATGGAGAGTGAGTTAGACTATTCTATTGAGCTTGTGCTAGGAGTGGCACTTGTGTCCATTAATCCTTTTTGTATGGCTAAACTAGAGTTACAGGAGATCAAGAAATAGATCGAGGAGTTTCAAGCAAAGGGTTTCATCCGACTAAGTACTTCTCCTTGGGGTTCGCCTGTCCTATTTGTGAAGAAGGAAGACGACACCCTCAGGCCCTGTGTTGACTATCATAAGTTGAACCAGTCGACGGTAAAGAACCGATATCCCTTGCCTATGATTTATGATCTCTTTGATTAGCTTCGAGGAGCCCGGGTGTTCTGGAAGATTGACTTGAGGTCCGGTTATCATTAGTTTCATGTTAAACCATCAAATATAATTCTTACAGCTTTCCGAAGCAGGTATGGTCTATATGAGTATATGTTAATGCCATTTGGTCTCACGAACACGCTTGTAGTTTTCATGGCACTAATGAACTGAGTGTCCCATCCATATTTGGATTCCATCATGGTTGTTTTCATGGATGATATCTTGGTGTACTCTAACACTCGATAAGACCATGCTACGGATCTTGAGATCATTATGAGTACATTGAAGGAGCGTTAGTTATATGATAAGCTCTAAAAATTCCACTTTTGAAACGATCTTATTCACTTCCTATGTTATATTATCTCAGAGGTAGGAGTATTAGTAGACCCATAGAATATGAGAGTAATAGTTTCATGGGAGCAGTCAAAGAATGTATTTGAGGTGAAATGTTTTCTAGGGCTTGTTGGATACTACAAATGTTTCATAGAATCCATTTCACGCTTAGCAGCACTGCTAAAAGGTCCCACTAAGAATGTTGTGAAGTTCTTATGGTCAGATTCCTATGATTCAGACTTTCAGGAGCTAGAACAGAGGTTGAATTCAGCTCTAATACTAGTCTTTCTAGAGCCGGGTAAGATCTATAATGTTTACTGTGATGAGTCAGGTATCGGGATGGGATCTATGCTTATGCCGGGAGATAGAGTTGTTGCGTACAGAACTCTGTTGTTGATGCCACATGAGAGGAATTACCAAACTCATGATATAGAGTTGGAAGCTGTTGTTTTTCCCTACGCTATTGGAGACATTATATTTTGGGAGAGAATTTTGTGGTTTTCACCAACAACAAAAGTCTCTATAACATCTTCACTCAGCGTGATCCGAGCTTAAGACAGTGGAGGGGGGTCTAGTACCTATAGTACATTGACATTGAGCTCTCAAAAATGCCAGGAAAAAGGATACCTAGTGGCTGATGCATTGAGCATGAGGAATTAGAGATAGGAAGTTCTGGAGTCCTACAATGAGTGGTGGATTATGGATCTATTCTCTGAGATACATTAGGAGGTGCACCACATATAGGGGCAGACTTTTCTATCTACAGTAGTGTTGACCTCTACTCTTCTTGATCGAGTTTGAATGAGGAAATTATCACATATTGAAGGCCTAGTCCTAAAGGAGAGTATGTCATGATAGGACCCTACTCCTAGATGGACCATATCCAAGGATGATATCTTACATTTCCAGGGGTGTGTATGTGTACCAGTAGATATACGCAAGGAGATGATGCATTATTTTCATTCCTCTGTTTGGGCAGTTCGTCCTGGCATCACCAAGATGTATCATGATCTATACCATTAGTATTGGTGGCCCGGTAAGAAGTGGGACATTGATGGTTTTGTCATGTGGTGTTCCACAGTCAGTAGGTGAAGGGGGAGCATAAACGACTATCAGGGATTTTACAGTAGTTACCCATTCCCAAGTGGAAGTGGAAGGGTGTCGTGAGGGACTTATTTAATAGTTTTTTGAGGTCGCCTCAATGTAATGATGTTGTTTGGGTTGTCATTGAAAGACTCACAACGGTCTCTCAATTCATTCCGATCAAGGATACCTTTAGTGTTGATGAGACGGGACGGTTGTACATCTTAGAGATTGTACATCTACATAGAGATCCACACTCCATTGTTTAAGACATGGATACCCGTTTTAATTTGCAGGTATGACAGGGGCTTCATAAGGCTTGGGGTACACAGGTACATTTGAGTACTGCTTATCAACCTCTAGATAGAGGGAAAGTCCGAGCATAAAATTTAGGTGCTTGAGGATATGCTCTGATCATGCACTCATGATTTTGTAGGTTCATTAGAGAAGAATATACCTCTTTTGGAGTTTTCCTACTACAACAATTTTCAAGCAACTATTCAGATGGCACATTATGAGACCTTGTACGATAGGTCATCCCAATCACCCTTATGTTGGCTGGAGGTAGGAGAGGTAGCTTTTCTGGGACCTCGTCTTGTTCAAGAGGCCACAGAGCTGATAGAGTTGATTCAGAAGAAGACAGTTACTGCATAGTCTATATAGAAGTCTTATGCTGATCAGCAGAGACGACCTCTGGAGTTTGAGGTTGGGATCATATTTTCTTGCGTGTCACACTGAGGTTGGGACACAAGAGGATTAGGAGACTGGGTAAGCTTTCACTGACGTACGTTAGGCTGTTTGAGGTGTTGGAGAGATTTGATCTAGTTTCCTATCGGTTGCAGTTACCTCAGAGGTATCATGCTATGCACGACGTCTTCCATGTTTCCCAGCTTTGGCGTGACTTCTCAGACCCATCTCACAACTTCCAACCCACGGAGGGTGAGTTGGAAGAACATGCATCCTTTTAGGAGCATCCTATCCATATTGTGGAATGATGTATGCTGGATCTTAGTGGCTTGTATATTCCTCTAGTACGGGTGCATTGGAAAAACAGGTGAGTACTGGATGAGATTTGGCAGAGGGAGGTAGATGTACGATCATAGTGGCTAGAACTGTTTGGGGTTTCATCTTCTACGATGCCCTTGGAGAATTCGATGATGAATTTATTTAAGGGGGATGTTTGTATGAACCTGGATGTTCTTTGCATGTATGTTTTTCCTTTCTAGTCTTTTTTGAGGAAAAAGGAAATTCTTGAAATTTTCAATGTACACACCGTGTACATTATGAGTACAGGCCATGTACTGGCTTTCCATAGGAGGAAGTGTGCTGGTCGGGTAGTAGCCACACACATGGCTGTGTGGCATTGAATTGGAGGCCGCTTAATGCAATGTATGAAAATAGTGAGTACAGCCCATGTACTTCAAAAGTACATGCTGTGTACTTTATTCTTTTTTCATTATATGCACCAGTTTCGCATTTAATCGCTAAAATGATCTTTTTTTAGGCCTCGTTCGACCGATTTCTATGTACAGATACAGATCATAGATGAGCCCTCAAGCCTCAGTCCTTCCTCTAAATCCAACACCATCAGTTGCGTTGGAATCGCATCAGTGAGTTCTATCTTCTCCTAGAGCACTGTCTTTTGATTTCTCTTCTCTCACGAGATATCGTGGGTGGAATGTTTTAGATGTTTTTGTAGATCATCGACGTCATATAGAGATTCATGTTTCATGTTTCATTTATAGTGATCTCCCAAAGCCGTGGTAGGTGGTTTGTGCCTTTACGTTCAATGTATTTGAGTATTATGTGCGAATTCCACCAATACCCTTGAACGAGGTATTGCATCTTTTCCGTTTTACCCCTATTGATTGCCTACCGTGCTTGCATGTTTTTGTAGAGGTTATTTGGATATGAATATGGTTGATTTCTATGATTTGGATTCATTTCCCATGCAAGTTCTATTTACGACCATTTGGTCTTGTTTAGCCAGTTTGGATGCCTTGCATGTTTCTGTAGGATGGAGAGTTTGTATTCTGACATGCTTGATATGTTGTAGACTTATAAGAAAAGTCATTATGTAGTTCTACTTGGGTCATATTGCATTTCATGGCTCATTGGCCTACACAGGGTCGTGATCACTTGGTGTGGTAGAATATAAGTGGATTTGACTGAGTGAGCTTCCTCAGAGAGTCTTGGGGATATTTTAGATTATAAGGATAATGGATAGTGGATGCTTCTTCATAGAGTGTTTATTTAACTCTCAATTACCATGATTAATCAAGACTATAAGTGGAATTAACTGAGTGAGCTTCCTCATAGATTCTATGAATGACCTATGCTATAAGAGGAATTGATTGAGTGATCTTCCTTAGGGAGTCCTTTACCTTGGGTCTATAAGGGGAATTGATAAAGTGAGCTTCCTCAGAATGTCCCTCACTTCCTTAGACTATAAGTGGAATTGACTGTGAGTGCGTCCTCAGAGAGTCTTTGTTAATTATTATTACTTAACCAGAGGGGTTAGGACAAGTACACTTCCTAGAGGGTTTCTTATACTTCTTAGGTATGACCAGAGGGGAGGGTGTGAGTACTTCTTAGAGGGTTACATTTTTGAGGTTTAGCTATTTGTTTCGCTGTTTCTTGATTGTGAAACTATGGATTGTTTATTGTTGAGGACTTTTCTGGTTACTATTTAATGTACATTTACCTTCCATATATTCATTGATTATTAGGAACTTATCTTTGGGTGGTTACCTACTAGGATATACTCTCAGACCCTGTTTGGGTCATGCTTTTTGGCCCAAACTGATTATATTGTTGCATGTATAGATAAGGGAAAGAGGCTTTCTACTTCAGGTACTTGATTTGCTGTGAAGCTGGAGAGCATGGGACCAAGCTATGGCTTGCAACACTGAGGAGTTTATTTTCTTTCTTTTGCACTTTGTTTTAGCACTTATTTATTCCTACATTGTGACTTGTTGGCTATTTTCCTAGACATATGTATCATTCATCATTTTTATATGTTTTCTAGTTTATACATTAAGTTCTGAATTTAATGTTGTATGTCATTATTACCGATTCTAGTCTTTTATGCATTTGGTTACATCTAATGTTTAATCTTCCGATTGGGGCATATTTTCCCCACTATCACACCCAAGTCCCTCGCAGCTAGTCGGTAGCCTCTGGCGTTCGGGGAAATGCTCTTGCGGCCATGTGACCAACCGGGAATGGGGCGCTTCTGGGTGTTTTCAGGAACTGGACGTTCCACCCCACATAGTATAAGCACTTTTAGTTAACTTCATTATCACTAATTAATGCATCCTATAATGTATGTTGATGCTCTATTGGATTCAAATTTTCATTCTGTAAAAGAATACACCATTACCACAGATTCACTGAGAAATGCCTTCTAAACACCCTTATCAATTATCACTGCCTTCGGGAAAATCCATCTTTCACAAATAACCTTCATGGAGCTCATCAAAAAGACCCTTTATGAACATCAAACTATCTTTCTGAAACTCATTTTCCTTAATGAAAGTTAGAACAATCATTGGATTTTGTATCCTCCACTATGCTCTTGATTTTCCTTGAAAATCACTTTTTCTTCATGAAGTAATTTTATTTCTCAAAGCACCAGATATTAATTTGGCTATTAGCCTTCGTGAATGCCATCAAATACCACCATCACAATAATATTAATGGAATAGGATCCAGATTTTTTTTTAATTTGTCACTCTCTCTTCTTGTAAAGGGGATATAGGCATATTTATAGGTATTTCAACTAAACCTTTTTGCCACACCATGAACTTTCTGCCGAGCACCTCCTTTTTATCATGACACACCCTTTTTCACAAAGGCAATTGTCCAAAACATTCATGCCTTCACAAACCATCATCCATGAACTCCCATTCTTCGAAAAACTCATGCCTTAGCCATATTTTTTTAAGACCTTCAAGAAAATACACTTCCATAAAGATTTATCTTAATCTTAATTATCAACATAAAAAACATTCACGTCTCTATGAAACAACCTTTACGAACTCCAATTCATCATGAATATCATCCCTCAGATGTATTTTCATATGGCTTTCACAAAAATAAACTTTTGTAATATTTTTTCATTATATTTCATATCACTGTAATAAACATCTGTGTCTTCAGGAACCAACCAATGTGAAACCCGAGCCTTCTCAAAATTTATGCCTTCTCCATATTTTTATATAGAATTCAAGAAAATGTAATTTCAAAAAGATTTTTCATAATCATGAATATCACTATTAGAATTCATTGATCCTTCATGAAACACACCTTGAATAACTTATCTTCAAAAAATTCATGCATATACTACATTGTTATGAGGTATTTATGACATCCCCCCTTGTATCTATTATTTTTGTATCTCATCCTGACCTTCCCATCCATTTTCATTGTTCTATGACAAAATTTATTACCAAGAATATATCTGGACTCAACCTCTCATCTTGAAAACCTACTTTTTTAGCAAACACAGCCATCCAAAAAATGCTACAATGTTACATAGATGGATTCATACCTAATAGATATCAATGATATAATTTTAAATAATTAATATATAATTGATGCAATTATAATTGTAATTCCTCGTTAAAATGTTATATTGTTTTTAAATTCATAAAACTAAATGATGGATTTTAATTAAAAATTATTATTATTCACTATTTATAAAAATAAAACATATCTGAAAAAAAATTACCCTAATATAATCTTGAAATAAAATTTTAAAAATAACGTTTTTTCCTGATATAATTAAAAAAAACTGATAAAATTTAATTTCATATTATACATGAAATGTTGGACATGAAAAATTTTTAGATAAATATTATTTTGAGAAAATAATGCCTTTTAATTTAATTAGTTATTATTCCATTTATAATCAATAGATTTCGTTTGAATAAAATTTATTATTTTTAATAAAATTGGATTAATTATTTAGTTATTCTTATTAATCCCTTCTAAATTTAACAGTATTTCATAATGAAAATGTTTAAATTAAAATATTTTTAATTTATTATTATGATTAACATTAAAATGGGTTTTAATGCAGCACACGAATTCAATGAGATAGATTTTTAATCGATAAAACACCATATTTTGGGGTTGTTACATTCTTCACCCGTTATGTAATTTCATGCATGGTATTTCATATTAAATACTGAGATAAAAATAGGTCATGGTAGTCCCCTTAATTTCCTCCTATGGGTCTAATGTTACATTCTCAAGCTTGTTCTTTCACCAACACAATATAACCATTTGAGTCTCCTTGTTTCATAGAATTTTTTTTGTAGTTAAATATCTTCACTATATACCCCCCGTACAAAAGACCTTTCTCCAAAGGTAATACCTATTTATTTAGAACATTTGTGGGGTCTATAATTTTCACCATAGTTAATCATGTAAAGAACACACCATGGACTTGAAATATGTTAGGTTGAAGTGTTGGTCTATAGGAAACAACACTAATGAGATGAAGTATATAATATGGTCCAATGTATACATGAAAAATACTTATCTACATCATAATTAAAATGATGTCCTTACATGGTGAAATACAGATGAAAAAAATGTATCTTACCAAAAAATATTTGTATCCTCAAATATTGTATACATAAATATTTTTCATTACTTGTGAGGAATTAATGTCGTGAAATTGATTCGGAAATAATCTTTCACTTAATTGGATATATCATGCCCCATCAGATTTATCTCTCCAAAATCATACTTGTATGCTATAGATTGATACCTCTTCCCATACCAAGCATCAAAAAGTTCCATTTGAAATCCAGAATGAATTATTTTGTTATATTAGATATATACAAATGAAAATTTATAATACATAATTCATTGAAACTCATATACAATGTCATGAACATATCCTCTAGAGTTTTTATGATTCTATAAGACCGAATTTCCTTACAATGGTTATAAGAGGTGATGAAACTGTGTTAAATGTCTAATTCTAATTGATGGATTCTCTAGAACCAGGAGGTAAATATTATATCCCAATTAGATATAATAAAGAGTGTCACTCAATGTAATTGTTCCATGTCTTCAATTTATTTATCAGTAGGTTAGTCAATATAGAAATATTTCTAAATTGAAATGAAATGTATAAACCTTTTAAGATGATCGAATACCACCGAGATAGAACTGTTGAATTTAAGTGTAATGGGTACTCTAATAATGAAATTAATGGTTATATTATCCAATTTACAAACTTGTATAGTAACTGAATTTTAAATACCCTTAAAATTATATCATTTATCCTTGACTTTTGGGAATATCCAAAATCTACATAAAAATTCCATGATCACTTTCTTCATCTTATCCCATAACAAGTTCTCTTTTATATCTATACAAATAATTTTTTCCCTAGAAAAATAGATAACAATGTAATATGAACATAATTTGAAGCTACCTCTTCTGCTCTAGAATTGATGGGTCAGATTTCTGAGTTCCAAATCATATAAACCAATCATTAGAAATGTTGCACACATGAAAATTTGATACCTTATTATTGAACCAAGTCTATAAAGACCCACAATTTTACCAATTTTTATTCCCTTCTTATAATTATGTTATATAGTATATATCATATAACATTACATAGAAAACATTGTAAAAAATTATAATTGATTAATGAATGAAATAAGAGGCATTTCAATAAATTAAGGAATCTATATCGATGGGATATCAACTTGACCTTTGAAATAGTAATTCAAACCTTAAGAAAAAAAATTGGAAAATAGAATAGTGAGGTCACATAAAATTGTATATATAAAATTTAAGTGTCTTATTGATAAAAATATGACATGTCAATTTTATAGTAAAAGTATATAAATGTTTAGAAACTGAATAATTTTGTTTTGTTATACTTAAATTTTTTTACATTTCATTAAGTAATTTAATTATTTTATAAAACAATTTAATCAAATATATTATAAAATTTATCATTTTCTTCTTATGATTATAACATAACATTATGATACCCTAATTTATTTCTCAATGTGATATAAAATCAATTATAATTATAAAGTTATTATTATTTGAGTAAATGTTGATTTTAATTACAAATTCTATTTTTCATATATTTAAAATTACATTGATAAAATTATGTCCATTTTTTTATTATAAACATAAAAAATATTTAGGGCCAATTTTTAGGTATTTTTATAAAATTGTCAAATTTTTGGTGAATAGTGAAATATGGAAATTTATTCTATAATTAAATAAATTATTTTTTATGTAATGATAAAATGATTTTTGATATAAGAACCATTGATTTGAAATAATATACATAACGTGCTATATTTATTCATAATAATCATTAGTGTTTATTATCATGACCAAAATAATAAACTAATGTATATAATATTGAAAAATCACCCCCTCTCATACCCTATAAATACCACCCTGACCACCTCTTCTCCCCACACCTCTCATGTTATGTGCCTTATCAATTTTAATTACAATAAAAATTAAAATAACCTTCCCCTAATCTCAGATATTTTGGTCTAATCATGTTTTCAGAACATTTTCTATATGGAGTATCTTAAGGAGAACAAATTCAAGATATAAATCCCGCTTTCATTTTCTTTTAATTTAATTTATAATTATTTTATTTTATTAATCGCTACTCTCTTAACCAAATCCAAATGGTATGATAAATCCAGAAACATACATATGCTTGAGTTTAGTTTTGAAAATATAGCTGTTCATTATTATTTTCTTCCCCTCTCCTTATTTACTAGAAATTAAAACATCATCCATAATGTGTAAATTTATCACATTCAAGGATAAAATATTTTATAATTTCCATTCCCACCATAAAGACTGATCATAATACAATTTTTATCATTAGAAAAGGTTAAAATATACGTTTTAAAACATATGTTACTATATTTAATGATTTTATATAAATAAAATAAATTAAAAATTAAAATTAGTTTGTGATCATCAAAAAATATCCAAAATATTCTAAACGATTATCACTAACATATTATATAATGATTGATTCACAACCCAAATTAAAAAATAAATTTTATAACAAAATTATATTGTGTATGTTAATATAACTTCAATTTTGAAAATCGATTATCAATTTAAAATATTTTCTATACATTTATACAACTATTAAATCTTGAAAAGAGGGAAATGAATGCTCCAAAATGATGAAATATTATATTATAACTCATCAATGTAATATAAATGAAAATATTATAAAAATATTAAATAATACAACTATGTAAATGGTTCTTAATTAAATAGTTGATTAGTTTAACTTGATAATCATTGACATTAAGATCCAAAGCATAACACTTTCAGTCAAAAGGTAAGGGTTTTTTTTATGAACCTCCATTTTTCATCAAGTCTATTATTAAAATTTTATTAACCTAATTAATTTCATAATAATTCTTATTCACACCTCCAAAATTCAGAATTTACCATCCAATTATGATCCCATTTAAATTCTTATTTCTTTTATTGGGAAATACATGTTTTTATATGGGTCCCTTCTCAATTATTCTTGATAATAAATCATGATCAAAGAAACCATTTTGATATCTTACACATTTTAGTGTTATACCGATAATCTTTTTTATTCAACAATTTTCTTTATAAAAAAAAGAATTTTTTCATGAAAAACAACATTTTTTCATATATGGGATTATACAAACAATTATGCATTTTTTATTTTTGAGATTCTATAATATTTTTTAAAACCAAAAAAAAATTTTCCTCATGTTTCTTAAACACCCTTTCTACATGTTTTAACACTATTTTTACAGAAATTTTTATTATATATAACTATTTACATTAGAAATTTTCCTTTATGTTTTAAATAAATTCCCTTATTGACCGTGTTAGGATATTACCATTTCTAATGTCTTATAACATGATTATGATAACCATTCTTTTCCATGGGTTACCCTTACGTTTATATATTATTACTTTTGTATTACTATTTATGTGAAACACATATTTATGAACATTCTGTGATGTGTGTTATAATATAATGATCCAATAAATTATGTAATTTCTATTATAATAAAATGGTGTGTGAAACAATCTTCTTGGTTAGCCTTGGATCATGCTCCATGTTAATCAGTCTTAGATGTTTACATTGACTAATGCTCCTCTATTTACAAGCATCCATGACTCATGATTATGTCATATTTTTGATTTTGTAAAAATTATAATTATTCCAAGAATATATGATCCCATGTTCTGTATGATATTCTTTAATATGATAAATATTTTTTATGTCTTCATTTAGTGTTTTTTATCCCATTTCCTATGCATTAAATATACATTTAATCACTTACATGTATTTTTAGCTCATCCCTTGATTCATGAATTCCCTAGGCTACCCTAGGAATATGTTAGTGGTCAATGGATGTTAGGAGCACATTATCGAGTTTAAATAAATGTTTTTCCCATTTATTATAATGTTTTAAATTTTTTGAACCTAATCCTCCAATAGAACTAGAATATACGATCCATGTATTTTATATTATTCTTAATATAATGTAATAAAATTGGTTAAATGATAGGGCTATTATAGTTGGTATCGGAGGCATGGCCTATTTATTTTTGAGATTAGGAGTAGAGAACATTAGAAATATCCAAAGGGATAATTCAATCAGTATGGATTGCGAAGTCTGAAACATATGTTTTGGAATGTTGAAAAATTATTTTCCTTTATATATATATCCTTCTAAGTGAAAATTATAATTATATTATGCGATGTATTTATGCCACCTAATTGTACTATATTTATTTCAGTTATTCTCTATAAATAGAAGAACTCATTCCAATAATCAATGTGATTAGAAAAGTGAGTATTTTCTAAATTATATGTAAAATATAATGGGAACATGTGATCAAATAAATATGATAGTACTTTCTCAAATGGATAAATTGATTAATAATAACATGAATCATGTGGAATTCCCATATTCACTAATGAAAGAGAAAGTTTCGATCAAATCATTCCTGCATAAATGTCCTACTATGTTTATTTTATCATCTGATCCCACCTTCAAATAAAAATTGATTAACTCCATTGAGAAGATAGTATATGTCCTATAGTGCTTAAAATAAGAGAAATTGATTATATAAGTATAACATTTTGATAGGGAATTATATTAGTTTTCGACATGGATCATGAACAAAATTTCTAAGGTGGGGACTGATTCGCATGAATGTGATGATTTCACGAAAATATTTATCAATAAGGTTTTCCATAACCATCCATCATTAGTTGGAGAGCGAGCTCCATGGAATATTGAAAAAGGAGGAAGAGTATATTTATTCTTATGAGGAAAACATCACAATGCATACATGAAACGCCTTCGGATTTGTCATGAACACTAAAATCAAGGAGGATGACTACATTATCAAACTAAAGAAATTTATACAAGAAGCATTGGAAATTAAAGAACTTAAAATATAAAAATAGACTGTACGTTGTTCTATTATGGTTGAAATTGATATTGGAGACTCTCAGTGGTATCATGGTTCTAGGGAAAAAATGATGAAATTTTAGTTTAATATGGGAGTGTCAACGGATAAATCCCATCATGAAAAGAAAATATGACATTCCGCATATCAAACTGTGGGAGGAATCATCATGTAAATAGTATAAATTGGACTAGTAATTGCCTCAAATATGGATGAATATGGAATCATTCTAAAAACATCCAAAGGGATATGATTAATCCCACAAATGTGGTAGAATATGGGATGTCTCAGATCAAAATATTTCCTTTAGGGTAATTTTATGACATCATAAAACATGATACTTATTAAAACCATTTCCATAAGACATGGGTTGTTAGTGGAAATAAAAATGAAAAAATTCTAGGGTAGTAATTAAAGGTACATGGTGTTACTAAAACTATGGTTGAGCATGACAATGATGTGGTGATAGTTATTCTTGTCATTAACTGATTATTAGTGAATGTATAATTTGATTCTTGTTATATGCATTCTATCATATCTTGAATTTTAGGAATAACTATTCCTACACCTCCTCAATATATGATGGTTGATTTAACTATGAGAACATAAAATGGTGTAGTTATTAGATCCAATGTATATAATCCCTCCCTTGATAATGGTCGTTCATTGAACCTCACATAAAATATTTTCTTACATCCTCTGTTGGATTTTTATTCTACATTGGTCCCAGATTGTCTATCATAAAAAAAAGACAATGTAGACTAATGGGAAAGGGATATCACTCTTCAAATCCCAAAGCATCCTCTAATTCTGTTAAATTATAAAGAGGATGAAGAATCTTCATCATAATCATTGTCTATAGTGTGGTTATTATTTATTTGTTAAAAATATATATAATTGAAATGATTGATAGAAAGGATATAATCAAACTATGAGACACATCCATTATAATTAATTACACTTATTTATTCCCAAAGTAATCTCCTAGACTACCTCCTAATATAGAGGTTCAGTTATCAATTGAAATTAATCCGAGGTCACTGCCTTTATTACACAATACATATAGAATATCATCCTTTGAACTAGAAGAACTAAGGATGAAATTATAAGAGAATTAGGGAAATAGTTTTATATGAATGAGTTATTCCACATGGAGTGTCCCACACATATTTTACAAGATGAATGATGGGTAAATATTCTTATGAATTGATAATCATGAGCTCAAGAAAACATAATAAATAACATGTTTTTACTACTGATAGATGACTTGTTAGATCAGCTAAGTGGGGAAGTTTATTTTTTAATGGTTGATCTTCAGTTGAGATATCACCAAGTAACTGTGAGGGAGGATGATATTCCCATGAATTACTTTTGAATGAGGTTTGGAGACTATGAGTTCATAGTCATACCCTGCGGACTCACTAATTGTCGAGAAAATAATCATGGAAATAATGAATAGAGTTGTTATATATTATAGTGAAAAATTTGATATAGTCTTTATTAATGATATTCTCATATATGTCAAGACAAAGGAGGAACATGAGGAGTGTTTGAATACTATGATGATGACTTTATAATTGGTGAAACTCAATGAAATGTATTGTAAATTTGAGTTATAGATAAAGGATATTTCATTCTTATGGAATTTTATAACAAGTAAAGGAATATATGTTGAACCTTCCAAGATAATGGTAATCTCAGAGTGGACCATGCCAGCATTTGTATCCGAGATCTATAGTTTATTTTGTCTAGTAGTGTATTGTTGATGATTTGGGAAGAGATTCTCATGATTCTAAAACCCACTACCCATGAAGAATCTGAAAGAAGATAGTTTTTTCTAGAGTGAGGAATGTGAATTTTGCTTCAATGAGTTGAAAAATAGGCTTCTCATAGCACTAGTTCTCACATTACCGATAAGTTATGAATTATATGTGTTGTATAATGATGCTTAAAAAATGTAATATCCTATGTAATGATGTAAAATGATAAATTTATGTCCTCCACCACATGGAAGGTGAAAATTCATTATAAAAACTATCGTATAAATGTTCTGGAGTTTGAATCTGTCATATTTTCATTGAAAATAAATCTTCATTATCACTATGAGGAGAAGTGTGACATATATAATGATTATCAGAGCCTCAAATATATATTCACACCTAATAAGATTAAAATTCCATAGCAGAGATTGTTGGACCTTATCATGGATTATGATTACTCAATCCATTGCCATCATATTAAGGAAAATAAGTCAGTGGGTTCTCTAAGTAGAAATAATTGTACCACTTCTTCAATGATTAGAATTAAGAAGGATCCAATATTCATTGATTTGAAAAGTGTGAAAATGGAAATATTTAAGGAATGATATCGGTGATCCTTTTTGAAAAGAATTGTAATGTATCCCTCATGGGGAAAATAGAGGATGCTCAATGATATGATATAGAAATTCAGAAGAAGGTGTAATCCATGTGAATTTGTAATTCCATGGATTTCAAAATAGATGAATAATATTACATTATATTTCGTTCCAGACTATGCGTACACATTACTCAAGAGATATTGAATGAGATTCTAAATGACACACATATACAGACCTTCTCTATTCACTAAGGGACTACAAATATGTTTTGAGATATTTGAGAAAAATATTTTTCCGATAATATAAATTAGGATATTTCTGAATATATATAGAAGTCATTGGTATGTACACAAGTGAATATAAATAAGGAAATTTATAACTGGATGGTGAAACCATTACCCATAAAATCAGGGAATTTAGAAAACCTCACCATGGAATTTTTCACCAATCTTCCAATGAAACCTAAAAGAAAAAATTATATATGGGTTGTTATGGATCTTCTTTAAAAGACATCTATTTTTTTATAAATTAAATAGTAATTCTCACTTAATCAACCATAATGAATATAAATCAATAATATGAAGGAATACATGGAGTACCAATGTCGATTGTATCTGGTCAGGATCCAAGATTCACTTCAATATTATGGAAAAGTATACAACAAGCTCTCAAAATTGTGGTGAACTTTAGAATAGCCTATCATATTAAAATAGAGGACTAATATGATCAAATTATTCATCAATTCGATGACATGTTAATAGTGTGTTATGTGGACATCATGGGGGGATGAGACTAATATCTGGCTCTGGTTGAGTTCTCCTACAAAAACTGTTTTCACAGGATAATCCAATTGGATTCATTAAAATATATTTATTGGAAAAGATATTGAACACTGACATTCTAGGATGATGTTGGTGAGTGTAAGATACAGAGACCTAAAAGGGTTTATTAAATGGTAAAAATGTCGAAAACCATTCTGTAGCATAGATGACGAACCCAAATTCTACTTAATAGTTATGCATACAATTTTTTATGAGACTTGGAGTTTATGTTTGTAGACATGGTATCCATCAACGTATCTCCACGGTAGAAAATCATGATACTTGTGAAGAAAGGAAAGGTAAGTCCCATGTATATTAGTCCTATCATGATTCATTACTGTGTATCTGCTATGGCCGATAGAATCTCACTTACTCTTAAAATGTTTCAAATACATGATTTATTCCATGTTTTAATATTGAGTAGGTACATACAATGTCCCTCACATGTACTGAATTCATATGTGCCACAGTTGGATAATGATATCTCTTATGAGGAGAATCTAGTGATGTTCTAAGTCCATAGAGATGATATTCCGTACAAAAATACTAATCATCGGTAAAATAACTATAGCAGAAAAATATGTTTGAGGATGAAACTTGGTAACGTGATGAAGTAATGATGAAAAATTAACGACACTTTTTTCTGCATATTTTGTTTAATTGAATTTGAATGGTGAAATTTCATAATGGGGAAGAATATACTGACCAAAAATTTAATCAATGGAAATTACCTTATTATAATTATTTTATATATTATAAATCATATACAAAAAAATTTAATCATTATAAATTATATATGAATGAAATAGGAGTTCTTTCTATAAATTAAGGAACCTATACCGATGGAATATTAACTTGATCATTGTAATAGTAATGTGATTCTTAAGAATAGTAAATTTTCATATAGAATAGTAACCTCACCAATGAGTTTATAAATGAAACATAACCATCATATAGGTAATGATATGATATTTCTATATCATATAATATTTAAATAAATGTTTCTAAAATTTTAAAATTAGTGTTGGATTTTTTTAAAACAAAAATGTTAATTTAAAATGTTATAATTAATATATTTATTTAAAATATTATTTATTTTCATAGAATATATTCATAAACATATATTTATTTATTTTTATGACTATAAGATAATTTTTGGTGACTTTAAGTCATTATTAAATGTGATATAAAGACAATTATAAATTTAAAATCATAATTTTTTTTAGTAAATGATTATTTTAATTATAAATTTAATTTCTCATATTTTGAAGGATGTTTTAATAAATATGATCCCATTATTAAATTATAGACATTGAAAAAAATTTATCTGTTATTTTTTTTATTTTTCTGAAATAGATTATTTTCTTTGGGAATAGTTATATACTGTAATTTACAGTATAAGTAAATAAATAAATTTTTGAGTCATTATTGAGACATGGATAATATAAGTGACTGTTGAATCAAACAAATATTAACTAACTAGAATATTTAGTCATAATAATACTCACTTTTTCTTGATAAATTTAATAAACTAATTAATAAAATATTGATAAAACTTCATATCATCCCTTATATATACCACCCCTCAACACCTCTTCTCCTCACAACTATGAATCTTTGTGCCAAGTCCATTTTCATAAAATTACTCTTACCAAGAACCTTAAACACATATAGGATCTTGTGGACTCATAAAAATACCACAACATTTTCTCTAATAAGGTTTTCATGGAGGAAAAATTCATGTGGTATAATCCTCTCCTGATTTCGTATGATTTCTTTTCAAATTATAATCTTTTCATTTTCTCTCCTCACCTACCCAAATCTAAATAATAAGATAATTGTAGTAAATTTCATATAATAGAACATTATTATGGTAATGCAATAATCCATCATAATTTTATCCCCCTCTACTTTTGTACAGAAAATGAAAATGTTGTTTCAAATGTGTAAATATTTCACATTTAATGATGAAAAGTATTACAATTTCCTTTACTACCATCAAGAATTATCATTAAACCGTTTTTATTATAAAATATCATTTTTATGTATTAAATTTTATTTAATGATATAGAAAATTTTATTATACATACTATTAAATAATAAAACAAAAATAATTTGTGATGATCTTAGAATCGCCAAAATAATCTAAAGGATTATCATAATATATTATCTAATGATTTATCCTCACCCAAATTTACCAAATGAAATATATACCGAAATAATATTATCTCTTTTTATAAATTTTTAATTTTGGAATATCATTCTCATTTTACATAATTTTTATATATCTATACAAGTAATTGATAAAGAAATCAAATAAAATGAACACTACGAAACTATGAAATTATATCTTATAATTCATCAAAACATAGTTAAAGGAACAAAATAAAATTATGAAAAATGAAAATAATGTTTAAATTATTCTGAATTTATTAATTAGTTGATTTAAAATGATTTTATATTAAATTAATTTCAATTGCATTTCACTTTCAAACATATGGTAAGGGTTTCTCTCTGGACCTCCATTTTCCCTTCATGTTATTCTTGATGTCTCATTAACCTAATATAATTCGTAATTATTTTCTTCAAATTCTAAAAAAATTTAAATTTATGTTTAAATTATGTGTTCCTAAATCAAAAAATTATATCTTTGATTGGGAAACAAATCTTTATAGGGTTTTATTTTTAATTATTCCTGGTAAGAAAACCAAAACAACGGTAACTTATTGATCTCTTACCCATTTTCATGCGCTCTCCATATTTTGTGTTAAGAAACCATTATTTTTATAAAGTAAAAATTAATTACTAGACATAATATCTGAGTTCATTTTTTTTTTAAACAATCAATTATACTTTTTCATTTTAAATAATCTCTAGTATTTTCCTTAAACCACTCTAAAATGTATTATTTATAATGATTCTTAAACACTATTATTACATGTTTTAACATTATATTGAAATTAAGTATCATGATATATACCTATTATACCTTATGAATTTACATTTATGATTAAATCCATTTTATCCTCTAATCCTTCATGATATTCCTATTTGTTATTCCATATGACATGGTTACAACACCCATTACTTTCCATTGGTAACCCATTTATTTATGATTGATTCCTTATATATGATTCATTAAATGGAACACATAGTCTCAAACATGATTTCATTGGTGATCCCAGATAGCGATCTAATGAGTGGTGTAATTTTTAATCTCATGAGATGTCATGTGAAATAGTCGTGGTGGTTTTCCTTGACTTCTTCTCTATGTGAAATTATCGACGTGGTTAAAAAAAATCATGCTCATCCATGTGGAATGAGCTATAGATCATGGTTTTATATTGTATTTTTTTCTTTTGCATTACTATAATCCATGATTATATGATCCCATGTTTTGTATATTGTGATTCTATATGTTTATTCCTTTTTATTTGATCATGTTTTGCCTTCAAAACGACATGGTATGATTTATTCTTATGTATATTCCCATACTGGGATTTTTCCCTCATCCCACTGTTCATGTATTCCTTAGGTTACCCCGTTCTGGATGTTAGATATCAATAGATGTTAGGATCACATTATGTAGTTTATATAAATCATGTTTCCATTTTGGTTTCATGTTTTCAGTTCTATGTAACTAATCCTCTAAAGACACTAGACTTTATGATCCATGTTCTGTATTTTATTCTTAAAATCCTACAAAAATATGTTTAAAAAGATATCAAAATTATAATATTCCCTTATTTGTCATCCCTAGTCATTTATTAAATAGATGATTGGAATTTTTTTTAATAAATATTGGTTAAATATCCTTTTAATATTCCCATGTCCATTCAATGCATGCTTAGGATTCTGGAACATTTTCAATTCCCCTCATTTATTGAATTGTCAGATCTCGTATAGATAGAGAATTTTCCACAATATTTATTTTCACAGAATGGTAATGGATATTTTTGTCAAAATCCATGATGATCCTTAACAATAATCACTAGTTCATTTTATTATCTGTCCATGTGAATATATATTTGTGGATATTATGATATATATATATTTTATACATATCCACTTATATAAAACGTACTTGTATCATCACTGTAATGAAAAATGAATCCAATTATAGGTCATGTTTGGGATAACACTACCTATTGAAGTTCATATAAATTGTGGAATAGGATATCACCTTATCAGTATGCATCAGTACACCTCCCAAACCCTTATTTTAATAATTACTATATATTGTAATAAAATTTTGACATTCTGGGAAACAATTGTCTACGTAAATTGATATGTATATTATTCAACTCCTTAATTTTGTATTCATACTCACTAGTATATATAAATTTTACTCCCATCCATTTTATCATTAATATGGATTTCAAAAATAGTGATTTTTTTGCAAATAGATTTTAATTCCAATCCAATCCTAGGAAAACTATGGATATCTGTTATAAATGATGTTCTATAATATTCCTAAATTATTTTTGTCAAAAAAGGTCAAAATATATCCATTTTGTCATGAAATAATAAAGATTTAATGATTATTTCTTCGTATATAACTCACAATCTTTGTAATATTCATGT
This sequence comes from Viscum album, assembly GCA_963277665.1. Lineage (NCBI taxonomy): Eukaryota > Viridiplantae > Streptophyta > Magnoliopsida > Santalales > Viscaceae > Viscum > Viscum album. The sequence goes on along the minus strand of OY728153.1, from coordinate 301,542,456 downwards.
ATATTCTCTGTTCTCAAATCCCTTAGTGTAGTATTTAAATGAATCCGATTATCTCCACTTCCTTTTGAATAAATTAGAATATTGTTTATAAATACTACCAAAAAAATCAAGGAAATATATAATTGATTTATTCGTCTACTTTGATAAATACATTGTAGAATATTAGTGAGAATTTAATTCATCACTATGAACTCCTAGAGTCCATGCCATGTTCAATATAATGTATTTAGAATATCAACCATCTTCACCCAAAAAAATTAATATCCAATAAAAGGGTTCACCTTATAGAAATAATGATCTCTATATAGTTTATAAAACTATTTATATATCGATGGAAGGGTATACAGATTACATATTATCATTTTGTTCAATTCAACATAATAAATACATTGGTTCGTTGAACCATCATTTTGATTGATGAGTTATAAACGTCCATTGATAACTACTGCTGTGACCCTAACAATAATAGCCCAAAGATGGTATCTTCATTAATTCACTATCATAATAAATAAGTAATCACATACTAAAGGAAAAAATATTTTAATAATATTGATAAACTAGATGCATAACTGATTCACATATTATATTCGAAAAAATAAATTACTGCAAAATATATTTTTGATATTATCTATTTTCCTTGTATAATATCCTTCCACATCAGTTATATGATACATTATGTTTTCTGGGGAAATGGAAACAATATATGGGTGATCTCAAATGATCAATGAAATTTAATTAGAAAATAATCATTCATGAACCAATAAAAACTAATCAGTATAGAATGATAAACAAATAAAAACAATAAACTAATTATTATATAGGTTATCATAATTATAAAAGGAATAATGAATATGAAATGGTAATTAACATAAAATATATTCCATTTATTCAATAAATTGAAACAAAAATACCAATATAGATAACTTTATTATGAAAATTTTATGGATAATCTTTTCAAAATTCTTAATGAATTAAATTATTAATTGTTGGAGATCATTATCTAAGGCATGATTATAAATCTACCATAATGAATTTTCACATGACAATTTAAAACTACATATTGAAACCCATTTAATGCAAGCATACCATATTGTATTATGATACCAACTGATGCATTGAGGGGTTAAATCATAACAGGATCCACTATCAGTTACATGTCAAAATCATTCCTCATATTTTGAACAATCGCTTTTATTCATGAATCAATGTTACATATCATAAAATATCCATATTGTCTAAACTTATATGACTTATCTTTATTTTTATGTTAATAAAATTAAATGTAATATATAGAAATGGTATATTTTTTAGGGAATAATAATATCTTTCATATAGAGTATATAAATATTTAATAGGAACACTATATGTATAAATGATATATATATTATGATATATTCATATTGATGAAAAAAATAACTGGGATATTTATGAAAAATGAGATGTAAAATGATCATAATAATGTATATGTTTTACTGAAAAGTTATTGAAAAGATAAATATATAATAAAAGTGAATTTAAAAATATTCTGAGGCCAAAATGAAAATACACTATCTAGAGGAGGAATTAAGATGTTATCAATACAACATATCCTTAGTATAGTATATTTAAAGTTAGGGGTTGTTGTAATTGATTAACAGAAATACCATAGAAATTTTTGTATTAAAATAACCTTTTAATTTTGAAATTCACATTTTTTTAAAATGTTCAGAAAAATTAATAAATATTATTTTTTATAAATATTATTCAAATCATATAAAGATCCCATAATGTAATTGACTGGTTAAAAATTTTTAATATTATATTCATTTTGTAAATGTTAAAAAATACTCCATTCTCATTTTTTGATAATAATTAAACATGGATTGTTATCAAAATGAAATGATAATTTCTCCAACAAAAAATATAAAAACTACCCAATTGGTAACAATGATCCCAAAAAATCAGTACTAAATGGTTTATTTATTTTTGAAAAAAACTAATTTAAATATCATGGTGCGTAATGGAAAGGGTCTTTTAGATTAAGTGAGGAATATAGTTTGATTTTCATTAAAAAATAATCAATCATTATAAGTAAAAAATTGGAAACTTTTGACTATTTCATAAAAAATAATATGATTAACTAAAATATAATAATATAATCTGTTTTATAATATTTTGATTAAATAGTTGCCTTCAATGTAAACTCAATTATAGAAAAAACTAATTACTGTGAGATTTTGAAATGAAACATATGTTAAAGTGATAATTAACCAATTAATTGATAATGTATATCAAAATTAAATCCCTAAAATCATGTGGGAAAAACAATTAATATAATAATATTACATTACAGACAAAATATTATAATATCAACGTTAATGAGGAAAAAATATAAACCAATGAAAAAAATATTTATGAATTTTTTTCCACTAAGTAACCTCTATATCGAATCCCATTGGATAAAATAATTTGAATTTATAAATTAAATATCATTAATTATTATTTAAAAATGATGTTAATTTTAAAATTATTAGTATATACACCAGATAAAATAAATTATGTGCATAACATTACAATATACTTCATTCAAGGGAAATTGAGATGATATCCCTTACATCACACTTTGTTTTGGTGGTAAGGGACCTTTTGTAACACCACGAGATTTAATGAGAAATTTTATTTTTAATTTCAATGATGTATTATATTGTACACTGCACCAAGATTAGATTGTACTATACGCAACACCGTATTAGCATGCAGTATACACAACACTATTCTTGGCTAGTGTTCCACACAATTTGAAGTTCGTTTTGTGGAAATTATTCTACGCAAAATTAAGTATAGATTATGTATTATTTATAAATGAAATAATTTTTTATTATTTTATATGTAACACCAAAGGTGCTTGCACTACACATAGCCCTGACTCAGATTTCACTACACGCAATCGTGACCTTCCTCAATTGCGTGTGTAGTAGGCAAATCCGGGTTCCACTAAATAACGATATGCTTTTAAAATATTATATAAATTAGCTGTTATGAAAAATTAATAACCAATTTTTAAAATTTTATAAATTTTATCTTTCAAAATGGACTTCATTTTTGGATTCGGAATATCGAAATTATCCTAGGGTGATTATTTTTTATTTTTTAAAAAACATTCAATTTTTTATGAATAGTGAAAACACTAAGTTTTTGGTTAAAACTGACTTTTTATTTAAATAAAAATTTATTTAAATTTATTTTAGGTCAAAATAGATACATAATACCAATATATGTTCAATTTAATTCATTGGAGTCATTTTATAATAATTTTAGATATATAAAAATTATATTGAACTTGTTATCGTCTTTTACCCACCTCCTAGGAGAATTTTTAAATTTATATAAAACATTATTTTACCACATCTGTGAGTGGAATTTCATAAATATGAGTGACACAGATTATATTAGTTAGTAAAATGTGGTACAATAAGATAAAAATAATTTTTGGTGAATAGAAACTTTTTACTTTTTTACCACTGTAAAAAGTAAATAGGTTAATTAACGGTAAAAATGATATTATTAATACCCTAAAACATGTCCAAATTTTATTTTATAAGTTAAATTATACCAAAAACAATCTTAGGAATAAAATATGACCCATTAGATCCAGTTGGATTAGATTAGGACATTTATTATTATTTAATTCAAAGAAGAGTTCAAAGTGTTAAAATGAGTTTTTAATAAGTAAAACATTTTTAATATAGGGTTATATATAAGCTAAATTAGACAATAAATAGTAATTAAAAATATAAAAAAAATTGCAACATAATTATTTTTAATTTATAATTTTTAGAAATTAAATAATGTTATTTATTTATGACATAATGATGATGCCGTAATTACCTTATTAATGAAATACTAACATAATTAATATTATAAATAACCAAATAAATGTAATTTGATTATTTTTATGAATTAAACTAATTTATTAGGTTAATATAACATATTATGGTTGGTTATATGTATTTTTTTAGATTTAATAATGCTTTTATGAATTTGGAAAAAACATATATCTAACAGTGTCAAAATTGACACAAAAGAGTTTTTAAAACAATTATTATATTATTAATTGATTTAATGGTCTAAAAAATCTAAGGTTCGGAAAAAATACATATATAATAATATTTATGACATTAATGAACCAATTGGGGTCCGATTGGAAGTTTATTCTGTGTTTATTAACCATATATTGTAACAATACAAGAAGACACGGTAAAAGTTATATTATTTAACATAGAGTTAAATATAAATGATATGGTTAAAATTGTAACCTAAACATGTCTAAAACGTATTTGTTGAGAGGATTTCGACCAATAACTACCCTATCCTAGAAATAAGTCACTTTTGAGCAATAATAAACTTAATATGAATTTATTATCAAATAATATTTTATGTTTTTCCTAAGGTTCCCCTCAACCCTCTTATAAAAGGGAACTCCCCCTTCTCCCTAATTAACACCTCCAAAGCCATTTTTCTCTACCAACCCCAGAACAAATACCCTCTAAACGGTCCTCCCTTAATCCTAGAGTCTTTCCTTTTGTCAGAAATCCAACCTAAGGATCCATTTTGATCAAATCAAAAGGAAGAACCCGAAGAATTGGTAAATATCTCATCACCCATTTCATGTTCCGTTATTCTTCCACTTCCTCCTTCTTTTTTGTTTCAATTATAAAATAATAAATATAGTATATTCTATATAATTTGATTTTAATATAAAAATTTTACAACCATTTTAGTTATTTTATCCATCCTATGAATGAAAAAGGTCACCAAACGTGCGTATGTACGACTTACCGTCTCCACATCGTGGTGTAGTTTATTATTAAATCATTTCATCATTTGGATGGGTATAATAATGATTATAAACGATATAAATAAAAAATATAACATTATTATGATTCTGTATATATGATATACCATCCAATTATATACTATTTTAATATAAAACTAATGAAATTGTCTCTCGTGCGTGCTTATGGACTACCATCTCCATGAACGCGATGAGATTCATTACCCATGTTAACCATTCAAGAGTGGTAATAAAGTATTTATAATAAATAATAATAAATGATATGAAAAAATAATGATACTTTATTTATATACATATACATTTAATTTAATTAATTCTATTCAATTCAATAGGGAAAAGAAAACATTGTTCATTCGTACGTACGTCCTACTGTCTCCATGAACTATGTATTTCATTCCATTTATCTATCTATAATATATATTTATATTCTGAATATATTTTATATATAAATCACGTTTTACATTATGGAATTAAGTAAATTAGGATATAAGTAATAATATCATGAACAACAATTCGAAACAGGTATGATAAAAGAAACGATTTTACCCAAAACACTGCTTTAACATGAAATTTACAAAAGAATGGGTAATATAAAGTCATAAGTGAATCATATATGATATCATAAATATTATTATTGGTTTTTATAGGTTAATAATATGGTTAAACACACTATATAGGAGTTTCGGACACATATTGAAGAAATTGGACCTAAGGCAAGGGATAATTTTTCAATCTCATTTTTATCAGGGATTCCTTATACGTATATATTTACTGGGTTAATATTTTTCATCCATTTCCAAAAAAAAAAATTATAACGTGTTTAATATTCTTCCATGCATTTTTAATGTCATTTTTAACCCTCTTTGACTTTTACATTGTGTAATAGAAGAAATAATTCTTTTGTTTACCATACATGGTACTTTTTTATATTTCAGTTAATAGTAAGAGGAGAATGTTATTTTAACTTATACGACATGAAAATATTTTTACAGTTTCATAACAACTTTTCTTCATGAATATTACTCTACATGATTTCATGGTTGTTTTAAATAAAATCATTTACTTATAAAATTGTGTGGCATTTTCTGAAATGAAAATGATTTTGAAGAAGGAAGGATATTTTCCTGAAGAATTCATTTCAAGTGTTTTATCAAAACTATTATCCATCTAAGATGATATTATTTTTCATGTTTATTTTTCCAGAATACTATCTATATTATTTACATGGTTTTATTTTTATTATGATCAAATGATATCCATTTGTATTATATGAATTATGTCACGATGAGATGATGTTTATGAAACCCATTTTATTCTTTGGGTTATGATTAATGATATATGTTTATTTTGTTTCACAAGTAAGTATGATTTAATTATATGATGGGTGGGACCTATATCTCCGTCAAATGAATCAGGTAAAAATTTCAATCTCATGATATTGACATGGCTGGAATGACACGTTAATCCAGTTCAGTGATACAGGACTGGAATGAGGAGTGAACTCGATTCTGTAAGGGACTTTGTCCACAATGATGGCCTTAGCAGCAATGCCTTGGCTAATATGGATATAATATCACGTGTATAATGTTTTCTACAATTAAATGTTCTATTACCATGCTATTTCGTCATGATTAATGTTCCTTTATGATTTATTCCTTATGTGCTTTCAAGATTTATGTCACTTCTTATGTTCATGTTTTTATGTTCAAATGTTTATGGATTGTTTTTATTCTCTCTATGTTTACCCTTACTAAGAATTTGAGCTCACCATTTTTATGTTTTATTTTCCCCAGGATATAAATAAAGGTTGTAGGTATGAAAAAAGTTGTAGATATTTATGGGAGGTGTTGAAGATCTTTACCATGATTAGAAGATTATGTTCCGATTTTCCAAAGACACTAAACTATAATGTTCCTTGGGTGTCATTTTTTGTTACATATTAATTATTCCGCAAAAGTAATGTAATTTCCATTTACATCATGCTTGGGTATCTACTGTTGGTTTCAGAGGAAATGATCAGATAACCTTTGGAAACTAGGATGTGAAAACTTTATTGAAATCTGTAGACGTATTTCTATGGTATGTCTAGGGATGTATCTAATGTTAAATATAAGTATATGTTATAGTCCTAGAATTATGGTAACAATCATAGAATTAAACATAAGATGTTATATATTGAAGTTACTCCACCATTATTATGTTGTTTTCCTAGCATTATTTTTGCCTCTCACAATAATCTTTTTGGGGTTTAGACGATGGCTGGAACCCAAAGGAACCATGTTGATCAATGTAATGGTAAAAATGATTTTCCTCATGAACAAACCAATGTTATGGGTGATGGAAAATGAGTTCATTGAGCTTATGAAAAAGGATGACGAATATGTTGGTATATACCAGGCGAATTTTACCAGGATTGCAAAGTATGCATATGGATTTATCATCCAACCTGAAAGTAATGTTGATTGATTATTCAGTGGCTTAAAACCAAGTGTTTGAAGGGAATTAGCTATAAGAGACATCAATATCTATGAAGAAATTGTGTGTTGTGATATTTAGGTAGAACTGGTAGTTAGTGTAACATATCCATCTCATGGTTTTGACAAGAAATGAAAGATGGAGTTCAAGGAAAAATCTCAAAACAATGGCGAAAAGAATAAAAATGTTTTGTTATGCTCAACGTGTGGAAAGAAGCATGGTGGAGATTGTCTTAAAAGGACTAGAAATTGTTTTAAGTGTAGAAAATAATGTCATTGAGCATCTGAGATCTAAAGTAATGGGAAAAAGGTAGCTAATGATGTGAATAAAGAAAAGACTACTGAAAAGGAACCACCAAAACATCAATGTTTCAAGTGAAATGAAATGGGGAATTATAATAATCAATTCCCTAATCCAAGGTTTAATGATGATCGACCTCAACATCCTCTTAATGCAAAGGACAAAGGGATGTAACATGCGATCACTATTGGAGATGTTGAGTACGACAACGATGTATTGGAATGATTATGTGTCATGTAATGGGATTCCAAAATAATGTTGTGGAATATCATTTATAGTATTATTGATTATTAGAATATCTATGTTTTGGTTTATTATGGTTTTCAATAATTATATGATACCGGTAAAAAGGAAAAGTGATTGAAATATTTTTGGAAAGCAGATGATATGTGAATAATGAAGGGATAATGAGAAAATAATATGTTTGGTAGTATTAATGAGCTCATGAATGATATAAGGACAAAATGATATCATGGTATGAGTATATAGAAATTTTGGGGTTTTGGTATGTGGAAAGAGTTAGCTTTTGAGAGAATTCATGATTTCACTAAGGTTCAATGGGGATTCATTTTTCAAGAGAATACATGATTAAGGTATTCACATGTTTTGAATGTGACAATAACGAGATATATCTTATCATATATGAGGGACAAATTATGGTAATCAAATTCCTGGTAGATGACCTCTCTAGTAATATTTTTCATTATACTATGTGATTGGATAGATGTATTATGGCTAAGACTAAAGATTAGAATGGATTATGTATGACATCAAATAGTATTTTTTGTGGATAGTTCTAGTTTTTCAAAATTATGTCTGGAATGTTTTAATAGTATAGTTTTTGAAAAAGGACAACCTGCAAGATGGGTGACAACCCATTGTGTCAGATAGAGATGCGGGAATAGAACCCACAACTGAAGTGCGACATTCCTTTATCGCCTAACATTGTCCTACAGGAACTCCCTAGTTAGTTGAAACTAGTTTTATTTTATTATGAAGTATAATAGATGAAGTATAAGTCCATTTTAGGAACCATATAAGATTAATCTCATCATAGATGGACATATGTATATGTAATAAATTGTGCTAATTTTTTGTGGTAGAGACAGATGGAATAACCTATCGTATGATCTACTAAAACTTCAAGAATTACATATTCATCTTCATTTCTTTAGTAAGGGATGAAGTAGAAATTGTTCATAGAATGACCAACAATGATATTACACTGAAATAAATTATGTATATATCCTTATGAAATAAATTTTCAACATTAGGGAAATGATCTTGAAAACCAAAAATGTTTTCCTAATACCCTCATATCTAATGAGTCATATGGTACCATAGATCATCAAAAATTTATGGCTTTGTGATTGTTTGATTTTTCATGGCCATGTCCTCTACCACTCTCCATCAGAACATGACGGTTAGATTTATCTTCCATATAAATATTTTCACCTATGTTCTCCTGCGTGGAAACCCAGTGATGAGTTAATTTGGGTAACCGTTGTGTTTCATACTTCACTTTTTATAATTAAGTTTTATTATTCCTTTTTACGATGTGTGTTTCTATGAATGAAACTTTCACGTAGTAAATGATTTATAACCCAGAAGAATTTCGATGGAGAAATTCATTTCAAGGGGGGTAGAATGTAACACCCCTTGATTTTAAGAGATATATAATTTATATTTTCTTTGATGTATTATATTGTACACTACACCAAGATTAGCTTGTATTATACACAACACCGTAATAGCTTGTCATATAAGCAACACTATTCTTGGATCGTGTTACACACAATTTCATGTTTGTTTTGTGGAAATTCTTCTACGCAACATTAAGTATAATTATGTTTAATGTATAAATTTAATAAGTTTTAATTATGTTATATGAAACACCAAAGGGAGATTTCACTACACATATCATTGACTTGGCTTGCATTACATGCGATCACGACCTTCCTCGATAGCGTTTGTAATACGCAATACCGATTTTCACTAAACAACGATATGTTATTAAAATATTATATAAACTAACTGTAATGAATATTAATACCAATTATTTGTAATTTTATAAGTTTTATATTTCAAAAAGGACTTCATTTATGGATTCGAAATATCAAAATTATCCTATGGTGAATTTTTAGTATTTTATTGAAAACAGTATATTTTTTATAAATAGTGAAAACCCTGAGTTATTGGTTAAAACTAGATTTTTATTTAAATAATCGTTTATTTAAATTTTTTTCTCAAAATAGATACATAATACCTATATAAGTGTAATTTAATTCATTGGAGTCCTTTTATAATAATTATATTTATATATAAAATTTATTGAACTTTTTACCGTCTTTTACCGATCTCCTATGAGAATTTGCAAATTTACATAAAACATAATTTTACAGATTTTTTGAGTGGAATTTTAAAAATCAGAGTGACATGGTTGATATCAGTAAGTAAAATGTGGTTCAATATGATAAAATATTTTTTGGTGAATATTATCTTTTTACTTTTATTTATCACGATTAAAAGTAAATAAAGTAATTAAGGATAAAAATGATATTATTATTACCCTAACATATTTCCTAATTCTACTAGATAAGTGTAATTTGACCAAAATCAACCTTAAAAATAAAATATGAACCTTTTATCCACTTGGATTAGATTAGGAAATTTATTATTATTTAATTCAAAGAAGAGTTAAAAGAGTTAAAATCAAATAATAATAAGTGAATAATTTTCAATATATGGGTATAAATAAGATAAATTAAAATATAGATATTCATTAGAAAGATAAAATTATTTCAAACATAATGTTAATTTATTTATAATTTTTATACATTAAATAAATTAATTTATTTACGACACAATGATGATGCAGTAATTACCATATTAATGAAATATTAACATACTTGATATTATAAATACTCAAATAAATGTAATTTGAGACTTTTTTTGAATTACAATAATTTTTAGGTTAATATAAAATATTATGGTTTGATAGATGAATTTTTTAGAATTAATAATGATGTTATATATTTAGAAAATACAAAATACCAAATAGAGCCATAATTGACATAAATGTGTTTTCAAAACAAATATTATATTATCAATTTATATAATGGTCCTAAAAAACTAAGGTTAAAAAAAAAGACCTATATAATAATATATATTACATTAATGAAACAATTGGTGTTCTATTGTTAGTTTATAGTATGTTTATTAACCATATAGTGTAAGAATACAAGATGACATGGTAACAGTTATATTATATAACTTAGAGTTAAATATAAATGATAAGGGTATAATGGTGACATAAACCTGTCTAAAAAATATTGGTTGAGAGGATTTCGACCCATAATTTTCCTATCCTTGAAATAAGTCACTTTGGAGCCTTTATAAACCGAATATTAATTTATTGTAAAATAATATTTTTTGTTTTTCCTAAGGTTCCCCTCACCACTCTTATAAAAGGGGACTCCACCTTCTCTCTAATTCCCACCTCTAAAGCCATTTGGCTCAGCCAAAACCTGCTAAAATACCCTCTAAAATTTCCTCCCATCATCTTAGAGTCTATCATTTAGTCATAAAGCAATCCTATAGAGCCCTATTGATCAAATCAAAAGGAAGAACCCGAAGAAGAGGAAAATATCTCACCACCTATTTCAAGTTCCTTTCTTCTTGAAATTCTTCATTATTTATTATTTCCATTATAAAATTATAAATACAGTATCTTATGTATACTATGATTTTATTATAGAAACTGTACAACCAATTTAGTTATTTTATCCATCCATTGAATGAAAAATGTCACCACATGTGCGTACGTGCGGCTTACCGTCTCCACGTCGTGGTGTATTTTGTTATTCAAACATTTCATCATTTGGATGCGTATAATAATGAGTATAAATGATATAAATAATAAATATAACAATATGATGATTTTTTATATATGATATACCAATCAATTATATACGATATTAATATCAAATGAATGATATTCTCGCTCGTGCAAACGTACGGACTACCGTCTCCACGAACACGATGAAATTCATTATCCATGTTAACAATTAAATAGTGATTATAAAGTACATATAATAAATAATCATGAAAGATATGACATAATAATGATACTGGATTTATGTACATATTCATTTCGTTTACTTATTTCCATTCAATTCAATAGGGAAACAAAAACATCGTTCATGCGTACGTACGACCTACCGTCTCCATGAACGGTGTATTTCATTCCATTTATCGATCTATCACATGTATTTATATGCTGATAATATATTATATATATATTTTTATTTACATTAATTAATTATGTGAATCAGGATTTATGTAATAATATCAAGAACAACAATTCGAAACACGTACGATAAATGAAACGATTTTACCCAAAACGCTGCTTTAACATGGAATTTACAAAGGAACAGGTAATATAAAGTAATAAGTGAATCATATATGATATCATAAATATTATTGAGGATATGTTACAAGTTAATAATATGTTTAAACACACTATGTAGGAGTTTCGGACATGTACTGAAGAAATTGGACATAAGGAAAGGGATAATTTATCAATCTCATTTTTATCTGAGATTTCTTATATGTAAGTATTTACTGGGGTTATATATTTCATCCATGTCCATAAAATGTTTTTCATAAACTGTTTAATATTATTCCATGAATGTTTAAATTAATTTTTACACTTATTTCACTTTTACTTTGTGTTATGGAAGAAATCATTCTTTTGTTTACCATACGTGGTACTTTTTTACTTTTCCGTTAAAAGTATGAGGAGAATGGTGTTTTTACTTATACAGCATGAACATATTTTTATGGTTTCATAATTCCTTTTCATCAGGAATCTTTATCTATATGATTTCATGGTTATTTTCAATAAAATAATTTTCATTTAAAACTATGTGTCATTTTTTGAAAATAAAATGATTTTGAAAAAGAATGGATATTTTCCTTAAGAATTCATTTCTACAATTTTATCAAAACTATTTTCCATCTATGATGACATTATTTAGCCTGTTTATTTTTCAAGTATAATATATCTATAATTTAAATGTATTGATTTTTAATATGATGAAATTAAATTCATTTGTTTTATATGGATTATGTCATTATGAGATGATGTTTATGAAACCCATTTTAATTTTTGGGTTATGATGAGTGATTTTGGTTTATTTAGTGGCATAGGTAAAAATGATTTCATTATGTGATGGAAGAAACCTACATCTCCCTCCAATGCATTGGGTAAAGATTTATATCTCATAATATAGACATGGATGGAATGACAAGTGAATCTGGTTCAGTGATACATGACTGAGACTAGGAGTGAACTCGATTTCGTAAGGGACTTTGTCCACTATGATGGTCTTGGCAGCAATGCCTTGGCTACTATGTAAATCACATCATGTGCATAATGGTTTCCAAAATTACATGTTTTATTCCCATGCTATTTTATCATAATTAATGCTCATTTATGATCTATGACTTGTGTACTGCCATGATTTATTTCATTTCTTATGTTCATGTTTTTAGGTTCAAATGTTTAAGGATTGTTTTTATGCTCTCCATGTTTACCCTTACTGAGCATTTGAGCTCAAACTTTTTATGTTTTCCTTTCCCCAGGATATAAATAAAGGTTTTAGGTAAGAAAACCAAAGGGGAAGATATTTATGGGAGATGTGGAAGATCTATCGACATGATTAGAATATTAACTTCTCAGTTTCCAAAGACACTAAACTATTACGGTCCTTGGGTTTCATTTTTTGTTATGTATTAAGTATTACGCAAAAGAAATGTATTGTCCATATACGTCAGCCTTGGGTCCCTAATCATTAACTTATTTATAGTGGTTTTAAAAATATTATTGACTTATAAATAAATCATATTAATATTTATAATAACATATATGACATTTTTATAAAAAATTATGACCTGTTTGGTAATAATCATTCATTGGTCTAATTTTTTCAGGTGTTAATTGTCTTATTTTATCATTCATGCTTCGTCATGATAGTTATGGTTCTTTTGTATATTATATATATCCACAATACGTAGATAATTATTATTTTTATACATAAATATTAAATTTCATACATATCATGAATATTGGTTTTGATAAACTAAAGTATATTACGATTACATCGACTATAGGTTTTATGTGAGTATGGTTAATGTATCCATTTTATAAATATTAATTATAAAAATAATTTAAATAATAATTTACATTCCCATAATTGTCATAATAACATAACTAAAAATTTATTTCATTAAATATAAAAAATATATATCATACTTCTGGTGCGGTGATGTGATTATTGTCACATTGTTTCATGATGACGGTTGTCCACACGTGATTAAACAATGTTAATATCATTATTTTGGTGAAAAAGTATATAATAAAATGATATAATTGAATTTAATAATAAAAAATATTACAAAATGTAATAATTATTTCATCAATATTAAATATTATTATTATTATTATCCTTATTACCCTCCATGCAATGAGTTATTGAAAAAAAAGAATCAATCGTTTTAGGAGGCAGCTGACCACCGTACACATGGGTGATGTTATGAGATCCCGTATAGAGTGGAAATAAGAAAATAAAAATAAGATATAATGAATCCAATGATATAATAATGTTATAAATACTATATATATAATATATATCAACAATAATTCTTAGCATTGATTGGTGGTAATGGAAAATATAAACGACATCGGTTCATGAGGTGGTAGTCTACAATACACTTGAATTATTATTTGATAACAGAATTACGAGATGTGTTGATTTGTAAAGATTATTCACATAACAAAAAATACATTATATGCATGATAAAATCATACTATATAATCATTTTATGACAATAATTGTGGGATATTTAAGAAGAAATAAAATAAAAATTGTATTTGATGAGCATTACATCTTCTTTGGGTAACCTCTATATAATTTCAACAGAATAATTCATAGGATAGAATTATAAACTAAATAATGATATAGGATGTTGTTATTTATTTTTATTTTTGTTTTGGGTCTGGTTTTTCCAAACCAAGAAGTATTTAAAGTGTTAAGAATAGAATATTGTGGTTGGCATTTAAAAAGTGAGGCGAAAGGCCCAATTTTGATTTTTAAAAGAAAATTATGAACAAATGTTTTTCAAATTTAAAATGGGTAAAAATGTGTATTATCAATAATTCATTATTATATGGTTTATATATGACCATAAAAGATATTTTAGAAAATTATTAATATTATTTTATCACTTTTGTATTTAGTTTAACCTCGAGAGAATTCATTTTCACCTTAACTGTGGAAAATAATTTTCATTTTTTTAATTGTCAATTATTCTCAAAAATTTATTTAGAAATATCATATAAAACTAATTATTTGGATTCAAAATATGAAATATATTTTTTAAATGTCAAATAATTGATGCATGGAAATATTGTTAAATTTAATCCTACAAATAGGAAAAGATATCAAGTATTTAATGTGAAAGTGATCAAACGTATATATTTTTTATCAGAATTAAAAAAATTGATAAAAAAATATAAATAGGAATAATTATTATATTAGTAAACTGATTTTACAATAAAATACGTTTATTTTATAATTTTTCTTTTAAAAAATATAAACAAAAATAATAATTTCAATCAAAATTCATTATTTTTCACTATTCTATGAAAAATAAACCCTTTTTAGAAACCCCTAAAATAATCCATAATATAATTTAATATCACAGTTTCAAAAAATATGATCATTTTTTATAATAAATTTTATAAATTTTTTATGATTTAATTTTTATCTATGGGTACAAAGAGCAATTAACCAATCTTTTAGAAGTAATTATAGTTTTTTAGAAATCAAATATTTTTCTTGTTAATGATTTTTATTTTATTTCATGTAATTTCATAACATTTTTTACATAATTTAGTTATAACAATTTATTTTTTCTAATATAATGGATATGTTTTAATGGTATTATAAATAACAGATCATTTTTTGTAACATCCAAGGTAATTATAGAATAATACTATTTCATTTTTTAAAATATTTATGAATTCTATATTAATTTTTCATAAAAGGGGGTTCTCCGTCCGATAGCATACATGAAACACTATAATGGGGTTTCCCATAATAATACCAGGAAAGTTCAGTCAGAGGAAAACCTCTGACCATTTATTAAATAGAAATAAAAAGTGCAGTAAACAAGGAAATGGATGAGGGCGAACATCTTGCCCAAACCCAATCAAGATTCCCCACCATATTACCACAAAACCAAAAAACCATTCAAGTGAGTCAACACATTCAAAAAAACCATTCAACAGAGTCAACACATTCAACCAACACCTCTCCCGATTCATCAAAAAGTCACCATTGCATCCAGCTTTCAACAACACATTACCACCATCATCGGAGAGTACCACCGTACTCCATGAGAAATCACACCATCACCAGTGCATAAGCTCAGAAGACATTCCAAGGGACACGTGATAACACCATCATCACCAAGACTGGATAGTCCAACATTATACCAAAGGAAAGCCACCGATTGGAGGATCCGAGTCGTCATGAACCAGAAACGACACCAAGGGCATAGATCTGTTCCAATCAAACCATGGATGAACCCTAACCGGGTTCTGAAGCAGGCCATTCGCGATGTTGATAAAATCAGCATGAAAATAGAGGGACCTGCGACAGAAATCAGAAAAAATCCACCAGATTCAAAACCAATCGACGAAAACCCAAATCACCAGAAATATCCAAAACAACCAAAACGAAGAACCGGCAAAAGCTCATCGAATCCGAAACCCAAATCCTCCCCCTCCGGGAACACGGAATCGACGTCGAGCAACACAAGGAGCCTGCCTAAAGCGAGGCAAGGTCACAAAGGACTCACCGAACCGAATCCACGATCCGGAGAACCACCAGATGCCGATGCACACCCCCGATGCCAAGCCACACCTACGACGAGTCGAGGCCAGATGGAGCGGCGAGTCGATCCAAGCCAGAGGGGGAAGAAGACGGAGAAACGATGGGAAACCCTATCTTCCGTGAAGGTGAAGGAAGACGCCGCTCAGAGGCCAGTACCATTTCCCATAATAATATGTTTCATACAAGACTGAGTTATATCCAAAAAATATATTATTAATATTCTTAATTAAAATTGTAGTTATCACTCAAATATTATATTAGTGTGAATTAACTTAACTAACTATATTATGTTTAAAAATATTTAATCAATATTTTTTACTTACATCCAAAAATATTTAGATGCTTAAAATGTGAATAAATCCAATTTTATGCTAGAAATACTCTAATATTTTTAAAATATATTTTTACAGCCTTTTGATTGTGAACCCTTTTTATATATATTGTTTTTAAATTTTATATATTTTATTTTAAAAAAATGTCCTTATTTTGAAGTAGGATATAAAATTTTACAGTAATTTATATTTTTTTATTTTTTCTGAATATATTTATACTTTAATGAAATTGGAAAAATACATCATTTTTATTCATTATTTTCCATTTCATGTAATTTATTAATATTGTTAAAATGTTTTTTTAAATTGTTCTATATAATAATTTGATTAGTTTTTCAAATTTATTCAAATTTTAGTCATTTTATATAATTTCCCTTTGAAATTTGAAATAAATGCATGCCAATCATTTAATGGTTCTTACTTTTAAAAAACTGTGTTTCTTGTTTTTACAACAGAGATAATTTTAACAAAAATATTGAAATATATTAGTTTTAATTTTAAAAACATGGATTCCATATTTTGAATCAAAAGGTAAATTTTTTTTAATTAGTTCCCTTTTATTGTTGTACATCATGAATATTAACTTTAGTAATAATATTATTATACAGTAAAAGGTAAATCATGTAATTAAATGTACCAATAATATTATAATAATATAAAACTAGTATAAAGTATGTCTGAATTTTATAGGTTGAGTGTATTTGGACCATGATAATATGTGGGTGGATATTAGGACAACTTAATCCCACTTATATGACTTTAATGCATTTATAATATTATATTCAATGAATATTCATTTTGGTTATACTTTTATTATTAAAAGGTAATGTATTTTAATATAGGGTTATTGAAGGGATATATTTGACATTAAATATTGACTGTAATTCTAAAACTATTAATTACATTAATTTAATCAGTATTTAGTTTTTATAAATTATATAATTATATTTAATTATGACACAAAAATGATGTAGTAATTACATTTTTAGTGAATGAATCCAACAAATATATTATATATATTAAAAGAAATATTACTAGACATAAATTATGCCATAAATGAATTTTGTGGATATATTTTAAATGTTTTTTATTGTTTAATGGAGTTGGATCGAGTTTATATTATTGTTATGTTATTTTTTAAAATTGAACTAATGAATAGGTTCATAATTAGCACTTTCAGTATTTGAAAATATAAATTGATTTTGAAATGTTTTAGAAATCCTAAAAATATTATAATATTGCAAATGTTTAGGATAGGTACTAATATTTCATTAATGAGTTATATTTTTTTTCATTTGACATGTTATTGTACCTACAATATCCCATAAAGTGTAAATAACATGATATATCTAAAATATATAAAAAGGATAAAAAAGTTGTAAAACAAAATAATAAGTACTAAAAATAATAAAAACATGTCTAATTTTACTTTTATGATTGGTATTAGACCCTAAATCATATTCTCATCGAAATAAACTAGTTTGGTAATATTTGGAATTGATATTGATTTTCTATTAATTTGATACTATAAAAAATTAATGGGGCACCCCTCTCTTTTCCAAAAAGGCAACCATTCCTATCTATTACTTACAGTTCAATAACATTTTTTTCATCCATGTTCTATGAAACCCTTCATATAATCCCCCCCCCCCCCCGACATTATTTAGGCCATATATTAGGTATAACACCCATCTTAGATGTGTGTTTTTTATGAAATGAGATCATGTTAAAGAAAGGTCACATCTTCTTTTAAGCGTTTCTATTTTATTTTTTCACTAATTTACATAAAATAATATTCACCCATGATGAAATTATATATAAAATATACTTAGATTTTATTATTTTAAAAACATCACCAAAATCCATACCCACTTCAATTCAATGGGATAGGAATTAATCATTCATTTGTACGTGTGAATTATCACCTACATGAACTGATATAATTAATTTTCCCTACCAGTCTCTTATAATTGGAAATAATGATGAATTTATTGTTTTTATATAATTTTCATGAAATATTTACCATTTTAATATAATAATATATCAATTATGTACTTACGTTCCATTCACATAAAAATTATAATGTTGTTCGTGTGTATGTGTGAACAACGCCATCCACATTGTGATGTGAATAATTTTTATTCACGAAATCAATTTTATGATATATATAAGTTTTTTTCAATTATTGATATGATTTCAATTATATTATTATCATTGTTGATAGATAAAAAAAAATTATTTCCATACTGTTCAATGAAAAATGGAAATGTTACTCAAGCGTACATATGTCCTACCACATTATGATAATAATGTGGTTCATTTTACATTACATAAATAAATGGTTTTATTTAAAACGAATAAATTATTTATAATTGTTATTATAATTTCATGAATTTTATTCTGGAGATGATGCACTTATGATCACATGGACTATTGACATCAATCCATGATCGTTTTTTATTAACGTATCAAATATCAACTGAATGAACAATATGAACATATATAATTATATAATTTTTATTACATGGAAATAAATGATATAAAAGTAATAATAAAATTTAATAAGGTTTTCAATAATGCTTTAATTAACCTAATTTTTTAATTCATTAATATAAATTTTTTACGTGACATGTCAGAATAAAGGTAAGGGACTTCATCTCAATCTACTTTCATTGAGTCATATTTTGATGTTATACACAACGTTAATTTTATATAGTGTATAATACAACCCATTTAATTTTTTGTTCATTAAACAATGATAAAAAATAATCTTTTTATACACTGTTTTTTACTAAATGAGTAAAAAAATATTTTCAAACATATATGGTGATAATGATAATTCTTCCACCATGAACATTATTTTTCATTTGGATTCCTTTATAAGACATGAGGTTTATAAAATAAAAATAAATACCAATTTCCCAATTCAATTATTTTTATATTAAAAGGGTTTTTAAGAATGGTTTAATTATATCAATATAATGAAATGATATCTTGAAATTGTAATGTGGGAATGATATTTTTACATTATACTTGTTTTAGGGGTTATGAGTAAGCTAATGATCTTGTTAATTACTTATGTATATAGTTGGTACCGGGATAATCCAATGGTGGGAGAGCATGTGACATATCTCCAATTAATTGGGAAATAAGATATAATTAAACCATAGGGTTTCTCATTATATATTTAGGGAATATACTATGACAGGTATTTCAAATGTAACCATAAATGTTTATCCCTATGTAGTTGTACAATGTATGTATGATATAGATGGAATAAAATATCTTTTTGATTTATGATTTATCATATGTTTTTTCAAGAGTCTTTTGATATAATAAGGTAGTCTAATGATTTTTTTAAAATGTTTTCATGAATATAAATATTTATTTAATAAATGTTCCATTACATATTTATGGCCCTTACTGAGCTTATTGTGTTCATACCAAGTATTTGAACCGTTTTCTATAGGTTATAAGGATGTATATGATAATGTAAGATGTCATGATGAATTTTATGATAATTAATATCTAAAATATTATAAATCTTGTTTAAACTAGTTTATTAATGTAAAAAATGGATAGTCAATAGATGTTTCTAATTTGTAATATTTGAGTTTTTTATGTAATAGTTATTGATTAATAATCTAAAACTCAAAACCTATCATGATACAAATTGATTATTGTTGAATTTACTCATGATTATGTAATGTTTAAGGCTAGGGTATTATAGTTGGCATCATTGGTAAGTTTAGATATCATTAGTGGTAAGTATATTGTTAATTGAATATTCCTAATTTTTTTAACATTATGGTAAAATTAAATTGATATAGAATTTATATATTACCATGTTTCTTCATACAGGATATGTTTTTTCAGAATGGTTTTCCATAGAGGAAAAATGGCAGCTATGATGTGACGACATCCAGAGGAAATCACTCTTCTAAACCAATTATCTGAGAAGGTCAGAATCAATATTGAATAGCTTTTTGTTGGGATGGAATAGTTTACATAGAATATAAAATGATGTGTAATCTATCAAATAGATTATCTAGAACATCCACATAGGAACATGTCAGTAGTGGATCATTTTAGGAGTTAGCATTCCTCGTCATTTAGAAGATTGTCTTACATAGTGCTAGCTGATGTGTGGATTAAATCCCTTGAAAATATTTTCAATGTATAGAGGTGTTATAAAAATCAAAAAGATAGTCTTTATGTTTACCATATCATAGGTGAAGTCGATCTGTTGTGGTCGATGGTTATGAATATTAGGGAATGTGAGTAGATTTATGCTCTTGGGTGGGGTGAATTCAATGACATGTTTCATAAGAAATATTTTCCTATGGTGGTTCGAAATAGGATGGAAAAATGTTTTGAGAATTGAGGAATGATGAGGATTCAATGGCAGAATATGCTGAAAAAATCTCCTCGACTATCACGATACTCTCCAAATTTCATCAAGGATCCTTATAGTAATATCAATAGTTTTTAATTAGTATTAAGTCTATCATATTGATTGGTGTTGGATAATCATGAGTTTAAATGTTATGAAAAAAATGTTTAGTGTGAGGAGAATGTTGAAATGGAGTTTCTCTATGATAATGTGTTCTTTGATAAAACAATTATAATAGGTCGAGGTGGAAAGAGAAAGGAAATAATTCTTCAATATATTGCGAAGTTAAAAAAATTATGATAATAGTTTCTGAAAATTGTTATAAAAATCACACTATGTAATGCCACTTGAATTTTTGTAAGGGATTATAATGTGGTAAAATGAGACACAAGGATCATAAATAAGCTGTAAATTATCAAGGTAGTGGTAAGAAATTATATAATTTAATTACAAAAAAATTTATTAAATGTAACAAAATGTGTCATCATGAAAATGTGTGTATGATGAAGACTTTCAATGATGATAAGCAGCCATAATAAAAGTCCAAGGTGCATTTAAATCCATAAATACTACTATATCATATGTTGGGCCACAAAATGAAGTGGTATTAGGTACATTGATTGTTTATTTAGATTATGCTAATGTCTTTTTTGATTCATGGTGAACTTATTCTTTCATTTTTACGAAATTTACTTCTAAATTAGAAATTCAACCTCATTAAATAAATCCATAACATATGGTAAAAACACCTAGGGGTAATGATGATGTAAAAAGAAATTACAATAATATTCATATCATTATATGTAGAAAAAATTTACTAGAAAATTTTTTTATTTTTCTTCTAGTTTTAACGCCCTATGATTTCATAGTACGTTCTTTCTTCAAAATAATTCTATAACTTGTGCTACTAGCAACACCGAGTTTGAGTGCACCCCAAATCACCAAACTAGACATTAAAAAAGCGGTTATAAATGGTATTAACATCATTTTTAATCATATATAATCTATATTTTTTTAACATCCATATTATGTGTTTCTTAGACATAATATAAGAACAAATTAAATTTTTCATTTAAAGGATGTATTTTAAAAAAAATGCAATTTAACCGCCGATTAATGGTGAACCATTTTTAAATGGATTATTTGATACTTTTATATTAAATTTGAAAAAATAAACTTCTTATATAGAATATTAACATAAAAATTTAATTCTGATAAATTTTTTATATTTTTCTGATAACTTTCATTATTCGGTGAATAGTGAAAAAGTACTAAATTTTAACTGAATACATCTTTTTTAATAGAAATAATTTATAGTGATAAATTATGCATTTTAATGGTATGTATTTATAATTAGGTTATATTTTTAACATTTATTAATATGTAGGTCATTATAAGTAATTTCAAATTTAAATTTCTCATAATTACATGTCAATCTTTTGATAATTTTAAATTTTAAAAAATCCTCTTTTGGGTTTAGACTACATGAATTAGTTTAAAATTAATTTATTCAACATATATGTTTTTAATTTGGAAATATTGACTTCATTTTTTAATTCATAATATCAACATATTCTTAGGGTGAATTATTCGAATTTTTCTGAAAACATTCACTTTTTTATGTATACTGAAAAACACTTCGTTATTGTTTAAAACTGAATTTTTATTTCAATAATTAATAATTAATTAAAATTATTTTTAGGTATAAATAAATAAATAATTCTTATACATGTTCTATGAAATTCATTGTAGTTATTTAGTAATAATATTTGATATATGAAAATTTATTAAACTTTTTTCTATATTTTACCCACTCC
This sequence comes from Viscum album, assembly GCA_963277665.1. Taxonomy (NCBI): domain Eukaryota; kingdom Viridiplantae; phylum Streptophyta; class Magnoliopsida; order Santalales; family Viscaceae; genus Viscum; species Viscum album. The sequence goes on along the minus strand of OY728153.1, from coordinate 301,519,345 downwards.
TTGGAGCATTTGCAAATTTGCATAAAACATAACATTACAACTTCTGTGAGTTGTATTTTAAAAATCTGAGAGACACTGTTTATATCAATAAATAAAATGTATTTCAAAAAGATGAAAATATTTTTTGGTAAATAGTAGCATTTGACTTTTATTTTCCACTGTTAAAAGTAAATATGGTAATTAAGGGTAAAAATGATATCATAATTACCCTAACACATTTCCTAATTCTATTGTATAAGTTTATTTTGACCAAAAACAACCTTATGAATAATATAATATCCTTTAGTTCCACTTGGATTAGATTAAGACATTTATTATTATTTTATTTAAAGACGAGTTAAAAGTTTAAATACAATGTTTATTAAAAAAAAATTTAATATAGGGTTATATATAAGATAAATTTGACAATAAATATTAACTAGAAAGATAAAAATATTTCCTATAACAATATATTTTATTTATAATTTTTATATATTAAATAATTAAATTTATTTCTTACACAACGATGATGAAATAAATATTAAAATAAACATAATTTCAACGTTTTTATGTCATCCACGAATTTTATAAATGAATATGACATTTTAGGGAATATTCAATGTAATTTTTTCTATGTTATCATGTTGTGATAACTTTCACAAAAACAAAACACCAAATAGTGTGAAAATGGACATAAATAGATTTTTAAAACAAATACTATAATATTGGTTAATATAATATTTATATAAATCTACGGTTTAATAAAATTCCTTGAATAATATTATATATTTCATTAATGAACCAATTTAGGTTCTATTGGATGTTTTGAGAAATTTTATTAACCGTATAGTGTAAGAATACAAGAAGACAAAGTAAAAGTAAAACTATTTAACTAAGAGTTAAAACTAAAAGATAAGGTTTAAATGGAAACCTAATCCTGTCTAATAACTATTGGTTGAGATTATATAGACCCATAACCACCTAAGCCTCGAAATAAATTCATTTGGATCCATTATAAATCTAATATGATTTTATAATAAATTTATACTTGAATCTTTTCCTAAAGTGACCCTCACCTCTCTTATAAAAGTTCACTACCCATTCTCTAAGATTAAAATCTCTAAAGCCATTTTGATCGGCCAAACCCTTCCCAAATCTCCTCTCGACTATCCTCCTCTCATTATAGAGTCCTTCCATTGGTCATAAAGCCATCCTATGGAGCCCTTTTGAACAAATCAAAAGGAAGAACCTAAAGAAGAGGTAAATGTTTCATCACCTCTTTCAAGTTCTTTTCTTCTTCCACTTCCATATTATTTGTTGTTTGCATTATAAATTAATAACACTAGTATATTGTATATAATTTGGTGTTATTATGAAAATTATACATCCATTTTCATTACTCTATCCATCCTATAAATGAAAAATTCACCATATGTGCCTACGTATGGATTGTCGTCTCCATGTCGTGGTGTAGTTTGTTATTCAAACACTTAATTTTTTGGATTTGTATAATAAATAGTATAACTGATGTAAATAATAAATATAACATGTTAATGATTATGTATATATTTGATATTGCACCAAATTACATATGATTTCACCATCATTATTTTGATATTTTCACTCATGCGTTCGTATGGATTACCGTTTCCATGACGTGATGGGATTAATTTCCACGTTCACCACTCAATGATGATTATAATAATATATATATCATTAATAAGTATGTAATATATGAAAAAATAATTATAGTGGAGATATATATATATATATATTTACTTAAATATATCATAATCACATAGTTCTATTAAATACGACATGAAAACGGAAAAAACATTTATGCGTACGTATGGCCTACCATCTCCATAAACAATGTTTTCCATTTCATATATATTTAAATTATACATATTCATATTCTAAATATATATGATATATAAATCATGTTTTATATTCTGGTTGTATTTAAATCATGATCTAAATGATATGTTCAAGAATAATAAGTTAAAACACGTACAATAAAGAAATCAGTTATTATAGAAACGTTAATATAACAAAAACATTATTATTAAATGGGTAGTATAAAGTCATAAATGGATCATGTATAAAATAATAAATATGAATATGGTTCTGGTGTAATTTAATAACATACTATGGTCAGTATACAAGAGGTTAAACGTACCCTCGACCAAAGGAAACTGCAAGGTAAGGGTTATTTCCTTAGTCTCATTATTATCCGAGATTGTTTATGTGTATGTATCTACTGGGAAATTTTTATCATCCATGTATGGGTTTCATAAAAATATTTTCAAAAGGAATATTTCAAGGTTTCATGTAAGGGGCTTTTTGACTAGTTCATCATTTCAAATTGTTTAAATATTTATTCTTCAAAATCGTTCTCATTAATGTCCATCATTTTGAGAAGATTTTTTATGGATTTAATTTTATGGACATAAATGTTTTTAAAATGATAATTCCATTAGAAAGACTCAAAGTGATATGGGACACATTGATTGAGAAATATCTTTAAATGTATTCTTTTTTGAATAGTGTGACTTTTAATTATTTTCATGAAAAAGGGATATTTCTCTCAATGAGTTTTACAAATCATTTTCAACTATCTCAACATAATTTTTGAATATTATTATTTATTGAAGAAAATTTATTATAAATTCAACGTTCAATATTGTATATAATGAGTTATGATATGTATGACTATGTGTGTCTTATTGTTATACCATTCATGGTTTGTGGTTTTAGTATTGACATTTTGTATTCTAGTTTTAATACGAATGTTTATGTTATGTTTTAACCTTTTCATATGAGAAATGTATTGGACTTAGTATGTGACGAGTGGATCCCACTATAGCTCCTCGATGCATCAGTAGGACTCATGAGACAATTAGTTGTAGAATTGGCCGAGGCCTTTCCAAAATTGATATATGGGTTTGACCGAGGCCTAAATCATTTTCAGATGGCTTGGACGAGGTCTTGACAAAATGTTTCAGAATGTCCAGAATTATACATTCCCTCATTATGAAAATAATATTGATGGTTCATGTTTTCATTCGACTAGAAGAATACCCCTTACTATATTTTATTATCGCATTATTTACTCAACTCATACTCATTCCGCAAAATATTCATGTTTATTATCTATAAAGTCAGGTGTTTTCAATTATTCCCCATGCCTAATGTTTATTTATCTTCCACTATATTACTTACCCTTACTGAGCATTTGAGCTCACCCCTTTCATTTGATTCATTTTCCCATGATTCCATGATTTCGTTTATGATTGATAAGCATGGTTAAGCTAGGATAATAATGGCATTCACAGATGATCATTTATGTTTTGTTTTATTTTCTATTGGGTAATGTAGAATTTGTGTATGTAATCTATTTTCCTAGACTGCTAAACTGATCTATCATTCGGGACATGATTCCTTGTAATCATGCCAATGTATTAAAATAATGCACTGACTCTGGGCTTCTGGAGTTGAGGCATTACACTAGTATTGTTTATAGTTATTTTGGGAATGAATTTGATTCCACTTTACCATGCATGGATTAACTAGGGAGAAAAATAAATTTCTTTTTAGAAAGACATTTAGTATGTGTATATGAATGAAAACATACCATTGATTACAAATTATAAAATTTATAAACTATTAAATGATAGAAATTAATGTTACGTTTCATGTATTATTGAAATCGAAGGATCATATTAGATTAATGTTGTGCAGGTGGTAATTAAGTATCTTGATATTTTATTGATGATATCTCCAGTATTATACCTCATTTTGAAATTGAATTTATCATTGAATTTGATCTTGAAGATAAGAATATTTCAAAACACTATATTTAATGGATTGAATCGAAATTTTAGAGTTGGAAAAAAAAATTATTTGAGTTTTTAGATAAATCATTCATTCGATGTAGTGCATCACAGTGGGGTGATCCTATCCAGTTTTTTTAAAATAATGATGGTTTAATTAGAATTTTCCTTGATTTTAGATACATGAATGACAACACTATTAAAAAAGTATCAGTTGCCTCATATTGATGGTTTTTATGATCATCACTAAGTAGAATAATAATATTTGAAGGTTGAAATGAATTCAGGGTACCATCAGTTCAATATAGAATTATAAAATATTCTGATAACAATGTTTCTTACACGATATTCTCATTATTAATTTTTAATAATGTTTTATGTATTAACTATTTAACTTTCTTTATTCAAGGATATTATTATTAAAGTATTTTAAATGTTCTTAGATAATTTTTTAGTATTTTTTGTATATTAAATTTTTTAATATTAAAAAATTAAAGAGGATCATGAAGGGAATTTAATGGTATGTTATCTAACCATAAACGAAAATCAATTATATGGGAAATTCAAATAGAGTGAATTTTGGTTGAAAAAAATATCAATCCGTGGTTACATTGTTTCTAATGATGGAATTACTATTTCATAGTCTGAAATGATAGATATTAAAAAATTTCCAGGACCCGATAATATAATTGAGATTTATATTTTTTAGGTGTATTAGGATAAAAACAGAGGGTTGTTGAAAATTTTACATAGTCATCTAGCCCACTAACTAAGATAAATCAAAATGTGTTATTTTAATCTAGAATAAAGAAGGTTATGGTTTTTTCTGGAATTGAAAATGAGATTTGGGAATTCTATAGTTCTAGACCTACCTTCTAAAAATGAGGTATTTGTAATATATAGTGAGGCATCTATGAAATGATATGGTTTTGTCCTAATTCATAATGACCAAGTAATTGCATATTCTTCACTTCAATTGAATCCTTGGGAGATAATTTACCCCTCACAAGATTTGGAATTAACTAATGATGTTTTTTATTTTAAAAGTTGTAGTTATCATCTGTATGGAGTAAAATGTGAAATATATAATGACCAAAACAATTTATGTATGTATTCACTCTTAAATAATTTAACAGGAGATATAGAATATGTTTTTAACTAATCATGGATTATTTTAAATGATTCATTACGATCCTAGAAAATAAAATAAGGTGGATGATTATTTCGGTTATAAATGTAATGATGCATTTACCATGTTACGTTTTGAATTTGCACCATTGGTTAATTATTTTATGATAATTGACTTGGAAGTTGATGGTGTAGTAAATTCTCTTATTTTATTTTTGGTTTTAGTGAAACCGTATCTATCATAAGGAATTAAGAATGAAAATAAGAAAGATAGTGAATTTTAGAAAATAGTATAATGATTCAAAAGGTTATTTTCCCTAAATTTAAAATTGATAAAGATTTGATTTTGAGATATTGGATGAGATTATGTCTTCCTTTTGATATATAGATGAAGGTAGAGTTGTTATTTGAATACCTTAGTTGATTTTTTGTAGTTCATCCTTACTATACTAATATGTATATAATATTTCATGAGTATAACTTTTGGGGTGGAATGAAAATAGATATTGTTGATTTTACTATGAAGTGTGTCAATTGTAAGCAGATTAATGTAGAGTGATAGATGCCAAAAGGGATTCTTCATCATTTTCCAGTACCATAGTGGAAATGAGAATATATGTCCATTTATTTCATAATGGGATTACAAAATACTTCTTGACGTAACAATGCAATATGCGTTATTATTGATTGATTGACATGATATGTTCATTTTCTTCCAATTAGAGATAATATGTCCCTAGATAATATTTATCAGTTGTATATGAAAGGGATATTCAGATTACATGGGGTTATTCCCTACACTCTATCTAACCATTATCATATGTTCTCAGAAATCTTTTGGAATTTTTTTATAAGTCGCTGGTTATTGAAATATATTTAATATAGATTTTTTTCCAAAATCAAATGGGAAGATAGAAAGAACAATTCAATCCTTATATGATGTGTCACATACTTGTTCAATATATTACATGGGATATTGGGATAAATATATTTCATTGTTTAGGTTTTTTAAATAATAACTATTTCCATTCAAGTATATAGATAGAACTATTTGAGAAATTATTTAGAGAGCGTTGTCAAACATCAGAATTTTTTGGATGAAGTAGGTGAATGGATATTAGTGGGACTAAAATTGTAAGAAGCGATGGGTGAAAATTTCAATTAACTTAGAAACATATGAGGAATGCTTAGAGCATGCAGGATTGTTGTACGGATTTCTGAAGGAAGGATCATTTGTTTCTGGTAGGTGATCATATCATTGTCAATTTTTATAAAGGTTGGGGATGAAGCCTCATTTTATTATTAAAGAAAAGAAAAGACCTCTTTAACTGGGTAGAGGGAGACCCATTACATAGCATGAAGACCCAGTAGGTGTTTAGCACATTACATGACATGTAGGCCGATTTTATGGCCAAATACCCATTTTGTGAATAGTACTGCTACAGTTCCTCCGCTGCTACAAGACCATGCCACCGCTATAGGGACCTGCCGTTGCTACAGTACTCACCGGTGCTACAGTCCCGCCACTACTTCAGTGCTTCTACAGTGCTGCTACAGTACCTGCACCCAATGGGTTTTGAACCCACATTTTTGAGGTAGATTTAAAGGGTGGTTACCACCAATCCAAACCCCAACTACAATCATATCTTTGGAAATGTTTATCAATATAAATGTTTGATGTGTTTTAAAAAAGAGGAAGCTCAGTCCATAATTCATTGGACCCTATGTCATCCTGGATTATGTTGGATCAATTTCCTATAGAGTGGATTTACCTCTATGTTTATCCCAGGTACATAATGTCATTAATTTTTCAATGATATGAATATATATTTTCTAGGTCCATCTAATTTTTTGAATAACGATATAGTTCAGTTAGAAAAGAATATTTCTTATGAGGAATAGCTCATCCAGATTCTTGAACACATAGAGAAAGTGTTAATGGATAAGGGGAACATTAGGGTAAGGATTTCTGGAAAAACCATATGGTTGAAGATGCAACTTGGGAATCTTAAAATACTATAAGGGAAAAATACCCCCACAAATTTGATAAGTAAATTAAATTATAAGGATGGTGATTCCCAATAGATGAAAGATGTAACATCCTAGGTAATTATAGAATCTGATTTTTTAAGATATATTAATATTTATGAATTAGATATTAATTTCTTATAAAATTGGTTGTTGTATCTGATAGTTTACTCTACACGGGAAAATGAGTTTTTCCAAAATCCTATATTAGACTGAAGATTGTGTTATACCAAAAAATAATATATTATTAATATTATTATTTTAAATGGTAGTTATCTCCTATATATTTTTTAGAGGGAATTATTAAAACTAAAATTATTATTTGTATACATGTTTATTCTATATTTTTTAATCTCTTCACATAGATTTTAGATTCTCATAATTGGAATATATCCACTTTTAATAATAGAATACTCTAATATTTTAAAATTTAGTTTTACTGACTTTTGATGGAAAACACTTTTTAAATATTTAATTTGTAACTTATATATGTTATATTTAGAAAAATGATGTTTTTATTTGCAGTAATGGCATTAAAATTTACTTTTATTGAATATCTTTATTTTTCTGACAAAAATATTTTTTAATTGAATATTGAAAAATAACATATTTTTAGTAAACACTACCATTTATTTTAATTTATTTATATTTTTAGACTATATTTTTAATTAGTAATAATATTAAAATATATATAATTTTTTATCAGTAAATATACTATTTTTCAGAGGATGTAATTTCATACTGAAATTATATATTAACACATGTCAATATTTTGACAGTTTTTTATTTTTAAAACCCTATTTCCTTGTTTTTACAAAGGGGATTAATTAGAAATTTATCACAGAAAATTTTTTGTTTTTAATATGGAAATATAGGATTCCATATTTAGAATTATAAATTCCAAGTTATGTAAATAACTCCCTTTTATTTTTAGACCTAATGAATTGTAACTTTAATAATAAATTTTATTACCACGGTTAATTGTAAATATTGACTATAAGGGAAATAAAATATTATAATAATATAAAACTACCCTCAAACTTGTCCAAATTTAATTTCATGAGATTATTCTGAATATGAGATTCTGTTGTTTGATTTTAGGACCACATGGAGCTACTTGGAAGACCTTAATTCATTTATAATATTATATTCAATGAATAATCATTTCTGATATAGTTTTATTATTAAAAAGTAATGTATTTTAATATGGAGTTACACATGGGATATCTTCAACTAAATAGTTATTAGAAATATAAAAAGGCAACTTACATTTTGGTAATTTAGTAATAATTTTTATATTTAAACTATTAAATTTAATAATGACATAAATATGATGTTGGAATTTAATAATTAATGAAATAATAAAATCAATGTTATTATAAATATTAAAATATATAAATTATATAACATAATTTATGCCACATTATAATTTTACGGATATTTTTAACTTGTTGGTGATGATTTAAAGGTGTTGTTTCAAACTTATCTTAATGTTATAATAATTTTTTAAAATCCATCTAATGCATTCTGTGTGAATTGACACTATTGGAATTTTAAAATACAAAATAGTTTAATAAATGATATAAAACTACTAACAATGTAAATGGTTATTATATGCTTTAATATTTCATAACTAACACATCTGTTGGTCTTTAACAAGCAATGGTAATTAAATTAACCCACAAATTGTAAATAACTTTATATCACAATAAAATTAAAAAGGGTAAAATAAGGGTTGAAAAAAAAGATAAGTATTAAAGAATTATAAAAACCAGTTTAATTTCAATAGGATAAACGGGATAGGACCCAAAATAATCTTATATTACAAGTATGTTTGTTTGGATCCATTTTTAATTGATATTGAATATAAATTAATTTTATACATTTCATAATTCCTAGGGTGCACGTGCCCTCTCCTATAAAAGATACCAATTCCTCTCTATTATTCAAATATACAATCCATTTTCATTTAGGCAAGCCCTTACCATACCCCTGAATAGAGTCCATCCCCACAATTTTATGTCATAGAGAGGTAAAACACCCTTCTTAAAGATGACAAGGTGTTATGAAAGTGATCATCTGAAGGAAAGGTAGCATTTTTGTTTAAGCGTTTATTTTTATTTCATCTTCCACTTTGTACAAATATTCATCATCCAAGAAGAAATTATAACTCTAGTATCCTTAATATAAATAGATATTACTATGTTAATATCAATACATAAATCCATATCCACTTATTTTAAATGGGGAAGGAATTATTCATTCATGTATATGTGTGAACTATCACCTAAATGAACCAATATAAATCATTTTCCAAAACCATCTCTCCTAAATGGTAATATTGATGTAATTGATATTTTTTTATGATTTTCATGAAATATTTATCATTATAAGTTAATAATAGATCAATTATTTACATACATTCCACACACGAGATAATGATATTATATTTCGTCTGAACGTTTGAACTATCGCCTCCACGAAGCAATGTGGATCATTTTTATTCACTACATAACTTGTATGAATTATATAAGTACATTTAAATGATTATTATTATGTTAATTATATTTTTATAATTTTTAATGAAAAAATAATAATGAACTTATGTTCATATTGATCATTGATCAATTGAGATGTCACTCAGGTGTACATACAAGTAGCCATCTCCATGCTTATAATGTTGTTGATTTTTCATACCATAAATAAATGGATTGATTTAAAAGTTATAATTGAATTTAAAATTGATTTTTTTCAATAGTTTTATTAGCTTGATAATGTATATATGACCCCATGTACTATTTAAATACAGCCGAGCTCATTTTGGACTCATGTATGGAATATGTACTGAAAATCTGATATAAACATAATTATTTATGTTATTTTTTAACATTTTAATAAGTTTTATAAATGAAATAATAAAGTTAAAATGTTTCTTAAGAATGAGAAAAATAACCTAAGTATATAGTTAAGAAATTTAAGGATTACAACTGATGAGTTAGACTCACTACAAGGGACTTCATTTCAATCTCTTTTAAATGATGCATATTTAGATAATATACACGACCATTGTTTTATACAATGATTAATCAACACCTATTACATTTAATTTTATTTAATGGGGGTTTCAATGGAATATTTTTGTAGAAATAATTTTAAAAAATGGAAAAATGAATGCTTTTTTCATTATATTCTGAAAATGAAATTTCAACCCTCTGATCATTATTTTGTATTCGGGTTCCTATAAAAGCCATAATTTTTTTAAAATAAAATTAATTACCATTTTCCCTTTTCAGGTTTCTTTATTTTATTGAAAATGGTTCTGAGAATGGATTGTTTGTATCAATATCTTGAAATGATATATTATGATTGTAATGTGGTTATTTTTTCCTTTATAGTTGTTTTATGTGATATGATTAGGTTAAGGTTAGGGAGAATTGATTATATATATGGGTGTTTCCATGATAAACTGGGGGGAAGTGGAGCCCATAATAGCTCTTCATTTATTGGGAAATACAAAGGAGTTAAATGATAAGGTTTCTTCTTAGAGATTTAGTTAATATATTATAATGACCCATCCTTAAACATAACATAATCTTGAGTTTTGATCAATAATTTACTTTACTAAACATTTAGGAAATTTTCATGTTTAGTGTTTTAGAATATTAAGTCACAAATATTACATTAAATCTCAAATATTGCAATGTAGACACATATAATATACATATTTTATTTACAAAAGTAAAACACCATAAATAAAATAAGATTTATTTTCATGATAAAAATATTCATTAATAATTCCCCTCCCTTATCATTTTTATACCCTAGGAAAAACATTTTCCAAATTACTTTGTATGATAATAATTATTTAGTATGGAAATAAACTAATGAAAGAATAACATTATTCCATGAATACATATATATCATTGAAATCATATTTTTCAATAATAAAACATAATATCTTTTTCATACATCATGAAATAATAATATTTATGAATAACTCATCAACGTAATAATTCATAACGGTAACATGTGGCATTCATAACATACTTACATTGTATTTATCACATCTACATGTGGATTAACTTTCATAGTAACCTTCGAAAAGACCCATCATAGTGTATTTCATAAATCACTTAGGAGAATATTTATCATTTACCTCTTCCATGTTACCCAATGAATTGGGGAGATATCTTGGGCCCACCTACCCTCAGTTTATCATGGAACATCCCGTATATGTAACCAATGCCTATGAACCATATCATTATCATAACATATAAATTAAGCATAATGGAAAGATAACACATCCAAATTGCAATAAAAATATATCATTTCAATATATTGAGATAATAAATGTTCTCTAAAAAACATTAATGGAAATTCCCTTATTTTGATAAATGTAAAATGGATTTGTACAACCTGTTTAATGGAGGGTTTGTGAAATTTAATTTTTGTGAAATGAATTTTTGGGGTAAAACAGAAGTTGTTTAACGGGATGTGTTGATCTATTGAATTTTTTTTTAATTTTTTAAATTGGTATTTAGAAACAATTTTTAAAGGTATGAGATACATTTATAATAAAGGTTCCGAGTCTATACTTTTCTTTGGTTATGTGGTTGGTGAGTTTTTATGATTTTTTATAAATCATTATATTTAGTAAAATGTTATGTAAAGTATGCGTGGGGTATGAGAATGGGTTTTAAACTGATTGTTTGAGATTATTTTTCATGAATGGTTTTAGGAGTTTGAAATTAGATTTCAAATGTTTATGGTAATAGGTTTTAAAAATGAGTCATGGAAAGATATGAAATAAATATTTGCACCGAATTATTATTCTTGAATTGTTGGAAAAGTATTATTTTAACATTTATTGGATCCATGAGTGACTGCATGGATGGGGATTTGTGAGAAAGTGAATGGGTTCCAAGTATATAAAAAGGAATTTCATCAGTGAGAATATAAAAAATTCCATTGGTGAGTGTGAAACCATAAAATATTGTTTTAATTTTAAAGGTTATTTATTTTAAAGAAATGATGTGGTTACTCTTCATGTGTTTTGATAATTTTTCTTGTGATGAATTTGATCCTATGGTTTTATTCTGCTCTGTTAGTGTTTCTATTTTATATTCTTGATTTTGATTTTTCTAAAAAGAGATTCAGGAAACCATAGTGGTGGTTTCCTTTGTGTTTTGGTGTTTGTTTGAGGTATGTTTTACCCAATAGAGCAATTCACCAGGGTCCTTGGTTTCACATGGTTTTCTAGAGTTCACCTCCATGAAAAAATAATGTATTTTTGGAATGTAGTCATGGGTAATCTCCCTAGAGGTAAACCCTCCATTTGATAAACAAAAATATTTCCATCCCAGAATTTCAAATATGAATCTACATCTTCCATTTTCAATTGAGTGAATCCTCTCATATTGGGAGGTGTGATAATAGAGAGGTGGATGGAAGATTTATTTCCTCTATTGGACATAGAAGATGGGGGTAGAACATGACACTATAATGTCCAAAGTATTAATCTTAATGTAGTGAATGAAATGTTTCAGTTAAATGTTAAGACACGTGACTTGAAGAAATTTGTGCAATCTATTATACTATAAAAGATCATTGGATATTACTAGATATTTCATCAGATTCTTCTAGATAGGTTCTTTCATTTCCAATGGGGTAGTGAATTTGGTCATAAGGGTCTATTATATATGTTTTAATGAATCATGTGTTGGCTGGGACCTGGGTTTAATTCCCTCTCCCTATAATGTTTTCCTCATTTTCTGGGGTCATGTTCAGTGGAATATAGTAGTGTTTCAATCTTTTTTAAATGAAATGTTGGATGTTGTGGAGCATTTTTAGGGCTTCTATTTTATAGGATTGTGTCCTTCCTTCAAGATTTATGAGCTTATTTATTTTTTATGGACATGTTTTTACTTGTATTATTTCTATCATTGTTCCATGTTCAAGGGGTAGATTATGTGGCATGTTCTTATTCTAAAGGCCTGTCATTATAAAGTAAAAAATTGTGTATGAGTTAACCTTGGGATATGTCAGGTTCTTATAGTTCAGTTCGATAGGTAGTATGGTTTTTTGTGGAACCATAAAGATATTTTTTGTCCAGGGGTCCCTAAATCTTGACATCGAGGCAAAAGATGCTTCAATCATTAGGGCACTAGGAAATGTTCCTAGAGTGAAGTTTCCATATAGTCAAGATAACCCCAGTGGTGTGAAATTCCTTGGTTTAATCTATTTATTCAGTAAGTATGATGAAGGAAGCTCAATACATTGGTGTAGTGATTATAGTTTTCATAATTCCATTTGGTTGAAATTTCTCTAGGAACCTTCATTCCATGTTGTGACAGATTTAGTTGTATTATTTTTCTCTTGGTGATGGGGAGGTATATTTTTTTTATATAAAATACCAGTGGTTTTGTTCCCCATGGTTTATTTCCATTTTTTATGGCCCTTATGTAGATCATCTATATGATTTGGGTGTGGATGGGTTGGGTAATATGGGGATGTGAAGGTTTGGTATCAAGTGTTGGTTGTGGTTTTCCTATTCCATTAGTTGGGCCCTTCCCTCCCCTCCCCTTGTGGTGGTGATTTCTGGTTCTTTTGAGAGGGTTCTCGAGATTGTTTGAGTTCGATATCTTCTATGGTGGGGACACCCAATATGGGTCCCATTTAAATTCATCTAAATAACATGAGGTTAACCTATATTTTTTTAGGAGTCTGTTCAGGCCTCCCCTTATCTATGCCCATGTTTATTCTTTATATTCTTCACATTAGTTGGTTTGTTTCTAATGTTGGTGAGTTTGTTCAAGTCTCCCCATGTTGGTAGTCTGGTTCGTTTCCATGTATAGGTTCAGTGGCAATTGGCATGAGTGTGTTGTTTTCGTGTTTATTGTGTTTAACTTTTGTGGTTGTGTTTTTTATATTGAAGGTTCTATATCATCTTAATTTATCATCTATAGGTGTTTAAACTGATATGGTTGGGTATCACATAGCGGGGAGTCCTTTAGGTCTATTGATTTCTTCTGTTATCACTTCCCTATTAGTGGTGTTTTATAATTCATAAGGTTGTCATTCGTTGCTAATCTCATTGAGTTGTAAAGTAATAGTAGGTTTTTCTTTTGGAATAATCCTTGGGAAGGGTTTTGGGGGGTGTAAAGCATTTTTTTGTGGATAATTGTCGCACTCAGGATTTAGAATTCATCTTCAGTCCAGGTTTGGAACCACTATTTGGTTATTTCCTCCTGAAACAGGTGTGACATGTTTGAGATTTTGGAGCATTTATCAATTTATTTCATGACCATACTCGAATACATTGGTTTTCAACCTTAATAATTGGTGAATGTGGTTGTTTTTGTGGTAGGAATGCCTTGGTGCATAGTTGGTGAATGATCAATAGTATCTGTGTTCCCGGCCTGTGTAACTGTGCAGATGATCATGGGTGGGATAGTAGATACCACACAACTACCATATAGTTAGTCACATCGTGAGAGTAGACCATGATCTCAATCTATTTCATGGATATAGTGGTCGCACGGTTTTGGTACGATTTGATATACCATGGGGAATAATCGTGCGGGATGTCAATGTCATTAAAATTCATTTTCTCTAACCCTGATTTTACTTGTGAACACCCCCTTTCACCCCTATTTGGGATCTTCAATTTTAGTATCCTCCTCCCACTTCCTTGGAATCATTATGGATACACTTTTGGGTGATTTGGATTCCAATTCTTCAAGGGTTCATTAAGTAATCTCTCACTTGTTTTCTCCCATCTTTGTAGGATTTTGTCTACTTTATTTGGTTTTAATCTCACCCAGTTTTGTGGTTACTATTTTTAGGTTCGAAACCTAAAATTTTGTGTTAAATGTTGATGTTTAAGGTTGGATCTTATCTCCCTTGATTAAGGTTTAGGTGTGAACAATGTCTGGAAAAGGTTTTAGAAGTTCTTCATTGATTGAGGTAGGATATTTTTCCACCTCTTCATTGAAGTTATGATTTCATTGTTTACTCTATTTTTAAAGCCCTATTATTTTTTAGATAGCGATGTTTCATGATTAAAATGAGTCTTCAATGCCAAATAATTTTTTTTCTTAGTCTCTTTTTATTTGTGAAATTGATTTGGTGGTGTTTTCACACCAAATACTAGTTAAATTTTTTGGTTGTCTTTTCAAAATAGTTTGTTATTTTTAATGATAATAGATTGGTTTTTTCCATTATTATTGAGTTTCCAAATGGTGGTTGGTGTTCCCAATAATGGGGTTTTAAGGTGTTTTCAATATTAAAATGTTTGGTGTGTGGTTGTTTATAATGTTTTTGACATGTGAATGTGTCATGGGGCATATTTTTCATTTTTATTAAAATGGTTTCATTTGGAAATCCCCTTTGTGAGTGAGACTTTCATTATTAGTAGATCGTGGGATTGGAGTGTCCTCGGTATGGGTCCTCCCTTATGAAAGAATTTTTTAATGAAAGGTCTACCCTTAGAAGAGTTTGGCGTGGTGTCGTTTTGTGTGATGTGTGTGGTGTATATATATAGCATGTTCTTAGAAATGGGTGGCACATTTATTTTTGAATATATCATGGGAAACTAGCATTAAAAAGAGTTATTATGACAACATTTTCTTCACTAGTAGTTCACTCGCTAACCTGTAGACCATATTTGGTAGATATTTGGGTTTATTTCTATGGTATTGGCCCCTCAGTGTGTCACATGTTATTATGGTCAGGAATTCTGGCATCTCGATTTCATCATTTGTGAAATGGTACTATGGATGGGGTCACACATATTATTATGATTTGGTACTCAGATAAGATCTTATTAATTCTTTTGTTCTTCTACGTCTATCATCATTAGTATAATTCCCCTTATTATGTGGAATCATAATACTTGTTCTTGTTTTTAATGTTCTTTTGGTAGATTATAAAAGAGTTGATTTTTAAATGGGTTTTAAAAATTTATTTCTACAAATAATATTTGTTTTAAATATTTTCCATTAATAATTATAAATGAATGTCTTCTAATGGGATCTATTTTACTTCACCGTTTTTAACCTAACAATCCATACATGTATGAGCCTTGTTTTAAAATTTTAGGGTAATGAATTTGGATCACGATTTTGTTTCTCTAAATTAAAGTGTAGAAAAACCTATATTTTTACATTCTTGTTCAAACCTCCTATACATTATTTCCCATTTAAATAAATCCTCATTGAGAATAGAATTATTCTGGCATACCTATTGTGTTTTAATACTCATACCTATTGTATTTTATTGATTTTAGCATTTGTTGTAGGTTTCTTCATTGGTTAGATCACCATGGTAAATGGTTGGTTTTGGGATGGAGGGTGAACCCTGAGGTTTTGTGGAGAAGATATGTTTTCAATTTTAGTTTGAGTATTCTTGTGTAGTGGTTGTTAAATTTTTTGCATTCTCTTTTAAAATATAATGAATTGAATTTTTGTATATTTTATTGATTTTGGTTTTCTATTTTATTTGTTGGTTACATTATTTATTTATTTATTAGTGGAAACAGTTCCCATTTCCTATATTGATTCCTGTGGAACATGTTTCTATTCTAGGATGATTGGGAACAACCCTCAAGGCTTCACACAGATCATCTCGGGTGTCCGGTTCAGGGTTGATATGGGTTGGTTGGTGGAAGTATTTATTTCTATTGAGTTTAGGAAGATATTTCTCGAGGCCAATTGACCAAGTTGGTTCAGTCATAATTAAATCAATGTCCATGGTAAAAATAAAGAAAATCCTTCATGTGTGATTATAGACTAAAAAAATAAATCATTTAATCATGGTGATATATTTTCCTAATAAATTTATGGAGATAACATTTGATAATGGGGTTATGTTTTACCATGTATGTTTCTATGAGAGGTTTTCATTTCTATAACTAATCATTTTTTCATCCGGGGCATTGAAGGGTTTCTAAACACCAATCATATTTTATGAACAGAACCCATTACTATCAATATATGTTCATAGATGATAACATATTAATATATTCAATAATGTATATAATTTTAATACATTTATATTTACTAAATATTTTGTACCAAATTTTTTTGGTAGATGTCCATGTTTGTGAAATTAGTAGGAATTAATTAAATTGAATATTATTAATGATTATAAAAACAAGTTATTAATTTATCAACTTGTGTTATTCATAATTTTTAAATTGAATACAAGAGTTAATATTCTATTAAATAGTATTTTTATTAAACATTTGTTAAATATTTTTATGATGGATGTAATTATTTACTTACACTTATTTTCTCAATCTCAATATCTATTCTTTCAAAATTCGTTTTATAAATTATTTATGACATTTTTTACATGATTCCTTTTCTTGTGTGTCATTAATAGATTATTTAGGAAGATAAATAAATTTAGGGGACTGTAAAAAATAGACTATTACACAACCTATATAAGTACTGAGAGAATGAAATTAAATACTTTATTTAATAATATAAATTTGAGAGCTCCACTCTCCACTATCATATATTATATAGATTGGAAATAGAGATCTGAAAAAATCAATACAATATTTCAATAAAATATTGATATAACAGTGTTATGGAAGTTATTATTATGTTGATGTATTCATTTACTCACCACCTTAGAACAAAAAAATTATGATCAATGTAGAAAAACATATTTGGACTATTGGTGTATAATATTTAGGGATCTAGTTTCAATACCTTATAGTATCTATTTACAAGGATTTTGAAAACCCACCACCATTCAAATATGAATGAGGTATATTTTTTATTTATGATTTCCTACATATTATGTCATAATCAAGATATCTATGTTTATCACTATGTTATTATTTTGTTTTCATGATGATTCAACATCCATCTAGAGATGAATATTTTAATTTTCCTATTCTTAAATAAGGAAACATTAGTTATCAACACCTATGAATTACTTAATAACCATCATGCACGATACATTTTTACTAAATTGATGATAACTCCTACACATGTTTCACATGAGTCTAGATTCTTTATATCTCTTTGGTATTTACCAATCTTATTAGTGTGGAAATAGTTAATGAAAAATAATTCATTAACCATATAGACCAATATTTTTCAGTATAAATAATAATTTTCATAATAATTTAAAACTATTTCCATAGTTATATTTATTAACAAAAGATAATTAAAATTTATTATCATGAATAGAGGAAATATTTATCCCCATTCTCAAACATAAAAAAAATATTCTTTCAACAAACATCGAGAAAAATGATATTTTATCATTTATATATCTTATGTGTTCTAATTGGTGGAATACATGGATAACGAATAGATGTAGAGTTCACTAACTTTATAATCCGTGAATTTATTATTATTTTTATTTAAATCTATAAATTTAAATAACTTCTGGATCATATATCATATGAATCAATGGTATTAGTTGTAACTGGAATGATCCTTCTACTTCACATCTTGTAAACTATTGTACCTTGTAATCTTAATACTATTTCCATCCTAGAAATCATTTATGTACTTATAATCATTATAACTATAATCAATTTTTTATATTACTGTTGTTTTTAAAAATGCATTCCAATCATTGAATAATACTTGATTATCAGTATGAGAATATTATTACATTTGATATTTGGTCATAGGTAAATTAATCTAAATCAATTCATGTTAATACATTGAATTTGTTTGTTACAAGTAAATGATGTTGTTACCCATATCTTGGAGAACTACAAATAACATTGTGACTATGTGGTGGAAAAAGATTAAAAAATATACTTATTGAAACAAATATAATGGTGAATAATAAGAAAATTCACCATGAATTTTATCTAAATTATATCACTAAAATTAAGAAAATTATTGAGTTATATTATAATTTCAACAAGTGTGGGTTATATACAATGATATATAAAATTTTTTTTCAATAAAATAAGATGATCATGAATGAGTATTTCTATTTAATGTGGGAATTTATCCTAAAAATCATCATTAAGGGGATTACATTTTAATGTAACTCCATAATAATATTATAAAATGTTTTATAATTAGATATAGGTGATCTCTTATTCAGTAAAAATGGTCATGAAAACAATGAGTGGATCTTGGATGGATGAAATAAAAACTCCCATGAAATTACCAATGGCATGATTATTACATGATCTAAGAATTACATTTGTAAATCCCAGTGAATGGATTTTTTACATATGTTTTTTTTCATTTTAATGAATTAATAGGTGTATAAGCACCTTCCACATAATCAATAATTACATTTACGAGCCTTTCATCCTTGATGTTTTAAGTTCTGTATAAATCATCCACATGAGCCTTATATGATTACATTGTAATTTCTACATCTCTATCACGAGAGTGTTCATTATAACCAATAAAAATTTTTAAATCAAGATAATACAATAAATAACATAATAGAGTTCAACAATCTTAAAATTTTCTCCTCCCATAAATGTTATACATTATATTATTGATATTCACAAATAAAAAATAGTCCCCATTTTCAAAATAGTTCCTCATATGGTGGGATGGTGTGAATTCATACAATATTTATTTCCTTAAATGATTTTGATAGATCATAATCATTTAAGATTCCTTTGGGAAACCTCAATATTAATTCCTCTCATGTTATACTTGTGTAAGATAATTAGTGGTAGAGAATAAGAAGGGTTTATTGTAAAATATTAATAAGGAATTTTTTTTTGAGTTGTGGATGTATACATACACTAATAGTAGAATATAGATGGTCTATTGTATTCTGTTCACCAAAAATCAATCATAATATTTCATTTTACCAAAATATTTTTGGAAACTCACATATACAGATGTCACATTGTCCTTGATATTTTTGATTTTTGTGACCTCCAAAGACTATATTATATAGAAAACCCTCTATGAAAAATAATGGTTGGACTATGTGTCACAAGATATGATAATATGGAAATAATTTATGAAGATCACTCTATATGGATTCATCAAGATGCTTTTTTATGAATGATACTGTCAAATTATATGGTGTATAATAAGTTCCATAAGACTAAGTCCTTATATAAGAATTATAATTTTCCCTTCTTATATGGAAACCCAAGTCACCAGGGGCTTGATGTTTCTATATTGAGAGTACATGATAGTATTTTAAATTTTATATTCAAAATTTTCTATGGAGATGTATATTGTTAGTATTTCATCATAGTTCATTAAATGAAGTGTTCTATAAATTGTAAAAATATAGTAAATTCTTATAAAAAAACAAGAGATACAATGCTTACAAAATCATCATCCTTATTCTCCACAATCGTCTCTAATAATAATTTCTCCCTAAAAATTATTTCTATAGAGTTTTCTGAGCCTTTTGTATAGAAATAATATTATTGAATATATTATATTTATAATTTTTGTACATAGAGAGGCAACATATAGTATTTCACCAAATTTTATAGTTAAATAATTGGAAGAAATTCTAAATTTGATCTCTATTTCTTGTAACGGTCCCAACCGCAATGTTTTTTACCAAAAAATATTACAATATTCAAGGGCCCACATAAATCATGGAAGCATGGAGGATTTATATTAATATAGTGTTCAAAACATTGCATCAGATTGTAAAGATAAATTTGTTTATGTTTCCCTAGATATATTTTTTAGTATAATGTTGACAAGTTTGGGTCTGTAAGGTTTGGTGTGAGAGGAGTAAAATTCACCTAAATAGATAACCCTATATCTTTAGATTAATAGTTCCATATCACCCTTTAATATCATCAATATAAGATGTAATATAATAATTTAATTTGAAAGATACTAAAAAATTATATTGCACATCTATTAAAATATTTTTCGTGTTCATCATATTTCAACATTTTCCATCAAGTGGTTTTTTACTCACATAATTTCCTTGAGATGAATGTCTTAGAATAGTGGTTGATTTCTCCCAAGTAGACTAAATTCTTAATAATAAATTTGGGTAATAGAAAAATGATCTAGTTGATGTGATATTTGGTGTGAGGTGATGATTCATTGTACCTTTTTGTTTTAATAAATATTTATCTATTTAAGTGGGGTAGATGAAGATGGAATGATATTTGTTAGAAGGAAAAAAATAATAAAAGGGTATTGATCATTATAGAAACATTTTATTCATATTAAAATTAATATTATTTGTTAATGTGAATTTAAAAATACGTTAATTAGTAGAGATCATCCTATAATCAATGGATTATGATTGTAATACATATCTGGAAATGAATTTTATATTTTAGCATTATAAAATTTAAATATTTGAAATTGAATATTCAAAAAGATTACTGAATCATAGATATTCCATTGATTTTGGGAATTTAATATATCATTATATTCCTTTGGGTGAGGGTAATTCAATTAAAATTAATATTTCATGTCATTTTCATTGATAGTATCATGTTTTGCAGTATTTTCTTGGCCCTTAGTGATGAAGTTTACAACTATGATGCACATGACATAAAATGAATATTTCCATGGTGGAGGTATATTCAAAATTTTGGTATCATCATCAAAGAAAAATGGATCTAGATATTATGATTGGTTTAAAAATGATCGTAGCTCATGGGGATGGGGTTGGCCCAAAGCTATTATAATTATGGTTTCATCTTCCCTAATATCCAAGGATCATATTGTGATATATTAATGAATTTTTTTACCATTTTGTAGATTTAAAAGAGTATAATTCACTATATATAATGTAATTTCATTTTTCATGATTTACCTCTTTTAATCTAATCACGATATTACTTTTTTGAAAACCTGATTAAGGGGACTATTATAACCATGCATAATAGATTTTTACTGCTAGATGCCCTCCCTCATCATAGAGGAATTAGTTGATTCAGTTATCAAAAAATCTACATAATTTTTTAAGGATTCTTACATTTGGTGACACTGAACAAAACCCAATATAAAATTGGGATTCAATGATAACTAATATGGAATGGAAATATATAAGAGGTGGGAAAATGGATTTAATCATCAATAATTATCATCACTAAAAATTATATCTATTTGGGTACCTGCTTTTTGAAGGTTGGTTATAGAAGAACATCTTATTTCTATTTCTATGTAATTGATTTATTTTAGTGATACTGATAATGTACATTATAATTAGTGAACACCTTCGATGTTATTTTATTTTCATATGGTTATATGAAATTTACTTCTCAGCTTCTTCAACATAAAAAATTCAATCATTGTCCCTATATTAGAACAGGTTTCTAAATCTATTTGATTTTGATCTTTGAATAACCGTTTCTTAAAATATTTTTTGATGTAGAGATGAATTATATAAGCTCAAAACATCCAAATATTTTGACCTATATGACGTGTTGGGATTTATCCTTCATGGAATCACCCCTATAAAATTCCATTCATAATATCATGATATACACACTTTCAATGTGATTTTATTCATCATTTACATAGATATAATATAGGTATAAAATTATAGTGATAATGGTTTGGGAATCCTCCAATTGATGGTTCAAGGAAACCATATATGTTGTTTTAATTACCATAAACTAGTTGGTGAGTCTGATCCCTCATAGAATGTTTATAATAGGCACCACTTTGATTTTTTTGTGAAATAGGAAATCAATCTATGTCGTGTTACAACTCAAAATCCATTGAAAATAAAATTCTTATTCAAGTAAAGGATATCAAATCAGATTCTCCATTTATATTTTTGATGTTTTGATATTCATTGTCCGTTATTTGGTTTATTTTCTACATAACATTACCTCTTTATAAAAATATTTGGAATCATGTTACATTGACATTTCGTCTCTGGGTCCATATGATAATAAGTTGAATCATCATAGAAGGGGATTGTTATAATGTTTTATATTTTCATGAATATTTTAGGCATGTTTGTGAATATTTTATTATTATCAATCATATTTATTATTTTTATGAAAGTGTTTTACCAACAATTAAATTATAATATATTAATACAAATATAAATTATATATATATTGTTTTATATGTTTATTTCAGTACACTATAATCTAAATCCATATGGAATAGAACTCTAGAATTTAACTCAACACAATAAAATTTTCTCATGTGAATAATGGTGGGAGTATTTTTCTAATTTGGTTAGTCTGATAGTAATTTATTTCTATATATCCATATGAATGGAATCAAATCCCATTTTGTCCAGTTCCATATTAGAATTAAAATCCTACCATTTATGGTATTTTCAAAAAGGGACATTGTTTTGAATTTTAAAATTCATGCATTCATTCCTGCTTTCATTTTGTCTAATGTCCATCATAGTGGAATATTCGGTGAAATATACCTCAAAATGTTTTAGAGGTTTACTTATGTTGTATTGTCCCATTATAATATATTGTGACATATAGATTTGTTGACTATATTATAAGATCCTTGCTGAGGATTTTAACATATTGTAAGTTATGAAACCATGGGGATGATCCATATTACTATTGTTATATGATTCCAATAAGGTAATAAAATGTCATTTATATTTTTGAATCTAAGATTTCAACCTAGAATAAATGTATTAGAAAAAAACAAGGGGTATAATACTGATTGATGATATTTTTGAAAGCTATGACTTTATATTGACTGAAGGAATATATTCAAACCTACTGAATAATATCAACTCCTCAAATTAGGGAATGATATGGAATAATATCAAAGCATATAATTTTGAGAAAACTATAATGGATTCATGAATAAATTTTTTATGGGAAAATCAGAGGAATATATAATCTCGATGAATTTGAATAAACATAAAGGGAATCAAAAATCAAATAATTTGATGAAAACAAAATCATATTATCCAATCAATGAATTTATCTTGGAAAAAGGAGGGGGTATCTAAGATCATTACCCCACACTTATTATTTCCAAAGAAAATTGTTTACAGTTAAATAAAAAATATTCACATGGTTTTGTAATTGTATATGATGGATAATGAGGGTTTCTTTAGGTGAACAAGGTGGATGGATGAGTTAGTCAAATGCGTAACAATTTAGGTTACCTAAGTGAGTGGTTTCCTAGGTTTCTGTCATGGGTGGATGCGGTCTCAGTTTGGTGACCTAGTTGAATGGACACCAAAATAGTTTACCTAGATGAATGGAAAACAATGTGTGAAATCATAATATGATTTTTTCTCTAAATATTTTTATTATTGGTACTTTCCCACTTTTTTTGAAAATATCTACAAGAAATTATTTTTATGGAACCATTCAACACTTTTAATTAGACCTATTTATCACTTGATGGATAAGAAAAGAATTGATATTCATTAATAATCCACATTTTTTATTCAAACCCCACTTGAATTAGTGTTATAGGTGGCCTTATCTTATTGTTTAATATAAAATGTACTCCTACTATTTTTGTGTTAGTTTTTGTTTTCAAACCATTTTAACCATGGGATATTAAGGGACCTTTTATTATAAGCATATACTTTTTTACCCCCTCATGTTGTAATCCCCTCATAACCACATGGACCCCCATGCAAGGTTTTGATAATGTGCATATGTGACATCCAAAACTAGAATGAATGTTGGGTGTAAAAGAAATTATTTTTTCACGTGATAAAAAGGAAACTAATTCCATTTTTTGGAACAAGACAATAAGGAATTATACATTTTGATTAGTGAGTAGGAATGAGCCATCTTGGCATGATATATAGGAATGATGGAGGGAAAGTATAATTAGATCATGTATATATATTCTATGTATTTTTCTTCGTTGAAATTAGAAAAACTACTGTGTATAATTACTACATCATACTACTATTTATATTGATTAATAACCATAAATTTTTTCCCTAAAAGACCAAGTAAAAATATATAAATGTATTAAAAATATTGGGTATTATTTTTAACATTAATATATATTTTAGAAGGCCCAAATTAGTCCAAAAAGTATCTAAAATTATTTTAATGACTAAAAAAACATTTCTACCAAAATGAATAAATTTTATGGATGAATCCTAGTAGGAGGTTCTCTCAAAAAATCATCAATTTGGAAAATTTAATTGAGGTGACTCTATCCAGCATTTTCTGGAAAACCATATAGAAATTAATGATCTCATTTTTGAATTCCTCACAATGTCAGATACTCTATCATCTTATTGTCATTGTATATCATTCATGTTAATTTAATATCATTTCCATCTTGGTATCGTGAGCAATAATTTTTTAGCCATCAATAATTTACTACACTTATAGTGATGATAAATTTTATTTAATAAAAAATGGTATAAAAATTGATACATGATTCATAAAAACATCAAAATAAAAATGATTTTTTAAATATAAAGTATTCATAATCAAAAAATAGATAAGTAGGTACAAATTTTGTGTGGTATCTCTTATAAATATTTCAAAGAAATAATTCAAGTAGTTTTTTATTATCATTAAAGGGATGAGTTATATCAAATAATTTATATAACTCCAAATGAAAAGTGTAATGTTATCAAGTTGACTTTTATAAGATATAATATTTTTTGGTACTATATATTATATTTTTTAATTGAGTCACTTACTTATTGAATGGATATATAAATGATGAAGGACGTTTTCTTTTTTTTACCCAAACAAATATTTCCAAAGGCCCAAACCAATTACAATGAGAAATAATTTAATAAATATATTTCATAGTAATAAATGATAAATATAGAAAAAATGTAATTTAATGATATTTATTATGATGATAATTATCATGATATAATTATGGAAAACATAAAAAATAATTAAATATAGATGTATTTGTAGATAAATATGAAGATATGGTAGTTGATGAAGAATGTAAATCAAATATTCAAATGTGAAAAACTGGGAAAAAGATGAACTAAAATTGATGGATAAAATAAAACTCTTAAACAATGTTATAGAAATCATATTTCTGAAAAAAAATTGTTTTTGTAACTTCAGAATGATGTATATAGACTATTAGAAATATTTTAATAATTAATTGAATTAATTCCCAGGGTTACTGTTGTAGTTATGAACTATCAAAAAATACAATAGAACATTTCATTTAATGACATCAAAATATATATAGTACAATAAGTGTTAATATTTCAATCATGGTAATAGAAACAATGTTATTTATCAATATTTATAATTTTATTTCTTATTTGAAGTACACATACGAGTTAGGTCTATGGAAAAAACTCTCACAACACTCACACATTAATAATAACCAATGGGGGAAAACAATCCTTCCACTTGTTCTCATTTACGAATTTTTCTTCAATTGGGATATGGATTTATAAGGTTATCCATGTTATCTGATATGGAAACACAAATATCTATATCTTCACCTTCATATGTAAGATCCATGATGGTATGAATATTATGATGTAAATTATTTTTCCACTATGATAGAATGAAATAATTCTAATGTAACACTATTATAGTATTATAATAGTATAGTATATTTAATTTTACATTTTCATGTAAATTTATATGATCTATACCAAGCTGTGCATCCAATAGGCTACCATAGCTGCATCAAAAGCCACTATATTCTATGTTGCTCTTATAAAATCAATGCCCAAAATTTTTGGCAAGATAATCCAACTAACTACACTACTATTTATTAATACTAATTAATCATATTATGATTTAATATCATCATGATATTTAATGAATCATTGAGTAGTGTATCACTTCCATACTTGCTCCTCATCCACTCAATACATTATGAACATATCATTTTTTATAATTTTTTGAATTTTCGATAATCCACCAGGATAATTATTCATTATTTCTTGACATGTTCCAAAAATTAGTATAGAATAATAGTCATAAAATCGGGGATTTATCCTGAAATATATTATATATTATTGTATTTAATCATATATGACTCTACTCATTCAATATATCACCTTCTATATGTAGGTGAAATTTTCCATGTAGACATAATTTCGATATGAAACAAGATAAAATACAATCTTAGATTACTATATATTGTAAATCTAGTGTACCTCAATAGTTTCTACACTTTGATTAGTCATAGGAACTTATCAGATTTGTCTCAATAAACAATAAACCCTAAAATTAGGTTTCTTCACTTATGTCATTAGTGGTGGTGATTTTATTTAACTGTAAATTTAGTTACTATTTTTAATTTACTACTATTACCAACAATAACATGTCTTCATAATATAATATTATCTCTGTAATATCACTCCCGATATATTTCATATAGATGCATGAAAAACATTCATCGTAAAATAAATAAATATATTTAAAAACTAAGAATGAATATACTTCAACATCATGATATATACAGTACTCCAAAAATTGATCTATAATTATTTCATAAATTATTTTATTTATTAGACATTAAAAACAATTACATTTTATTCATATTTTTGTATTTTACAATCTTACAATTCAGGAATTATGTTTCGAAATTTAATTTATAAATCTCATTACTATTAAAATTTTATATTCAAAATAATACTAAATATATTTTTTCATTATAATTAGTTAAAAGGATTCATCGTATTCAATTCCTTAATGTTTTCAAAAATAATTTCTAAATAAATAATTCTTTATAGGTATTTATATTTCATACATTTCATGATTATTATAGAATAACCATTTACACCGAATAGTTTTAAACTTATTTAAATGGGAATAATAAAATCTAAACATAATTTTGATACATAGAATAAATTTAAATATTATTTGTTTATTACTATTTAGCTTCATATATTACACATAATACATCATCCAATGTAAA
The DNA here is from genome assembly GCA_963277665.1 of Viscum album. Taxonomy (NCBI): domain Eukaryota; kingdom Viridiplantae; phylum Streptophyta; class Magnoliopsida; order Santalales; family Viscaceae; genus Viscum; species Viscum album. The sequence goes on along the minus strand of OY728153.1, from coordinate 301,491,597 downwards.
TTATTTCTATATTTAATTAAAATGGCTCACCATACTCAGTGATATGAAATTTTTATCACATGGTTCTATAGAATAAATTATAAACATATATATTAGATGAGACATAGCAATATTGTTTTCTCTGACTAGTTCTGTTGTTATTTGGTAGTTTTTTCTCATTATTTCCAATAGTTTAATTCCCCATGTGTGACCATTATAAGAATTAGACATAGAATGTATGATTCCCCATAGAATAATCATTAAACAACATATGTGGCCCTTCAGAATGATGTATCTTGACCATAGGAGTTATTATATTGTTTATATAAATCGTATCATGAGTTTTCATTATAGAAATATACTATTATAACATAATTATATTATATATAATCTAATTAAATTACTTTATAAATATAATAATTGTACAAGTAATATTAATATCATTTTAATTGAAACATATTTATTTATCAAGTTTTATATATGTAATGGTGACCAATGTTATCATTAAACTTTAATCTTGGGATCCCACCCTCACAACATAAAAAATGATTGGTTTGTATGAGAATAAATGATAAAATGGGGGAATAAATGTGTGTGTGACATTTAATCTATTGTAAAATCTTCATTTTATATGAATACTATTAGTGTTTATTATTTAATGAGGATATACATTTTATCAAATGAATTGGAAGTTGTGATTCTTCAATGAAGTATTGAAATAGGAATTCGGTATCAAAAGTTTATGGGAATCTTAATAGTTTCTATGAATGAATATTATGAAATTTAAAGAAGGGTTTATATGGTCTAAAACAGTGACCAAAATCATGGAATGTTTTTTATATCTTATTTAAGGAGGATATAATAAAATAATTAGGTATTGATTGTAAAATTAGAGAAGACATTAATAGAATAAGTCTATATGAAACTAGTATACAAAAAAAAATTATCTTAATTAAAATAAAAAATAATTAGTTTAAGATGATGAAAAATTAGTGTTATTGGAATTTAGGATGTCAATTTTTTTTACACTCTCTTACATTCAGGGGCTACAGGTAAGTCCAATGGGTCATCAAACATTTGTCCCTTCTAAAAAATATATAATAGAGTCTGTAAAATGTTTTAAATGTATGATTTTAAAGTTGTTTGAAGTCAAATATTGAACCTAAATAAAATTCTAGAAGTTTAATTTTTGATAACATATATTCCCTTCTTTATATTAGAGAATGGTTAGTGGTTTTTAATTTTTCATTGTAAAAGGTGTATAAATTATTAATAAAACATGTTAAAATACATGTGGTCAATTTAATCTAATCAAATAGTTTAAATTTTTGGTAAAATTAATCTTGAGGATTTTTTAAATTACCTTTTATTAGGATGTGATAGTCTGTAATATGAATATAAATACCCAGTGGAATATTAATATGTAAATTGGTCTAATGATATTTTGGTTGAAAAATGCACTTAAAAATAAGTATTTTATTTTGGATGTATATGTGTTGGATGGAATAAAAATAATTAATAAATAAAATTTATTTGATAATATAATGAATATTATATTTTACTAATCTATATGTCAACACAATTGATGGGGGTGAAAAAAACACAAGTATAGTGAATAGTAGTTGAAAGTGCATAGAGTGATTCTATGGGATGAAAAAAATGATATAAAGTAAATAAAATACCCCATCCAACATTAATCCAAAAAATAATAATACTATAATGTACTAATTAATACTGGTTATGAAGACACAAGGTAATTTATTTATATATTTTATTAGAAAAAAAATATAATATATATATTTATAAAAGAGATTACTAAAATGTAATTCAAGAAACATTAGTTGGATCAAAGTTTCCACCCTCCAACCAATGCATAAGGTTGTTTTAATATTCTCATACCTAGAAAATATTTTTTATGACGGTTTTACCTGAGGAATATGAATTTTTTCTTGGGTTTTATTTTTAAATTTGAATAAAATCATTGAGAAGTAAGGTTTTATAAAGGGAATAAAATCTATGGGATTTGATAATTTCAACATAATTCAATAATGATAATGTATCAATATCCAATATCAAGGGATTGAAATAAATAATTCATTTGGGATTGGAATATGAATTTTAAGGATATATGATCCATGGAGAGTAAAAATTGAAATGAATAATGTTAATTGTATCTAATATTAAATTAATTTTTTTTTTCACATTGTTAAATACTGATTAAGGTTCTAGGTAAGAAAATTATTCAAATTTGATCTTGGTGTTTCTACACTAATCCTTGATAATGTTGGAATAGATAGATAATAGATTATTCCTATTTCATCATGGCTTTGATGTAAAATATGGAGTGAAATAATTAATTTATGAATTTCACCAAAATATATGGGTGAAATGTTGGATCCTTTGTTTTTAAGACAACAATGATTGTTTAATATATATGTTTTTATGAATCAGGATCATAAGATAAGTAATTTTACTAAAGGTAATTCATATTATATTATTTTTTTTATTTTTTTTCTTTGGAATAATGTTTGATGGGTTAGAGGTGTTTTGGATCATTATTGTTGTAGATGGTAAAAGTTTTAAAATAAGGTTATTGGAATCATTATAATATATGTTTAATAATAATAAATAATGATTGATTAAATAATTTTTTGCAGACTTGAAATTAAATATAATGATGTATTTTAATGGAGAATAATTGGTACTGTACTAGATGTTATAATAATATGTTCCCATTTTAGATCAATTATAGAATATTGTATAAGTTTTAACTAATATGAAATTTCACTATATGTTTTTTATATTATTAAATGGGTTTGAATGTGATGATAATGCTTGTTAAGGATAGTTATTATGATTTGAATAAAATGACACAATCGAAACGTAGAAAAAAAAAGAATTAGTTTTTTTCTAAAAATTCACGTCTTACCACTGTCCCATGATTTGTGTTGGTGTATATATTTGTAATTATTTTTTATAATCTGACTTACAGATCATATTTCACATCACAACTAGAGGTTTTAGTAGTTTATAGGGAAATATGTCATATCATTAAAAAATTTCTACATAATTATCATTTCAAATAAGATATAACTAAGATACTGAATTAATTATTTTAGGAGAAAAAATATAATATTCACATTTGAATTTTTAGAGGATCTAGAATATAAGTGAGTTACATGGAATTATTTTATTCTAAATATATAACATTTGGTTTTTGAAAATTATATACATTTGAATTATAACTTAGAAATTTTTGAATATTATCTAGCTATTTTTATCCTCCTGGTAATACCTTCAAATGAAATAGATCATAATCCACTAAATGTATTTAATAATTCTATTTTATATAGTTGAATTTAATTTTACAAAAAAAATAAAATAAACTTCAATAGAAAGATTCATGATTACAGAATTATAAATGAAAAAATGATAATATTTATACAACTATTTTCTATTAATCATCCTATATTTGAAAAGTGTACCCAACATGAGCTCCACCACAAGAACCTCTTTCTTATAGGTGAAAATGTAAAAATAAAAATAATACTAAATGTAAGAAAATGTATGGATAAATAATAAATCCGATGTATTGATATTAGTAAAATACATGATTGTGGACAAGTTGGACATTATGAGCTAGCCGATTTGGTGATCCTAAATAGACATACTCAATGAAACTGATGGAAGAAATGCACATGATATATAATTTAGAATTGATGAAAAGATAAAATAAAATATACAAATATAATATTTGAACTAAATCATTATATACACCATTAATATTTATATAGAAAAATGTAAAAAGATGTTCTATAATTATTGTAATCCATAATCCTTTTCACGCTCATTCGGTACAAACTAGGATATCATTAAAAATAGAACATTAGGATCATCATCACAATTTAATAAACACTTGACAACTAGACGATAGATCCTCTCTTTTTTCCATACATTCTCTCTCTTAATAACACAAAAAATTAAGGAGTGCAATGTGTTTAAGAAAGTTAATCTAATTGAGAACCATATCAATAAAAATTGTACACCTTCAATGTGAGTTAAATAAATCATTGATACAAAAATTTATGTTCAGAGATTTAATAATTCATTAAAATTTTAATAGGAATTAATGCTTAATATATTAAATAAATGTAATATATCATGACCATGAAATGAGAAATGCATATAAATCACCTGTAATTTTGGTAGAGGGAATTTGACATGGAATTAGGAACCAAAATAGATAAAAATAATTGCATTAAGAGTAACAAGAATACAATGAACTATTGGATCAAATAAGACATCTGTAAAAGTCGAATCAACTAAAATTAAATAAATTAGGTTATAAAAAATGAATAGGTGGAAGAAATAATAATAAATTTTAATGGAAATGAGAAATAAATTTCACTAGAAGAGCATAGTGACTTAAATAGAAATATCTCATTGAAAACAATGAATAAAATTTAAAATATAACCCTTTTACAGTCATTATGCACTAATTTTTATTCGTAAAATATAATGAAATTGTATTTGAAAACCAAAAAATGAAATCTCGAAAAAAATATTATATTTGAAATAGAATTGTATATTTCTTATTGTGTTACATTAACATGTTTTATAATACCACGAATTCTTATAATTATTGCAAAAAAATTTGGACATCAACAGAATAATAATATTAGGCAAACAAATAATTTTATAATTGATGGTATATATATTTTATACATATACACACATTTTTTTAAAAATGATTCTTGATAATAGTTTTAATATAAATAAATAATTTGAACTACCTTCTAAATGATGATTTTTTGAAAGATTCACTATAGGATAACATTAAAAAATAGTAATTTTTAAGCCTAAAAAAGAATGCAAATTTTGTAATTTAACTAGAAAATTTCTAAGAATAGTTATTTCAGTAAATGATGTGTTTTTTCTTATGTGGTGGAATGTGATACAAAAAAATATTATATTTAAATTCTATTATATTGGCCCACCACAAGATAAAAATAAAATCATTAAAATAGTTATTTTTTTATCAAAATTAGTATAATAGTAAGAGTATATGAATTGTAAATACTATAAAATTCCATGTAATTTTTTTAAATTATTTTCAATAATTATGAGTCTGCGAAAATTGATGATGCGTGATTCTGAGGCCTGGTGTACTCAGAATGGAATTTTGAACCATTCTAAGGTATTTTCAACAAACTATATGGAATCATTTTCTATCATTTGAATTAGTTCATGATTTTAAAAATTCAAGGGCACCATTGAATTCGTTGTGTGAGGATTCCTTTATGAGAGTCTTCACATAGACCGTAGTGGGTAGGAAGAAAATGATCATTTTCAATAATTTTAAAAGAATAATAAAATAACATGTAATTATTATTTTATTTTTCTTAAATGGTTGATCAGGGGTGGCGGGAACGATGGGTTGGCATTCCATTTAATGGCTTGACACTCTCTTATTTATAAATTCACCTTTGGGTATTAGTGGTTCATTCATTAATTAACCTCATTAATTCCCCATTGAATTACTCTCCCTTTTCCCCTCTATTTAAATGGATCCTGGGATGGATTATTGGATGACATCATCAAGAAAGGTACCTCTGATGACGTGACACAATATTTTCCACTAACATGTAATGGAAGCATGGACATCATCAGAGGGATTGAACTGGGAACGACGAACGATGTCAGATTCGTCAAAGCAGAGATTATCCTTCAACCACCACAGTGACTCCAATGATTCTCAATGTAGGGGAGTTTTCCTTGATTAATTCTGTGTGATTGTTAATAAATTACCCTCCCCCCATGGTATGATACTAATGTAGAGGGAGCGGGCCAAGCGAACAAGTCCTAGACCCTCCACCACTTTTTTATCATTGCATTCTTCAGGGGAGGATTTCTCAACATGACCAAACAATGAAACTGAGAGGCATGCACCATTGGATACATGCCATGAGTCAAATGGGTGATGACATGAAGGAAAATGGAGCTCTGGTACATCATTGGAGACCAGTGGAAGAAGCGATGGTGCGACCCCAGCGACTGGCCCCGGTAGACGAGGGTGGTGGCTATCAACCGTCGACCGTGGTGGAAGGGCGACGCCATGACAAAAAAAAGGGCGTTCGGCTCCCGCCCGGCCATGTTTTCGGTTACTGTTAAGCTATCACATGCCATGCGAGTTCACTGTGGCATCATAGATGTGATGAAAGCTACCCACACCCCATGGGTCCTGCTACCAGCCAAGGCGACACCACGTTTCATCGACGCTTAAAGAGATGAGAGGCTCATTGATCCATTCAGAAAGTAGGGACCAAGTGACCACTCACGCGGGTCATGCCAACTAGTAGGATAGGCCGATAAACTGCCCAGCGGCCCAATCCCTCCATGGCTCAGCCCTACTGGTTTGGGCCAGGCAGGGTCAGACCCAAACCGGGTCGTGTCGGCCAAAGTCGGGTCGGGTGGGTCGGACCGGACACCAATGTATTTTGGCCCACCTACACTTAAAACGTCATATCTCATAAACCAGAAATATGTTTGACAAATAGTCTATGGATCTAGAATCCTTGGAACAAGAAACTCCTTTTGAGATACTCCACCTACGTATTTGAGAATGTTGGGGTACGATCGGGTTAGATCATAGCCAAATCCAACCAGGCCTTCGGTACGAAAATTCCTATAACTCTCAGATAAGGCGTCATACTGACATGCCATATGTTGATTTGTTACTCATATGAAATAACATATCACTGGGTTACTTCTTCATGGAACTTCATACCGGTTGAAATACGAATGATGGCTCGAGTAGTGGTTTTCTAGGAATCAAGCATGCTATGAGCTGGAATCTAGTGGTTGCCTGTGATATGGTGGATGGAGACAAATCATACAGATGTTAGTTCAGAGTGATCCTATATGGGTTAACACGTAGAGATCTGATGTGGCTCGTCAACTAGAGATCCTGCTTGGATCAGCACCAAACGATCCTATGGGGATTAGCACCTAGCAAACCTGTGTGGATCATCACCGAGAGATCCTATGTGGATCGACAACTAGTGACCTTGTGTGGATCAGTATTCAAGAGACCATGTGTGGAAAAATATTCAAGTGACCCTGTGTTTATTATCCGTGCATGACCAGATGAGGACCGGCCTTAGATTGGCATGTCATGGATCAGCAACATATCATTCTTGTGTGGGTTATATCATGTGTGGTTTCTTGTAGGGGGGGGGGTAGTACCTATAAATCCTAGTTGGGTCAGATCCAATGTGGGTCACCGGGGGTTTGTACCTATCAATCCAGTGTAGGTCAGACTATGTATGGTCTACCAAATATCCTCTTGATAGAATAAAATGGTCATTACATATTACTAATCATCATTATATTTGTACTTTAGTTATACCTAGGTTTTGAGATGAGACTATTTTTTTGTGCTTTGCGATTGTGATCGTAATTTGTGGTTTTACTTTTTGTATTTTTGAGATACTTTTTGGGGTCTCGATTTCCCTATTGGGTATTTTTATACTCACCCCTTCATGGGCTTCTTCCGAACCTTATTGTGTCCTAGCCAGACGACGGGCATCCTTGACAGAGACTTGTGGAGCAAGGACCTGACCTTGGATGGCGATGATAGTAGATGTGGAGAGATGTGGAGAGGAGCTGTACCTACCCTTCATGTATGACCTCTAGTGGATGATCTCATGATCTATTTACTATTTTTAGAGGAAGTTGTATCTTTTCCATTGAGATTGTATTTCAGCCCATTACTTTCAGTACACACTTTTACTACAGTAGTTATACTTTGTACTTGAATTATGTTGCATTCTAATCTATTTGATAATACAGGATTAAAGTCAATGCATTGAAATTTTAGGCATACTCCTTTCTGTTTCTAGTCACCTACCCTTTCTTTATAGAAGGTGGGCTTGGGTAGCCACGACATGGGCCCCAGGGAATTGTTCATGGAAAAGTGGTATCAGAGGAGTCAGTTCTAATAAAGAACTAAGACTCTCATCATTCCAATGGAGAAATAGTGTCAAGTGTCTGGAGGGTGGTTTTTAGTTCAGGTATTCCTATATTGGTGAATCGGTGAACATATCCATACACCACGATCCTAGATTTTGATTTCTGACTCGTTGAACGAAAAGACCGATTGCATGTGATTTGGAAATATTTTTACTTAGATCTCTTTTAATTCAGCTCACCAAGTATATCGTATTGACCATGTCATACACATTTCTTTTTAGGATGTTACAGCATAGAAATTTAGACATTATTACTAATAGAGTACATGATAATGGCCCAAAAAGTGATGAGGCTTTGGTGGAGGGCCCTCATACTTTGTTATCACCTTCGGGTGGCGCAACAGCACCAACACCACCTGTTGGGCAGCTGTTTCCACCAGCCCCACAGGCAGACTATGTATGCCGACAGAGCATGTTGCATGAGTTCCAGTGGTAGAGTCCTTCGAGGTTTCGAGGTGAGATATATCCTTCGGCAGCTGAGGAGTGGATGAACGCTATTTCATGAGTTTGACACCAATTTGGGACACCAGTTGATCATATGGTGATCCAAGCAGCTAGTACTCCGTGAGATACACTGACCTCTCTCGCTACTCAACTGACGTGGTAAGGGAGCCATTAGTCAAAGAATATACCTTTGACCAGTCTCATCGGTGAGAGAGCAGAGTGTCAATGATGTTGTTGAATATCCCGGCATAAGCTAGAGTTCTCGAGTGAGCATTTTTTGGGCAGAGCTTCTTAGCGGTGTAGGAAATAAAGGTGAGAGCCACCAACAGTGGCAGGTAGCTGAGAAATCTACAATAGGTAGTAGGCGGATGAAGCAGAGGTCCAAGTAGGTCAGGACCCCTAGTAGACGAACCTGAGATGCTGGATCAGAGGTGCAGAGCTCGGGAGGTAGAGGAGGTAAGTGGGGTAATGTAGTGTGATTCACTTCTAGCTGACTAGACTATATGGCTCGCAAGTGCCCGACCCGTCGTACCGATAATCAGTAGATGGTTGATGGACCACTACAGGGGAAGAAGATATTCGAATTAGGAGGCCCATATGGCAGAGGATTTGGTGGAGGATCATGATGTGCATCAGGTAGTGGGTGTCGATTTGAGATTCTACTACCACCACCACAAGGTGGTCCACCCCTACCACAGGGAGCAGGTGGGCAGGGGAAAGCACATCTACAGGATGAAGAGTCCTATGACCATTCCACTACAGATAATTTTAGAGGTATGATATGTGTCTATTCCATCCAATATTTAGTACTTATAAACATATTTTCTATTCAATCTTTCTTTTCCACAACACTCGTTCATAGCTTGAAAATTCCTATGGAGCCATCTGATGAATCCTTATTGTTAGAGACTCTTACGGGAGAATATTTGATGATTGAACACTAGTTCTGGTTGTGTGACCTCACTCTAGGAAGTGAAAGCACTGGTTGGGATCTCCTAGTAGCAGTGTCAAGGCCTTATGACATCATCATTGGTATGGACTAGCTATCCACAGTCCATGCTTAGATCGATGGTTTTAGGCATAATGTGTGTTATGTCATTGAGGATGGTATCAGGTTTACCTTCACTGGTAAGGAGGAAACATTTGTAGCACATGATGGTCTATCTCGGATGAGGGATCAAATGATTACTCATTAGTTGGATAGCCTCACCCTTAGTGTAGTTGAGATGATGGTTATAAGTTATCCTACACTAGTGGACCAGTATGCTGATGTTTTCCCTAATGATGTTTTGGGAAAAACTCTTCACAGAGAGGTAGATTATCACATCACTTGTAACCTAGGATGGAAACGATATCTACAATAGCATATTTGATGGATCTCATGCATCATCGTGAGCTGAGGGAACAATTAGAGGACATGCAGAGAAAGGGGTTTGTAAGGACCAATGTTTCTCCAACGGGAATCTCGAATCTTGTTCTCCATGAATGTAGATGGGAGTCTAAGGTATTGTGTGGAATATTGGTTCATGAACTAGGTGACCATTAAGAACATGTATCATCTACCAACGATCGATTATATCTTTGACCATCGAAAATGAGCATGTTGGATTTCGAAGATAGACATCAGATCAGGCTATCATCAGCATAGGGTACGAGATGAGGACATACTGAAGGCAGCCCTCATATGTCAGTATGGACATTACAAGTTCTTGGTGATGCATTTCAACAAGACTAGCACTCTATTAGTTTTCATGGGGATCATGAATAAGATCTTCCAGCCATACCATGATCGCTCTGTGTTGGTCTTCATTGATGTCATCTTCATATACTCAGCCTCGGTGGAGAAGCACGCCATGAACCTGAAAATAGTTCTGGATACACTCCTAGTGCAATAACATGATGGAAATAACTTAGTATTCTAGTAACATACATAGGAAGTCCACATTTTGGGGAATTTTATCTCAGTGGTCAGATTTGAAGTGGATTCGTAAAAGATAGAGGCGGTCCTTTCGTGGAAGCCACGTTGGAGTGTGACTAAGATATAGATTTTCTTGGTATTGGATGGGTATTACCGAAGATTGGTAACTAACTTCTCTAGGGTAGAAGGAACATTTTCATCCATAAAGAATAAGGGGAAACCATTCTGGAGGACTAATAAGTGACATCAATGTTTTCAGGAGTTGAGAGAAAGACTTACGATTTCCCCAATCTTAAGGATATCAGAAGAGGTCGTTGGGTATGCAGTATTTTTTCAACATATCAGGGACTGGGCTAGGTTGTTTCCGGATGAAAGAGGGAGTGGTGATCACCTAAGGCTCATGGAAGTTGAGACAGCATGAGCAGAATTATGCTCCAATGACCATAGTTATCAGTAGTGGTATTTGCGCTGAAGATGAGTGGCACTACTTGATCGGTGAACGGTTTACTTTTTACTCTATTCACAACAGTCTTGGGTATATTATTTCATAGAAGGAACTGAACATGAGACAATGATGATGGCTAGAGTTTATCCAGGACTATATTTTGAGATATTCTATACTTCTGGGAAGGGGAATGTTGTAGCAGACACCCTTAGTAGGAGGACCAGCCTACAACTCATGGGTGAGGCTGTAGAGCAGCTAGCCACGTTTCAGATATCCTTTGTGGATAGAGATGAATTATCCTAACTCTAGTCTATGACTTTTACTCCCCTACTTCTACAGTGAACTTCAGATCTACAGCTTGGGGATGTTGATTGTGAGGCCCGACGTTCTCAGATATCCTCAGGACAGGCTCTTGAAGGATTTTCTGATAGTGGTAATCACACCATCCCCTTTAGAAGATGCACCATGGTACTAGTGACACCATGTAACGACCCAATCTTTTTGAGTAGTAGATTAACTTACTCTTAATGATTTAATAATATGTTAATGGTTAATGCAGGAAGAGGAGTCGATGGCTTCATCCAGTAGACTCGACCCTTATGAAGCGCACTTATCAGAGCTTGAGAAGGAGGTAGCATCTGTGGGCTTCACTTTGGACCAAGCCCAAGCCGAACTCCAGCGTGTCAAGATTGAATGGAAACGCCTATGGGAGAAGTTCAAGTTAGTAGAGATTACTACTAGGGCAATGTTATCTGAGCCTCCCTCAGATTCTCTCACCATAGCACACTTTACACTTAGGTCTTATCCCAGTGTTATAAGGGGCTATGTGATGAGACCCTAGCTTCCTTGTGTAACCCTTTCGGGTGAATAAATTGATATTTCTTCCTTTAGTGATGTTTGTGAAATTTCAAATGTCTAGATAAATTTATAATGTATTTTATTGATGAATTTTGAAAAAGGGATATTTTAAAATATTTATGTAAACCCTAAATAACTAATGATGTGTAATGATTATCAAAAAATGGTCTTCTACTAAAGTATTCAGTAGGAATTTGGAGTCTAATAAGATCAACATAATTTTTGATGAATAGTAAATTATGAATAGTGATTTTACGCTTAGGATTAGTAATGTGACCATATGGATTAGTAATTTCACTCAACGAAAGTTTTAATATAATTCAAACACCTAGATTAAGTAATGTGATTCAATAAAATGGGTAAATAACGGTTTCATAAATTATTAGTCATGTATTAGTTTTTTCAGATGAATAGTGTTTTTTTAATTAAAAATTTAATTAAAAATAATTAGATAATTATTTTTATAAAAATGACTTTATTTTTGAACTCAGAGCATCGATATTATGTTATGGTAATTTTTGGGTATTTTTCTAAAAAAACAAATTTTCGAAGAATAGTGTTTTTTTAATTAAAAATTTAATTAAAAATAATTAGAAAATTATTTTTATAAAAATGACTTTATTTTTGAACTCAGAGCATCGATATTATGTTATGGTAATTTTTGTGGATTTTTCTGAAAAAAACGAATTTTCAATGAATAGTGTTTTTATTTAAAAATTAAATTAAAATTATTTAGAAAATTATTTTTATAAAATGGATTTCATAAATGTATTTAGAGCGTCGATATTTGGTTAAGGTGAAATTTTGGGATTAATCTGAGAAAGTTGAATTTTCGATGAATAGTGAAAATATAGTTTTTAAGTTACGGGTGTTTAATGACATCATTAAATGATGTATTAAGTATATATTCAATATGGTCGAATTATGAATAGTAAGATAAGGTGTGAGTTTTCCCAAGTGGCCAATACCATGGGCAAATACCATGGGCAAGCCCATGGTTTTTCCAAAACCACTAGTGAGGTGTCCCTTGGCCATTAATGCCTTCTCCCCTCACTTTCGCTATAAATACCCACCCTTTCCTCCTTTAGTTTCCACTCCCAACTCTCCCCAAACGAAGTTCTGGTCTCCTTACCTCCCAAGGATTCCTCCCAAGGTTCCCCCAAGCCCTTAAGGTCCAAAACTTTGAGTTTCAAGGGTCACGTTTTGAGGTAAGGGATCTGACCCCTCTCTTTCTTTTCATGTAATCTCTTTTATGTCATTCATTTTATGCTCCATGTTATTATGTGAGAAAATGTTCTTTTATATTCCTCTTACTGCCCCATTAATGTTTATATGATGAGAGATCCCCTCTTACTCTCATCATTTTGTTTTATGAAAGTTTAAGTGACGCCGTTAGGCTGCCGAATGTTTAAGTCATTCTTTCACCCTTCTCATTTTCAAGTTCGATTTTCATGTGAAATCTTTCAAGTTACCTTTTATTATATTGGGGTATGATCTCTATATATATCATACTAAATACTAATGATCATATGATGAAAGAACCTATTTGATCTGTTCAATTCATTTTTGTTGAAGTTTAAGTGATGCCGTTAGGCTGCCGAATTTTCATAAGAGAAATCAAACTTTTGTCTTCCTTCCATGGTTTTCATTTCAAATGCCATGTCCTTGAAATTTCATCACCATGTCCATATATACTTCTTATTCTGTACCTCTACTATTTTATGGGTCAATTTTGATTGTTCGACCCATGTTCCCTCTATTTTCAATGTTTTCTAAAACCTTGTAACATAGTCGTTATGCTGCAGAATTTTCGTCTCAAAATGCCTCTCTTTTCTCAAAATTATTTTATGTTATAAAGTGAATACTCAAAGCTCCTATTTCTACAGGGGTATTCACATATATATAAAAATTTTCTATTTTAAATTCTGGGAATTACATACATGATACCCTCTTTCCCTTTCCGTGGGTTTAAAGTAACGTAAAGATCATGTCTTTAAAGCAGTTTTTAAAACGTTATCATTATGAAATGAAACCCATTTATTTTATGATATATGGGTTATTTATGAAATTATTGATGATTATATATGTGGCTCACATGATAATAAAGACAAATTTAAGGGTGCACCCTCATAGCGCTCCAATGCATTGGGTAATGACTTAATCTCTAGAGATGACCATTTTAACGACGCCTTGGTGAATAACCTTGGTAATTTTTAACGAAACCTTGGGGATGGACCTTGGTGAAACGAAACGATTGTCAATATTAAATGTTGCAGCCATATCTTCAAGTTATGAAAAAATTTATTTTTATTATGATGTATCTCATGATTCCATTCTCATGCCTTAAAATTCTTTTCATGGCCTTATTGAAGTATCTCAAGTTCACATGAAAATATTTTTCTCTTGTTTCCCTTACTGGGCCTTCTGCTCACCCTTTCTTTTGATGTATGTACCCAGGTTATGAGATGCATAATGAACATAGGATGAAATAAAGGAGAAGCCTTTCAAGTGTTTAAGAAGAATGTTTTATGTTTTTTTATGTATTATGATCCTTGTTTCCAAGACACTAAACCTTAACGATCCTCAGTTCCGTGTAATGAAATGAAAGTTATGTTATAAAAAGACGGGATGTTATAGTTGGTATCAAAGGATGGTTTAGTTATTTGTTGAAATTAGGATATAAAAACATTAGGAAGAACCCTATAGAAAAGTTTAAATATAAGAAAACTTCCTGGTATTTTGCTAAGTATTGAGTAGGTGGTTTATCAAACAAATACATTCCTGTCTGGATACGAGCAGGTAGAGGCATCTCTGGCACAGATGTACATAGGGGTAAAACCCGAAAACACCGCTTTGAGCTAGACTAGAATGGGAACTGGTGCATGATAACGGGCCTTGCAGCACTCTTGGTTACGACACTCCCGGGGGATATGTTTGGTTAATCACAATCTTTTTATGAATCATTATGAAGGAATTATAGAAAAGTGTAATTGTATAAGCATGAAGTCTTAGTTAAAAGATTCATAAATGAAATAAGTTTATTACTAAGGTTTTATTCTTTTAGAAAATGGCGGGCAATAGGAGGAACCGTGCCGATGGTGACCGCAATGCACCATGTCCTGACGGCCCTCCGATGGAAGCCGGAATGGAAACATTCATGCGAATGATGAACCAACTGACTCAAGTTATGAGTAATAACTTGAATCAAGATGAGAGGCCGACCTCACCACGGAAGGAACAAAACTCTGTTGAGTCTTTCATGCATTAAAAAAGGCCAACATTCAGTGGATCTACTGACCCATTGGTTGCGGAACAATGGATAAGATCCATTGAAAAGATCTTTTCTGTACTTCATTGTTCGGAACAAGAAAAAGTCACCCTTACTGTTTACCGCCTAGAGGGAGAAGCTGATCAGTGGTGGTCACTGATCAAAAACACTAATCAACGAGGAGAGATATAAGCTTTGGAGTGGGAAGAATTTCGGGGAATTTTCTTTAACAAGTATTTCCCTCGTTCCATGAGAACGAGAATGGAGAAAGTGTTTCTCGAGCTGAAGCAGAAGGAGAACGAATCTGTCGGAAGCTACGAGATGAACTTCACAAGGCTTTCCCGTTATACCTCATGCTTTGTTATGGACCCTAATGGTAAGGTTGATAGATTCTTTGGTGGACTACGACCTCATCTGTTGAAGAATCTAGCCAACAGGGACTATGATAGCTATGAAGAAATAGTTCGAAGTGCTATGAAAGTCGAGCTGGAGTTTGGTGAGACAGAATGGTCTCATAAACCAAATGAAAAGAATAGATCATTGGAGCCCAGTTTAGGGAAGTCTTTTGATCAGGGAAGAGGTGGAAAGCAAATGAAACTTACCACATGCAATAAATGTGGGATGAATCATCTGGGGAACTGCTTGAACGGAAGTGGCAGGTGCTACAAGTGTGGAAGAGGAGGCCATATTGCTCGGAATTGTCATAGTGAGGTGAATCCTCAGCTTCCCAACACTAACGACAGTTGAATGATGGTTCTGGACCTACCTGAAGTCACATGCTTCAAGTGTGGATAGCTTGGGCACTTTTCTAACCAATGTCCAAATCTGAGGGCGGTGGAGGGTAATCACCATCAACCTCAGCACAGGCCAAGAGAGAAAGGTCGTGCTTTCGCTATCACAACAGCTGAAGTTGAAGTCCCGAACGATGTGGTAGCAGGTACTCTTGTCGTCCTCTCAAAACTAGCAAGTACTTTATTTGATTCTGGTTCTACGCATTCCTTTATTTCCTCCAAGTTTGCAAGGAATATAGAATCAATCCCCGAACTGCTAGAGGTAGAGTTGTCTGTCCAGACTCCAAGTGGGATTATCCTTGCATCAACAGTATTTAGAGACTCTAGTGTTTACTTTGATGATCACAATCTTATCGCAAGTCTAGTAGTCATTCCCATGATGGAATTCGACATTATACGAGGGATGGACTGGCTCTCAATGTATAATGCTAAGATCAAATGCAGAAGTATGGATATCTCAGTAGTCTTGAATGAAAGACCTACAGTTATCTTCCAAGGAGAGATATCCCGAACTGATCCCTATCTAGAAGCACCTCCTATAGCATTATTTATGGAGTTAATCGGTGATGATGAAGAAGGAAAAGGGAGCATACAAATAGAAGATGTTCCGATTGTTCAGGAATACATGGATGTATTTCCTGAGGAGTTACCTGGACCTCCCCCAGAAAGAGAGGTAGATTTCTCCATTGAACTAGTACCTGGGTCTCAACCGATATCAAAGACTCCGTATAGAATGGCAAATGTGGAGCTAGAAGAGTTAAAGAAACAACTCCAAGACTTGTTGGAGAAGGGGTTTATCCGACCGAGTGTGTCTCCTTGGGGAGCACCAGTTCTATTTGTGAAGAAGAAGGATGGATCAATGCGGCTATGCATCGATTATTGTGAACTGAACGGGATCACGGTGAAGAACAGATATCCTCTTCCAAGAATTGATGATTTATTTGACCAACTTCACGGGGCTCAATTCTTCTCTAAGATTGACCTTCGATCTGGTTATCATCAACTGAGGGTGAAGAAGGAAGATATTCCAAAGACTACCTTCCGATCAAGATATGGGCATTATGAGTTTACTGTTATGCCCCCTCGGCTTGACTAATGCTCCTGCTATTTTCATGGATTTGATGAATATAGTCTTTAAGGACTACCATGATAACTTTGTGGTAGTTTTTATTGATGATATTTTGATATATTCAAAAATTCGTGAGGAGCATGAAGATCATCTAAGGGTTATATTGAAAACTCTACCGAAGGAGAGGCTCTTTGGGAAGTTCAGCAAGTGTGAGTTTTGGTTACAACATGTGGCTTTCTTGGGGCACATCGTAACCAATGAAGGAATCTCGGTTGAACCTGCAAAGACAATGGTTGTGGAGGAGTGGCCTCAACCCACAACAGTAACTGAGATTCGTAGTTTCCTTGGTTTAGCAGGATATTATAGGAGGTTTGTGAAAAACTTTTCACGGCTTTCTAATCCACTAACCAAGTTGACTCGAAAAGGGGTTAAGTTCATCTGGACAAATGAATGCGAGGAAAGTTTCCAAGAGCTGAAGAAGAGATTGGTTACTGCACCTGTGTTAACACTACCCTCTATCGAAGAAGGAATCGTTATTTTTAGCGATGCATCTCTAAAAGGGATTGGGTGCGTCCTCATGAAAAATGACAAAGTAATTGCTTATGCATCTCGACAGTTGAAGATTCATGAGCAGAATTATCCTACGCATGATCTAGAGCTGGCGGCAGTTGTTTTTTCTCTAAAGATATGGAGGCACTATCTTTATGGGGAGAAATGTGGTATATACACTGACCACCAAAGTCTAAAGTATATTTTCACACAGAAAGAATTGAACATGAGACAAAGGATATGGTTGGAGATTATTAAAGACTATGATTGTTCAATTCATTATCACCCTAGAAGAGGAAACAAAGTCGCGGATGCGTTAAGCAGGAAAGATCCTATTGTTCTGGAAACAATGAGGATCGTAGGAGATCCCTTGATTAAAGATCTAGTAAAACTGGACATGGGAATTATAAGGAAAGGGACATCATCAACCCTATTCGAAATGATTTCTCAACCATCATTACTAGAGTGGATCAAGAAGGCTCAAAAAGAAGATTCGTTGCTGCAGGAGAAGTTTGAGGCTGTAAAGGATGGGAAGTCCCTTGATTTACATATTGATCAAGAAGGTGTATTGAAATTTCATACAAGACTATGTGTTCCATCTATTTCGGAGATAAAGAAAGAACTGATGGATGAAGCTCATAGCTCTACATTCTCTATAAACCCGGGAAGCACTAAGATGTATAGAGACCTTCGTGATCATTATTGGTGGGATAAAATGAAGAGGGAGATTGCTGATTACACTACAAGGTGCCTGGTGTGTCAGCAAGTAAAGGCAGAATGATAAATTCCTAAGGGGGTATTACAACCGCTACCCATACCAGTATGGAAGTGGGATAATATCACTATGGACTTTGTAACTGGTCTCCCAAAAACATCCAAAGAAAACAATGCGATATGGGTTATTGTGGACCGTCTCACCAAGACAGCCCATTTTATCTCTATTCGGGAAGATTTCTCTCTGGATCAGCTTGCCAATATATACGTGAAGGAAGTGGTAAGTCTGCATGGGGTACCACTATCCATCGTATCTGATCGTGACCCATGATTCACATCAATATTCTGGAGAAGTCTTCAACATGCTCTGAATACTGAATTGAATTTTAGTACAGCCTATCATCCTCAAACTGATGGCCAATATGAAAGAACTATTCAGACACTCGAAGACATGTTGAGATTATGCACAATGGAATTTAAAGGTGGATGGGATCAACACCTCCCATTAGTTGAGTTCTTCTATAACAACAGCTTCCATTCGAGTATTCAGATGGCACCCTATGAAGCTTTATATGGAAAGCGGTGTAGAACTCCTACTTGTTGGGATGAAACTGGTGAGAGGAAGCTTCTTGGGCCTGATCTCGTGCAAGAGATGACGGAACAGGTTCATTCCATCCAACAACACATAAAGGCTGCTCAGAGTCGGCAGAAGAGCTATGCTGACAATCGTCAAAGGGACTTGGAGTTTGGTGTTGGTGACAAAGTCTTCCTTCGAATTTCTCCATGGAAGAGAGTCATGCGGTTTGGGAAGAAAGGGAAGCTCAGCCCTAGGTACATTGGCCCCTATGAAATCCTTGATCGCATAGGAGCAGTTTCCTATCGTCTAGAACTTCCACCGAACCTAGGTCAAGTTCATGATGTCTTCCATGTATCTCTCTTGAGGAAGTACATACCCAACCCTTCACATGTACTGAACCCAGAGGTGGTACAACTGGAACATGACCTCTCTTACGAGGAGCAGCCAGTGGAGATCTTAGACCGTAGAGACAAGGTCCTATGAAACAAGACTACCCACCTTGTGAAAGTGTTGTGGAGGAATCATAAATATGAAGAGGCGACTTGGGAGCCGGAGGAAACAATGAAGCAAAAGTACCCTCACCTTTTCGACTAGGCCCCAAGTATAAATTTTGGGGACGAAATTTCTTAAGGGGGTAAGAATGTAATGACCCAATCTTTTTGAGTAGTAGATTAAGTTACTCTTAATGATTTAATAAGATGTTAATGGTTAATGCAGGAAGAGGAGTCGATGGCTTCATCCAATAGACTCGACCCTTCTGAAGCCCACTTATCAGAGCTTGGGAAAGAGGTAGCATCTGTGGGCTTCTCTTTGGACCAAGCCCAAGCCGAACTCCAGCGTGTCAAGCTTGAATGGAAATGCCTATGGGAGAAGTTCAAGTTAGTTGAGATTACTACTAGGGCAATGTTATCTGAACCTCCCTCAGATTCTCTCAACATAGCACACCTTACACTTAGGTGTTATGCCGGTGTTATAAGGGGCTATGTGACGAGACCCTAGCTTCCTTGTGTAATCCTTTCGGGTGAATAAATTGAGATTTTTTCCTTTAGTGATGTTTGTGAAATTTCAAATGTCTAGATAATTTTAGAATGTATTTTATTGATGAATTTTGAAAAAGGTATATTTTAAAATATTTATGTAAACCCTAAATAACTAATGATGTGTAATGATTTTCAAAAAATGGTCTTCTTCAAAAGTGTTAAGTAAGGAATTTGGAGTCTAATAAGATCAACATAATTTTTGATGAATAGTAAATTATGAATAGTTATTTTATGATTAGGATTAGTAATGTGACCAAATGGATTAGTAATTTCACTCAAAGAAAGTTTTAATATAATTCAGACACCTAGATTAAGTAATGTGATTCAATAAAATGGGTAAATAATGGTTTCATAAATTATTAGTCAAGTATTAGTTTTTTCAGATGAATAGTGTTTTTTTAATTAAAAATATAATTAAAAATAATTAGAAAATTATTTTTATAAAAATGACTTTATTTTTGAACTCAGAGCATTGATATTATGTTATGGTAATTTTTGGGGATTTTTCTGAAAAAAACGAATTTTCGATGAATAGTGTTTTTTTAATTAAAAATTTAATTAAAAATAATTAGAAAATTATTTTTATAAGAATGAATTTATTTTTGAACTCAGAGCATCGATATTATGTTATGGTAATTTTTGAGGATTTTTCTGAAAAAAACGAATTTTCGATGAATAGTGTTTTTATTTAAAAATTATATTAAAATTAATTAGAAAATTATTTTTATAAAATGGAGTTCATAAATGTATTTAGAGCATCGATATATGGTTAAGGTGAAATTTTGGGATTATTCTGAGAAAGTTGAATTTTCAATGAATAGTGAAAATAAAGTTTTTAAGTTACAGGTGTTTAATGACATCATTAAATGATGTATTAAGTATATATTCAATATGGTCGAATTATGAATAGTAAGATAAGGTGTGAGGTGTCCCAAGTGGCCAATACCATGGGAAAATACCATGGGCAAGCCCATGGTTTTTCCAAAGCCACTAGTGAGGTGTCCCTTGGCCATTAATGCCTTGTCCCCTCACTTTCCATATAAATACCCACCCTTTCCTCCTTTAGTTTCCACTCCCAACTCTCCCCCAACGAAGTTCTGGTCTCCTTACCTCCCAAGGAGTCTTCCCAAGGTGCCCCCATTCCCTCAAAGTAGAAAAATTTGAGTTTCAAGGGTCACATTTTGAGGTAAGGGATCCGACCCCTCTCTTTCTTTTCATGTAATCTCTTTTATGTCATTCCTTTTATGATCCATGTTATTATGTGAGAGGATATTATTTTATATTCCTCTTACTTCCCCTTTCATGTTTATATGATGAGAGATCCCCTCTTACTCTCATCATTTCGTTTTATGAATGTTTAAGTGACGCCGTTAGGCTGCCGAATGTTTAAGTTATTCTTTCACCCTTCTCATTTTTCAAGTTCGATTTTCATGTCAAATATTTCAAGTTCCTTTTTATTATGTTGGGGTATGATCTCTATATATATCATACTTATCTCTAATGATCATATGATTAGAGTCCCTATTTGATCTGTTCAATTAATTTTTGTTGAAGTTTAAGTGACGCCGTTAGGCTGCCAAATTTTCATAAGAGAAATCAAACTTTTGTCTTCCTTCCATGCTTTTCATTTCAAATGGTACGTCCTTGAAATTGCATCACCATGTCCATATAAACTTCTTATTCTGTCCCTCTACTAATTTATGGGTCAATTATGATTGTTCGACCCATGTTCCCTCTCTTTTCAAAGTTTTCTAAAACCTTGTAACATAGCTGTTATGCTGCAGAATTTTCATCTCAAAATGCCTCTCTTTTCTCAAAATTATTTTGTGTTATAAAGTGAATACTCAAAGCTCCTATTTCTACATGGGTATTCACAGATATATAAAAATTTTCTATTTTAAATTATTGGATTTACATACATGATACCCTCTTTCCCTTTCCGTGGGTTTAAAGTAACGTAAAGATCATGTCTTTAAAGAAGTTTTTAAAACGTTATGATTATGAAACGAAACCCATTTATTTTATGCTATATGGGTTATTTATGAAATGTTTGATGATGATATATGTGGCTCACATGATAATAAAGGAAAATTTAAGGGTGCTCCCTGATAGCGCTCCAATGCATTGGGTAATGACTTAATCTCTAGAGATGACCATTTTAAGGACGCATTGGTGAATAACCTTGGTAATTTTTAACGACACCTTGGTGATGGAACTTGATGAAACAAAACGATTGTCAATATTAAATGTTGCAGCCACATCTTCAAGTTATGAAAAATGTTATTTTTCTTATGATGTATCTCATGATTCCTTTCTCAGACCTTAAAGTTCTTTTCATGGCCTTATTGAAGTATCTCAAGTTCACATGAAAAATGTTTCTCTTGTTTCCCTTACTGGGCCTTCTTCTCACCCTTTCTTTTGATGTATGTCCCCAGGTTATGAGATGCATAATGAACATAGGATGAACTAAAGGAGAAGCCTTTCTAGTGTTTAAGAAGAATGTTTAATGTTTTTTTATGTATTATGATCCTTGTTTCGAAGACACTAAACATTAACGATCCTCAGATCCGTGTAATGAAATGAAAGTTATGTTATAAAAAGACGGGATGTTATACACCATGAGAGGAGGTGTTAATGGAGTTATATACATACCATATAGCGGTACATCCTAGAGTGTGTAAGATGTACATGGACCTTCGAAGTCAGTATTGGGGGCAAGGGATGATGATATCAGTGGAAGAGTTTGAAACTAAATGCCTCACATGTGTACAAGTGAAGGCCGAGAATCAGGTACCATAGGTCGTATCTCAACCACTTGAGAAAATAGAGTGGAAGTGGGATAGTATCACCATAGAATTCGTGATAAGGCTACCATGTACATCTAGTGGTCACGATTATTTCTGGGTGATAGTTGAACAACTCACCATGTTGTCCCACTTCCTATCCATCTGAGAGCATGGATCAGTAGAGGGAATGTGATGCCATTAAATGAAATATATTGGGAGACTACACAGGGTACCATTGACGATCGTCTCATATTGGGAAATAGGTTTTACATCCCTCTTATGGAAGTGATTGCAGGAGACCTTTAGGACACAGCTATGCTTGAGCACCTTCTTCCATTCTCATACATATGGTTAGACGAAGCAGACCACACCGATAAATTAGGACATTATTTTCACTTTTTTCGTTAATTTGTGCCATATTTTGAAGGACCACACACCCCTTGTGGAGTTTTCATACAATAATAGTTATCACTCCACCATCGGCATGGCTCTGTTTGAGGGATTGTACAAACAACCATGTAGATCACACCTTTGCAGGACAGACCTAGGGGTGTCTGCAGTTATGGGTCCAAAGTTAGTATAGCCAACCACATAGAAGTTGAAAATCTTCCAATAAGTGGATAATGAGTTCACGGACCAGGTAGAATACTTAAGATGATATTAGATGAAGACCCATTGAGTTTAAGGAGGGAGAACAAGTCTTCCTCTAGGTATCACAACAACTTGGATTATGTAGCTTTGTCCCAAGAATTAATCTATCTCTTAGCTTTATCATACATTTTATGATCCTCAATATACTAATTGAGGTGATTTACCGTCTAGCTCTTACCCCATAGATGCACCGGGTGGATAATGTATTCTTCATATCATAGCTGAGGAGAAAAGTGCATGATCCATTGAACGTTATTGACTGGGGAGAGTTAAAAATTGATGATGGGGTGACGTTTTTAGAGTTCCCAGAGGACATATCGGATCGACATGAGAGAACATGGGAGTGGGAGACTCAGATATGTTCTTAGTATCTCTATTTGATTCCCTAGTTTTATTATAGATTATAGGGATGAAAATACCAAGGGTGGGGATAATTTAATGATCCAGAAATCCTATGTGACTTTTTTAAAACTATTTGGGATTATTACGAGTCTAAGAATGTTGACGTCTTTTGATTATGAGGCTCAGTGTGCCTAAATTGGAATTTTAAACCTTTATTAAGCTACATTCTGTAAACATGTGGGTGATATTTTCTATCTTTTGAACTGATGCTCAGATTAAAAATCTGAAGGAACCGTTGAATTCACAGTGTTGTGATTCACATAAAAAAGGCTTCTCTTTGACCATTGTGGGTTGGGAAAAAATTATAGTTATTTGTATTTTTTAAAGAATAATAAAATAAAATAAAAATTTTATTTTACTTTTCTCCAACAGTTGAGCGGCGGTGGTGGGACAATTGAGTTTTCAAGCCATTTAATGGCTTGACTCTTCTTTATTTGTAACTGCACTATTGTGATTTAAGAGGTTTTTACATTAATGATCTTCATTAATTCCTTGGTGAATTACTCAGCCTTTTCCACTTCTATACAAATTGAAATCATGTATGTGTTTTGGGAAAATTCATCAAGCGAGGAAACTATGACCATGTGATGCAATGGATTTTATTGATGGGGAAAAGAATCGTGGAAATCATCGGAGGGATCGAACTGAGAACGATGAACATTGGGAGCTTCGTCAAAGCAAGGATTCTCGTTCCACCACTGTGAAAAATCCTACGATTCATGAGGTCTGGGGTTTTGTATTGATTGATTTGAATTTTTTTTGTATCAATTAATAACCCTTGTTATGAAGATAACACGGAAGGAATGGGCCAAATGAACAAGGGTTATACCCCCACCGATTGTTTTATCATTGCGTTATTCGAGGGCGTAATTTTCAACATGAAGATACCTTGAAACCATGACGCACGCAACAACTGCCGCATACCATGGGGCCTGTGGGTGTAGGCAAGAATGAAAATGGGGCATCGAAGCCTCGTCAGAGCCCTACAGACGAAACATTAGTGCGGAACTGGTGCGGCACCGGTGCGGCAGAACCAGCAATCGACACCAGATGATGATGGAAGTGTTAGAAAAATGTCGACTGCGGGGGAAGGGCGACACCACAGCGGAATGAAGGGAGGCCGGCTCTCTACTGCCTACTTTAGCGATGAGCCGCACGCCCTCGTGCGACACTGGATGTGGTTGCTACTTTAAAGAGGTGTAGAAGGGGTCCCACACCCATCATATCTTGTTTCATGCCAAAGATAAGACACATGGCACCAACATTTTAAGAGTTAAATGACTCATTAAGATGTTCGGAAGTGGGGGGTTGTGTGACCCCTCGCGCGGGTAGCGCCAGCCTGCGGGCTAGGCCGGTCCACTGGCCAGAAGACCGTGCCCGCCAGGCCTAGCCCAGCCGATTCAGGCCGAGCTGGGTCAGACACATACCAGGTCAGGTCTCCCCAGGCTAGGTCAGGCATCGTCACACTGGACCCAGACCCATTTTGGATGTTTTATGCTTAAAAGTACATATCAAGAAAACTAGACGTATATTTGATGAACCTTCTGGGAATGAGAATCATTGAAATCAGAGAGTCATTTTAAAAATCATCACATGAGTACTCTTTAATGTTAGTGCACGACCAGGATGGATCATACGCTATTCCAACCATGCCCACGTTACAAAACTGCCTATAACTCCTAGACCATGTGTCTGATTGACATGAGGAATATTTTGTTGTAACTCGTATAACATGATAGATCATTATGTTACATATATAATGAAAATTATACCAGTAGAAATAAGAATGATGGCTTTAAAATTGGTTTTTTTTTTCAGAAATCAAGCATGATATGAGAGGGAATCCAGAGGCTGGCAGTGAGATTGAGGTTGGAGACAGATCATATGGAGGATAGTACCAAGAGATCCGGTGAGGGTCATTACCTAGCGATCCTATGTGGTTCTGCATCTAGTGATCCCGTGTGGCACATCCCCTAGTGATCATATGTGGATCAGCACCATGATATCCTATGTGGATCAACATTGAGCGATCTTGTGTGGACCAGCACCTAGGGAATCTATGTGGATCAACATTCTAGCGACCATTTGCGGATCAGCATTCTAGGGACCCTGTGTGGATCAATATTGTGTGATAGAATGAAGAAATTCCCTAGAGAGGCCTATTGTGGATCAACGACATATTGATCCTTTGTGGGTCAGATCATTTTTGGGTCTTGTAGGGGTTAGAACCTACCAATCCTTTGAGGGATAGATCGTTTGTGGGTCTGTGTGGGTTAGTACCATTTAATCATGTGTGGGTTAGACTCCATATGGTCTGCAGCTATAACAATTGATAGAATAATATGATCAAGCCTTCTGACTAATCATATGTACTTCTATACTTTAGTTATACCTAGGATTTCATGTTATTATTTTTCTTTGTTCTTTGGGATTATTATCATAGATTGTTGTTCTCCTTTGTAGAGTTATGAGAGACCTTTGAGGGTCTTGTGTTCCCTACTGGTTATTGTTATACTCACCTCGGCACGATCTTCTCCCACATCTCATTGTGTCTTGTGCAGACGATGAGCATCCTTGATTGAGACATGGGGAGTTAGAACCTAATATTGGATGACAGTGACATTTGACATGGAGATATGTGGAGACATGTTGTACATACACTTCAGGTAGGACCTCTAGTGGATGATATGAGTAGTTGTTTTCTATATTCAGTTATAGTTGTATCCTTTTAGTTGGTCTTGTATTTCAACCCCTTACATTTAGAAAAAACTTTTACTATATCAGTTTACTTCGTGGTTTCATTATGTTCAATTAAAATATATGTGTTTATATAGGTTTAAAGTCAATTCCATCCCATTTTAGAGATCTGACTTTCCAGTGCTAGTCGTAAACCATTGTCCTTTTGAAGGCATTCCTATGGTAGTCACGGAACAGGCCCCCGGGGATGGGTCGTGACATGAATCCTATCACATAATGATAAAAAATGTTTTATAATAAATTTTCATAAGTTTGGGCACATTCATATTTAAAAAATGCACAAAACTATTTAATACTTTAGATATATCTCTTGATTCCTCAATTAATTGTATAACTTGATAATGAAAATTGTTGCCTCCAATATACAATGGAATACATTAATATACCTAATTTTTCACTATAGTTTATTTTATTTACAAATATTTTTCCTACATATTTAACAAGAAAGTGAATAAGGGACTGTTTAATCAATTTACCCAAAGTGTTATTAATCAGATTACTTTGACAAAAACCTTCAATTTTAAAACACCCATAATATAATAATGTTAAGATAGAAATAAATATATATTATTTTATACCATAATAATCATCAAATGATTCAATTTTCCATATCTAAGTCATTTTTTAAAATCATTTTCCAATTATATTTTCATTTAATTATTCAACCTAAATTTTGTTCTAATAATGAAAATGTCATGATCATATGCATGTATAAAAAATATTTAATAATTAAAATACTTAAGGATAAATTTTTATTTAGATTTTATATTGGAAAATACATTATTTATCAAAAAAGAATAAATTTTATTTTATTTTTATCTCAATGAGTTCCCCAATATTTAGATTGGTTTTTTAAAAAAGGATTGATTTTTATAAATCATTATAAAATAAATTAATGAGTTTTATGAGAAAATTTTTCCCCAAATTCATTATATATCAAAATAGATTTATGATTTTACTCTATAATAAAAAAAACTATAATATGTTGAAAATTTATCCACTAAATGAAAAAAATAGTTCTCTAAACCGGGTAATAATTATTCTCATATTCCATTTCTTTATGTTTGAGGAATCCCATATAAATATACTAGGATTTATATTTTATTTTAGATTCAATTATATTTTCTTATTTTCATTAACAATTTTATATATAAGATATGAAATTAATATTATTATGGAAAATAATAATTCATTAGTTATTAGGCTTCAGAATATAAGATACAATATCTTCAAGGGAAGCTAAACTAGTCTTCAATTATTTTTATTAATTTTATTTTTGTTTGAATTGTCATACGTAAAACTTTACACCTTTTTCAGTATTAAATGTAATCATCGATACATTAGTATATACCAATCAATATGGTCCCCAAATAACATGTCCTTTTATATATTAGGTTACATGGTAATATTGAATCATGTGGTAATACACAACATCTGACTCAGTGTTATAATCATTAATGGATTGAGTCTATATTTTAGGAACAAAAGAGATGGTCAAACATTGAGCCTCCATTTAGGATTCCATTGGGACATCTACACCAACTATTCTGATTTTATTAATTTTTTTTTGGAATTATCATTCTTATTCTATGAAAAATTAGATTCATCAATAATATCATCCTTGTTAACTAATATTTTTTTGAAAAAATATTCTATTAATAAAATGATTATATGTCACAAAATAACTTTTATAAACTCTTAGAATTAACATTATATTTCTTGGTTCATTTATATCATTTTTATATTTTTAAAATAATTACAAAAAATAATCAATCTCTAAATATATGGAATTTATTAATAAAAATATTATCAAATTAAAGATATTTTTAGAAGATTAAGTGAAACGATTGATATTTTAAACTAATTTTTTAAAATCAATATAGAAGAGTATATTTTATCCATAATATGAGATAATTTTATCACACATTATTTTCATTTTATAGTTAATTTTATAAGAAAAACAATTTTTCTAATTCATTTAATTTCACTTTTTTGATCGTACAAATTATATAGGACTTATAAAATTATAATAATTAATTATATAGACACATTATACTAAGATAATTTCCATGAGGAATAATTTTACTTTATTTTTGATTCCCAATAATGGTTTCCCATTCTTTAATAGAATCAATTGTGTTTTATTTGGTAGTTTAAATGTAAATATATAGCTTATGTGAGTAATGAATTATAACAAAAATAAAATAATATCCTCCCCTTTATGATGATGTCCATGAAGGACACCATAAATTTTATTTCACATCATCAAGTGAATGATTGGATACCTATTGTTATTCTCTAAAATTCTATTCATTTTTTTAAATATATTTATATGATGGAATATTTTTATAGATTTATAAGATTTAATTAAACGTTGTTTGTTTTATCTAATCCTTTTACACTCACATACTCAATCCTTCAATGATGAATAATTATACAATTATTCAATTCTACATTCCTAAAATTATATTTTTATATTTTTTTTAAAATATTCAATAATGATATACCTATATATCATATTAATATAACCCAGGTAGATTCTAATGATATTGGATATTTATTTACTTTTTAATAACAACATATCATGGACCCTAAAAGGAGTTTGGTCATTTTTATTTTAGGTTTCCTATTTATCCTCGTTATGGAAAATACTAGTTCTATTTGGTAGCTTTGACAATATAATAATTTTCATTAGGATTTTATAACTCACATTTTTTTCCAACAATAAATTTTAAGTTTAATATTTATTTAAAAAAACACTTTTCAAGGAGACAAGAAGAAAGACCCTCTATAATCAACGAACCACTATTACTCTATTTTATTAAAAAACATATTTGTGATATTAGAAGCATAATATTTATTTTCAACTAGAATTGAATTATTATAACCATACTTGTAATTCTATTACTAATTAAGTCAATTTTTTAAGTCGTATAAAATCTCATGTATACAGTTTGAGAAAACTGCCCATGGATTTTGAGAAAATTCTCCTTATTAGAATATGGTGACTCTAGAGAAACACAGGTTCACTTTTTCCAAGAATGTGTAACCCCTCAACCACTATTTTTCACGGTTATTTTATTCTGAATCCCCTTATAAAGAATATAATCATTTTCATTCATTATCATAAAGGGTAACATTCCACATATCTGAGAACCCATAAAAGAATTAGTATGAATATTTTGAACACATGAGTAATATTATTACAATTTCATTATACTTTGTTTGTACAACATTGGTTAATTGATCTAATAATATTCTATTGAAACCATTGGTTTTTGGACATAATTATATTTTATGTCACCTGTTAACATATTAAAATTTATATTTCTTAGATAGTATAGCTACAAGAAATTTATCCATATATATAATTTCATGGTTTAACCATATAAGAGTTTTATTGGACACACAAGGTAATATAAAATGATTATGATCCCTTGAAGATAATAATGAATTTATCGGTTTTTTCAATAACACCAGAAGTGAAATAAATATAAGATACGACACTCCATACTACTTAAAATGGTGTTGTGATATTCATCTTCACACAATAGGGGTCATTCTGATATTATTTTATGACATAAATTCCACATATTTGGATTACATGATTATTAAAATAATTTTCTCTAGCAATAGTTTCAATATTAAATTTTATGAACCCTTTGTTATTCATAAGAATTCAGAGATATGAATTATTATGTGGTATTATGCCTCCTATGGTATTATATACACTTGTAATGAAATAGTAAAATATTATTATAGTGTTGGTCTACATTTCATACTCATGAATTGAGATATATAATTCCCAATAATAGGAAAAGTACTATGTAGGGTCAATAAAACACCAAATTTATTCTACCATTATTAAGAGGATGGTTGAAATGTTGATGGTATAGAATTTTCTTAGTGGGATAAAGATCTCACATAAATGGTAATATAATAAATAGTGGAGGAACAAACCATTATGGGGTATGAACTAACATAATATAGGATAATCATGAATGTAACCACCCAACAATTAATTAATTTTATATATAAAAAAATATAGATAACAAATGTGACCATACTATACATCATATAATACAAAAAGTTCAAAATGTCCCAAATATAAACATAATGGGTGAAAATATTCAAATTTAGGTCTTCATCTTATGATATTCTAGTCTGTTTATTCCTTTAGAAAACATCACTAATAGTAGAGATAAATAATGGGTAATTAGTATATGGGTGCATATGTTATTTTTTCAGTGTTATTACAATGTCTATCAGTGATTAAGAGAATGAGGCTGGTTCAATAAAGGAGGTAGTTTCCAAACTACATTGTTAACTTATTATCCATGAAATTGGGGTGGTGAATATTAATTATAGTTGATCATAATAATTTTTTTCCATAGTATAGGTATATTTAATATTTTAATAACGTTATTATTTTACTAGTTATATGTTTCTTAATATCTACAAAATTGTATCTAGAGAAGTCTCTTCTCAAATGGGTGGATGTTTTCTTTAGGTGTTTTCATCAGGAAGACATGCGACTAAGGGTTCTTTTTCAGACCAAGGGTTACTGTTTTATGGTATTAAGAATGGTCTAAAAGTGGACATATGATCATCTTTATCTCATTGAATAAAGGGAAATATGATTTCTGACATAAATAGGGGTCATTCTATAGACAGATGTCTAGTAGTTTCATGTGTAATGATTCGCTTAAGTTGTGGGCCTATAATCTTCATCATGCGGAGAATGTAAGAAATATGGGAAAGTATCAGAGCAAGGTGAAAAGTTGTGATAGTCGACCACATGAATAGAAAAATTATTTTAGGTGTGTATCCTTACACAAGGGATTATATCTACAATGGGGGAATTTTAAGACTAAGTGGTATGTTGTTAAAATGTGTTTTAAATATTCTAGATTCAGGTTTTATTTTTTCCTCTAATGGTAATTTATTACTTTATTCAATCATTATTGGAATTAACATGCTTCACAGGGCATATGTGTGGTCAATTTTGGGTAGAAGGTGAGTAGTAAAGGACCCCTCAAATGCATTTGTAAAACATGAAGGTAGTGCAGGAGGGAACTTCTAGATTGGCCACTTTAATTAGATGGATATGTATTATAATACTTATCATCTATCATTACGACCACATGGAACACTAATGTGGGATAGAGGGTTTTATTATGCATGACCATATACACATGGGAAATATCTAGGGATAGTGAGAAAAATGTAACATTTGTAAGATGTGGCCATAGAATATTCAATAAGAATGCTTCTCGAAAGTGATATAATAAAGTTGACACCTAACATATTTTCCTCCCCTAACACTATGTGTGGATATATTTCAAACCATTATTCATCTATCCAAAAATATTCAATAGTCCAGGAAATGGGAAACATATCATTCTAACTAGAATTATCGTGTGTTCAGTACTGATAGGAGAGAGATATGATGTAAGAGTGGTGATATAGCATGATACAAACTACTCACTAAGGGCATTAGTGATATGTATAGGTTACGAGGTCACTGGTTCAATGCACCCTATTATAGTGATATAGTGGTACTTATAGTGATTTAATGGGTTTCCACTCAACCTAGTCATATGAAGATGCCATTATATCCTATGAAAACTATGATCTTGACACCAACCAATTATAAAAAGTGATAATATAGTAGAAACCCCCACATATATATATATTTAATGGATAAAACGGACTATATAACACAAACTATGAACTAATATGTCATAATGAACACTCAGAATCTACATGGATAACCATGTTGGTCCAAATTTTAATACCCACTATTTGTTTCCAAAAGATACCATAGGATCTCTTAGACACTATGTCTAATTGGCCCCTATTATCAGGTCCATTACCAGGTCTTGGTTAAAAACCCACATGTTTCTTTGAATCAAATCATTTTATATGTAGTGACTGAGTAAAACATAGCATGTAGGCATCCCAGTCCACAATTTGACCCTCTAACAATCTAATGTGCATGCACGGATAGTCCGATTCTTGTATGTAATTGTTATATTACTAGAAGAATATAATATAGAGGAATTTGTAATAAGTAAAACTGTGTACCGAGATCCATTACAATAATTCTTTTTATAATCCTTATACCAATTTCTTATATTATTTATCAAGTAAATCTTATATCCAATTAAACTTACTGGGTATAAAGCAGTCTCAATGAAATAACCATTTCATTTTAGGAATAATGGTTCAGTGATAATTGAATCATGGAAACCATTTATTCCATATTATTAAGACATGGAAAGGGGCATAAAATAGTTGTGAAATTACAGGCATGTCATATATCCAAAATATATATCTATAACATTAACAATATGAAAATTAACCATTATTGGGAGGGTTTTAGTTATTTTTCTCAAAACCACCATTATATACACTAGTTCATTATTATTATGATGTTGTTTTCAAACTCGTCATGAGTCAATGACAACTTTTTTATAAAAGTTTTTATAAATTTTCAACATCTTTTAAATAAATTACATCGAAATATATTAATATTATTACTAAATTAAAAATAAGAAAAATATTATTTGTTTATAAAATAATATATACATGTTACAAATAATTAATAATTTTTATTAACAATTAATATTTAATGTTTAATATTTCATATATATTAAATATAGTATGATATACTACGGACTAATTGTACACACACATATATATCACTAATAATGCATCATCTATAAATAATATTATTTAAGAAGTTAAAAATCAGACATCGGCAAAAATTAATCATAACATTAGATCAAGGATTATATTTTTTCATGATGGACTTTAAAATTTAAGATTAAAAAATAACTATAAAATAATTATACAAAAATTTCATAATTAGTAATAATAAAAATTTCATTCATGTTTTATGATAATATTAAAATCGATGTTCAACATCAAATGGCCAAATATTTGGATATATGGGGTTGTTTAAGCTCTATGTCTATTTCAAAGGATTTTCAAAATGAGATTAAAATCATGTAATGTTGGGGGGCTACCTACTATAATTCTATTAATAAAAGAAGGCTTCTAGGGCCATCAATTTTTTTCAGTTCAGATACACTATTTTATGAACATTTAATGGAAATTCAACATACAATAAGAGGGTTTTCTTCTAATTTTAAGGTGACTTTTTATTTTAATATGCATTTTGTCAATCCAATATATATGATGGTGTTGAAATTTGGGTTGTATTCGCTATTTTAGTGTTCTCTGACGATTTTTAAATATATGTCTGTATGTGTTTCAATATATTTATGTATATTTTGTTATAATGTATAAAATATTTTCCACATTAACTTATAATTATATGCAATTGTGTGTATTTGAAAATACTTTTTAGTATTTCTATATATTTTATATATTTATATATATATTAATGTGTTTTGGAATAGTTATATATAGTTTTATTATATGTTGTTTATATATATATATATGGACATATATTATATTTAAATTTATTAATAATGATCTTTATTCATATTTATGTACTATATATGTGTGTGGGTATACATATTTATCAAAACTTTGTGATATGTATATATATATATACATATTTGTGTCTATTTATTTATATTAATATGCATATATATATATATATATATATTATGGTATCTAAAATTGTGTTTGGTAGTGTGTTTGAATTTTGTTTTATAAATGCAATTTTATTTTTATTATTTATAAATATTTGAATTTATAAAATATTATATGATATATATACATGTTATTAAATCTATATATAATTGTATTAATTTATTTATTTTATATTTACTGCTCCTTTATTGGTTTGTTTAAAATATTTTGAATATGTTTTTAGAATTTTCTAATTATATATTAATTATTATATAATGCTTACGTATTATATATAAATTTATTATTTATTATTAATATAATATTTATTAATTTATTATTTACGAATTTATTTATCATTAATAAATAACAATTTAATATTTGCTTAATATTTATTTATTTATCTTATATTATAAATGTAATATTTTTATTATTATTTCATAATAAATTTTCATGTAGTATTATAATTTATTTTGTATTTAGTATTTAGTATTTACATATTATTAATTAATTTTTTATCGATCTATTCATCACCCTTCTGTTTATATTATTTACTTATTATTCTTTATTAATTATTAATTATTTATTGTTTATAACTATTTATTTTTTTATCAAATATTTATTATTATTTATTATTTATTTATAGTTTGTTATATTTTATTATTATATATTATTTTATACATGTTATTAATTTTCAATTTAGTTAAATTTAAATATTAGTTGTTATTTATTGTTTAGTATTAATTTGTTTATTTAATTTTAAAATTATAAATTCCATAATCATTATTACATATTTATTATTTATTATATATTTATCATTTTTTTCATTTTCATATATTTATTTTAATATATAAAACTATATTAATGATTTTTAGTCACCACGTTTTGACCCTTAGAGGGTGTTAAAATCGTTGAAGAATAGCTAAGAGGTGAGCGGTTTAATTCTCACCCTACACATAAATATGCTCAATTTGTAACAATTTATAATTTGAATTATATTTATTTCATAAAGGCATATAATAAAAAATTAACAATGGTATAAAAAAATATAATATAGAGTCAATTAAATGAAATAATATTAAAAAAATATAATTTTAAAATAATAATAAATAACAAATGAATTTAGGAATTATATTTTAAAAATAAAACATTTATAATAAAATATAATATAAAATGAAACTTGTAATAATATATATAATAAAATAGTTAATAAAATAAAAAAATTAACATAATATAACAAAATAGTATAACAATACAATAATATACAGAGTATACAAAAATAAAAACCATACGTGAAATGATTAGAAGTGTGTTAGGCCACAGTTAAATACATTCATTAAATGAATTAAAGTGGAATTAAGAATCACACTAAATTCTTTCCTCACACTGATATATGATGATGTTTCTACCAAATGTCACCAATAATTTAAATGTTATTTAAATAACTAATAAATAAAACAAAACACCGTTGAATAGTGTTCTCACTTAGAGCCTGATTTACAAAAGTATGTTTTATTTCAATGTATATTAACCAATCCAAATTAAAGGATAATATACATTAATTCCATCTTTTATGAGTATGACAATATAAGGGAGGGATGGTATTACAGTTTGTATTTTGAAATAACATTTCTGAAATGAAAATTTTCTTCTTTACAACAGCCCTCACAAGAGAAGAAATCAAACATGCTTTATTCTTAGTTAACATTGAATTTCCCCGGGGATATGATGGATTCACAAACTATGTAACTATGGTTATTTGATATATCATTCCCTATGCAGTTATTCATGTATTAAATGATTATTCAACTATGAATTTCTACAATGCTGTAATAACTATCAATTTTCTGGTCTCAAACCCATGGTTGATAATTCCCGAGAAATTATATAGTATATTCAATTTATGGTCAGGAATACGCTTCAAAAATTAATGGAATAATCATTTCTCATAAACTAGAATCTATGGATAACTAGATTATCCTCCCAAACCAATATGGTTATATCATATGAATGTAAATTAAATAATAGTTTGAAACAATCTCTTAGTGTATCAATTTTATCCAGTTGAAATGGAATCCCCTCACCTAAGTTGGATGTTGTAAAAAATTGTTATACTCTAAAATTTTAGTTTTGGTTAAATGTCTTTAAATTGCATTGGCTCTGTAAAATATTTTCATAAATCATCTAATCTATTTTTAATAGTTTAGGGTTCTCAATTATTATGAATATATTCCCAAAATGATTATTCAGATTATCAATGTGGTTGTGAAAGGAATCCCCATATCATATTTGGTCTTTGATATCATGGAGGACTATCTTATAATAATCTTCTTCAAGTTTGTTTCTTATTATCATCTCTCAATTTTCAAGGAATTAAAAAATATAAAGGACCCCACAAATCTACTCTATGTTGACGATATTCTCATATCTTTTTTAAGAAGTCTAACAATATAAAGGAACCATAAACATTATTTTTCATCAATATAAATAGGATCTAGGCTACATCTTAGATAAAATATATCCTAAATCTGCATTGTTAATGTATAAATTGATGGATAGAGGATCGATATTTCCAACTCTTTGCGAGTGAATTGGGGTGTTCTCATCATAACGTAATTAGATACCTTTTTTATATATTGATATCCTCTTATGTAGACGTAATTTCTTGCAATGTTTTCATAGAACTAATTAGATAAAAATATAATCTCTCTCAAATGTAGTTTTAATAATTTTTGATAATTCTTTCATAACATTAGGTATTTTTGTGTTTCTGAAATATACAAATGGGTAATGGACATATGAAAGTGGATTGAGAGACAAAAATTATTCTTTATTTGGACTAGAAGTATTTATTAAAATAAATACTCCATAGTTTATTTGGATAAATATTTCATGCCTACAAATACTTGAGGTCTTGTGGTCATGAAAATGGTTCTTTTCAATGATTCACTTATTGATAAATTCCTTTTGAACATTAATTAAATATAATGCATGGATTCAATATTACATAGGAAAGGTATAATTACTAGGAATTGAAGTAGAAATTCATTCTACCAAGGTTCTTATATTTTGATTGATTTGATAATTTATTTTTATTCGCTAATTCTTCGTATCAAAATGGTTATATTAATGAAAATAATCATAGATTCTATGGTTCCAATTAACATTCATACTATATCACTACTATCTATGACATTAGTCTATAGGTATGAAAATTATCCTTCTATTATTATTTGGACACTCTATATATTATTTCAATATTTCTACTAACAAGATAGTATAACATACCTAGAGTAATTCTATCATTTATAGGGATCTATTATAGTTGATGTCTGATCTGACATGCTCTTTAACCTCTATCCCACACAATTCTTTTCAATTAAGTGGTTTTCATAAAAATTATCAGTTTCTGGTTCACTTTAGTAATCCTTTTATTTAATATAGTAGATCTATAATATTATAAAAAATAGAAAACACCTATTTCCAAAAGTAGGCCATATATTACACATTTTTTTTCAAATAAACCTTAATTTTTATGGTTTTTATGAATATAATTTATAATTGAAACCACCTTTTACATATAATATATTCTGATGTTATCCCCAAGTGGTTATTATGTTATATTCACCTTCATGTTGAACTTAAGATTATTAATAAAAAAATTAATTATTTGATTTTGGGTCAAAAGATGAAAAAATATGTCACTGGTTCCTTGTCTAAATGGATTACATTACATTTTATCACAAATAAACTATATCTAGATTGAGAAAAAATGTCTAGATTTAGGTATATAATTTATCATTCCATAAAATATATTTATTTATCCTTCATAGATAATAATGGATTGAAATATGTTCATAAGATAATAATATACCTATTAAAATTAGTTTTTTGGTTCCCTCAAAACCATGAAAATAAAAAATACAACACATTGATTTTATCTATTCAATGATAGATTAATGTGGGTCTTGATGTGATTGAACAAGGTGAACCTGGATTTGTAGCTTCCATTGCATCTTGAAGACATTTTGAGGATTCATGATCAAATCATTTTCTAGGTTCCTTATCTCTTGAATTGTATATAAGTCTATCGTGTGTGTTTCCATTTATATTTTTTGATATGTATGACACAATATATATTATATTCATTTGATTGAGAGTAACTCAACAACTCTTTTTAATTTGTTCATTGGTAGTTCTTCCAATATTCCCTATCATATATTGTTAGTGTAAAATTAATGTCTCCATAGATTAAAAGGGATTCAAATTCTAATAAATCATGATTATTTGGAAAGTTATATGGTTGTTGATTATCTCGAATAATATGTAGCTCATAATTAATGATCATTTTGTTTTATTTTTATAAGGCCCTAGCCCTATACCTTACTTAATCTTGAGTAATTACAAGATTACACGATGAGGATCTTTTCAGGTTTAGAGTTTTAGAGAATTAGACCATAAAACATGCATTACATCCCACATTTAAACAAAGTGGTTACAATAAAAGTTCGAATTCATTTTTCCCACCAACGGAAACATATTGAAAATAAATCAAGGATTCTTTCTTGACACTTCCTTGACACTATCATCTTATCATGTACCTTTACCTTGACCTATGAAAAACATTTCAAAAACTTGGGATGAGCATAAAAAGCTCAGTAAGGGATATAAGAATATGGAATGAAAAAATGAATACATATATACATAATAATGAAATCATACTTTACCCATAAAACATTAGCACCTTAACATACCTCAACAAATCATGAATAAATCATAGAAATCAAAAGATATAAAGGTAACTTGAAGCATTCATAACATTCTTACGTAGGGAGTAACACTCTTGGTTACGTTTGGAATACCCATCATAGTATATTCCCTAAATCTCTTCGGAGAAACCATAATGTTTAACCACTTCACGTTACCCAATTCATTGGAGAGCTATATCAGGCTCACCTGCCCTTAGTTTATCACGGAACCACCCGTCTTCATAATAATTCCCAAGAACCATAACATAATCGTATCACAAAAAACATACATAAAGGAAACATAACATTTCCACATTTCAATCACAATATTTCAATACAACACATTGATATAAAAAAAATTATGAAAACCATTTTCAATACCAAAATAAAATAATGGTAAAACATGGTATTTATTTTTCATTTAAAAAAATTTTATGGCTTGTAGAGGAAGCCGAAACTCAAATAATGGTCACGGTGGTGGAGAATTCATTGTCGCCGCATACATACGAAAAAAACATTCCCTTTTTTCATTTAGTAAAATGCTTGTATAAACAATATTCCTTTAAGATAAAAGTAAAAGTCAAAGGGGTTTATACAATATATAAAAGAAGGTCGTGTATAAAATAAAATATGCCTCAATGAAGGGGTATTGAGATGAAGTCTCTTACCTCGGGTCCGAAATGACTCGATCATTCTTAAATGTCTTGAATAATAAACTTGAGTTAATTTATACTTGCTTAAGAACATTTTTCAAGTTCATTATTACTTTTATATCACTTATTACCATGTTATGAACATTATGTAGTCATTTAAGTTAATAACGGTCGTTTTGTCGTTATTTGGTACTTGAATCAAAAGTGAACTTCTTATGTTTACAAGTTGTTCACGTAGTCAAATATCCATTATCTCAAGAATGATATTCATGATTTATATGCCATATATTTAATATATATCTAGTATATACATGCATTTATAATATTACATAATCATTTAGAGGTATGAAATGAAATGCACCGTTCATGGAGACGGTAAGCCATACGTACGCATGAACGCTACTTTCATTTCTATTTCATATTTTCTGGAATGGAATCGTAATGATATAAATGTATATTATAATTCAATTATAATATCATATATAATATCATAACTCCATCTTTTATACATCCCACATATTGTATTAACGAATCAAATCACTTTGAGGGGGCGGTAGTCCGCACTTCCTTAAATGAAGATATCACATTTACCCATAATGGAAACCATAAAGGTATTCCCAAAATAAAAAATAAATAAGCTTAAGGAAAACATAAACATATTATATATCATATATAAATATATTTTCATCTTAATGGACACCTTTGAAGGTGTTAAAATAATGTTGAACAATCATCGTTTCGGGATACAGAAATTCGCCATCCATGGAAACAGTATGTTCTTTAACCATTAGATGTAGGTGTGTGTAAGTGTAGCTCGAATACATATTATAAAAACATTCTAGTATATAGAATATACTTGTGTTGTTACAAAATAAATGAATAAAAAGTGTTTAGGGGGTTGGAGAAGCAAAATAAAACAAAATAACACAAGTGAAGACATTACCTTAAAAACGGGTAACTCCCTTCAGATTGAGATCAAAGGCTTATTTGGGAAGACTTATGCCCATATTGAGGCTTCAAGGAGTAATAGAGGGATGATTAGAGATAAAATGGTCAGGGTTTGGCCGAGCAAAAGGCTTTGTATGTGTGGGTAAGGAGGTAGAGGTGGGGGCCTTTTATAAGAGGAGAGGAGGGGCACTCTTGGAAAGTTACTAAATGTTACTTTATTTTCAAATGTGTTTCAGATTTCAAAGGTCCCAAATTTATGTATTATGAGGATAAGGTGATAAGGGTTCTAAATATACTCATAAAATAGGTCTTTGACAAGTTTATGTTATAGTTTTAACATTCTCTGTTTATTTTATTTAAATCCGTTTTTAATGAGGTAATCGCTGCATCATCATGATGTCATAAATAATATAATTTATTTAATGTCTAAAAATTATAAAAAAATACTATGATGTATGAAATATATTTAGATTTCTAATGAATATTTATAGTATAAAATATCATCTATTTAGACAATATTAAAAATGTGTTAATCAGGTGATACATTCTTGTTATATTTACTTTCTTTAAAAAAAAAGACAACAAGTCACTTTCCACAAAAGTGATTCCATGGGGTCCCCAAGTTTGGCAAAAGGCATCCCATGGTCGGCCATGAGAGAACATGTATAATTAAAACACATTTTGGTGTCATTTTGTATTTTTATGATAGTATTTTATTATCCTTAACTACCCGATTACTCATAAATCAAGATAATTAAAGATAATTACTGTCGTTACTATTCATAATGTCCAAAAACAAAAGAGTCTTGATTACATAATTTGGAAAATCTTATTCCAAATATGTACTAAATTTTACCAAATTACAAACATATAAATTGAAATAATTGATTTAAAAATAATTCCTGTTGTAAAAACAAATAGCGGGTTTTTTTGAAACAATATCTATGAAACGTTTGGCATTAGTTTATGCCCAATTCCAAAGTGAAATTAATCATAATGTCCACAATTGGATTAAATGTTAAAAATATAGTCAAATTACACTTTAATACCAATTTAAAAGATAATCTAACCATATAATTAAATTAGATGAAAAACTAGTTTTGATGTAAAATGTAGTAATTTTCACTATTCATTAAAAAATGAACATTGTCAGAAAAATACCAAAAATATACCCAAAGTAAATTTCAATGTCCCAATCATAAAGAATAAGTTTATTTTGACAAATAGATCTTAAAAAATTGTCAAAAGTTTGATTTAAAAATGGGTTTCCATCGAAAGGCAATAAAACAATATTAGTGTATTCCATGCTTATGATTGGATTTATTCTCATTTTAAGCCTCTAAAACACTATGTTATTCATAAATAG
Source organism: Viscum album (assembly GCA_963277665.1). NCBI lineage: Eukaryota > Viridiplantae > Streptophyta > Magnoliopsida > Santalales > Viscaceae > Viscum > Viscum album. The sequence goes on along the minus strand of OY728153.1, from coordinate 301,450,002 downwards.
ACATAGATATGAACATATATTATTCATTATCTACTTGGGATGTTACAATTTTATTATTTATAGACCATATAATGTTACATAATGGGAATTTAGAGATTCTAATATACCCTCCTCATATATTCCTTTATTTTCCTATTACTATATATTATTAGTTGTATTTATTTTTGTGTAACATGTTACTCTAATATGATGTAGATATTTCTCCATATTATTACGTATGTGGTGAAAATTACACACAATAATATTATTGTATAATGATCCACACTCATGATATTTTTTATTATGTGGAGAAAGTATATTTATCATATTTTACATGATCTATTAAATAATATAAGAAACTATAAAATCCATTCAATTTATAGGAAACAATATGGGTATCCTTAAAATGATATCCTTAATGGTATACCTTTCTAGGAAACATCTAAAATAAATTTCATACAACGAGGGTTAAAAACAAACACATGAATCATTCTTTCAATTATTTTATATCAAATATTTTTTAAAAAGATTCCATTCTAATGAATCAATAAATAAGTGAAATCTAATATAATTTAACAAGATAGTTTCAAAATGAAAAAAATATTCAAATATAATAAGTTATATTAAGATATTTATAAATTTGGTTTCAGTTTTATAAAAATTAAACCTCATAGTAAATATGTTTCCACTCAATCTAAACAATTGATAATATATATCGCTGATAATATGAAAAGTTTAACAGGTTAGCATGCCACTTATATTTTAGTGGAGTTACATGGGGTCCACAGAGAATGATTTATCTTCTACATAATCATTTAGAAAAACAAAAAATGATAAATTGTAATAGGGATTGGACTAATCTAGAACAGAAAAAAAATCTAGGAAGAAATTTAATAAAATAACATACAATCTCTTAACCTATGCTTCCATAGCTAACAAACATAAATAATATTGATGTTTTAGGGTGATTTCATAATACATTATAATTTTTTGGACAAAAAATCAACTCATACTAAAAAAATTGGCAGAATTCTTCAAAATAATCGCAATACATTTCCTCATAAAAGAGAAGATTTTATAACCAACCTAATTTATCAATATAAATGTTTCATAGATAGAATACTATTTGGTGAGGAGGGGGATGATAAGTTAAAAAATGATGAGGTGATGTAAATGAGATGAGAAACTTGATTGTTATAATTAATGGTATTAATTATTGGTTTAAGAAGTCTAAAATTCGTTTTTTGTTCATTTTTCTCATATGTCTACGACATACATTCTAGAATTATTTAGGTGCCCACGAAACCAATGTAGAGGGAAATGAGAACATAGAGGCTAAACAAGTAGTCAATACATGACAATCAGTTACCTGATGGTCTAAAAACAAAAGGTCCTTCCCCTTTTCATTAATACTACCTCTAAAATTCCCCCATATCTTATTATTTGTCCTTCTACACTAAATAAATAATAACATAAATTTAAATAATGAAAATAAAGTTTTTTACTAGGTTACATAGGATAGTATCCTTACAACCTCTATACTATTAGACTTTTCATCCAACATAAGATTCGAATATATACTTGAGGGAACAAGACATTCCCAAATCTCAATTTGGAGGTACCCATGAACGAAAATCATTTCAACTAGGGGAATAAACTATCCATGTCACAACATATTACTTTAGGTAAAAATATTAATAAGATTATCTGTATATGAAAAATCCTCCACATGGTCAACATGATTAAAAAATTTTTTGAATGGTTTCAGACATACCTACTTCGTTGTGATTCAATCATGACCTTATTAATTTAAAAAAAAATTATAGCTAAATATGAATGATAAAAACTATTTTTTTTGATCAAATATATAAAATGGATTGATATATCTAGGAGTAATATTATATTTCATGAATATCCTTATATAAACAAATCATATTGAAAGTGTAGAAAATACACGGTCACCTATATTGATTTATAGAGGTATCCTCAATTCATGTATGATAACTCAACAAATAGGAGATGTTGATCCCATCCACCATTGAATTCTAGATAGCATGATCTTAGTAAATCATCAAGAGTATACAGAGTACATTTAGATTGGCCATAGGTTTGAGGGTGATAGGCCGTGATTATATTTAATTCAGTACTCTAATCATGTTGAAGACTCATCCAGAATTTAGATGTAATCCTTGGATCACAGTCAGAGACAATCGAGAGTGGAACAACATGAACTCTCATAACTTCATTCACATATATCTTTGAATGTTTTTCATGCTATAGGTATTCCTGAATAGCGATAAAACGGTATTTCATGGTGAATTAGTCAACCACAACCCATATTTCATTATTTCACTTTGATGCCTTTGGGGGATCCATGATAATGTCCATAGTGACATTCTCCCAATTATATAGGGGTATTGGCATTGGCTACATCTTCCCTTTGGACTTTTGTCTCTTTTCAATACCTCTCTAATATACCAGAAACCATGATATATAATTTTTAATTTCATTATTCATGTTACTCCCAAGATGCATAGAGAATGTTGAGAAATGTGAATTTTCTAATAAATACTTCTTTATCTAGGATGATGTAGGCACACAATGCTGCATTCCAAACTTAATCACACCATCATCGTCAATAAGGAACTCTTGCAACTTCCCTTATATTACTACATTCACCTTCTTTTGCACCTCCACGTCATCCCTTTTTTCCACCTTAATATTCTATTGAATGGATGGTTGCACAACCATTTGGGAAAGGTGGGATGTATCCACTACCCTTATGATATTTTATCCATCCATTGCATATCCAAGAACATACGGTCTTTCTCAATTAATATCATGGATATAGTAGTAGGTTATTTTCTACATAGAGCATAAACTACCTTGTTCACCTTTCAAAGATGATTTTTAATAGAGAAATAATAATCCTTGATTAGCTGTAACCATCTTTTTTGACGCATGTAGGCTCCTTTTGTGTGAATATATACTTTAGGCTCTTGTGGAAAGTGTATATGTTACACGTCTCTTCATAATGGTAGTGTTGGCCTATTTTCAACGGAAAAATCATAGCTTCCAACTCTATATCATGTTTCGGGTAGTTCTTCTCAGAGATCTTCAGCTTCTCTGAGGCATAGGCTATCATTTTATCATTTTTCATGAGTACACAAACCGAGCATTTCATTGAATAATCATTGTATATCACAAAACATTCACCAATTTTCGGTTGTGTGAGTACATGTGATGTGATCATCATTATTTTTAGCTCCTTGAAGAATCCATCACATTATTTATTCCAGAAACAGTTTACCCCTTTCCTTGTTAACATAGTTAGCGGACTTGAAAATTGTGGGAAATTTCTCACAAAACATCAGTAGTACCCAGCTAATCGTTGAAAACAATGGATTTCTGTGATACTTCAGGGCTTGGGCCGTTCCTCAATCACCTTTTTTTGAACGGTCCATATAAATTTCCTCACCTATGATTAAATGTACCAAAAATGTGGCTTTATTCATTCAAAATTCACACTTGCTGAACTTGGCGTACAAATTATATTTTCTCATTATCGCCAATACAAGTCTTAGATGTTATTTATGTTCCCCCTTGATCTTGGAGTATATGAGAATATCATCAATAAACTCCAACACAAATTTGTCGATGTAATTTCTAATGACTATATTCATAAAATCCATGAAGATTGAAGGGGCATTAGTAAGTCCTAAGGGTATCACCAAAAACTAATAATTCCATTACAACGTACAGAATGGTGTCTTCTGAATATCATCCTTCATCACCTTCTGCTGATGATATAGAGAACAAAGATCCACCTTTGCAATGTATTTAGATTTTCATAACTAATCCAACAATTCATCTATTCGTGGAAGATGATACTTGTTCATTAGAATGATCTTGTGGATTTCCTGATAGTCGATACATAGCAACATTGTTCCATCCTTATTCGACACAGATAACACTGGTGCACCCCATGGTGATGCAGTAGGGCATAAGATCCCATTGTCGAAATGGTTTTGTAGCTATTTCTTTAAATCATCCAGTTCAATATGGGCCATCCTATAGGGACACATTGAGATAGGAATATCTCTGGGTATGATTTCTATTGAAATATCTACCTTGAGATCTAGGGGAATTTCGGGTAACACGTTAAGAAAAAAATCTTTGTATTCCCTCACGATGTAAATTTCCATAAGGTTGGAAGTTTCCTTCAACTCAACCATTTGGGAGAGGTAGGATTCATTATAAGGAATCAACACGCACATAGTTGAAGGAAATTTTAATAGAGATTCATGATCTCCCTTGAATTTGAAGAGGATCATGGGATGGTTCTGAATAAGAAAAGATATGTAATTTTCCTAACATTTGATATGTGCCCTTTATAATGGGAGTGAATACATTCCCATTATAGCATTGAATTCTATCCAATTAAGTAGTACAAGATACAAAGGAAGAATAATCCCACATATACCAACTACAGAAGAATTGTACACTTGGGTTGTAAAAATTTCACAATGTGGTGTTTTTTTGGATATCTTTACCAGAAGGATTCGGGGATTCAATTATATTGTTCTAGAAAACATGCATGATATATATGAATGCGTTAAACCATAATCAAATAATAATTTTTTCCATTATTGTGTGTATAAGATGTGTACCATGTACAACATCATTATCATTCGTCACTTCTGTTGTAGTGATGGCATAAGCCTTCCCTTGTTCTTTTGGATATAGTGGCTCTTAAAACTGATTACAATCGAGAACTCGATGTTTAGTTATTTTTTTTGCATATAGCCCCAGGTCCCTACAGTTGTAGCATTGATCCATAGGTTGTTATCTCATGCCTTCCACCACAGTATCCTTCCTTTTCATTTTCTTTCGACAATCTTGAGCTTGGTGTCTTTCTTTCCCACACTTGAAGCACTTCCTTGCCTCTTTGAGGCAGTTCACACGGTTCAACTTCCCAAATATTTGGCATTTGGGTCATTGAGTTTTCTTCCCACCTTTTTCATTAGATCCTCCATCTTGAAACTCCTTATTTTTTTTCTTATCCCCAAAGATGTGGGACCATTTTCTAAACTCCATCTCCACTTTGAGAGAACACCGAATAACTTCTTCATAACTCCCAAATTATCAAATTTCAAGAGGCTTTCGAATGAGTTCTTTTAATCCACTAAAGAGTTTATCAATTTTCCTATCATTTTTTTTTAACAAAACCCAAGGAATACGTTGCAAGGATTGTGAAATTTTCTTCGTAGGTTGTGACTGGTTCTCATTATTTTTGCATGATCCCAATGAATTCTCTCTCTATATTTGTGGAAAGAGTTATTTAAAAATACTTGTTAAGAAATATTATCTTAAAGTCATCCCATTCTATCTCATCAATTTCCTCTCTTGTCATGGTATTCTGAATCAATGCCCACCATTGATCATCCTCTCCCTCTAGATGATAAATGGATATTGTCACCACTTATATCTTTGAACAGTAAATACCAATAAATATATTCTCTATAGAGTTGAAAAACTATTCTATATCTTGTTGATCAGAAGATTCACTAAACGTCAGTGGTCGTTTCCTCAAACAAAATTCGATAGTCATTTTATCCCTATTTGTTGAATGAGGATGTTCTCCATCATTATGCTTGTTGTCCATAATGAGAAAAAATTGTGTAAGAATCACCATAACATTTTAAACTCAACCTCTCAAATCATTGGGGATGTCATTAGTGAAATCATTGCATCGGCCCCCGCATGAGTTGTTAGCCGGGTTTCTTTTAGTTCCCACAATAGTCTAAAATAGAAATGGTCAAAACAAAACATAAGTCAACAAGACATAAATAACTTATTCATTTGACCAATTTTCACTAAAATAATAAATGATGGTATCCCTATGTAATGCTACTTTTGTGCATATTTTAACTTAGTCTCATGCTATAGGTCTTCTCTTGGGATCACTAATCCTAATTCCCAAATTAACAAATCTTTTCCGCTTATACCAAATATAGAGACCAAAATTTTTCTTCCATTACTATTAAATAATTTTATAGATATAAAACATAATAGTTTTACAACAAGAGTTTCCAATGTTTTAGTGTATTGGGTAAACTTGGACCATACCTAACAATTACAACATAAAGCATAAAAAATTATTTAATTTCATGTTTTCTAGCTTCTTATTGGAACTTGACCTCTCCTTAAAACACGTACTCACCTGAGGATATACATCAAAAATGGGTTATCTATAATCCTAGTAAGAGGGTATAAAAGAAAAATATGTAATTGGGTGAGCATAATCATAACATCATCGTTAATATCATGGAAGTAAGCTTTAATAATGGACTTGAAAAGTGAAATGAATAAAAAATAAAAACATCATGTATCAGTGGTTAACTACCATAAGTAGTTGGGAAGAAATCTAGAATCATTTTCACCCTTCATTTCACTTTAAATAATGTGGTTCATCACATTACCCAATGCATTGGAACACTATATAATTTCTGGCGCACCCGTCACATTCAAACATTCCTATTGCGCTATTTAATTTCAGGTGCACCTATCACATTATAATATTTTCATAATCATGGTTTGCACATAGAACATATATCAATAATAAACATGTAAAAGAATGAGTATAAACTCTTAATAACACATTCATAAACATTGGGTTCCCAGAATTATGAAAGAATAACATACATGTTACAAAAACCTTCAACCTTGAATGTGAAGTTAAACATGTATTCGTAAAAGAAGAGTTGTTTTGGAAAACATTTGGTTTTTCATAAACACCAGTGATAAATATGTATATCCAAAAATTTAATTAACATGTTTAATAAAGGATTTTAAGGTGAAACCCTATCAAAAAATCAGTGAAAGAGGGATAACCCAAAGGATGAAAGTTGGGTCCAAGAATTTCCCATTACCATGCATTCGAACGATTTCATATCTTTCATGTCCTATATAACCACATTAGATTCATTAATTAAAAATTCCAAAACCTTGTGTACATTAATATGGTTCATTATGTTTTCATTAAAAGATTTTATGTTCCATTATATGAGTTAATGATTTTAAAAACATTGTTCGAGAATGTTAGTTTTTATGGTTATCTTGAGCGTATCACTTGTATTTATAAATTAATGTTTGGATAGAACGTGGGTAAACATACAGAACTAATATTACATGTTATTAATTATATTACTAGAGTTTATGTTATCTTATAATTGATTATATTATATACAATGTGGATGAATCAATAGATAAGAATTAAATGGTGATTGTTTTGGATAATTTGGGTGGTTTTTTAACCACAATGATCTTGTTTTGTTTATTCATTTATTAACTTGTACAAAAGGTAGATCCATATTATTATATGGAACATAATACTTATTACATATTCTAGATGAACCCTAAAATTGGTTTCATGATATATCTGAGGGTAGAAATGGAAAAAATTAAACATGTCGTTCTTGAAGGTTATAGAGTAACACCTCACGGATGACGTTTTCTTTTATAAAATAAAAGGAAGAGAAGAAGGGGGTTGGATGGTATAATATCCCATTAAAATAATAAAATTTCAGTATGTGTGTGATACTGGAGTTACCATATCATGTAGATGAAGATTGGTGGGGATTTAATAAGAAAAGAACTTGAAACTGAAAGGAATTTAATGAAAAAAGTGGGCAAGAAAATAACTCTTGAATCCTCCTCTTGATATCATATTTAAGGAAGATAGGCTTGGTCTTATGATGAGATCAAGAGCTCTTGGTCATGGGGGAGGGGCTACAGAATATGTTTGGGTAGATTTTAGACAAGGATTTAAGCTTGAGATTTGTGAGGAAATTATGGCGTCAAGGGTGGTATTTATTTTTGAGGGAAGATGGGATTTCTCAAATATAAAATTCATTAAGTTATTATTTCCCCTAAAGATAATGAATAGTGAGTCTTCCATTACCAAAAATAGTAATTTTATAATGTAAACCCGAAACAGTTGGGATTACATCACTATAATATCATGGATGACTCTATAATTTCCTTATTTAGCTCATTTTTTAAATTATGTCATTTAACTATTCCTAAAAAATTATGTTTCCTATTAGACTGTAAAAAACATTCTGATCACAACAGTGTATTTCAAATTTTTTAAATTCCAAACACAGAAGTGAAAAACTTGTGTATAAATGTCACAAATCACTTATTATTTTATTATTTTGTGATTACATGTTATTATATAATATATTTAGAAGAATAGAATTTCATTTTTTAAAACATCGGGTTGTTATAGAGAAACCCTAGTGGAGTGCTTCCCTTATGATATATAATCACTTATGAGATGAATGATATTAAATAGAATACTAAAAATCCACTATGCCATTTGTAGAGACCCGAAGCTTATCGTACATGGACATTACATTACTTTTGCGGAATACTTAGTACATAACAAAAACACACACACAAGGATCGTAATAGTTTAGTGTCTTTGGAAACTCGGAACGTAATCTTCTAATCGTGGTGAAAGTTCTTCAATATCTCCCATAAAGGTCATCCCTTTTTTTTACCTAAAACCTTTCTTTATATCCTGGGGAAAAGAAAACATAAAAGGGTGAGCTCAAATGCTCAGTAAGGGTAAACAAAAGAAATATCAATCACATCATATATATAAGAACATAGCTTTTGGAAATCTTAACCTGCAAAAAAGCTCATAATATCATAACATGGGATAAATCATAGAAGTGAAATGTAATCCCAATAATCATAACTTAAAACATGAAACTTTGTGTCATACGCACATAATCATAGAAAATCATTTCTTGTTAGTCAAGACTCATTGTCAAGACTATCTTAGTGGACAAAGTCCCTTTCTGAATCGAGTAACCCTCGTTTCAGTCCTGTTTCACTGAACCGGTATAACCTACCATTTCAGCCATGTCTATCTCATGAGATATAAAATCTTTACCCAATGCATTGGAGGGAGATAGAGGTCCCACCCATCTTATAATGAATCCTTTCTTATGTGTGCCACATAATCATAAATCATTCATCATTTCATAACCCATGTAATAAAAATGGGATTCTTAAACAACATGACATCATAAAACAATTCATATAAGATAAAGGAATTCATAAAAATATTTCCATCACAACATAATCAAATCCATGTAATAATAGGGATAAAAACAGAACCCTTTTATTATCTTAGATGGAAAATAATTTTGATAAAATACTTGAACTTCATTCTTTAGGAAAATATCCTTTCTACTTCAAAAACACTTTTCTTTTCTTAACATGTCATACAATTATAAACTAAAAGAAGTTGATTAAAAAAAACTTGAAAACTTGTAAAGGAAGCATCTTGGGAATAATGTTTTAAAAATCCATTCATGCCGTATAAGTTAAAAAAAACATTCTTCGTACTTTTGTCGGAAAAGTCAAAAAGTACCTCGTACGAAAAACGACAAAAGATTCCTTTCATACATATTACTAAAAACTCACCGAAGGGTAAAAATGGATTTAAACAATTGTAGGTGGATGGAAATAAAATTACATATTGATGAAACATAGATGTGGATTATAAAATACACCCCAGTAAATACTTACTAATAAACAATCTCAGATAAAAATGAGATTGTGATATTTCCCTTACCTTAGGTCCGATTTGCTTCGTATGTGTCCGAACCTCCTGTATAATGATTTAAATAATGTCATTGACTTATTACAGAATCATATTCATTGTTATGATATCATATATGGTTCACTTATGACATTATATTACCCGTTCTTTTGTAAATTCCATGTTAAAGAAGCGTTTTGGGTAAAATCATTTCATTTATCGTAGGTGTTTTGACTTGTTGTTCTTGACATCATTATTACTTATATCATGATTTACTTACTTCCAGAATATAAAATATGATTTATATATCATATATATTCAGTATATATATATATATATAATAGGTAGATAAATAAAATGAAAAACACCGTTCATGGAGACGGTAGTCCGTACGTACGCATGAACGCTGTTTTCCTTTCCTTATTGTCTTGAAATGGAAGTAAGTAGATGACATGCATATGTATATATATACATAAATCCAGTAGATTTATAATGTCATATATTTCATTATTATTTCTTACATATACATTATAATCGTTCTTAAATGGTTAACATGGAGAATGAATCTCATCGCGTCGTGGAGACGGTAGTCCGTACGTACGCACGAGCGATGATATCATTTCTATAAATATTGAATTTAATTGGAGTGGATTATACAATATATCAGAATCAATATGATGTTGTAATAACTATGTATAGTTATTCTTTACACCATTATACCCATCCATGTAAGGTGGTGGTGGAAAATAGAGTACACCACGGCGTGGAGACGGTATTCCGTACGTACGCACGCGCGGTGATTTCTTTTTCCGTAGGATGGATAGATGGTGAAATAGGGTTGTTTCATAATTATAATAACATATCAGTATATGAGTGATACTGATGTTATTACTTCATAATGAAACAACCTAAGAAGAAGAAGTGGAAGAAGAAATAAAGATGAAAGAATTGGTAACGGTAATTACCTCTTCTTTGAAGCGCCTCTTTGAGACATCCTCTTAGGGCACTAAAATTGGTCTTTGAGGAAGACCAGAACCTCTAGGATGTTTCTAGGGAAGTGGAGAATAGATTTTGGCAGGGGTTGGCCGAGCTTTGGTGCTCAAATTGGTGTGAGGAGGAGGGGGAGGAGGTGTCCTTTTATAAGGGAGGAGAGGGGCACCTTAGGAATACCTCAAAATATTATTTTATATTAATGTCAAAATCGGTATATAATGGTTCCAAATGGTCTTATTTCGAAGCTAATGTGGGGATGGGTCGAAATCCTATCAACCAATAGGATTTAGACAAGTTTAGGTTATTATTTTAACCTTATCAATTAGATTTAACTCTAAGTTAAATAATTTAACTTTTACAGTGTCTTTTTGTTTCCTTTCACTATATGGTTAATACACTTACTATAACATGCCAAACGAACCCAAAATTGTTTATTATTAATAAATATATCCTTATCTATGTCATTTGGCGGAACCCTAGATTTTTAAGAATAAAATAACAATTAATAATATAATATTTGATTTAAAAACTATTTTGTTTCAATTTTGACACTATTTGATATATGATTTTTTTGAAAGTCATAACAGAATTATATGTTAACCAAGTTGATTAAATAAACACTAATATATCATATTAACCTAAAAAATTAGTGGAATTCATAAAAAGTCTCAAATTACATTTATTTTGGTGTTTATAACATCAATTATGTCAATATTTCATTAACAAGATAATTACTGCATCATATTTGTGTCATAACTAAATTAAATTATTTGATTTCTAAAAATTACAAATAAAATACCATCATGTAGTAAATCGTTTTAGCTTTCTAATGAATATTTACAATCGAATTTATCTTATGCATAACCCCATATTAAAAATGTTTTAGTAAATAAACTTTGATTTTAACTCTTTTAACTCTTCTTTGAATTAAATAATAATAAATGTCCTAATCTAATCCAAGTGGGCCTAAATGGTCATATTATATTAATAAGGTTGTTTTTGGCGAATTAAACTTATCCAATAGAATTAGGACATGTGTTAGGGTAATAGTAATATCATATTTACCCTTAGTTACCTTATTTACTATTAACCGTGGTAAAAAAAGTAAAAATTTACTATTCACCAAAAATTATTTTCATCTCATTGAACCACATTTTACTTACTGACATCAACCGTGTCTCTCGGATTTTTTAAATTCCATTCACAGAAGCGGTAAAATTAAGATTTATGAAGAAATTAATTTTTTTAACTACCACTTAGTAGTTTCACTATTCATCAAAAATTGATGTTTTTCAGAACAATGCCAAAATTTCATCCTAAGCTATATTTCATATTCCGAATTCAAAAATGAAGACTATTTTACCAAATTCATATCATAGAATTTTCATTAATTAATTTTATAATTAAATCCCACTGTTAAAACAAATAGCGTGTTTTTAAGAAACAATATCTATCAAAAGATTGACACTTGATTATGTCAGGTTTAAATGTGAAATTTCATCCAATGACCAACATTGTATTAAATTGTAAAAATATATTCTAAATATACTTTAAAACCACTCAAATTAACAATTTATCACTATTAATTATTTCGATTAAAAAAGTTTTTTTTTTATTATAATTTAGTAATTTTCACTATTCATCAGAATATGAAAGTTATCCGAAATGTACCAAAATTTCACCTTAGGCTAAATTCGATACTCCGAATCCAAAAATGAAGTTTATTTTGAAAAATAAGATTTACAGAATTTTAAAAAGTGGTTATTACTATTCATACCGGCTAGTTTTAATAATATTTTAATAGCATATCGTTGTTTAGTGAAACTCGGTATTGCGTATTACACACGCTATCGAGGAAGGTCGCGATTGCGTGTAATGCAAGGAAAGTCAAGGATGTGTGTTGTGAAGGCTCCTTTTGGTGTAGCGTACAACACAAGACATTAATAAAATTAAAAAGAATATTTTTTATAAAATCTTGGGCTGTTACATTCTACCCCCCTTAAAATGAATTTCGCCCTCGAAATTCGTCGGGGTTATAAATGGTTTACTATTCGAAAGTTTCTTTAATAGAAACCCACATCGTAAAAGGGAATACCAAAAATTGTCTTTAAAAACTAAAGTATGAAATGTAACGATTACCCAAATAAACTAATCACTGGGTTTCCACATAGGTGAAAATATGGATATGGAAGAGAAATCTAACCATCATGTTCTGATGGAGAGTGGTAGAGAACATGGATATGGAAAAGCCAGTAGTCACAAATCCATAGATTTGTGATTATATAAGGTACCATCTGATTCATCAGGTATAAGATCACTAGGACAACATTTTTGGTTTTCAAGATCATTTCCCTAAAGTTGAAAATTTGCTTAGAATAAATACTTACTTTATTTTGGTACAATCTCACTTTTGTTCGTGCCTTGAACAATTTCTACTTCATCTCTTAAATAAATGAAGTTGAATTTGTTATTCGTGAAGTGTTAGCAGATCATGTGATAGAATGACGGGTCATTCCATCGGTCTCAAACAAAAGGTTAGCAAAAGTTATTAAATATACATAAGTCATTCTATAGTGAGATTAATCATATATGGTTCCTAAAATGGACTTATACTTCATATATCATACTGCTTAATATAATAAAACTAGTTTCTACTAAACAGGGACATCCTGTAGGCCAGTGGTAGGCGATAAAGGCCAGTCGCACTTCGGTTGTGGGTTCGATTCCCACAGCCTTGTCCGAAGCGATGGGCTGTCACCCGTCCTGCAGGTTGTCCTTTTTATAAAACTATATTACTATAACATCCCATCAATAATATCGAAAAAACTTCTATCCTTAAACAATACTAACTTATGTCCAACATAATCCATTCTAATCTTTAGTCTTATCCATAATACTCCAGTCCACTCTCATAACATAGTGAAAACGATTACCAGAGATTTAATACCATCGTTGATCCCCATATATCATAAGATATGTTTTTTTGGTCACATTCCAAACATTCAAATTCCTTAATCATGTATTCTCTTGAATACCCATTGAACCTTATTGAAAACATGAGTGCTGTTAAAAGTTAACTCTTTCCACATACCAAAATCCTCAAAATTATTTATACTCAAACCATGATATCACTTAGTCCTTATATCAATCATGAGCTCATGAATACAATCAAACATCTCATTGTCTTCTTATCCTTTCATTATGAACTTATCTTCTACTTTCCAAAAGTATCTGAATAACCTTTCATGGTTACCGGTACCATTCATCATACACTTAAGGAAAGACAACAATGTAACAATCCTTAGATGTCTCCTTATTCCAACACTACACATGATAAACATGTAATCATTCCACTACATTCTTAGACCATTGACCGAGCTTCAACATTTCTTTCATCTCACATATCATTTGTAGTTTCTTCATCATCGTCAACATAAATACTTCCCATACGACCATATTGATTCTCTTCATGAGACTTTCCCTTAGGGCATTGGTTTGCATTATGCCTGTATATTCCACATTTAAAGCATTTTACCATTGTTGATGTCGTAGCAATACCATTATCCTCATCCATGGTGTTAATTGAACCTTTTCCTTTGCACTTACTTTCTTTGTGTCCTTCTTTTCCACACCCAAAGCATCTTCCAGTTCCTTTGAAACATTCTCCTTGATGCCTCTTCCCACATGATTTACATAGGGGAAATTAAACTTTCTTTCCTCTATGATCATCATAGAACTCCATCTTTCTCTTATTAGTCGAGTCAGGAAACTTACCAAATTTTACTTTATTGATCATGTTGTGAGATTACTGATTCGGCATAATAATGATGTTTGGGCATCCAAATCCCATTTCATTTGGTTGCTCATGAAGAATATCATTCCATTGTCCATCATATCCTCCATTATTGTGAATCATCTTGTTTCCAGCCATTTTCTAAAACCCAAACAGAATAGTGTTAGATGCAAAAATCATGATAAAGGGGGAGTAACTTAAATATCTATCATCTTTGGTTTAATCTAATATCGTTACCATAGTTCTAGGACTATATCCTATACGTATACTTATCCTTAGGGGCATCCCTAGACATACCTTAGAAATATCTCTAGGAATCTCACTAACGTTTTCGCATCCTAGTTTCCAAAGGTTGACTAAACCTTTTCTCTGATACCAACTGTAGAGACCCGAAGCTTATCGTACATGGACATTACATTACTTTTGCGGAATACTTAGTACATAACAAAAACACACACACAAGGATCGTAATAGTTTAGTGTCTTTGGAAACTCGGAACGTAATCTTCTAATCGTGGTGAAAGTTCTTCAATATCTCCCATAAAGGTCATCCCTTTTTTTAACCTAAAACCTTTCTTTATATCCTGGGGAAAAGAAAACATAAAATGGTGAGCTCAAATGCTCAGTAAGTGTAAACAAAAGAAATATCAATCACATCATATATATAAGAACATAGCTTTTGGAAATCTTAACCTACAAAAAAGCTCATAATATCATAACATGTGATAAATCATAGAAGTGAAATGTAATCCCAATAATCATAACTTAAAACATGAAACTTTGTGTCATACGCACATAATCATAGAAAATAATTTCTTGTTAGTCAAGACTCATTGCCAAGACTATCTTAGTGGACAAAGTCCCTTTCTGAATCGAGTAACCCTCGTTTCAGTCCTGTTTCACTGAACCGGTATAACCTACCATTTCAGCCATGTCTATCTCCTGAGATATAAAATCTTTACCCAATGCATTGGAGGGAGATATAGGTCCCACCCATCTTATAATGAATCCTTTCTTATGAGTTCCACATAATCATAAATCATACATCATTTCATAACCCATGTAATAAAAATGGGATTCTTAAACAACATGACATCATAAAACAATTCATATAAGATAAAGGAATTCATAAAAATATTTCCATCACAACATAATCAAATACATGTAATAATAGATATAAAAACAGAACCCTTTTATTATCTTAGATGGAAAATAATTTTGATAAAATACTTGAACTTCATTCTTGAGGAAAATATCCTTTCTACTTCAAAAACACTTTTCTTTTCTTAACATGTCATACAATTATAAACTAAAAGAAGTTTATTAAAAATAAACTTGAAAACTTGTAAAGGAAGCTTCTTGGGAATAATGTTTTAAAAATCCATTCATGCCGTATAAGTTAAAAAAACATTCTTCGTACTTTTGTCGGAAAAGTCAAAAAGTACCTCGTACGAAAAACGACAAAAGATTCCTTTCATACATATTACTAAAAACTCACCGAAGGGTAAAAATGGATTTAAACAATTGTAGGTGGATGGAAATAAAATTACATATTGATGAAACATAGATGTGGATGATAAAATACACCCTAGTAAATACTTACTAATAAACAATCTCGGATAAAAATGAGATTGTGATATTTCCCTTACCTTAGGTCCGATTTGCTTCGTATGTGTCCGAACCTCCTGTATAATGATTTAAATAATGTCATTGACTTATTACAGAATCATATTCATTGTTATGATATCATATATGGTTCACTTATGACATTATATGACCCGTTCTTTTGTAAATTCCATGTTAAAGAAGCGTTTTGGGTAAAATCATTTCATTTATCGTAGGTGTTTTGAATTGTTGTTCTTGACATCATTATTACTTATATCATGATTTACTTACTTCCAGAATATAAAATATGATTTATATATCATATATATTCAGTATATATATATATAATAGGTAGATAAATAAAATGAAAAACACCGTTCATGGAGACGGTAGTCCGTACGTACGCATGAACGCTGTTTTCCTTTCCTTATTGTCTTGAAATGGAAGTAAGTAGATGACATACATATGTATATATATAAATAAATCCAGTAGCTTTATAATGTCATATATTTCATTATTATTTCTTACATATACATTATAATCATTCTTAAATGGTTAACATGGAGAATGAATCTCATCGCGTCGTGGAGACGGTAGTCCGTACGTACGCACGAGCGATGATATCATTTATATAAATATTGAATTGAATTGGAGTGGATTATACAATATATCAGAATCAATATGATGTTGTAATAACTATGTATAGTTATTCTTTACACCATTATACCCATCCATGTAAGGTGGTGGTGGAAAATAGATTACACCACGGCGTGGAGACGGTATTCCGTACGTACGCACGCGCGATGATTTCTTTTTCCATAGGATGGATAGATGGTGAAATAGGGTTGTTTCATACTTATAATAACATATCAGTATATGAGTGATACTGATGTTATTACTTCATAATGAAACAACCTAAGAAGAAGAAGTGGAAGAAGAAATAAAGATGAAAGAATTGGTAACGGTAATTACCTCTTCTTTGAAGCGCCTCTTTGAGACCTCCTCTTAGGGCACTAAAATTGGTCTTTGAGGAAGACCAGAACCTCTAGGATGTTTCTAGGGAAGTGGAGAAGAGATTTTGGCAGGGGTTGGCCGAGCTTGGGTGCTCAAATTGGTGTGAGGAGGAGGGGGAGGAGGTGTCCTTTTATAAGGGAGGAGAGGGGCACCTTAGGAATACCTCAAAATATTATTTTATATTAATGCCAAAATCGGTTTATAATGGTTCCAAATGGTCTTATTTCGAAGCTAAAGTGGGGATGGGTCGAAATCCTATCAACCAATATGATTTAGACAAGTTTAGGTTATTATTTTAACCTTATCAATTAGATTTAACTCTAAGTTAAATAATTTAACTTTTACCGTGTCTTTTTGTTTCCTTTCACTATATGGTTAATACACTTACTATAACATGCCAAACGAACCCAAAATTGTTTATTATTAATACATATATCCTTATCTAAGTCATTTGGCCGAACCCTAGATTTTTAGGAATAAAATAACAATTAATAATATAATATTTTATTTAAAAACTATTTTGTGTCAATTTTGACACTATTTGATATATGATTTTTGTGAAAGTCATAACAGAATTATATGTTCGAACCAAGTTGATTAAATAAACACTAATATATCATAGTAACCTATAAAATTAGTGGAATTCATAAAAAGCCTCAAATTACATTTATTTTGGTGTTTATAACATCAATTATGTCAATATTTTATTAACAAGATAATTACTGCATCATCTCTGTGTCATAACTAAATTAAATTATTTGATTTCTAAAAATTACAAATAAAATACCATAATGTATTAAATCTTTTTAGCTTTCTAATGAATATTTACAATCGAATTTATCTTATGCATAACCCCATATTAAAAATGTTTTAGTAAATAAACTTTGATTTTAACTCTTTTAACTCTTCTTTGAATTAAATAATAATAAATGTCCTAATCTAATCCAAGTGGGCCTAAATGGTCATATTATATTCATAAGGTTGTTTTTGGTCGAATTACACTTATCCAATAGAATTAGGACATGTGTTAGGGTAATAGTAATATCATATTTACCCTTAGTTACCTTATTTACTATTAACCGTGGTAAAAAAAGTAAAAAGTTACTATTCACCAAAAATTATTTTCATCTCATTAAACCACATTTTACTTACTGACATCAACCGTGTCTCTCGGATTTTTGAAATTCCATTCACAGAAGCGGTAAAATTAAGATTTATGAAGAAATTAATTTTTTTAACTACCACTTAGTAGTTTCACTATTCATCAAAAATTGATGTTTTTCAGAACAATGCCAAAATTTCATCCTAAGCTATATTTCATATTCCGAATTCAAAAATGAAGTCTATTTTACCAAATTCATATCATAGAATTTGCATTAATTAATTTTATAATTAAATCCCGCTGTTAAAACAAATAGCGTGTTTTTAAGAAACAATATCTATCAAAAGATTGACACTTGATTATGTCTGCTTTAAATGTGAAATTACATCCAATGACCAACATTGTATTAAATTGTAAAAAAATATTCTAAATATACTTTAAAACCACTCAAATTAACAATTTATCACTATTAATTATTTCGATTAAAAAAGTTGTTTTTTAATTATAATTTAGTAATTTTCACTATTCATCAGAATATGAAAGTTATCCGAAATGTACCAAAATTTCACCTTAGGCTAAATTCAATACTCCGAATACAAAAATGATGTTCATTTTGAAAAATAAGATTTACAGAATTTTAAAAAGTGGTTATTACTATTCATACCGGCTAGTTTTAATAATATTTTAATAGCATATCGTTGTTTAGTGAAACTCGGTATTGCATATTACACACGCTATCGAGGAAGGTCGCGATTGCGTGTAATGCAAGGAATGTCAAGGATGCGTGTTGTGCAAGCTCCTTTTGGTGTAGCGTACAACACAAGACATTAATAAAATTAAAATGAATATTTTTTATAAAATCTTGGGCTGTTACACCATTGGTATCTAGTTTTCATGGATTACCTATATAATATTTATATTTTTTGATAATATTTATATGATTTTAAAATAATGTGACCATGTTAATATGGATAGTAATGGAGTACGAAGAAATATAATAGTGTGAATAATTCTTTAATGAGTTTAAGAAGTGGTACAAAATTTCATTTGTACTCATATTTCCTAGAAGTGATGATGTTATTATATAATATAGTGATGACTAAAAATCATATTGGGATATGTCCTTATACAAAATAAAATTGTAATTCTATTTTCATCAAATCTTTTATTGAACCATAAAAGAAATTTCATGAAATGTGATTTGGATCTGGGGCCACTATTCATTGCATTAATAATTTTTTGGAATTATCTACATGGTGAAGATATTGATTTATATTTCAATCAGGAAAAATTAATGCATATATTGAAAATGATTTATTTCTACATGCACCAAAAAAGATTGATAGAGTTAATCCACGTCAATTATTACGTAGTACATTACCATCCTAAGAAGGAAGACAAGCTGATTGACTCTCTATGCAGAAAAGTTCATCTTATCATATCCTTGGTAATGATTGGTCTAGAACAAATAAATATGAATATTTAAATATTATATATTAAAATAATAATGTAATTAAATCAATCTGACCATTCCAAAATGTATTCATTACAATATTTTTATATGCATATGAAGGTGGATGGAATGATTATATAGAGCATCATCAGCTGAGAAATTAGTATTTTAGAGTTCAAATTTGCTAATATATTACTTATAAGAATTTAAAAAATAATACTTATCCCTTTAAAATCATAATTAATGATTGATACATTAGATGACTTATACAACTCTTCATTCCATAGTCATCATAAATTAAAAAATATGTATAGATATATTAAGATAAATTTATTATTAGATTAAGAAAAAGTGAACTTCAAGAATATGTATCTCGACGATTGGTTTGTCATCACATAATGTAAAATTGTTTGAAATATAAGGGGACTTTGAAACCATTTCGTATACCATAACAAAAAAGGTATAAAATCGATATAAAATTTATTACACGCCTTCTTATGATAATTAATTTCATTAATTTAATCTATGAAATAGTGGATCGACTCCCAACGTTAAAACAAATAATTTTTTTTAGAAAAATTCTCAAACGATCAAAATGAAATGATATGTCTATAGGTAGTGGAAATGTATCATGGGTTACCACATTCAATTATATATGATCTAGATCATAGGATCACATGAAAATTGTTGTAATGTCATAAAAAATACTAACACACTAAAAATAAATTAATTATGATTAATCATCCTTAAATAGATAGAAAATCATAATGGAACATTCAAAATATATAGGACATGTGCATATATTTATAAATATAATTCAAATGATTTTATTATCAGCATATTCCTCTATTTGATTTATCATATAAAAATATTCTTCCACTTTAGGATTTAAATAGAACCATGTGGGTATGTATATAGGGAGATAATCAAAATACCTACTATCTTGAATTATGTCCAAGTGAGGAATTAATTAGTAAATAATCGTTTCAAATTGGTGACAAATAATTTTCAAATTATTTGGTGAAATATAAAAGTGGAAAATTGTAGAAAAAATAGATATGTGGATAACAATTTAAGAGAATTAGATTTTTAGGTTGTTGGAATTGTTTTATTATATATATATATATTAGAGGTTTATGGGGTTATTGATGAATGAATTTTATCTATAATGATACATTAGTCTCATTTATATTATTGATCATGTAAAAAATATCTTACCATATAGTTTTTCTTCCAAATATATCTTCAGTACATGATGTCTACCTTGTATAACTTTTTAGGAAGAATAGACAGTAACCCTCACATTTACTAAACATGAATTTATGTAATTGGAAAAGAATATTTTATATATTGTAATCTGACATAAGAACTCGTAGTTTTTTTCCTATTTCCCTTACATTTTATTGAATACAATGAATCAATTCTCAGAGGACTGAACAATTTATTATTTTTGGAAAACTAGATACAATCATGAGTATCCCCTTAAAATTCATTACACTAATTAAAACACCACATTCATCACGGATAAGAATTTTATTTCCATAGAGAATATAGTTTTAGATAATTCTTGTTCAATTATATTATTCACAAGGAAACAAAAAATAATATGGGTGAGTTCAAATGACTATTTAGGGTAATGTGTGATAGAATAAATAATGATTAAATGAGGATAATCAATATGGAAATTTAATAAATATAAAAAATGTTAGGTAACCACTAAACTGGGATGGTGTGCGTAAATAATATTTCATGGTAAATTCCAAAACACACAATACATGTTTTCAACAAACCTAAATGGGATGCATATACAATATGGTATGGTAAATAACTGAGAACTCATTACATTGAAATAACTAGGTATTGTATAATCAAAATTGAAATGTAATAAACTGAAAAAGAATATATTTAATCAGTAAAATGAGAAAGAAATTAATTCATTTATTTTTTTCATAGTTAATATATCATGTATAATAAATATTGATTTGAATGAATGAAATCCAGAGTTATTAGACATAAATAATCTGGAATATTAATGACAATACCATTAGGATCTATCGTCTAGAGAGTTAATGTTTGTGAGTAGAAACCCATCTATTCTTCTTATAAACAAACTTCTTATGGGTTTTCTTCTATGGATATCATATTAGGGGACTTCTGTTGAATTAAAGGGATTTTTGGAGTGGTCCCTAACCCATGTAGTGCATTTCCACAACATTACTCATATATTTAATAATAATTTTAATTAACTTAATTTCGTCCCTCTTAAATATATATTGAATAAATAATTTTTATTTATCAATACATTCCATGAAAATCCAATAACTATCATAGTAAATATAAATTGAAATTTTTTTATATTGATTATTCAATAAACATATCTATGATAAATGATATAGATAATTATGGGAAATTAAATATCTAATGATCGAAATAAAGTGAATATATTCAATGTACTACAATAATGAACCATAGAAGTGAATTTCAATTATATCATAGTAAAAATCTATAAAAACCATCAAAGTGATGAATAAGTATTGTCTCGGTAAAACATATCTTATGTGATTAAACAATAAAGAGTTCTGTAGTGGATGAATATATATTTTAAGAAAAGGACTTTAGAAAACATTCTTGAGGAAAATATCATTTTCAATTGAAAATGTATTCTAAAATCATTTTTCATTGAAAATAACTCCTATATAATATAAATTAAAAATTACCCTTTTAATATTGAAAATTATGATTAAAAAGTATGACAACAAAAAAATTTATACATGTTATAAAAGGGAAAATGAACATTCCTTTATCTTGATAATATGACTAGAATTGTTTCGTGTTCTGAAACAAAAAAAATGATTTCATTGAAATACTTTTAAAAATAAGAATGTGTAAAAATATCTTTAATAAATAATTTAATTATAGATAAAACATTTTTTAAATATTTTTATGAATAAGTATTCAATCTGAAAATAGGTTCTCTAACTATAAATATTAAATTTGTCATGTTTTCATAAAATCATTATCTAAAACAATTTGAGTACAAATTGTGGAAGATTGTACAATTAATTGAAAGAGTACATAAATGACCATACGATAATAAAATGGAAGGGTATTTTTTTTTTGAAAAATTATAATATATATTCCATTAATTAATTTTCGATAATAAACAATATCGATAAGAATGATACAGTGGAATAAATAATTTAAATGATCATAATATCAATGTAAGAATTAATCATTAACAAGATAATATGAATCAACTATAAATTGACAAATAATTAATGAAAACATATAAATATATTGGAAAATAAATTTTACACATAATTATAAAATATTAATAATAATGAGGATGTAATGTAACCAAATAAAAATAATTGAGTTATGAAATTTCGTTACCACTTTGTAACTTTAACTTCAAATCCACAAAGAAGAGATAATTCAAATTTAAAAAATTACATTGAATAAAAATTTATTAGTTATAATAATAATTTATGGGATGTCTATATATCACACAAATAATATAAGTGCAGAATATGGTGTATGCCTCATAGATTTAAAATTGAATCAAGAACCCCTTACACTGCATTTCATTTCGGTTTAATATCCATAGACAACTTATATAATGGTTATAACCCTGTTAATAACTTATAAAATACCATAAATATATCTATAATAACATATTCTATCTTCTTAAAATATATTATTTTCTTTTTGTTAATAATCCTTTTTTATTTTCAACCTTTCTGATGTTAATGGACTAGTTTTTCACGCTTTTTTGACATGTAATTTTTATTCTTTTTACATAAATCATGATTTCATAATATAAAATATTTAAATCATGATATAAATATCATATATATTTATTTTATTTTTTGGAATATTTCATAATATTTGGAGATTTAAATGGAAAACACAGTTCATAGAGTGAGTAGGTCATATGTAAACATGAACACCACTTGCATTAGCATGAAGTATTTAATTGAATAAAATCATAATGAGAGATATATATTTTTAAATAAATTTAAATAATGATAAAATAATTATATAATATATGCTGTATATTTTTATTAAATATATATTTAGTATAATATATGTAATGCATTATTGAATCGCAGGGCAATGAGGAGGAGGTGGTTAACACTTCCACAAATGATGTTATCATATTTCCACAAAATGGCACACATAGAATAATGTGTTATATAATAAGTATATAAATATATATAAATAATAAATATCATATATCTCAAATTTGAATATAAATATTCTATTATTTCCAACCATGAATGGTGGTAATGGATGAACAAATGACATCAATGCGTGAGGTAGTAGCATTCCTTACACTTGAACGATGGTTGTGTATTGCACTTGATGAATGTGTGTTAAATGTATGTATAATTTTAGAATGCAAAAATCACACTATATATATGATAATTATTATATGATATAATAATTATTTAATAATCATTACAGGGGAGGATAATTAAATGAAACAAAGGTGGCCATTGAATAACTTTAACTCTTATTCTGGTTACTCCTTTCGGTTTTTGCCAAAAGAAAATATTAGTTTTCATTCATTCCAATGTCTCGATTGTAATAAAATTATAGGTTTGTTTATGTATTATTGGGTAATTTTTTTAATGATCCAATTTTCATGAGATGTGTGAACGCGTTGGAGGGTGAGTGTCGTTTTATATTGGAGGTGGGGTGGAATTCACAAAAAAATAATCATGTAAACACTGTATATTGGTATAACGTAAAACATTTGCATAAAATAATCAACCAAAATCAAATTATTTAATTATCATTTCAATATATTTCCATCAAATAGGTTATAGACCAATTGATAGGTCATTTTTTCATATATGTTAATGGTTTGATCCATTATTAAGAAAGATTTTCTCTAAATCACTATTATTAATTATATTTATGTTTAGAAATATGTTTGATAAAAAACATAGTTGAACATAATATAATTTATAAATTATTATTATTAAAAATATAGAATCCATATTTTTAAATTAAAAATAAATATGTGGTAGAAATTAATTAAAATTTAACCCTGCATATGGGACGATAGAGCATGGGTTTTAAGTAAAAATGTTCACCATTTTGAAATATTTTTATACAAAATTTCAAAATTAAATTGATTATAATGATAGAAAATTTATTAATTTATGTGAACTAAAACTAAATATAAATTAATATGAAATTTCTATATTATTTTTTATTATAAAATATTCATCGGAAAAGTCAGTTTTCAATTAAAATCTTGTATTTTTTCATTATTTATCAAAAAATGAATCTTCTAAAAAAAATAATAATTAACCATCTTTAAATTATTATATATTACATACTAAAATTAATTTAATTAATTCATATTAAATTTATAATTGTGTAAAATGTTTGATCTATAATAGTTCCTCTATTAGAGGTGGAAAAATCACCTTTATAAAAATGCTGATTTTGTGTGTGTAATATTTTGTTTATTAATATATTATTCTTTTACTATATTTTTTATGAATTGAAAAATGATTTTAATATATAAAATATAAATTTAACTATTCAAATTCACTAATAAAAAATAATTTCAATATTTAGCATTAGCATAATAATATTTCTGTTATATTCGATTGGGTTTTTTAATCATTAAAAATACATTTATTACCAACAAATAAATTTAATATTTGGGTAACCTATATTTTTTCAAAATCTATTTATTACTATTCATAAAAACAACTTTAATATCTCTGTTATATCATATTATATCAAATAATAATATATTAATAACGTAATGTTTCTCCACAAAACTCAGTATTTCATGTAACACAAGCTATAGGATAAACATATATTTTTGATCACTGAATGATAATTTAGTATTGCATGAATATTCAATATATAAAATTTATTCTGGTATATTTGAAATATGAAATCTTCCATAATTTATCATTATTTTATATTCCTTTATATTTTTGGTGTTGTGTGCCAGAAACACTATCAAATTAAAGTTAATCTCTTATAATTTTTGTGGTATTACATTCCACCCACCTTAAATAAATTTCATCCTCTCAATTAATTATCTGTCATGGAAATATAGGGATTTTTATTTAAAAAATCCATTGTTGAAATCCAATATTACATGATGATTTATTAAAATATTCTCTTAATAAGTTATATTAAAAAGTATAAACATCACACTGAATAACATATAACTATGTTTCTATGTAAAAGAACAATTTTGGAATGTTATGATAGGTAAATGTATGAAAAGAGTAAATATCTACATGGTTGAATGTGGTAATTGATAAAAAATTTAATGGTCAATGGAATTTCCATGGATTTTAATCCATAAATCTATCATGTTTTAAATGACTATTAGTTTAAAAAATGAATGGATTATGATAACATTTTGTGTTTAGATCATTTTTCTAATTTTGAAGAATTCTTCTATTGATCAAGAATATTAGTAAATAAGCCTACATAATATATTTCAATTGGATAAGTATAAATTTATCTATTTAGGGTTTCATTAACTGACTGGAGTACCATAATAACACAATAATCAAGTCGTTCCTAGAATATCCTGAAGGGTGTTCCTTATCATTGTTAGTTATTGACCAGCACCTATCATCATTCAAATTTTAATGGGTGATTGAATTTTCCACTAAATGATTGGAAGAAATATAAACAACTCAATATTCATATAATGGAAACATCACAAAGATAACTATACCAGATGTCTAACATGCATAAAAAACCATATTACTGTAGAAAAGTACCATAAAATAGGATCAAACCCATGTCCCAACAGACATAAGTATCCAGTCTAAAGAATCAACAGTTACTAGAACATCAAAGATGAACATTTACCTTTTTTAATCATACAATAAGATAATCTAAAAAACCCTCAAGTCAAAGGAATGGTGGGAGCTAAAATCCATTTGCGGTCTCAGTAGGTATTCCATAAAAAATGCAATTATTTAATAAACCAAATAAAGACATGAATTTCCAATAAAAAAGTACGAAATTTCAAAATCATATATAAATAAATCATGCTTTAGTATTTTAAAATAGGTAAATAAAATAAAAAAAATCTATAAAATCCTTTTATATAAAATAGTTTATTTAAAATTTATAATCCCTTCAAAAACAATTAAAATAAACATTGGTATATGAATATAATTCATATATAAACATTTGGGAAACATGGTAATAATCTAAAAGGAAATATAGTATTCTTGAATGGAACATCACACAGTAAAATTGTATTCATGACCTGATTTGTACACATAACCCTTTGGAACAAAATAAATTACACAATTCACTATATAATTCAGGATGTGACTGCTATATATGTGTTATTAGTGTTGTAAATTGTAGATGTTTGTCCCTAATAACTCATTAATTTCCTATGATCTATTCTGATATAATAAAAAATGTGATGAGAAATTTATTTTCAGATTTTATAGAATTCATTTCTTCCAATTATCCCATTGAAAATTTTCAAATTTATTATTTTAGAACCAAAACTAGTTTTAATCAAAACATGGATTTTTCGTGATAAAACCATTGTGTTTCTATCAAATTAATTTCAAGAAATTTTTCTTAAATACCAATTTAAAATTAGTTCGATGACTCAATTTAACTATTCTATTTCAAAAATTAAATTTGTAACACCCATAGCTTCCACGATATACTTCTCATTCAATAATGCAATAGCTTGCATTGTACGCAACTTCGAGTTCTAACACACCGTGACTAATCAAAGTAGTCGCAATGAATAGTAATACCCACTTTTTAAAATTATAGAAATTTTATATTTCAAAATGGAATTCAATTTTGGATTCAAAATATCGAAATTAGCCTATGTTGAATTTTTGTTATTTTTCTGAGAACTTCCAATTTTTTATGAATAGTGAAAAATACTTAAAAAAACTTTTTTAATAAAATTATTTTATAGTGATAAATTATAATATTGAGTGGTTTTAAAGTATAATTAGAATATATTTTTACTATTTTATCCAATGGTGATCATTTAAATTAATTTCACTTTGAAATTTGACATAAACAATTGTCAATCTTTTGATATATATTGTTTCTTAAAAACACGCTATTTGTTGTGACAGCGGGAATTAATTATAAAATTAATTAATACAATTATATGTTTGGAATTTTGTAAAATAGACATCATTTTTGAATTCATAATATCAATTATAGCTTAGGGTGAAATTTAGGCATTTTTCTGAAAAACTTCAATTTTGGATGAATAGTGAAAACACTAAGTGGTAGTTAAATAACTGATTTTTTCGTTTAAATGAAATATTACCACTTCTGTGATCTGATTTTAAAAAATCTGACATACATGGTTGTCATTAGGAAGTAAAATGTGGTTTAATGGGATTAAAATAATTTTTTTATGAATAGTAACTTTTAAGTTTAATTAATCGCGATTAAAGGTAATTAGTGTAATTTAAGGTAAAGATAATGTTATCATAATATGAAAATACCTTTACACTTGTCCTACACCTATTCGATGTGTCATGTCTGACCAAGAAAATCCATGGGTCAACTTGGGGACCCCATGGAGCCACTTTTCTAGGAAAATTACATAAATAACTTTTTATTTAATGTGAAAATAAAAATGTCAAAAACATAAGTTGTTTTACTAAAACAAATTTTAAATGGGGTTATAAAAGTCATATTTTTGACTATAAATATTCATTAGAATGATAAAACGATTTCCTACATCATAATAATTTTTATATGATTTTTAAACATTAAATAAATTAAATTATTTATGACACCATGATGATGCAGCGATTACGTCATTAATTAATGATTTTAATAAAATGGAGGGATAATGTAAAATCTAAGAATTACACTTGTCCAAAGCCTATTGGACGAGTATAGTTCGAGCCCTTATCACCTTATCCTAGAATTATATATGTGTGGGACCTTTAGAATCTGAAAACCATTGTATTATAAAGTAACATTTCATTACATTCCAAGAGTGCCCCTCCTCTCCACTTATAAAAGGCCCCCACTCTACCACCTTACTCACACTTTCAAAGCCTTTTGGCTCAGCCATCCTCTGCCCAAATACTCTCCCAACTTCCCTCAATTACTCCTAGAAGCCTCACCTTGGGCATAAGTCTTCCCAAGGAAGCCTTTGGCTCAAATCAAAAAGAGTTACCCGATTTTAAGGTAATGTCTTCTCTAATGTTATTTTGTTTTATTTTGCTTCTCCAACCCCTTAAACTCTTTTTATTCCTTTCTTTTTTTAAAACACCAGTATCTACAATATACTGGGATGTTTTTATGATAATTATTTTGTTTACACTTACACACACCTTCATCTAGTGGTTAAAGAATATACTGTTTCTGTGGGTGGCGAAATACTGCATCACGAAACGATGATTGTTCAATATTCTTTTAACAGCTCTAATGGTGGCCATTTTGATGACACTATTTTCATATATGATATATATATTATGTTTATGTTTTCCTTATGGTTCTGTATTTCTCATTTATGCCATACTTTATGATTTCCATTATGGGTAAACGCTATAATTTCATTTTAGGAAGTGCGGACTACCGCCCCCTCAAAGTGATTTGAATCTTTAATGCCATATGTGGGATGTATAAAGGATGGATTAAATGATATTGTATATTATATTATACTGGAATTATAATACACCTTTATACTATTATGATTTCATTCCAATAAATAAGAAATAGAAATGAAAGTAGCGTTCATGCGTACGTACGGCTTACCGTCTCCATGAACGGTGCATTTCATTTCTTACCTCTAAATGTTATATAATATTATAAATGAATTTATATACTGAATATATATATGATTTATATTATATCTACATCATGAATAAAATTCTGGATATAATGTATATTTCACCACATGAACAACTTGTAATTATAAGAAGTTTATTTTTGACCCAAGTACCAAAGATCGACAAAACAACCATTATAAACTTAAATAATTACATAATGTTCATGACATGGTAATAAGTGATATAAAAGGAATAATGAAATTGAAAATTGGTCTTAAGAAGGTAGAGATTAAATCTATTTTATTATTGAGGAGATCAAAGAATGGTCAAGTGAATTCGGACACGAGGTAAGGGAACTTCTTAAACCAATTTCTATTCTTTGGGTTAATCTGTTTCTTTCAAATTATGTCATGATATTATTATGTCCTATCTTGTATTTCTAATTTATTTATGTGTACTTATAGTGAATAAACATAATAGATCTACTTTATTTAAAAAATGATCTTTGTAAGGGTCTTCATCTCAATCTCCTTTCATTGAGGCATATTTTGTTTTATACACAACTTTCTTTTATACGATGTATAAACCCCTTTGACTTTGACTTTTATTCAAAAAGGAATATTTTTCTTTCAAAGAGTTTTACTAAACGACAAAAGGAAAGTTTTTGTCTTACGTATGCGGCGACAACAACTCCTCCGTTGCCGGGACCATTATTTGTGTTTCAGCTTCCTCTACAAGCCATAATTTTTAAATGAAAAATAAATACAATGTTTTAACTTTTGTTTATTTTGGTATTGAAAATGGTTTTGAAAGTGTTTTTATTATATCCATGTGTTGTATTGATATCTTGTTATTGAAATGTGGAAATTTTATGTTTCCTTTATGAACGTTTTATGTGATATGATATGTTTAAACCTGTTCATATGAGGACTGCATTGGACTTAATTAGTGATGGGTGAAGCCCGCTATAGCTCCTCGATGCATCAGTAGATCTAATGAGACAAAATACTGTCTTGGCACGAGGCCTTGACAAAATCTTATTTGTGGTCTTGGCACGAGGCCTTGACTAAGTGGTTATTATAGTCTGACATTACGCATTCCATCATTATGAATGTGGTTAATGATATTGCATGTGATTATTCGACCAGTAGAATATCCATGTGAATACGTAAATGTAATTATCTCATTTTACTTTTTATATATTATGTTGAAGATCAAGTTTAAAAGGCCTTTGTTTTAGTTATACATTTCCTTAAATGTTTATGTTTATTTATCAAAGCTTCCGCTATATTGTTATCCTTACTGAGCATCTGAGATCACCCCTTCCAATGTTTTAATTTTTCCAGGATGTGAAGAAGTATATTATGAATGACCTGCAGGGATAGTATGAGGGGATGTGAAGAAAAGATGTTTTTGTAGTTTTTTATTACTTTATGATGTAATGTAAAACTTATGAATGTATCTAGTGTTCCAAGGCTACTAAACTAATCGGTCTTTCAAGACTTGATATTTTGTGATCATGCCAATGTAATGAAGTAATGCACCAACTCTGGGAAGCTGGGGTCGGGGCGTTACAGTTGGTATCAAAGGCTGTTTTGTACTAACCTTAGAAGATAGATTTAGATAAACTCTGATTAGAGCACATAGCCCAAAGATAGACTTTGAGGATTAGTATAGAAGAACTTCCTATAATTTTGGTATTATAGAGATTTTGTGAGTTTTCCGAGCAATACATCTTTGTCTGGATACGAACAGGTAGAGGTGGCTCTGGCACAGATGTACCTAGGGGTAAAACCCAAAAACACCGCTTTGAGCTAGACTCGAACGGGAACTGGTGCATGACAACGGGCCTTGCTGCACTCTTGGTTATGAAACTCCCGGGGGATATGCTTAGGATAATTTTCATTTTCATTACAAACCACTATGAAGGGTTATGAGTATATACTTCCTCAAATAAAACATTTTTATAATTATGTATTATATCCATAAATAGTTCAATTTATGTTAAGTATTTTATAATTATGGAATTATGTATTTTGATTCATAAACTAATCTAGTTTATGACATTGTTTAGAAATGGAACCTAATGGAAGGAATGGAAACTGTATCAATGAACGTACTCCGTGTAGGGATTTCCCTCTTGCTTAAGATAATTATTATGGAGCTAGAGATACAACTGGTGCTGATCAACTTTTTACCATACTGGTAAAACTCACTCAGGTTATGAATAATAACTTTACTCGTATGGAGCACCCTGTTCCGAAACGTGGAGAATCAATGTTAGACCGCTTCATGAGGAAACAACCACCAACATATAATAGGGGTACAAATCCATTAATATCTGAGCAATGGATAAACTCCTTAGAGAAAATATTCCACGCCTTGGGGAGTAGTGAATGGGAGAAGGTTGTCATGGCAGTCTACCGCAACACTGGAGATGTCGTCCAGTGGTGGTCATTGATTCAAAACACAAAGGATGATAATTAAGTATCGAATATAGAATGGAGGGAGTTCAAAGATCTTTTCTTAGAAAAATATTTTCCTCGTGACCATCGAGCAGATATGGAAATGCAATTTCTGAGTCTGAGACAAAAGGAGGATGAGAATGTCGCAAAGTATGAGGACAACATTACAAGGTTAGCGAGACATGCTGCAGATTATATACATAACCCAAGAAGTAAGATTGATCGTTTCTTTGATGGATTAAAACCATTTCTCTGCTGAGCTGTAGTATCACAATCCTTCTCATCGTACGAAGATATTGTCTCGTGTTTTATCAAGACAGAAAAGGAATTCTCTAAGTCTTATGCCAACAAAGTAAAGAAAGAGAATAAGAGAATGGTGGAACAAGAGATGGATAAAGGGAAAAAGGGAAAGTTGGATTTTCCATTATGTGATAATTATGGGAAGAATCACCCCGGTGCTTGCCTAAAATGAATGGTAGTTTTTTATAAATGTGGAGAAAAAGGTCACTAGGCCCGTGATTGCAAGGGAAAGAAAAAGGCTATCAATGTTGAATGCTACAACTGTAGGGAAATGGGGCATTATGCAAATGAATGTCCTAAGCATCAGGAAACTTACCTCAGAAAAGGCCAAGGGATCAAGGCCAACTTATACTGTTACTACAGATGAAGTTGAATAATTATTGTATTTGTGTTTTTGGACTCAAGAACTAGATTATGGTTATAAGAATAATGTGATATATATAAGGATTGTACTGTAGTACATGTTGTTTTCATTAAGGATTTAATATGATGAAGGTAATCATATTTCTAGTATGTGACAATAAGAGAAACATTACTTTGTTTGGGAAATCTGATGTCACAATTGATTGTGGAATTTAGAGACCTTTTAGAGAAAGTCTGGACGGAGGTATTTTTGATAACTATAATGGTTGGAATGGAATAAGTTGATCTTTGGATAGTATTGTTTAAGGTTAAAACATTTCTGAAGATTATTTTTGGAATATTATAATACTATAGTTTTAGAAAAAGGACAACATTCAGGGTGGTGCATAACCCGTCATGTCGGACAAAGATGTAGGAATCGAACCCACAACCATAGTGTGACAGGCCTTTATTACCTACCACTAGCCTACAGGAAGTCCCTGGTTACAAAATATTTTTCCTAATCTAAATGGTATGTGGTAATATTTAGAACCTTATAAAATTAGGATAAATAGAATATTTTTGAGTTCTGTTACCATTTGGAGTAAATGATGGTTTTGTGGTAAAAATTTATTAACGAATGAAAGTATACATAACAAGTATGTATATTCCCTTACATTCTTAGTAAATCTCCTAAATAAATTCCTCATCTTTATAAAAGTTAACATAAAACAAAAATTTTGCTGGTTAAATTTTCCAACTGGGGATTCAATGACCGTTTAACCATTCACAAGTTTGTAATTTTCTAATGGTTAACTTTCTCCTAATCCAGTTTTCTGCAACTCTCCATCAGACCTTAATGGTTTGTTTTTCTTCCATATCCATACTTTCATAGAATCCTAGTATGTTCTATCTTGGGTGACCTTTGTACTTCTATTTCTTTCTTTTAATGTTATATTTTTGTTAACCTTATTTCCGATGTAGGTTTTCCATAAAGGTATTTTCTATTTTCACCCTTTTATTTTCAAAGAAAAATTTCAAATTGCGAGGATGCAATTTATTTAAGGAGGGGAGAATGTAACACCCCGAGCTTCCACGATACACGTCTCATTCAATAATGTAATAGCTTTCATTTTACGCAACTTCGAGTTCTAACACACCGTGACTAATCAAAGTAGTCGCTATGAATAGTAATACCCACTTTTTAATATTATAGAAATTTTATATTTCAAAATGGACTTCATTTTTGGATTCTAAATATCGAAATTTGCCTATGTTGAATTTTTGGTATTTTTCTAAGAACATCCAATTTTTTATGAATAGTGAAAAATACTTAAATTTTTTTTAATCAAAGTATTTTATAGTGATAAATTATACTAATGAGTGTTTTTAAAGTATAATTAGAATATATTTTTACTATTTTATCCAATGGCGATCATTTGAATTAATTTAACTTTCAAATTGGACATAAACAATTATCAATCTTTTGATATATATTGTTTCTTAAAAACACGCTATTTGTTGTGAAAGCGGGAATTAATTATAAAATTAATTAATGTAACATATATGTTTGAAATTTTGTAAAATTGAAAACATTTTTGAATTCGGAATATCAATTATAGCTTAGTGTGAAATTTTGGCATTTTTCTGAAAAACATCAATTTTGATGAATAGTGAAACCACTAAGTGGTAGTTAAATAACTGATTTTTTCATTTAAATGAAATATTACCATTTCTGTGATTTGATTTTCAAAAATCTGACATACATGGTTGTCATTAGGATTTAAAATGTTGTTCAATGGGATTAAAATAATTTTTTGGTGAATACTAACTTTTAAGTTTAATTAATCGCAATTAAAGGTAATTAGTGTAATTTAAGGTAACGATAATGTTATAATAATATGAAAATACCATTACACTTGTCCTACCACTATTGGATGTGTCATGGCCGACCAAAACAATCCATGGGTAAACTTGGTGACCCCATGGAGCCACTTTTCTAGGAAAATGACATAAATAACTTTTTATTTAATGTTAAAATAAAAATGTCATAAACATTAGCTGTTTTACTAAAACAATTTTTAAATGGGGTTATACAAGTCATATATTTGACTATAAATATTCATTAGAAATCTAAAAAGATTTAATACATCATGATAATTTTTATATTATTTTTAGACATTAAATAAATTAAATTATGTATGACACCATGATGATGCAGCGATTACCTCATTAATTAATGATTTTAATAAAATGGAAGGATAATGTAAAATCTAAGCATTACACATGTCCAAAGCCTATTGGACGAGTATATTTCTATCCCTTATCACCTTATCCTCGAATTATATATGTTTGGGACCTTTAGAATCCGAAAACCATTGTATAATAAAGTAACATTTCATTACATTCCAAGACTGCCCCTCCTCTCCACTTATAAAAGGCCCCACCTCTACCACCTTACTCACACTTTCAAAGCCTTTTGTCTCGTCCAACCTCCTCCCAAATACTCTCCCAACTTCCCTCCCTTACTCCTAGTAGCCTCACCTTGGGCAGAAGTCTTCCCAAGGAAGCCTTTGGCTCAAATCAAAAAGAGTTACCCGATTTTAAGGTAATGTCTTCTGTAATGTTGTTTTGTTTTATTTTGCTTCTTCAACCCCTTAAACTCTTTTTATTACTTTCTTTTTTAACAACACCAGTATATAAAATATATTAGGATGTTTTTATGATAAGTATTTGGTTTACACTTACACACAACTTCGTCTAATGTTTAATGAACATACTGTTTTTGTGGGTGGGGAAATACTGCCTCACGAAACGATGATTGTTCAATATTATTTTAACACCACTAATGGTGGCCATTTTGATGAAACTATCTTCATATATGATATATATATTATGTTTATGTTTTCTTTATGCTTATGTATTTCTCATTTATGGCATACTTTATGATTTCCATTATGCGTAAACGCGATAATTTCATTTTAGGAAGTGCGGACTACCGCCCCCTCAAAGTGATTTGAATCGTTAATGCCATATGTGGGATGTATAAAGGATGGAGTAAATGATATTTTATATGATATTATACTGTAATTATAATAAACCTTTATACTATTATGATTTCATTCCATTAAATAGGAAATAGAAATGAATGTAGCGTTCATGCGTACGTACGGCTTACCATCTCCATGAACGGTGCCTTTCATTTCATACCTATAAATGTTATGTAATATTATAAATGAATGTATATACTGGATATATATGATTTATATGATATCTAAATCATGAATATAATTCTGGATATAATGTATATTTCTCCACATGAACAACTTGTAATTTTAAGAAGAATATTTTTGACTCAAGTACCAAAGATCGACAAAACGACCATTATAAACCTAAATAACTACATAATGTTCATCACATGGTAATAAGTGATATAAAATGAATAATGAACTTGAAAAAGGTTCTTAAGAAGGTATAGATTAACTCTAGTTTATTATTCAGGAGATCAATGGACGATCGATTGAATTCGTACACGATTAAGGGAACTTCTTAACCCAATTTCTATTCTTTGGGTTAATCTTCTACTTTCAAATTATGTCATGATATTAATATGTCCTATCTTGTATTTGTAATTTATTTATGTGTAATTATAGTTAATAAAAATAATAGATCTACATTATTTTCAAAAAATTTATCTTTGTAAGGGTCTTCGTCTCAATCTCCTTTCACGGAGACATTTTTTGTTTTATACACAACATTATTTTATATGGTGTATAAAACCCTTTGACTTTGACTTTTATTCAAAAAAGAATCTTTTTTTACAAAGCGTTTTACTAAACGAAAAAAGGAATGTTTTTGTCTTACGTATGTGGCGAAAAAGACTTCTCTGCCGCTGTGACCATTATTTGTGTTTCGGCTTGCTGTACAAGCCATAACTTTTTAAATGAAAAATAAATACAATGTATTAACTTTCGTTTATTTTGGTATTGAAAATGGTTTTGAAAGTGTTTTTAATATATCCATGTGTTGTATTGATATCTTGTGATTGAAATGTGGAAATGTTATGTTTCCTTTATGCACATTTTATGTTATATGATATGTTTAAACATGTTCATATGAGAAATGCATTGGACTTAATAAGTGACGGGTGGAGCCCGCTATTGCTCCCCGATGCATCGGTAGGTCTCATGAGACAAACTAGTGTCTTGCCACGAGGCCTTGAAAAAATATTATTTTTGGTCTTGGCATGAGGACTTGACTACGTGGTTATGATAGTATGGCATTATGCATTCCATCATTATGAAAGTGGTTAATGATATTTAATGTGATTATTCGACCAGTAGAATATCCATGTGAATAAGTAAATGGCATTATCTCATTTTACTTTTTCCATATTATGTTGAAGATCAAGTTTAAAAGGCTTTTGTTTTATTTATACATTGCCTTAAATGTTTATGTTTATTTAAGAAATTTCCTCTATATTGTTATCCTTACTGAGCATCTGAGCTCACCCCTTCCAATGTTTTAATTTTTCCAGGATGTGAAGAAGTATATTATGAATGACCTGCAGGGATAGTATGAGGGGATATGAAGACATGATGATTTTGTAGTTTTTTATTACTTTATGATGTAATGTAAAACTTATGAATGTATCTAGTGTTCCAAGGCTACTAAACTAATCGGTCTTTCGAGACTTGATCTTTTATGATCATGCCAATGTTATGAAGTAATGCACCAACTCTAGGTAGCTGGGGTGGGGGTGTTACAAAATTCTTCTTATTAAACCCCATTATTTTAATCCACAATGAAAATTCAAAAAATTTCATCAATTCCCATATACACTCCCCAATTCAATGGAATTAGGGTGTTTTTTCCATAATTCATCGAAAATACAATTTTAAATCCCCAATTCAATAGATGAAGGTTTTAAATCAACTAATCTAAAAAATCAGTTCAATCATGAAATTTAATTAAAATCCATACAATTTAATTTAAATCATGAAAATTAGGGTAAATTAAATCATTCCATCATAACGGAACCACCAACCTCAGGATCACATGATCTCAAAAAACCAATCCCTATATGGAAAAACCCATTGGAGATCTTCAGAAAATAAAATCCCAAAATCCCTTAGCTTCTATTTCTAAAATATTGGATATTATATTCTACTATAAAATGGATTTCTATGTAACCCTAGGTTGGAAAAGATAGAGAGTAGGGGAAAAATAATTAAAAGAGGAAACTCGCCAGGAGAAGGAAAAATGTAGTTCCCCTAGATTCTATTAGATTATAGATGTTTGTAGAGGGTTGAAAAGAACCTGTTAAGACTCAAATAAAAGTAGAACATGTAATAGGACTAACTAGGTCCTTTAGGCACCTAAATAAGGGTTTTTGGGATTTAAAAAAAATCGATCAAAATATTTTGTACACACAGTTAAAAAATAACACACCCTAACAATGTGACCCATTTGTGATAATTTCATGGTTTTTACATGGTGAGTCCAATTTTTTTGAATCCATTCACAACTCATGTAAAACCCCACTATCTGGGTCGTTAGGGTTTCCCCTAGTAGGTAAAATGGGTTGGGAATACTATGCACTAACAATCCATAACCTAGAAACATTCATAATTTCCAAACTTTTCATCAGGATCTACCTTAATTAAAACCCAACCAAATCCTAATTAAAATATTTGTTCAAGAATACTTGGAAAAAATATGACATTACAACCACCCTTCAATAAAAACATTATTCCAAAAAATCATTTTAAGTAGGATACATGTAAAAAATATGAGGCTAATGCTCTATCATACGTTGTTCCATATCGATGTCTCAAGAGAATCAGAACAATACTTATAGGGAAATCAAACCAAAGGTACCATAAAAGCATGAAATACCCTTTATTATAATTAAACTATCCTCATGAGATATTTAGTCAAGGATAAATCCAGTTAAACCTCAATATCACTCGATATCAGAACATGAGACGTATCAGATTGATCCTTTCGATGATGTGATTCAAGGAACACATTGGGTATTGACGTTAAATTTATTGGAAGTGATAAATGTTAACACATATTTCAAACCATCTCAACAACATAAAATGATCCCATAAAATAAGGGTAAATTTTCTTTAACCTACTAAACTATTGATGACCCATATGGGGTGATATTTTCCAGGACACCTTGTCATTGACAAAAAATTTCAATGGCCTGTGATGATGATTAGAATAAGACATATACCAAGATTGTGCCATAATTATTCTCTAATGAATCGATTTAATATTTTATTCCAACTATTGATCGATTCTCAGTAAACCAAAAAAATCACCAATCCCTAACAAAAATAGGGATGATAAATAAGGCTTTCCATTCATAGTTTAAAAACCATTCATTCTATTCATTGATTGGTAACTACTATTATATGGATGCACAACCATCCTTGTATGGTCATCCAAATATTTAAAAAATTTGGGAACATAGGTTTGAAGCATATCCTCATGAATATATATAGATATTTTTAAATAGCCATCCAAATCTAGATCGTAGGTCGTACTCAAAAGCGATTGAGATCATGCATCCTCTTAAAGGACTCTTTTAAAATATGAAGTAAACCATGGATTCCTATCAGAGGAACTTGAATATGAAACACTATTCTAATAAACCAAAAATTTCACATATAGATCACAGAACTCCTTGACTTTGTTTTATCAGGAATAAGAACAACGTGGGCTGATTTAGTCAGCTGATCAACAAAAACCTATATCACATTATACCTTTTAAATGTATGTGGAAACCCAAGAACAAATTCCAACTTTATCTCATCCTACATATATGTAGGAACTGGAAGTGGAGGGAGCAAACCTAATGTTTTCTAGTTCTATGCCTTAACCTTCCTACGTGTATAAAAATGTGAGACAAATTAAAAAATTCCCCCTCTTATAACTGGCCACCAAAATAAATGCTAAATCGTAGAACATATTCATCATTCCTGGGTTCCCTTCACAATGGGAATTAAGAAAACCAAGCACCACAACTTTCCTTAAAAAAATGGAACAATAGAACAATTCAGATTGAAAAGAATTCAATCGATGCTATTGAGAAGACGTACATTATCTCCCCACCATATTGAATGTTTCTAATTCTATTAAACACATCAGTAAGAAGTTTTTCTTGAATAATATCTGGAATAATAGTGAAAATAAACTAAAAACAATTAAAATCAACCATAAATAAGGATTCCCAAGAATGAATACATAATGTACAAAGAGACTCATCATGTTCCACTCTACTAATGATTGGTTCATAGTCTATTTAAAATGATCTATACTCAATGCATCAATGATGAAATTGATTTCTCGAGGGAATATAAAATGTCAAATTGGAAGGATTGTAATGCCTCCGGAGAAGAATCAAATATTTTTGGTATAATTTTCTACTCATGATCTTGTTGTTTGATAACATGGATAATTATTTTCCAAAAATTTAATTCTACCAACTCCTATGAGTGCACATCACATATGACATTCCCTGGATATGGGTTGGGTAGTTCTTCTAATGTAGCCTACGATGATGACAGTTATAAGAAATATCATGATCATAGGGCATAAGAACACATCACAAAACGGCTCCTGATTATTCACAGAAGACCACACAGCCTTTTACATCCTCAAGGAGTGTCATAATTGGTTCAGTGGTTATAAGGATTTTCAACACAATAATAAAATTCTTTCATTTTCATCCCAATAAAACTATAATCCATTCCTAGTTAGCTCTTTCTTCATATAATCAGACATTGATAATTTTTATACAATAAGTGATAATACCTAGATAAACCCATGTCATAACAAATTTTACTATTTTAGGTTAAATATCAATTCTATGTTACGACACAATGTGTCTGATTAACAAGATTTTTTGAATTTAGAAATCTCATATCCAAATCTTGGTATAAAGATAGTGATTTCTGAACTATTCCTGAACTAATCTAAGATGAAGTACAAGATTCTCCTCAAGCATAGAATATTAAGTATGTAATCCCCATAGAATACCCTAAAGTTATCAATGTACTCATCGAAATTATTTTTAATTGAATACATAAATTCTTCTAGAGCATTGGTTAAACTAAAAAGGCTTGATATGGTACTCATATGGTCATACATTCTCCGAAAAGTGATTTTTATAATAACCTGATCTTTTAATTCACAACTGATGGTAACAAAATCAATTATATAAATTGAAGAAATAATTTTTCATTTTCAAATGAATAAAAAATCAATAATCCTTGGAAATAAATATTTTTCATTAATGTCACTCTATTGATTTTTTGGTATTGATTTCAACGGTGAAGGAATCTATCATATTTCATAAAAAATAGAACAAGAGTTGCCTAATGTGACACACTTAGGTGTATAATGCCTTTCCCATAAAGGGCTTCCTATAAATTTTTCTAGCTCATTAATTTTAGCTAGTTAAATTATGTAAGAACAGATTGACACTGTTTGAGTATAAATAACCAAGTAGATATAATACATTATATCTCTTAGGAGATGAAAACTTCAGAAGTGAAGATGGTAAATATCAAAAAACTCATCAAAAACTAGAGGAATATCGATTCACATGGAGTATATCTCAAGATAGAGAAACACTGATTTTACTTTCTCTAACTCTAGATAAAAATACATGGCTCTACATGACCATGGGTCCCACTATCATTTAATGTTTTTCTATACCACATAGGGTGATGTAAAGGAGGTTGATGAAGATAAAAATCAATCTGGTATTTATTAGAAATGATCTAGTCCATCCCAAATATGAAACAATGTAGGTTCATGTTG
This sequence comes from Viscum album, assembly GCA_963277665.1. Lineage (NCBI taxonomy): Eukaryota > Viridiplantae > Streptophyta > Magnoliopsida > Santalales > Viscaceae > Viscum > Viscum album. The sequence goes on along the minus strand of OY728153.1, from coordinate 301,408,718 downwards.
AAAACTATAAATCTCGATGGGATCGGAACATCTGATAAAGTGGAAGAACATACTGGACTATGAAGTCCACACACTCTCCATTCGTAAACTGGTTTAGTAATAGACATCACAGAAGAAAAAAATAGGAATATTTTGAAGATTAACACTATTCGTTGAAATAAAAAATGAGAGACACCAGTATAAAATAAAGAAGTGACTAATCTCGAAGATAAATCAATGATACCTATCAAAGTTGTTGGACCCATATTTTCTTCCTCTAGAGACTCTTCCAGAGTTTAAAGATTATTTATTCCATATTCCAATGGATTCAAACCCTTTTATGTATCATATGATTTATTATCTATTTTAATAGGTTATGATCCCCCTATGGCACCAGAAAAAGTATAAAATACATGAAAATATTCGGAAAATGATCAGATTATCCACATGAGACACATTTCATGTGTTCCTCAATGAAAATCCACTTATAATACCTTATATTTCAAAAATAGTTGAAAATAAAAGTGCATCTTCCAGGGACTACATTAGGTCTATAAAAAACCTACTTTTGAGAACCCACATGAGAATAATTAAACAATTTTTTCCCATTAGATGAATACACACTACCAATGGGAGAGAAAGGAACTTCCATCAATATTAACTTACCATATAGTTTCATTTAGACTATCAATGCTATATCCAATACATTAGAATAAGATGTAATCTTAATAAGATGAAATGAGAAAACTTATCCCATCGTCATCCCAAATAGAACCATCGAGTATCTAACTTATAATTTGATTACATAATAAGTGAAAACATTACTATCTCTGGAAAATGGATTTCATAATCTTTCAAAGCATTTTCAGCCTACAAGAGTTTGAAAAACGCAATAGTCCTGGATAACACAATCAATTTAAGATAGAATTGGTTTGCTAAAATATCCTTCAATTATTCTAACTCTAATACCGCTTGCTTCTTCACCATCACCATAATGTCCCACCATATCCTACCCATTCAATCTAACATGAATCCGACACAATTCATTATGATTTCAATAGTGTATCTTAGAACTCGAAGAAATGTTCAATCCAACTAAACTATTCCTCCTCATCTTCAGGATTATTCGTTCCTTTGAATGTTGTTAACCTCAGGAAATGGAAATAAAATGTATGTTTCTCAAATAACATCACTATGAAGTTTCCAAACTAGATCATGAAAAGGAAATTCTAGTGACTCCAACCCTAGAGAATTGATGATACACACAATCATCTCAATGTGATAGGTGTCCTTAAGATTATTTTCATGATTTGGTTCGACAGAAACATCTTCTAGGGCCTTATTTAGATATATTATCTAAGTTATGATGCTACGCATCCTCGGAAGAAAACATTGATGATATTATATTAACACTCAATCAGATAAATAAGGGAATTAAATCCCAACAAATAGACAATCAATATTTGGATTTCCATATTTTAAAATAAAAAAAAGTCGAAGACTATAAATAATCATCGATAAACCTTTCCTAAACCACCCCTTGTGAATTAAGATTCATTTTGGAGAGGGTTTACCTGAAACTCAATCACAACTACCACTTATGTCCTAAAAAGATTCCACAATATCATGTTGACATCAAGAAAATATGATAAAACTAGATCTCTAGTAACACTGACATTAACATTCCTAGGTTCCCTAGTTACCCGAAAACCTAGATGATCAAAAAATCACTCAATGTTTGTTTCCAATCCCCATGGGTTAGATACTAGAACATTGTGACATAAAAAATGGATGTGGGAAGTAATTTTCCACAATAATTATGGATGAATGATAAACAAGTTAGTATACATAAATTTGAATCTCCATTAAGAGAACTATACCAGATTTTAAATAAGAACAAACAACCCATTGTACTATAACAATGTACCCAAAAATCCAGATTAAAACCCAAGTCCGAATAGGAAAAAACGATCAAATCCAAATTATCAACAGATAATACCACCTCTATTTGGAACCTTTCCATTTATTAATCTAGTACAAAGATAATCTAAAAACATAGGATAGCATAGGTAGTGTGTAATCTAAAAGACCGACAATGTAATACAATGGTTTCAAAAAAGATTCCAATATTTAATTAACAAAATAAATATTTCAATATCAGATAAATATGTAATTAAATTCAAAACAATATTTAAACAAATCCTACATTACATTTAAAATTATTGAACAACATTAGACAAATAGATTAATAATTTTTTTAATAAACCATTTTATATAAATTCAAAATCCATGGTAAATAATTTATGAAAAACATTTCAATATATATAAATTCAAAATTAAAACCACTTCGAATCATGGTTATTTACCAAAACGTATAATAGTTTCGGGATATTGGACTCCACACACTAAAATAGTTTCCAAGCTAAGATATGTACACATCTTCCATTGGCATTAGCCAATGAAGAAATTTCACCATCACATAACAGATGTGATTGATTCACATATATTGTTAATCTTATAAATAATAGATTTATTTTACAAATTAGTCACTAACTAGATAGGATTTATTATTCTCTAATAAAAAACAATGATGAGAAATTGATTTTGATTCTTATTAAAAGAAAAATCATCCAATTCTACAATTTTAATTATGCCCAATTTCTATTTATATACCAAAAGATATTTTTAATCTAATGATTCAAATTTCCATGATAATACCAATAGGTTTCTATAAAATCCATTTTATGTTAATTTTATCAAATACAAAATTGAAATAAATTTCATAAATCATTTTCAGAAATTAGTTTCGCAATATAAATTTCACTATTTAAATACCAAAATTTAATTTCATAAATAAAATTGTACTAATTTGATATATTTTCAAATACAACCCAATTCAATATAATTGGGTGTTTTCCGGATATTTTTCCCAAATAAAATTTTTAATCACCAATTTAAATAGAAATTCTATTTTAAATCAACTAATCAGATGAAATGTCATCCATATCACAAAAATTCAATCTTAATCAAAAAATATTAATCTATATAAATAAATTTAAGGTCAATATATATTTTCCACAATAGTAGAACCACCTACTTATAGATCAAAGTATCTAAAAACACCATGCCTTAAGTAGGAAACTCAAATGAAGACCATCAGTAATAATGATTCTAGAATCAACACTAGATTCATGATCTATGACAGAGGATATTAGATTCTACAAAAACATGGTGATCTAATAATTCATAGGGATGAAATGAGAAAGGATGGTAGAACGAAAATGGGAAAATAAAACTAACTTGGTGAAGATAAAACATCATTCTATGAGCATCTATTTGCTTCTAAAAGGGTGCAGAGGGGTCCAAAAGTCACCTTTGTGGAGCTCCCATGGGAGAAAAAATCATAATAGGTCTATTAAGGTCCATCAGACATATGGGGGGGGGTCAAGTTTATTTAAATTAATTTTTTGAATATAGAATCTTTTACTCATGGGTATCAATATAGGGACACATGTTTAGACAAACCACACATCCCAAATTTGAAAGATGCAATGCTTCTTCTAAGTGGGATCAGGGTTACTCAAAACATGATCTAGAAATAAAAAATAGCACTTTTTGTGTTTTTATTATTTCTTGTGAGAGGGAACATGGATTGGGAAGACTACATGCTAATCGTGAACAACCACGAAACATTAAAAATTTCCAAAAAATTATCCCCGATATACATTAAATTATACCTATAAAATTCACAATCATAATAGGGGTTTAATATTACCTAAAAACAGTAACATAAAGTAATATGTTATCATTTTTAAAATTATAATTCATCCCTTGCATCAATAAATATATATCTTAAAATTAAATTTAGTTCCAGAAGCACAAAAATACACATTTAATGTATCAAAAGGCCCATAAAGGTGCGATAGTTTTTCAAACTATCCCCCAAATCCAATATGGTTAATATGATAATCAATGAACCTAAAAAAGTTAAATTATTTTACCATTATTACTATTTATTCATTGTATTTTTTAACTAAAAAGATTTCCCCAAATTGAGGAGTTTTCAAGTGCTATTTCTAGACATTAAACCCTCATTATATTTTAGTAATGGGTTCAGGCCCAACTGCCTTCTACCAAAATAACTAATATTGGAATCCTTTAAATTTATCGAATAAATACTTTTTCCCTATGGTTTTCAATAAACAATATTTTTATTTTTAAATCCTAATAATGCAATTTGAATATTCTTAAAATGAAATTAATTATAATTTTAAAACTGGTCATTATAAATATATTTAAACATATGTCCCTAATTTTTACGTTAATTATTCATCAAATATATTTTCCAATAAAAAACAAAAAACTTATTAGTTTGATTTCCCTAAATTTATTCTAAAATATCCTTAATATTTGTAATATCCCATAAAATGAAGCATAAAAAAGGTTTTTATGATGTATAAAATTTGAACAAACATAATCACTATGTCCTATGATTGAATCAAAACATATTATGTTAAATAATACATATGTGCTATAATTATATTTGTCAATTTCTCTCTTAGGGTTATGTTACCAAGTCTATGTTTTCTTAAATCTGGTTCCCGATGTTTCTAATAAACTTATTTTGATACTAATTGTAGTAATGCGGCCCCAGTAGCCCATAACCAGTTTCAACTACCAGTATATATTCATGTTTACTACAGATCAAACCTTTAATGATCAAATATTTTTGTAGTTTTAGAAAATTAAATACAAAGATGAGTATTATCGTAAAATTTAATACACTAATTAAAATATAATTTTTCAAAAGATAATTACATTATTAACACATTAAATGTCATAAAATATATTACTTTGTACACTTCATGGATTCTTGAGGAAGAGAAACCAAATAAGGGTGAGCCTAAATGCTCAGAATGTGTTATGTACAGTGGAAGAAATAATGAATTGATGTTGATAATGAATATGTAAAGGAAATAATTGAACACAAATTCATTTAATCATTAATCTAAGAGGAACATCATAAACATTATTTCAAGGTAATTGACTAAAAAAAATTCCAATAATTTTAGTGGATAAGAAATAATAAATATATAAAGGTATGAAAATGAAAACATGATACATTTAATCAACAAAATGAGAATGAAATGCAAGCAGAGATTATAAAATTGTGAAAATATCATGTATACTAAATACTGAATTTAAATTAAAGAATTGATTAATTATCAAAAATTATATACCAGACACATGAACCACTATAATATCATGATCATTCCTCAATAGTGTTTATCAATTTGGGTAGAATCCCATCAATTTTTCATGGAAAGAAACTCAGAGGGATTTTTTCCAACTACTTTCATCTTACAGGACTACTGATATATCGATGGGAATACATGCAATGATCACTAAGCCATGTAGTTCATGTCCAATTCATTTTTTATAAGGCCCCAGCCTTAAAACTTACTTAATCGTGAGTTTTTACAAGATTACACATTGAGAATCTTTTCAGGTTTAGAGTTTTAGAGAATTAGATCATGAAACTTTCATTACATTCCACATTTAAACAAAGTGGTTACATAGAAGACAATATTCATTTTTCCCATCAACAGAAACATATTTAAAATAAAACATAGATTTTATCTTGACACTTCCTTGAAACTATCATCATATCATGTACCTTTCCCTTGACCTGTGAAAAACATTTCAAAAAACATGGGATGAGCATAAAATGCTCAGTAATGGTTATAAAAAATATGTAAAGGAAAAATGAGTTCACATATAAATAAGAATGAAATAATAATTTACCCATAAAAAATAGGCACTTTGACATAACTCATAAAATCATGAATAAATCATAGAAATCATAAGACATAAAAGATAACTTGAGGCATTCAGAACATTTTTACATAGGGAGTAACCCTCTTGGTTAAGTTTGGAATACCCCCTGCTGTATATTCCCTAAATCTCTTCGGAGAAACCTTAACATTTCACTCCATCGCGTTACCCAATGCATTGGAGATCTATATCGGGCTCACGCGCCCTTAGTTTATCACAGAACCACCCGTCTTCATAATAATGCCCATGAACCATAAAATAATCGTATCACATAAAACATTAATAAAGGAAACATAACATTTCCTCTTTTCAATCAAATGATATCAATACAACACATTGATATAAACACATTATGAAAACCATTTTCAATACCAAAATAAAAGAAAAGTAAAACATGGTATTTATTTTTCTTTTAAAAAGAAGGTATGACTTGTAGAGGAAGCCGAAACTCAAATAATGGTCATGGCGGCAGAGACGTCGTTGTCGCCGCATATGTACGACAAAAACATTCCCTTTTGTCTTTTAGTAAAATGCTTTGTATTAAAAAGATTCCTTTCGGATAAACGTATAAGTCAAAGGGGTTTACACACTGTATAAAAGAATGTTGTGTATAAAACAAAATATTCCTCAATGAAAGGAGATTGAGAGGATGTCCAATACAAAGACGATATCCTTGGATTAAGGATAAATCAATTACATAATTATGTGTGACAAATGAATACACCAAATATAAGTGGATATTAAGTGTAAAACAATCAGAGGACATTCACACATATTCATAGAACAACATATTCAAGGAGTACAAGTTTATCCCAAGGAATCATAATTGGGTTAACAAGTTCCCTTGAAAAAGTTTGATAGCCTAATGACGTCACTTCAAAATTAAGAAAAAGAGTTGATGAGAGATAAAAAGGGTATCTCATCACTTGGACATAAAATTCACATCAATAAGGATATATAAAGACATATCCCAACATAAAATTATGTGAATTAAAATACATATCAAAATAAGTCTTTTAAAAGAGGAGTGTTAAAGGTTCCCTTACCGACATGGGTAACTTTCAAAACATACACCCCATAAAAGAAGGGTCATACCAAATTGATGTAAATACTCATAAACGAAATTATATTGCACAAATATTATAATAATGGATAGTAAATACACCACTCAAATGAAATTGTGGAAAATGTATCATAATTCTCACGGGAATAAAAGTGAGATGAAAAATCCCTTACGAAAACTCGGCAGCCTAACGGCGCCACTTAAAACATCCAAAAAATGGATTGATGAGATAAAATAGGGTATTTCATAGTATTAAAATAAAATTTAGATAAATATTAATATATAAGAACATCCACCATAATAACAAAGAGGATCTTAAAATAAGTGACATAAAGGAGAGTACTTAAAAACAAAGAGAGAGATTAGATCTCTTACAAAAATTCGGCAGCCTAACGACGCCACTCAAAACATCCAACATGGATTGATGAGAGAGAATAGGTTCTCTCATCATATTACCATAAACATTAATGTAAGATTAATATAAAAGAACATCCCAATCACAAGAAATATGAGCTTAAAAGGAATGACATAAAAGAGTGTACTTAAAAAGAAAGAGAAGAGTAGGATCCCTTACCTCAAGTCCAACTTGTCTTGTTCGTTTCATTATATTCCTGAATAATAAACATTGGTCAGTTTATAATTTCTGAAGGACCTCCTATAAATATTATCATTCAGTTCATATCACATATTTTATTGTTATAATAATTGGTTAATAATATGAGTTCATATCAGACGTCTTTGTCAATGTTTGGCACTGGAGTCAAAAATTGAACTTGTTGGAAAATAATTTTCCATGTAGTTATAGGTTCATCATATCCATAATAGTATTGCTGTTTTAAATATCATATATATCCAGTATATATTCATTTTATACTATCCCATATCATTTTGTGATAAAAATTAAAAGCACCGTTCATGGAGACGGTAGGCCATACGTACGCATGAACGTTACTTTCATTTTTTGTCATATTAATGGAATGAAAACAAAATGAGAGATATATATATGTTTTAATTCCAAAATGATATCCATAATTTATATGTAATGTATTACATATATATCCAATAAATATATGTACTTATAATAGTACATAACATTTTGAGATAAGAAGTGAAATGTACCGTTCAGGGAGACGGTAAGCCGTACGTACGCATGAACGCTACTTCCATTTCTATTTCATATTTAATGGAATTAAAACATAATGATACATTATAGAATTTTAATTACAGAATGGTATCATATATAATATCATTAAATATATCCTTTATATGTACCACATATGGTATTAACGAATCAAATCACTTTGAGGGGGCGGTAGTCTGTACTTCCTTAAATGAAGATATCGCCTTTACCCATAATGGAAACCATAATGGTATTCCATAAATGAAAAATACAGAAGCATAAGTAAAAAATAAACATATTATATATCATATATAAATATAGTGTCATCTTAATGGCCACCTTTGAAGTTGTTAGATGAATGTTGAACAATCATCGTTTCGGGAGGCAGAAATTCGCCATCCATGGAAACAGTATGTTCTTTAACCATTAGATGTAGGTGTCTGTAAGTGTAGCTCGAATCCTTCTTATAAAAACATCCTAGTATATTTAAGATACTGGAGTTGTTACAAAAGAAAATATTAAAAAGATTTTAGGGGGTTGGAGAAGCAAAATAAAACAAAAGGATTCAAGTGAAGACATTACCTTAAAATCGGGTAACTCCGTTTGGATTGAGCTCAAAGGATTCCTTGGGAAGACTTATTCCCAATGTGAGGCTTCAAAGAGTAATATAGGTATGTGGAGAGACAAAATGGGCAGGGTTTCGCTGAGCCAAAGGCTTTGGAAGTGTGGGTAAGGAGGTAGAGGTGGGGGCCTTTTATAAGAGTAGAGTAGGGGCACTTTTAGAAAGTAAAGAAATGTTACTTTATTTGAAAATGAGTTTCTGATTTAAAAGGTCCCACATCGATATCATTCTAGTATAAGGTGATAAGGTTTCTAAATACACCAATAAAATAGGTTTTGGACATGTGTAGGTCTTCTATTTTACATTATCTTTCCATTTTATTTAAATCGTTAAATAATGAGGTCATCGTTGCATCATCATGATGTCATAAATAATTTAATTTATTTAATTTCTAAAAATTATAGAAAAAATAAAATGATTTACGAAATCTTATTATATTTCCATTTATTATTTATAGTAAAAAATCTGACTTTTATAACCCCATGTAAAAATTGTTTTAGTAAAACATCTCATGTTTGTGTCATTTTTACTTTAACATTAAATAAAAAGATTTTTATGTCATTTTCCAACCAAAGTGGCTCCATGGGGACCCCAAGTTGACCCATGGATTTTATTGGTCGTCCATGACACATAAAATTAGGGTAAGGCTTGTGTCTAGGTCATTTCATTTTATTAAAACATTTTTCTTACCTTAAACTACACTAATTACCTCTAATCGAGATAAAAAACTTAATAAGTTTCTATTCACCAAAAAATTATTTTAATCCCATTAAACCAAATTTTACTTCTTAATGACAACCATTTATGTTTGATTTTTGAAATTCAAAACACAAATATGGCAAATTTTCATTTAAACGGAAAATCAGTTTTTATAAGTACCACTTAGTGGTTTCACTATTCATAAAAAATTTAAGTTTTTCAGAAACATACCAAAAAGTAACCCTAAGATATATTTGATATTCCAAATTAAAAAATGATTTCTATTTTAAAAAATTTAAAACATATTAGTTGCATTAATTAATTTAATAATTAATTCCCGCTGTCAGAACAAATAGCGTGTTTTTATGAAACAATAAGTATCAAAAGATTGACACTAGTTTAAGTCCAATTTCAAAGTGAAATTAATTACAACGACCACTATTGTATGAAATGGTAAAAATATATTCTAGTTTCACTTTAAAAACAATTCAAAAAATAATCTAATCATATATATAAATTAGTTTAAAAAGGGGTCTTGAATTAAAATACATCATTTTTCACTATTCAAAAAAAATTGAACTTTTTTGGAAAAATATCAAAAATTTACACAAAGTAAATTTTGATGTCCCGATTCTAAAGAAGATTTTTATTTTGTCAAATATAACACAAAAAATTTTCAAAAAGTGGATTTCAAAGAGGTTCTCCGTCAAAAGGCTGTTAATCGACCTTTTAGTGAATATTAGAATGTTTACGCTTAAAATTGGATTCATTCGCATTTTTAATCCTCTAACATTTATTGTAAAAAGTAAAAATATTTGAAAAACATATATAGTCATTTTGTAGTCAGTTCTATTCATTCCCACCATTACAACGGCTAGGTATTAACTACTATTTAAAATAATATGATTTTATTATTAGAGTGCAACGTAAGATTCCCAAGAAACTCGTTGTTACGTGTTGGGTACGTCATCGAGCATAACATCCCCTTTAATAGAATATTAATATTTTATTCACAAATATGGATAAATATAAAAATTTCATATTATTTTTTTACCTGCGGTGTTACATTTTTTAAATATCAAATAATAGATTTTATTAATAAATAATGATTTTTATTAGATATCAATATTGATTAAAGAATAAAATTTTAAAAATTCCCAGAGATAATAAAATAATTAAAAAGCCTTATTATTATATTTAATAATGGTATAAAATCATAGAAATGAACATATTGATGATAATTACATAGATAATTTAGTGATATTTATTGTCCAATCATTATCAGAATGTGCATATATCAAGGGTACAAACAATGAATCAGGGAAGTGAATTTGGATACTAAACATTTACAAATTAAACAAAAACCATCCATATGTAGAATAAGGATGGAATCAATAAAAAATATCATATGTAGAGTAAAAAAAGGGATTTGTGATTTATTATTTGAAATAATATATAAATTCCTTTTACATGAAATCTTGATGAAAATTTGTTTTTTATTTTGATAATTTTTTCAATCCTTTTCATTGAGAATATTGTTTAAAAATAATTTTATTTAAAAATAAACCAAATAAACCTATAAAATATGCATTAATGAAATGACAATGGATATATTTTTATGTCATACATGGTGAAATAGTTTATAAAATTTCCTTTTTAATCATGTTACTATAAGATTCATTTGAGAACATTTTTAAACGAAAAGAGGGATAAAATATCTCTGAAAAATCATTTTTAACCGATCACATAAGCCTCTAAAAACAAAAAATAATGTATTTTAGAAGAAAATTTGTCTTACAGATAAATAGATAAATAACGTTATGTTTTTTAACAAACATTTTCTAAATCATTTTGAGTACCAAATACTAAAAAAATAGGACTATTATGTGAAAAAGGACATGAATAACCAGATGAGAAGAAATTTGTAGTGATTATTAAACACATAACATTTAAATTCATGTAAATTTATTTCATTAATTATATATTTTGATTATAATGAGACTTTAAAATATATCATTAATATAATCATAACGTTATAGTGAAAATAAATAAATGATGAGATTATGTGTATCATATGTAAATACATATAAATGAATAGTGTGTAAAAAATATGTATTATATTTTATTATTTAAATAATCAAATAATATTAATTACAATGGTACTTTAATATATCTTAATGAAAGCTATTGAGTAATATAATTTATTTTCTACTTCGTCAATTTACATTTAAATTCCCTTAGATAGAATAAATAAATATGAAACTCAAAATACCATGATAAATAAATTATTTAATATATTAAAAATATTATGTCAGAATATATACTACACAAAATATAGAATTTGATAATATAGTGTATACCTCATGAATTTTAATGTGAGATAAGAATCCCTTACACTGTATATCCTTTCTGGTGAATATCCTTTAACATCATATGTAATGGAAATAAGAATGTAATTAACCTATAGAAGAATAGAAATCATATAAATACTTTCTTATAAGACCTTATTATGAAATCATATTAATTATTTTTAACAATATTTCATTATTTTCATCATTTGGGCAATTAATTTTCATGAATTTTTAGTAGGTTTAGACTTAATGTTTTTTTCTTCTTAAATGATTAATTATTTAATCTGATATCATATTTCAACTATGATTAATATATCATATATATCCATTATATATCTTTTTATAATAATCCATCAAAATTTTAGAGATAAATGAATTGCACCATTCATGGATATGATAAGATGTACATATGCATGAACATTGTTTCCTTGTTGTATTTTAATTAATTAAATGTTAAATATTTATATATATGTTTACTTGTATATTATAATTATAGCATCGTTTTTTAATATCTCACATATTTTTGTTAAAACATTCATTAAAACATTTCATGTAATGTGTAAACGAGTCACATCACTCAGAGGATACGGTAGTCCACATGTTCACAAACTATGTTATCATATTCCCAAAAAATGGAATGCATAAATGAAATTCATATATAACAATTATATATTTATAAAAAACATTAAATATAATATATTTTATATTTAAATTATAAATCCATCATTATTTTCAACATTAAAATATGGTAATGGAAGTACAAACTACATCGGTTTGGGAGTCGGTAGTTGGCCATACACACGAATGGTGATTGTGTATATAATTTGATGGTTTTGTGAGAAAGTATACATATAAATTTTACAATGAAAAATATAATATATTTTTATTTTTTTGTATATTCCTAATATAAAAACAATTTACCCGGTGGAGAAGTAAATGAAACAAAATTACCATTGAAGAGTGTTACCACTATTTTGATAACTTCTTTTTGTTTATATTAAAAGACTAACATGATTATAATTATATATAAATGGAATATTTTATAATGTTTATATTGATTTTTGGGGATTATTTTATTCATATTTATGTGATCCAATGTTTTTAATGGTGTGAACAAGTGGGAGTGGTTATTTTCATTTCATAGTGTCAGAGGAGTGGAATTCTAGTAAATAAAAAAAGGTAAATTCAATTGAGATGTCTCACTTATGTAATGTTCCATTATTAAACAACCCAATTATATCTAATAGAGTTTATGTTCAATATATATCCACAAAATATGTTTTCGATTTTCCTCTTGGTTATTTTGGTCCAAAGTATTAATATTTAGTCCCTCATTAGGATAATTTTTATCGTAATGGTTTTAATTAATTTTAATCACAATGAATAATAATTTTTTCACAAAAACTATGGTAACCATTATAGATATTTTATATTTTTAAAATAGTAAATATAAAACCATTTTTCATTATTAAAATTACATATGTGGTTAAAATTAATTTAAATGTAATTTAACAGACGAGATGAAAAATCAGGGTTTCAATGTAAAAAATGCTCAAAAGGTTGAAACATTTTTATATAAAATTTATATGATTAATTCATTACAATGACATAAATTTGATTTATTTATGTAAAATTAAACTAATTATACATTAATACCAAATTAAATTATAAATTATTTCCAATAGGTTATTATATTATGTTCTACTTAATTGTAAACCAATGAATCCATTTTAGATTACTATAAACAATATAATTTCGTTACAAATTTAATCATATTAATATCTTACAATTTAATGACTATGTTATCTTTTATTATATTGAATAATAAAATTTAATAATATATTATTTCTTGGTAGAGATCAGTCTTGTCTGTAACCCATGTTATCGATAAAACTCGTTACTATGGGCAATTTTAGATAACTCGGTGTTATGTGAGCTGAAAAATATATAAATAATTTAATTTATTTAAAATTTCAAATTTACCAAAAATATATTAAGAGGTCATATTCCATTCTACTTTGAGAATTATGTGTCATAAATGCTATCGATAAAAAGATACTCTTTCTAAAATATTTATGGAGTTACATCTGATATGGAACAAAAAATATATATCTAAAATCAAAGATCTAATTTTTTTTCAGATTGACTATCAAAATGGTAAAATTTACATATATTAATAAATATTGTGAGGAATATATATAGTAGTATGATGTCATAATGTGATAGATATACACTCACAATTTTATCAATTTGGTGTAATATTTATTTCAAATTAGTTTTTAACACGGTAGAATATAAGAACCAAAAATTCTACAATATATTATCTATTTAAATAAATATTATTTCTACATCATGTTCCACAAGACACAGTAAAATAAAATGAAGAAAAATATATTAATTAGATAAAATTATTAAATATTACTATTATAACATAGTTGATGACAAAATAATATACATATAAGTGATTAAATTATAAAATGATTATATAAATGAGACTTAAAGGAATCCAAAAGTGTAAATAGTAAATACATGGATCACTCTCATGAGCCTATAAAGGAGGTTTCATCACTAAGGATTGGCATAGACCACAATCAAGTTGATCTAAAACATGTACGACTTGACTGAAATCATCAATGGTAGAAGTCCTTGCTCTTTAAAATCACTATGAAAGTCATTATAGTTGAAGAAACTCGTATCAAAACTATCATTTAATAACTTAAAATTAGATTATACATCTATTTATGTAATGGTTTTTTAATTATAAGAAATAATTATAAAATATGTAACTATTAATGTAAAACATTTTTCATGTATTTAATTAGTCAATAATTTTTTCATAAAATTTAAATTTAATTAAGGTATATAATGAAATAAAAATTGTTTTATTATTTTAAATATATTTATAAATTAATTTAAATACTTTTAAATAGATAATTAATTTTGGATAAATTTATTTTATGTTTAAGAACATGTATTTAATTTATTAAAAATATTTTTTTCTTTGTGGGGTTTTAATTTTAGTATATTATATATATATAATATTAAATGGATTGTTCTATAAATATTTTTCAATATGTAGAAAAATAAATTAACAATAATTTAATTAGATATATATATGAAATAATATTAAGAACACTTTTATTTTTATATTAACTTTTTATATTAAATCAGTTATTGATTATATATTATTGTTCCAATAAAAAGTTAGTTTCTATTATTTTTTATTTTTTATTTTTCAAAATTCACATAATTTTTGTATTTATCATGTCAATATTGGATTAAGGTTATTTTTTAACAACATTTAAATTTTAATGAACTGTACAAAAATAGGTTTCACAAATATTGAAACTTATATAAAATCATTCTACTGTATGAATGAATTAATAATTTAAAATGACTTATTCTAGACCAATTGAATATTTAATATGTTAAAAAATAAATTTACATTTATTATATTTAATTTGGAACAAGATAATTCACATTTGGGAACCTATCTTAAAAATGATACAAGTGAAAACTATTTTCTATAATATTGTATTAATATATTATTTAAATATTTCATTGTGTTTTGAAATGGTATTATTTTCTAAATAATATAAATTTTATTAATAATAACTATATAAATGTCTGAGTCATCAATCGTATTCAAAATTATGGTGAAAATTCAATTTTATTATTAAAAATATTTCTTCCATGGAATCATTTTTTAGCATTATAAATTTATTATTTCATAATTTATTTTTACAATATTCCAAAATTCAATATAAAAAATGGTTTTCATATATTAACTAACTCATTGATTATTTAATATCATAAAATTTATTTTAAATCGTCAGGTTAAATTATAGTGTTGTATACAATTTTATTATTCTAAAAAATAAAATGTGTTAAACTCTAAAATCATTCGATAAAAAACTAAAATATTGAAAAAAACATATTTAAAAGTTTATTGGTAATTATCAACCTACCCCTCTTCATATATTCATTTACATAAAGTATTTATCATCTTTTGCGTAAAACAACATCCATTTTTATATTATGTAATAATTCATCCAAAAATTTCACCCATCTAACCTAAAAAATGTTTCATCTACTACACATTCAAATCCTCACCAATAAATGGAATTCCCATCCACAGACACCCATGTTTCCTTCTACAATAATCATCTCCCATGTTTGGTGGATTTTAACTTAATATTGACCAAATTCCCTCAAATTCATGAAGTAATCTAGTAGGATATATGATTCAATATTTTCATGTAGTAACTTCTTACCATTATTTTTAATTTATATAATTCATCCAAATATTATCAATTTTGTTATATCTATTTAATATAACGTAAATAATATCATTATTTTTATTTAGTGGTGATATTTTAATGAAATAAATTTGTAATCATACTCATCCATTGATTATACAATATAGATTATTACTTCCATATAAACACCAATATGAAAAATTTTATAATAATATATACCTGATGGTTATGAAAAATTTATTAATTTTATCATTTAATATTAATAAATAAATAAAAATTTTATTTTAGATTATTAATATTATCATGTAACTTATTGTTAATATACCACATTTTTTTGAAAAAAAATTATTTAAATATGAATGTTTTAAATTTCATAATGGACAAGAATACATGAAACACGTATAGAAAAAACCTATAATAACATTAAAAATAAAGTAACTTTTATACCATTACCTTTAATATTATTTAGGATGTAAAATCATGAATACTGAGTGATGATATATTCCATTAATAAAAAATAAATATAGAATGGATAAACTATTAAAACTATTGACCAATAATAATAAAATAATGTAATAAAAATTTATTAAATGAATATAAAAAATTTATTTTAAAGGTAATAAATATTAAATAAAATCTATAAAATCATTATACACAAGGCTAGAGCCCTCTTAACAAAAATGGAATCAAGGTAGTGGTTATATATATTCATTTTTCTTTTCAAGGGTTCATGAACTATCTTAATCGAATATTCTGAGACACATTTCTTGGATGATATAGTTTCTCTATTCAATAGAGTGCATTAGTTTTATCTGTATGTAATTTATGTTTTCACATGAAAATATTATTCATTTATGAACATTTTCCTTATAAAAATATGATACTGTAAATAATATTTCACAACATTTCAGATGGATCATTTTTTACTCTTTTTAGATTCTTAGACCATTAAAAGTTTTTTATCTTATCTAAAACATAATTATATATAATATTTTATAATTTTCATATCTCTATTTATCATTTTACGTGTGGGTAAATTTTTAACACTTTAAATGATTTTGTTTTGTTATTAAAACAAAATGAAATAAAAAAATATCCTTTATTCCCATTTTAATATTTATATCATTTAATTTATATTTACCATAAAAACAATATAAATTCATTTATTTTCTGATATCAGATTATTGTAAAGTTTTTTTAATAAATATTTATCTTTTTTTACTTTATAATTTTTTTTATTATTTCATTTATCATTGACTTTTATAGAAATGATAATAAAATTTATAAATTTTATACTCCATGACATTGCATCTATTTTATTCTCTACCACCATGGAATCGACCTCATTCGGGGTGACATTCTTGAACATCCTACTTATTTTATACTATTTATTGGTGATTGAATTATTTGTATCAATTGATCTATTTTGGCTATCATATTAGATGATATCATTTTGAAATGGTATAAAACCCATTTTTCATCAATTTTTATTGATGATATGATGTATGATTGATTTTTTGTAGTATAAATATTGATGTTTTATAATTATGTGATGTTTGGGGCCCTATATTTCACTCCAATAAACTATTAAATTTTTATTTTATAATATGATGATGTTATATGTGGATATTATTATTTATTATAAACCTATTGCATGGTCGAGATGGCTATTAAAATTATCTATGATTTTTATGCATAGACATGAATTTATGGTCAAATAGTTATGTATGGGTAAGAGGATGGATATCCATTTGAAAAATTGTAATGTCTTGTATTTTTCCATTTATTATTTTGAAATATATCATTGAATTGTTACGAGGCCAAGGGAAAAGATTACATTTCATTCTAAGGATCAGTGTTCCAGGAATGCTGGATGGAATTTTTTTTAGTTTAAGTGAGTTGGCGCGTGTGCGCGGTTGTGGCAGTTTCCAAATAGATGGCGGGAATAGAAATCTAAGGGCACTATTGCATTTGAGATGACGAATTTACCTAAGAATGGGCCTATCCTCGACTACCGTGGGTCATAGAAAAAGTTCATTTTCAGATTTTTTAACTATAATAAAATAACATAAAATAAATTAATTTCAAAAGTTTATCTTATTTTATTTGGAAGCATTCGCTACAAGGCAACAATGGGGAAACTATTTCAATAATTAATGTCACACCATAATGACTCACAAATATTAATGATGACTCATTAATGTAGTGGCATGGAATAATGATAAAACATGTTCTCTCCTATTAATGGGTTAATTTAATGTTGGTCATTGGAAGAAAATTGAGAGGAACTATGGAGAATGCTTAGAGCATTGGAGGAGAACCTGTTAGTGGATGAATACGACATGGTCGATCAACACATCGTGGATTCAACTATCCTCTCCAGCAAACTTGACGTGGTGATCATTCTTCAACAAAATTGAGGTAGGGGTTGAGTTTAAAATTGTTTCTTCCCCATTCATTAATTAAATGTTGAACACAGATCACCCCACAAACTAGTTGACCCGCGCATTGTTGTTCTTTCTTGAAGGATTTTCATTGTCATGTTCATTTACAGGAGATTGATTTTTTGCATCTTGATTTTTTTAATTTCCATATTTAATCATTATATTATGAGTGAATCAATGTCGTGATGAACGATGTTAGAGGTTCAATCCTCAATTTGGTATATTGTATTTCTTCCTCTTTTATTTGTGTTCTTGGCATTTTCCATGGGGAGAAAAACAACCTATCATTGTGATTCTGTTTCACCACAAAATGATCCCAAGATGGAGATCGAACATCATGATGACCCAGGGATGGTGCGGTGACAATAACAGAAGATGAATCGGCTCGTATTGAATAGGATCATTCTTTGATTGTTCTTCGTATGGTTGGATCTTAATATTTTTTAGGGCTGATCAAAATCCCTAAATCAACGTAAACTTATTTTTGGTATTGTGGTAACTTATAATCCAATGTTTCTTGGAAAATGGATAGTCAGATCGAAGATCGGAGCATAACTGAGGTGTAGTGAAGTAGGCTCGTGTTTCTAGAAATGTTCAGAACAATTGATTCGTATTCCATAGAACAGGCTGTGTGGTATCAGCAGTGGCATCTAGAGATTACGCGTTGTATGTGATAAAGAACACGACGTACCTCTGGGGAGACACAGTGTGTGGGCCACACCCGGTGGAAGATTGACTTACAGTTGATGGGAATCACTAACATTGGATGTGACCAATGTCACATAGTGTGTCGGTCCTTACATGGACCCTGCGTGTATCTCAGAAGATATAGTGACATGGGCTGGGTACATGGTTGTGTACCCCACCACACAGCTCGACCAGGCCGGTTACACAGACTATTCCATGTACTAGTTACACATGATAACACACATGGGTTGAAACATTGTACAGGAACACGACCACATCCATGAAGGGACCCCAGTTACTCAAACATAGCGTGTTTTCCATACTACATGCCATGTACTTAATTTTCTACTTGGAATCTTCTTCGAACACGGGCCCTATTGCACATGTAATACCTAGAATCGAGAGAAATAGTGTGGAACCCTGCTACATGCCATCTATATCCTAGAACGTGGCTTGGGACCCCTTTCCACCATATATAGGACAAGTTTCATTTGGGTTTGTGCCCTCTTTTTAATTCCCCTAAAGGTCAGGTATCATTTACATCGACAGGAGTATGATCTCATCAACAACACATTCCGATATAAATTCAGGTATCCCTTCGAGAGGATCTAAGAAAGATCGTATATACATTTTTTACCTTAGTTGGAGTAAGGTATCGATGTGACTATTCCCTCAGGGCGATGATACTCTATGTAGATGGATAATCTAGATGAGTCGTGGTATCCAGTGAGGCTATGGTAGTGATCCTCATATGTGTATCATGTTCTTTCCACACTCAAAATTGTGTTATCCTAGAATGACTGTATCTATCTCTTGTGACCTTTATTGATGAACGATACTTCTCAGACAAATGTATTCAAATGTATCTGACATGTGGAGTGAGTTCTCCCGGATGAGTTCTTTTTGAATCTTTTGAACATAATCTTTAGTAGGTTATGTCGTTTTGTTTCTTATCTCTAGACTACGGGTCTGAGTTTTGTGTATATCTAGATTGGGTTTCAATTGTCATAGGTTCAGTAGACATATACTGTGATGTAATGATCGTACAATTGCATTGTGTATTACTATGTTGTTTTCATGGTACTCTATTGAGTATTGTTATACTTACCCTCACACAGTCTTCTCCAGCACGCATCATGTATTGTGCAGACGAGTGGCCTTTTGGCGGAGTCTAGGGTTGACCAGGACAAGACTTAGCTTTTTAAGTTCTCTATAAGGAGATATGTCCCTACAAATAATAGCAGAAGACCCAGTTCCACTTCATACTTACAGGTTCAACTTCACATATTATAGAATCTTGTTTTTCTATTGGCTTGTATTCTAGCCTAGTATTACTTACTAAACATTCCTTCTATTATACTCTATTGGATGGGTTTATTTTAATGCATGCAATTTTCCTTAGTAGTTTTTAATTTTCATCCTTGTGATCATGGAGATGTGTGCGAGTGAGAAGGTACATAGGAAATTCCTCCAATGATAGAAATATTTATACTCGGTGCTAGTCACCCGCCCTTGGCCTATTAGAGGCGGGCTTAGGGAGTTGTGTCCTGGTCCCCACTAGGACGGGTAGTGTCATAGTGGAATAAGAGGTTCTTGGTTCTACCTTAGGACCAAGAGTTTGTGAGTTTGGTTTATGAAAATAATTTTATGTGTTTCAAGCTCAAATTTTAGGATTGATATTATAATTTTAGTGAGTGGGGCATATATATCCCTACCACAGTAAATTGATAACTATCATTTAGACATAGTATATGAAAACATTAGTTTTAGGGAAATAAATGAATGGTACATATATCATATATGAATGGGTTGTGTTTTCCATGACCTTTGTGTGAGCTATCTAGATATACACATTGACCATGGAATGTAGTGTATACATACAAGATGCCTCCAGGGCACATACTCACTAGTAATCATCATCTCAGTCATGAAGATGACCCCCTTAGTGATGAGGGTTCAATTCATGGACATGTTCCCTAGGTGGTGAACCAACTATACCACCACAAGTAGAGGATCCAATGGTACATAGAGTACCAACATACATGGGACAAAGGATTAGTGTTCTATATGATTTCTATAGATAAACACCCCTTAGGTTCCATGGAGAACATGACCCTCAGGAGGTAGTGGAATGGCTTGAGGTGGTGACCAGTGTTTTCCGTCTAGTGAGGACATCAGCGGACCAAATGATGATCCTATGAGCATGCATTATATAGGGTTCAGCAGGACAATGGTGGGTTTTGACCACATAGACTCAAGGTGAGTAAAATAATTCAATGATAGTGTTTGAGCCATTCTTTAGGGAGTATTTCTCTATAGTTACGCTGAGAGTAGTGTATATCAAAGAGATTTTCCCACTAAAATAGGGTAGTTTGACGGTGGCTACCTACTCATCGCGGTTCACAAACCTCACCTGGTACTCGATGGATATGTTCACAGACCTGTACTTCATAGCTCTGACCTTCGAGCAAGGTCTCATATCAGACATACAAGCTAGTGTTGTTTATGCATTTAAACATATGAGAGAGTGATCAATCGGGCCTTGGTGATTGAGATCATCTTGGAAGACCGGTGACAACCGACATCTGTTGGATGCAAGAAGACAAGTGCGAAGAACTCGACAGTAGGGAGCCGACGTCAGGCATAGGGATCAGGACATGGGATACATCACAAGAAAACCCATTACATGGGTTCACTGCCCATGGCTCTTAGACTTGATCCAGTCATCCTATAGAGTGGTGATTCTACTCATGTGACGGTAGGGGAAATCTTGCTGGAGATTGTCCATCCTATCGAGCAGCCAACATATAAGAGGTGTATGGACCATTGTGGTAGGTGCTTTGATCTACATCCACCACCACCTTAATGAGGTCCTCACTAGGCTCAGGGACCTGGTGGATAGGGAGAGAGATAGCTATATGTAGTTAAGTAGTATAACCTAGGGACTCTATGGATGATCCAAGGTATGATCGATGTAATTTCTACCCTATGTTTCATACTTATAGACACAGGTTTATGTCATTACTTCCGAACCACTTGTCTTGTGTAAAACCATGATATTCTATTAGATCTGTTGACTTGAACCTTATACATGGAGACACCTGTGGGATGAGACTCAATGATCTCATATTTTTGAATGTAGTGTGATCATAACCTTTTGGGATATAGTTTTGGTTTGAACCTCTTTGTGTCAATGTCGAGGCCTTACGATGTCATTCTTGGTATGGATTTGTTTTCTTTGGTCCATGCCTAGATTGACTACATCAGGTGAAGAGTACGGTGTGTCCCCTATGATGGGACGAAGTTTTCCATTTTCAGTTAAAAGGAGACCCAGGAAACACAGGATGGGCTCATGCATGTGAGGGTGTATCCGATAACTCAATAGTTCGCTAGCCATACCCTTGGAGAAGTAGATGTTTTGAGCTTCTTATTCCATGTAGTTGTGGTAGAGTACAAGGACGCTTTTCCCGAAGATGCTCCAGGACAACCTCCCCACCAATTGTCAACATCTACATCGACATGTAGCCCAGGAGAACTCTGATATCCTCATTAACATATTTGATGGATCCCACATATCTATGTTAGTTTAGTGTGCTTCTAGATGATTTGTAGAGGAAGTGGTCCTGGAGACCCAGTGTTCACTATAGGCGGTCCCTATTTTGTTTTCTGAGATGGTAGATGAGATTTTGATGTTGTCCATGGATTACCAATTTCAAAACCCAGAAAAGATAAATAAAAAGTATCATGTTTCATGGAATGATGACCTATTTGATTATCATATAGGGGAACTGTGGTTCTCAAAAGTTGAGCATTGATCATTTTAACAATAGTTATGAGTACGGGACAACGACATATCGACGAAAGCTTTCAGATGACGCTATGATCATTATGAGTTCTCTATGATTCCATTTGGCTTGGTAAACACCCTCATAGTGTTTATGGTATTATAAAATAGCTCTTCAAGCCATACATGGACTGGTATGTAGGGTTCTTCATCGATGAAATCATTTTGTACTCGACATTTGAGGAAGAGTACGTGAAATTCTTGAAGAGGGTTCTTGACATACATCATGGGAACCCGCTTTATTTGATTCTCTCAATGTGCCAGTTCTGAATTCAGGAGCTCTACATTATGGGACATGACATAATAGCAGATGGAGTATTTATGGACCATGCTATGGTAGAGGCAATGTCATCATGGGATACACCTAAAATCGTAACAGAGGTTTAGAGCTTCCTTTGGTTGGCAGGATATTACCCGATACACATTTTTCTTTTCTCCCAAATATTAGCACAAATTAGAGTCCCGAGAAGGAAGGGGAAAACCTTCATGTTTATGGAGATGTGATATAATGATTTGGAGTCGTTGAGATAGATTTTGATGAGTACCCCGACCCTCAGATTACTGAAGGAGGGTGTCGAGTACATTGTTTTTTGCGATGCTTCAGGGACAAGGCATGGATGTTTCCTAATGCAGGGACAAGTGGTGATTTCTTATGGTTACCACCAATGTAGAATATATGATCAAAACTATGTGACCCACAATATTGAGTCAATGGTGGTAGTCTTCACGTTGAATATGTGGCGACACATCCTTTTGAGTTGGAGGTTTATCATCTACTCTGACCAAAAGAGCCTCAAATACATCTTCTCATAGAAAGAGCTGAATCTAAGATAGAGTTATTGTCTATAGTTCCTCTAGGAATATAATTTTGAGTCCATCTAAACTCTTGGGAAGTGGAACAAAGTGGCAGATTATATTAGAAGAAGGTTGAGCTCACATCTACTGAAGGAGGTGACAGAGTAGTTGTCGTCATTATAGTTATCCTTCATGAACATAGGGGATGAAGCTTACCTATTGTTGATGGTTGTCACCCCTCCACTCATACAGTGTGTCAGGGTGGTACAAATTAGAGATGTAAAATGTGAGACTTTATGTGCACAATTATCCACATAACATTCTTTTTAATGATATTCACAAGGTAGGGATCCCGTAGTTCTTTTTAGAGGTTGCACTGTTCTACCTGTGATCTTGCATGAGGAGGTCTTGAAGTAGTTTCATACATCCCACTTAGCGGTACACCATGGCATGTCGATGATGTAACCATATCTCCAATGGCAGTTTGGGTGTTCAGGTATAAAGAAGGCCGTATCAGTGTTTGCTTCATGATGCCTTAGATGCTAGCAAGTAAAGGCTGAGCACCGTGTTCTAACGGGGTTATCTCACCCATAGAATTACTAGAGAGGGTGTGGGATGGAATATCAGTATATTTACTGACATGTTTCCTTGGAAATCCAAGTGGAATGATTCCATCTGGGTGGTCATTTATCAAATCACCAAGTCGGACCACATCCTAGCAATAAGAGAAAATAGTTCCATAGAGAGCTTGGGAGGCCTCTAAGTGAAGGTGATTTTTAGGCTTCATGGAACCCCGTGGACAATAGTCTCAATTCATGATTCTCATTTCACATCCCATTTGTGGAAGGTACAACCAGTGGAGTTTGGGTCTTAACTACGCTTGATAACGGAATTCCATCCCCATATAGATGGTCATACGGAGATGACAATTTAGGTTTTGGAAGATATGTTTCTAGACTGTGTGAAAGACTTTGGTCATGTTTGGGAGGACCACTTTCAATTTGGTGGAATTTTCATTAAAATTAAAATTACCACTCAACCATTATAATGGCACTAATCGAGGCCTTATACGGGAAAATCTTCAGGTCACTACTTTGCTGGACCGACCACGATGAGTCAGCGGTCATGGGTCCAGAGTTGGGGCAAGCTACTAATGAGAAGGTATAGATCATCCAGAAGAGGATGAAGACTGCAAAAATATGGAATAAGAATTATACTGATAGGTGATGGAGACCCCTATTCTTCAAGGAGGGAGACATTATCTTCTGTCGGTCTCACCTTGATGAAGATTATAGTGATTTGGCGAGGGCAATAAGTTATCTTTGAGGTTCATCAGACCTTTTATATGATGTGAAGAGATGGAGACGTGGCATTCCGCCTAGCAATGCTACCACTGTTTCACCTTGTATGTGATGTCTTCCTCATGTTGCAGCAGAAGGGGTACGTGCATGACCCATCACACATCATCGATAGCGGTGAGCTGGACAATGAGGATTGAGAGGCCATTGCTATGTGCCTGATGGAGATTTAGGATCAGAAAGAGAGTATCCTTCACAGACAATCGATTCCCAATGTATGCATATAGTGGAAGCACACTAATATTCAGGAGAGCACATGGTTTTGTGAGGATCAATTCCCTGCCCATTAGACAAATCATTTTGAGAATCCATGTATTGGATTTCTAGGAATGCAAATCCCTAAGGTGGGGAGAATGTATTACCAAGTATTTTTCCGTAAATTATTTCGAATTATTATAAGGAATTATTATTAGACCATGCCTTGAGGTGTCATATCATTATGAGGCCTACAAAACCCAGCATAGTGGTTAGAAATTTTTTTTATGTTATGTGAGTCGACATGTGTGTGCGATTGTGGCAGTTTCAAAATAGATGCCCGAAATAAAAATCAGAGTGCATCATTGTGTCAAGGATGATGACATTACATATAAATGGGCCTAACATCGACTGTCGCAGTTTTATGAAAAAAGTTATTTTGTGGATGTTTTTTTTGTAAAATAAAAGAAAATAATTTAATATAATTTGAAACATTTATTTTATTTTATTGGGAAACGTTTTCTACAGCACAATGATGGGGCAGGTGTTTCTATAATTAATGCCACGCCAAAATGACTCAAAAAATCAACACAACTAATTAATTCCACATAATTTCATAATTATGAATCACATTCCCTCCTCTTAGTGGGTTAATCGAATGTTGGTCATTAGAAATAAATTGAGAGGAACTATGGGGAATTCATGAAGATTTGGAGTAGAACCTATTGGTAGATGATGAC
Source organism: Viscum album (assembly GCA_963277665.1). Taxonomy (NCBI): domain Eukaryota; kingdom Viridiplantae; phylum Streptophyta; class Magnoliopsida; order Santalales; family Viscaceae; genus Viscum; species Viscum album. The sequence continues at coordinate 301,382,727 of OY728153.1, read as the reverse complement.
GACTCAATCATTCGACGCATCTTAGATTTGACAAACCTCACCAATGAACACGAAGTGGTGATTATTATTCAACTGAATCAAGGTATGGGTTGGGTTTTAAATTATTTCTTCCCTATTTATTAATTAATGGAATAACCCAGTTCGACTCATGAATTTCTAGACCTTCATATCATTGTTCTTATGGAAGAGATTTTATTTTTCGAGTTTGTTCGAGTGAGTTTGATTTTCACATATGGATGTTTTTAATTCTCTATATTTAATCCTTATATCAAGAGGGGATAATCATTGTGACGAATGACATAAATGGCTTGTTCCTAGATTTGGTTTATCGGATTTCTTTCACATTTCATCATGTTCTTCACATTGTTCGTGGGGTGAAGAACAACTGATCATTGCGAGTCCATTTCACAATTTAACGATCCCAAAATGGGGATTGAACATCATAGTGACCCAATGGTGGTGTATGATGATAGAAGACGATGAATTGTCTCTGATCAAAGATGATCATTCTTCGTTCATTCTTTGTACAGTTGGATCAGAACATGTTTTTGGTGCTGATCAGAAGCCCGTCAATAAAGGAAACAAATTTACATTATTGCAGAGACCAAGATTCTAGAGTTTCATGTAAAAAAAGATCATTGGATCAATGATCGATCATCGTCGATGCATGGCAGAGAAGGTTTTCCTTTTTAGAAATTTCCAGAACACATGGTCTATATCCTAAAGAACAAGCCATGTGATTCCAGTGGCGGCGGCTAGGGTATTCCCGGTGCATATGATGAAGAACATGACGTGCCTCAGGGAAGACATGGTGTATGGGGCCCACATAGCAACGCCTAGAGTTATGGGTGACGAGAATAAATAAAACTATGAGTGAACATTGACACATAGTGTGTAGGTCCTTACTCGGACCCGGTGTGTATCATAGAATATACACAGACCTATGGTGGGTACATGGTCGTTTACTCCACTTCATGACAAGACCAGGCTGGTTGCATAGACTAACCCGTTTACTGATTACATGAGATGGAAAAAACTGGTTGATACTGTGAATGGGAACATGAAAACGTACATGAATGGAACCTAGACTACTCAAAAACTGCATGTGGACCGTACTACCCGTTGTGTACTTACATTTCTACAAAACATGTTCTTTGGACTCGGGCTCTTTTATTCATATAGTACCTAGAGTTGAGGGACACGGTGTGTAACCCTTCTACATGACATGTATATCCTGAAACATGGCTTGAACCTCAACTCTACCATATCTAAGACATTTTCATTTGGGTAAGTGCCTCTTTTTCTCATACCCAAAAGGTCACATATAATTTCCATCCAAAAGATTATGATCCATTGAACAAGGAATTCTGAGATAGAGTCAGGTATATCTCCGAGAGGCACGGAGAAAGATCTTCTTTCCATTATTTACCCAAGGTAGTGTCATGTATCGATGAGACTATACCCACAAATCATTGATCCTCTATATAGTTGGTGAATCTGGATGTGTCATGGTATCCTATGAGGCCCTCATAGTGATCCCCCTATATGCATCGTGATCATTCCCCACTCAATAGTGTCTTCTCTTGAAATGAGTTTATCTATATCTTGTGTCCTTTCCTGACGAACAATACTTCTCAGGCGAACATTTTCAGAGCTATTATACTCATGGAGTGATTTTTCCCGAATCAATGCTCCATGAAACCATCTAACTAAATCTTTAAAAGGGTATGTAGTTGCGTGACTTGTCTCTAAACTATGGGTCTGAGTAATGAGTTTATTTGGATTGGGATTCTCTTACTACATGATTAGTAGACATATACTATGTAGTAATGAATTTACCTTTAATTCTTGTATTAATTTTTGGTTTTTGGGGTCCACTAGGGGGTATTATTACAATCACCCCAACATAGACTTTTCCTACATGTATAATGTGTTGTGTAGACAAGCAGCCTTTTGACAGAGTCCAGGGTGGACCATGACTGGACCGAGATTTCTGAGTTCCCCAAATGTTCAGGTGTTCTTATTACTATGAGTTTCAGTCCCATTACCACTCAGTACTTACATGTTGGACTTCATATTTTGGAGACTCCTATTTTTTGTGGGCTTGTACTCTTGCCCATTTTTTCTTTTTTCACTTTATTTCCATTGAACTCTATTGGATGTGTTTAATTATATGATTTAATTTTGTTCCTTAGTGGTGTTTAAATTGCATCATTGTGGGCTAAGAGGTGTGTGCGTGTGTGCAAGACATAGGAAATGCTTTCGATGTTAGTAATATGAGTACTCGATGCTAGTCACTAGCCCCTGGCCTATTGGAGGTGAGCATGGGGAGTCGCAAAACGGGCCCCACTAGGATGGGTCATTACAAAAATTTTATAAATTCTTATGTTTATAGTTGTGAAAAGATCCTTGGATACATTCCTACGATATATCAAGAGATCCTGATTTTTGTCTAATGATTCATTTTTTTATAAGATTATGTGTGTCTATGATTACAAATGATTTTTTGTACATATACCTGGAAATTTGGAAATATAAAATTATTCAACGTTCTATGATAATATTTATTTCTGTTAGGCTCATTTGTTCTCATATTCTTATGATCCATCCCATTAAAAATAATTGATATGTTATTCCTTACAAATAATTTTATATCACCCCTTGTTTTTTCTTATTATCTATGGATTTATATATATGTCTATGTGTATGAGGATTTATTTTGTAGAGGCGTTTTCGAGAGTTCTTAAAGAAATAATGTGTAATCTGATATTTTTGTACCTAATCTCAAATGTCAATATAAAATTGGGTTGAGGGAATGTACATGTATTTATTATTTGACGTGTTTTCTAAAATTATGTACAATATTTATAATTTTATCTTGGTTTTTCTCACATTATTTGGTAAACAACATCACGTTCACTAAACATTATGTCCACCGATTCATGTGGTGATTTTATAGGTAGTAAAATAAATCATAACCTGAAGGAATAATTCTTCAGATGTCCTTCTAATATACCAACTAATTATTTTTTTGTAACAACCTATTTTGCATAAAATTTTTAGAAAATAACATATCCAATTTTATTCAACATACATGAAGTTTTCTCCATCATAATTTCCCTTAAACATAGTCTCATAAATTCATAGTGAAACCTAAATCAATATTATAAAAATAATAGAGAAATTGTAAACTTGAATTTATTTCTTATCTACATTTCACTAATCAAAATATTTATACCTTAGTAATTCATGATGGAATAAAATTTCAGACAATCATTATTCATCCTAATTTAAAACAATAGATTTCAGGTTGGGAGAATAATAGTCTCACACTAATATATTAACACTCCTCCCATTAAAATCATTTTATTCTTATTTATTACGAACATAATTCAAAAATATATATTCTGGATTTAATGACTATTATTTATTATGATTATACTCTATAAAATATATCCACATATTTAAAGTCAGACATCAAACTGACAATCATTCCACCTATAGTAAATTCCTAGTTGGTCATTATATTCAAAGTGTGTAAATTTAATGGTAAATATGTTTCCATGAAAACACATAATGGATCTCATTCTTCAAAACACATAAAAAACTCATCTAATCCGTGTATTTATTAGGTGAGCCATTTCATAGATTTTATATTCTCTCTACCATGGTACTACAAAAAATTACTTACAAGTCCCACTGTAAGGGAAATTATTTGTCATGTTCATGGTATCAAATTGATCTAGAATCTAACGTGTGATGTAAATTTTTTAATGATTTATAAATCATCATATTTTATATTCATTTACTCCTAAATAAAAACCATGACATTTCCAAGATGATAGAAAAATATTTCATTGCATCCTAATATTGAAATAAATTCAATGATCTTCTAGATATAGATCTTATAGGACAAATTTAATGTTATAACATTTATATCATTTGGTATCCATACCCCATAAATGATCATTTATTGTTCGAAATCCATTATCTCAATTATTTTGGATGACATATTATTTTACTCCTAAATCTGTAAAGTGTCTAGACCAACTAATTCTATTTTATCCACACATACTACAATTTTTATTAATATACCCTTATTCACTGTTTTTTTACAGTTTGAATGATCTTATTCAAAAAATGAGGTACCTAAATAAAATACATAGGTGATCTATTTCAATATTAAATTGAGTCACTTAATCAAATTACTAAAAATCCCATTCCCCCAATTTATTTTAAATGTAATCCTTTATATAAATAAGATGAATCATATTATTAACATCCATTATATATAGGAATATTTCATACAATCTAAATAAATTTATACAATCAAGATAGTATTATTTTTCTGTACCGGTGGGAAAATTTCAAATAAATTAATCCCATACAGTTGTTAGAATCATTTCACCACTATAAACACATTATATATTTTTCTTCATTCAAATAGAAGACATATTTTTTTCAAGTGTTAATTTATATATAGGAAATTAATTCATCACACATTTTTTTATAAAATTAAGAAAACCACCTTTTCCATTAATGTTGAGTCCCACTAGAATGATTCATTGAAAATATCCACTTAGTTTGGGAATTCATGTTCTCCTTTATTCATATGTTGTAGGAAAAACAAATTATCTTCAAATATTTATATGGGTCACTTCATTGTATAATTTTTCATAACCTCAAATAAATATTACTCCACTATATATGACTCTTTTTAATTCAATAACATCTTTAACAAATATTATTTGAACCCAACATTTCTATGCATTTCTATAGGGATTTATTAATCCTTAAGTATTTTATTATGTTTTATACTGGCCTAACATACAAAATATCTTTGCTAACATCAGAACATAATGAAACATTAAATATTCTAGTTCCTCTATCGAGATCAACATGATCGTAAATAGTAGACTTCATTCGTTGAATTTCTTATACTATAAAATTATTGTCCATATACAATACCATCTTATTTAGGAAAACAATGTGTCTCTTGATAACATATATATTTACAATATACTATATCAAAATACCAAAATATAAATTATCATTTCTATCAACAAAACATAACATTGATGTAAACACATGTTTGTTTATTTCCTTGGAATCTGCAATAACATATGAAAATATTACTATCATGTCATGATATAAATCATCAAATCAATTTATTTAAAATCATTTATTATTATAATATGTTTCCATGTAAATTTATTAAACCTAAATTTCCTTGTACATTCTTAATTTCATTTGAATTCACCAAACCATATTTGTAAATTTTATTATTTTTTTCTACCACACCATTATCTATTTTATTTTTTGTGTATTGTCTTCTTGATCTGAATCACATTCTTTGGACCTTGATTCTTGATGTTTCTACTAGTTTAATATATTTTGTTACGTAATAAAACAAACTGCAACCTTGGAACACTTTTCCCTTCCACTATTTATTTACACTACATAATGGTACTTAATACACAAGATTTATGATTTAGTTAATACACCCATAATATTATTTTTCTGTCATAGATGAATATAATGATGTAAATAAATCTTCTACGAGCCATGAATTAGGTTATATCCCAATAATTTATGGGAATGTGTTATAACCTCCAATCTATAAAATATTATCCACTATTACTGAATTAAATCCCCATTAATTTCCAAATACACTGCTCTAATACAACAATATAACCATTTGATCGATATTAAATAATACATTTTTAAGGCCTAAAAATGATCCCTATGAAATTAAAAATCCAAGAATGAAAATTTTATGAATTATAAATGTTATACTCATTTATATTGAAATTCTAACTGAGATATAATTTTAATAGATCATTACATCAAGTACTAATAATGTTAAAATAGTTGAACCTTAAGTCACAGTCATGGATTCATTGCTAAATGTAAATTTTAATCCTTCATTATAAAGATATAATATAAAAATCAGTTTTATTCATTACCATGGGATGTTATTCGATTCATTGAGACCCATGATACCACCTTTTATTTTATGGATTTTCTCACCCCCTATTCTATAATATCTAATCCATCATTATATACAAGACGAAATCTTAAAAATATTATGGTAATATAGTTGAGTTTTACGAACATTATGGTAATGAATAGAATGATTCTATATAATCATTCATTCTTTTCTGGAGGTATGTGAGGATAATAAATAATTAAAATCATTTTTCTTCTATGTTTACCATATTATAACTTCTAGTAGTGTTGTAATATTTAAAATAGTGGTTCCCTAAATACATACAATGATATCCAACCATCATATTACACTTATAGGTAAGACATGGACCTGTGGAAGTTCCACAATTCAACCCCCTTAATTGGCACTCTAATCAGTTTTGTTTTCTCATATGAGGTGACTTCCTACTTCTGTATTCGTCTAAATAATTTTGGAATGGAATGTGACCTGTCCTTATAATTCAATCATCATTTATGATCATTTTCCACACAAATCCAATCACATAATTTGTTTTTCCAAAATAATGATAAATTATTATGGAAATTAAATCCAATTACTATGAATGTGATGATAGTAGTATTATTAACCAAACATTTTTAATAAAACATACCTTCAATTATTTGAACTACATCCATGTCATGTTGAAAAATTCACATGATCTTTTTCTAGTCTTCCTTATGCAGACCTAATGGTGAATAAAATGCAACATCAAATACCCATTATTTTATGACATAACATTTTCATTTATCTCCATCAGATACTCAATAAAATGGTTTATTTTTTTTCTTCTCCATGATGTTAAAATCCATGTTTTATTTTAATGACAATCTGAGATATCATCTGATACTTTTTATGATGAAAAATTAAAGTCGGGAAGGGGAAAAATAAAAATATTTCAGTGATAAATTGATAAATCCAAATTGAATTATGGAAAATAAAATTATTATAATCCTAATGAATATAGAAAACACATGAATAGAAAACAAAAACATCCTCTAAAAAATCGATAGAATCTATGAAATATTTAACAGAATCCTTCATACATAATGAATAGTGAATCTCCCAAATGTAATAAACCATTTATCCATTGTATCTAAATGTCTTGAACATACTCTAATGTAAAGGGGGATCCCAAAACTATATTGAAACGTTGTCTTAAAATCCACAATAATTTAAGATAATTATTTTTGTAAAGAGCACAGAATTATTCCACAAAATAAGGAATGAAATTTAGTGATGAGAAAAATACAATTTAAAAAATGATTGAGAATTATGGATTCATAGTTACCCTAAATAAATAAATTATTCCACCACCATTCATAAATCTATGAACTCTAGATCATTCTAATTTGGGTTTATGAACGAGTCTAATTTTTTTTCTAGTGCACCCACTGTCTTAATTCTTCCGTAGATGTAGAAAAATTCAATGAATTATATAATGGGAGGAAACTATTGATGATTAATGGGATAATAGTGTTATTTGATTATGAAAAGAACAAAAAAGGATAATTAAATCATTCAATAAAATGGATTTTTATGGATGGATTCCATTGAGTAGAGAGTCAATAAAAATACTCCATATCATATAGTCTGTAGATATAAATTGTTTCAAATTTTCATACAAATTTTATGACTCACTATAATAAGTATGAAAATTAATTTTAATAATCTAATATTTATATTGATAATGATATTTTTTTGACTATGTATCCTCTATGACCATAATATATATATATATATATAAATAACTCCCATTTTTATAACATCTGTAAAATAGATTACATACCTACTATAACACAATATTTTTATTTGTAAATAAGTGTGATACCATTATTCTAAGCATTATCCTCTATAGAAAAATAATGTTTCTGAATATGATAAATAAAAAGTGCATTGTTCTTTGAATGAGTTCTAAAAATAATTTTTTGTTACAGGTATATTGACTAAAATGAATGCGAATGACGATGTTAAATGTATAAAATCTAATTAAATTAGTGGGACATGGTATAAAGGATGAACTATATAGTTTACCCAACTAAATAAATTGTGGAGTAAATCATCCACTGATCTGACTTCAATACAACAATATTATAATTATATTTTTCATTCCAAATGTTGATGCCAACACTATATATTATCAAACTATAAATGTCATGAATTATGAAAATGGAGTCATTTAGACTATTCCAGATGTGGGAGAAAATGATATCCTATTCCTGAAAATAAAGTGAAACTATTCCATTATTTTTTCTATAAAAACAATTCTGAATTTAATTTTCTTAAAAAAAGTATCCATGTGATTTTATATTAACATCACAACCCGATATCATCAACTCCTTTATGATTAATTTATTCATCCTCAAATATTATATTCATTCTAAGATGACTGGCCTAATGATGGCTACCTTCCCTCTTATAATCTAATATGAATATATTGATGATAGTATTGATTCATGTAATGATACACATGGGTGACCAAATGATTTATTTTACATGTATATATATGGATGAGAGGGCATAATATGTGGGAGATACCACATATGATAATGAAAAATCTACCCTTTTATTTTATAATTCAAACTATTGTTATATTGTGTACTCCATTACTATCCTTGATGATAAATATTTTAATCAGTAATTGGGATTAATAATATTATATTTGTAATTATCTTCACGAATTTATTAAAATCTAATTGATGATTTGGGTTGAAATCCAGTGTTTTTTTGGAATTATAAATTCTCTTTCCAACATTGATTCATTATCCTCTCATTTTACCATAATCTATTAAAATTTATTCTTACCTGTAAAATAAATTTCTTCTATAATTGATGTAGTATACTATGAAAACCAAGAATAATATTTTAGAGCTTCCAATAAATCATTATAATCATTAAATGGGTTCACCAACCTATTTTAAATTTATGATTTTATGTTTAGACTAATGACATCATACACCATGATAAATATTTTTAGATATTGGAACTATTTTATTGACGAAAAAATTCAGTTTAAAGAAAAAAAACATTCTCCCCATAATTGAGATCATAATCCAATGAAATTTTAAACAGTAGAAAATGGTAGCCAACCCTTTGTTTTAATCCCTAATGCCTATGGTGTGGCTCCTCAGACCCACTCTCCAAAAACTATTTTCATAATTAAAACAAAATCAGATGAATGGAAGGTATATAATATATTTGAATATTGTATATATATATAACTTATTTTATTATTATTTTGGACATTTTTTCATAACGAAACCATAATTGACCAACTTTAATACTACTCATAGGTTTTAATAATAATTATATAAATATAATCAAAACATAATATATGAGTGATATAAAATGATTAGAATGGAAAAATTATCGTCATGTCATTAATGGTTAGATAATAAGTTTGAGGTACCAATCCTAGAATCTGAAATCTATTGTTTACTTTATTACATTGTTTCTAGATACGCGTGTTTCCACCATAAAGGGGAGAATAGTTTAATAGTATTGGAAAAAAAGATATATACCTAAAAATTTTGTTACATCTAAAAACATAAAATAAAATATTTAATTTTCATTAAGGGTGGCGTTTTTCCCTTTTTCATATCCTAATATATAAATGATAACACACTTTATATGAAACCTATTGAATTGACATATAAGAAAGGTGTGATCACTAATTCATAAAAATGGAATGTGTATAGAGAATCCTATTATATAAAATAATGAATAATAATTACTGAAACTTGAATAACTAATAGACATTATATTTAGTCAATAACATGAACAATAATAATAATACAATAATGATAAATTATGAACAAAGAATTCCATATAAATACCAACAAGATAGATCAATATAACCATTGACATAGAAATTAATAGAATATTCAGATGGACATCAATAACTACTATCCTATTAATGTAATTAATACTATTTACATTCATGAAAATACTACCAAGTCTTGAATAAATTTCACCTTTTATAAATGGGTTTAGCCTCAATAAAAAAACATAGATAATTTGTTTAAGGAGGCCTATTAATGCATGTGAGGCCATAAACTGCCCCACTAATTAGTAACTAAGTATAGTCCCGTCTTTATATGAAATAGGTGCATCATAATCAATGTAAACATTCATATTGATCTATACTCTTAAAAATGTTAATAATTTATATAATCAATAAATATAACCATAAACCCACAAGAGTATTATGTAGAATGGTATCATATTAGCATATTACAAGTGTAAGTAAGCATACAAAATCCAAATAAATAATGTTTATGGTATAATTACAAAATATAGCCAATATAATATATGTAGAAAATAATTTCATCCTATATGAATATAAATACCATAAATATAAAATACAAGGATTTTTTTGGGAAAATGTCATTTTCTCATTAAAACTATCTTTAATAAAATAAATATTTTTAGACTAATAGAAAAATGCAATTTATCTGGAAATAATATAGTAAACATGTAATTTAATATTCAAATAAATTTGTTCTCTTGATGATGGGTATGTTCAATTAATGCTACATACATTAAATTAATGATCTTTTTCACATTTTTATAAGCGAATTCTAAAACAATCATGATCATAAAATTATAAGAATATTAATTTTAAATGTTTTCATTACAATAAATTCATTGACAAAAATTTATTTATAAAAAATTATATAATATTAATGTCATTTTATAAAATATTTTTAGAAGACATTAATTTGAAAGAATGATGGTTTTTTACTCAGGAGAGAAATAAAGTTATCATTTCATAAAAATATTTTTCAATCATTTTATTTAAGAAAAATTTTTCTATTAAATTAAAATTTAATAAATATTAATAGGTGAATTAAATATATTTATTTTAATATATAAATATAAAACAATACCCACGTTGGATAATTAAACATTAATGATCCAGAATAACGATGAGATTGTGAAATAAACCATTACAACATTGGTCACTTTTGAATTATGATCCCCATGAAAGAACTAAATTCTAATGAAACATTAAATACAATGAATACAAATATATTTATGGAATAGAATATCATAGTGATATTATGTAAACATAATAACATAAATAAGTGCTTAATATGGAATATGTCTCATTTATTTAAAACTGAGACCCAAAACCCTTACCCGTAGTCGGATTTCCATCATTCGTGACTTAAACTACTGTATTATTAATATATTTTTTTATACATATTATGTTACCACAATAATATATATCATACAAAATATTAATTTATTTTAACTTTTTATCGCCATTATGTTATTAATTTGTTGTTGAAATCACTATTTTGAGTAATATCTACTTCATTTTTCAATTATATTTCTATTTTTTATTATCAATCCTTCTAATTTTATCATAGTTACAAAACAGTAATAATTTTTTTCTTTATTTAAATTTCAGATATATTCATTATCTGTATATTAATATTAATCTATATAATTTAGATATTGAATTATCTGTCACATCATTCATTCACATATTAGGCCGCACTTATGCGTGATCACTATTTTTATTTTTTAATGGTTGAAGAAAATAATGTTAAAAATAAAATAATAATTAAAGAATAATTTTGAAATAAAAATTTTTACATATATTCATTATGTTTATCTTTATTACCTTCCATATAAATATTATGCGACAAACAAAACACATCGCTTCACAAGGTTGTAGTTCTCCAGACACATGGTCAACGATATCTTATTCTAAAGGAATGGCATGTAATAATGTTTATGTAATATTATAGTTAAAAATTAATAATTATTATATATATATATTATATATAAAAATTAATCCCATCTATATAAAAATTCATTAGAGATGGTGATTGAAGTTGAATTACATTGGTTAGCGAGTCAGTAGTCTGTTGTACACAGGATATATGATTTGGTTTTCCATTCGATGGAATAGGCGATTGATATAAGGAAAAAAATTAACATAATAACATATAAGTATATATAATATTCTATTTTCATTATATTATCATGTTTTTAAAATATTTTAAGGGGTTATTTGATAAAATAAAATAAAATGAAAGATAAAGAACTATATCTCTTCATTAAAAAACCACTTTATATTTAAACCTGTATCCTATATAGAATTTTATTATCATAAAAAATGAATATGAGTATAGTTTTATGGATGTGATAAAGGTATTGGGGAATGTATTTTCTAACCTCACATGGTTTTTAAGTGTGAATTGGGGAGAATTTTGGGTTACCTTTTATAATTGTGTTGAAGGACAAAATTATAATTTTTTAATATAATGAATTGTTCCTTTATTATTAATATTTAAAAAGAAACAAAAATGTGTACTTATATAACCTAAAATTTTAGAAGGTACAATAATACCATGAAAAGTGGAATTTTACATGTTTTTTAGATCATTTTTAAACTTATCATTTTAGTTTATCCTCTAGTAAACCAATTTTAACCTCAATCATGGAAACATTTTTTATTTTTTCTACTATTTATTGTGTTAATAAATTATAAAGATATTATAATAAAAAAATTAACTGTTCTAATTCGAAATATTTTATCCAATTATTCTATATTTAATTCTTAGATGTGGTAAAAATTAATTTATATTTAATCTTACATATGCAATAAATAAATGGTTTTTCCAAGTAAATGTTATCATAAATATTTAATATATTTTTGAATAAGGTCATATAATTTATTATAATGAAATAAATTGGATAAATTATGATTTTATTGTTGTAATTTTTAATTTACAACAACATAATAAAACTAATTTTTTTAATCACTTTAATCAAAAGACTATTTTTTTCAAAAATAATTTGTATTTCTGATCTATTAGTCAGAAAAATAAAATAAAATTATAATTTATAAAAAATGAAATATATTAAAGTTTTTTCTGTTGATTTAATAAATTATATTAAATTTATCAAATAAATTTTCTATTATTATCAAAATTTAATCGTAACATCATATCACAGAACAAGAAAAAAAAATATTGTTTTTTAGAAATATCATTATCCTTTAATCGAATGATTAAAACATTTAATAATAAATAATTGATTACTAATAAATTAGTTTATTATTGTTTAAACCAAATAAATATCATACATTACTTACTCTTACTCTTATAACACAATATAATGACTAGTTTAAAATGGACATTGTTTAATAATATATTTATCATGTTGTTTACGTTCGGTGTTGTGTGTCATAAATATTATCAAAAACAGTATTTATTTTTTAAAATTAAGGGGTATTAATATAAAAATATCTGGAAAAAATAATTAGGGGATAAATATATGATAAAAATTAACACATAATAACATGCTTTTTTTCATAATTAATGATATAAGTACATGAAATCTCAAATGAACCAATTTTTTCCACGATATAAGTCTGTGAGTCAAAAATATGATTCAGGGAGTATAATCATACATATATAAAAATATATAATTTTAGGAAAAAATAGGAAAATAAGGAAATATTACAGAAAATACCAGAAAATGTAATCCTCATTTGACAAGCATATCCTGGAATATCCACACTTTATGTCATTATCATAATCCACGATGGTTCTAGATTTATAGTGTGAATTAAACTAACAAGGACATCCTATTTTGATCTTATTATACTAAACAAAGGATTACCCTTTATATTTCAATCACAATCCATGGAAAGTATCACACGTTATGTTTAGGGTGTAATCCAAAAAGGCTCACACGTTATGTTGTTAGTGTAATACAATAGTTATCCACCTTTTTTAGTGTACTCCATGAAGTATCAATTATTATTCTTTGTGAAAATGAATGTTTGTATGTGCTTCATTATCTCAGATTATATAAATAATTAACCAATTCATTGGAGGACAGTATAGGAACCATATGTCAATATCATATTCATATAAGTACCACTTGAAAAAAATATATCTTCAAATAAAAAGTTATGAATTAAAAAACAAAATCATTGTAATATATTCATGTAATATCATAAAAGTTATCTTCATAAATATCAGTGGTTGATTCAAAAAATTCAATGACCCCAAAATAGTATTTCAATATGTCATTTTGAGAGTGATTCATCATAAAAAATTTCTAATTAATGAAATTTGTTAATGATAATGTTGAAAATATTTGTGAACCATAAGATAGTTTTTAAAAATATTATTACCATTTTCATATGAAATAGTTTTAGGCTATACATTTGATAATAATTTTGAAAATGTGAAGTGATTTTTTTAGAACTATATAGATTTCAAAATATAAATTTCCATATGACCCTTGAATGAATAAATAATTATTTATATATTTTATATGGAAACATCCAGAAAAAAAAAATTATTTTAATATATTTTAAATTATAGTTTATTGAAAATACCTAATTGATCTCTAAATACTTTGTCGAGTTGAAGATAAATCATTTTATTTTAAAGTGGTAGAAAACCATTTCATATTCCAAAAAACTATTATTGTAGTTCATCAAGCTAGAAATAATATAAAAATGATATTTTGAAAATTGTTAGAAGGATAGATTAAGGTCACAGGAGAAAACATAAAACAAGGTTTCCAAATAATTAAGATATTCATTTAAGTATTAAAAAACATATATATGGATGATGAAGATATTAAACTATAACCATGAGGACAATTCGAAACATTGTCAAAATTATGTGGGAAATATTACATTGATGATGAATAATTTAATTAAATGATCTAGTTTACTCAGATATAGAGATGGAGAAAAATTTCAATAATAAATTTAATGGTGTTAGAAATGATATGTAGGAGAATGTAGTTCCTGATGATATATTGTGACTGAAAGAAATGAGGAATGATTAAAAATCCATTACATTATCAATATATTTTAAATTCAATACCCTAGAATGTTAAAACATGATAATTAATTTTATGTGGAGAAAATATCATTGTAAAATTATGATAAATGGAATCTAAGGAAAATATATAAAAAATTTGATAAATGCCTATATGACCTCATTGATGAAAAATTGAGATTCAAAAAACACATACATTAAATTAATCATAGAGAATCATTGTATAATATCCTATATAAGAAACTATCGCAAAAATTTATTTTACAAACATATTAATACACATAAAATTTAATAAATATCATTTCTATTCCTTAATTATTCATATAGTAGTTTGTTAAATTTTATTTTAATAGTCATATTTTATTTGCTTAATTTATAAGTATCTTAATGGAGGCAAAAATTCAAATTTATTGAAACAATTCAAATCAATAAAATATAATTATAGATAATATAATATATTTTTTCAATGATTTATAATGTTTAAATTTCATTTTATATGTATTTCTGTTTTTTTTAGGATGATGATGTTGGGGATATGCGTGTTTTGGTGACATTCATGAAACATGGTAATTTCATAATAATAATATAGATATTACTATAACAAATATTTTAAAAAAATACTTCTTATTTCATGTCATCACCAATATTTATATTTCCTTTGTAAAACATGATAGATAATTATAGCATTTTACATAATGGTAGTTATATTGGCTCAGATCAGAATGAATTTTAATTTATGGGTAAGTATGTTTAATAAAGAGATTCAGTATGAAGAATATCATAATTTAAAAATATTCAAAATATTATTTATAAGTATTAAGCTTTTCAATTTGAATATAATAGATTTTGATATATAATAACATAATAGTGTGAAAAATGAAATATGTATCTTTCTTAGATGTGTTAGTCTACACGAACGCACATTCAACAAATATATTTTCTATAGATTAGGACGAATATGAAGAAGGGAATAAATAATAATAAGGTAAATTATATTAAAATTATGACATTAATACGTTAAATATTATTTGATAATAATATATTTTGGGCAGTGACATGAAATCACGCATGTTATTCATGAAGGTGGTACTCCCTGTTTATTCATGATAACGTCTTCATTTTCTAAATGTTTTTTCAGGTAGATTAAAAAAATGATATTACATTATTGTGAAATTTCATTATATTTGTTGCACAATTTGTATCATACTTACTTGGATAGATAATGTTTTATTTTAATAAGAAGTAAATATGCCACAGAGATGGAATGTAAAAAATTACATCTTCCCTTGGATTATCTCAACTATAAAACACATTAATGCTCTAAATATTGTTCTTTCGGAAATAAATAGATATTTTAAAATGTCGGTAGAGTGTTTGTGAGAGGATGGGTATTCTTTTGGGTCAATATATAGTTTTTTAATTGGTTTTGACATGTTGTGGATATGATCTCCTATTATAAGTATTGAAAATATAATATTTGAAAATACCCCTAAATATTTCAATGATGGAATTTCCCCATTAAAGGGTAAATGTCTACAAAAGTGGGAAATTATAAATTTTGATATGATATAATGTTGATAATTCGTGAAAATTTCATTTTCACATATGTTTTAAAATCATTTCATTTCTTATATAACAAAATATTTACATTTACATATTTTTTTCCATATTAATTTTTTTTGACCAACTAGTTGATATTTTCTAAAATATGTATTCTAGGAAATAATAAATTTTTTTGATTTTTATTGGCTCAATTTGAAAATTGTATAATCTAAATCAATTTATAAATAAAATATAATTAAATTTTAAAAATAAACATTTCATATATAGAAAATTGTTTTGGAAAATAATTTTGTTTTCACTAATATTTTTTTAATGTTAAGTAACATTATTTTACAAATAAATGAGTTATAAAATATGCTTATACATCTTTTAAAATTACATAAAATTGGTTATAGAAAATTTATTGGATTTTTTAAAATTTAGAAACACACAAAATTAACAAGATAATTTTATGAAAAAGTATCTTTCAACATTATCATGATATTTAACTTTAGTCTGTTGGGACCACATTATGTTAAAAGATTTTATTGGTTGTCAAAAAATTTCAATGCTGGTAAAAATGAAGAATGAGATGAATAGTAACTTCAATGATAATAGATGTTGGATGTCTTGAGGAATCCTGGTGATTTATTATGAAATCCTAGCATTAGATTTCATGTTTGGGAAATTCTCTATGAAGTTCAATTCAGATGATTGTTTGAATTATATCTAATTTCAAAGATCTTATGTCAAAAGTGACACACTATTTACAACAACGAATAATTTTCACGTATCATCCATTTGAGGATGATTGGATATGAATGGTGAAGTACCATCCATTTGAGTATGAGTGGAGCAGTTCTTTAGAATTCAATTTCATAAAGAATATTGTTATTGAGCATTTCAAGATGGTCATGCAATGCTTCACTATTTCATGAGAACTATTCAAGAGATTACATAAAGAGAACATTCATATGATATTTAATATGTAGGGATTGATGGTTTAAGAATAAGGTAGATGTTACCATTCATGGACTTGACATTCCAAGTGGCCATGAATGTGATTGGAAAGAAATATGGTGTTGAAAGATAGGGAAGGTATAGAACATTCATCGATAAATCCGACGATTCATTGCTTGTATATATTTCACGAAGATATAAAGTTGGCTAGAGAAAATATTTTTCAAGCATTATTCTGGAAAGGGGGAGAAAACATGCATCCAATCAGCATGGTTGTTTTTGTAGAAGTAGGTGTCTAAGGTGGTGTAGTTTCCCTGTGTTTTCCAAATTTTTGGGTTCCAAAATTTGATGTTGGGGTAGCATCATGAAAAGTGGATTTCCATGAAGAGAATATCAAAATATGGTAAAGTCATGAATTTCGGGAATATAGGATTCATGAAGTGTATTTTGAGAAGACATGAATAATGTTGATTATGTTCCTCATGATTATAACGTGCTTCGTGAATAGCATATGTAACAACCCAAGATTCCATGGTACACTTCTCTTTGAATAATACAATAGTGTGTATTGTACGCAACTTCGAGTTACAACACACCACAACCAACTAAACTAGCAGTTATGAATAGTAATACCCAATTTTTGAAATTTTATAAATTTTATCTTTTAAAATTGACTATATTTTTCGATTCAGAATATCGAAATTAGCTTTAGGGGAATTTTTGATATTTTTTTGACAATTTTCAATTTTTGATGAATAATGAAAAACACTGAGTTATAGTTTAAAATAGAAAATTTATTTAAATAATTATATAATTTATTTAAATTTATTTTATTTCAAAATAAATACATAATACCTATATAAGTTCAATTTAAATCATTGGATTCAGTTTTTAATAATATTAGAAATATAAAAATTTTATTGAACCTTTTACCATCTTTTACCAACCTCATATAAGCTTTCAAAAATTTACATGAAACATAATTTTACCACTTCTGTGAGTAGAATTTCAAAAATATGAGAGACACGATTGATATCAGAAAGTAAAATGTGGTTCAATAAGATGGAAATAATTTTTAGTGAATAGTATCTTTTTACTTTTATTTACCACGGTTAAAAGAAGATAGGGTAATAAAGGGTAAGAATGATATTATTATTATCCAAAAACATGTCCTATTTCTATTAGATAAGTTTAATTTGACCAAAAAACCCTTAGGAATAATATATTAACCATTTTTTTCTACTTGAATTAGATTATGACATTTATTATCATTTAATTCAAAGAAGTTTTAAAAGTGTTAAATTAAAAGTTTTATAACTAAACCATTTTAATATAGGGTTACCCAGAAGATAAATTAGCCTATAAATATTAATTATAAATATAAAAATATTTCCAACGTAATGGTAAAATATTTATATTTTTTAGACGTTAAATAATTTAATTTATATAGGACACAATAATGATACATTTATTAGCTAATTAATGAAATATTAAAATTATTGATATTATAAATATCCTAATAAATGTATTTTGAGACATTTTATTAATTACACCAAACTTAATGGTTAATATGACATGTTAGGGTTGGTTAGATTAATTTTTTTTAATTAATAATTCAGTTATGAATTTATCAAAAAGAAAATACCAAATAGTCTCAAAATTAATATAGAATTGTTTTAAAAAAATATTATATTATTAATTGACATTATATTCCTAAAGACAAAAGGTTTGGCCAAAATAATTATATAATTATAGATGTATCAATAATGAACAACTTGGGATTCTATTGGAAGTATATAGTATTTTTATTGACTACATAATAAAAAATACAAGGAGACATGGTAAATGTCAAAATATTTAACTAAGAGTTAAATATAAACGATAAGATTAATATAGTGACACAAACTAGTCTAAAACATAGAGGTTGAGTGATTTTCTACCCATCCACCACCATAGGCTTTAAATAATTTATTTTTGTGCCATTGGAAACCGAAAATGATTTGATTATAAAATAATATTTCTAGCTTTTCCTGAGGTACCCCTCACCCCTCTTGTAAAATGGCACTCATCCTTCTCTCTAATTTACACCTTCAAATCAATTTGTCTCGGCCAAAACCTTTCTAAATACCCTCTAAACCATCCTACCTTCATCTTAGAGTCATTCCTTATGTCACAAAGCCTACCTAAGGATCCATTTTGATCTAATCAAAAAGAAAAATCTGAAAAAGAGATAAATATTTCATCTCCTCTTTCACATTCCTTTCGTCTTTCACTTCATCTATCTTTATTGTTTCCATTCTAAAATAATAACTCCAGTATATTATATATAATATAATGTTATTATAAATATGTTAAAACCATATTCATTCTTATATTAATCTTTTAAATGAAATGTCACCATACGTGTGTATGTACGACCTACCGTCTCCACGTCGTGGTGTAATTGTTATTCAATATATTATTTTTTGGATGGGTATAATAATGATGTGTAATTGATGTAAATAATTATTATAACATGATAATGATTCTTTATATATGATATATCATCTAAACATATGTTATTTTAATATCAAAAGAATGATATTTTCCCCCATGCGTACGTACAGATTACCATCTCCACGAATGGTGATAAGATTCATTCCCCATCGTATCCATTGAAGACTACTTTTCATTAAATGATTAAAATAATTTTTAATAACATAAAATCATTCGGAATATGGATATTATACATCATATCCAAATCAGTCATTACTTACATAACAAATCATATAATAGAAAACGAATCATTTAACACCCGAAACGACTATAATACTAGAATATTATTAACAATGAAACATTAAATGGTAATATATCATATTAATATATATGATAATTTAATAATTTAATAACAATTAATTCACCATTATAAGGGAGTATAACCTACCCTTGACCAAATAAATGTTCAAGGTAAGGGTTAATTTCACAGTCTCATTATTATCTATGGTTTTTTTATGTATCTACTGGGACATATTTATCATCCACATCCATGTTTCTTAAAAATGTATTTCAAAATATTTGTATTATTTACTAGAATATGGGAAAAAGTCATTTATACCCTTATTTGAATTTTTTTTAAACGGTTTGAAAGGAATATTTCCTTCCTTTTCCAAACAACGTACTTTTTGACCATTTTGACAAATTTATGGTAAGACTGTTATTTTAACTTAAATGGTGGGTGTGGCTGTTTTCTGAAATTATAAAATTGTCTACGAATCCCTTAAAATATTATAAGAATATTTCCAAAATATATTTTTTCTTAAATGATTTCAATATATAAAGTAATATTTCTCTAAAAATGGTTTTGATTTCATTTATGTCAACATCCTTTAATAGATTTTAAGATTATTTGAAGTTGATTTGTTATGATACAAAACTTCAATATTGTATTGAGGGTTTTTGTGATATGTTTTATTTTGTATGTGCTATTTTTACACCATTCATGGTTTATAGATAATGTATTGACAATTTGTATGCTAGTTTTAATACAAATATTTATATCATGTTTAAACCTTTTTATATGAGGAATGAATTGGACTTAGTAAGTGATGGGTGGATCCCTCTATATCTCCTCGATTCTTCCCTATGTCTCATGAGAAAAACCACAATCTTGGCACAAAGCCATGAAAAAATCTTATTTGTAGTCTCGGCACAACGCCTTGACTATGTGGTTATGATAGTATGGAATTACGCATTCCATCGTTATGAAAGTGGATATTGATATTACATGTGATTATTCAACTAGTAGAATATCCATGTGATAAAGTAATTGGTATTATTTTGATTTATATTTTCCATATTATGATGAATTATATTTCAAAAAGTATTTTTTTTGTTTTATACATCGCCTTAAATTTTTATTCTTATTTATGAAATCTTCCGCTATATTGATATCCTTACTGTGCATTCGATCTCATGACTTTATATGTTTTATTTTAACAAGGATGTGAAGAATTGTATTATAAATGACCTACATCGATAGTCTATGGGAACTTAGTGTTTTCCAGGAAAACAATGTTGTTGTAGTTTTCCATTTTATGATGTAATATAATCCTTATGAATGTATCTAGTACTTCCAAGTCTACTAAACTAACTGACCATTCAAAACATGATCTTTTGTGATCATGACAATGATACATAATAATTCACCGACCTTGGGCTGCTAGAGTTAGGCACATTTGGAATCAGAGGATGTTCAGTAAACACTGTGGAAACTACATTTATATAAACTCTGATTAGATAACATAACCCTAAGATAGAATTTGAGGATTAGTATTGAAGAAATTCATATAATTTTGGTATGGTAGAAATTTTTTGAGTTTTACAAGAAATAATTCCTTTTCTGGATACAATCTAGTAGAGGTCACTCTGGCACAGATGTAACAAGGTGTAAAACCCGAATAGACCACTTTGATCTTGACTCGAATGGAAACAGGTGCACGACAATGGGCATTTTTGAACTATTGGTTATGAAATTCCTAGGAGAAATGATTAGGATAATTCTCATATTATTTACAAATCATTATGAAGGGTTTATGAATATATAGTTTCTTAGAGAAAAAATTGTTATGTATATGGATTATATCCATAAACTGTTCAATTTATGTTAATTGTTTTACATGTTTGGATTTATGTGTTATGATTCATTTACTAGTATAGTTTATTCCACTGTTTATAAATGGTGCCAAGTGGAAGGAATGGAAACTGTATCAATGCATTCACTCCATGTAGGGATTTCCCTCCTTGTTAAGATTATTATAATATAGGCGGTGATACAACTTGTGATAATGAACTTATCACTATACTGGGACAACTCAATCAGGTTATGAGTAATTACCTTACCTGTAGAAAGAACTTAGATCCAAAATTTAGAAGATCAATGTTAGATAAATTTATGAGGATACAACCCCAAAAATTAAATGGGGGAACAAATCCACTAGTAGCTGAACTATGGATAAATTCGATATAAAAAATATTCCACACCTTGGGGAGTAGCGAAAGGGAAAAAGTTATCATGGAAATTTACCGCATCACTGGAGATGCTGAGCAATGGTGGTCATTGATTCAAAACATAAAGGAAGATGATGAAGTATCAAATATGGAATGAAGGGAGTTTAAATATCTTCTCTAAGAAAAATAATTTCCTCATGACTGTCGAGAAAATATGGAAAAGAAATTTTTGGATCTGATAAAAAAGGAGGATGAGAATGTTGGAAAGTATGAGGCTAAATTCACAAGGTTTCAAGGAATGTTACAGATTATATAAATAGCCCAAGAAGTAAGATTGATCATTTCTTTGATGGGTTAAAACCATTTATCCGTCAAACATTAGGATCACAATCCTTATTTTCGTACGAAGATATTGTTTCACGTGCTATTAAGACAGGATAATAATTCTCTAAGTCTTCTGCCTTTAAAGAAAAGAATGAGATGAAGTGATCTTCTAAAAACTCTTGAAATGGATATAATGGGAAGAAGGGAGATATAGAATATCCATCCTATATCAAATGTTGGCAGAAACACCCAGGTACTTTCTTTTAGGGAATGGGAGTCTGTTAAAAGTGTGGTGAAAAAGGCCACCAAGGTCGTGATTTCAAGGGGAAGAAAGAGGTTTTCAATGTTGAATGATACAAATTTAGAGAAAGGGGGAATAATCCAAATTATTGTTGTAAGCGTTAGGGGAACATACATCAGAAAAGTACAATGGATCAAGGGAAATCCTATTCTATCACCACTACAGAGGTTGATGACCCAAAAGTTGTATTGGAAGGTAATTTAATGTTTCCTCATGTTTAAAAAAAGAATTATTTGATTCTATATCATCACATTGTTTCTTATCATCCCAGTTTTCTATGAAAATTAGATACTTGCAATTGGATTTTACAAGGGAGTGGTCAGTCTAAACAACTAAGGGAAGTAGCATTGCAAAAAATATTTTTGAATCAGTCCCCATTATAGCATATAAATGTTCCATTTATGCTGATCTCATCATCATACCCATGATTAAATTTGATATAATCCTCAGTATGGAATGAATTTTGAACCATGATGTGAAAAATTATTGTAATAAGAAGGAGGTTAGTATTTTTAATGATGACGATGAAGAAAAACTTATGATTAGAGAATAATCGTCACCACATAATTCTCTCTAATCCACCCCAAAATCCCAACTAAATTCAATTATAGGGGATGAATAGAATTAAATAATTGTGGGTGAGGAAGGCAATGTTCAAATAGAAGATGTACCTATTGTGAAATAATATGTTGATGTGTTTTCAGAATGATTAAAAGGACATCCGACATAATGAGAAATTGAGTTTTCCGTAGATTTAATTCCTAGATCAAGGCCAATATCAGAGACCCCTTATAGAATGGCCACTGTCGAATTAGTGGAACTAAAAATAACTAGAGTAATTGAGTAATAAGTGATTTATTTTCCCTACTGTTTCTCAATAGGGAGCCCATGTCTATTTTGTTAAGAAGAAAGATGGATCTATGAGGTTGTGCATTAACTATAAGGATATCTATGCTATAAAAATAAAGAACAAGAATCCCCTTCCTCACATTGATGATTTATTCAACTAACAACATGAAACTCAATAATTTTCAAAGATTGACCTTCGATCTGAATATCATCAGTTGTGTGTGAATAAGGAAGACCTTCCGAAAATTACATTAAGAACCAGGTGTGGGCATTACGAGGTTATATTAATGCCATTTGGATTGACTAATTCACCCTCTATCTTCAAGGATCTAATTAATAGATTTTTCAGGGAATGTATTGACAAATTTGTAGTTGTATTTATTTCTGGTAACTTGGTATAATCCAAATGCTATGAAGATAATGAAAATCACTAGTGCATTATCTTGAAGACTCATAGAAGATAATAATTATACGGGATGTTTAGCAAGTATGAATTTTGGCTTTGGGAGATTTCTTTTCTTGTCCATATTATCTCTAAGGATGGAATTTCTGTTGATTCTTCTTAGACCAAGTCAATCCAAGAATGGACAGTACCGACGAGTATAACTGAGGTACACAGTTTTATTGGCAGAGTAGGTTAATATTGACATTTCGTGCATAATTTTACGTGGTTGCCTCACCCATTAACAAAGCTCGCATGAAAAGTGGTTAAATTTATTTTCCACAATGTATTGTTTAGAATGTTTTGAAAAATTTAAGATAATATTAGTCAATTCTCATATCTTGATTCTCGAATCGGGTAATGATGGTTTTTTTATTTATGGTGATGCTTCAATGAAAGGACATGGTTGTGTCCTTATGCAGAATGATAAGGTTATTTCCATTGCATCAAGATGGCAAAAAATTCATGAGAAAAACTATCATATTCATGATCATCAATTAGAAACTGTAATCATTATTTTGATGATTTTGAGACACTATCTCTATGGTGAAAAATGTGAGATATAAACTGATCACAAGAGTTTGAAGTATATTTTCTCATAGAAAGAACTTAACATGAGTCAAAGGTGATGGCTTGATCTACCCATGGATTATGAATACACTATACACTACCACCCAGGGAAGGAAAATAAGGTAGAATATTCTTTGAGTAGAAAATATCATTGAGTTTTGAACAAGATGAGAGTTGAAAGGGATCCTAATTTCATGGTTCTAGTAAAGATGGATATGGGAATAACCACAGATGGTGATACATTAATGCTTTTTCAAATGGTTTCCTAACCAGCTTTACTATAAAAGATAAAAAGTTCTCAAGTTGATGGAGAGGAGTTTCAAATGAGGATTAAAGCTGTGAATGATGATAGATTGAGTGACTTTGTATATGAAGAAGGAATTTTGAAATTTGGGAAGATACTTTGTGTTCCAGATATATCTGCTCTAAAAAGTGAAGTGTTGGACGATGCTTATAGTTTCAATTTTTTTTACACCCAAGGAGAACCAAAATGTATAGATATTTGAAGGAACATTTTTGGTGGGACAACAAGAAGAGGGAGATTGATGATTTTGTGTCAAGATGTCCGGTTTTTCAACAAGTGAATGCTGTAAGGTAATAGACTAGAGGAGTCTTGCAACCTCTTACCATACCTGAGTGGAAATTGTATAATATTATGATGAAATTTTTCATGGGACAACCAAATAATCCTAGAAGGAATGGGGAATATTGGTCATTGTTGGTCGTCTTAGCAGGTCACCAAATTTACTTTCTATAAGAGATGATTTACCACTTGAATGTCTAGAACGAATATATATTAATGAAGTTGTGAGACATCATGAAGTACCCCTATCAATTTTTCTGATCATGATCTACAATTTACATCAAGATTCCAGAAAAGTATAAAAAATTCCCTGGATACTAAACTTCATTTGAGAAATACCTATCACCCCCAAACTGATGGAAAATTAGAATGGACTATTAAAACCATAGAATACAAGTTGAGATCATGCTCACTTGACTGTCACGGTATGTGTGTTCATGATTTACCTCTGGTAGAATTTTCCTATAAAAATAGCTTTAATTCAAGAATCTAGATGTTTCCATATAAAGCATTATATGGAAAGAGATGTTGCACACCATCCTTTTGGGATGATGTTGGTGAAAGAGAACCTGTAGGCCCAGAACTGTTGGAGGAAACTATGGAAAAGATGAAGGTAATCCAAAACCACATCAAAGCAGCTCAAAGTAGGAAGAAGAGCTATCACGATAACAAAAGGAACGATTTGGAATATAATGTAGGAGATCGTGTTTTCTTGAAGGTATCTCCATGGAAAGGTGTTGTACATTTAGGTAATAAGGCAAAATGGAGTCCCATGTACATTGTACCTTTCTAAATTCTATAACGAATTGGGGTTGTAGCTTACTGTTTGGCAATCCTGCCATGTCTCTTCAATGTTCACGATGTATTCCACAAATCACTATTGAGAAAATTAATGTCTGACCCAACGCATTTACTCACCTATGAGGAATTATAACTGGAACTCGATCTATCTTATTATGAAGAGAATTCCAATGGTCTTGATACAAGAGAATATTTTTTGAGAAACCAGATGACTCATCTTGTAAAAGTTCTATGGGGAAACCATAAGATGAAAGAGGTAATGTGGGAACCCGAGGAAATTATGATTAAGAACCACTAGTGTCTTTTTAGGTTTTAATATTCTTGATATTTTGAGGATGAAATTATTTTAAGGGGGTAGAATGTAACACCCCATTCCTCTAGGGCATGCTTCTCTTTGAATAATACAATAGTGTGTGTTGTAAGCAACTTCGAGTTCTAACACACAACAACCAATCAAACTAGCCGTTATGAATAGTAATATCCACTTTATGAAATTTTATAAATTTTATATTTCAAAATGGACATCATTTTTTGGTTTCAGAATATCGAAATTAGCATAGGGGGAATTTTTGGTATTTTTCTGAAAACTTGCAATTTTTGATGAATAGTGAAAATAGTAATTTATTGTTTAAACCCGAATTTTTACTTAAATAATTATTTATTTTATTTAAATTAATTTTATGTAAAAATAGATACATAATACATATATATGTTCAATTTAATTCATTGGATTCTGTTTATAATAATTTTAGATATATAAAAATTTTATTAAACCTTTTACCATCTTTTAACCACCTCCATGGAGCATTTGTAAATTTACATAAAACATTATTTTACCGCTTTTGTGAGTTTAATTATAAAAATATGAGAGTTTAATTGATATTGGTATGTAAAATTTTGTTCAATAAGATGAAAATATTTTTTTTGGTGAATAGTAACGTTTTACTTTTATTTACCACAATTAAATGTTAATAGGGTAATTAAGTGTAGAAATGATATTATTATTACCCTAAAACATGTTTTAATTCTATTGGATAATAATAAATCGACCAAAAACAACATTAGGGATAAAATATGAACCTTTTTGTTCCACTTAAATTAAATTATGACATTTATTATTATTTAATTCAAATAAGTGTAAAAAGTGTTAAATTCAATGATTATTAAGTAAACAATATTTTATATTGGGTTACCCAAAAGATAAATTCGAATATAAATATTCATTAGAATAAAAAATATATTTCCTACATAATTTTATTTTATTTATATTTTTTAGACATTAAATAGTTTTATTTATTTAAGACAGAATGATGATACATTAATTACCTAATTAATGAAATATTAAAATAATTTATATTATAAATATACAAATAAATTTCATTGTAGACTTTTTATGAATTAGACTAATTTTTTAGGTTAATATGACAAGTTTGGGTATGTGTGATGAATTTTTTCGATGTAATAAAGTATTTATGAATTTAGAAAAAACAAATTACCAAATAGTGTCAATATAGACATAAAAGTTTTTTTAAAAAAATATCGTATTATTAACTAATATTCTATTCCTAAAAATATAATATTTGTCCAAATGACTTATATAATGATTGTTTTATCATTAATGACCCTCTTGGGATTCATTTGAAAGTATATAGTATGTTTATTGACCATATAACATAAAAATACAAAGAGACATGGTAAATGTCAAACTATTTATCTAAGAGTTAAATCTAAAATATATGGTTAATATAGTGACCCTAAACTATCTAAAACCTATAGGTTGAGTGTTTTTAAACCCATACCCCACCTTACCCATTCAGTAATTCTTTTTTGAGCCATTAGAAACTGAAAATTATGTTATTATAAAATAATATTTCTAGCTTTTCCTAAGGTGCCCCTCACCCCGCTAATTAAATGGAACTCCCCCTTCTCTCTAATTAACACAATAAAATAAATTTGGCTCATCCAAACCTTTTCCAAATACCCTCTAAATTATCTTATTTTCGTTGAAGATTATTTCCTTTAGTCAGAAATCCAACTTAAGGATCACTTTTGATCAAATCAAAGGAAGAACACGAAAAAGAGGTAAATATTTCATCACCTCTTTCAAGTTCCCTTCTTCTTCCAATTCTTCTTTCATTGTTGTTTCCATTCAAAAATAATTACCTTAGTATCTTATATATACTATGATGTTATTATAAATATGGTACATCCATATTCATTACTCTATCCATCCTTTGAATGACATGTAACCGAATGGGCATACGTACGGCTTACTGTCTACACTTCGTGGTGTAATTGTTATTCAATACCTTATTATTTGGATGGGTATAATAATGATTTGTAATTGATGTAAATAATACATATAACATTATAATTACTCTGTAAATATGATATAACATCCAATTATATATTATTTTAATATCAAAAGAATGATATTGTCCCTCGTGGGTACGTATAGATTACCGTCTCCACAAAACGCGATGTGATTCATTCCCCATAATGTCCATTCATGACTAATTTTCAATAGAAGATTAAAAATAATTTTTAGAGACTTAATATCATTCTGAATATTAATAATATACATCATATCCACAAAAAACATTACCTACATAACCAATAATATAATGGAAAATGAATCAGTTATCACCCGAAACATTAATAATACTAAAATATTATTAACTAAGAAATATTAAAAGATCATATATCATATTAATATATATTATTATTGATTAGTTTAATAAAAATTATTTCACCATTATACAGGAAGATAACCTACCCTTGACCAATAAAATGTACAAGGTAAGGATTATTTTAACAATCTCTTTGTTATCCGGTGTTGTTTTTACGAAAGTATCTACTAGGACATGTTTATCAACCACATCCATATTTCTTAAAAATGTATTTGAATTTTTTTACTATTTACTAGACTATATGATAATGTCACTTATACCCTTATTTAACTTTTTATAAAATGGTTTTTATATAATATTTCAATCGGTTTCCAAATAATGTACTTTTTGACCTTTTTGATAAATTTATGTTAATAATGTTTTTTTAACTTATACACTGGGTGCGACTATTTTCCTCTATTATAACATTGTCAATGCATCCATTACAATCTTATAACAATATTTTCAAATTTTTTTGTTAAATTATTTCAAAATCAAAAGACATATTTCTCTAAAAAAGGTTTTAATTTCATCTATGTTAACATCCTTTGATAGATTTTAAGCTTATTTGAAGTTGATTTATTATGAAACAAAACTTTCATATTATATTAAAGGTTTGGTGATATGTTTTACTTTGGATATGTTATTTTTTCACCATTCATGGTTTATGGATAAAGTATTGACTTTTCATATTATTGTTTTAATTCTAATGTTTATGACATGTCTAAACCTTTTCATACGAGGAATGCATTAGACATAGTAAGTGATGGGTGGATCCCACTATATCTCCAAAATGCATCTGTAGGTCTCATGAGACAAACAATTGTCTTGGCGCAATGCCTTGTAAAAATATCTTATTTGTAGTCTTGGCACAAGGCCTTGACTCTGTGGTTAGGAAAGTCTAGAATTATGCATTCCATCATTATTAAAGTGGATATTGATATTGAATGTGATTATTCTAATAGTAGAATATCAATGTAAGTAAATTGAATTATTTTGATTTAAATGTTCCCTATTATGATTAAGTTTATTTTGGAAAGGATTTTTTTAGTTTTATACATTTCTTAATTTTTTATTCTTATTTATGAATGTATTCGCTAAATTGATATCATTTCTGAGCATTTGAGCTCACCCCGTTATATGTTTTATTTTTACCATGATGGGAAGAAGTATATTATTACTGACCTACAGGGATAGTCAATGTGACCTTAGTATTGTCTATGGAATCAATTTTTTTGTATTTTTCCATTTTTTGATGTAATGTAAACCTTATGAATGAATCTAGTACTTCCCAGGATACTAAACTAATCAGCCTTTTGAGACTTGATATTTAATAATCAGGCTAATGATATGTAATAATGCACCATCTATGGGCTTCTAGGGTCGGGGCGTTACAAAATAGGTAAAACGCTTTGCAATCAAGATTTGCGGTGGAAGGAAAGAAGGGGAATCACGACGGTGCAATGAATGAAAGAGAGTTGTGTATGAATAATGGAAGAAAGACCATCATGGCATCAGAAAGGATTTGATATAATGCTTCATGTTTTTTAAGATCATCAGGATTCCAGAAAATGCCTATGTTGTTTCGCAAAACTGATTGAATTTTGGCAGAAGTTTTGGTTCACCGTAATTTGATGATGACATGGAGATGATGTGAATGGAAGGTTCTAGAGTCGGTGGAAAAAACAAATAAATAAGACCCTACCTCCAAGATATATTTTGAGAGACTCAAAGATAATTTTATGGCTCTCAAACCATGATGAATATCCACAATGTAATTTTTCAGTGAAGGCAACCTGCTTCGCGACGATAGGTTGTTTCGCGAAGGCTCATTGAGCTTTGTGAAGTTGTGAGATTTGAAAAGGTTTTTTTGCAGCAGTTATGTGTTCCACTAAGTCAATAAGCTCTTAAAAGGAATAGTTCCTAACAAAGGTAATTCTCTTTGAGAAATTTGTGATCATTTAGAATGTAGAGAGCTCAGTGAAGGTGTATGCTCTATGAAGGCAAAAACATTGCGATGTAGTGTGCTCTGTGAAGGAGCTACGTGAAGGAGATCTATAAAGAAGCTTCACGAAGTAGCTTTGAATATAAAAGTTTTGAATATAATATTTAGGTTAACTAGTTATTCGAAGACACCACTACACTATTTCATATCACTGTATGTCCAATCATGTGTGCCCACATAGAGACATATTATTATTCAGGGAAGAATAATTGTGTTCATACAAACTGAGATGGAAATATTTGGTCTGATAATCACAAAGGGAGATTCTTATTCCGGAAAACAAGAAGTTAAGATTTCTCAATAAACTCTTTTTTCACTGAAGTATAAAGTTTAGAAGAAGAGTGTGTTTCAGTATAGTAGGATTTTCACTAAAGATGTAGGAGAAGAAGATTGTATATCATTCAATTTTGTTGTAGAGAAATACGATTTTTCTTACTTTCATGTTTCTTGTCATGTAACAATTGAAGAGTAGAAGAATAAAGTATAGTTTTGACATCCAATAGGTCTCAATATGTGGAGGACTCGATTGGTGTTGCAAACCCTTATCAATAGGGAAATGACTCTCTTCAGTGGCAATATAAAGAACCAACAAGGTATTGTATGTTAGACAGGGTCATCACCAGTTCATAAAGATAAGATTATCTAACATCCCCATCCAAATATAGGGACTCACACTATGATGTGAATATCTCCTTACCACCATCTTGTGTAGGGAGCCACACAGACTAGAGGACTGTTTTCTTTGTTCATAAATTGAGACAACAAATCACATTTAAGTGGAGAATCCATGCACTAGTTGTTCCCATGCATGGAAAGGAAGTAGCAGCTCTTAATGGGTGGTGAACCTTGAAAAAACATCATGTGCATATTTTTAAGACATTCTATTATTTCATGTGATAAGGAAAATAGTATAAGAGAATAAAGATCCTAATAGGTCAAGAGGTACAGGGATAGAATATGGGAATTTTTATCCAAAGTCCCAAACACTGATTCATCCCCTATTATTATTTGGTATATCCCATACTAGTCCTCTAATAATTATATAATTCAAAATTTTATACATAAAATTTTAAATTTTAATTATGAATTATTTTTAAAATAATAACATAAAATATAAATACAATTTTTTTATATATAATTTTTTCCAGTGTTGAAAAATAATCTTTTAATACAATTGTAAAATTTATTTAATGGTAAAATATTAATTTCATTTCCAAAATGACAAAAATGGGTTATTATTATTCAACAAAGTATTTCTAAATAATTTTATTTTTAAAAATAATTTTTTGTAGAAAAAATGTATCAAGAATGGTTTTTTTATTCTTGTACTATGATATTGTTATAATATGATGGTATTATAAAAATCTATACCATTTTAATATTCACATAATTTTTTTAATTTATGATGAAAATCAAATGATAAAAGAACTATAATATTTAAATTCCGATATAAAATTTATTAATTAAAAAAATTAAAATTCAAAGCATTATTAATTATCTTTTTCATTGAAAATAAAATATATAATGTAATAAAATTAATGAAAATATCATTTTCAATCAATAAGTGCTATTAAATTTTTTTGTATGAAATTATAATTGATAAAAATATTTTTTTAACCTGGGGTTTTATTATTACGTAATTTTCTGAGAAGTATTTGAAAAATATTTCATGGATTATTTTATTTTTGTGTCTCGTATGAAACATGTTTTTTAACACCATAAATTTATTTAAAAAATATATATATATAGTAAATAATTTGGATTTTATAATATGAATTTCGAAATGAGTTTTTTTAATTATATCCTAAGATTTATCGATGTATATATTGATCATGTCATTTTATTTTAACAACATCCCTTTAAATTCCACTAAAATATCATGACCAAGCCTAAAATCAACTTGAATGTTCCTAACATTGAGAAAGAATTGTTGTCTTATGACAACCCTACTATTTATTACACATAAGAAATAATTTATTACATAAAACCATCACCTAATACAACATAGATGATTAAGATGTCTTCTGTCTATGGGTCTTAGGAACCATACATAAAGACTTATAACATAAAACAGTACATCTTATTGAAAACTTCCTTTACATGACCACTACATTCCTTCATACTTAGCATTGCATGGGATAACCTGAGGACATGTATAATAAAAGGGTGAGATATAAATACTATTAAGGGAGTAAAAATATCATAAAATGATGATTACAATAAATTTTAGTCAATAGGCATATCCATAGAGCACAAGAGAAACATGATCATAAACTCGTGATATTGCATGATTATCATAATGTGGAAATGTGGCTACACCACTTAACAAGGTATTAGTATGAGCCAATGATCATTGCACATGGAGAATGATTAAACCCCAATTGAACTTTAATTAACATGAGTAAACCCTCATTTCACTTGACATATCATGATATTAATCATTACCCAATTCATTAAAGTGCAATTAGGGTGCACCTTCTTAAACATTTCATATCCTGAATAAATGTGACATGTAAATCATATAACATGGAATAAATCAATATAATAAGTTATTAAAAATTTAATGAATTTGGAATAAATATTTGAAATTAACATTAAATATGTATATATTTATAAAGGTGAATACCGTTGATAGAAACATGGGTACGGTATTCACTACACAATGATCTTGTCTTGGAAAAAACGTGATGAAATTTCGACAGTATAACGACATGACATAAGAATTCATAAAAATGGTTGATGGGAGAGAAATGGGTCATATTTACATGAAATTGATTTTAATTGTTTCATATAGATACTAGTAAAAAAAAATGTAATTTAATTTAGATATGTAATACAAAAAAATTGATTGAATGTAAATGAACAGATGTAATTTTTTACGGAATTTCGGCATGGTAATAGGTGTGCCTGGGAGGAATTAATGAGAGATAATGTAGATATCTCGTTATTTGAACACAGAGGGGAAAGTATGGGGGAGGTGATAAATCATACCCACATATTTATAATTAAAAATAAAAAGGAATAAAAATATCAGTAAACTTGTACATAAATAATGAATGTGATAATCCCGAACATGGAAGTATGATTGTAACACCCCGAGATTTTATGAAAAATATTCTTTTTAATTTCATTAATGTCTTGTGTTATACGCTACACCAAAAGGATCTTTCACAACACACATCTCTGACCTGGCTTGAATTACACGCAATCACAACCTTCCACGATAGCATGTGTTGTACACAACACCAAGTTTCACTAAACAACGATATGCTATTAAAATATTATTAAAACTAGACGTTATGAATAGTAATAACCACTTTATGAAATTTTATAAATTTTATTTTTCAAAAAGGACTTCATTTCTGGATTTGGAATATCGAAATTAGTTTAGGGTGAAATTTTGGTGATTTTCGGATAACTTTCATATTTTGATGAATAGTGAAAATTACTAAATTTTAATTAAAAACAACTATTTCAATAGAAATAATTAATAGTGATAAATTATTAATTTGAGTGGTTTTAAAGTATATTTAGAATATATTTTTACAATTTAACACAATGTGGGTCATTGGATGTAATTTCACATTTAAACCAGTTATAAACCAGTGTCAATCATTTGATTGTTATTATCTCTTAAAAACACGCTTTTTGTTTTGATGACGGGAATTAATTTTTAAATTAATTAATGCAACTGATATGTTTTGAATTTGGTAAAATAGAAATCATTTTTGAGTTCATAATATCAAATATTGCTTAGGCCTAATTTTTGGTATTTTTCTGAAAACTTTCAATTTTTGAAGAATAGTGAAACCACTAAGTGGGAGTTAAAAATATGAATTTTTCATAAAACATAATTTTACCGCTTCTGTGAGTGAAATTTCAAAAATCCGGGAGACATGGTTGATGCCAGTAAGTAAAATGTGGTTCAATGATATGAAAATAATTTTTGGTGAAAATAGTAACTTTTTACTTTTATTTACCACAGTTAAAAGTAAATAGGGTAATTAAGGGTAGAAATGATATTATTATTACCCTAACACATGTCCTAATTCTATTGGACAAGTGTAATTCGACCAAAAACAAACATAGGAATAAAATATGACCATATAGGCCCACTTGGATTAGAATAGGACATTTATTATTAATTTATTTAAAGAAGGGTTAAAAGAGTTAAAATCAAAGTTTATTTACCTAAACTTTTTTAATATGGGGTTATAAATAAGTTAAATTAGACTATAAATATTCATTATAAATATAAAAATATTTCCTACATAATTGTATTTTATTTGTAATTTTTATACATTAAATAATCTAATTTATTTATGACACAACGATGATGCAGTAATTTTCTTATTAATGAAATATTGAATTAAATAATGTTATAAATACCCAAATAAATAAAATTTGAGACTTTTTATGAATTACAATAATTTTATAGGTTAATATGACATGTTATTATTGATTTAATTAACTTTTTTCGAACTTATAATTCTGTTATGATTTTCAAAAAAATCAATTACTAAATAATGTCAAAATTGACATAAAATAGTTTTTAAAACAAATATTATATTATTAATTGTTATTTTATTCCTAAAAATCTAAGGTTCGGCCAAATAACTTATATAAGGTTATATATATTAATAATTAACAACTTGGGGTTCGTTTGTCTTGTAATAGTATGTTTATTAACCTTATAGTGTAAGAACACAAGAAGACACGGTAAAAGTAAAATTATTTAACTTAATGTGAAATCTAAAGGATAAGGTTAAAATAGGAACCTAAACTTGTCTAAATTCTATTGGATGAGAGTATTACGACAAATCCCCACTTTAGATTCGAAATAAATTAATTTGGAGCTATTTAAAACCGAATTATACTTTATAATAAAATAATAGTTTTACTTATTCCAAAGGTACCCCTCTCCTCCCTTATAAAAGAGAACCTCCTCCCTCTTTTCCTCACACAACTTTGATCCTTCAAGCTCGGCCAACCCCTGAAAATTTTCTTCTCGACTTCCTTATAAACATCCTAGAGCTTCTGGTCTTCCTCAAAGACCAATTTTAGTGCCCTAAGAGGAGGTCTTAAAGAGGCGCTTCAAAGAAGAGGTAATTGCTGTTACCGATTCTTTCACCTTTATTTCTTCTTCCACTTATTCTTCGTAGTTTGTTTCATTATAAAGTAATAACATCAGTATCACTCATATACTGATATTTTATTATAAGTATTAAACAATCCTATTTCACCATCTATCTATCCTACGGAAAAAGAAATCATCGCGCGTGCGTACGTACGGAATACCGTCTCCACGCCGTGATGTAATCTATTTGCCACCACCACCTTACATGGATTGATATAATGTTGTAAATAATGACTATATATTACTATTATAAAGTGATATTGATTCTGAAATAGTATACATATACTCCAATACAACTCCACAATCATAGGAACGATATAATCACTTGTGTGTACGTACGGAATACCGTCTCCACGATCTGATGTGACTCGTTCTACATGATCTTCATTTCATAATGATTATATAAATGAATTGAATGAATGAATATGATATATATTACACTAATACCATTCTGGAAATTAGGTATCTAAAACCTAAAGAAAAGAATAAGAATTTATTCGACAAAACACGCATAAGAACAAAAATTTATAAACACCCGAATTACAAGTAACAATGAAATATTACTACTATGAAGCTAATAATATGACCATATATGATATAATAAAAATAATTATGATTCCGTAATAAGTAAATAACATTATTTAAATCATTATATAGGAGGTTCAGACATGTACAAAGCATATCGGACCTAAGGTAAGGGAAATATCACAATCTCATTTTTTTATCCGAGATTGTTTATACATTAGTATTTAATGGGGTGTATTTTATCATCCACATCCATGTTTCCTCAATATGTAATATTATTTACATCCACCTACAATTTTTTAAATCCAATTTTACCCTTCGGTGAGTTTTTAGTAAAGG
The DNA here is from genome assembly GCA_963277665.1 of Viscum album. Classification (NCBI taxonomy): domain Eukaryota; kingdom Viridiplantae; phylum Streptophyta; class Magnoliopsida; order Santalales; family Viscaceae; genus Viscum; species Viscum album. Next base: position 301,345,886 of record OY728153.1, on the reverse strand, counting down.
ATATGAAAGGAATCTTTTGTTGTTTTTCGTACGAGGTACTTTTTTGACTTTTCCGACAAAAGTATGATAAGAATGTTTTCTTTTAACTTATACGGCATGGATATATTTTTAAAACATTATTTTCAAGAAGCTTCCTTTACAAGTTTTCATGTTTATTTTTAATCAACTTCTTTTAGTTTAGAATTGTATGACATGTTAAGAAAGGAAAAGTGTTTTTTTTTGAATTAGAAATGATATTTTACTCAAGAATGGAGTTCAAGTGTTTTATCAAAATTATTTTCCATCTAAGATAATAAAGGGTTATTTTTCTATCCCTATTATTACATTGATTTGATTATGTTGTGATGGAATTATTTTTATAAATTCCTTTATCTTATATGAATTGTTTTATGATGCCATGATGTTTAAGATTCCCATTTGTATTACATGGTTTATGAAATGATGTATGATTTATGATTTTGTGGCACACATAAGAATGGTATCATTATGAGATGGGTGGGACCTATATCTCCCTCCAATGAATTGGGTAATGATTTTATATCTCATGAGATAGACATGGCTGGAATGGTAGGTTATACCGGTTCAGTGAAACAGGACTGAAACGAGGGTGACTCGGTTCAGAAATGGACTTTGTCCACTAAGATAGTCTTGGCAATGAGTCTTGACTAATAAGAAATGATTCTCTATGATTATGTGTGTATTCCACATAGTTTCATTTTTTAAGTAATGATTATTGGGATTTCATTTCACTACTATGATTTATCCCATGTTATGAAATTATGCTCTCTTTTGCAGGTTAAGATTCCCAAAATGTTATGTTCTTATGAAAATGATGTGATATATATTTCTTTTGTTTACCCTTACTGAGAATTTGAGCCCACCCTTTTATGTTTTCTTTTCCCCAGGATATAAAGAAAGGTTTTAGGTAAAAAAAAGAAAGATCTTAATGGGAGATTTTGAAGATCTTTCACCACGATTAGAAGATTATATTCCGAGTTTCTGAAGACACTAAACTATTACAATCCTTGTGTGTGAGTTTTTGTTATGTACTAAGTATTTCGCAAAAGTAATGTAATGTCCATGTACGTCAAGATTCGTGTCTCTACAGTTGGTATCAGGGGAAAGGTTTAGTCAACCTTTGGAAACTAGGATGCGAAAACGTTAGTGAGATCCCTAGAGATATATCTAAGGTATTTCTAAGGATGTCCCTAAGGATAAGTATACGTATAGGATATATTCCTATAACTACGGTAACGATCTTAGAATTTAACATAAGATGTTAGATATTAAGGGTACTCCCCCTTTACTATGTTGTTTTCCCTAGCATTATTTTTTCCTCTCACACTATTCTTTTTGGGTTTTAGAAGATGGCTAGAACCCGAAGAAACCGTGTTGATCACTGTAATGGACAATGCAATATTTTCCCTCCTGAATAAACAAATGTTATGGGAGATGGAGTGCAAAATATTATTTCTATACTTACACAAGCTATGAATCATTCTGGACTTCCAAATGAGCAGAGAAGGGAACAATATTCTATTGAGTCCTTCATGAGGCAACATCCACCTTCATTCAGTGGGACTTCCGATCCACTTGTTGCTGAACAATGGATCAGTACCACTGAAAAGATATTTTTAGTTCCTAAATGTTCTGAACATGATAAAGTCATCTTAGCAGTATATCGTTTGGAAGGTGAAGCTGATCAATGGTGGAATCTTATCAAGAATACGAGGCCGAGAGATGAAATTGAGTCCATTGAATGGGACGAGTTCAAGAACTTGTTTTTCAGTAAGTACATCCCTCATATTCTTCGAACAAAGATGGAAAAGGAGTTTCTTGAGCGGAAGTAGAAGGATGATGAATCTGTTGGTATATACGAAGCAAATTTTACATGACTTGCAAGGTATGCATCTGGCATTATCATCCAACCTGAAAGTAAAGTTGATCGATTTTTCAGTGGCTTAAAACCAAGTCTTCGAAGGGAATTAGCTATAAGAGACTTCAGTAGCTATGAATAAATTGTGCGTTGTGCTATCAAGGTAGAAATGGAAGTTGGTGTTACATATCCATCTCATGGTTTTGACAAGAAACGAAAGATGGAGTTCAAGGAGAAATCTCAGAACAATGGTGAAAAGAAGATGAATGTTTCCTTATGCACAAAGTGTGGAAAGAAGCATGGTGGAGATTGTCTTAAAGGGACTAGAAAATGGTTTATGTGTGGAAAAGAAGGTCATTGAGCAGCTGAGTGTCGAAGTAATGGAAAAATGGTTTCTAAAGATGTGAATAAAGCAAACATTGCAGAGAACACACCACCAACACTTCAATGCTTCATGTGCAAGGAAATGGGGCATTATGCTAATAAATGCCCTAATCCAAGGGTTAGTGATGATCGACATGAGAAACCGCTTAAGGCAAAGGACAAAGGGAAGTCACATGCGATCACTATTGGCGATGTTGAATATGACAACGATGTGGTGGAATGATTAAGTGTTTATGTAATGTGATTCCAAAATAATGTTGTATCATGGAGTATTGGAATATTTATGTATTGGTCTAATGTGGTATTCAAAGTGATTGAGATATTTTTGGAAATAAGATGATATGCGCATAATGAAGGGAAAACGAGAAAATGAAATGTTTAACAGTATTCATGAGCTCGTGATTGATATAAGGACTAAGTGATATCATGGTTTGAGTATATAGAATTTTGAGGATTTTGGTACGTGGAAAGTGTTAACTTTTAACTGCATTCATGTTTTCACTAAGGTTCAATGGGTATTCATTCTTCAAGAGAATACATGATTAAGGTATTCACATGTTTGTAATTTTACCAACAAGTAATTTCTTATGATATATGGGGGATAAATGATGTTATTCACGTGATTGTTCTTTGAAATTTTAAGTAATAATTTTCTTTATACTATGAGCTTGGACTGAAGTATTTTAGAAAATCCTAACGATTGGAATAGATTCTGTTGGACATAAGTTAGGATATAAGTTTTTTCGATATTATTGGTGGGATGTTATAGTAATATAGCTTTATAAAAAGGATAACCTGCAGGACGGGCGACAGCCCTTCGTTTCGGACAAGGCCGTGCGAATCCAACACACAACCGAAGTGCGACTGGCCTTTATCACCTACCACTGGCCTACAGGAAGTCCCTATTTAGTAGAAACTAGTTTTATTATATTAAGAAGTATGATATATGAAGTATAAGTCCATTTTAGGAACCATATATGATTAATCTCACTATATAATGACTTATGTATATTTAAAAACTTTTGCTAACATTTTGTTTGAGACAAATAGAATGACCCGTCATTCTATCACATGATCTGCTAACACTTCACGAATAACAAATTAAAATTCATTTATTTAAGAGATGAAGTGGAAATTGTTCAAGGCTAAAAAATAGTGAGATTGTACCAAAATAAATTAAGTATTTATTCTAATTCAAATTCTTCAACTTTAGGGAAACGATCTTGAAAACCAAAAATGTTGTCCTAGTGCTCTTATATCTGATTAATCAGATGGTACCTTAGATCGTCACACATTTGTGGATTTATGATTGGTGGATTTTCCATAGCCATGTTCTCCACCACTCTCCATCAGAACATGATGGTTAGATTTTTCTTCCACATCCATATTTTCACCTATGTGGAAACCCAGTGATTAGTTTATTTTGGTAACCATTACGTTTCATACTTTTTTTTATAAAGATTGGTTTTGGAATTCCTTTTTCCGATGCGGGTTTCTATTAAAGAAACTTTCGAGTAGTAAACCATTTATAACCCCGACGAATTTCGAGGGCGAAATTCATTTTAAGGGGGGTAGAATGTAACACCCCGAAATTTTATGAAAAATATTCTTTTTAATTTCATTAATGTCTTGTGTTATAAGCTACACCAAAAAGGAGCTTTCACAACACACACCTCTGACTTGGCTTGAATTACACGCAATCATGACCTTCCACGATAGTGTGTGTTGTACGTAACACCAAGTTTCGCTAAACAACGATATGTTATTAAAATATTATTAAAAATAGACGTTGAGAATAGTAATAACCACTTTTTGAAATTTTTTAAATTCTATTTTTCAAAATGGACTTAATTTTTGGATTTGGAATATCGTAATTAGCTTAGGGTGAAATTTTGGTGATTTTCGGATAACTTTCATATTTTGATGAATAGTGAAAATTACTAAATTTTAATTAAAAACAATTTTTTCAATAAAAATAATTAATAGTGATAAATTATTAATTTCAATAGTTTTAAAGTATATTTAGAATATATTTTTTCAATTTAATACAATTTTGGTCATTGGATGTAATTTCACATTTAAACCAGTTATAAACAAGTGTCAATCTTTTGATAGTTATTATCTCTTAAAAACACGCTTTTTGTTTTGAGACGGGAATTAATTTTTAAATTAATCAATGCAACTGATATGTTTTGAATTTAGTAAAATGTAAATCATTATTGAGTTCATAATATCAAAGATATCTTAGGCCTAATTTTTTGTATTTTTATGAAAACTTTCAATTTTTGATTAATAGTGAAACCACTAAGTGGTAGTTAAAAAACTGAATTTTTCATAAAACATAATTTTACCACTTCTGTGAGTGGAATTTCAAAAATCCGAGAGACACAGTTAACGTCAGTAAATAAAATGTGGTTCAATGAGATGAAAATAATTTTTGGTGAATAATATCTTTTTACTTTTATTTACCACGGTTAAAAGTGAATAGGGTAATTAAGGGTAGAAATGATATTATTATTACCATAACACATGTCCTAATTCTATTGGAAAAGTGTAATTCGACCAAAAATAAACATAGGAATAAAATATGACCATTTAGGCCCACATGGATTAGATTAGTACATTTATTATTAATTTATTTAAAGAAGGGTTAAAAGAGTTAAAATCAATGTTTATTTACGAAAACATTTTTAATATGGGGTTATAAATAAGATAAATTCGACTATAAATATTAATTAGATATATAAAAAGATTTCCTACATAATTGTATTTTATTTGTAATTTTTAGACATTATATAATTTAATTTATTTTTGACACAACGATGATGCAGTAATTATCTTATTAATGAAATATTGACATAATTAATGTTATAAATACCCAAATAAATATAAATTGAGACTTTTTATGAATTAAACTAATTTTATAGGTTAATATGACATGTTAGTATTTATTTAATTAACTTTGTTTGAACTTATCATTCTGTTATTATTTTCAAAAAAATCAATTACTAAATAGTGTCAAAATTGACATAAAATAGTTTTTAAAACAAATATTATATTATTAATTGTTATTTTATTCCTAAAAATCTATGTTTCGTCCAAATGACTTAGATAAGGTTATATATATTAATAATGAACAACTTGGGGTTCGTTTTTCTTGTTATAGTAAGTTTATTAACCTTATAGTGTAAGAACACAAGAAGACACGGTAAAAGTAAAATTATTTAACTTAATGTTAAATCTAAATGATAAGGTTAAAATAGGAACCTAAACTTGTCTAAATTCTATTGGATGAGAGGATTTATACCCATACCCACTCTATCTTCTAAATAAATAAATTTGGAGCTATTTAAAACCGAATTTGACTTTATAATAAATTAATAGTTTTAGTTATTTCAAAGGTACCCCTCTCCTCCCTTATAAAAGGGAACCTCCTCCCTCTCTTCCTCACACAACATTGAGCCTTCAAGCTCGGCCAACCCCTGCGAAATTCTCTTCTCCACTTCCCTAGAAACATCCTAGAGGTTCTGGTCTTCCTCAAAGACCAATATTAGTACCCTAAGAGGTGGTCTCAAAGAGGCGCTTCAAAGAAGAGGTAATTTCCGTTACCGATTCTTTCACCTTTATTTCTTCTTCCACTTATTATTCTTAGGTTGTTTCATTATGAAGTAATAACATCAGTGTCACTCATATACGGATATGTTATTATAAATATGAAAAAATCATATTTCACCATCTATCCATCCTATGGAAAACGAAATCACCGCGCCTGCGTACGTACGGAATACCGTCTCCACGCCGTGGTGTAATCTATTTTCCAACACCACCTTACTTGGACGAGTATAATGTTGTAAATAATGACAATATATGACTATTATAAAGTTATATTGATTCTTAAATAGTATACATATACTCCAATACAACTCCACGATCATAGTAACGATATCATCACTCGTGCGTACGTACGGAATACCATCTCCACGATGTGATGCGACTCGTTCTACATGATCTTCATTTGATAATGATTATGTAAATGAATTTAATGAATGAATATGATATATATTACACTAATAACATTCTGGAAATGAGGTATCTATAACCTAATGAAAAGAATAAGAATTTATTCGACAAAACACGCATAAGAACAAAAAGTTATAAACACCCGAATAACAAGTAGCAATGAAATATTACTACTACGAAGCTAAGAATATGACCATATATGATATCATAAAAATAAGTATGATTCTGGAATAATTCAATAACATTATTTAAATCATTATATAGGAGGTTCAGACACGTACAAAGCATATCGGTCCTAAGGTAAGGGAAATATCACAATCTCATTTTTTTTATCCAAGATTGTTTATACTTTTGTATTTAAGGGGGTGTATTTTATCATCAACATCCATGTTTCCTCAATATGTAATATTATTTCCATCCACCTACAATTTTTTAAATCCAATTTTACCCTTCGGTGAGTTTTTAGTAAAGGATATGAAAGGAATCTTTTGTCGTTTTTCGTACGAGGTACTTTTTTGACTTTTCCGAAAAAAGTACGAGAAGAATGTTTTATTTTAACTTATACGGCAAGGATATATTTTTAAAACATTATTTACAAGAATCTTCCTTTAAAATTATTCAAGTTTATTTTTAATCAACATCTTTTAGTTTAGAATTGTATGACATGTTAAGAAAGGAAAAGTGTTTTTTTGAAGTAGAATGGATATTTTCTTCAAGAATGGAGTTCAAGTGTTTTATCAAAATTATTTTCCATCTAAGATAATAAAGGGTTTTGTTTCTATCCCTATTATTTCATTGATTTGATTATGTTGTGATGGAATTATTTTTATGAATTCCTTTATCTTATATGAATTGTTTTATGATGTCATGATGTTTAAGATTCCCATTTGTATTACATGGGTTATGCAATGATGTATGATTTATGATTTTGTGGCACACATAAGAATGGTATCATTATGAGATGGGTGGGCCCTATATCTCCCTCAAATGCATTGGGTAAAAATTTTATATCTCATGAGATAGACATGGATGGAATGGTAGGTTATACCGGTTCAGTGAAACAGGACTGAAACGAGGGTGACTCGGTTTAGAAATGGACTTTGTCCACTAAGATAGTCTTGGCAAAGAGTCTTGACTAATAAGAAATTATTCTCTATGATTATGTGTGTATGCCACAAAGTTTCATGTTTTAAGTTATGATTATTGGGATTTCATTTCACTATTATGATTTATCCCATGTTATGAAATTATGATCTCTTTTACAGGTTAAGATTCCCAAAATGTTATGTTCTTATGAAAATGATGTGATTGATATTTCTTCTTTTTACCCTTAATGAGCATTTGTTCTCACCCTTTTATGTTTTCTTTTCCCTAGGATATAAAGAAAGGTTTTAGGTAAAAAAGGAAGATCTTTATGGGAGATGTTGAAGATCTTTCACCACGATTAGAATATTATATTCCGAGATTCCAAAGACACTAAACTATTACGATCCTTGTGTGTGTGTTTTTGTTATGTACTATGTATTCCGCAAAAGTAATGTAATGTCTATGTACGTCAAGCTTCGGGTCTCTACAGTTGGTATCAGAGGAACGGTTTAGTCAACCTTTGGAAACTAGGATGCAAAAACGTTAGTGATATCCCTAGAGATATTTCTAAGGTATGTCTAAGGATGTCCCTAAGGATAAGTATACGTATTGGATATAGTCCTAGAACTACGGTAACGATCTTAGAATTTAACCTAAGATGTTAGATATTAAGGGTAATCCCCCTTTACTATGTTGTTTTCCCTATCTTTATTTTTACCTCTCACACTATTCTTTTTGGGTTTTAGACGATGGCTGAAACCCGAAGGAACTGTGTTGATCACTGTAATGGATAATGCAATAATTGTCCTCCTGAACAAAGAAATGTTATGGGAGAAGGAGTGGAAAATATTATTTCTATACTTACACAAGATATGAATCATTCTGGACTTCCAAATGAGAAGAGAAGGGAACAATATTCTATTGATTCCTTCATGAGGCAACATCCACCTTCTTTCAATGGGACTTCTGATCCACTTGTTGCTGAACAATGGATCAATACCACTGAAAAGATATTTTCAGTTCTTCAATGTTCTGAACATGATAAAGTCATCTTAGCAGTATATCGTTTGGAAGGTGAAGCTGATCAATGGTGTAATCTTATCAAGAATACGAGGCCAAAAGATGAAATTGAGTCCATGGAATGGGACGAGTTCAAGAACTTGTTTTTCAGTAAGTAATTCCCTCGTATTCTTTGAACAAAGATGGAAAAAGAGTTTGTTGACCTAAAGCAAAAGGATGATGAATCTGTTGGTATATACGAAGTGAATTTTACAAGACTTGCAAGGTCTGCATCTGGAATTATCATCCAACCTGAAAGTAAAGTTGATCGATTTTTCAGTGGCCTAAAACCAAGTCTTCGAAGGGCATTAGCTATAAGAGACTTCAGTATCTATGAAGAAATTGTGCGTTATGCTATCAAGGTAGAAATGGAAGTTGGTGTTAAATATCCATCTCATGGTTTTGAAAAGAAATGAAAGATGGAGTTCAAGGAGAAATCTCAGAATAATGGTGAAAAAAAGATGAATGTTTCCTTATGCACAAAGTGTGGAAAGAAGCATGGTGGAGATTGTCTTAAAGGGACTAGAAAATGTTTTAAGTGTGGAAAAAAAGGTCATCGAGCAACTGAGTGTCGAAGTAATGGAAAAAGGGTTTCTAATGATGTGAATAAAGAAAACACTGCAGAGAACACACCACCAACACTTCAATGCTTCAAGTGCAAGGAAATGGGGCATTATGCTAATAAATTCCCTAATCCAAGGGTTAGTGATGATCGACATGAGAAACCGCTTAAGGCAAAGGACAAAGGGAAGTCACATGCGATCACTATTGGCGATGTTGATTTTGACAACGATGTGGTGGAATGATTATGGGTTTATGTAATGGGATTACAAAATAATGTTGTATCATGGAGTATTGGAATATTTAGGTATTGGTCTAATGTGGTATTCAAAGTGATTGATATATTTTTGGAAATAAGATGATATGCACATAATGAAGGGAAAACGGGAAAATGAAATGTTTAACAGTATTCATGAGCTCATGATTGATATAAGGACTAAGTGATATCATGGTTTGTGTATATAGAATTTTGAAGATTTTGGTATGTGGAAAGTGTTAACTTTTAACTGCATTCATGTTTTCACTAAGGTTCAATGGGTATTCATTCGTCGAGAGAATACATGATTAAGGTATTCACATGTTTTTAATTTGACCAACAAGATATATCTTATGATATATGGGGGATAAATGATGGCATTCACGTGATTGTTCTGTGAAATTTCATGTAATAATTTTCTTTATACTATGAGCTTGGACCGAAGTATTTTAGATAATCCTAAAGATTGGAATAGATTCTGTTGGACATAAGTTAGGATAGAACATTTTTCGATATTATTGATGGGATGTTATAGTAATATAGCTTTATAAAAAGGATAACTTGCAGGACGGGCGACAGCCCATCGCTTCAGACAAGGCTGTGGGAATCGAACACACAACCGAAGTGCGACTGGCCTTTATTGCCTACCACCAGCCTACATGAAGTCCCTGTTTAGTAGAAAATAGTTTTATTATATTAAGAAATATGATATATGAAGTATAAGTCCATTTTAGGAACCATATATGATTAATCTCACTATAGAATGACTTATGTATATTTAATAACTTTTGCTAACATTTTGTTTGAGACAGATGGAATGACCCTTCATTCTATCACATGATCTGCTAACACTTCACGAATAACAAATTCAACTTCATTTATTTAAGAGATGAAGTGGAAATTGTTCAAGGCACAAACAACAGTGAGGTTGTACCAAAATAAAGTATGTATTTATTCTAATTCAAATTCATCAACTTTAGGGAAACGATCTTGAAAACCAAAAATGTTGTCCTAGTTCTCTTATATCTGATTAATCAGATGGTACCTTAGATCGTCACACATTTATGGATTTGTGATTTTTTGCTTTTCCATCGCCATGTTCTCTACCACTCTCCATCAGAACATGATGGTTAGATTTTTATTCCATATCCATATTTTCACCTATGTGGAAACCCAGTGATTAGTTTATTTGGGTAACCGTTACGTTTCATACTTTTGTTTTTAAATATTTGTTTTGTAATTCCTTTTTACAATGTGGGTTTCTATTAAAGAAACTTTCGAGTAGTAAAACATTTATAACCCCGACGAATTTCAAGGGCGAAATTCATTTTAAGGGGGGTAGAATGTAACACCCCGAGATTTTATGAAAAATATTCTTTTTAATTTAATTAATGTCTTGTGTTATACGCTACACCAAAAGGAGCTTTCACAAAACACACCTCTGACCTGTCTTGAATTACACACAATCGCGACCTTCCACGATTGAGTGTGTTGTACGCAACACCAAGTTTCGCTAAACAACGATATGTTATTAAAATATTATTACAACTAGACGCTATGAATACTAATAACCACTTTTTGAAATTTTGTAAATTCTATTTTTCAAAATGGACTTCATTTTTGTATTCGGAATATCGAAATTATCTTAGGGTGAAATTTTGGTGATTTTCGGGTAACTTTCATATTTTGATGAATAGTGAAAATTACTAAATTTTAATTAAAAACAACTTTTTCAATCGAAATAATTAATAGTGATAAATTATTAATTTGAGTGGTTTTAAAGTATATTTAGAATATATTTTTACAATTTAATACAGTTTTGGTCATTGGATGTAATTTCACATTTAAACCAGTTATAAACAAGTGTCAATCTTTTGATAGTTATTATCTCTTAAAAACATGTTTTTTGTTTTGACGACGTAATTAATTTTTAAATTAATTAATGCAACTGATATGTTTTGAATTTGGTAAAATAGAAATCATTTTTGAGTTCATAATATCAAATATATCTTAGGCCTAATTTTTGGTATTTTTCTGAAAACTTTCAATTTTTGATGAATAGTGAAACCACTAAGTGTTAGTTAAAAAACTGAATTTTTCATAAAACTTAATTTTACCACTTCTGTGAGTGGAATTTCAAAAATCCGAGACACATGGTTGATGTCAGTAAGTAAAATGTGGTTCAATGAGATGAAAATAATTTTTGGTAAATAGTAACTTTTTACTTTTATTTACCACGGTTAAAAGTAAATAGGGTAATTAAGGGTAGAAATGATATTATTATTACCCTAACACATGTCATAATTCTATTGGACAAGTGTAATTCGACCAATAACAAACTTAGGAATAAAATATGACCATTTAGGCCCACATGGATTAGATTAGGACATTTATTATTAATTTATTTAAAGAAGGGTTAAAAGAGTTAAAATCAATGATTATTTACTAAAACATTTTTAATATGGGGTTATAAATAACATAAATTCGACTATAAATATTAATTAGAAATATAAAAATATTTCCTACATAATTGTATTTTATTTGTAATTTTTAGACATTATATAATTTAATTTATTTATGACACAACGATGATGCAGTAATTTTCTTATTAATAAAATATTGACATAATTAATGTTATAAATACCCAAATAAATATAATTTGAGACTTTTTATGAATTACAATAATTTTATAGGTTAATATGACATGTTATTATTGATTTAATTAACTTTTTTCGAACTTATCATTCTGTTATGATTTTCAAAAAAATCAATTACTAAATAGTGTCAAAATTGACATAATATAGTTTTTAAAACAAATATTATATTATTAATTGTTATTTTATTCCTAAAAATCTAAGGTTCAGCCAAATGACTTAGATATGGTTATATATATTAATTATTAACAACTTGGGGTTTGTTTTGCTTGTTATAGTAAGTTTATTAACCTTATAGTGTAAGAACACAAGAAGACACAGTAAAAGTAAAATTATTTAACTTAATGTTAAATCTAAATGATAACGTTAAAATAGGAACCTAAACTTGTCTAAATTCTATTGGATGAGATTATTTCGACCCATCCCCACTTTAGCTTCGAAATAAATCAATTTGGGGCTATTTAAAACCTAATTTTACTTTATAATAAAATAATTTTTTTAGTTATTTCAAAGGTACCCCTCTTCTCCCTGATAAAAGGGCACCTCCTCCCTTTCTTCCTCACACAAATTTGAGCCTTAAAGCTCGGCCAAACCCTGACCAATTCTCTTATCCAATTCCCTAGAAACATCCTAGAGGTTCTGGTCTTCCTCAAAGACCAATTTTAGTGCCCTGAGAGGAGGTCTCAAAGAGGCGCTTCAAAGAAGAGGTAATTTCCGTTACCGATTCTTTCACCTTTATTTTTCATCCACTTATTCTTATTAGGTTGTTTCATTATTAAGTAATAACATTAGTATCACTCATATACTGATATGTTATTATAATTATTAAAAAAATCCTATTTCACCATCTATCCAAACTACAGAAAACGAAATCACCGCGCGTGCGTACGTACGGAATACTATCTCCACGCCGTGGTGTAATCTATCTTCCACCACCACCTTACTTGGATGGGTATAATGGTGTAAATAATGAATATATATGACTATTATAAAGTTATATTGATTCTGAAATAGTATACATATACTCCAATACAACTCCACGGTCATAGGAACGATATCATCACTCGTGCGTACGTACGGAATACCATCTCCATGATGTGATGCGACTCGTTCTACAAGATATTCATTTAATAATGATTATATAAATGAATTGAATGAATTAATATGATATATGTTACACTAATACCATTGCGGAAATGTGGTATCTATAACCTAAAGAAAAGAATAAGAATTTATTCGACAAAACATGCATAAGAACAAAAAGTTATAAACACCCGAATAACAAGTATCAATGAAATATTACTACAAAGAAGCTAAGAATATGACTATATATGATATCATAAAAATAAGTATGATTCTGGAATAAGTCGGTAACATTATTTAAATCATTATACAGGAGGTTCGGAAACATACAAAGCATATGAGACCTAAGGTAAAGGAAATATCACAATCTCATTTTTTTTTATCCGAGATTGTTTATACGTTAGTATTTAATGGGGTGTATTTTATCATCCACATCCATGTTTCCTCAATATGTAATATTATTTCCATCCACCTACAATTTTTTAAATCCAATTTTACCCTTCGGTGAGTTTTGAGTAAAGGATATGAAAGGACTCTTTTGTTGTTTTTCGTACGAGGTACTTTTTTGACTTTTCTGACAAAAGTACGAGAAGAAAGTTTTCTTTTAACTTATACGGCATGGATATATTTTTAAAACATTATTTACAAGAATCTTCCTTTACAAGTTTTCAAGTTTATTTTTAATCAAATTCTTTTACTTTAGAATTGTATGACATGTTAAGAAAGGACAAGTGTTTTTTTTGAATTAGAAAGATTATTTTACTCAAGAATGGAGTTCAAGTGTTTTATCAAAATTATTTTCCATCTAAGATAATAAAGGGTTCTATTTATATCCCTATTATTACATTGATTTTATTATGTTGTGATGGAATTATTTTTATAAATTCCTTTATCTTATATGAATTGTTTTATGATGCCATGATGTTTAAGATTCCCGTTTGTATTACATGGGTTATGCAATGATGTATGATTTAAGATTTTGTGGCACACATAAGAATGGTATCATTATGAGATGGGTGGGACCTATATCTCCCTCCAATTCATTGGGTAAAGATTTTATATCTCATGAGATAGACATTCTTGGAATGGTAAGTTATACCGATTCAGTGAAACAGGACTGAAACGAGGGTGACTCGGTTCAGAAATGGACTTTGTCCACTAAGATAGTCTTGGCAATGAGTCTTGACTAATAAGAAATGATTCTCTATGATTATGTGTGTATTCCACAATGTTTCATGTTTTATGTTATGATTATTGGGATTTCATTTCACTACTATGATTTATCCCATGTTATGAAATTATGCTCTTTTTTTCCGGTTATGATTCCCAAAATGTTATGTTCTTATGAAAATGATGTGATTGATATTTATTTTGTTTACCCTTACTGAGAATTTTAGCTCACCCTTTTATGTTTTCTTTTCCCCAGGATATAAAGAAAGGTTTTAGGTAAAAAAAGGAAGATCTTTATGGGAGATGTTGAAGATATTTCACCACGATTAGAAGATTATATTCTGAGTTTCCAAAGACACCAACCTATTACGATCCTTGTGTGTGTGTTTTTATTATGTACTAAGTATTCCGCAAATGTAATGTAATGTCCATGTACGTCAAGCTTCGTGTCTCTACAGTTGGTATCCGGGGAAAGATTTAGTCATCCTTTGGAAACTAGGATGCGAAAACGTTAGTGAGATCCCTATAGATATTTCTAAGTTATTTCTAAGGATGTCCCTAAGGATAAGTATACGTATAGGATATAGTCCTAGAACTACGGTAACGATCTTAGAATTTAACCTAAGATGTTAGATATTAAGGGTAATCCCCCTTTACTATGTTGTTTTCCCTAGCATTATTTTTTCCTCTCACACTATTCTTTTTGGGTATTAGACGATGGCTGGAACCCGAAGGAACCGTGTTGATCACTGTAATGGACAATGCAATAATTTCCCTCCTGAACAAACAAATGTTATGGGAGATGGAGTGCAAAATCTTATTTCTATACTTACACAAGCTATGAATCATTCTGGACTTCTAAATGAGCAGATAAGGGAACAATATTCTATTGAGTCCTTCATGAGGCAACATCCACCTTCATTCAGTGGGACTTCCGATCCACTTGTTGCTGAACAATGGATCAGTACCACTGAAAATATATTTTTAGTTCTTCAATGTTCTGAACATGATAAAGTCATCTTAGCAGTATATCATTTGAAGGTGAAGCTGATCAATGGTGGAATCTTATCAAGAATACGAGCCTACGAGATGAAATTGAGTCCATTGAATGGGATGAGTTCAAAAACTTGTTTTTCAGTAAGTACTTCCCTCGTATTCTTCTAACAAAGATGGGAAATGAGTTTCTTGAGCGGAAGTAGAAGTATGATGAATCTGTTGGTATATACGAAGCGAATTTTACATGACTTGCAAGGTATGCATCTGGCATTATCATCCAACCTAAAAGTAAAGTTGTTCGATTTTTCAGTGGCTTAAAACCAAGTCTTCGAAGGGAATTAGCTATAAGATACTTCAGTAGATATGGAGAAATTTTGCGTTGTGCTATCAAGGTAGAAATGGAAGTTGGTGTTACATATCCATCTCCTGGTTTTTACAAGAAAAGAAATATGGAGTTCAAGGAGAAATCTCATAACAATTGTGAAAAGAAGATGAATGTTTCCTTATGCACAAAGTGTGGAAAGAAGCATGGTGGAGATTGTCTTAAAAGGACTAGAAAATGTTTTAAGTGTGGAAAAGAAATTCATTGAGCATCTGAGTGTCGAAGTAATGGAAAAAGGGTTTCTAATGATGTGAAAAAAGCAAACACTGCAGAGAACACACCACCAACACTTCAATGCTTCAAGTGCAAGGAAATGGGGAATTATGCTAATAAATGCCCTAATCCAAGGGTTAGTGATGATCGACATGAGCAACCGCTTAAGGAAAAGGACAAAGGGATGTCACATGCGATCACTATTGGCGATGTTGAATATGACAACGATGTGGTGGAATGATTAAGTGTGTATGTAATGTGATTCCAAAATAATGTTGTATCATGGAGTATTGGAATATTTATGTATTGGTCTAATGTGGTATTCAAAGTGATTGAGATATTTTTGGAAATAAGATGATATGCGCATAATGACGTGAAAACGAGAAAATGAAATGTTTAACAGTATTCATGAGCTCAGAATTGATATAAGGACTAAGTGATATCATGGTTTGAGTATATATAATTTTGAGGATTTTGGTATGTGGAAAGTGTTAACTTTTAACTGCATTCCTGTTTTCACTAAGATTCAATGGGTATTCATTCTTCAAGAGAATACATGATTAAGGTATTCACATGTTTGTAATTTGACCAACAAGATATATCTTATGATATATGGGGGATAAATGATGTTATTCACGTGATTGTTCTTTGACATTTCAAGTAATAATTTTCTTTAAACTGTGAGCTTGGACCGAAGTATTTTAGATAATCCTAAAGATTGGAATAGATTCTGTTGGACATAAGTTAGGATATAACTTTTTTCGATATTATTGATGGGATGTTATAGTAATATAGCTTTATAAAAAGGATAACCTGCAGGACGGGCGACAACCCATCGCTTTGGACAAGGACGTGGGAATCGAACACACAACTGAAGTGCGACTGGCCTTTATCGCCTACCACTGGCCTAAAATAAGTCCCTATTTAGTAGAAACTAGTTTTATTATATTAAGCAGTATGATATATGAAGTATAAGTCCATTTTAGGAACCATATATGATTAATCTCACTATATAATGACTTATGTATATTTAAAAACTTTTGCTAACATTTTGTTTGAGACAAATAGAATGACCGGTCATTCTATCACATGATCTGCTAACACTTCACGAATAACAAATTAAAATTCATTTATTTAAGAGATGAAGTGGAAATTGTTCAAGGCTAAAAAATAGTGAGATTGTACCAAAATGAATTAAGTATTTATTCTAATTCAAATTCTTCAACTTTAGGGAAACGATCTTGAAAACCAAAAATGTTGTCCTAGTGCTCTTATATCTGATTAATCAGATGGTACCTTAGATCGTCACACATTTGTGGATTTATGATTGGTGGATTTTCCATAGCCATGTTCTCCACCACTCTCCATCAGAACATGATGGTTAGATTTTTCTTCCACATCCATATTTTCACCTATGTGGAAACCCAGTGATTAGTTTATTTTGGTAACCATTACGTTTCATACTTTTTTTTTATAAAGATTGGTTTTGGAATTCCTTTTTCCGATGCGGGTTTCTATTAAAGAAAATTTCGAGTAGTAAACTATTTATAACCCCGACGAATTTCGAGGGCGAAATTCATTTTAAGGGGGGTAGAATGTAACACCCCGAGATTTTATGAAAAATATTCTTTTAAATTTCATTACTGTCTTGTGTTATACGCTACACCAAAAAGAGGTTTCACAATACACACCTCTGACCTGGCTTGAATTACACGCAATCACGACCTTCCACAATAGTGTGTGTTGTATGCAACACCAAGTTTCGCTAAACAATGACATGTTATTAAAATATTATTAAAACTATACGTTATGAATAGTAATAACCACTTTTTTAAATTTAGTAAATTCTATTTTTTAAAATGGACTTCATTTTTGGATTAGGAATATTGAAATTAGATTAGGGTGAAATTTTGGTGATTTTCGGATAACTTTCATATTTCGATGAATACTGAAAATTACTAAATTTTAATTAAAAACAACTTTTTCAATCGAAATAATTAATCGTGATAAATTATTAATTTTAGTGGTTTTAAAGTATATTTAGAATATATTTTTACAATTTAATACAATTTTGGTCGTTGGATGTAATTTCACATTTAAACCAGTTATAAACAAGTGTCAATCTTTTGATAGTTATTATCTCTTAAAAACACGCTTTTTGTTTTGACGACAGGAATTAATTTTTAAATTAATTAGTGCAACTAATATGTTTTGAAATTGGTAAAATATAAATCATTTTTTAGTTCATAATATCAAATATATATTAGGCCTAATTTATGGTATTTTTCAGAAAACTTTCAATTTTTGATGAATAGTGAAACCACTAAGTGATAGTTAAAAAACTGAATTTTTCATAAAACATAATTTTACCGCTTCTGTGAGTGGAATTTCAAAATTCGAGATACACGGTTGATGTCAGTATGTAAAATGTGGTTCAATGTGATGAAAATAATTTTTGGTGAATAGTAACTTTTTACTTTTATTTACCACGTTTAAATGTAAATAGGGTAATTAAGGGTAGAAATTATATTATTATTACCCTAACACATGTCCTCATTCTATTGGAAAAGTGTCATTCGACCAAAAAATAACTTAGGAATAAAATATGACCATTTAGGCCCACATGGATTAGATTAGGACATTTATTATTAATTTATTTAAAGAATGGTTAAAAGAGTTACAATCAATGTTTATTTACTAAAACATTTTTCATATGGGGTTATAAATAAGATAAATTCGACTATAAATATTCATTAGAAATATAAAAATATTTCCTACATAATTGTATTTTATTTGTAATTTTTAGACATTATATAATTTAATTTATTTATGACACAACGATGATGCAGTAATTATCTTATTAATGAAATATTGACATAATTAATGTTATAAATACCCAAAAAAATATAATTTGAGACTTTTTATGAATTACAATAATTTTATTGGTTAATATGACATGTTATTATTGATTTAATTATCTTTTTTAGAACTTATCATTCTGTTATGATTTTCAAAAAAATCAATTACTATATAGTGTCAAAATTGGCATAAAATAGTTTTTAAAAAACATATTATATTATTAATTGTTATTTTATTCCTAAAAATCTAAGGTTCGGCCAAATGACTTATATATGGTTATATATATTAATAATTAACAACTTGGGGTTCGTTTGTCTTGTTATAGTATGTTTATTAACCTTATAGTGTAAGAACACAAGAAGACACGGTAAAAGTAAAATTATTTAAATTAATGTTAAATCTAAATGATAAGGTTAAAATAGGAACTTAAACTTGTCTAAATTTTATTGGATGAGAGGATATCGACCCATCCCCACTTTAGCTTCGAAATAAATCAATTTGGAGATATTTTAAACCGAATATGACTTTATAATAAAATAATAGTTTTAGTTGTTCCAAAGGTACCCCTCTCCTCCCTTATAAAAGGGCACCTCCTCCCTCTCTTCCTCACACAACTTTGAGCCTTCAATCTCAGCCAACCCCTGCCAAATTCTCCTATCCACTTCCCTAGAAACATCCTAGAGGTTCTGGTCTTCCTGAAAGACCAATTTTAGTGCCCCAAGAGGAGGTCTCAAAGAGGCGTTTCAAAGAAAAGGTAATTTCTGTTACCGATTCTTTCACCTTTATTTTTTTCTTCCACTTCTTCTTCTTAGGTTGTTTCACTATGAAGTAATAACATCAGTATCACTCATATACTTATATGTTATTATAAGTATGAAAAAAATACTATTTCACCATCTATCCATCCTACGAAAAACGAAATCACCGCGCGTGCGTACGTACGGAATACCGTCTCCACGCCGTGGTGTAATCTATTTTCCACCACCATCTTACTTGGATGGGTATAATGGTGTAAATAATGACTATATATGACTATTATAAAGTGATATTGATTCTAAAATAATATACATATACTCCAATACAACTCCACGATCATAGGAATGATATAATCACTCGTGCGTGCGTACGGAATACCATCTCCACGATGTGATGCGACTCGTTCTACATGATCTTCATTTCATAATGATTATATAAATGAATTGAATGAATGAATATGATATATATTACACTAATACCATTCTGGAAACGAGGTATCTATAACCTAAAGAAAATAATAAGAATTTATTCGACAAAACACGCATAAGAACAAAAAGTTATAAACACCCGAATAACAAGTAGCAATGAAATATTAATACTAAGAAGCTAAGAATATGACCATATATGATATCATAAAAATAAGTATGATTCTGGAATAAGTAAATAACGTTGTTTAAATCATTATACAGGAGGTTCAGACACGTACAAAGCATATCGGACCTAAGGTAAGGGAAATATCACAATCTCCTTTTTTTTATCCGAGATTGTTTATAGTTTAGTATTTAATGGGGTGTATTTTATCATCCACATCCATGTTTCCTAAATATGTAATATTATTTCCATCCACCTACAAATTTTTAAATCCAATTTTACCCTTCGTTGAGTTTTTTGTAATGGATATGAATGGAGTCTTTTGTCATTTTTCGTACGAGGTACTTTTTTGACTTCTCCGACAAAAGTACGAGAAGAATGTTTTCTTTTAACTTATTCGGCATGGATATATTTTTAAAACATTATTTACAAGGAGATTCCATTACAAGTTTTCAAGTTTATTTTTAATCAACTTCTTTTAGTTTAGAATTGTATGACATGTTAAGAAAGGAAAAGTGTTTTTTTGAAGTAGAAAGGATATTTTCCTCAAGAATGGAGTTCAAGTGTTTTTTCAAAATTATTTTCCATCTAATATAATAAAGGGTTCTGTTTCTATCCCTATTGTTACATTGATTTGATTATGTTGTGATGGAATTATTTTTATGAATTCCTTTATCTTATATGAATTGTTTTATGATGTCATGATGTTTAAGATTCCCATTTGTATTACATGGGTTATGCAATGATGTATGATTTATGATTTTGTGGAACACATAAGAATGGTATCATTATGAGATGGGTGGGACCTATATCTCCCTCCAATGCATTGGGTAAAGATTTTATATCTCATGAGATAGACATGGCTGGAATGGTAGGTTATACCGGTTTAGTGAAACCGGACTGAAACGAGGGTGACTCGGTTCAGAAATGGACTTCGTCCACTAAGATAGTCTTGGCAATGAGTCTTGACTAATAATAAATGATTCTCTATGATTATGTGTATATGCCACAATGATTCATGTTTTAAGTTATGATTATTGGGATTTCATTTCACTACTATGATTTATCCCATGTTATGAAATTATGCTCTCTTTTGCAGGTTAAGATTCCCAAAATGATATGTTCTTATGAACATGATGTGATTGATATTTCTTTTGTGTACCCTTACTAAGCATTTGAGCTCACCCTTTTGTGTTTTCATTTCCCAAGGATATAAATAATGGTTTTAGGTAAAAAAATGAAGATCTTTATGGGAGATGTTGAAGATCTTTCACCGCGATTAGAAGATTATATTCTGAGTTTCCAAAGACACTAAACTATTACGATCCTTGTGTGTGTGTTTTTGTTATGTACTAAGTATTCCGAAAAAGTAATGTAATATCCATGTACGTCAAGCTTCGTGTCTCTACAGTTGGTATCAGAGGAAAGGTTTAGTCAACCTTTGGAAACTAGGATATGAAAACGTTAGTGAGATCCCTAGATATATTTCTAATGTATGTCTAAGGATGTCCCTAAGGATAAGTATACGTATAGGATATAATCCTAGAACTATGGTAACGATCATAGAATTTAACCTAAGATGTTAGATATTAAGGGTACTCCCCCTTTACCATGTTTTTTCCCTATCATTATTTTTGACTCTCACACTATTCTTTTTGGGTCTTAGACGATGGCTGGAACCCAAAAGAACCATGTTGATCACTGTAATGGACAATGCAATAATTGTCCTCCTGAACAAACAAATGTTATGGGAGATGGAGTGCAAAATCTTATTGCTATACTTACAAAAACTATGAATCATTCTGGACTTCCAAATGAGCAGATAAGGGAACAATATTCTACTGAGTCCTTCATGAGGCAACATCCACCTTCTTTCACTGGGACTTCTGATCCACTTGTTGCTGAACAATGGATCAATACCACTAAAAAGATATTTTCAGTTCTTCAATGTTCTGAGCATGATAAAGTCATCTTAGCAGTATATCGTTTCAAAGGTGAAGCTGATCAATGGTGGAATCTTATCAAGAATATGAGGCCAATAGATGTAATTGAGTCCATGGAATGTGACACGTTCAAGAACTTGTTTTTCAGTAAGTACTTCCCTCGTATTCTTCGAACAAAGATGGAAAAGGAGTTTCTTGAGCTGAAGCAGAAGGATGATGAATCTGTTGGTATATACGAAGAGAATTTTACATGACTTGAAAGGTATGCATCTGGCATTATCATCCAACCTGAAAGTAAAGTTGGTCAATTTTTCAGTGGCTTAAAACCAAGTCTTCGAAGGGCATTAGCTATAAGAGACTTTAGTAGCTATGAAGAAATTGTGCGTTGTGCTATCAAGGTAGAAATGGAAGTTGGTGATACATATCCATCTCATGGTTTTGACAAGAAACGAAAGATGGAGTTCAAGGATAAATCTCATAATAATGGTGAAAAGAAGTTGAATGTTTCCTTTTGCACAAATTTTGGAAAGAAGCATGGTGGAGATTGTCTTAAAGGGACTAGAAAATGTTTTAAGTGTGGAAAAGAATGTCATCGAGCAGCTGAGTGTCGAAGTAATGGAAAAAGGGTTTCTAATGATGTGAATAAAGCAAACACTGCAGAGAACACACCACCAACACTTCAATGCTTCAAGTGCAAGGAAATGGGGCATTATGCTAATAAATTCCCTAATCCAAGGGTTAGTGATGATCGACATGAGCAACCACTTAATGAAAAGGAAAAAGGGAAGTCACATGCGATCACTATTGGTGATGTTGAATATAAAAACGATGTGGTGGAATGATTAAGTGTTTATCTAATGGGATTCCAAAATAATGTTATATCATGGAGTATTGGAATATTTATGTATTGGTCTAATGTGGTATTCAAAATGATTGAGATATTTTTGGAAATAAGATGATATGCGCATAATGAAGGGAAAACGAGAAAATGAAATGTTTAACAGTATTCATGAGCTCATAATTGATATAAGGACTAAGTGATATCATGGTTTGAGTATATAGAATTTTGAGGATTTTGGTATGTGGAATGTGTTAACTTTTTACTGTATTCATGTTTTCACTACGGTTCAATGGGTATTAATTATTCAAGAGAATACATGATTAAAGTATTCACATGTTTTTAATTTGACCAACAAGATATATCTTATGATATATGGGGGATAAATGATGGCATTCACGTGATTGTTCTGTGACATTTCAAGTAATGATTTTCTTTATATTATGAGCTTGGACCGAAGTATTTTAGATAATCCTAAAGATTGGAATAGATTCTGTTGGACATAAGTTAGGATATAACTTTTTTCGATATTATTTATGGGATGTTATATTAATATAGCTTTATAAAAAGG
Source organism: Viscum album (assembly GCA_963277665.1). Taxonomy (NCBI): domain Eukaryota; kingdom Viridiplantae; phylum Streptophyta; class Magnoliopsida; order Santalales; family Viscaceae; genus Viscum; species Viscum album. The sequence goes on along the minus strand of OY728153.1, from coordinate 301,322,588 downwards.
ATAATCTACAGGACGGGAGACATCCCATCGCTTCGCACAAGGCTGTGGGAATCGAACACACAACCGATGTGCGACTGGCCTTTATCTCCTACCACTGGCCTACAGGAAGTCCCTGTTTAGTAGAAACTAGTTTTATTATATTAACCAGTATGATATATGAAGTATAAGTCCATTTTATGAACCATATATGATTAATATCACTATAGAATGACTTATGTATATTTAATAACTTTTGCTAACATTATGTTTGAGACAGATGGAATGACCCGTCATTCTATCACATGATCTGCTAACACTTCATGAATAACAAATTCAACTTCATTTATTTAAGAGATGAAGTGAAAATTGTTCAAGCAACAAACAATAGTGAGATTGTACCAAAATAAAGTAAGTATTTATTCTAATTCAAATTCTTCAGCTTTAGGGAAACGATCTTGAAAACCAAAAATGTTGTCCTAGTGATCTTATATCTGATTAATCAGATGGTACCTTAGACCGTCACACATTTATGGATTTGTGATTGTTGGCTTTTCCATAGCCATGTTCTCTACCACTCTCCATCAGAACATGATGGTTATATTTTTCTTCCATATCCATATTTTCACCTATGTGGAAACCCAGTGATTAGTTTATTTGGGTAAACGTTACGTTTCATACTTTTGTTTTTTAAATATTGGTTTTGGAATTCCTTTTTACGATGTGGGTTTCTATTAAAGAAACTTTCGAGTAGTAAACCATTTATAACCCCGACGAATTTCGAGGGTGAAATTCATTTTATGGAGGTAGAATGTAACACCCCGAGATTTTATGAAAAATATTCTTTTTAATTTCATTAATTTCTTGTGTTATACGCTACACCAAAAGGAGCTTTCACAACACACACCTCTGACCTGGCTTTAATTACACGCAATCGCGACCTTCCACGATAGCGTGTGTTGTACGCAACACCAAGTTTCGCTAAACAACGATATGTTATTAAAATATTATTAAAACTAGACGTTATGAATAGTAATAACCACTTTTTGAAATTTTTTAAATTCTATTTTTCAAAATCGACATCATTTTTGGATTCGGAATATCGAAATTAGCTTAGGGTGAAATTTTGGTGATTTTCAGATAACTTTCATATTTTGATGAATAGTGAAAATTACTAAATTTTAATTATAAACAACTATTTCAATCGAAATAATTAATAGTGATAAATTATTAATTTGATTGGTTTTAAAGTATATTTAGAATATATTTTTAAAATTTAATACAATTTTGGTCATTGTATGTAATTTCACATTTAAACCAGTTATAAACAAGTGTCAATCTTTTGATAGTTATTATCTCTTAAAAACAAGCTTTTTGTTTTGACGAAGAGAATTAATATTTAAATTAATTAACGCAACTGATATGTTTTGAATTTGGTAAAATAGAAATCATTTTTGAGTTCATAATATCAAATATAGATTAGGCCTAATTTTTGGTATTTTTCTGAAAACTTTCAATTTTTGATGAATAGTGAAACCACTAAGTTGTAGTTAAAAAACTGAATTTTTCATAAAACTTAATTTTACCGCTTCTGTGAGTGGAATTTCAAAAATCTGAGAGACACGGTTGATGTCAGTAAGTAAAATGTGGTTCAATGAGATGAAAATAATTTTTGGTGAATAGTAACTTTTTACTTTTATTTACCACTGTTAAAAGTAAATAGGGTAATTAAGGGTAGAAATGATATTATTATTACCCTAACACATGTCCTAATTCTATTGGAAAAGTGTAATTCGACCAAAAACAAACTTAGGAATAAAATATGACCATTTAGGCCCACATGGATTAGATTAGGACATTTATTATTAATTTATTTAAAGAAGGGTTAAAAGAGTTAAAATCAATGTTTATTTACTAAAATTTTTTAATATGGGGTTATAAATAAGATAAATTCGACTATAAATATTAATTATAAATATAAAAATATTTTCTACATAATTTTATTTTATTTGTAATTTTTAGACATTATATAATTTAATTTATTTATGACACAATGATGATGCAGTAATTATCTTATTAATAAAATATTGACATAATTAATGTTATAAATACTCAAATAAATATAATTTGAGACTTTTTATGAATTACACTAATTTTATAGGTTAATATGACATGTTAGTATTGATTTAATTGAAATTGTACGAACTTATCATTCTGTTATAATTTTCAAAAAAATCAATTACTAAATAGTGTCAAAATTGACATAAAATAGTTTTTAAAACAAATATTATATTATTAATTGTTATTTTATTCCTAAAAATCTAAGGTTCGGCCAAATGACTTATATAAGGTTATATATATTAATAATTAACAACTTGGGGTTCGTTTGTCTTGTTATAGTAAGTTTATTAAACTTATAGTGTAAGAACACAAGAAAACACGGTAAAAGTAAAATTATTTAACTTAATGTTAAATATAAATGATAAGGTTAAAATATGAACCTAAACTTGTCTAAATTCTATTGGATGAGAGGATTTCGAACCATCCCCACTTTAGCTTCGAAATAAATCAATTTGGAGATATTTAAAACCAAATTTGACTTTATAATAAAATAATAGTTTTAGTTATTCCAAAGGTACCCCTCTCCTCCCTTATAAAAGGGAACCTCCTCCCTCTCTTCCTCACACAACTTTGAGCCTTAAATCTCGGAAAACCCCTGCCAAATTCTCTTCTCCACTTCCCTAGAAACATCCTAGAGGTTCTGTTCTTCCTCAAAGACCAATTTTAGTGCCCTATGAGGAGGTCTCAAAGAGGCGCTTCAAAGAAGAGGTAATTTCCGTTACCGATTCTTTCACCTTTATTTCTACTTCCACTTCTACTTATTAGGTTATTTCATTATGATATAATAACATCAATATCACTCATATACTGATATGTTATTATAAGTATGAAAAAATCCTATTTCACCATATATCCATCCTACGGAAAAAGAAATCACCGCGCGTGCGTACGTACGGAATACCGTCTCCACACCATGGTGTAATCTATTTTCCACCACCACCTTACTTGGATGGGTATAATGGTGTAGATAATGACTATATATGACTATTATAAAGTGATATTGATTCTAAAATAGTATACATATACTCCAATATAACTCCACGATCATAGGAATGATATCATCACTCATGCGTACGTACGGAATACCATCTCCACGATGTGATGCGACTCATTCTACATGATCTTCATTTCATAATGATTATATAAATGAATTGAATGAATGAATATGATATATATTACACTAGTACCATTCTGGAAATGATGTATCTATAAACTAAGTAAAAGAATAAGAATTTATTCGATAAAACACGCATAAGAACAAAAAGTTATAAACACCCGAATAACAAGTAGCAATGAAATATTACTACTAAAAATCTAAGAATATGACCATATATGTTATCATAAAAATAATTATGATTCATGAATAAGTCAATAACATTATTTAAATCATTATACAGGAGGTTCGGACACGTACAAAGCGTATCAGACCTAAGGTAAGGGAAATATCACAATCTCATTTTGTTTATCCGAGATTGTTTATACTTTAGTATTTAATGGGGTGTATTTTATCATCCACATCCATGTTTTCTCAATATGTAATATTATTTCAATCCACCTACAATTGTTTAAATACAATTTTACCCTTCAGTGAGTTTTTAGTAAAGGATATGAAAGGAATCTTTTGTCGTTTTTCGTACGAGTTACTTTTTTGACTTTTCCGACAAAAGTACGAGAAGAATGTTTTCTTTTAACTTATACGGCATGGATATATTTTTAAAACATTATTTAAAAGAAGCTTCCTTTACATGTTTTCAAGTTTATTTTTAATCAACTTTTTTTAGTTTAGAATTGTATGACATGTTAAGAAAGGAAAAGTGTTTTTTTGAAGTAGAAAGGATATTTTCCTCAAGAATGGAGTTCAAGTGTTTTATCAAAATTATTTTCCATCTAAGATAATAAAGGGTTCTGTTTTTATCCCTATTATTACATTTATTTGATTATGTTGTGATGGAATTATTTTTATGAATTCCATTATCTTATATGAATTGTTGTATGATGTCATGATGTTTAAGATTCCCATTTGTATTACATGGGTTATGCAATGATGTATGATTTATGATTTTGTGGCACACATAAGAATTGTATAATTATGAGATCGGTGGGACCTATATCTCCCTACAATGCATTGGGTAAAGATTTTATATCTCATGAGATAGAAATGGCTGGAATGGTAGGTTATACAGTTTCAGTGAAACAGGATTGAAACGAGGGTGACTCGGTTCAGAAATAGACTTTGTCCACTAAGACAGTCTTGGCATTGAGTCTTGACTAATAAGAAATGATTCTCTATGATTATGTGTGTATTCCACAAAGTTTTATGTTTTATGTTTTTATTATTGGGATTTCATTTCACTACTATGATTTATCCCATGTTACGAAATTATGCTCTCTTTTGTAGGTTAAGATTCCCAAAATGTTATGTTCTTATGAAAATGATGTGAATGATATTTCATTTGTTTACCCTTACTGAGCATTTGAGCTCACCCTTTTATGTTTTCTTTTCGCCAGGATAAAAGAAAGGTTTTATGTAAAAAAAGGAAGATCTTTATGGGAGATGTTGAAGAACTTTCACCACGATTAGAAGATTATATTCCGAGTTTCCAAAGACACTAAAATATTACGATCCTTGTGTGTGTGTTTTTGTTATGTACTAAGTACTCCGAAAAAGTAATGTATTGTCCATGTACATCATGCTTCGGGTCCCTACAATGATACTAAAGGTTTGGGAGGTACATGAGAAAGACTACTCGAGAGATTGGGGAACCATGGGAGGATTCTAGAGAGATTAGGTATGAGGTTGTAAAAACACCAAAGACTTTTAGTGGAGAGGAAGTGGGAGAATGGATGGGTTTATATATGAAAGAAGAGGAAATTATTTATTATTTTGGTTTGGGACACCACACATTAAACTAATCAAAACCAGAAACCAGACCATGGTTTTTTCTCCTGCTTTTTTCCAAAGGGGAGTGTAAAAAATATTTTATATGGGAAATGTCCGAACTACTTTAAATAATATGGATTCTTATATATAGATTAGTCACACTCTCAAGGAAATCAATTTAAAAAGAAAAAATGTTTTATAAGTCTGAAGGGATCACTAAAGCATTGTAAAATAAATAAATAAAATGTAAAATCACATTATTTTAATTATAAATAATATATTTTCCTAAAATAATGTTTATAGTATTTTATTACATCACTATTGGGTCATTATGATGTCATTAAATTTTTTATATATTTAAAAGGAATTTATTTTTTTCTAGAAATTCAACTGTCTCAGAAAATTATGAAGAATTCACAGATGGATTATTTTTACATCCCTAATAAAAAATAATATTCATTTTATCCAAATAATTTTCCAAATATTTGAAATTTCACGTTTAAAATAAAAACCACCCTTTATCGAAAATTCATAGATTTTGACAAAAATTGTATTCAAACCAAAATAAAAATTACAATTTTATTCTTAAAAACATTATGATATTTTAAAATTAATAAAATTTAATTTACTAATAAAAATATTTTATTAAGATATTATTCAATTCAGAAATCCATTAATCAATCCAAATAAATTCCTATGTTGAACATTACCTAAAATAATACTATTTGGGCATTAAAAACATTTTAAAAAGTGACAATATGAAAATTAAATAATATTCCTTATTTTATTCAAAAATATTCTACATAATAATAATTATGGGGTCTTGTTACATAACCCCTGAATAATCCTAAATAAGACCTTATGGTAAGGTGTGCGATAGTGAAAACCTCTTGGGGTGACACATATAACAACGCTCGTGTGGTAATCTTTATCAACATCAACTTCTCCCATATGTGGTTCAGCTAATGCATAAAATATTGAAGCTTGGATTGGGCTTGGTTTAGAGTGAATCCCAATGATGCCACCTCCATTCGGTGCTTTGAAAAATGGGCTTCATATGGGGTAAGTCTAGTGGATGAGGCAATCAATTTCTTTTTCTGGGTAAATTTGATTTTACAAAGACTTATCATTATACTAATCATGTGATAACTATTCAATTCCTATATTAAGAATGGTCACAATTCTTAATGGTATTTTAAATTCAGAAACATAAATCAAAATAAGGGAATACATTTTACATAACCATAAGAATACATTTAAAGAGACCAATTAGAATTTTCATTAATGATTTTTTTGGGACATTACAATATTAAAACCTTATTAAAATTCACCTTAAAAATTCCATTTCCCACACTAAAACATATGTGGGTAACTCTTCTTTTTCACTTCTTCTGATTCCCACGACTCTCCTTCAAACATGGTGTTTTTTTAAAACACCATGATGAAGGGCATTTTCATATTTCATAGATCGTTTTATCTATGATCTATGTTCTTCACTAGTTGTTCCTCATAAGAAAGATCATCCTCTAGTTGTACTACCTCTAAAGATATTATATGTGAAGGGCCCCAAATGATCTTCCTTAAGAGGGATACAAGAAATGCATCATGTAATTTCGCTATTATAGGTGGAAATGCTAGTCGATTTCCCATAGCCCTCACACAATTAGAAATATCGAAGGGGATGATGTACCTATGAAATAACATCCACTTCTTTTCAAACCTCATTACCTTCTTCTATAGTGATATTCGTGGAAACAACATATCTCCAACTTTGAACTCAAGGTCTCGTCCAAGGTTATCTGTTTAACTCTTCTGTCGACTTTGGGCTTCCTTGATATGCTGCTGAATAGTATTCACCATCTCCACCATTTCATCGACCATTTCAGATCCTAGAATGGTACTCTAACCTACTGTATCCCGAAAACTGGTGTGCTACACCTTTTACAATAAAGGGCTTCATATGGTGGCATTATGATGCTATAGTGGAAACTATTATTATAGTAGAATAATACCAGTGGAAGATGTTGTTCCTGCTCTACTTTAGAGTCTATAAGAAATGATCGTAACATATCTTCTAGTGTCTAAATATTTGGAATATATTGGCCATCAGTTTGAGTATGATAGACCGTACTGAAGTTCAGTTCAGTGTTAATAGATTGTTGAAGACTTTTCCATAACTTTGTGGTGAATCTCAAATCAGGATTAGAAAAAAAATATAGTGGTACTCCATGAAGCCTTACCAATTCATTAATGTAAATCTATTAAAGTTGATCCAATTATAAGTCCTCTCAAATCACGATAAAGTGAGTTGTCTTCCTATGACGATCCACATTAACCCATATATCTTTGTTTCCTCTAGGTTCCCTTAAATGTCCAATGACAAAGTCCATGGTAATTTTCCACCACTTCTTTATTGGTATGTGTAGTGGTTTCATAATCCCCTTATACATTTTCCGCTCAGCCTTCACTTGATGAAATAAGATTCAATTTGAAGTATACCTAGAAATCTCCTTTTTCATATTATCCCAACAAAAGTTTTCTCGGAGATCTCGATACATCTTTTTGCTCCCTTAGAGAATAGAGAAGGTTGAGCTATATGAGTCATTCTGAAGCTCTTTCTTTATCTTTAGATTAGATTATAAACATAATCATGTAACAAATATCACAATTCCATCCTTGTCAACCATGAAATTTGAGGATTTCCGATTTTTAATAGCTTCTACCCTATTCAGAATTTCTACATCCATTCTCTGAGAATTCTTTATTGTCTCCAAGTGGGATTGTTGAGAAATCATATGACAATGGATTGATGATTTTTATCCCTTAATGATTCCCATGACCATCTTCTAGAAATCTATGAATATTGGATCTTTATCAATTCCCATCAATGACTGAATCACTGGATCCTTTCTACTTAGAGCATCTGCCACTTTTTTCGCCTGCACAGGGTGGGAATGGATTGACCAGTCATAATCCTTGATGAGTTCTATCCATCTTCGTTGGTTCATATTAGGCTCTTTCGGAGTGAATATATATTTTAGGCTCTTTTGATCAGTATATATCTCACACTTCTCCCCATAAATGTGATGCCTCTAGATGTTTAGCACCAAGATAACAGATGCCTACTCTAGATCATGTGTGAGAAAGTTTTTTTCATAGATTTTAAGGTGTGTTAAAGAGTATGTTATCACTTTATCATTCTGCATCAACACACAACTCATTCCCTTCTTTTATGCATAACTAAACACCACAAAATTTTCTCCACTCCTGGGTATTGGGAGAATGGGCATAATGATAAGCCTCATTTTCAACTCCTTATAGTTATCTTTACATCCATCAGTCCTAGAAAACATTATTCCCTTCCAATATTTCTGGGTAAGAGGGATGGAAAGTCAATAGAAATTTCTCACAAATCAGTGATAATATCAAGATAACCCCAAGAAGGTAGGGATATTCGTTACTGTTATTGGCCATGTCAAACCTTAAATTGTAGTTTTCCTGAAGGGATCAACTAATATCCCATTTCTTGTGATGATATGAACCATGAATGAGACATCATTCAACCAGATATCTGACATTCTGTACATTGAATAGAGCTTCTCCTTCCATGAGGTCTCTATTACAGTTCTTAGATATTCCTCATGAACGTCCTTGGTTTTGGATTATATTAGAATATAATCTAAAAATACTACCAAAAATTCTTCGAGGTAATATCTAAATACTCTATTCATCATGTCAATGAATATTTATGGATAAGTATTCAGTCTGAAAGGGATTACTATGAATTCTTCATGCCCATATGTTTTACAAAAATAAGTCCTGCGGATAATTACTTCTTCACCCTTACTTGATAATATCCTGACCACAAATCTACCTTGGAGAGGTATTGTTCTCCATATTGAAAATTGAACAACTCTTCAATTCATGGAACATGATATTTGTTCTTTATCATGATTTTTTTGATCTCATGATAATAAATGCAAAGTCACATTGACCCATCATTCTTATTGAAGAAGAGGACCAGTGCAACCCATGGTGATGCACCTGGGAGTATAAACCCTTTATCTAGATTATCTTATCGTAGATTCATCAAAACCTCAAGCTCTACAACAACCATTCTATAAGGATTATTGGATATTGGTATTTCCCTGGGTATAAGGTCAATTGAGAATTCAACATCTCATATAGGAGGGAGACTAGACAATTCTTTTGGAAACACTTAAGTGAATTCCCTCACAATAAGCATGTCTTCAAGGATGGTTATGTCCTTGGACACAATAATCTAATCCATATACACATGATCATAGATAAGTAATATCCATGATTGTGATTATGGAAGTAATGAATATTTATCCTCCTCCATTAACTTGTACAAGATCATGGGCCGATTCTCTACAAGGAGAGTGATTTCCCTGTCATGGAAATTTATGTTGGATCAATATAAGGAAATGAAATCCATGCTGAGAATTGCATCAAATTCCACCAGAGGGAGTATGATGATGTTATCTGGGATATTCAATCCACAAATTATGATAGAGGAGAAGTTATATTCTTAGGAGGTATGATTTCCCCATTTTCCCAATTCACTAACATCTTATCTTCCATGATTTTTGGTGTTGTTAGGCTTGTTATACTAAAAATTCGGGATATAAAAGAATGCATAGAACCAGAATCCAAAAGTACATTTTCTATTCATGAATGAATTACTAGATTACTTGTCACCACATCATTTTCAGGGTTCACTTCGGCAGTAGTGATGGGAAAAGCTTTCCCATGTTTCCATGGAGTTTGTTGGATATATCCTAAAACCATTGGATTAGGGTACTGAATTCCAAGATTCTCTGGTTCATTGTAGTTGATGAAATGAACAAAGAGTTGAGAGTCGAATATAGAATTACTATCCTATGTTGCAGCCATGGGTTATTCTTGTTGACAGATGATAGTTAGGTGTCCTTCTCTTCCACACCTAAATCATTTCCTCTTCCCCATCAATCAATTTTCAGGGTATTTCTTTCCTTAACATTGCAAAGTGGGGTTATGGATCTTCTTCGTACTATTGGATTTATCCATCAGACTTCTAGAATAGAAGTCCAACTTACGCTTCTTATTCCCATGATACACCTCTGATTCTTTGATCTCTATTTTTAACTTTAGGATACATCAAACAATTTCCTCATAGCTATCGAAGTCACAGATCTCTAGGGCTTTCTATAGGCTTTGTTTCATCCCATCAATGAAGCAGTCAACCTTACATTCGTGGGTACCGACAATGATGAAATCTTATCATGCAAGCCTTATAAATATTTTCTCGTACTCTTGGATGGATTCATCATATTTTTAATTGTTGTCAACGATGTCCCTTTCCATCTTAATCTGGAGGGTGCACAGAAAATATTTACCAAAAAACATATTTTGAAAGTCCTTCCATTCCAACGCCTCGATCTCCTCTGGTGGCTTCTTATTTTTGATCAATGTCCGCCATTGATTAGTTATACCCTCTATATGATAAGAAACCATGAGAACCTTCTCTTGATCAAAACACTATATGATGTAGAATATCCTTTCAATGGAGTTAATCCATTGTTCAGTGATTGAGGGATCGGATGATCCATTAAAAGTAGGGGGCTTTTGTCTCATAAAGCTCTCGATAGGAACTTGTTATTTCATGGGGGGATGAATTTTCTTATTAACCCAAGTTTATATTCAATAAATGAGTTAACTGAGAGAGTATCATGACAATGGTTGTGATTCCCACTCCCATTGAATTAGGGATCTCATTAGAACAGTCATCGCATTGATCATCACATCGGTTTTTTACCCGAGCCCTGTTGTTACCGGCCATTGGCTGGAATAAAAGGAAAGTTAGAGGTAACCCATAAAGCGTAATCCAGATAAAATAATAGATAACATGTAAATGAAATTTATTTCATTAAAATATGAATCTGTAAGCCTCAATCTATGTTATCCAAGATCTACATTCTAACATGTTTTCATATAGGAATTTTTTTAATTCATTTAACAGTGGATCATAATAAGCTTGTTAATTTACCAAAGCATATCCCCCGAGAGTGTCCTAACCAAGAGTGCGGCAAGGCCTGTTGTTGTGTACCAGGATACCATAGGTAATGTTTGAAACTCCCTGTCAGAGTTTTAACTCCTAGGTATATCTGTGCCAGAGCCACCTCTACATGCTCATATCCAGACATGGATGTATTTTCATGAAAAACCACTTACTCAATACACAACAAAACATAGGGATGATTTTTAGTGTACAAATTCTTGTCTATAAGGCTTCACTAGGGATTCCTAATCCTTTTCCCAAAAAAAAGTAAACCTATCATATGATACCAACTATGAAAAACCTTCTCTATATTACACAATTAACATAATTTATATCATAAAACCTTCACTTGATACAACATAGAATATATAGAGTTTATGTGGATTTTGGGCTTAGGAACATTACATAAATACTTAAAACATAAAATGAAACATCTTATTGAAAACGTCCTTTAGATGAGAACTACATTCCCTTGTACATAACAATGTATGGGATAACCTGAGGACATGCATAAGAATATTGTGAGCTATAAATCCTAATAATGGATTAATAAAACCTAATGAACATTACAATACATGTTAGTCAATAGGAATATCAATGGAGTGTAATAGAAACTGAAACATAAATGCATGATATAACATGATTATCATAACATTAAAATGTGGCAACAACACTTAACAAGGTATTAGAATGACCCAAGGCTCATTGCACATAGAAAATGAATATACCCTCATTGCACGTGAATTAAAACGATTAAAGCCTCATAGCACTTGACATATCATGATACTAATATTTACCCAATGCAGTGGAGTGCTATTAGGGAACACCCTTCTTAAACATTTAATTTCATGCATAAGTGTGCCACATTGATAATATTACATGGAATCAATCAACATCATAAGTTATTTAATGATTAAAAAATGTGGAATATATACATGAAATTACAATTCAATGTTTATATGTGCATAATGTAGAATACCCTTGATAGAGACAAGGGTTTGGTATTCACTACACAATGATATTGTCTTGGGAAAATGTGGTGCAGTTTCGACAGCATAACTGTGTGACATAAGAATCCATAAAAATGGTTGATGAGAGAGAAATGGGTGTCTCATCAAATGTACATGAAATGGATAGTAATGGGGTTTATATATATACATTTCCCAAAAAAATTAATTGAATATTGATATGTAATAAAAAATAATTCCTGGAATGTAAATGTGGAGAGGTAAATTCTTTACGAAATTTCGGCAAGGTAACAGGTGTGCAAAAGAGGCATTAATGAAAGATAAAGGGGATCTATAATTATTCAAACATAAAGAGGGAAGTATAGGGTATGTTAAATATCATACCCCAACATATATAACTGAAAATAAAAATTTCATAACATTATAAGGAAACATGGACAAAAATAAAGAATGTGATAATCCTTTACATGGATGTTTGTTTCCAAAGGATTGGGAGGGGCTTGGGAGAGAATTTAAGAGATCTTGGGGTGACATGAGAAATTTATAGAGACTTTATGGAAGGAGTTGGACTAACTCTAAAGTATTTGAGGGAAGAGGAAGTGGGAGCTTTGGTGGATTTATATAGGAGAGGATAGGATATTCATTATTATTTAGGTTCATGACACCACACATTAAACTAATCAAAACCACATACCAACTCATGGTTTTTGCCAAGGGATTTTAAAAAAGTGGTGTGGAAAAATATTATAAGGAAATTGGAAGACATTATTAATATAATAGGGTTGATTATGTGGAGGGGATTCACTCTCTCAAGGATATCAATTAAAAAAGAAAATATGTTTTATAAGTCTTGAAGCGTCCACTAAAGCTTTGTAAAAAAAATCAAAAAATCCTAAAATAAAATTATTTTAATTATAAAACATATATTGTAAGAACATAATATTTATAGTATTTTATTACATCACTTTTAGTTAATTATGATGTCATAAAATACATTATATATTTGAATGGTATTTAATTTTTACCCAAAAATTCGATTGTCTCATAAAATTAGGACACTTTCACCGTTGGATAATATCAATATCCTGATACCAAAAAAAATAATTTTATCCAAATAATTTTTTAAATATGTGAATTATCACTTTTAAAATAAAAAACTGATATTTAATGAAAATTAATTGGTTTTGACAAAAATAACATTCAATCATTAATTAAAATTACAATTGTATTCATACTAAATATATAATCATGTATACTTAATAAAAAGAAAAATTAATAACAATAATATTTTATTAAAATTTTATTTAATTCAAAAATCAATTAATTTATCATAATATATTCCTTAGTTTAACATTAACTAAAAAATACTATTTGTGCATTAAAAACTATTTACTAACTAACAATAATAAAATCAACGAATATTATTTATTATATAAAAAATAATTTACAAAATCTTAACTATAGAGTCTTGTTACATAACCCCTTAAAACACCTTTATAAGACATTAGGGAAAGGTGCATGATTGTGACTGACTCTTGGGGTGGCTTAGATAACATCGCTCGAGTGGTAATCTCTATCAACATCCACTTCTCCTATAGGCAGTTCCACCCAAGATTATCATATTCAAGATCCACATGGGTTCAGTCAATAGAAAATCCCAATGAGACCACCTCCTTTCCAATATGTGACAAAAGGGCTTCGTACAGGGATAGTCTACTGGATGAATCCATCACTTCCTTTATCTGAGTAAATTTCTATTTGTTAATCCCCAATATTTATACTAATCATGTGATCTCTATTCAATGACTATATTATCAAATGATCACAATATATAACGGTATTTTAAAATCCAAAAAATTAAATCCAAATATGTGCATACATTTCACATAACCATAATGAGAAATTTAAATTGACCAAAGAAACATTTTCATTAATGAATTTTTTGGTTCGTAACATGACCATCCATTCTTTAGAAACATACAGTCCTTGATAATTTCTTATTAATTATTATTCCCATTACATTATAGGTAAAAATTCAATATCATATGGGTTGTAATCCATCAATGTTGTACATATAATTCACATTTGTAATGTAAATAGGAGAGTTTTAATTATTATCTTGTGGAATTCGTACACCATCCATTGAATCTTATGCCACCACTCTCAAGTCTCTCTTGATCAAATTATATATGTAATGTTGAAATATCAATTTCATAAATCAGATATCAAAAAATTTATATTGGAGAGTAATTTAAGATATTTAATGATTTAATACGGATTTAGTTCAGATTTTAAAAATTTATTATCTCATCCCTAAAATTAAATCATCAATTTTACAAAATAATAATTGTCATATTTTTTCAGAAGCTGGAAAATCTCTCATTATCTGAATTGTAATAGATCATATATCTATAAAATTGGATGGATACCATAGTAAATTGGATATAATGTCACTTCTCTTGGAGTTTTCTACAAATTGTATATATGGTTTCCCATTGAACTACATTTCCATTATGCATTAATGGAAGCATATGGTTGTAAAATATATTACCTTTAATATTATAATGTGGAATTTATATCCCTCATCCCTCTCTTAAATGAGTATTAATTTATAAGAGTTCATATTTATACTAGAAATTAGTATGAATATATATATGTAACCCATCATTTCCACAACCTTCTAACATGTAGAAAGATTTTCACTAAATATCATCCAAATATGGGTGAGGTATGATAAATTATTCAACCATTCAATACATAATCCCTTCCTTCTATATAGTTTATTCTATAATATTACCCAATGATTATCTTATAAGATATAATTACACATGTTACATAAAAGTTGATCGGAATATTAATCCATCAAACATTATGTCCTGAAATTGAAGCTATAGATACAAACAGGAGAATTATATATCCGGATAAGGAATAGAGAATGATCGTATTTGGATCAATACAGATGCGATATAAACATTCTTGTGATTTTAATAAGTACATGTTTTTAAAAAAAAATATATCTCTGTAATTTTGTATTGAACAACCCCCTCTCTTATTATTTCACAACATGAATCATTGTCCATTGTATTCCATGTTTATGAGAATAAAATGGTTCAGGATACCTCATAAGTAATTTATATTCTTTCTGAAATAAAAATAAATATTTTCATATTATAAAAGAATTGTATTTAATCCCTCACCAATATTCTTGTCTTTGGATCTATGGTTTAATGGGGATTATACATTCCAATTCCTTTTTTTACTCTTCCACATAAGTGGAACAATTAAACGTCATCAAATAGTGGTTGAGTATTCACATACCATGGTAGAAACACATGGGGGAATAAATTAATCATATAATCCAAAATATTATTATTCATGAATCGAATAAATATAACATTCAGTTAGATTTCAATGAATGTGGTTATCTAGATATATATAAAATGAGAAATTACAAATATATTTCACCATATATTTTCCGAATTGAATGAACCAAAATATATTTTAAACAATTCATTTTTTAGAAATAATAACATTTTAAAGGAGAACACATTACCACTTCAATTAATATATGTGTGTTATTCTTGGAAATAATGAATTGAATGTTCATACATACCATTATCATTATATAAAGGAGAAAAAATTACTTATAGAATGGTTAAATGTGTAAAGTGTTTTCATTCCCCCTGAAGAGGGGTGGGAGATTTATCTTCTTCAGTTTACCACATGGTGTTGAATAGAATTTAATATCACCATAAATAATTAATAGTACCTTCAATGAATTTTTATTATAATAATGGTCCTATGATGGAACCGAAAAATATTCTAACTCAATTACACTAGGGTATGGCGGATGAAATGGAGCAATGATCACCTCTACATTGAGAAGAAGGAACTTATACACATTTATAGTGAGATTAGGTAGACAACAATTAGGTTTAATTTATTATGAAAATATTCAAATGAACTATAAACCTACTTACTGAATTACAAATCAAATTTTATATTCAATATAAAAATAATTATAATTATGAGGTTTATAGTTAAATTCAGGCCTTTGTTAAAATAAATTATCGGGATATTGGACTATAAATCAATGTCTTAGGAAATTGTTGAATTATCCCCCAAAATATATGATGGAGGGACTATGATGGAATGATACCTTCTAACAGATGTAACATCTAGAAAGATTTTTGTGCTATTTAGAGGCATAACATATACTATCATAGATGAAGATGGTAATGACTGAGAAGTAACAACAGAACAGACCTGGATTTTTTTTGGATCCAATAGCGGTATGAATCATCATGCCATATAATAAATGGGAATATGTCCCTCATTATCCATGAGATTACATGGTACCTTCTTATTATGGGGGACACTAAATACCAATGACTATTACTAGTGTAAATTATACCAAATCAAAATACATCAATATGAGATATCATGGTGTAGAATATGACTTTGGGATACATAACCAACTAGATTGGAGTAATAAAACAATATAATGAAATATATTATTATGACAATTAATAGAAAAATACTAATCAAATTATAGGAATTTTTTATATATGATAAACCAAGGTTGTTTTTTACCTCTAAGATAACACCTTTTTCCCCAAAAAATCATTAAATCTATGACATGTGGCCTTTGGAAAAAATGGGTGGTTGAATGGAAATAGGATCCTTGGATGATGGATCCATATAGTGATTATTGATGGTTCAGGGCCTATATAAATTACATGGGACTAGTACAAAAATGGATTTTTATTCACTCATAAATGTGGGATTCCCTTGACCTTGCAATGATGAAGTCATACTATGTGACGATATGGATACCAAAAAGTTATTTCGAAGACCCATATTTTTGTATGATAGAATTATTTTTAGTATCCTTACTAATTTATAACATGGTTTTATTAGGAATATATAGTAATAATTGGTAAGAAGATGCCACAAGTGATATTCCTTAGTTGATTTTATTCCTTCCATAGAAATAGAATGTTTCATTACTCCCTCCACTGATTCTAATTTTTTGATTCAACAGGAATATATTTATCATTGGTAACATGTCAATGAAATAAACTACAATTCCTACAAGAGTTTCTAATATTAATTATATTTTGGAAGGATTTGTATAATTAATAGGAATAATCATGGAAGGATGGGAAGATGGTTTTGATGCCTCATCTCATATTAAATTATCCATTAAATTGGTTATCTAAACAAGTTATAATATGATCAGATGATGTGGAAAAATAATCATTGGATCCATGGAACTCAAATCATATAGTAAAAATAATTGGTACATGTTTATTTCTATGTCGATCTATATTTTATGTTACTTGGTTCTATCTCAATGAAATATATCATGTTGTAAATCAAGCAGAAAAACACATTTTTTTAAATTAGTTAGTTAACAATGGATTATAAAATAATTATTGGGGATTCATAACTACACCATATATATTTTATATTTCATTAATATATATATTGTTTAAAACTCCAATAAATTTTATTTTTCTTCAATCCTTTCCCATTAACATTTTTATATAACCTCTAGTTTGGCCCCAAACAAAAAGATTTCTACTTGATTTTTTATTCGAGTTTCTTCTATCATCATCTTATAGAACCTGAATTCATTTTCAAATAACTTATAAATTTAAAATTTTCATTGTTATGAAACCATATATTCTAACGATATTAATACAAATTGAAATGATAACAATGTCTGGGAAGGGGTGAATATTTTACGTAAACCACATCAATGTTTTTTATGAGAACATCCAAAAATCCCTAATATTAGTCATGATAACCAAGAATAAATTTCTACATGATGTATTTATAGACACAAAAATATTATAATCAATTTCAAGAAACCAATATAGCATATCATGAACCTAATGTTCAAGAAGAGAGAAAGTTGACTCACCCCACTCAATGCATTTTTTATACCTTTGAATACATTATGTTGAAAAACTCACACTATATAATTATTGAAAATGTTAAATAATTGGATATTTAAGAATAGGAAATTAAAAATTATCGTTTATAATTTATGTAGTTCCATCAAAAGAGAATACTACCAAATTATTTTTAGTAGGAATATATTTGGATTATTATTCTCAATATATTATTATATAAATACATATCTTAATTATGTAAAATAAAAATATGTATTACCACATGACTAGGTGGTTCCACCCATTTTTTATATTCATATTCACCAAATGGAATATTTAGTGTAGTTGTTTATTTTTTTTCAGTGAACCGCCCTCTAGAATTGTTAATGTTTGATTCCGTATATTTATTTCCTCCCCAACCACTAGATCTGATTAACTAAACTTAACATTTTCATTCATCAATCAGATTCAATACCATTATAATATTATATTACATACTTAAATGATTATACAATATCTACCAATACTCAATCCCATTGCAAGAATGCATCATCTGGATAAAAATTATTGATGAACTAAAAATCATTTTCAAGTCACCTTATAATTCATATAATTCAATAAAAAAAATTAGAATAATAATATTATAGACCTCATTATTACTAAAAATATATCAACCATTCCCTTTTTGAGATCTTTAGATGAATAAAATTTCATCTGAAAATATTACAACAATAGTTTCTAGAGAAGGATAGAAAATAATATTCATTAATTCCATCAAAATGGTATTCGAATTTGGAAAAAAAATGTTAACATATAAATATAATAAACCTATTTAATTGAATATTATATTTTTAGAATATAATAAGGCACATGTCAAAGAAATTAATTAAATAACAAGGTATTGACCATGGAAATCCACTATACCGACATTAATTGTTCAAAGTGATCATTAATCCCAGAAAAGAGGTAACGAATCATTGTCTGCACCTTGTTTATATTTTACTATTTTTAAATACTGATTTCCTCTGATATACATTTTTGTAAATTTAAACTACAACACATCAATGATAATTTATCAGCATGATTATTCAATTTTGATTAAGCTATTATAACTAGATTTATATATCAAGTACCAATTTTTTATCCATACAATATAGAATAATTAATTATAGTTTTATTTTTCATAAATGTTATTTTTTAAATTTACTTTACTAGTCTATATGTAATGTTAAAAGTTTTTGAGATAACATCTAGTTAATGATCTATAAGAGGAGGTAAAATTTGAAACTTATTTGATAACTCTATTATGATAAGTGGAATGTCTATCAACACTAAAATAGAAAATATCTATCTTTGATTGGGTCCTAAAAAAATTAAATTCTAACTCCCTATGATGAACATACTGAACATCATCAAAGGAAATTAACCTCACCCATTGATGAAAATATAAAATAGAGACTCAAAACAATATTGACATTTGTATACCGAAAATGACTTCTAAATATTTTATATCTATAACCCAGAATTCATATAAATGACTTAATTTTTTTTACCAAATAAAAACATTTAATGTTCATTGTTTTCTTGATTGACATCTATAAAGGTATAATTAGAATAATGTTGTTTGGTGTCAAATACACATTATTTTTATGAATGTATAGAAATTTCACATATACAAAACAATGTGGGGAGTTTTCTGTTAAATAATTTATAATACAATTTAGAAGAAACCAATACAATTAACCATATAGTAGATGTACCCATATTAGAATTAGTAGATGAAGGCTCCACGATCACAGTCTTACAGAGTCCATTGATTAGTTTAAGAGGAAGGGAAAAAATATATTTGGATACTACCAAATGGGCCAAAATACCATGAAAAAATGTTATAATATTCTTATATAATGGTTGAAAATTTCCTCTAGTATAATTCCTCATTGAGTGAGGGTCAACAATATGTGTTGTATCCAAATTATGGTAGCTATCCTAGATGAAATACTCTAGAAACCCCAATGATGGTGAATTTAATATATATAACAATGATATTACATTACACCAAAGGTATAGTATATATTCATATAATCCTACATCCCCAACTAGAGACACTAAATAAAATGGGTACAAGAATTGGGAGGTGATGGAATAGTTCCCTAACTAGCCTCATATACATACAAAAAATCACCAACTCCCAATTTCATTTTCTTATACTACATGAGATATAACTAGTAAAATGTCTTTACAATAGACTATAAATAATATTTACTCCTATTGTATTATCTAATCAAGTAATAATTCATTAATAAATTGATGCAATTTTTCTTGTTAAATTATGTCACATTTTTTTATATCACCAATTTCGATCACATCTCATAGTTGTGTCACTCGGACTCATCATCCCCACTAATGTATGTAGAATAGTAAAAAAATGTTTCTAATGTTGGCATAATTCATAATCATTTTCTTGTAACCATTTTTGATTTTTATGAACTCATTTTCCTTAACATGACATAGGTCATTATTGGAGAATTATAACAAGAAAATCTCATTAAACACTAATAGGTTGATTTAATAGACTTTTAATGGCCCTGAGAATCATTTACCACCATAATATTGTTTCTTATTAAATTAAGAATGTGGATAATAGAAATCATTATTTCTTATAAGATTCAATTAATTTGAATATGTGTAAGAGAAAATGAATCTACCTTTTAACCTCATTTAGTGATAAATCATCAAATTTATTTAGAGGGTAGTGAAATTAAATGTAGTTAAATATTTTAGAGGAAAAACGTGCCTTCCACAGATCTCATTAATATAGATAAAAGAAATATTATTGAGTCTATCATATTATTTTAGTTCAATCACTGGATGAGTTATTGGATCGTGTCTACCCACTTTCATTTCATTCTCATCAACAATCCTATGATCGATAGGAGGTAATATTTTAAAAGGAGTCCTCCACTAATAAGTATTAAATAATATAAACATTTTTTTCTTATAATTTAAAACACAATGATCATAAATTTATCACATAATTTAGGATTAACACAGCCATATCAACCTCAAATTCATTTTACCAATAACTTTACATTAATAAATATTGTATAAATCATTTTCTACATAGTTTAAATTGATCCAAAAATAATAATAAATAATGTTGAATAACACTTTTGATAAAATTGATGTTTCTATATTCCATTATAATATAAAAGAAATATCCATCAGAGGAACTCATTGGAATACATATGGAATTACTTTCTAACAAAAAAATATTTGGAAACAACATATATTTATTATTAATTTGTTTGTTAATAGGAGTTTTAAATTGTTCTAATAATTATATTTCCGAGAGGGAAACTGTTTCTTGAATCATGAAATGATATCATACTCATGTATACAAATCAATTTATACTATTATACGGGTTCCCTAAGAACAAATATCCTACTAGAGGTAGAAAAATAAGCGATCTTGGACTATGACTGTTGACTTAAGGTTTTACCATTATCTTATGGTACAAGTACATTTATGTGTAACTTCGCGATTCTAAAATATCTAAACCCATGAATATGATCATATCCATTAATTAAGAACACAATAAGTAGGTCCACATACCATTTGGTATTGGAAACATATAAAAAACATATACGATATTGGTTTGGGTTAACAAAACAACTATGGAACACCTCTTAGACACTATAGGCTATCATAATCATTGGGATTCCGTTATTAAAAAAGTTGGGAGTTAGGTTCTCGCTTAAATGAAACATTATAAATGATATATGTATTTACATATATAGTGTATTGAATAACTCGGTATGGGATAGTCATGAAAACATCAAACAAAATAGAGAATTAAATATAGAAATGTAGTTTCATAGAAAGCATAATAAAATAATTCATTGGATCAAATAACAAAAAAACATAAAAAATCGTCCCACTATAAACATTAAAAGTGAAACTACCAAATACCCACATTCAAATGTATGAAAAGTCCAAAAATATTTTAAACATTCCAAATTATAAAACCTCATTATATATAGAATAATTATGGAATCCATGGATAACACTACTAATCTCACTCTAATTTAACAGTAAGAGCATTATAAAAATCAAAATGAGATCTTAAAACATGAATCACTATCTCCATAGTTGTTTTCTATAACATTTCATTGATCATGAATAAATATTTCTATACACATACAAAAATAGAATGTGTAGGGTTTGGGAGCAACATACTATATAAGAAATCCCCACAATACATATAAAATCCAATAAAAGGAAACATCAATGTAGTAATAATTAAAATATATTTTCTCTTTTTTTATAAATACCATAGTATAACATAGAGTCATATTTAGTAATTAACCCATATGTCATGAGGACCCATATGATTCATTCCTACATTGAGTCTCAAATAGATGTCTAAGATGTGGGGATTAGGAAATCATCTAAATTTTTACACAAAATGAGAATAAATAAGTGTGATATTAGTAACGGATTCGTATAGGGGATTATAGTATCTGTATACATGAGTTCAAGAAATATTGCATCTTATCACATTGAAACTATAAAAATATATATTGAATAATCAAGATATTATAGGCTTATACCATATCATCAACATTGATGTCAATCCATGGTCTACTTGAGATAAATTATTCTAATGCATATTACACCTTTATTACATTTTGATCAACTAATTTAAATTAGAAAAAAATGATGTCACTATATATAGATCCATTACAGTAAAAAACTCTAGATTAAATAGAGTCTAAAACATTGTGGATAACATCTATACAAGACATAGAGACCACAAAAAATATATTCTCTTCATTTGTAATATGATATGAATTCATAGAATTTATTTAAATATATATCATACTAGAAAATGTATTAAATAAAATATATAAAAATATGTATTCCTTTAAATAATATAATCACGATCCAACAAAAATTTCATCAACATGTAATGTTAATTTTACAATAAAATATATACATCCAATAATAATTATGTTAATGGTGTATCCAAAGGGGATATCCACATGAAAAAAATCAAAGAAAACTTTGTATGCAACATGGGAACAATGTAAATCATGAAATAATATGTTCTATTATTAACACACCAGTTATTTTTTATTTTATCACTCAAACCAAAAACATGTTTAACATAAATCTCTATAAATATGACTGGAGTAAGGGGTTATCATACCAATTAGCTTTCAACATAGCTCTTTGGGATCTATGGATGATGATTTCTCCAATACATGAAGATTTGGTTACACCAAAAATAATGATAGAAGTCGGTGTTAGATAAATATATAAAAATATGAAAATCGGGAATAAAAAAATTCTAGAAACATAATATCTATCATGATATCCTCTAGTATAATCCATGATTGATGATTATTAAATAATTAGATTAATTTATTGGTTTAAATAAAATTATGAAAGTGGATTCCATTTAAAATTTATAAAATAGAAGTAAGATTTTAACAATAGGAAACCGAGTACCTTACCAAGTAGAAGAGTAATTCAAAAAATAAACCCAATTTCTCTACATTAAATGTTATATAAGGGAACCATGAAATGTTATCAAATGTTTGTAGGGTCTTAAATAATCAAAAATAAATAAATGTGGATGAATAATATGATAGATGTAAAAATATATTTTTATTTAGTACTAAAAAATTGTAAAGATATTTTTATTATGTATATTTTTTAAAATTTTATATTGGGTAAAAAATATAAATGATGGGGTATCTACTACAAAAAAAATGAAGGATCTGGAATACTAGGACCCCAACTAGATACACAGTGGTCCCCATTCGTAGTCGAATTCCCCTTTTCATTTTTACTTCACCTAAAACATCCCATAATATATGAATTCTCATTAAACCCCAAATACATACTAACATGGATTTCTTCATGAAAAATAATATTCATTGTCTTTTTATATAGTTTAGAGTTGTATATGAATTCAATTAAATGTTAATGAAAAAAATAATATAGAAACATGATCCATGAACATTGAAAACACAACAAATAAATGCATATATGTATTTTACATTATTCGGAGTACAATTGACAAATGTGCTTGGTAAAAAAAAACCCCTAATAAACTATTTATTTTTTCAAGAAAATATAAAATGGAACACAATAGAAAAAAAGCCTATACTATATAAGTAATCATATGTATTAATATCCTTATAAATTATGATAATGATTGAATTTACCTTTCGTAGAAATAGATTTTATTGTTCTGGATGGATTCAAACAATACACTTGAAAGATTAAAATTAAATTTATATACAATGTAATAAATTTAAAAGACTATAAATATATAATAGAGATAAAAATACTATAAAATCATTTATATTGTTGATGCAAAAGTAGTACATTATGTAATCTCATAATTTATAGACATTTTCCTCTTCAATGTATCAAATAAGTAAACAAATTACATAGTAAAATAAAGCACATGATATCATTATACTAAATAAAATAATAACTCATGCACTAAGAACCAACTGCACTCTCTATATCAGCACATCTCGCTCCAAATAAAAATTAAAATGGGAGACAATGTGACTAAAAAATCAGATATCATGGGAACCTCCAAATCATAAAACGAGAACAACATCAATGAAGCATAACCAAAGAATCGATAAGTTATTCTTTGTATAGAAGTATAATAAAAAATTAATTATATCATGTGTATATGGATATAAAGAAATTCACATATCAAAAATATCAAATTGAATATTTTTTGAAGAAATTTGGCACATGAATATCTGATATAAAGCTTTCTGTGTCATCTAAATGAATAAAAAAAATTCATTGTAACAACAATATATATCATAAATCCATTGGGTCATGTTAATTATTGTAAAAGAATCTATAAATTTAATTGTAAAAATAATGTATTAAATTAATGGTGGATAAAATCATACATAATATGTAGAACCCCTAGAATAATACAAATCATAATTTAAAAGTGATGTGATATATTTGGTATGGTAATTACAGTGATAGTTGGGGTGAATCCGTGTTTGTATCATTTTTACCAATTTTTTAATTACCATATCTTACCAATTATTTACTTCATTGAATGGATCTATTTCAATATTATCTTAATCGTTGGTCTTTATACATGCATTTTATCAGGGAAAAAATAGAAAAATTAACCCTAGGATTTGTTTTTTGGGATAACATCTAATTGGATAACTACATAACGTCTGTATTATGGATAGTATCTCACACCAAATAAATAAACTTATATTATATTAATATAAAGCTTTATTAAAGGTATATACATGGACCCATAATAATATAGAATACAATGTACAATGATAAATCCAACATTAATCTAATTGATCAAATGAAATCAGTATATTATTCTGGAATAACAATGATTGCTGATAAATAATGTTTCTACTAGAATAGTATAATTTTTTATATTCATCCTCATATTGAAATATTTAAAATGTATTCCCTGACATTTCAAATACATATTTTTATTTTAATATATTATAAATTATCCTAAAAAATATAAATGGATTATCAACATATAATGACTGAATTGTACTCACTCATTTTCATCACCTTGTTGAACATCATAGAATATCCATCATAAAAACATTATATCCCACATATTTTATAGACACAAAAGATATATTAAGTATTAATAGTATCAAATATCATAATTAAACACCTTATTTATCCTAACATATATAATAATAATTTATGATTTATTTCAATTTTTATTGTACATTATTTTCAATCTTCAATATCATCTAGAAGTTGTTATAAAATATATCTCAACTAGAACCATTATAGTCATAATCGTCTTTAAATATCCATTAGATATCATGATATGTTATTTATTTTCCATATTTGATATTTTATTCTTATTTAACCTCATTTTTTATTGAATTAATTTAATTGTAGTTGAAGTTTTAATGAACTTCCCCTTGGTATGAGCATTTTTATAATTTCACATGATTCAAACATGGAAAATCCTATCAATTTTGAATGGAACTTATCATCAAATTTCTATGAAGATACTTTATAGCATCAACAAGAACATGTGTGTTCTTTTACATTCTTGTGAGTAAATATATTGAAAGAATCAACCACCACCTGAACATGTTCTTCAATATCTACCATTTAACATACACCATGATACAGCCAACAACACTATTGTCTGGATCCACATAAAACTCTTGTATGAGTCTCTACTTTTATTTATTTCATGTTGATACTTTATCAGTGAAATTATATTCATCTTGAATCATAATTTTCAAAATTATCACTGTGATATTTAATACTCTAGTAATATAATATAATAGTCTTAATTTATTATTCATCAAAACTCGTCATTAAAATATTTAGCTTCTAAGAATCAATTAATTTATGCAATCCATCATCTTAATAATTTTTAACTAAATAATTAAATAAAAATTTAATATAATACACACAATATTATAGTTCTTATATTTTATAAGACAACTCATTATGATGGACCATTCTTACATTATTACCAATGTTAAATATTTTTTGAGGTTTATTATTTCACCATTTTAATAATCAATCATTATGATAAAAACATATTCACACTCAAAATATATATCATATTCTTTTTCTATGTTGATTTATACTTCTTGTTAAGATAAATATCATACATAATATATTAAAAATATATTTCTTTAAAGGAAGAATCTCCCCATTTCTAGACATTATCTCTTATAAAAATGTTTCCTACCATATCATAAATATTATGTACCTTAGTAATCTCTCATGGAATTTCTCAAATATTTAAATATGATAAATTTATTACAAATCATGTACTTTTAAACAATTCCCAAATCCTTCATCTTACAATTCTTAGTTTCATCCCCACACATGATGGCTACCCATAATTAATAAAAATAAATTCAAATCGTTGGAAATTAATTCAAATCAGCTAAATTGAATTCAAAATATGGTGTATGAAATAAAAAATATTTTATTATTATAATTTATATTGAAGTGGTACATCTAACTCCATTTACTCTTATAATATTATACATGTATAATATGTATACAAAAACCTACCTATGTACCCAATATTACCTATAATGGTACTTCTTATCATGACCAAACATTTTCTTTATGATATAAATAATTTATTATTTTCCAAAATATTTAAAAATAATCCTATATTACATTAAAAAAATTATAAATAATTCAATTAAATATGTAAATTATTATATAGTTATATTCATCCATTAAAATCCATAGTTGATCATCAATCTATAATAAATATTAGAACATATATAATTGAGTTTCTTTTCTAGGTGACTAGATCCTAATAAATATATATAATAGTAGAATAAATATTACTTCCATTTAATTTTAAATAATTTTAATTGAACTCACTTATCCTTATGTAAATTATCTATAATAGAAACTCAATTACCTATTCCAATACAAGTAAAATAATAATTCACTAATCATCTCAATCCATTATATATAGAAAATCATGTTTATGAAATGTATGATTCTTCACAATATGATTGGGTAATAAAAAATTATTCCTTTATATTATTATTTATAATATTTTCAAATAATTCATATCAACATTAACATCATTCATCGTAAATTATACACAAATTCAAGGTTTTTTCCATACTCTCCTTTTTTTATCCACACATAGTTCTTGAAAATAAATGTGAATATGTATTATCTATTTTATTCTTTCTCACCATTATTTTAAATAAATAAAAAAATTGACATAGGGTTATATGGAAATACATAAGAATTTTTTTATAAATTATTAACCTCATTGTTAACATCATACATTACTCGTATAGAATATAAGAGGGTCTAATATAGATAAAAATGATTTCACGGTCCAATGAAAATGATTACTATAAAAAATACACAATGTAATGGCTTTCATAATATTTTTTCATTTATAATAAATTATTGCATTAAATGATTTGATGACAATTGTGAAATTAATTTTTCTTTTCTTTTTTAAATGTACATTCATAAACCCATATAAAAAATTTGTGTTTAAACATTCAAAATAGATAGAGACATTAGATTTAGAAATAATCCCATGATTTCATCACCTTTTTATCAATGATTAATTCAGATTCTCTCTATTAACTCCATAATGTAAAAAATAAATAATGATGTAATGTGAATGTATACCTTTTTAATGATAGTTTCATTTATAATCCTAATTTTATATAACTTTTCATGTCAAATAATTCATAAATTTCTCAAATTACTCTTTATTAAGGTATAAAATACATATTAACTTTATGAAGAGTCATATATTTTATTAAATAAGGTTCAAGACAAATTTTTTTATCATTTATATCATTTATTTTAAGTTATATTATTCATTAAATATTTGAAAACTTTCCATTCTTGATCATGTATTCATCATAATACATGAATTATTTTTATTTTCATTAAAAAAATGAACAAAAATTATTTGTGGAACAAATTTTTTCTTTTTTGTGAGAATAAATGTTATAAGATGCTTCAAATTCAAGATAATATATAATTTCTTTCTTTATAAATGGGATAACACTATATATATATATTAGCATATTTTTCTCATTGTGTTATTTATGAGAATCATTATTCTAATTCATTTATTAATTAAATCTGGGTGTATACTTTTATTCTCCACGATACCCATAAAGTAATTTGAGTATTTTAGTACTAGATAAAAATTCCTTATATTTTCTTTAATTATAGGAATATGATTAATATGATCTTTTATTCATGTCTATTTTTCATGAACCTCCCACTTAGCTTGTACCAAATTATTAATTCACCATTTCTTAGTAACCTGTAATAAAATTTTACATCATCATATGAAATTCC
Organism: Viscum album; assembly: GCA_963277665.1. Taxonomy (NCBI): domain Eukaryota; kingdom Viridiplantae; phylum Streptophyta; class Magnoliopsida; order Santalales; family Viscaceae; genus Viscum; species Viscum album. The sequence continues at coordinate 301,293,796 of OY728153.1, read as the reverse complement.
ATTATCTTAATTAAATACATAGATTCACGTATACATCAACCATCATTATTTCCACATTCAATTATTCTTATTAAATTATCAAATACCACTTAGGTGGATGGTCATATTTCTATGATTTTTCTCGTATATTCGTTAGGATAACTTTTACAATACTAGAATCATTATTTTTATCTTTATTTGCCTTTATATTTTAATAATAAATAATTATGTTAATTACACTACAAAAAAATATGTTGAAAATTCCCTAGTGTTCCTAATTCTTAAATAATTAGAGGAACATATCCTTTTATTGTATAACCCTTATTGCTCTTCATTGGGTATTCTAAAAGAAATAATTATTTAATTATTGTCGAAGTTTAGATCAACATTATAATTCAATTTCCATTTCATTGTATTTTAATATAATCTATCTTCCTTTGTTTTTGACATATTATTTTATAATCTATAAAAATATGTCACTTTAATGTGAAAAATCTTATATAAACTTTCACTAAATTTTTTAATACATTTAAATCTAATATAAATTAAAAAAAATTAACCCTTATTTAATGGTCATTGTTGTAACATGTATTTTACCCCCATGTTGTATGATATTTTTCATTTATCTATTGAAATAGTATTTCAAAATAAAATATAAATGTGTATAATCCATTCAAAACTCTAGAAATAGACAAAATATAATTTCATCATCCCATGTGTTGTGATCATGAAATATCTAAAAACAAGTTATTTTCCAGAGGTTTTGTTCATAAGGTGGGATTAAATTATGAATCGTAATATACCACACATACTGAAATCTAACATAGATTTTGATGTGGGTTCCCCTTAAATTATAATTATAAATTTTTTAATATATTTTCCATCTATCCCCTACACTGTTAAAAAAATATAGAATTTTCATATATTTTATTTTAGATTGGATGGTATCATTTTCTTTTTGTATATTATTAAATTATGTTAAAAAGTATTACTGATATTATTTCAATAATATAATGGTTTCACAATACAATGATAAACTTATATTGGGTACATAGTTGAAACAATTATCTCAAAAATATCAGAAGAACCATCTTGGAAATTTTCTATATTTTTCAATATAAATTCAAATTCATTATATTTCTTATCTGAGATGTTTTATGTATAATATAGTAGCTTTAATTTTCCACACTAAAATGAAATCATCTAGAAATAATAATTATTACTTTTTTTTATATAAATATGAATCTATTTGATATAAATTTTTGATCCCCAATTGACTATACATGATCATGTATAAGATACGCCATGCTCAAGAGAGAAACAGTTTCTCTAGTATGTTGAATCTAGTGTCATGGCACTATTCCCCACCTCGATGGGGGGTGGATCTATGCCATCTTCTCGAGGAACTTTTAGCTTCTTCGTGATATTCTCCAATCCTTATTTCCTCCCGCAAATTAATAATATATCATTTTGTATGAACGTTCCAGATATTTCTTATGGTTTCTAAAACCTATGGATCTCTCCAAATGTGTTTTATAAAGCAGAAAAATATATTAAACCATTATATCATCACACGATTTAATCTGGTTCTGACATCAGTGGGCACATTTGACATGAATGTTTTCTATTTTTTGGGTTTGTAAGATTTAATCATGGAGAATTTAATAGATACTAGGAAAATCATGATTCATTATTCAATGAATATCATCCTAATTAAGGCGTAGTCAGTGGTCCTTCCACATTCATTAGATTTAGTTTCTCACTTATACAGTGGTCCATTGATTTTCATATGAAGTGTAACACCCCATCACGACAATTTGGGTCAATTTCCATGAAGTACCATAACCATTCCAGAATCGTCATTTTCATTAATGACAGGAAATATGGTATGATGACACCTATATAATGATTATAAAATGAGGTATGTGTGTAATCTTGTATTACATGGAATTTTTTTATTGTATTTCTCAAGAATGTCGATTCATTTCATTTCCCTTACTATTGAGGAGGTGTTCCTTTCAAACTCCATTCGAAGGAACCTATCATCTTTCAGTATTGGAACCGCTCATGTTGGTTCCTTTGGAAATGTTGATAATGATGTTGTTGTCCCAAATACTTGAACCTATGTGATGGTAGTTTGTGGAAGAAGTAGTAACAAACCTGAAGGGGGGATTCAACTGGATGGGGAGGGATGCGCTAAGGAAGGTCAAAATGGGAGGATCTATGACATAGTGGAAGAAGTCTAAAAAATATGAGGACATTGTCCTATCTCACCCTAAAAAATTGCGTTGATGGAGTGAGTGATGTTGGAGGGGGATAGTATAAAAAAATTACAATAAAAAATATAGTTTAATGAATATCTAAGAGGATGTAGTAATGGTTTTTACAATCCTAGGAAGAATATATGAAACAAATAAAACATCGACTAGGGGAGCTACATTGTCTACAAGAAGAAGAATTCCATGGGATGAATGGATTACTCTTATATACCTAGGCCAATATAGACATGGTTTCCCCAGAAGGATGGTAAATCTTTTGCTCAAGAGACCCATCCAGTAGTAGGGGACAAGGATCAACAAAGATGAGATACAAGTTTCACATTGAATGACAAGGAAGCTTCACTTGCTGAGGCCACCTTGTAACATTTGAAGGATTCTCAAGGGGATGTAGAATAGGTGACTAAGGATTATCATGGGCGGATTCCTCATAAATTCGATGTAACACCCCAAGCATCCATAGTAAATTTCCCTTTGAATATTGCAGTATCTTGCATTGTACGCAACTATTAGTTTTAACACACCATGGCCAATCAATCTATCTGTTATGAATAGTAATACAAAACTTTTTAAATTTTATAATTTTCATTTTTCAAAATGGACTTCATTTTTGAATTTGGAATATATATATTTTCAAAGGGTGAATTTAATGTATTTTTCTGAAAACATTCATTTTTTGATGAATAATTAAAAACACTACGTTAATGTTTAAAACCGACATTTTATTTAAGTTAATATTTATTTTATTTTAATTTATTTTTGGTCAAAATAGATACATTATAACTATATATGTTCAATGTTATTCATTTGAGTTATTTTATAATAAGTTTAGAGATATAAGATTTTATTTGTAACGCCCCGACCCCAGTAACCCAGAGTCGGTGCATTATTACATAACATTTTCATGATCAAGAGAAAGATCAAATCTCAAAAGACCGATTAGTTTAGTATCCTTGTAAACACTAGATATATTCATAAAGTTTTTCATTAAATCATAAAATGAAAACTAAAACAATATAGTCTCCATAGTCCACACTCGTATCCCCTCATACAATCCCTACAGGTCATTCATAAATTAAATCATCACATCCTTGGAAAAATAAAACATAGAAAAGGGGTGAGCTCAAATGCCCAGTAAGGATAACAATATAGCGGAAACATTCATAAATAAGAATATACATTTAAGGAAATGTATAAATAAAACAAAAGTCTTTCAAACTTGAACATCAACATAGTATGGAAAAAATAAAATGAAATAATTCCATTTACTTATTCACATGGATATTCTACAAATCGAATATTCACATGAAATATCAATAACCACTTTCATAATGATGGAATGAATAATGTCGGACTATCATAACCACATATCCAAGGCCTCGTGCCAAGACTAAAAATAATATTTTTTCAAGGCCATGTTCCAAGACACTAGTTTGTCCCATGAGACCTACCGATGCATCGAGGAGCTACAACGGGCTCCACCCGTCACATATTAAGTCCAATTCATTCCCATATGGAAATTTTTAAACAGAACATAAACTTTCGTATTAAAAATAGTATAAGAAATGTAAATACATCATTTATAAACCATTAATGGTATAAAAATAACACATCCACAGTCAAACATATCACAAAACCTTCAATACAACATAGAAGTTTTGTATCTTAATAAATCAACATCAAATAAGCAAAAAATTCATCCAAGGATGTTGACATAGAAGAAATCAAAACTCTTTTTAGAGAAATGTCAATTTTTATTTTGAAATCATTTAAGAGTCATATATTTATAAAATAAAACATAATACTTTAAAATAATCTTATAATCTTGTAAGGGATGCTTCGATGATTTTACAACGGCGGAAAATATCCGCGCCCGCCGTATAACAAAGAAAACATTCTTACATTAATTCTGTCGAAAAGGTTAAAAAGGACCTTGTTTGGAAAATGACGGAAGGATTCATTTATAAACCTCTTATAAAATGTTAAGCAAGGGTATAAATTACTTTAACCCATTTATTTGAAAATAGTAAAAATGTTTTGAAATACATTTTTAAAAAACATTGATTTGGATGATAAAGAAATCCCAGTAGATTATTACGTACAAACAACCTCGGATAATGAAGGGATTGTGAAATAAACCCTTACCTTGTACTTTTCCTCGGTTGGGTTAGGTTAACCCCCTGTATAGTGGTGAGATAAATGTTATTAAATTATAAAAGAATTATATACATTAATATGATATCAGATATGATCTTTTAACATGGATTTGTTAATAATATCTTAATATTATCATTGTATCGGTTGTTAACTTACTTGTTTTATTTTATATGTTTTGCTACATAAGCCATTTTTGTCATTTATAGGTTGTATATTAATAATATCTAGAATGACATAAAGTCCTTAGATACTATTATTCACCATAAAATGTCAATTAGACTTGAATGGATACGATGGAGAATGAATCTCATCATGTTCGTGGAGGCGGTAGTCCGTACGTACACACGAGCGATAATATCATTATTTTGATATTAAAATAATATATAATTGGATGTAATATCATATATAAAGAATCATTATCATGTTATATTTATTATTACATTAATTACACATCATTATTATACCCATCCAAATAATAATATATTGAATAAAAATTACTCCACTATGTGGAGACGGTAAGTCGTACATACGCAAGTATGGTGACATGTCATTCAAAGGATGGATAGAATACTGAATATGGTTGTAATATATTTATAATAACATCACAGTATATATCTGATACAGGAGTTATTATTTTATAATGGTAATAACAAAGAAAGAAGAAGTGGAAGAAGAAAGGAACATGGAAAAGGGTGGTGAAAACATTGCCTCTTCTTCGGGTTCTTCCTTTTGATTTGATCAAAAAGGCTCCATAGGTTGGATTTCTGAATAAAGGAGGGCCTCTATGATGAATTTAGGTAAGTTTATAGAGTATTTGGGCAGGTTTTGGCTGAACCAAAAGGCTTTGAAGGTGTGAATTAATGAGAAGTGGGAGTGCCCTTTTATAAGAGGGGTGGGGGAACCTTTGGAAAAGCAAGAAATATTATTTTATATTAAATTCATATTCAGTTTCTAATGGCTCCAAATTGGATTATATAAATTATAATGTGGGTATACGTCAAAAAGCACTTAAAAAATTGGATTTAGACAGGTTTGGGTTACTATATCAACCATATCTTTCAGTTTTAACTCTTAGTTAATTAGTTTCAATTTTACAATGTCTCTTTGTATTTTTATATTATTTGGTTAATAAACATACTATATACTTCCAATTGACCCTCGAGTGGTCCATTAATTAAACACCTATCATGATATAAGTCTCTTTTCTAACCCTTAGATTTTTAGGAATTGAGTATCAATTAATAATATAATATTTGTTTTAAAAATTCTTTTATGTCAATTTTGACACTATTCAATAATTTATTTTTTCAAAAATCATAAAAGAATGATTACATAAAAAAATGTTAATTTAGTCATTAATAACATGTCTTATTAACCTAGAAAATTATTGTAATTCATAAAAAGTCTCAAATTATATTTATTCGGGAATTTATAATATCAATTAATTTAATTTTTCACTATTATGGTAATTACTGCATCACCATTGTGTCATAATGAAATTAAATTATATAATATCTAAATATTAAAACTAAAATATAATTATGTAGGAAATATTTTTATCTTTCTAATGAATATTTATAGTCTAAAATCTAACATATATAACCCTATATAAAAATTGTTTTTCTAAAATATATATGCTTATGCCATTTTTTTATTTATTTTAACTAAATTAGTATAAAGTGTCATTATCACTTAAAAGTGGCTCCATGGGGTCCTACAATCGACCCAAAGATGCCCATGGTCGGAAATGTATCAACCAATAATGTTAGGACATGTTTTAGGGTAATTTGTTATTATTATGAAAATATTTTCTAACCCTTATTTACCGGATTTACCCTTTAACCATGTTAAGTAAAATATTTACCGAAATAATTATTCATAATGTCTACAAATAAAAGTTACCTATTAACACAATTTGAACATCCTGATTCCAAATATGGAATCCATTTTCCCAAATTTCAAACAGAGAAGTGGCAGAAATTAATTTAAAATTAATTCCCGCTGTCAAAACAAAAAGCGTGTTTTAACTATATAATAACTATCAAAAGATTGATACTTGTTTATGTCTGGTTTAATTGTGAAATTATGTAAAATGACCAAAATTTTATTAAATGGTAAAAATATATTCTAAATATACTTTAAAACCACTCAAATTCATAATTTATCACTATTAATTATTTTTATTAAAAATGTTGTTTTAAATTAAAAATTTAGTAATTTTCACTATTCATCAAAATATTAAAGTTATCCGAAAAGTACAAAAAATTCATCTTAGGATAAATTTGATACTCAGAATCCAAAAATGAAGTCCATTTTTAGAGATAAAATTTATAAAATTTTAAAAAGTAGGTACTACTATTCATAACAGCTAGTTTGATTGGTTGTGGTGTGTTAAAACTCGATGTTGTGTACAACACACGCTATCACATTATTCAAAGAGAAGCGTACTGTAGAAGCTTGGGGTGTTACATTATCCCCTCCATCAAATAATTTCGTCGTTGAAATTTCTATAATAATACCTCATGAAAAGAATTGGTTGGTTCTTCATCGTAAGTTCCTCGGGTTCCCATGTTGCCTCTTCCATCTTATGGTTTCTCCACAAGACTTTTACCAGAAGAGTCATCCGGTTTCTCAGTATTTGTTCTCTCGTATCAAGAATCTTGATGGGGTCTTCACAATAAGACAAATAAGGTTCTAGTTTTAATTCCTCATAGATGAGTACATGCGTTGGGTCAGGAATGTATTTCCTCGATAGAGATACATGGAACACATCGCGAACTTTGGAGGGACTTGGCGGTATTGCCAATCGGTAAGCTACATCCCCAATTCATTCTAGAATTTTGAAAGGTCCAATATACCTGGGACTCAATTTAACTTTCTTACCAAAATTTATGACTCTCTTCCATGGAGATACCTTAAGGAAAACATGATCACCAACTTGAAATTCCAAATCCTTCCTTCGATTATCGGCATAGCTCTTCTGCCTACCTTGAGCTGCTTTGATATGGTTTTGGATTACCTTCACCTTTTACATTGTTTCCTCCACCAATTATGGACCTATAAGTTTTTCTTTCACCAACGTCATCCCAACAGGTTGGTGAGAGACATCTCTTTCTGTATAACGCTTCATATGGTGCCATCTGAATACTTGAATGGAAGCTATTGTTATAGAAAAATTCTACCAGAGGAAAATATTGATCCCACATACCCTGAAAGTCATGTGAGCAGGATCTCAACATGTCTTCCAAGGTTTGAATAGTTCGTTCTGATTGTCCATCTGTTTAAGGGTGGTAGGTAGTGCTCAAATGAAGTACAATATCCAAGGATTTCTAAAGACTTTTCCAGAATCTTGATGTAATACGGTGATAACGATCAGAAACAATCAACAGGGGTACTCCATGAAGTCTCAAAACTTCATCAATATATAGTATTCCTAGACGTTCCAGTGGTAGATCTTCTCTTATAGGAAGAAAATTTGCTGACTTGGTAAGACGATCAACAATAACCCATATTGCATCGTTCCTTCTTGGATTCTCTGGTAGTCCCATGAAAAAGTCCATCGTGATATTATCCCATTTCCACTCAGGTATGGGAAGAGGTTGCAATACTCCACCAAGCTGTTGCCTTCCAGCTTTCACTTGTTGACAAACCATACATCTTGTCACAAAATCAGCAATCTCCCTCTACATGTTGTCCCCCAAAAATGTTCCTTCAAATCTCAATACATTTTGGTGCTCCCATGGTGTATAGAGAAATTGGAACTATTAGTATCATCCATCAATTCCATTTTTAGATCAGGTATATCGGGAACACAAAGTCTCTTCCCAAATTTCAAAATTCCTTCTTCATACACAAAGTCTCTAAATCTCCCATCATTCACAGCTTTAATCTTCTTTTGAAATTCTTCATCATCAGTTGCGGAACTCTTAATCCATTATAGTAAAGATGTTTTGGCAACCATTTGAAATAGCATTGATGTTTCACCTTCCCTGGTTATTCCCAAGTCCATCTTCACTAGATCCATGAAAATTGGATCCCTTTCAATTCTTATATTGTTCAAAACTCCATGATCTTTTCTGCTCAAAGCATCTTCCTCCTTGTTTGCCTTCCCCGGGTGGTAGTGTATCGTGAAATCATAATCCTTGAGTAATTCAAGCCAAATCCTTTGCCTCATGATGAGTTCTTTTTGTGAAAAATATACTTCAAACTCTTGTTATCAGTATAAATCTCACATTTTTCACCATATAGGTATTGCCTCCATATTTTAAAAGCAATGATCACAACTACTAACTCGAGATCATGAGTAGGATAGTTTTTTTCATGAATTTTCAACTATCGTGATGCATAGGCAATAACCCTATCATTCTGCATAAGGACACAACCATGTCCCTTCTTCGATGCATCACTATAAATAACGAATCCATAATTCCCCGATGGTAGAGTCAATATAGTATCATTGACTAATCTTCTCTTCAGTTCTTCGAAACATTATTCACACTCTTTTTTCCAAAAAAATTTAACCCCTTTACGTGTGAGATTTTTTAATGGGTTAGCCAACCAGGAAAAATTATGGACGAAATGTTGATAATAACCTGGCAAACCAATAAAACTGCGTACCTCAGTTATTCTCGTAGGTGTTGGCCATTCTTGTATTGCCTTGGTCTTATAAGGATCAATAGAGATTCCATCTTTAGAGACAATATGGCCAGGAAAAGAAATCTCCTAGAGCCAGAATTCACACGTGCTAAACATCCCATATAATTCATGTCTTCTAAGAGTCTTCAGGATAATGCGCAAGTGATTTTCATGATCTTCGTAGCTTTTGGATTATACCAAGATATCATCAATAAATACCACCACAAATTCATCGAGATATTCCTTGAAAACTCTATTAATCAGATCCATGAATACAGAGGGTGTATTAATCAATATAAAAGGCATTATTGTAAACTCATAATGCCCGTACCTGGTTCGAAATACTGTCTTCGTAATGTTTTCCTTCTTTACACACAACTGATGGTGTCCAGATCGAATTTCAATCATTGAAAAGTATTGTGCTTCATGTAGTTGGTCAAATAAATCATCAATGTGAGGTAGGGGATACTTTTTCTTTATTATTATGGCAATGATCTCCCTGTAGTCGATATATAACCTCATAGATCCATTTTTCTTTTTAACAAAAATAACCGGGGCTCCCCATGCAGAAACATTAGGGTGATTAAATCCCTTATTACTCAATTCCTCTAGTTTTTTGTTTAGTTCAACTAACTATACAGTGGCCATTCTATAAGGGGTCTTCGATATAGGCCTTGATCCAAAAATTAAATCAATGGAAAACTCATCTTCTCGTTCTGGAGGATGTCCAGGTAAATATTCCGGAAATACATCTACATATTCTTTCACAACAGGTACATCCTCTATTTGAACATTCCATTCCTCACCCACAGTTGTTTCATTCTCTTCCTCCCCAATAATTGAATTTAGTTGAGCTACTAGGGGTGGATCTAGAAAATAATTAGGTGGTGATGATTCTTCTCTAAAGATATGGTGTTCCTTATCATCATCATAAAAAATCGTAACCTCATTCTTACAATAATTCTTCGCATCATGGTCTGAAATCCAATCCATACCGAGGATTATATCAAACTCAATCATAGGTATGATGATGAGATCAACAGATAAAGAACATTTATGTTCTCTAATGGGGACTGATTCACAAAACTTTGTTGCAATGATACTTCCATTATGAGTTTTAACTGAAAACTCCCTTGTTAAATCAAATTGGAAATATCTAATTTTCTTAGAAAACCGGGAGGATATGAAACAATACGAGGATCCATAATCAAATAATTCCTTTTCTAAACATGATTAAACCAATAAATTACATTCCACCACATCGTTCGGAGCTTCTACCACAGCAGTAGTGATAGCATAAGCTAGGCCTTGATCCGTTGGCCTTTTTTGAGGTAAGTTCCCCTGAAACTTAGGAAATTCATTTGCATATTGTCCCATCTCCATGCAATTGTAGCAAAGAATATTGGTAGATTCCTTCTTCCCCTTGCAATCACGATCTTGGTGGCCTTTTTCACCACACTTGTAACAGACTCCCGTTCCTTTTCAGCAAGTACCAGGGTGCTTCTTCCCACATTTACTGCAGGATGGATATTCATCTTTTCTTTTCTTCCCTTTATTTCCATTCCCAGATTGATCAGCAGATCTCTTCTTCTCTTGCTTTGCTTTAAATTCATATGACGTAGATAATTCTTTCTCTTTCTTGATAGCACATGAAACAATGTCTTCGTACGACGAGAAGGATTGTGAGACTAATGCTCGACGGAGAAATTGTTTTAACCCATCAATGAATTGATCAATCTTACTTCTTGGGTTACGTATATAATCTCTATCATACCATGCTAACTTTGTAATGTTAGCCGCATACTTTGCGACATTCTCATCCTCTTTTTGTCTCAGAAGCAAAAATTTCCTTTCTATATATGCCCGATGGACACGAGGAAAGTATTTTTCTAAAAAAATATATTTGAACTCCCTCCAATACATATTTGGTACTTCATCATCTTCCTTCATGTTTTGAATCAATGACCACTATTGATCAGCATCTCCAGTGAGGTGGTAAACTGACATGATTACTTTTTCCCTTTCACTACTTCCTAAAGCCTGAAATATTTTCTCTAGGGAACTTATCCATTGCTCAGCTACTATGATATTTGTACTCCCATTGAACATTGGTGGTTTTTGCCTCATGAATCTATTTAACATTGATCCTCCACACTGCGGATTAGGGTGCTCCATACGGGTAAGGTTATTATTAATAACCTGAGTGAGTTGTCCCAGTATGGTGATTAGCTGATCAGTACCAGTTGGATCACCAGCTCCACTATAATTATCTTGAGCTGGAGGGAAATCCCTGCATGGAGTGTGTGCATTGATACGGTTTCCATTTCTTCCACTAGGCGCCATTTCTAAACAATGGCATAAACGAGATCAGTTTATGAATCAAAACACATAATTCCATACTTATAAAACACATAACATAAATTGAACTATTTATGGATATAATCCATAATCACAAAAAAATTTCTTTGAGCAAGTATATAATCATAAACCCTTCATAATGATTTGTAATGAAAATGAGAGTTATCCAAAGCATATCCACCGGGAGTGTCGTATCCAAAAGTGCAGCAACGCCCATTGTCGTGCAGCAGTTCCCGTTTGAGTCTAGCTCAAAACAGTGTTTTCGGGTTTTACCCCTAGGTACATCTGTACCAGAGCCACCTCTACCTGCTCATATCCGGACAGGGATGTATTGCTCATAAAACTCACAAAATCTCCACAATACCAAAATTCTAGGAAGTTCTTCTATACCAATCCTCAAAGTCCATCTTAGGTCTATATGCTCTAATCAGATTTTATCTAAATCTAGCTTCCAAGGTTTGTACTAAACATCCTCTAATACCAACTATAACGCTTCAACCCCAGTTACCCAGAGTCGGTGCATTATTACATAACATTGTCATGATCACAATAAAGATCAAATCTCTAAAGACCGATTAGTTTAGTAGCCTTGGAAACACTAGATATATTCATAAAGTTTTACATTACATCATAAAATAAAAACTACAACAATATAGTCTCCATAGTCCACACTCTTACCCCCTTATACTATCCCTGCAGGTCATTCATAAATTATTTCATCACATCCTGGGAAAAATAAAACATAGAAAAGGGGTGAGCTGAAATTCCCAGTAAGGATAACAACATAGCGGAATCATTCATAAACAAGAATAAACATTTAAGGCAATGTATAACTAAAAAAAAGCCTTTCAAACATGAACTTCAACATTGTATGGAAAAAATAAAATGAAATAATGCCATTAACTTATTCACACGGATATTCTACGAATAGAATATTCACATGCAATATCAATAACCACTTTCATAATGATGAAATGCATAATGTGAGACTATCATAACCACATAGCCAAGTCCTCGTGCCAAGACTACAAATAATATTTTGTCAAGTCCTTGTGCCAAGACACTAGTTTGTCTCAAAAGACATACCGATGTATCGAGGAGCTATAGCGGGCTCCACCCGTCACATATTAAGTCCAATGAATTCCCATATGAAAAGTTTTAAACATAACATAAATATTCGAATTAAAACTAGTATACGAAATGTAAATAATTCATTCATAAACCATGAATGGTATAAAAATAACACATACAAAATCAAACATATCTCAAAATATCCAATACAATATAGAAGTTTTTTATAATAATAAATCAACTGCAAAAATGGGTAAAATCCATCAAAGGATGTTGACATAGATGAAATCAAAACTTTTTTTAGAGAAATATATATTTTTATTTTAAAATAATTTAAGATTCATATATTTATAAAATAAATCATTTTCTTTGAAAATATTTTTATAATCTTGTAAGGGAAGCTTCGACGATTTTACTACGGTGGAAAATAGCCACACCCGCCGTATAAGTTAAAAAGACATTCATACATTAATTCTGTCAAAAAGGTTAAAAAGAACATTTTTGGAAAATGACGGAAAGATTCCTTTATAAACCTCTTATAAAAATTCAACAAGGGTATAAATGAATTTAACCAATATTTTTGTAAATAGTAAAAATGCTTTGAAATTCATTTTTAAGAAACATGGATGTGGCTAATAAAGAAACCCCAGTAGATTATTACATATAAACAACCTCTGATCATCAAGAGATTGTGAAATAAACTCTTACCTTCTACTTTTCCTTGGTTGGAGTAGGATAACCTCCTATATATTGGTGAAATAACTGTTATTAAATTATACGAGAATCGTATACATTAATATGATATCATATATGATCTTTTATCATTGATTTGTTAGTAATATCCTAGTATTATCGTTGTATCGGGTGTTAAATAACTAGTTTTCTTTTATATTTTTTGTTATGTAATTAGTGTTTTTCATGGATAGATTGTATATTAATAATATCCAGAATGATATAAAGTCCTTAGATACTATTATTAATCATAAAATGAGAGTTAGACATGAATGGATACGATGGAGAATGAATCTCATCGCGTTCTTCGAGACGGTAGTCCGTACGTACGCACATGCGATAATATCATTTTTTGATATTAAAATAATATATAATTGGATGGTATATCATATATAAAAAATATTTATGATGTTATATTTATTATTTACATGAATTAAAATTCATTATTATACCCATCCAAATAATAATATATTGAATAACAATTACACCACGACGAGGAGATTGTAAGCCGTACGTACGCACATATGGTGACATGTCATTGAAAGGATTGATAGAATACTGAATATTGTTGTACCATATTTATAATAAATCACATTATATATTAGATACTGGATTTATTATTTGAAAATGGTAATAAGAATGAATGAAGAAGTGGAAGAAGAAAGGAACATGAAAAAGGTTGGTGAAAATATTAACTCTTCTTCGGGTTCTTCCTTTTGATTTGATCAGAAGGGCTCCTTAGGATGGCTTTATGACTAAATCAGTGCCATTAGGATGAAGTGAGGGATGTTGAGAGAGTATTTGGGTAGGGGTTGGATGAACCAAAATGCTTTGATGGTGTGAATTAATGAGAAGGGGGAGTGCCCTTTTATAAGAGGGGTGAGGGGAACCTTTGGAAAAGCTAGAAATATTATTATATAATAGATTTATATTCGGTTTCAAATGGCTCCAAATTGAATTATTTAAAGGTTAAAGTGGGGATGTGTCGAAAACCACTCAAAATAGATGATTTATATAGGTTTGGGATACTATATTAACTTTATCATTTATTTTTAACTCTTAGTTAATTAGTTTCACTTTTACAATGTCTCTTTGTATTTTTATATTATATGGCTAATAAACTTACTATATACATCCATAAGACCCCCAAGTGTTTCATTAATGATACACCTATCATGATATAAGTCTCCTGGCCGAACCTTAGATTTTTAGGAATTGAGTATCAATTAATAATATAATATTTGTTTTAAAAACTCTTTTATGTCAATTTTGGCACTATTCAATAATTGATTTTTGTGAAAATCATAACAGAATGATTACATCGAAAAAAGTTAATTAAGGCAATACTAACATGTCATATTAACCTATAAAATTAGTTTAATTCATAAAAAGGTTCAAATTATATTTATTTGGGTATTTATAATATCAATTATTATAATTTTTCACTATTATGATAATTACTACATCACCATTGTGTCATTAATTAATTAAAATATATAATGTTTAAAATTATAAATAAAATATCATTATGTAGGAAATAGTTTTATCTTTCAAATGAATATTTATAATTGAAACTCCAACATATATTACCCTATGTAAAAATAGTTTTTCTAAAAGATATATGCTTTTGTCATTTTTGTATTTATTTTAACTTAATTAATATAAAGAGTCATTATCACTTACAAGTGGCTCAATGGGGTCCAAAAATCGACCAAAAGATGCCCATGGTCGGACATGTATCAACCAATAAGGTTAGAACACGTTTCAGGGTAATTTGTATTATTATAATATTTTTTTTGTTAACCCTTATTTACCGGATTTACCCTTTAACCATGGTAAATAAAATATTTACCGAACTAATTATTCAAAATGTCTAAAAATAAAAGTTACCAATTTACACAATTTGAACATCCTGATTCCAAATATGGAGTCCATTTTTCCAAATTCCAAACACAGAAGTGGCAGAAATTAATTTAAAATTAATTCACGTTGTCAAAAAAAAGCGTGTTTTTACGATATAATAACTATCAAAAGATTGATACTTGTTTATGTCCGGTTTAATTGTGAAATTATGTACAATTACCAAAATTGTATTAAATGTTAAAAATATATTCTGAATATACTTTAAAACCACTCAAATTCATAATTTATTACTATTTATTATTTTTATTAAAAAAGTTGTTTTTAATTAAAAATTTAGTAATTTCCACTATTCATCAAAATGTTAAAGTTATATGAAAAGTACAAAAATTTTACCATAGGCTAAATTTGATACTCTGAATCCAAAAATGAAGTCCATTTTGAGAGATAAAATTTATAAAATTTCAAAAAGTATGTATTAATATTCATAACGGCTAGTTTGATTGGTTGTGGTGTGTTAGAACTCGATGTTCCGTACAACACACGCTATCGCATTATTAAAATAGAAGCGTACCATAGAAGCTTGGGGTGTTACATTATTGAACTGTTTACCATCTTTTACCCACCTTCTAGGATCATTGGAAAATTTTCATAAAACATAATTTTACTGCTTCTCTGGGTTTAATTTACAAAATATTAGTGACATAGATGACATCATTAAGTAACATGTGTTTCAATAAGAGGAAAATATTTTTTTTGAATAGTAACTTTGGATTTTTATTTACAACGGTTAAAAGTAAATAGGGTAATTATGGATAATAATGATATTATAATTACCATAACACATGTCCTAATTACATTTAATAAGTGTAATTAAACGAAAAACATACTTAGGAATAAAATATGATCCTTTCTGGTCCACAAGGATTTGATTAGGACATTTATTTTATTTTATTTAATGGAGAGTTAATAGAGTTAAATTCAAAGATTAAAAACTAAACCATTTTTAATATAGGGTTACACAGAATATATATTGGACTACAAATATTAATTATAAATATAAAAGTATTTCCAACCTAATGGTATTTTATTTATTATTTTTAGTCATTAAAAAATTTAGTTTATTTATGACCCAAATAAGATGCACTAAATATGTTAATAACAAATTATTAAAATAATTGATATTATAAATATCCAATTAAATGTCAGTTGAGAGTTTTTAAGAATTCCACTAATTTTCTAAGGTAATGTGAAATTTTATCAAGGATTAGAAATCTTTTATTCAAAGTGATTATGTTTTTTTGGCTTAAAAATAAAATAAAATAAAAAATAGTATCAAAATTGGCATACTTTGAGTTTTAAAAAAAATATTATATTATTATTTTATATAATATTTCTAAAAATATGAGGGTTATCCAAAGGATATATATAAAGTTTTATATATTAATAATAAACAACTCGAGGTTTTCTTGGCTTGTTATAGTAAGCTTATAAACCATATAATATAAAAATACAAAGAGATATGGTAAATGTCAAACTATTTAACTCAAATTTAATCTAAATGATAAGGTTAATATGGTGACCAAAACCTATCTAATACTAATTGGTTTAGATGTTTTATACCCATTACCACCTTATCCACTAAATAAATCATTTTGGAACCATTATAAACTGAAAATGAGTTTATTATAAAATAATATTTTAATCATTTTTAAAGTGACCATCCCCTCTCTTGTAAAAGGGTACTTCACCTTCTCTTAATTTCACACCTCCAATGCCATTTGGCTCAGACAAACCCTTCATAACTCTCATATACACTCTCATCCCTCCATACTAGAGGCCTTACATTGATCAAAAAACCATCTTAAGGAGCCCTTTGGATCCACTCAAAAAGAAAACACTCGAAGAAGAGGTAATATTTTCACCACCCTATTTCAAGTTCTTTTCTTTTTCTACATCATCTTTCTCTTTGTTTTCGTACAAAAATAATAAATACAGTACCTTATACATATTTATATGTTATTATAAATGTGTTACAACCATATTATTTATTCTATCCATCCTATAAATGACAAAGTCACTATACGTGTGTATGTACAACCTACCGTCTCCACGTCTTGGTGTTGTTTGTTATTCAAACACATCATTATTTGGATGGTTATAATAATGTGTATAACTAAAGTATATATTATATATAACATTTTAATGATTCTATATATATGATTTACCATCCAATTACATACTATTTCACCATCAATATAACGAAATTGTCACTCGTGCATACGTACGGATTACTGTCTCCATGGACGCGATGAGATTCATTCCCCATCGCAATCATTCAAGAATAATTTATATATTATGATTAAAAATTTTGTTTTGAACATAATATCATTTTGTATATGAATCAAATTCATCTTATCGATAACAAACATGGCTTATGTAACAAAGCATACAAAGGAAAACGAATCAATTAACACCTTAAACAATGATAATATTGAAAATTTATTAACAAAGAAATATTATAGGATCATATAAGATGTCATACTTATCTATATAGTTCGTGTATAATTTAATAAAAATGTTTCAAATATTTTACAAGGGGTTAAAATACCACCGACAAAGGAACATACAAGTTAATGGTTAATTCTACAATATCTTTACATAGTTGAGGTTGTTAATACGTAAGTATCTACTGGGACCTCTTTATCATCCACATTCATGTTTTATTAATTATGTAATTCAAAACATTTTTACTATTTACTATAATATGGGTTAACGTCCTTTATACGTTTATTTGAACACTTATTTTTTTGAAAGGAATATGTATATTGTTTTCTAAAAAAGGTAATTTATACCATTCACTACAAAATTAAGGTAAGAATAAATTTTTTCAACTTATATGGCCGATGCTGCTATTTTCTGCAATAATAACATTGTCGAAGATTCCAATACAATATTATAAGAATATTTCCAAAATAAATGTTTTCTTTTATAATTATATTTTTTTTAAATGACATCAAAATAGAAAGTGAAATTTCTCTACAAAAAGTTTTGATTTCATCAATGCCAACATTCTCCAATGGATTTTAAGCTTATTTGAAGTAGATTTATTATGATATAGAACATCCATATTTTATTTAAGGTTTTGTGATATGTTGGACTATGGATGTGTTATTTTTACACCATTCATAGTTTATTGATAATGTATTGACATTTCATATGCCAATTTTAATACAATGTTTTATTTTATGTTTAAACCTTTTCATATGAGAATGCATTGGACTTAGTAAGAGACAGGTGGAGCCCACTATAGCTCCTCGATGCATCGGTAGGTCTAATTAGACAAACTAGTTTCTTGGAACAAGGCCTTGACCAAATCATATTTGTATTCGTGGAACAAGGCTTTGACTATGTGGTTATGTTGTCTGGCATTATGAATTCCAATATTATAAAATTGGCTAATGATACTACATGTGATTTTTCCATTAGTAGAATACACATGTGAATAAGTAAATGGAAATATTTGATTTATCTTTTCCATATTATGATGATGATTCTTTTTAAAAGGCTTCTATTTTATTCTTATACATTATCTTAAATTTTTATTCTTATTCTTTTACATTTCTACTATATTGTTATCTTTACTGAGAATATGAGCTCACCCCTTTATATGATTTATTTTTCTAGGATGCGTATAAGTATATTATGCCTGACCTATAGGGATAGTCGAAGGGATTAATGTGGTCAATTAAGACATTTTTGCCATTGTTTTTCATTTTATAATGTAATGTAAAACTTATGAATGTATCTATTACTTACAAGGCTACTAAACTGATTGATCTTTTTGGATTTTGATCCCTTGGGATCATGCCAATGTTATGTAATA
The DNA here is from genome assembly GCA_963277665.1 of Viscum album. Lineage (NCBI taxonomy): Eukaryota > Viridiplantae > Streptophyta > Magnoliopsida > Santalales > Viscaceae > Viscum > Viscum album. The sequence continues at coordinate 301,274,842 of OY728153.1, read as the reverse complement.
ATTCACAGACTCTGGGTAACTGGGGTTGGGCCATTAAAGTTGGTATCAATGTATTTTTAGTACACACCTTTGAAACTAGATTTAGAGATACTCTGATTAGGTCACATTATCCTAAGATAGAAAATTTAGGATTATTATAGAAGTACTTAATAGAATTTTGGTAATGTAGATATTTTGGTATTTTCCAAGAAATACATCCATGTTCGGATATGAGCAGGTAGAGGCAGCTCTAGCACAGATGTATCGAGGAGTGAAAACACCGACAAGGAGTTTCAGAATAGAACGGGAGTATCCTGGTACATGAAAATGGGTCTTGCTGCAATCATTGTTACAACACTCTCGAGGGATATTCTTAGGATAATTGAAAATTTTTATAAACCATTACAAAATATTAATGAGTATATACATCATCAAAAAAAACATTTCTTTTATTATTATGCATTATATCCATAAATTGTTCAATTTATGTTAATTGTTTTATATGTTTGGAATTATGTATTGTGATTCATAAACTAATATAGTGTATTCCATTTTTATGAAATCACACCTAGTGTAAGGAATGGAAACCGTATCAACACACGTAATCCTTGTATGGATTTCTCTCCTACTCAAGATAATAATAGTGGATCTGGTGATGCAACTGGTGTTGATCAGCTTATCTCCAAATTGAGAAAACTCACTCAGGTTATGAATAATGACCTTACATGTATGGAGCACCCTAATCCACACCGCAGAGTGTCAACATTATACTTATTCATGATGCAACAACCACCAACATTAAATGGGAGTACAAATCCATTTGTAGATGAATAATGGATAAGTTCCTTAGAGAAAATATTTCATTATTTGGGGTGTAGCGAAAGGAAAAAATATTTCATTACAGGTTATCACCTCACATGAGATAGAGATCAATGGTGGACATTAATCCAAAACACATGGTTAGATGAAGAACTATCGACCATGTAATGGAGGGAGTTTAAAGATATTTTCATAGAAAAAATACTTTCCTCGTGACAATCAAGCAAATATGGATAGTCAATTTCTGAGTTTTAGGAAAAAGAAGGATTTGAATGTCGCAATGTATGAGGCTAACTTTACATGGTTTTCATGGAATACAATAGATTATATAAATAACCCAAGGAGTAATATTTATTGATTCATTGATGGGTTAAAATCATTTAATTATCAAGCATTAAACTCAGAATCCTTCCCCACGTATGAAATATTGTCTCATGCTCTATCAAAATAGTAATGGAATTCTCTATGACTTATGAATTCAAATAAAATCGAGAGAATAAGAGATATACAGATCACTCTGGAAATTGAAATAACGGGAATAAGGGAAAATTTGAATATCACTATTGCATTAAATGATGGATGAAACATCCCAGTACTTTCTTGAATGGAAAGAGATTCTATTATAAGTTAGGTGAAAAAGGCCACCATGCTCTTGATTACAAGGGAATGAAAGAGGATATCAATGTTGATTGCAACAATAGTAGTGAAAAGGGACATTATAAAAATTAATGTCATGTTAACCAAGGGAAAATACCTTAGAAAAGGCCAATAGAGCTTGTTCAAGCTTATGTGATCGCTACTGCTAATGTTGAACCTCCGAAAGTTGTGGTGGTAGGTAATTTAATGATTTCCTCAAGTTCAACCAATGATTTTTTTATTATAGATCATCACATTTTTTATATCTTCCTAGTTTCCTAAAAAAATTATATATTTTCAATTTGACTTAACAAAATATTTGATAGTAAAAACTCATATGGGAAGTATCATCAAAACAATGTTTTGTGAATCGGGTCCTATTAGGGAATATAAATTTTCTTTATCTACTAATCTCATTGTCATACCCATGATTTAATTTTATGTAATCCATTGAATGTATTGGCTTTCTAACCATGATGAAAAAATTTATTGTAAGAAGGGGGAGGTTACAATTTTTGATGATGATAATGAGTACCTTATCTTAAGAGTAAAAACATCACCACCTTGTTCTTATCTAGATCCACCACCAGTTTCTCTACTAAATTCAATTATTGGAGAGGAATAGAATGAAGTAATTATGGGCGTGGAAAATAATGTTCGAATAGAGGACTTACCTATTCTGGTAGTATTTTTTGATGTGTTTCAAGTGGATTTACCTAGAAATCCTTCAGAACAAGTAGTTGTGTTTTCCATTGATTTAATTTCTGTTTTCAAGTGCCATATCGAAGACTCGTTATAGAATAGTCAAAATGGAATTAGTGGGAAAAAAGTTAAAAACAAGAAGAATAGTGTAATATGATATTTATTCACCCTAGTATTTCTACATGGGGATCCCCTGTACTTTTTTTAGGAAGAATGACGGATCTATGAGGTAGTGCATTGACTACAGGGAGATCAATTCTATAATCATAGAGAATTATTTTCCCCTAACTTACTTTAATGATTTATTAGACAATATTTATGGAGCTCAATATTTACCAAAGATTGTCCTTCGATCGGGATATCATCAGTTGTGTCTGAATACAGAAAACATTCATAAAATAGAATTTCAAACTAGTATGGGAATTATGAGTTTACTTTAATGCCTTTTAGATTGACTAATGCACCCTCTGTCTTAATAGATTTAATGTATAGTTATTTTGAGGAATATCTTGATGACTTTCTAGTGGTATTTATTAATGATATCATGGTATACTCAGAAGGCTACAAAGAACATGAAAATCACTTGTGGACTATTCTGAAAACCCTCAGATGAAATGATTTATATGGGATGTTTAGCAAATGTGAATTCTGGCATCAAGTTATTTATTTTCATGTCCATATTGTCTTTAAGGATGGAGTCTCTGTTGATCCTTCAATGACTATGGAAATCCATGAATGGCCAGCACCAATGAGTATAACTAAGGTACATAGTTTTATTTGTTTAACAGGTTATTATCGACTTTTCATCCATAATTTTTCCCATCTGGCTAACCCATTAACCAAGATTACACGTAAATGGGTTAAATTTATTATGAAAATAGAGTGTGAAGAATTTTTTCATGAACTAAAGAGAATATTATTCAATACTCGTATGTTGACTCTAGCATCAGAGAATGATGGATTTTATATTTATAGTTATTATTTAAAGAAAGGACATGGTTGTGTTCTAATGATGGATGATAGAGTAATTTCTTATGCATTAAGATAGATAATAATTCATGAGAAAAACAATCTCACTCAGGATCATGAGTATGCAGCTATAATCATTTCTCAAAATATGTGTAGAAAATCTATCTATGTTGAAAAATGTGAGATTTAAACTATTCATGACAGTTTGACGAATATATTCACATAAAAAGAACTCAACATGAGGTAATGGATATGGCTTTACTACTCCAGGATTATGATTGCACAAAACACTACCACCCAGTTAAGGAAAATAAGATGGTAGATTCTTTGAGAAAAATGGATCATGGAGTTTTAAACAAGATGAGAGTCGAAAGGGATCTTATTTTCATGAATCTAGTATAGATCAATATTAGAATATCCATTGAAGGTGAAACATCAATACTTTTTCAAATGGTGGCCAACCCATCTTTACTAGAAAATATAAAAAGTTCTCAAACTTGTGATGTGATATTTCAAATGAATATTAATGTTGTAAATGATGGGAGATTGAGTGACTTTGTATATGATGATGTAATATTAAAATTTGGGAAGGACTTTCTATTCCTGATAGACTTTATCTAAAAAGGGAATTTTTGGATGATGCATACAGCTCCAATTTTTCTATGCACCCTGGGAGTGCCATGATTATAGAGATTTGAAGGAACATTTTTGGTGCGACAACATGAAGAGTCAGAATGCTAATTTTTTGTCAAGATGTACGTATTTTCAACAACTAAATGATGCAAGGAAACCACCTGGAGGAGTCATACAACCTCTTATCATACCTGAGTGGAAATGGGATCATATTATAATGGACTTTGTCAGGGGATATCAGAGACTCCTATAATGAAATATGAAATATGGTTCATTATAAATCGTTTTAAAGAGGAAACATATTTTCTTTCTATATGATAATATTTACAACTTTAACATCTAGGAAGACAATATATTAATTATGTTATAAGACATCATGGTGTACCCCTATTAATTTTTTCTTTTCACGATCCCTGTTTTACATAATGATTTTGGAAAAGTCTTCAAAAGGACATGGATATTAAACTTCATTTGAGCACTGCCTACCTCTATCCAGTCGATGGATAATCAGAAATGACTATTAAAACCTTAAAAGAGATGTTGAGATATTTCTCACTTGAAATTCAAGGTATGTGGGATCAATATTTACCTCTGGTATAATTTTCTTATAAAAATATCTTACATTCATGTTTCAGATGGCACCATATATAGCATTATATGGAAAGAGATCTCGCACACCAACTTGTTTGGATGATGTTGGTGAAAGAAAACTCATAGGCCTAGAACTCATTAAGGAAATAATTAAAAATGTAATGATTATCCAAACCAACATCAAAGCAGCTAAATGTAGGAAAACAATCTATAACGATAATCAGAGGATTGATTTGGAATTTCAAGATGGAGATCATATTTTCATGAAGTTATCTATATGGAATGTGATTATACAATTCTATGAGTAGGATAAATTGAGTCCTAAGTGCATCAAGACTTTTTTAATTCTAGAACTAATTGGAGTTGTGGCCCATCGTTTAGAAATTCCCCCATGTCTCTACAAAGATCACGATGTGTTCCATGTATCACTATTAAGAAACTATAAGCCTGACCAAACACAGGTACTCTCCAATTAGAAATTGAACTAGAACCTAGTATATCTTATTGTGAAGAGTCTTTCAAGATTCTTTATACCAGAGAACATGTGCTGAGAAACTGAACGACTCGTCTGGTAAATGTTCTATAGAGAAACCATAAGATAGAAGAGGCAATGTGGGATCCCAAGTATCATATGATGAATAACCACCCAAATATAATTATAATGTAATTTTCTAGAAATTTTGAGGAGGAAGTAATTTTATGGATGGTAGAATGCAACACCCCAAGCTTTCAAGGTACATTACTCTTTGAGTAATGTAGTATCTTGCGTTGTATGCAATGCCGAGTTTTAACACACCACGTCCAATATAACTAGACATTATGAATATTAATAACCAATTTTTGAAATTTTATAAATTTTATTTTTTAAAATGGAAATCATTATTGAATTCATAGTTTCAAAATTACCTTAGGGTGAACTTTTGGTATTATTATGAAAAAATTCAACTTTTTATGAGTACTGAAAAACATACCGTTTTTGTTTAAAAATGAAAATTTATTTATGTAATTGTTTATTTTATTTTAATTAATTTTAGGTCAAAATAGATACATAATTCCTATATATGATTAATTTATTTCATTGGATTCATTTTATAAAATGTTTATATATATAAAAAAATTGAACATTTTACCGTCTTTTACCCACCTTCAAAGAGCATTTTCAAATTTGTACAAAACATAATTTTACCACATCTGTGAGATGAATTTAAAAACCCTGAGAGACACAGTTGACATCAGTATGTAAAATATGGTTCTATTAGATGAAAATAAATTTTTTTAATAGTATCTTCTGACTTTTGTTTACCACGTTTAAAAGTAAATAGGGTAATTAAGGGTGAAAATGATATTATAATTACCCTAACACATGTCCTAATTCTATTGGATAAGTTTAATTCGACCAAAATAAGACTTAGGAATAAAATATGATCCTCTTGGGTCCACCTATATTAGATTAGGTCATTTAATATTATTTTATTTAAAGAAGTGTTAGAAGAGTTAAATTCAACATTTAATAACAAAATCATTTTTAATATATGGTTATTGACAATATAAATTAAACTATAAATATTAATTATAATGATAAAAATATTTCTTACATAATGGTATTTTATTAATAATTTTTATAAATTAAATATTATAATTTACATATGACACAATGATGATGAAATATTTATCTTAATAATGAAATATTAAAATAATTGATATTATAAATATCCAAATAAATGTAAATTGAAACAAATGATAAATTCCACTAATTTTCCTGGTTAATATGACATCTAAGGGTTGATTGAATAAATTTTATTTTAAGTGATAACATTTTTATGGCTTTCAAAAAAATCAAATACTAAATAGTTTTAAAATAGACGTAATTGAGTTTTTAAAACAAATACTATATTATAAATTGATATAATATTATTAAAAATATAATTTTGGGCCAAAGGACTTAAATAAGGATATATATATTAATAATGAACCACATGGGGATTTTTTGGCTTATTATAGTATGTTTATTAACCATATAATATAAAAATACAAATAGACATTGGAAATATCAAACTATTTAACTAACAGTTAAATCTAAATGATAATGTTAATATGGTGAACTAAACCTGTATAAAACCATATTATTGAGATATTTCGACCCATCCACACCTTAAATTTGAAATAAATCATTTTTAAAACATTATAAATAGAAAATAATTTTATTATAAAATAATATTTCAAGATTTTCCTAAAGTGACGCTCACCTCTCTTATAAAATGGTACTTCCCCTTCTCTTCATTTCACAATTAAAAAGTAATTTGGATCGGCCAACCCCTGCCCAAATATCCTCTCATCTACCCTCCCTAATTTTTAGAGGCCTCACATTGATAATAAAGCCAACCTATGATACCCTTTTGATCAACTCAAAAAGAAATAACCAAATATAAGGTAATAATTTCACCACCCTCGTTGAAGTTCATTTCTTCTTCCACATCCTCTTTATTTTTGGGTTTCATACCAATATAATAACTTAAGTACCTTTTACACGTTGTTATGTTATTATAAGTATGATACAACAAAATTCATTATTTAACACATCATATAAATGATAAAGTCGCCATACAAGCGTATGTACAGTTTACCGTCTCCAAGTCGTGGTGTAGATTGTTATTCAAAATATTATTTTGTATATGAATCAAATACATCCTATCCATGACAAACATGTCTTACATAACCAAGTATATAAACGAAAAACGAATCAGTTAACTCCTAAAATGATGATACTACTAAAATATTATTAAAAAATAAATTTTATAAGATCATATATTATATCATATTTATTTATATAGTTATTGTATAATTTAATAACAATTTTTAAACTATTATACAGTAGGTTAACATACCATTGTCTATGTAGAAGTACAAGATATGTTTTAATTCTACATTCCCATTACTTATCTATGGTTGATTAAATAAAAGTTTCTATTAGGACCTCTTTATCATCCACACCCATGTTTTCTTAAAAATGTAATTATAATCCTTTAAACATTTTACTAGAATATGGGTTAAATTCATTTATACCCTAATTTTACCACATATGTTTTTAACAAAATCTTTTCATTGATTTCTAAACAAGTAACATTATGACCTTATCGACAATATTAAGGCAAGAATGTATTTTTTAACTTATACGGCGGGTGCGGCTATTTCCCACAATTATAGCATTGTCAAAGAATCCCATAAATGTTTATAAGAATATATTAAAAATAATTTTTATAATAAAATTTATTTTAAGTTATTTAAAAATAGAAAGTGATATTTCTCTACAAAAAGATATGATTTCATCTATTTCAACATCCTTTTATGTATTTTAATCTGTTTTGTAGTGGATTTATTATGATGCATGTCATCCATTTTGTATTTAAGGTTTTGTGATATGTTTGACTTGGGATGTGTTACTTTTACACCATTCATTGTTTATGGATAAAGTATTGATAATTTTTATGCTAGTTTTAATATGAATGTTTATGTTATGTTTAAACCATTTCATATAAGGAATGCATTGGACTTATTATGTGATGGAGGAGCCCTATATAGCTCCTCGATGCATCGTTAGGTCTCAGGAGACCAAATAGTGTCTTAGCACAAGTCCTTGACCAAATATTATTTGTAGTTTTCACACATTTCCTTGACTATGTGGTTATGATGTACGACATTATGAATTCCAACATTATTAACATGGCTATTAATATTATATGTGATTGTTTGACTAGTAGAATACACATGTAAATAAGTTAATGGAATTATTTGTTTTATCTTTTCCATATTATTATAAAGTATTAGTTTTAAAGGTTTTTGTTTTAGTCTTATACATTGCATTAAATGTTTATGCTTATTCTTGGAAGTTTCTACTATATTTCTATCCTTACTGAGATCTGATCTTTCCCCTTTCTATGTTTTATACTTCCCAAGATGCGAAGAAGTATTTTATGACTTACATGTAGGGATAGTCTAAGTGATGATTGTGTTCAATAGAGAAAATGTAGTTTTATTTAATTTTATAATGTATTATAAAACATATGAATGAATCTAGAACATCCAAGACTACTAAACTGATCGTTCTTTTTGGATTTTGATCCCTTGTGATCATGCCAATGTTATGTAATAATGCATAGACTGTGAGTAACTAGGGTCGGGGTATATAATTAAAGGATGTGTGGTTAGAGGTGGATGCACATCCTCCAACATTGCATAGTCAGGCACGATCACCTGAAAACCCTATGTATCATATAGCTTTGGTGCTGGAACACATGGATCTAATAAATCACTTTGATGAAGAAATGGTTGATGATGTTCTGGTTATTAATGCATCATTAGAAGTGGTCTACCAAAGGATGGAAGGATTTCTTCTAGTGAATACTAATAAACATCATGGTGATTGGATTAATATGAAATGAAATAATCAACATTGTGGCTTCAACATGGAGAAGAATATTAGGAAGGAATACATGACATTTCGGGACACCTTTCATATCATTATGAATAAATCTTAATGGATGATCCAGCAAATCAGTTAAATTCAATTCCTTAGATATTATTTACCAAGATCGATTCCAATCATCTCAAAATGATCATTAAAAAATGTGTAGTATCTTTTGGTGTTTAAATTTTTTTATAGCAAGGGTTCTCACTTTTCCATTAAAAGTGATTGAAAATAACAAAAGTTACGTTACAATTGAAGGATCACATATAATTATTATAGTGCATGAGTCATTTTGATAACAATTTTGAAGACAAAATATCTATCATAAATTGAATTGATTATCTCATTATGAAATTCACATAATCATTATATTATATCCAAATTCTTTTTCTTTATGGATCCAAATTGATTTGAATTATATGTCAAAAAATATTCTTACAAATCATTCTATATACCTTCACAATCATACATGATATGGTTGTTCCCCTCTTGATACATAAAAAGGGCCCCATATTATATTGATTATTTTATTAAAGAATTTATATAGGTTACCTTTTTATATACGAATGGAATCAACATGTGAATATATAGAAATTTGATTTTCCCCATTTTTTCATTTAGCATCCATGAGATTAAATTTAAATTATATTTCTAAAGAAAATTATATAGATGAGTTCATTGAAGCAGTTGAGGTAGAAATGTTTTTTTTCTCATTGTTATAAAATTAATCAACTAAATATTTATAATCCATGTTTTGTATCTCATTATAAATTTTTCTATATGGGAATTTAAAATACACTTATTATATTTATAATAGGGATATGTTTTAATCAAAATTCTATTCAATATAAAATTTTCAGTATTTATAACATTATGAACTCTAATTTTATTACATTTAACTATTATAGAGTCTATATAATTTTATTTCATTGATGAAATATTTCACAAACTATGTAAATATATTTTTTGTCTTATTATTAAATATATTCCAAAAAATCAATACCTTTTTTACATTGATTGATAACTGAAATGATCTTTCAATTATAATCTTAAAAAAGAAATTAAAATGAGATCCTAAATATTGAAAATCCATTGAATATAGATATCTTTAAGAATATAACTAGAGGTGTATTAAGAATATGTAATATAAATTTTTTGGGCATCACGGGGGTATGTCCAATTTTAAGATTGAATCAATCTATAAGGAAATGTTTGAAAAGTGTTAAATAATTATCATATTTTACCTCTATATGTACCATGTAAATGGATCACCATCTCTATTAGATTTTTTTTGGTTTTCATGCATGTAAATAATATGGAAAACATATACTAATGAACACCTTTATTTGTTGATGACCCTTTCATCTAATGTGGATCAATACACCCGATGAGTATATTGTTTATACCCCATTAACCAAAATTCCTCATTCAATTTAATGATGATTCATGGGTATGGTTATATCCTTAGGTAGATAATCAAACCACTAACCAGGTTCATGGAAAATAGTAACATGTAATTTATATATTATAGAATGTTGGAATATATCTATAAAACCCCAGGTAAATAAATAATATTACATTTTTATATTTATCCTTTTTTTTAATAAAATGTTAATATTAATTTAAAGGGAATTCTATGCTTGATGGATTACCCAATATGCAACAACTAGTTCCTTTCAAATCTTACGTTTCACTCTAATAATAAAATAAAATTATTTTAAATATTAGTTAACACATAGCCGTTGTATTGGAGGGAAATAATAGAAATAACTAAAATATGATTATATATGTTTGTTAAATGTTTTTACACTTATCCAATAAAGGATAATGGATTAAAATACGAATTGAATTCAATTTTAGGCATATATACTCTAATTTTCACTAAAGGTCCACTTATCAACTTTTGATGGTGAACCATTATTAAATATAGTTTTGGTCACTCTTATAAATTCTATTGGACCAAATAACACTCCTCTTTAGAATCAGGACATCAAAATTCACTTTGTGTAAATGTATGGTATTTTTCGGATAAACATCATTTTTTAATGAATAGTGAAAAATGTTGCATTTAAATTCAAAACCTCTTTTTAATATATTTTATTTATATAATTAGATTGCCTTTTTAATTGGTTTCAAATTGAAATTAGAATATATTTTTACCATTTAATCCAATAGTGGTCATTGGAATTAATTTCATCTTGAAATTGGACTTAAACTAGTGTCAATCTTTTGATACTTATTGTTTCATAAAAACACGATATTTGCTCTGATAGTGGGAATTAATTATTAAATTTATTAATTTAACTTATATGTTTTAAATTTTGTAAAATAGTCATCATTTTTTAAATCGGAATATCAAATATAGCCTAGGGTATATTTTTGGTAATTTTCTGAAAACGTCAATTTTTGATGAATAGTGAAACCACAAATGTGGTAGTTAAAGAAACTGATTTTTTCGTTAAAATGAAATTTTACCAATTCTGTGATTTGAATTAAAAAAATATGATATAAATTGTTGTCATTAAGAAGTAAAATTTTGTTCAATGGGATGAAAATAATTTTTTGGTGAATTGTAACTTTTAAGTTTATTAATCGCGATTAGAGGTAATTAGTGTAATTTAAGGTAAAAATAATGTTTTAATAATAATAAATGACCTAGATGCATGTCCTACCCTCATTTTATGTGTCATGGCCGTCCAATAAAATCCATGGGATAACTTGGGGACCCCATGGAGCCAATTTGGTAGGAAAATGACATTAATACCTTTTTATTTAATGTTTAAATTAAAATGTCACAAACATGTGTTGTTTTACTAAAATAATTTTTATATGGGGTTATAAAAGTCAGATTTTTGACTATAAATATTCATTGGAAATATAAAAATATTTCCTACATCATAGTATTTTTTTATAATTTTTAGACATTAAATAAATTAAATTATTTATGACACCATGATGATGCAACGATTACCTCATTATTTAACAATTTAAATAAAATGGAAAGATAATGTAAAATATAAGACCTACACAAGTCCAAAACCTATTGGATGAGTGGATTTCGAACCCTTATCACCTTATCCTAGAACCACATCAATGTGGGACCTTTAAAATATGAAACTCATTCTAAAATAAAGTAACATTTCCTTACATTCCAAGAGTGCCCCTCCTCTCCTCTTATAAAAGGCCCCCACCTCTACCCCCTTACCCACACTTATCAAGCCTTTGGTTCGGCCAAACACTTCCCATTTTGTCTCTCCACTTCCCTTTATTACTCCTAGAATCTTCACTTTGGGCAGAAGTCTTCCCATGGAATCCTTTGAGCTCAAATCAAAAAGAGTTACCCGATTTAAAGGTAGTGTCTTCTCTTCTATTCTTTTGTTTTATTTTGCTAGTCAAACCCCATAAACTCTTTTTATTATTTTCTTTTGTAACAACTCCAGTATATTCAATATACTAGGATGTTTTTATAAGAATCATTAGAGCTACAATTACACACACCTACATCTAATGGTTAAAGAACATACTGATTCTGTGGATGGTGAATTTCTGCCTCACGAAACGATGATTGTTCAACACTCATATAACACCTTGAAAGGTGGCCATTAAGATGACACTATATTTATATATGATATATAATATGTTTATGTTTTACTTATGCTTCTTTATTTTTCCTTTTTTGCATACCATTATGGTTTCCATTGTCGGTAAAACACGATAATTTCATTTTAGGAAGTGCGGACTACTGCCCCCCTCAAAATAATTTGATTCGTTAATGCCATATGTGGTATGTATAAAAGATGGATTTAAATTTATTATATATTTTATGTAAGTGACATATAAATTATTAATATAATTCTGAAATTAAAATATAAATACCTCTCATTTTGTTTTAATTCCATTTATATGACATAGAAATGAAAGTACTGTTCATGCGTACGTACGGCTTACTGTCTCCATGAATGATGCATTTCATTTCATACATCTAAATGATTATGTAATATTATATTTACTTGTATATTATGGATATATATATGATATATATGATATCAAAATCATGAATATAATTCTGTATATAAAGAACATTTGACCACACGAACAACATGTAATTGTAAGAAGTCCACTTTCGACTAAAGAAACAAATATCGACAAAACAAACATTATTAACCTAAATGATTACATAATGTTTATAACATGGAAATAAGTTATATAAAATGAATAATGATCTTGAAAAATGTTCTTAAGAAATTAGAAATTAACTCATGTTTATTATTCAGGACGTTAAAGAACGATCGAGTCAAGTCGGACCTGAGGTAAGGGATCCAACCGCTCTCTTTCTTTTTATGTACTCTCTTTTATTTCATTTCTATTAAGCCCATATTTATTATGTTTGGGGATGTTATTATATATTCCTCATACTTTAATTTTTATTTTCATATTATGGGAGACTCTATTTTATCTCATAAATCCATTTTTTGATGTTTTAATTGGCGTCGTTAGGGTGCCGAGTTTTCGTAAGGGATTTTTCATCTCACTTTTATTCCCGTGACATTTATGCTATGTTTGCCACTATTTCCTTTGAGTGTTGTATGTACTGCACATTATTATACACTTTGTGCAGTATAATTTCATTTATGGGTATTTACATATTCATTGTATGACCCTTCTCCCATGGGGTGTAATTTTCGAAAGTTACCCAACTCGGTAAGAGGACCTTTCACCCTACTTTTTTTAATAGACTTCTTTTGATATTTCTTTTAATTCACATACTATTATGTAGGGATATGTTCTTATATCTCCTTATTTATGTAAATTTTATGTCGAAGTGATGAGATCCCCTTTATCTCTCTCATCAACCCTTTTTGTAAAATTTTATGTGATGCTGTTAGGCTGTCGAATTTTACCAAGGGAACTTATTAACCCAATTTCGATTTATTTGGGTTCAACATGTAGTTATTGAATATGTCATCCTTTGAATATGTGTGAATGAAATTTGATTGTTTTACACTTAATATCCAGTTATATTGGGTGTATTTATATTTGTCACACATAATTATGAGATTGATTTATCCTTAATTTAAGGATACCTTCTTTATAATGGAATTCATCTCATTTTGCATTTCTTTTTAGGATTCATTGTTGTTATGCACCAATTCACTCTTATATGGTGTGTATACTATCCATTGACATATTATATCATTAATACCTTTATTATCTTGATATTATAAAGTTTGTATTAAATGTTATTCCACAATTATTTGTATTCAAGAGTCTCTCATTTTGTTAAAAACTCTTTAACAAAAATATCGATTTAAATGTTTTAAATATTTATTATTCTAAATCATTATCATTAATGTCCATGTTTTCAAAATGGTTTTCTTTATTTAATTATATGGACATTAATGTTTTAAAATTATAATTCAAATAAAAGCTTCAAAGTGGTATGGGACACTTTGATTCAAAAATCACTTTTAAATGATTTTTGAAAATGGATTTATTAATTCAATATCTTGGAATTACTTATTTTTATTGAAAATGAAATGTGGTAAATGAAATGTTTATATTTTCAATATTTTATGTGTAATGATGGTACTTTGACACTTTATGGGTGGTTACGTGATAAACCATATGATGGGTGGTGCCGTGAATACCAGGACGAGTGGTTACATTATAACCTCCAATGCATTGGGTATGGAAGTCGGTCGTATGGCTATTCCATTAAGTGATATGTGTGGAAGTCGACCGTATGGTTATTCCATTTAAGTATGTTCATGTACCAAGTTACCTTTATATGGTATGTTATCATTATATGGGTTTTATGGTAATCTTTTGGTTACAAAAGTGTAAGTAATTAATTTTTATTCAGTGAAGAGTTTTTACTACTTCCTAAAGGTGAAAGGTATTACATTGATAAAGTATACATGGTTTACTTGTTGCATTGAAAAACAAACAGTTTTCATTATTTGTGTATCCCTTGCTGAGATTTTTATGCTCTCCCCTAGTTTTTTTTGAAATGTTTTTCACAGGACTTAATGTGGAATTGGGTCAATGATGGGATCAAGGGTAAGTCATGCTATCTAATACATCGAACTAGGCATGTTTCTTTTTAAGAGTTTTTTTATTTTATGGAAACTTAGTAGAAGTGTCTACTTTGTAATGTTTTGAGATGTAATAGTTATGACCTAATTCTCTAAAACTCTAAACGTGAAAATATCATCAATGTGAATTATTCATTTAATAAAATATTAAGTAAGGTTTAAGGTCGGGGCCTTATAGTTGGTATCAAAGGGAGGTTTAGATAACTTTAGAGGTTAGGGTATTATCTAAGCATAAGTGACATTACCATAATGGTTAGGATTTCAGAAAGAGTCCTAGTTTTAGATACAGTGAATGAGTAAGTATATATTAGTGTTTATCTTCCTCATTAGTTCATGATGGTTTTGTTGATATACTCACACTGACCTTTTTGGTTTTAGTAAATGGTTGGATCTAGCAGGCACCAAAGTAACAGTGGATGTGAAGGAAACTGTGATAGTTTTCTGAGCGAGCAACTGAATTATATGGGAGCTACCATGAGAACTCTTGTTTTTATCCTCAACCAACTATCTGGAGTCATGATTGACCACATAAAACTTAGTGATTTCTATAAGGACTCATATATCCGAGAAACAAATCCCTACGGAACTACTGGTAATAATCATAAAGGTAAGTGTGTTCAAAAACCAATGTGTCAAAGATGTGGAAAGAAACACCTAGGAAAATGTTTCAAAGGGACAAAAATATGCTATAGATGTGTAAATAAAGGTCATAAAGAAAGAACCTGCCATGGAAAAAGGAAGCATCCAGTTGACTCGAGGAAAGGGAAAGAAGTTCTTTCTGAGGGATCAATTGAATGTTTTAAATGTGGTGTGCATGGTCATTATGAAAACACATTTCCTATGAAGATGTTTCAGGAATGGGATCACCAAGATCCTACAAATATTATTTTACCAATACCCAATTCCATTCCGATTGAGGATGAAGAAACTGACAATGACCAATCAAAGGTATGGATTATTTCATAACTTTTGTTTTCCTATTTTGGAATCTTATGATATGATTCATGATTTTGTTTGTAGGAAAGGAGTATTTTAGAATAAGTTGGAAGGGAATGGTTAATGGATCATGAAGAATGTTTAATGTGTAAGAAGTCAACATATAAGGGCATCAAGTGTTATGGTGAAATTCTTAAGAGTATTAAGTCTTTTTTGATGATGGGGTTACATTAGAAGACTTTTTATAGTATGTGTAACCCTGATGATTGATATAAGAAAATTTTATTCAAGGAATAGTTATCTTTTCTTTTGTGCACATAGTTATAAAGAACAATTTGGGTTTATATGATCCTTACTTTTGAGGTAATTATGGGTTACTATATGTTATAATGTAAAGTGAACGGAATGAGATAAAATTAAGAATAAAATTATGTTTTGGTTATTTTTAATGATTTTATCTCATTTTGGGGAATGATTTGAGAATTATATAGTTTGGAAAAAGGACAACACGCAGACCGTGTGACAACCTGTCGCGTCGGACAAAGATGCGGGAATCAAACCCACAACCAAAGTGCGACTGGTATTTATCACGTACCACTAGACTACGTGAAGTCCCTGGTTAGTTTGACTGACTCTTTTTAGTTAGGTGATTTTATGAATTAAGAGTAAGTTGATTTTTGGTTATCTATGGAAATTTATTAACCTATCATGGAGGATATGTGATTAGGTTAATTACATTTCCATACGAGACATTAAGAGCAACTGATGTTGTTTGGAGATAAATTTTACGATTTAACTTGGAAGACTATGTGACTAAATCCTTCAAATATTTGGGTTTCAATTCTAGTTTGGTTTTCTTTGAATAATTTTATGGACAAATTTTTTATCGAATGGTCCTCGTTAAACAATGGGTTTTGTTGGACAAATTTTGGATATTAAGAATAGATTTTATTTTTATAAAGTGTTATCCTTTTCTGAATTAACTGATCTTGTACTAACCTTTTGGGTTTTGGTTTTGGTGAATGTCTAAATACATGGGAAGTATATAGTTTCCTTTTGTGGATTAGGTGATTCTCATGAAGTTGATTATAGTACTCTTAATGCGAACAAGTCCTCCTAAATACTCGTCTTTTGGAGAAAATATGAGTATGATTAAGGAATCTAGTAAAAGTTGAATGTCTACGTGACAAGTAAGTATGTTTCATTATGATTTAGTTAAGCCCAAAAAATAAATTCCTCAATGAAGAGTAAATTAAAACAAAAAATGTTTTCTGTTAACTTTTCCTACTGGGGAATTGAATACCGTTTAACCCATCACAAGTTTGTGATTTTCTTATGGTTAACTTTCTCCTAGACATGTTTACAATCACTCTCCATCAGAACACGACCCTTTGTTTTTTCCTCCATGTCCATATTTTAATACTTGGAACCCTAGTATTGGTTAACTCGGGCTTCCTTTGTACTTCTCTTTATTTATTTTAAAGTGATTGTTTTTCTGACTCTTGTTCCGATGTGAGATTTTTAAAAAAGTTTCCAAGCAGAATTTTAGAATTGCGAGGACGCAATTCCCAAAAGAGGAGAAGGTTGTAACACCACAGGTAAATAAAGAATATGAAATTTTTATATTTACCCTTTTTTTGAATGAT
Source organism: Viscum album (assembly GCA_963277665.1). Lineage (NCBI taxonomy): Eukaryota > Viridiplantae > Streptophyta > Magnoliopsida > Santalales > Viscaceae > Viscum > Viscum album. The sequence continues at coordinate 301,257,371 of OY728153.1, read as the reverse complement.
ATGTTAATATTAATTTAAAGAGAACGATATGCTGGATGGATTACCCAATACGCAACAACGAGTACCTTTGAAATCTTACGTTGCACTCTAATAAAAAAAAATTAAATGTTAGTTAACACATATCTTTTGTATTGGCGGGAATGAATATAAATAACTAAAATATGATTATATATGTTTGTTAAATGTTTTTACATATATCTAATAAAGGATAAAGGCTTAAAATACTAAAAGAATTCAATTTTAGGCATATATACTCTAATTTTCACTAAAGGTCCACTTATCAACTTTTGATGGGGAACCGTCATTAAATATAGTTTGGGTCACTATTATAAATTATATTGGACCAAATAAGACTCTTCTTTAGAATCGGGAAATCAAAATTCACTTTGTGTAAATTTTTGGTATTTTTCTGAAAAAGATCATTTTTTAATAAATAGTGAAAAATGCTGTATTTTAACTCAAAACCTCTTTTTAATCTAATTTATTTATATAATTAGATTATCTTTTGAATTGGTTTCAAAGTGAAATTAGAATATATTTTTACCATTTAATCCAATAGTGGTCGTTGGAATTAATTTCAACTTGAAATTGGACTTAAACTAGTGTCAATCTTTTGATACTTATTATTTCATAAAAACACGCTATTTGCTCTAACAACGGGAATTAATTATTAAATTAATTAATGTAACTTATATGTTTTGAATTTTGTAAAATAGACATCATTTTTGAATTCGGAATATCAAATATATCCTAGGGTAAATTTTTGGTAATTTTCTGAAAAACTTCACTTTTTGATGAATAGTGAAACCACTAAGTGGTAGTTAAAGAAACTGATTTTTTCATTTAAATGAAACATTACCACTTCTGTGATTTGAATTTCAAAAATCCGACATACATGGTTTTCATTAAGATGTAAAATGTGGTTCAATGGGATTAAAATAATTTTTTGGTCAATAGTAACTTTTAAGTTTATTAATCGCGATTAGAGGTAATTAGTGTAATTTCAGGTAAAAATATTGTTTTAATAATATTAAATGACCTAGACACATGTCCTACTCTCATTGGATGTGTCATGGCCGACCAAGACAATCCATGGGTCAACTTGGGGACCCCATGGAGCCACTATGGTAGGAAAATGACATTAATACACTTTTATTTATTGTTAAAATTAAAATGTCACAAACATGTATTGCTTTACTAAAAAAATTTATATGGGGTTATACAAGTAAGATTTTTTACTTTAAATATTAATTGAAAATATAAAAATATTTCATACATCATAGTATTTTTTTTATAATTTTTAGACATTAACTAAATTAAATTATTTATGACACCATGATGATGCAGCGATTACCTCATTATTTAATGATTTAAATAAAATGGAATGATAATGTAAAATATAAGACCTAAACATGTAAAAAACCTATTGGATGAGTGGATTTCGAAACCTTATCACCTTAACCTCGAAACACATCAATGTGGGACCTTTAAAATCGGAAACTCATTCTAAAATAAAGTAACATTTCCTTACATTCAAATAGTGCCCCTCCTCTCCTCTTATAAAAGGACCCCACCTCTACCCCCTTACCCCCACCTCTAAAGCCTTTGGCTCGGCCAAACCATGCCCATTTTGTCTCTCCACATCCCTCTCTTACTCATAGAAGCCTCACATTGGGCATAAGTCTTCTCAAGGAAGCCTTTGAGCTCAAATCAAAAAGAGTTACCCGATTTAAAGGTAGTGTCTTCTCTTGTGTTCTTTTGTTTTATTTTGCTTCTCCAACCCCCTAAACTCTTTTTATTCTTTACATATGTACCAAATCCAGTATCTTCAACATACTAGGATGTTTTTATAAGAATCATTCGATCTACACTTACACACACCTACATCTAATGGTTAAAGAACATACTGTTTCTGTGGATGGCGAATTTCTGCCTCACGAAACGATGATTATTCAACACTAATACAACACCTTAAAAAGTGTCCATTAGGATGTCAATATATTTATATATGATATATAATATGTTCATTTTTTACTTAAGATTCTGTATTTTTCTTTTGTGGCATACCTTTATGGTTTCCATTGTGGGTAAAAAACGATAATTTCATTTTAGGAAGTGCGGACTACTGCCCCCTCAATGTGATTTGATTTGTTAATTCCATATGTGGGATGTATAAAGGATGGATTTAAAATTATTATATATGATGTATGTTACATATAAATGTTTAACATAATTCTGGAATTAAAATATACATACCTGTCATTTGGTTTTAATTCCATTAATATGACATAGAAATGAAAGTAGCGTCCATGCGCACGTACGACTTACCGTCTCCATGAACGGTGCATTTAAATTCTTACCTCTAAATGCTTATGTAATATTATAAATACTTGTATATTATGGATATATATGATATCCAAATAATTAATATCATTCTGGAAAAAATGAACCTTTGACCACACGAACAACATGTAATTGTAAGAAGTCCACTTTCGACTTAAGAACCAAATTTCGACAAAACAAACATTATTAACTTAAATGATTACATAATGTTTCTAACATGTCAATAAGTGATATAAAAGGAATAATAAACTTGAAAAAGGTTCTTAATCAAGTATAAATTAACTCATGTTTATTATTTAGGATGTTAAAGAACGATCGAGTCAAGTCGGACCCGAGGTAAGGGATCCAACCTCTCTCTTTCATTTTTATGTACTCTCTTTTTTGTCATTTCTTTTAAGCCCATATTTATTATGTTTGGGGACGTTCTTTTATATTCCTTATACTTTACATTCTATTTTCATATTATGGGAGACCCTATTTGATCTCATAAATCCATTTTTGGATGTTTTTAGTGGCGCCGTTAGGCTGCCGAGTTTTCATAAAGGATTTTTCATCTCACTTTTATTCCCGTGAAATTTATGCTATGTTTGCCACTATTTCCTTTGAGTGGTGTATATACTGCACATTATTATACACTTTGTGTAGTATAATTTCATTTATGGGTATTTACATCTTCATTTTATGACCCTTCTTCTATGGGGTGTACTTTTCAATAGTTACCCAACTCGGTAAGGGGACCTTTCACCCTCCTTTTTTAAAGACTTCTTGTGTTATGTATTTTAATTCACATAATATTATATTGGGATATGTTCTTCTATATCCTTATTTATTTAAATTTTATGTCCAAGTGATGAGATCCCCTTTATCTCTCTCATCAACCCTTTTTGTAAAAAATTTTGTGACGCCGTTAGGCTGTGTAATTTTACCAAGAGAACTTCTTAACCCAATTTCGATTTCTTTGGGTTCAACATGTAGTTATTGAATATGTCATCCTTTGAATATGTGTGAATGACCATTGATTGTTTTAAAATTAATATAAACTTATATTGGGTGTATTTATATTTGTCACACATAATTATGAGATTGATTTATCCTTAATTTAAGGATACCTTCTTTTATAATGGATTTCATTGCATTTTACATTTCTTTGGAGACTTCATTGTTGTTATGCACAAATTCACTCTTATATGGTGTGTATAATGTCCTTTGACATATTATATCTTGAATACCTTAATTCTCATGATATTATAAAGTTTGGATTAAATGTTATTCCGCAATTAATTGTATTCAAGAGTCTTTCATTTTGTTAAAAACTTTTTAACAAAAATATTGTTTTAAATGTTTTAAAGAATTATTATTCTAAATCATTATCTTTAATTCCCATGTTTTCAAAATGGTTTTTAGTATTTATTTATATGTACATCAATGTTTTAAAATTATATTTCCAATAAAAGCTTCAAAGTGGTATGGGACACTTTGATTCAAAAATATTGTTTAAATGATTTTTGAAAATGGATTGATTAATTCAATATCTTGGAATTACTTATTTTGATTGAAAATGGAATGTTGTTATTGAAATGTTTATATTTTCAATATTTTATGTGTAATGATGGTACTTGGACATTTTACGGGTGGTTACGTGATAAACCATATGACAGATGGTGCCGTGAATACCAGGACAGGTGGTTATGTTATAACCTCCAATGCATTGGGTATGGATGTAGGTCGTATGGCTATTTCATTAAGTGATATGTGTGGAAGTCGACCGTATGGTTATTCCATTTAAGTATGATTATGTCCCCAGTTACCTTTATATGTTATGTGATCATTATATGGGTTTTATGGTAATCTTTTGGTTAAAAAAGGGTATGTAATGAATTTTTATTCAGTGAAGAGTTTTTACTACTTCCTAAAGGTGAAAGGTATTACTTTGATAAAGTATACATGTCTTACTTGTTGCTTGGAAAAACTACCAGTTTTCATTATTTGTGTATCCCTTGCTGATCTTTTTATACTCAACAAAAGTTTTTTTTTGAAATGTTTTTCACAGGACTTAATGTGGAATAGGGTCAAGGATGGGATCAAGGGAAAGTCATGATATCTAATACCTGGAACTAGACATGTTTCTTTTTAAGAGTATTATTTTATTTTATGGTAACTTAATAGAAGGGTCTACTATGTAATCTTTTGAGATGTAATAGTTATGACCTAATTCTCTAAAACTCTATACCTGAAAATATCCTCAATGTTAATTATTAATTTAATTCAATATTAAGTAAGGTTTAAGGTCAGAGCCTTATAATATCTCTTGGATGATGATCAAATGTGACAATTCATGTCCCCACAGGACTGGAAAATGTTCTAATCTCCTACCATAAACACTAGTTATCTAAAAGGATTCCAAGAAATTCATTCGACATTATTCTAAATAAATATCATATAATTCCTAATCAATTCATTTAGTTGAATTATTATCTATAGATAGTGAAAAATATAGTCTATATCTTCATCTAGTTTTTATTCCACCATCAAATATATCATTTGAAAAATTGGATCTCACTTATATTGAAATACTCAAGCCCCATCTCTAGTAGGTAAACACTACATAATAAAAATAACAATAATCTACACACTATATCACCATATATATATATATCCACTATTCATGCTTATATGTTTTTTATAAATATTAAAATTATATATTTGGTAAAAATGAAAACATTATTCAATTCATTATTTAAATATTACATTTCAATGTTTTTGGGATGGTTTAGAAATAATTGAATTTTTATAAAAACTAGAAATTAAATTTTTTAGCTCAGTTATAAATATTTATTTTAACATCTTGCGAATTTTATAAAACTGTTGAAATAATATAATTTTATTTAAGTAAAAATAAATATGAAACCAACTATACGTTTACTTGAGAAAACCTACATATAATGTCTTAGGGGGTTAACTAATAATTTCCAATAAAAATTTATTTATGTATATTCGTTCAAATAAAATCACTTTGGTGAAATTCAGTTCTTTATTGATTTAAAAAAATTATAATCTTTTAAGTGAATAATCCAAATTTTGTAATGAAAATAAAAATCACTGATAATTTTATTCTATACAATAATTTTGTTCTTAAAAATACACATTTTCTAGAAATATGTTTTACAATTTGATGCTCTAATATTAAAATTAATTTCTTATTTATTCTATAAAATCAATAATGAAAAATTAATTTATTATTCATCATTATAATATTCAGAATTTGTAATAATTTAAATTTAATTTTTTTTTCAATAAAATATTTTTTAACTGAAAAATATAAGTTACCCTGGTAAAACATTTATTTTACAGTGAATAAATGCTTTATATATATTAGGGACATTCTTATAGAAATATTTTAAAATTTATATTGTAGTATATTATATAGGAATATAAAAACAATAAATTCACATTGTTTTAATTTATAAATAATGTTAAATTACATTAACAACAACTAACACATAAAATATCATATTTCTACATAAAATATTTTAAAAAAATATATATATTTGTTTTAAATTTTTTTATAATTTTATAATATAGGGAAAATATTTTTATGTTAAAATAATACCAAATATATATCCAATATATAAAAATTTGGTGAGATGGTTCATCCTATATTTTATTTCATGAAATAATTACTCTAATTAATATTCAAACAACATTAATAAGTGTTGCAGTAGAAAATATAATTTACCCCGAGTTTTACTAAAGTAAATTAAACACTTATTCCTTTTATAATAATTTTATAATATTTTAAATTAATACATTCTTGTCTCTCTAAAAATTTCACATCTGACTATCTTTTATCTAATCTAATTCAATTCAACTAACTTTTCTAAATAGGGATATCCTAAAAGTCTATCTATTTTCACCTGAAGTGCAATGTGTTGCATTTGTTGTCAATGAGGCATGAAGTTGTCTTGGAATGAATGGAAGTCAAGGAGTCAAGATGTGAATGTCAAAGGATGTGATGGTGATAGGTGATGAATGGAGGATGGCCATGGAACATAAAGATGAATGTCACTTAGGAGATTCACTAAGTGGCATTGGAGAATATGGTTGAAACATTCTCCATGCAAATCTGACGATTGTTGAGCTGCTCTATAAGTTCATAGAACTTGTATCCTGATGATACAAAGTCACAACATTGATTGAAAACCATGCATTGTCTTCACAATGCATGAGGAGATGAAAGAAGAGCCATCCACAACTTCTAAGTGGATGAAGTGAGCTGAAGAAGAACATGTACTAATCCTTAGTGCATGACAATGTGAATGTGATCCAACTTGACCTCTAATTGGATCATTGAAGAACATTGAAGAATTATTTGATTCAGGAGCTTCGGTTGATGGAGAACCTTCAAAGAATTCACTCCTAAGTAATGAATACATGTTGAAGATAATGGAGGAATTTCAAATGAAGAAATAAAGAAGAGGAAGAATGGCTTAGAAGAAGAGGAGGAGGCATTTGGCATTTAGAATTGGTATTTTTCATGGAGGACTTTGTTTTTCACAAAGTCCTAATTGTTACTTTGCCAAAAAATATGCCAACCTCAAGGGCCTGCCTTAAGGGTTCAACCCAAGGCACATGTGGGAACCAGTCACCACGCCCAAGGGGATCCCATGGGGCCAGCCCAAGAGTGGCCGGGGCCGTGTATAAGCCCCGAGGCCACGCGGTGATGAAACCCGCGCAGCGTGGGCGCATGAGCGCGCCCGAGAGGTGCATAGTGGGCGCCAGTGGCGCGCCCGCAGGAGCAGAGTGGGCGCAGAGCGCGCCCGCAGGGAGAACACGGTGCGGGGCGGCACCGTGGAGGGAGGAGATTCAATTGAGGGTGCTGGGGGAGCGCTTATTTGATAAACCGTGTGAAAAAGGGCCGGCGTTTCGATGTGGGACGCGAGATTTTCCCGCGGAAGAGATCCTGGCCGTCCGAGCCATCGCGCGCTTGATCTGCGCCGCACGATCCATCCGCGGCGCAGCGATCTAATCCAGGCCGCTCGATGTATCTCCATCGCCTGATCCGACGGCCGTGGCTTCATCTCCTTCGTCGAGCTCGAGCCGAAGCCACCCGCGAGCAGCCGCTGAACCAGAGCCTCCCCGGCGACCTATTTCGAGCTCCCGGCCACCGCTGATCGAAGTAAAGTCACCCTCATGCTCGTCTGGCTATAACGAACCGAACCATGCTTAAAAATATACATGCATGCAATGTATGGAGAATTTCGAATGAGGCCGAGGCAAACAGAGTTGCCGAGGCATCGAGGTATTCGTGTTTTGCATGGGATGGTCAAAACCGAAGGCTGTGCATGCGTTATGAATCGCATGCACGAGGAGAAGAGAAAATAAAAGAACCCGCGTTGAAACAGAGGAAAGAAAATAAAGATTTGGAAAGTTTTTAAAGATCCGAAGATTTCGGAGATTCAAGATTTTACACGCGGATGAACCAAGGCTCTGCTTCGCCTATAAAAAGAGCCCGAGGCTCTCAAAAAGCTTGTTGAAGTTCTGTTGAATACCTGAAGTCCCGCGTGTGCTCTGCCTCGCGAAGAAATAAGCCACCGCGCAAAAACATTGCGCGGCTATTGTTCTCGGTGCCAACCGAAGCCCGAAGGAGTTCCTTTCGCGCATCTCTTGCGCGAAAGAGGTGAAGGAGAAGGGGAGTCCCCTGCGCGTATCCCTTGCGCGACAGGAAGGAGCCGAGCCGCATAATTGCGCGCTCGAGTCTCTTGCCACCCTCTCTGCCCGCACACTTGCGTGGCAGGAGGAAGGAGCCCGCGGCAGTGTTTCACCCTTGCACACTTGAGCCATGCGCGGCTGCCCCTTGCACCCGAGGCTTGTGCGGCTGTTGAAGAAGAAGAGGCCGCACCCCTTGCGCGCCCTTGGTTGAAGCCCGCGGGTGAGACCCTTGCGCGCCTCCTTTGGCATTCAGGAGGAATAGTGGAGGAAGGCCGAGCCCTTGCACCCTTTGAGTGCCAAGTGAAGAAGAAGACACTCTATGGGCAGTAGGTGTGCAAAGCAAGAGAACCCGAGGCCATACCTTGTGTGAAGTGAAAGAACACACCCTTTGGGTGTATGTGCAAACAAGAACAAAGAAGGAAGGTCGTGGCCGTGTGTGTGCATAAGGAGGAAGGCCACCACATTTGTGTGTGTGCAAAAGAATAGAAGGCCAAGGCCTTAGTGCCTTGTGTGCACCAAGGGAAGACCACACTTTGTGTGTGTGTTAGAATTTAATAGGCCGTAGCCTTGTGTGGGTGAATTGAAGACCACACCTCATTTGAGTGTGTGTGTGTGAAAATTGAAGAGGAATACCCTACGGCCATTTAAGGGTGTTTAACAAGAAGTGTGAAGGCCAAGCTCAAAGTGTGTGCCAAAGTGAAGAAGTTTTGTGTGCAAAGATACAAGAAGGCCGAACCTAGTGTGTGTGCACTAAGTGAAGTGTATACACTTAGAAGAAGTGGAAGACTCCCACACTGAAGTAAAACACACTTTATGTGTGTAATCAAAAGAGAATAAAGTGTGTGTTGTTCAGTGAAGGTGTGTGCTTAAAATTGACTACACCCTTAGTGGGGTTATCACATCAAGGAAAGAGGAGAGTGCATGCATGCATGCATGCACGTGCACACGTGAACAGTGCTAAATCAGTGGTGTGCATCTGAGTTGTCCAAGACCAGAAGATCTTGAGGAATCAGAGTTTCCATGCATTCAGTGCATGAAGTTGAACTGGTGTGAGACTGGACCAGACTGAAGTTAAAGATATTATTTGTCTGAGTATTCAGTAGTTGGAGAGAAGCCGGGTCATCCTTAGAAGAAGGTGATAAAGCCCGAGCAAGACGAGAATACCTGATCATCACAAGTGATCAGAGGTACCGAGCAAGGCCAGCAGCCTTTATCCCAGGCTACTGAAGATACTTGAAGAGCTGAACAAGAAGAAGAGCTACTCGTGTGACTCGAGGAGCCAAGAGAAGACCCTGTGGGACTCAGGGAGAAGAAGTCTTCAGTGGGATTCTGGAGCAGGCCAGTGGGACTCTGGTAACACTGTGGGACGCAGTATAAAGACCCTCCTGTGGGACTCAGGAGAGATACGGTGGGAAGCTGTATCGACCATTGTAATACTAACAGATTATAATGGGAGAATCCATGCTTGGAGAGCATGGCAAGGATGTAGGCCTTTGGTGCCGAACCTTGTAAATCCTTGTGTCCTGTGCCTTTTCATTACTGCATTATCCGGGAAAGGTTGAGAGATACAAGAAGAGTGGATCGAGGCTTTAACCATCCATAGAGGTTTAATTGATTAAGAATCAATTAGTAAAAAGTTTTAAAGGATCACTGATTCACCCCCTCCCCCTCTCAGTGATTCACACTGATCTGGGCACTTCAATTGGTATCAGAGGGAGGTTACCTCTAAAAGATCCAAGGGAGTCTTTATAAAGTGCAGATTTGAGGAAATGAGCGACCAGCCTCAAATGGAGATATCTGCCAAGACTCAGAAAAATAGGAAGAATAAACAGGCCAAGAAGATGAAGAAAGCCTGTCCTAGCTGTGATGAAGTTGAAATAATGAATGATCTTCAGAGTGCACTCAAATATCTTCAGAAGACAGTTCCCAAGGAAGTGGCAATGTGTATAGCTACAGGCATCCTTGATCTTCAAGAAGAAAAATCACAGTTAGAAGAAGAAGCCAATGCAATGGAAGATCAATTGGCTAAAAGGGTTGGCATAACCAACACTCTCAGAAAGATGGTAAATGCCAAAGATGAAACAGTATCTCTTTGCAATGAAAAATATGAAGACACTGCTGAAGAATTGCAGAGAAGCCTTTCTGAGAAAGAATTCTTTAAAGTAATGATCAAAGAAGTTTACCATGCACTGGAGAAGAGGCATAGAGTATCAATGGTTGTTAAAGATGCTCAACTTGAAGACAAAGTAAAAAGGGTGAAGGAGCTTGACAACTCATTGCTTGAAATGAATAAGGTGCATGAAGACCAGATGAAACAGCTGGAAGAAAATTGGGAAGAAAGGCTAAGAACAGTTGAGGATGAGAAGAACTCCCTCAACATGAAGTGTTTAGAACTAGAGGTGATATTGAAAAATCAGCAATCACCCAAAGCCAAAGCCTCCCAGACAGCTGGAAGAAGAAATGTTGCCACTCAAGTGAGCTTTGAGAAGTATGACTCTATAAGAAAGACATCCTCAAATGAAAGGGCAACATCTTCTAGAAAGAAGGTACCATCCATACCATCTTGTACTAATGCTTCTAATTGTGTCTCCACAAAAAGTGCAGGATGGAAGAATAATTCCAAACAAATATGGATGAAGACAGTAAAGAAGCAGAGCTCTCCTGAAACAGCACAACAGGCCAAGAAAAGTACCCTACAATCAGAAGGACTGAAGAGGTCTAGATTCGTGGGACAATGCTGGTGTTGTAACAAGTATGGGCATTGTGCAAAGGATTGTTGGTACAATCCACTGAATGCCAAAGCACAGAGGAAGCCCATGCCAAGGGGGAGCAAGCCAGAAGGAAAGAAGCAACATCCACAGGTCCAGAGACATCTGTTTACTGCAAATAGATTTGGATTACTTGACAACATCTGGGATGATTGCAGAAGTGGTCAAATAGATACATGTCAATCTCCAACTGTATCCAGAGCTCAAAAGAAGAAAAGATCACAGAACCTGGCTAAGAGAGATTCCTTGGGAAGCAAGAAGAAAGTAGAAAATGCTCCCAAGAAGTGTTTTAGAAATGAAGAGAAGTCCTTGGAGTCTGAGTCCAAGAAGGGTGATGCATCCAGAAGGACCACCAAGAAATGCTTCTACTGTGGAAAGAAAGGACACATCATGGACCTTTGTAAAGAAGCCATGAAACTAAATAGAAGCAGACTGAACTCCAAAAGACAATCAATCCAGAAGAAGAAGGGATTGATTGAAAATAAGTTGCCTAAGAGAGGTAGCTTAGCAGCATCCAAAGAACCATGTGGAACTTCCAGAACTGGGGCCACTCTTCCAAATGATATACTTGTCATATGGCCACATCAGTTGCAACTTGCCAGAGAACTACAAAGAGCTGAAGATGAAGCTCTGGCATTTGCTAAATCAAAAGGGAAGAAAAAGATTTCACATGAAGATGGGTTGAGATCCACACCAGCACAATCATCACTGAAGATCAAATGTGCAAGTGTGAAGACTGGTGAAAATGGGACATCTCGGTTGAGAGAATCTTCTCAGCCTTGTTGTTCACATTGATGAACCAAGGAGGTTCCATCTTATTCCCTAATCACTTGTATATACATGTGCTAACATTGCAGGGAATTGAAGATGATGGTCATTCTCAGCTGGAGGATGGTTTGGACAGAACGGAGTGCACCCCTTGAGGGGGAGCAAATCTGAAGAAGATGATGTTCTAAAATTAATATCATCTTGAGAAAGTGAAGGTATTCCAATCATACGTTCATCCCTTGTTTCTTAATTGAGTTTATCTTGTCAATTAAGGGGGAGTATGGATTGAAGACAAATTATTGAAAGGGGGAGCTTTATCTTTGCACTGAACTTTCTAATGAGTTTTGTGAAGTATGTGCAGGATTTAGCAATTCATTGGTATATCTGAAAAATTTCAAACCCCTAAGCATGATCTCACATGTACAGTGAATTTTGGACAGCTTTGAATTCCTTGGTCATATCACTCTTGTTTTCTACACTGGGTTAGCCCAAGTAGACTTAGAGCTGATTTACTAAAGGTTCTTTGCTAAAGAGAACATGTGACATCATCCCTCTCTTAGTGTTTTTCAAGAAAATACTTTTTAATGGGAGGAAGATATTTTTGGAAGAGAACCACACCACACCTTTGCATTTGATTGCCAATAAGGGGGAGAAAATATTGGCACACATATTGACCCATTCATATGTGCTGAAGGAATGTATTGACAACAAATACAAAGGGGGAGATTGAAGTGCAATGTGTTGCATTTGTTGTCAATGAGGCATGAAGTTGTCTTGGAATGAATGGAAGTCAAGGAGTCAAGATGTGAATGTCAAAGGATGTGATGGTGATAGGTGATGAATGGAGGATGGCCATGGAACATAAAGATGAATGTCACTTAGGAGATTCACTAAGTGGCATTGGAGAATATGGTTGAAACATTCTCCATGCAAATCTGACGATTGTTGAGCTGCTCTATAAGTTCATAGAACTTGTATCCTGATGATACAAAGTCACAACATTGATTGAATACCATGCATTGTCTTCACAATGCATGAGGAGATGAAAGAAGAGCCATCCACAACTTCTAAGTGGATGAAGTGAGCTGAAGAAGAACATGTACTAATCCTTAGTGCATGACAATGTGAATGTGATCCAACTTGACCTCTAATTGGATCATTGAAGAACATTGAAGAATTATTTGATTCAGGAGCTTCGGTTGATGGAGAACCTTCAAAGAATTCACTCCTAAGTAATGAATACATGTTGAAGATAATGGAGGAATTTCAAATGAAGAAATAAAGAAGAGGAAGAATGGCTTAGAAGAAGAGGAGGAGGCATTTGGCATTTAGAATTGGTATTTTTCATGGAGGACTTTGTTTTTCACAAAGTCCTAATTGTTACTTTGCCAAAAAATATGCCAACCTCAAGGGCCAGCCTTAAGGGTTCAACCCAAGGCACATGTGGGAACCAGTCACCACGCCCAAGGGGATCCCATGGGGCCAGCCCAAGAGTGGCCGGGGCCGTGTATAAGCCCCGAGGCCACGCGGTGATGAAACCCGCGCAGCGTGGGCGCAGGAGCGCGCCCGAGAGGTGCATAGTGGGCGCCAGTGGCGCGCCCGCAGGAGCAGAGTGGGCGCAGAGCGCGCCCGCAGGGAGAACACGGTGCGGGGCGGCACCGTGGAGGGAGGAGATTCAATTGAGGGTGCTGGGGGAGCGCTTATTTGATAAACCGTGTGAAAAAGGGCCGGCGTTTCGATGTGGGACGCGGGATTTTCCCGCGGAAGAGATCCTGGCCGTCCGAGCCATCGCGCGCTTGATCTGCGCCGCACGATCCATCCGCGGCACAGCGATCTAATCCAGGCCGCTCGATGTATCTCCATCGCCTGATCCGACGGCCGTGGCTTCATCTCCTTCGTCGAGCTCGAGCCGAAGCCACCCGCGAGCAGCCGCTGAACCAGAGCCTCCCCGACGACCTATTTCGAGCTCCCGGCCACCGCTGATCGATGTAAAGCCACCCTCATGCTCGTCTGGCTATAACGAACCGAAAAATGCTTAAAAATATACATGCATGCAATGTATGGAGAATTTCGAATGAGGCCGAGGCAAACGGAGTTGCCGAGGCATCGGGGTATTCGTGTTTTGCATGGGATGGTCAAAACCGAAGGCTGTGCATGCGTTATGAATCGCATGCACGAGGAGAAGAGAAAATAAAAGAACCCGCGTTGAAACAGAGGAAAGAAAATAAAGATTTGGAAAGTTTTTAAAGATCCAAAGATTTCGGAGATTCAAGATTTTACACGCGGATGAACCAAGGCTCTGCTTCGCCTATAAAAAGAGCCCGAGGCTCTCAAAAAGCTTGCTGACGTTCTGTTGAATACCTGAAGTCCCGCGTGTGCTCTGCCTCACGAAGAAAGAAGCCACCGCACAAAAACTTTGCGCGGCTATTGTTCTCGGTGCCACCCGAAGCCCGAAGGAGTTTCTTTCGCGCATCTCTTGCGCGAAAGAGGTGAAGGAGAAGGGGAGTCCCCTGCGCGTATCCCTTGCTCGACAGGAAGGAGCCGAGCCGCATACTTGCGCGCTCGAGTCTCTTGCCACCCTCTCTGCCCGCACACTTGCGTGGCAGGAGGAAGGAGCCCGCGGCAGTGTTGCACCCTTGCACACTTGAGCCTTGCGCGGCTGCCCCTTGCACCCGAGGCTTGTGCGGCTGTTGAAGAAGAAGAGGCCGCACCCCTTGCGCGCCCTTGGTTGAAGCCCGCGGGTGAGACCCTTGCGCGCCTCCTTTGGCATTCAGGAGGAATAGTGGAGGAAGGCCGAGCCATTGCACCCTTTGAGTGCCAAGTGAAGAAGAAGACACTCTATAGGCAGTAGGTGTGCAAAGCAAGAGAACCCGAGGCCATACCTTGTGTGAAGTGAAAGAACACACCCTTTGGGTGTATGTGCAAACAAGAACAAAGAAGGAAGGCCGTGGCCGTGTGTGTGCATAAGGAGGAAGGCCACCACATTTGTGTGTGTGCAAAAGAATAGAAGGCCAAGGCCTTAGTGCCTTGTGTGCACCAAGGGAAGACCACACTTTGTGTGTGTGTTAGAATTGAATAGGCCGTAGCCTTGTGTGGGTGAATTGAAGACCACACCTCATTTGAGTGTGTGTGTGTGCAAATTGAAGAGGAATACCCTACGGCCATTTAAGGGTGTGCAACAAGAAGTGTGAAGGCCAAGATCAAAGTGTGTGCCAAAGTGAAGAAGTTTTGTGTGCAAAGAGACAAGAAGGCCGAACCTAGTGTGTGTGAACTAAGTGAAGTGTATACACTTAGAAGAAGTGGAAGACTCCCACACTGAAGTAAAACACACTTTATGTGTGTAATCAAAAGAGAATAAAGTGTGTGTTGTTCAGTGAAGGTGTGTGCTTAAAATTGACTACACCCTTAGTGGGTTTATCACACCAAGGAAAGAGGAGAGTGCATGCATGCATGCATGCACGTGCACACGTGAACAGTGCTATATCAGTGGTGTGCATCTGAGTTGTCCAAGACCAGAAGATCTTGAGGAATCAGAGTTTCCATGCATTCAGTGCATGAAGTTGAATTGGTGTGAGACTGGACCAGACTGAAGTTAAAGATATTATTTGTCTGAGTATTCAGTAGTTGGAGAGAAGCCGGGTCATCCTTAGAAGAAGGTGATAAAGCCCGAGCAAGACGAGAAGACCTGATCATCACAAGTGATCAGAGGTACCGAGCAAGGCCAGCAGCCTTTATCCCAGGCTGCTGAAGATACTTGAAGAGCTGAACAAGAAGAAGAGCTACTCGTGTGACTCGAGGAGCCAAGAGAAGACCCTGTGGGACTCAGGGAGAAGAAGTCTTCAGTGGGATTCTGGAGCAGGCCAGTGGGACTCTGGTAACACTGTGGGACGCAGTATAAAGACCCTCCTGTGGGACTCAGGAGAGATACGGTTGGAAGCTGTATCGACCATTGTAATACTAACAAATTATAATGGGAGAATCCATGCTTGGAGAGCATGTCAAGGATGTAGGCCTTTGGTGCCGAACCTTGTAAATCCTTGTGTCCTGTGCCTTTTCATTACTGCATTATCCGGGAAAGGTTGAGAGATACAAGAAGAGTGGATCGAGGCTTTAACCAGCCATAGAGGTTTAATTGATTAAGAATCAATTAGTAAAAAGTTTTAAAGGATCACTGATTCACCCCCTCCCCCCCCTCAGTGATTCACACTGATCTGGGCACTTCATCACCTATAAAAGGATCTCTCCCCCACCTATTTTGTAATGCCCCAACCAAAATCCTTACATATTCTAGTTATTTTTAAAATGACCAATCACATTCATTTACCAATGTTATTTTCGTATTATAGTGTATATAATTAAAAAACTACATACATTATAAACCCTTACTTTACAAGTTGACCATTTTGCATACTATTTATCCTTTTACAAAACAATAGAAATATTTTTGAAAATAAATAATGATTACTCCTTATGAAAAATCATCACAATTTCTCTCTTAACCCAATCATTATCCCAACTCCTCCTCAAAACCTCTGAGAAGCATTTGAAAACATGAAATGAACACAAAATTGTTGTGTGTGAAAATTTTTTATGCAAAACATTAATATCATGATAACCCATGCCAACATTTTATTAAAATGATAAATTTTATCCCTGAAAAAGATCCATTATATTAAAAATTTTCATTTTTTTCCTTTTGAAAATCAAAAAACAAATATGAAAACTCATAAGATATCAAATAATGTATATGTAGGTGATATGGTTCATTATTAACAAAAATTAGAGATACCATGCAGTGTACTTCCATACATGTAACAATAACAAATGGAATGACCATATAGACAAATTTTATACCCACATGGGAGGTTATTACGTTATCAACCTTCCTTGTATTATCATGAAACCACCCATCATTAGTTTATCATGTAACCACGTTTAAAATATCCTAGTACAATTATACAATCATAACTCAAAAAATATTACAATATTAAACATTTCACATAAAAATTTTCATTTTAAAACATAATAATGTATTTTATTTTATATAAATAACCAATCCATTTTTAAAAACAATTTAGAAAATATAAAAATATTTTTTTAAATCAATGTGTCAAATTCCACAATGAAATATTTCAGTGAAATTATAGAATTGAAATTTTAAAATCTTCATGTTCATATAAATATTTTCAGATTATTTAATAGATTGACTTGAAATAGAGGTATTTAGAATAATAAAATTATTTAAAAACATAAATTGATGTTTTAGTTAAAGAGAACCTTATAAATATAATGTAATAGATGTGATTATTAGCCAAGTAAATTTATTATTGGTATCAATTTAAATTCACTTAATCAAAAGTGGAAATACTACATAATATATTTAAATGTTATTTCACACATATTCTAAGCATGAAATAATTAAGAAATATATGTTTAACCCAAATAATGGATATTTGGATAAGAATTATCTTACTTCATTATAATAATTCTAATCCTATAAAAAATGAAAGACTTACATTTACAAAAATTAATTATTATAAGAATTTTAAAATTCATCAAAAAACATTTAAATGGAATTTATTAAACACATAATAAAATAATGCAGGTGTCTAACATCACAATATGGCCCCTTGAATATAAATTGATACCAATTCCCTTATATTCATTCTAACTCTCCATAAGATATCTTTATATTTATGATAAACAAACATTATATAATTATTTACATTCTTAAGAATTTTTTTCAATTTTTTATTCATTTTCTATCACATAATACCATTATATTAAAAAACTGTAAATATTCATGTTCATGTCAAACGTTTTGATGATATTCACTACATTTATCCAAAATGTCATTGGTATGATTTCATTCTTCAAAAATATTACTTTATTATATAATCTAAAAAATACTAATCTAGAAATTATAATCACTTCTCTATAATAAGTATACTTATAAGTCCATTAATTAAATATGGATATGAAAATTAATTATGATACCATCATGGAGACAGTAATATGTACTTATGACTGATTATTATTTTCATTTTTCATTGATCCTTATAGAGAGAAATTATTTATTATTTCTTCCTTAAATAAAGATAATAATATAATTAATATATTTTAAAGCATTAACATGTACTTATATTTATCATAAATATTATTTGGTGATGAAAAATAATTCACATCGCTTCGTGGGGGTGATTGTTCACACGTACTGACGGATGACGTTATAATTTTAATTTGCATGGAAATTGAAGAAATTATATTATATATTTTTTTTATAAATATTGAATTAATATAATATATTGACAAAAATTTCATCATTATAATAAATCTTGAGATACCGTTATGGAAAATGAATTATATCGGTTTGTGAGGTTGTAACCCACCTTGCGCACAAACGATTAATTATTTTTTTATTCGATAAAAGTGGAGATGGTTTTGATTATCAAATTATAATAATAGAATATAATTATATTTATAAAACTGGGATTATTATTTCATAATTGTAGAATATTATTTGATGAACGTGGAAGATGCTATAAAATAAAAATGCATGATTAAAATAATACCTCCTAGTTAGAAGATCTCATTTTACTGACATGTTAAGACCCCTATGTCTAGATTTGAGAAAAGAATTAGATCAATAGTATATTAAGATGGATTATGGGAATGTTTTTGTTAATGTCATAGGCCAATAAATTGAGTTTTAAGTGTAATTAAAAGAGAATATTATGTTCCCTTTTATAGGAGAGGGGATGGGATCTCTTGGAATTCTTTGAAGTAATAAATTAATATAAATTACGTTTATAAAAAATTTAATTTATACACATAAATTTATAATATAAGAAGATTATGGGTAGAAATAAATCCATTCAATGAAAATTGTAAATGTTATTTATCAATTTTTAATTCTTATTTATCTTTTTTAATTCATACCATGATATCAAGTAATTTAAATTTTTAGGGACTATAGAATTATAATAAAATAAAAAACAAACACTAAACAAGCCATTTATTAAATTTTTATATGTAACTAAATAAAATTAATTAATTTAATATATTTTATGAATTCTATATATTTTAATAAAATTTTATTTATTTTAAAATATCATTAATTTCCATTTCGCAACTATTCATTTCATGACTTTTAAAAAAAATCATAATAACATTATATCAATGTGTCAACTATTTTAGTTCGCTAATAACTTATAGAAGTAACATATTAAATAAATGGATTTTATAAGTAATATCATATTATATTTATATTAATATTTTTAATATGATTTATTTGACATTTCTATTAATTATATAATTAATAAATCATCATAATGTAGGCCATGAAGATAATTATTTATTTACTATAAATTAAAAATTAATTACATTTATTAAGATTAAAATTGAATATTTCAAATTAATATTTATATTAAAAATGATCCTCTATATATACCCATACTAAAATTGTAATATTAATGAAAAACATGTGAATTACAACATTAAATATTCATTAATCAATATAATTTAAATTTCATACTCTCTTTAAATTGAAATAATAATAATAATTACTGACCATGAATTATTTTGTCCCAAAAAAATTTATTCGATTAAAATAAAAAAATCATCAATTTAATTTTATAATATTTAAAATAATCTTTTTTAAATAAATTATGTTATTTAATGTTAAAGTGTTAAAAAATTAATGAAGTTACTATTCATACTATCAAAAAATAAAAGGGACCTATTTAATAAATTTTAAGCTCTTGATTAAAAATATGTAATATATTTTTAAAAAACCAGATCATCGAAGTTTCAAAAATTAATTAAAATTCCATCCCATTGAGGTATCGAGAAAACATGAATTTAATGTAAAAACCTTTAAAATATTGAAATGTTTTTGTATCCAAATTTAATTTGAAGATGATTCAAATAAAATAAATGTTATTAAATTATAAAAAATAGATATATTAATTCATTATGGCTAATGAAAAAATATAAATTAATAGTAAAAATTTTATTTATAAAAATTTTATTTTCAATTAAATTTTTTTCACTATTCATCAAAACATGAAACTTATCAAAAAAATACAAAAACCTCGACCAAAGTAAACTTTTATATTAATATTTCAAAAAATAATATTATTTATAAAAATAAAATTTACTAATATTTTCAAACCAATATTTAAAATAAATAACCCATCAAATGGCGGGAAAATACCCTTTTTAGAAAAATAGTTCTTTAATTAGTAAAATTAGATTTATTCTTATATCATTCCTAGAAAAAACATAATATGGGAATAGAAATTATATTTAACAATTTATATATATATATCCTAAATAGAACCCAAAAATATTGATTTGTTTATTTACAATTATAAAACACACTTGTGCACATTGAGATATTGTTTCTAAAAAACATTTAATATCATTTTTAAATGTGTTTTACGTTATTTTATAATTAAATAGTCAATGGATTATAAGTACAAGTGTAAACTAGATTTTCATAGTTCATTATATCCTTTTCATACTCACTATTTTAATGGAATGTGTAAAATGATAACATTAAATAATAATATTTATTGGTTCATTTAATATAGATGTTGTGTATCATGTATGCTATCAAAAATAGTATTTATTTTATTTACATGGGATGTTAAACCCCAAATTAATAACTCATGTCTGATAAATTTTAATTCAGGCATCGTAACTAGTGTTCAACTATTCATATTACCTTCTTTGAAAACCCCCATTTGAAAAGTGTTAATAAAGCATCCAATTTCAATAAATAAAGGGATGTATGAAGGTTAAATGACATAACACATACAAGGGTTCCATATAAGAAAACATAAACAAGCAAGAGAAATATATCCCTCATAGACTAATATATTCTAACAGATATCAGGAATATAATAATGGTAACCATCTGATAACCATGAATACTTTATGGGTCAAAAGGCAATTGATTAAAGTAAATAAATAATGTTATTTAAGATCCCTTTCATAGATTTGAGGAATTATTTTAATATCATGACTAATAACCAAATAAAATATACTTAATTTTCATTTATATGTTCATTTTATAATCTATTTCTATGAGAAATTCGTCTTTTCCATGAAACAATGAGTATTCAAGTTAAAATTTTATTTCTTAAAGCATTAGAATCAACATTGACAAATCAATAAAATCCACAAATTATTTGTTGTCTATTTATCTACCATTGAAACAATAAAACAATTTTCTTTAGAAAAATATAATTTAATTCCCTAAAAATTGCAATCTTTATAAGATAATATAACTTCCTAAATCTCAAATAATTAACAGTAATACCCAAATATCATCTTATAAACATCAATTAAAAACATTCCTTAAAATTCGTCAAATGCATTAGAGATGAAAATTAAAACACATAAAAATAAATGATATTTTTCAAAAATTATATCCAATTTACATTAATTAATATTTAAATTTTTGTACCAAAAACATTTCCCCAAAAAATATTCCATAAATTCTAACCATTTTAATAAATAACCTGATTCACCATAAGTCAACAATTAAATTTAACATTAATAAAAAATATAATTCAACAATTATTCCCTAAAATATTATCTTATAGTTTTGTTTATAGAATAATTATATAATAATGAAAAAATTCAGAAATTATTTTAAATTAACACTGATTTATTAATCACCAAATCCTTTTTCCAGTACCATGGTTATTGATTAGAGAAATCAAATATTTCAGCAATAAAATTATTCTCCATTATAAAATAAATAAACTAAAAATAAAATTTCATGATCATCAAGACATCATATAGATAGTGTTAGTTTATTCACATTTATTTCCCATTGGATATGGATTTAATTCCAACGACTTTACTGAACGCGATGGGTTGTCACCCATTATGAATGTTTTCCTTTTTTATAAAAAAATATATTCATTTAATCGTTATAAAATATTAAAAATCTACATCACATCTTCAAAATAAAAATGATATATCTTAACGACATTGGTCAACTCTTACATATAATTTTTCTCCCAAAATATAATAACCCATAATTACCTAAAATATTAATGCCTCAAAAAATATTATTATGCACATTAAAATTTCAAAATTAAAAACATCAAATGGGGTTTATATTACATTTTACTTGTGATACAGAAAATAATTATAAACCAGGGATGATATCTATAACATTTATGAAAATATCATAATATCCAATGTTGATTAAACCCTTCTATAAAACCAATTGTATGGACCATTCCTTAAACATGACATATTTTAGTAATTTTTAAAACTAGAAATTAATTTATCTTTCCAACGATCTTTTAGTTTTTGTGTTTTTTAGAATTAGTACTAAAACAGACATACGAAAATCATAAATTTTAATTGGAAAATTTTACTCAATACCAATTTTTCAAAAAAAAAGAATCTTTTATAAAAATAATTCAAAGGTTCCCTTAAAGAACATTATTTAAAACAATCCCCTTGATCTCATACTTCTTCACACTCCTCCTTAAACCCTTTGAAAAAATTTGATAATATAGGATAAACACAATAGAATAGTATGAGACGTACAAAATAAAACCATTAGTCTCCTCAAATCCCATAATATATATATATTAAAGTACTTTTAAAACCTGAAAAAGGAATCAGCATATAAAAGGACCATTATCTTACCTTTTCAAAATAAAATGATTTCATGAAAATTCCTATGTAATAATATAATATATTTTTACATATCATGGGAATTAACTATACTAATGTAGTAAAACCATGTACTTAGATTACATACATGTAACTCTTACTTATATAATAACCATATATTTGAATTCCATACCCCATACATTAGTGGTTATAATGTAACCTCCCATCCTTTGTTTATCACTGAACCACCAGTCATTGGTTTATAATGTAAAAATATGTCAAATTTACAAGTTCTATTTTAAAATCATAAATAACAAAAGATATAATTTTTTTAACATTTCATATGAAGATCTTCATTTTCACACACAAGATATCATTACATGTAATTAAAATAACAAAAATATTTTTAAAAACCATTTAAGCCATTGAAAAATAGTTTTATAATTAAACTCATCTAATAACACTTTGAAACATTTGAGAGAAATTTTAATATAATAATATTAAATCATTAATTTACATATAAATACATTAATAATATCTTTTGAGAACATTTAAATTTAAGAGATGGATTTAGAATAATACCTCTTTAAAAACATAAAATTATTTGTTTAGATAGAGTCCGTTATAAATATTATTCAATTGAAGTGATGAATAATAAAATGAAATAATCATGTGTATCCACTATAAATCAACATAAAAATGTGGAAATAAAATTATATATTCAAAAGTAATTTCACACATAAAATTTTCCATAAAAAATAAAATTATATAATTTTATAAAAAAATAAAAAGTGGGTTATCAATTATATTTCAATATTTCAATCTATCGAATCATATTCCACTTGAAATAGAAACATCTAGAAAACAAATAAATATCATGAGAATTAACAAATTTCTTATATTTAGTTACAATACAGTTTTATATTAACCTCACAAAAGAATTTAGGTGCATAGAATCCTAATATTCCACAATAAATGAATATTGAGACAAAGTCCCTTACCTATAATCTATCTAATATTATATAATCTATATATTTGGTACATCATTCTAAAATGTGATTGGTACGATATCAATTGTAAAACGTATTCATTATTGTAGCATATATTTAATAATATTTATTAATTAATAATAAATTTTTTATTTAAATTATACTTTTAATTCCATTCAATAAATATGGAAATGATAATGATCTATGTTATAATAATGCAGACGGTAAGTCATACACACGCTTGAGTAACATGTTCATTTTTCAATGATCCTTATGGAAACATTGTAATTATTATTTTATATATCCATAATGATGATAATATCCTAAATATGATATTTAAATTTTTTAAATACATATATATATATATCTTTCATGTGATGTGGTGATGAACGATGAATCACATCGCTTCACATAGGTCATAATAAAAATGTAAGCACGAACGATGTTGTAATTTTGACGTGAATTGAAAGGTAAGGTTGTAAATGATTTATTATTCATATATAATGATAAAAAATTAATAGATATGATATATAAACATTAATTCCATAATTATAACTAGTCTAGAGAAAAGGTAATGGAAAAATAATCATATCATTTTTTGCGGTGGTAGTCCACCATATGTATAAATGATTAATAATTTTACCATTTGATGGAAGATGGGATATATTTTGGGGATTATATTAGCATAAAAATATTAGTTTATTTAGGATACATTATTTATATTTTCATTATGGTTCAATAATATTTTAGGAATTTATAATAAAAATATAAATAATTGATTAAAAAAACCTCTTCATCAAACGACCTAATTTTCATGACACTTTATGATCACTAAGGGAGGTGTTATACCTGAAATATGATCTTTAGAAGTTAGGGATGGTCTTTAAAAAGGGATTTCGGTCGATATTTGTGAATAAAAACATTTGTTTAAGTGTAAAGGAAATAGAATAATACTTCTATAGGAGAGGGGAGGGGTAGTCTTGGAATTCATCACATTATATATATTAATATAAATAATTTTATTTTTGAAACAAATTAAAATTTATTAATTACTAATATATCATTATTTTTAGAATAAATTTATATAAGTAAAATTAGTTAGGTATTGAATATTTTCCCATCCTTATAATTTTGTGTAAACCCTTACTCAAACATTTTAATTCATACCCTAATGACATGTAATTTAATTATTGAGTGCTCATATAGGTACAGTAACATGAAAAAATACCAATAAATTATAAATTTGATAAATTATTTACTCAAATTATTATTTGGACAAATTTTACAATTTTATGAATTTTATATCATTTAATAAAAAATTATTTACATTAAAATATCATTAATGTAAATTATAACACAATTTATTACTAGAATTATTAAAAAAATATCATGAAAGCATGTTATAATTAAAAGAACTATTTTAACTCATTAATACAATTTAAAATTATACTACAAATTTTTTGTGGTCTAAATTATATCAAATTTTACTCATTTTATTATATTTAATATAATTTATTGTATATTTCAATTAATTAAACTATTACTACAAAAATTTTGTAAGAACATATTGTAATTATTTATTTCTTAAAAATTGAAAATAAAATATAATAACGTAGATGAAAAATTTATCCTTGAGATGATAATTTATATTCTAACAATACCTCTATATAATATAATATTAAAAATTATATAGATATGAAATAATTTATTATGAAATGTTGGAATTTTCATTAAATAAAATATTGTAACTATCATTATATCATCCATGTATCATTAAAAGGATATATGTTTTGACCAAATATGATTCTATATGAAAAAATATCTTCAAATAAAATTAGTATTAGTGTTGGTGTATATTTATAATATTAATATTTTTAATTTAACCCCGTATTACCCAATTTACCAATAATCATGTTTAAAAAAAAAATAATGTCAATATTCATAATTTCCAAAAAAGGGTAATATTTACTAAATTGGAAAATTCTAATTCTAAATATAGAATCAATTTTTCAAATTCAAAAAAATAGTTCAAATTAATGAAAAAATATCCTCATTGATGGAACAAGAAAATAGGTTTTAATGTAAAAATTTTCAAAAGTTTGAAGTGTTTTTATATAAAAATTTAATGATAAATTGATTAAAATTACATAAATAATATTAATTGTTTACATATTTATATAATTATACTTTAATATCAATAAAAAATAATTTCACAATATAAATTATGTTTATGGAAAACATTTTTCAATTAAAAGACAATATGTTTTGTTTTTTATCTAAATCTGAACATATTTAAAAAATCCAAAAAAATAAAGCAATATAATATTTTTTATTCTATCATAAATAAAGAAGGTCAATTTTTATAATTTAATTTATAAATTTCTCAAACACTAGATTTAATACATGTGGTCCATGAAATGATGGAAAACACCTTTTTTTGAAAAACACATCTATTAGGTGTAAAATAATATTTATTCTTATGTCATTTTTATAAAACACCTTAGTTGAGTTACAAATATTATATTTAATATTATATATTTATCTAACAAATATAATTAAACAAGATTTATTTGTATATATTTTTAGTATAAAACACACTTGTACACATTTAATTAGTTTTTCAAAAAACAAATTCCACTTATTTTATAAAGGATTTTAAATTCATTTCTTATAAATAGTAAAAGGGTTATATATGAACCTGTAAAACATATTTTCATAAGTTTGTTTAAACAATACATACCCCCAGTTATTACAGATAGGTTATAAAGGTAACTTTTAAATAAAAATATATATATGTTTCTATGCTCAATTTGGTATATCATGTACGTTTTTAAACATTGTATATAATTTAAAAAAAATATTGGATGTAATATATTATAAAATCCCACTTCACCCCACATAAATTAGTCCTAAATTTATCTTCAATACAACTATGTCTCCTACCCAATGAGTTATTTTGGTTTTGGGAATTCCTCTAATGATTATGTATCTAAATAGCATGGTGATGGTTTCTAATACTTCTCATACATTTTAAATTAAATTTAATAAATATTCCTTCAAATTAAACCTATCTCCTTGATATCAATTTAATGGAATTATATCATATTGGATGTTATTTTCATGTGATAACACTTATATCCTTAAATTATTCTGTTTTTCCCATTTCATTATTTTTCTAGCTTAATGATTCACATTTTGACCTTACATTTTAAATTTAAACCCATTATGGTAATGACAGCATGTTTGTAATTCTATAGAAATATCACCCATATAATGATTTAAAAATTATGTTTCCTACCATTATGCCTTTATCCAATGCCTTTTTAATGAATATATAAAATATATATTGGAAATTAAAGAGTGTTTATTTTTCCTAGAAATGTTGTCACTTTCTAAGTAATAGTGATTAGTGTCTGTTGTGGGTGAGATTCACTAGGAGAAATTACCCAAAAAATGTATAGTTGAGATTCATCGCCATCTTTGTTCGGGTCCCTGATGAGTGTGATGAAAACTAAACTAATTTCTAGAAGATAAAGCTATATATTCTTTATATATTTCATATTAACTATACAAACAATAATGATGGATATCCATATAGTTTCCATATAGTCCATTAATTTAAATCAATTGAAAAATGCCACGAAATTAAATACATGGGATATGAACTGAATTATAAAACCCCAATGGTCTCATGTTAATTTTTTTTTTCCATAAAGTCCCATCATTGTATGTTACCCATCAGAGCAATATATCAGACAAAATATTAACCCCATTATAGAAAACATATTCTGTCAGTGGAATATTTCATCTTTCAAAAACACTCGATGAAACATCCATAAAGGTTACCAACTCCAACACTACTCCATGCGATTAATTCTTATCATTGTAGTTGAAATTATTTAGTGTCTAGAAAATTATGGATCACCTATTTTAAGTGGTAATTAATATTTAATCATTATTGGATCACTTTTATAGAATTGTTACATTCTCCCTCAATTAAAGTACAACACTCTCATTGTTGACACTCGACCTCAAACCTAGTTAGTGATTCAATAACATAGATTGGTAATTAGATATGAAAGAATTTTTTATTATCTGACCTCTATATGTTATAATTTTTTTAATCTTATCCCATAGGTCTCCCATTATATGATTTTTTCATATCTTGAAAAATTCCTTCCATTATTCACTGGGTAATTTATCAAACGAATTAAATTCCCCAAAAGCCATTATTTTTTACATTTAATTTTATTTTTCCTCACATGCACACTTCCAAGGAGTTTTCCCATCCTGACACTACTCCAAGACATGCACTCATAACTACAATGTTCAAATAAAATAGGATCATTTAAATAATAATCTACATTGTTGATATATGGAGAATAATTATTCATTCAATTTTCAATTTTCTAGTGTTGTCACAAAAAATACTATATTCTATTGAAAATTTTGTAGAATGAAATTACCCTTTACCACTACCTTATCACATTCTCTTTGATAAGGATACTTTCAATTACATTAAAAATAGACCATAGTTTCTTTGTAATCAATGTATTGTTTAAACATCTATATTCCATTCCTAGAGGAATATTATTCAAATAAAAACTATGAAATATTTATCACTCCATATGTTTGTTTCTTAATACCCTTGTTTAGTGATTCATATGTAATACTGAGTATGAGTCATATTTATATTCATATCCATTATTTGGTGACTATATTTTACTTAATGAAATGACATGTGGGGAATTTTTTATATACCTCATTGATACATTTGTTGTACTCATGAAACTATTTGTTTGAATATTTAATTTATACCAACCCAATATATTAATGATATATTAAATGAATCCTCAGTGGTATGAATGAGGACATGGTTATATTCTTGATTGAATAAATAATGGATTTTCTGACTCCTTAATATTTATGATCGTGATGTACAAAGTTATTCCTTCCATGACCTTGAATATAATTACTATTAAACATGAGATTAATTTCATTTTTACACAATACAAGAATATTTTCCATGAATAAGATGTTGATTATATGTAATTTTTATTGATTGTTGACACTAAATTCGTGGATGTGTCTATTTTTATATATTCTTCTATACATAGAAATTTAATGAGTGTATGGGATCACCATTATTATGTTTACTTTTACAGAGGGTACCATGTAGTGACATATGAATAACATCAGGGATATTTTAAAGGAATAACAATTAATTAATTAGTCATTGAAATTTATTTTGATTCTTCAATGTAATATAAAAATGTGAAATTATCTTGTCCAAAAAATTTCAAAAATGTTTGGTCTTTATTGGTGTGATTTCCATAATTAGTGACAATGTAATAAGAAAATATATAAATTTTGGATATAATGGTCTAGGTTTTATATTTAGTACTAAATTATGTTTAGTAAATGCCTTCAAAACATAATTTTTTGTGAAACTATCTATCAAAATCATTATGATTATCCCATAAAACTCCCAATAACTATTACATGATTTAGTATTTTTTGGAAAAATATTCAATATATTATTATATATTTATGTAAATTCCGTTATTTTGAGATGGAAACGAATTTGAGGAAGGTAAATCATACCAACACCCATATTTATGATAGGGATTTCCGTATAGAAAAATTCATCATAACTTGTTGTAGAAACTGGGTTGACTATAGAGATATTAGAAAAAGTGATCATCATATGACCTATAACCACAAACATGTCGAGAATAAAACTAATTTAAAATATGTTTCATCAATTTAAAATTATCTATTCGATAAAACCCATCATTATTCACTGGGTCTACAAATCCATTATTATTTTATCATTGGATCATGTCTCAAAAAAAGATACTTCTTAATGTTTTAAGTGTTTAAAGGATTAATTATTCATTAAAATTTTACATATAAGGGGTAATAATAATAAAATATGGTCATTCAATAAAAATATTATGGAATAAGATATGGAAATCAATAATGTAATAGATTTAAAGTGATAATAAATAATTAACACATCTTTTAGGAGTAACAAACATTTGTGGAATAGAAATTCCATTTTTTGAAGGCGAGTTAAAATAAGGGGACATGTAAGAACATAATGTTACATGATGGTCTTAAAATATTTTTGAATTATTATATAACTTAAAATTTAGGATAAAAAATTTCATTTATTGGATGAAATTGAGCAACAAAGGGGAACTAATTTTTTCATGTGTTCCCATCATATAATGATATAGTATCATATTACAACAATACAAGAACATAATTTTCTAATTATAAAATTTTCAAATGAATTCCAGATGAGAACCTAAATCCTAAGAACTATGAATAGAGAAATTTAAAAAATGAATATTATGTTAAAAATGGTATATCAAACTCATGATTATTTAGGAGATAAACATCCCGATACATTTATAAAGGTTACAAGAGTCAGTTACTATTTTGTATATCAATGCCATTATAATTAGGAATTCAATATAATGAAGGAATCCACTACTATATTATTATTCTATTATAAATAATTGTTAAATTAATGAATCTACTTCCCCATTCAACAAGGGAATCCACCTCTGAAGAGGCTGGGGTGGAAGTCCAAGATAGTGAAATTACAATAGCTAAAGTATATGTTTTAAAATATATAATTGAATATCGATTAATATTAAAGTCTAATATATATAATTTCTTTTTCTATTTTTGATTATTCCTTATTTTATATCATTCATATTTATATATAATATTAAATCATTTTCTAGTACATTGAAAATTGAATTTTCAATAAAAAATTAAATATTATTTAAATAACATTGTGTCAGCCAGTCCCCATTTTAAATGATAATATGAATTATAAATTGTGGATTTAGTTCTATATATTATTAGTTCAACCATATTATCTGTTTCATTCTAATATCCACCTATATTAGTCCACCATAATTAATTCAATAGAGTGGAAAAGGATATTAAACCAATGATTAGAATAGAAAAATTAATGAATTGATGATGTGATTACTTTTAATGAATACATTAATGTGTTTCCAGAATAATTACAATGAAATATTGGTTAAATCTGAATTTTTTATTCCCTTTGTAACAATTATTTAAGAAATAAATATATCTAATATCCTTTATAGATTTTAACAAATGAAAATATTGAAGAATAAAAAAGTGTAGGATTAATTTCAATAGGGACTTATCTTTCCAATTGATTAACCATGTTGTGCCCCTGTTATTTTTGTTACGAATAAGTACGGATATATAAGGTTAAGAATAAATTACAATGAGATAAATTACATAACTATAATGAATGTGTATCCTCTACAATTACTTATTGACTTATTTTTATCAACATCAAGGTTATTAATATCTCTCAAGGAACGTTCCTCCCACTAGTTACCACCATATGAGGTTGAAGAAGGATGTTATACCGAATATGCTATTTCATACGAGGTTTATACATTATGGGATTGATGTGATTCCATTTGGATTAACTTATTTACCCTCTCAGATTCTTGATATAATGTAAATATTATTGAAGTATGATATAAATTTTTTCCTGGTTGTATTTATAGATTATATAATAAAATATTATAAAATATATGTAGAACATAAAAATGAACTGGGATTCATTTTTTAGACTCTCTATGAATTGGAAATGTAATGGAAGTTTAGTATCAGAGAATATTGGCTCTATAGAAAATTTTAATTTTCAATATTTTATTAAAGATAGAATCTGTGTTGATCCTTAAATGATGAAGACATTTAATCAACAGAACCCACTAATGAATATGGAAGATATATATAGATTTCATTTAAAATTATTTTACCATCAATGAATTTTTTATAAAAAATCATCATTGTACAACCCATTACCAAGTTAACACAAAAAGAATTAAAACTCACATTGTCAACTGAAAGTGATTAATTTCAGGTGACACAAAACTACATATTCGTCCATGCACTAGATTTTACTCTATAATCATGAAATAATAGATTTTTTAATATATTGTAAAACCTCTAAGAAAGAATTGGTATTTGAAATTAATAAAAATGATAGAATGTTTTCACACATATCAAGTAATCATAAAATTCTTGAATAGAACTATCCAACTCTTGATATTGATGTTGAAGCAATAACCATTTCCATGATGACATAAAGTCATAATCTATATGATGGAAGATGTGACATATACTTAGGCAATGAAATCATAATATACATAACCTATAAAAATAGTTAGTGATTGGAGATCAATATACATTTGCAATGGAGAAATTTTTTTAATTTTTACAAATTGGTTGTTTGTTTCCTCAATATATTATTTGAAAATGGAATTAAAATATAATAGAATTTTCCAAACTTTATTATACACCATTTTTGTATAAATTTTTAATTTTATTGTGAATAATATTTACGGTGAGATGTTATGAAGTGATAAATTTGGGAATATATGTCCAGATTCTCTGTATTCTTATAGGAAAAATCTAAAAGATAATTGAGACTTCCAGATTTACTCATATCAAATATTTTTAATTATGACCCATAATTATTTTCAAAATTATGTGGGATCCTAAAGAAGTATCTGGAAACAAGGTTACGTTGCAGCATCGTCTATCAACCTCCAACCGAAGGATAGTATTAACCTGGATATTAAGACATTTCGAGACATACTGAGTTCGTTATGACATGACTTCCAAATAATATGAAATTAGTATTACCTTATAGGGAATAAAAATATTATAATTGTTTCCATTTTCATATTGATATATTAAATTAAAAGGAAAGATATGGTAAGAAATTTTTTACAATTATTATTTTTAAGAATATTAATAATGGAAGAAAGTACATCATGAACTTGTGGATAAGACAACTAAAAATGTATAGAAAATTAAACTTCAAATAAATATATATTATGATGAAAAACTATCATTGAAAATTATCAAATATGTATCATTTATTTCAATAGTGGTATTATGACTTATTAATCATCCTAATATAGTTATATGTTTAGGAAAGAAGGGGATGTAAAATCAATGTTACGTGGGTCCTTTTGAAATTTTATAATTAATTAGTTTCATGGATCACCATCTAATGATTCCAAAAAACTTACCAAATGTGTATGGAATATTAATGGTTTCATTGTTGGTGAAGTACATGTTAGAAAAAATTCATATTATTAACACTATGGGAGAAAAAATAGTAACTAAATTACCATAAATTGATGAGAATGTCCAAATTTGTGACATTATATAGAAATTGATTCTGAATCTAGGGACTCAAATAAAGAATGTGAATTAGAGAAATAATATGTTATAGTATAAAACATGAAAAATATAGGGTATATAATGAAAAATTACCCATATCATTTAGGAGATGACACATAACAAATTTCACGGTTGAATTTTTTTAAATTGATATAATTTTATACTTAAGAAATAATTTGAAGTTAACAATATATCCTAAAATAATAAATTATATATCATAATAATAAAAAATATTCATGCTTAGAAATTAACATGTAAATTATTGACTTTATATATGATAAAAATTGACTAATTTTTCAAATAACAATTAAAACCGTAGTTTAGGGTTCTTTTTTGGGAATATTATGAAATATTTCATTTTTAGGTCATTAGTGAAAATATAGTGTTTGCCAAAACAATAATATTTTATAGGAAATGATAATAATTTTTTAACACATTTAATCTATTCATTTTATGAAAGTAAAAAAAATATATTTTCGAAATAAAATATTGAATTTTGAAAACCTGGGATTAACTTTAAATGGACACATGTAATAATTTTCAACAAATATAGTTTTGGTCACTTATTTTAATTAAATATTAGATTAAAATTTTGATTATTGGTTGTTTTTATAGGTTAATATGTTTCAATTACCTTATAATTAACCTATTAATGCCCTAAATGTCAAAATTGTTTATAAATTTATCATATACATATATTTAATTATAAAAAATACACTAATCGTAAAAATAAGTTGTTAATAGTTACATGAACTAATATTAAAATTATTTTTACATCATATTTATAAATTTAGTTAAAAAAGTTGATTTTATTATTATTAATCATAATTAATAAATAATGTAATAAAGGAATTTTTTTTTCATAAAATTTTATTACCAATGTATAACATAGTTTCCATGTTAGATCCATTATTCTACATTGTATAATATTTTCTAAATTTCTTTATTTTTATATGTATAAATTTTAATATAATGAATCTATAATTAATTTTATACTTATTTAAATATTAAAAATTACACTCTATTAACTCATAAACAATGTTATATAATATTATAAACAAAATAAATTAAAACATCTTGATTCTGCAAAAATGGTGTTAATAAACATTATATTATTTTACATAAATTATATTTATCCCTATATTTTGAAATTTTATTAGATTAAATGGAGGTAAATTTTAGATTGAAAATGTCAGAATTTGGAATGAAATTTCGCACAATATTTTAAGAGTTATATTGAATATAATTATGAATACTTAATAATGATTATTAAATAATAAAAAGTGTTATCAAATATAACATTACTTTTCATTGAAAATTTGAAAATTCCAAATTCCAAAATATTTTTATTTTATTGTAATGTCATGAATATACATTTCGTAATAATTTAGACAAAAAAATGTAATAACCTATCAAAAACCCTTTTGATTCAATTATTATATGTTATCTAACATTATTATCCTTAAAATCCACTCTTATTTGCATGTATAAAGATATCACACTTCTGAATTATCCCGTAACTCTCAACATTAAAAGTTATAATAAAACATTTCCCATGCCTATACCTATCTAAACCCCAACCATGATGTTCCTATATTTCTATGGACTCCTTCCATGAATTAATAAGCTACATAACAAGGTGGTGGTTTTGAATTATTATGTTTCCATTATAATGGATATCATTATGGTATACTACATTTTCCACATATCTCATTAATTTTATATTCATGGAAATATTTTATATTTCATAAGTTTTTATATTAATACTAATTATCCCTTCTTATTATAGACTTTTATCTATGAAATAATTATTTTACATTACTTCTGAATGAGTTGGTATATTATTACATGCTAGTTTAAAACTCATGGGGGACACTCTTGGGATAATTTACTTGATAACGAATTTACAAACCATTATTATTGCTTTCTACTAGTAAATAATATTTATCTCTATTATTTTATTCTACTATTGGATCAATACATTAAATATAGCATTAACCACTAACTAAAATTGTTTCTTTCATAATTATAAGTCCTATTAGGTTAAAAATACCCAAGAGTTCCAAAGTTAATTAGAAATTTTTTAACCATCCACCTTGTTTTTCTATATATTTATATTCACTTTTTGATAGGTAATGTGTAGATATTTATTAAGTTAGTAACTCAATATGGCTGCTTAATTATTCTTAATGAATGTTGATTTTGATTTTTATTGTTATTAATATCCAATATATAGTTAATTATTTAAACTTCATGAAGTGTTGAATACGCCTGAATATTGTATATCACCTTTATGCATCGGTTGGTCATGTTGAATAATATATTTGGTTATATGGTGTATTCCTACCCAATGTAATCATGGAGAGTTGGATTATGGCCGTGATTAAAATAATTAATACTTGGTTGAGACAATTATGGAAAAAGTAATAACTTAGTTGAGGCCTTGATGGTAAATAAAAAGATATCCAAAAATTTTCAGTCTATCCAAATGAATTATATAATTTCTATACATGTGATTTTATTCATTGTTATGATATAAATGTTTATTTTGCTTAATAATGATTTTTAATATAAATTGGGTCTATAGATTATTAAATCACCATCAATTGTATGCATGTTATGATAGATTTAACTATATATGTTCTTTTACTCAATTTTTGAGCTCAACCTTATTATGTATTCATTCCTCCTGGGTACTAAGAAGTGTTCTATGAATAAATTAAGGGGATATGCAAATTAAATAATAATGTCTCTTGATGTTTTTTAGTTTTATGTAAAAATTTAATATTTAAATAATGTATGCATATCATCTCCCAAGACTACAATATTTTACTATCCCCTCAATGTGATCCTTTTTTCTATATAAAGATAGTAATTTGACTGCTAACATCACCTTACTAGTGTTGGGACATTTCATATTTCAATATAAAAAAGTATTATATATTATATATAACACGATATATCATAAAAATCCTCTATATGATTCTCAATGCATATTTTCACATTCCATAAGAATGTTATTTATATTTTAATTCTACATTATACTTTTCAATAAATATCTTTTAAAACTGATAGATAATTATAGATCAATTAAAAATTTTGATGTCTTGACCATTATTAAATTTCCATGTGATGTTCATATATATGAAATATTTTATCTCTCTAAAATTTCAATATAATTCCCTTCAATATTATCATGAATTCATGTAGAAAAAGTTACAATTGTCACCAAATTTTTCTAAATGAGATATATAATTGATTTTATTAGTATATCAATTTGAAAACTACTGTTGTGATGTAACAACATTTTTTATCTCATTTTAATGATAAACCACAAATGAAAATAAACAAATAATTGATTAATTATTAATTTTCTCATTGAGGGAAATATAAAATGAAAGAACCCATTTACATTGAATTTAATTGTTTAATACATGTTTCATAGATACATTATCATTCTTGTCTTCTCCATTATGTAGAAACACCTCAAATATCTTATTTGTCATTATCTCTAAATAGGAATTTCTTTCATATTAGTAATTTTTTCCTCAAACTTTTTCAAAACTGAAATAATGATTAATCACAATTAGAAATAAGATATTTAATGCTATATAAATTGAATAAAATTTTAAGAAATTATTCTACATTTAAACTCATCTCCATGAATATTCTCTTCTATCGAACTTTTATATATTTTAGAACTCATCATCATAAAAAAATTACTAATAATTGTCAAATAATATAATTTTTATATTGTATATCACTTTATATTTATTCTCCTTATCAAACGCAATAAATTTGATTTCACCTATATATTTTTTATTAATACTATGTAATATTTTCTATTTATTTCACTGGTATTATTCAATTAATGATTTCAATAAAAAACATACACATTATCCAATTATCATTCCAATAACTTTTCATTGATTATTTATAATTAATTATAAGTAAAATATTATTTATAATTATTAAATATATTTTGTATTTTAGGACGAATCATCCATTTTCTATATCATTGGTTTTATTATAATGTCACATATCAGATACTAGATGATACCTATATAAATAATATATATGGGGCATTTTTGTGTTTCTAAATAGAGAGATTATATAATTAATCATGTACTTTTTCATATTTTTTATATAATATATCAAAATATTTAAAAAATATCTTCAAATATACATAAAAACAATAAATAAGTTTGAAATTAATTTATTAAAAAAATCCTATTTAAAAATTGATCAATAAAATAAACCATCCTTAGAGTAATTTTATAGATCCTTCATTACCTAAATAATCATCAATTATTCTTAAAACATCATCCAATTATTAGATGTAGTGAAACCTACCAATATTAAAGATATTATCTTGAATATAAAATCACAATTTATTTTGAAACAAATTTACATAGATACATCATTAATCAATTAAATAACTACATAGATTTAAACTCTTATTCAACTAAATAAAATTTTCTTGAACCAATTCTACAACAAACTATCACAATATTTCCTAAGGCATTTCCAATCTATCGTAGATATTTATTGTCCATGAAATATTAGTAGAAATGTAATTTAGAAATTTTTTCAACAATAATGGTTCCTCAATAATATATCATATTGAAGTATCATATATATATATTAATGTTTGAAAATTTTGGTATTATATCACACATTTTCATTATAAATTACCCCAGATAACAACTTATTTAACAATTCCAATACAACATAATATTGGATTATCATTTTTTAACTATAATATTTTCCAAAACAATTTTTGGTATCATCATGTTTCTTAAAAATGTTGTTTTTTACTCTTATTTCATCCATATTTTTCTTATTCATCATATATTAGCATCATATAATCACATCATATATATCGACTCTTTGTCTTTCTCGAAATAAATTAAACCGAACCAAAAAGCTGTATCATTAAAAATATTAATACTTTAAATTACAATATGATCACTGAAATAATACAATGTAATAAAAATATGAAATTTTATACCAAAAAGCATCCATGGTACATTTATATAAAATTAAATTTAAATTAAATTTTCAATTATAAATTCCATATTAATTGTATTTATTTTATTATGAAGTGTGGTTGTAATAATACATAATATTGATAATATAATATAAACATTGATAAGGAATAATATATTTTTTTGAAAAATAAATGATAACAATAATGATTGAATATTATAGGAAAATAAATAGATTTTAC
Organism: Viscum album; assembly: GCA_963277665.1. Taxonomy (NCBI): domain Eukaryota; kingdom Viridiplantae; phylum Streptophyta; class Magnoliopsida; order Santalales; family Viscaceae; genus Viscum; species Viscum album. Next base: position 301,219,659 of record OY728153.1, on the reverse strand, counting down.
TAAAAATTGTTACATAAAACCCATCTCCAAAATCCTATATGTATGTATGATTCCTTTTTTCAAATTTAAGGACCAGTTTACTAGTAAATAGCCCAAATAATTCATCTTTTTTCCAATCCAATGATTTTCTAGACAAATTTGATGTTGTACAATGCTTAAAAAATACATCTAACTCCATGAGGAAATTAAGAACTCCCCAAGCTAAAATTATGGGATGTGATGGAAATAGAATGACTCTAGGATTTTTATAACCTTTGAATCATTATATATTCATGATGTATAACCCCAATCCATCCAATATGTGGAATAAATATTTTTTTCAAAATTAGATATCATGTTATATGGAATAGTAACCACGTAACCACATTGAAGGGGGATAATTCAATATTTTACAATTTAATTCTTTCAATTATAGAATATTTAATGACCACACTCCCTATACTAATAATATACATGTAAATGAAACCAACAATGGGACCATACATTAACATATTCCAAATAGTGGGGGTAATATGGACATGTGTCTCTCATTTTACATAAATGAAACGTCATCACCAACTGAAAGTGTTTGCATGTTAGTGTACTTCAATGAACTCAGATTTCCCCAAATCAATCACTCTCTACAAGGGTGTACATAAATGACCATAAAAGGAAAATTAATTCACACAACATTAATAAATGATATCCCAGGTCCTATAACAGTCTCTCGAATTGAATTTCTCAAAAACCCCCTTGAAATGATAAAAAATTCAATCATATATCCATTTCATAAAAAATGAACTATCATCAATAGAATTTAGTGAATCCATTTCCACTATAAAACCCAAAATGGGTTTTGTGTCAAAATTTATTCCCCAGAAAATATTTTCTTGGTCAATCCTCAGAACATTCCATGGATCATATTCACACTCCAATAAATGTTTCATTCCATTATTTACCTTTCGTTTTCATGCTCCCTATATTTTAATCCGAAGTCTATTTAAATATTCCCCCACTATAGGTTTCCTTGATATAGATAAGAATAACTTTTCTCACATTGGTCCCAGTAACATGTGTATCCAATATTTATCCCCTTGTCTATATTCCATGGACATGAGGTACATTAGAATGTTATAATATTATATTTTAAACACATAAATGTCTATAAATATATCCATTTCTATATATTTATATATTCAATCCATTGTAAAACTTGTACCTAGACAACACTAGGAAATATTTTATTATTCATCTTTTTAAAATGAAAGTAATCATTAAAATGATTTTTACTTGGTTTCATGGGCTTAAAATGAATGCAACTGGTAATAATATATATGAAATAGTAGGGACCAAATTCCCCATTAAATTACCACAATATATATGATGAAAATTATCACATATCATAATAATCCACCCTAAAACATTAGGTGTTTTTTACCTATATAGGGACACATTAGAATACCATTATGGTTTTTTAATACCATTGATCCCTCCCTATATTCATTAATGCCACTATCTTCATTCATTCATAGAAAAAAAATGCAGTGTAATGATTAATTTTTATTAAGATCTCATAAACCTTGATATAATCCATTTAAAGATTCATAGAAAATAAAAACAAATAAATGATTACCTCATACGTTTTTATAGGGGACATTGAACCCAAGAATAAACCCATTATGAAATTTTAAATGGAATTAAACTAATGTTTATGTTTTTTTAATTCAATGCGAGAGAAAAACTAAAACATTAAAAACAATCATTTTTTGATTTCATGAAACAAAATCGTAATTCTAGAGACATATAGTATGGCCTCAAACCCCAGTATAAACCACTATTATTTTCTAGATTCCATTAATCTCTATTATAATAATGATGTATTCCATGGATAACATAAACCCCAATATAAACCATTTAGAAATAATTTATATGATAAATATCATTTGTAATCTTAAATATAATCATACCAACCTATATTCCCTTATAATACTCATATTTCACAATGATTCTATATTAAATCATATATCTACACATACAACGAGTGTGTATATAAAATATATATTTCATCCAAGTTAGAATTAATCATTTAAATTTTCCATTATTGATTGTGGGTTGGTGTTAATATCTCAATTTAATTCCTCTATTGATTAAATAAAAAAAGATAGAATAAAACACCATTTTGTTATGATAATAAATGATTTCACTGTTTAAAAAGATGTAACTTAATTTTAAGTAGTTTTCTATCAAATGTTAAAAATTTATCCAATCCATTTTTAGTATGGTTTCACTGAGTTAATATATAGATTGATGAAAACTAATCCATTTTTATTTTATGGAAATCATTAATTAACAGAATATAAATAAATATTAGATTCCAAGATTGTAATATATTTTTCATTAGGGGATTATTTGACCTCCAATACTAATTATGTTTACATGTATTTGCAAAATATTTATATAATCAACATTATTTTCTCAATAGGAAAGGGACACCAAATCGGAATGGGAGAAAACCACACAAATAAAAATTTTAGTGTTAAATTAAACGATAACAAAGAGATGTTGATAGAAAAACATTAAAATAAAGGAATGGAAACATTGTGAAGGGAAATTAGATAAATTGAAATATATAAATATAGAAATATATAAAGATTCATAAATATTCAACATATAAATATTATGAGATTTATTAATATAATTTATTTTTAGAGAATTGTATTTGATCATAGAGATTTTTATAAAGAGAATAACCTACATTATCGGTGGGTTATGTATACTCTACTAGTTTTTTATGATAATATTGTGTGTTACATTCATTCCACGACTCTATATTGATGTTCTTAGTGGCTTGGTAGAGGGAAGGAGTTACTCTTTTTTTGGTAGTGAGACTAACAAAATATAAGTAATTTTAATAATGTGAAGTCATTTTATTTGTACTTTGACACACCTTCAGGTATTCACTATATTATTTTCCCTTTTGGGTGATCTAAGAAAAAAATTCATGTCGTAAAATTGAAATTCAATATTTAAATGTTTTAAATTAATGAGTTTAATTAAACACAAAACTATGTTTATCATAATTTGGAAATAATATTTATTTTAATATAATTATTTGAAATGAAAACTCTTCTCGTTATAGTTGTGTTTTTAGTGATTTCAATTTTAACGGTTGATAACAATAATATTATCTTGATACACACTTCAATTTAAATTGATAGAATTATAGAATTAGTGTCTAAAGTTAAAAATATCTATATATGTAAGCTAAATTGTATGAAAGTTATCTTAAAAAGGGATATTTTTGATAATATTCCTTATTTATATAATTATAGTATGATATTGGGTCATCTAGTGGGATTTATCCCCTGTATAATTGAGATTATGGACACAAATATGGGTTATTCACTTAAAGATAATGTCAGATAGGGATTATAAAAATTAAATTTATAGGATAGAGGAATTTATCTTATTCTAATAACTATCATATAAGTTGGTAGTATTGTCCCAACAATTGAATACCATCAAATTTTTTTCTTATAAGGGTTCCTCTGATAGGGGAAATCATGGAGGCCTTGTTCTCTATGAACATGGATAGTGTTACTGGACCATATGGGCTCTCCCTTAAATTCATCACTTTATAACGCGATATCCTTAATGAATACATCGTCAATCCGATTCATGAATTTTTTTCAAAAAATCCATCCCTCACTGATGTAACTAAAACCTCATTGCCCTCATACACAAAAAAGTGCATTTGATATTAGGGATTTTTGGCTAATTTGACTAGGAAATACAATTCTAAAATTCATTAGTATGATCCTAATTACTCAATATTTTATGGATTCTATTGATCAGTAGAAGGTGATGACTTTTATGGAAGAGATTCATGTTGTGGTTTAGGGGAGACAGGTACAGATAATTGTCATGTTTTTATTAGTGTAGTCTAATAATATATGATAGATCAAATATTGAGAGTATAATGATTCAGGATGTTTGGCGTTGAGGGAAATCCATGAAGGAGGGAATGTAACATATTTGGGGTATATATACAATTCTGATATCCTCTATGTCAGGAATCTAGTTGTTATGCCAACAAGTATGTAAGAGGATGTGATTCATACATTTCATTCCTTAATGGGGAATGTAAATATATTTGTTTATAAGATTTAATATAACCTAAAAAGATTGTTTTGGTGGCCAGCCATGAAAAAATATAGTCTGGGGTTCGCGAATAGATTTTACACCTATGAGAAGGTGAAGGAAAATCATTATCAAATTGTTGGTTTACTATAGTCTTTTCACATTCTCTAATTGAAGTGGGACTATGTGACTATGGACTATTTGGTTGGTCTCCTAATGATGACATAGAAGAATGAAACTACTTGGGTTATTGTGGACAGTTTGACCAATTTGGCCCATGTATTTTCTATAGGTGAAATATTTTCAGTGTATCAATTGGCAGGCTTGTATGTATGGTGATAGCTATTCGGTATAAAGAGCCACACGGTGTTGTTTCAGATAGTTACATGAATCTTACTTCGTGCTTGTGGTAGGGACCACAAAATTCACTTAGAACATAGGTATTATTGAATATATATTTCACACAAAGACATATGGGTAGTCAGATACTACAATATAGTTTCTTGGATATATTTTCTGGTAATGTTTTATAGACTTACTGGGTCTTCAGAGAATCTTCTAACTTTGTAAGAGACTTCCTACAACCACATTTGGAAGGAAATTATTAAGCTGGATCCATATGAGACTCATTGTTCTAGACTATGATGATTGACTCAATATAGAATAGAGGCAGGTGAGTCGTGGTTTTTGGGACAATTCTTGATAGGATACATCATATAATTAATTATATATTGGAAGATTTATGACTATGGAACAATGTAGAAATAAGTCATATGTGAATATATTTTGACAACCCCAAGATTTTATGGAGGGTGGTCATGAATTCCATCCAATGTCATCAAGGTTGGGTCATTATAAGATATTGATATTGGAAATGTTGGAGTCCAGGATTTCTCGACTACTTGAGGATAGAGAGATAATCATGTTGTTGGAAAAAATAGATAATCTAATGAGATATAGTTCCATGATTTTAATTTTTCATGTGTCAAAAATTTTGTCATATTAATCTGAACCTTCCAATGTGATTGATGCAAATGGTGTTAGACATGAACTATATGCAACCTTTGAGGAGCATCAGATATGGGTTTTTCATAAATGTGAGTAATTATTATAGTGAAAGACCAAGATAATAGTTCATGTGTTGGGGAAACATGGGAATGTTAACATGGAAATTGATAAGAGATATCAATTTGTTAGGTCTCTGTTGAAAAATATCATTACGTCATAATCTTATAGAGGTTTGGGAGAAAAACTCGAGGCTGTATTGTTATAAGGTGTAATGATTGTAATATCCCAACCACTTCTTTAGAATTATCATAGTTATTTTCATGTACTATTTTTTCTTTTTTATAATAAAATGGGATTGGTTGTTATCTTGGGCTGTGTTTGGGTGAAAAGTATAAATTTTTAAAGAATGTGGGAAAGTGCACGATTAGCGCATGGTTTCCCCAAACCGTGTGCCCCTGCCCAAAAAATAGTGTAATCCAAAATGTAAGGAATTCTCATGGATAGAACATTGTTTCTCAGACCATAAATTCTAAAAGAAAAAACTATGCATCTGCACCCCACCCAGCTAGATTAAGAAGATGGTTAAGGTGTATGGTTTGGAAAACCATGCACCATTTCCTAGCCAACATTGCATGAAATTTCAATTTACCAAAAATTAGATATAAGACTTCTAGAACATTTATATTAATACTTAATCCAATGTACATGACTCAAAATAATATATCTTCCTTTTTGGAGGCTACTAGGAAATTTATTAGGGATCACAACCTCCATTCTAGGATATTTTAAGCCCAGTTTGAAGACATGCAACACCCAAAGTATCCAAATTCTTCCAAATTATATATATATATATGTGTGTGTGTGTGTGTGTGTGTGTATCACAATCTAATTCATAGATTTATGATGGATGATTATGAACTATTTGATATAGGTTATTATCTAGGCTTATTATATTTTGATTCATCGAATATTGGATTTAGGTTTCCATTATAGATAATTTTCTTTGCTATTATTTCGCTCAAATTGGGGATTTCTGTAGGATGATCAATTTTCAAATAATAGTGGTACGTGTTCTATTTTTCAAATCCCAATGTCTTGATTTCAATTTCATTTATTTAATTGTATACTTTATTTTTTGTGATTTTAAATTGAGTTTCGTAAATGGAATTAATTATGTTGGTAAATTAATTTATTAAATGATAGTAATATAGAGGATTTATAAATATTTGATTGAATAATCAATTTCTGGTTTAATAATGAAATATGGTGATTTTTTAATATTATTAATTTTTTTGAATTAATTTATGAGATATTGAGATTGTGAAGTTTTGGGTAATTGTTAATTTTTGAATTTATTATTATGAATATTGATTGTATGTATTTATTTATTAATTTCTAAATTAATTTAGGTATATTTTTTTGAATTAGATATTTATTAGGATGATTAATTAATTGTTAATTAGTTAATGTATTTTATGTGACTGATTAATTATCAAATTCCTTTAAGGTAGTGATGTGATTAACTAATAGTTAAAATAATTAATGGAATGATGTCTTTATGAAATTTTTGAGTCGGGTTAATTAAATATTTAATAGTTAATGTAATAATGTGGTACATTTGTCATATTTTATTGATTTATATAAGATTATGGGACGTATTCTAATGCTCCAAATACCAACTAGTTCATAGTTATGGCGTTCTATGACCCAAATCATGCATGATAATTATTTGGGATATGAATTATGGTCTAAATACCAAGGATGTGTGGGATAGATAATCATTCTCCAAATACTGACAACATACATGGTAATTGTTTATTAAAGGGTATTGGTGTTTTAAATAAACATGTGGTTTGAGACATGGAATCTTGTTTCAAATACACACAGGGTGCTAGAACGATGATCTACGACCAAAATGATGGGATTGGACTACGATACTTGTCATTCCTAATATAAAATAAAATTAAAAGAATAATGAAATTGAATTTTATACAATTAATTACTTATAACATATGTGATATGTTTTAGAATTTGGCATCGACCGAAGCAGGTAATGTAAATCGAGTGTCCTTAGGATGCTTAATATTTCCGTGGTTAAATAAAGGATAAATGAATAAATGTAAATTGTCTACTATATTACTTGTATTAAATTTTTTATAAAACTGAATACATAGTTATAGACTGGATTTGTTATAGAAACCATTGGTAGTGGACTACTATGTTGAACTCACACCCTTTATGGGCTTCCCGATCAGTAACCTAAAGGGCATCGGGTTTTCAGGACATGGTAAGAAAATGACCCTTTGTTAGATGGATGATTTGGGATAGAGCATGGATGTGGGAACTAGATGTGGTTTGAGGCCTTATTTGGGGTTTTCATTATCATTACATATTGGTATTTCATTTTGACCCTTGGAATAAACATTATATAGAATTTCGACTCGCTAGTATTTATATTCTAATTTCTGGTTTTATATTTCATTTTCAGTTTTGGTCATCATGACATATTGGTACTATTCTGGTAATGTTACATAATTTGGATATTAATTTTCATATATTGAAATTGTAGTTTCACTTTTATAATTTATTTATAGTTGTTGAACTATTTGTATTATAATTTTACTACAAGTCAACAACCTCTTGCATATGGGGAGGTAAGTCTGAGGTCATGTGGTGAATCTGCTAGGGCCCTGGCATGTGGCACTTGGGTCGAGACATTACATAATTCCATTAATGTCAATCATAAAACCATTATAATGGTTAAATAATATTTCTTTATACATATAATAATTTATTTAATGTTCTATAACAATTATATAAATATGATATTAAAGAAAATGATCGAATTTTTTGATGGTCGTAAAACTAACAAATTAAAATACATCATTTTCAATGACATTTTTATATTGAATCATTGGAATTCAATATACCACGATGATATATAAGATCATTTTAACCTCCATAATTTTACAAATAACATATAGTTTCAATTATCTAGAACTAATCCCAATTTACAAGTTATGTCATACTTGTGTACACGCAAACCGATTATCTAAAACAAAGAAAACTAACACTCCTGAAATGAAGAAATTGAGTCTTATAACTCACTAAAAAGGACATACACGAATCTGATAAAAAAAATATTAAGTCATAAACATGTATATGTTATTATGAATTAATTAATTAATGTTTTTAAATTTATTATCATTGATATTCAGTAAAAGTGTTGAAAACTGTTTGACATCAGTTAAGGGGTTTCATAACTAAAAATTAATTCATTAGGTCATACATATATTTTTTTATTATATTTCACCATGATTATTTATAAATCCCATTATTAAATTCATTTTTTTATTCCCACTGACACATTTTTTTAATTGTTATTATTACACATAATCACCCCATTGATTAATTCTCACATCAATGATATGAAAATTATAATTGGTTTCTCATCTCAATTTTATTTCTTTAAGCTATTCCTTATTAAACATTTGATACATTTGTGTGTTGTATATATAAATCAACTATTTTTTTATTATTATTTATTGAATATTTTCAAAAACCAAATATATTTATTGTATCATGGATATGATTATTATATTATATGTATACATTTTTTACATATGGTTTTTAATTTGTCTTTTATTTTAAGATGGTCAAAATTAATAAATCGATATCCTCTACTCAATACTAATATTTTGATTATGAATAACATTATGTAATTAAAAACATGAATAAAGACCTATTTAGAAATATAGTGATGGGTAGGGTCCGACACTATATATCCCCTCAATACATTGATAGGGATCATGAGGAAAAACATTTAGCGACAAACCCTGCAAGCTTGATTAAATGTAGAATTAGACGGTTTTCAACCCACAGACATAAATTGTCTTATGAAATGTCCTGATGGTAGTGGTTCATGTGATAGATAAATAAAATATAGTAATTGATAATTTATTTCATTTAGTATTCAGTTATTAATTTCCATGATATTTCTAACACTAAAAACAATTATGGATGAATATTCATTTTCAATTTAAAGAGGCCTTGTGTTTTTAATTATTTACCATACTATAATGATTATTATTTATTGAGTTTTGTTTAAATATTATTTATTCATGTAACCCATAATGATAATTTCATCTCATAATTTTATTTATTTCCCTTCCCCAGTTTATGATGGTGAAATATTTGAATAAGAGCTACAAATGATGTTTATTTTGCTTTGTTATGTTCAATGCTTAATTAACAATGTAATAAGGGAACAATTTATGTATAAAGTTCATAAAATACATCTAAATTGATTAATCAATGGGGATGTGATATACTATATCTATTCCATTGTAATTAAATAACCACCTATTATGGGCTACTGGGGTCTGGGTTGTTAGATTTTGTATCAGAGAAGGCTTAGAATAAACCATGTGAACTCAAAGTTAAATAAACTAGAGAGTTATATTTTGTAATTATACTAACATTTTATCTCAATACTCATTATTATTATGAGATAACACAGTGTGTTCCATTATTTTGTTATGTATCTTAATGAAAGTAATATAATCAATAACCTTTAAAAATATAGGTATTTCCCTAATGAGAAACACAATATAGTTAGTGTAGGAGTTGATAATATCTTTATAATATTAGGAATACATACATAGGATACGAAGAATAAGCATACTACCTAAATGTTTGATTGTTTCATGTTTATGTTGCTATGATCATTTAGTAATACTAATATTCCAGTGGAAGCTAATTAGTGGGACATGCTCGTTGGATTTTATATGGAATTGGGATGTAATGAAAAAAAGGTAGTGCTGGCATTATGTTGTCTCAAGGGAGATGTTTATGAATAATGGTGACTGATCTATAATATTATGTAGGAAGATGAAAAAGAAAACATTGAGTAAAAATACGATAAGAAACAACCTTTTATAAATATTTCACTCATTGGTAATGAACTAAAATGAAGTGAAAATCCTATAAAATAATGAGAATTGAAGATAAGAGAGTTATATTGTGTGAGGATACCTTTTAATTTTTATCCAAGTATGCTAAAAATAATATACATGATTCAAGAAAAAATATCGACCATTTATTTGAAGAAAATAAACTAAATATATAAAGGACACTAGCATCACAATAATTTCATCATATGATAAAATTGTATTAACTCCCATAAAAATAGAAAAGGAATTTTCTAGATCTTATTGGTTCAAGGGAAATGAAGGAGAGAATATGACTTAGGATATCCATGGAAACAGTAAGGAATTAAAGAATAATAGGGAAATTATGTATTTACCATTATGAAAAAATTGTTGAATGAATCATTCGGACATATTCTTCAACATCATGGGAGTTTGTTACATGTGCGGATAATAGGTGCATCTAGTTAATCAGTGAAATAAGAAGAAATAAATCTATGATTTTTTATTTCCAATATTAAAATGAAAGAACACATTATACTAATAAATTTTCCATGTTTTAAAATAATATACCAAAGAAAAGGCCTATAAAATATTTCCACATTTATGTGATCACCACCAATAATGTATAATTATCCCATGATGTAGAGGAATGTACATTAATCCTATCATCAGATTTAGAAAGTTTTTTATTTTATTATATATCACCACACTATTTTATATATGTGCAATTTTCTATGAAAATGAAATATTTATCTTTATTTAATAATAAATTGATAAAAACAAATAATTTATGTATCATTTCTATTAAAATGTGTTGTTTAGTTCCCATTATGACAGATAACAATGGTTTAGTTGATGAAATTATAATCATAACTATGGAATAATTAATTATAATCCATAGTATATGATGTTTTTCAATATATAATATGAAAATATGTCATAATAAGATGAAATTAATATTTGTGAGGAAGATACAAAATTCTGTACCTATAGAGAATAAACTATATCATTTGATTATTATCATGATAACCCATGAGTAGCTCTTCTAAGTGAAATTATTGCGGAGGAAGATAAGAAAACTTCTATGGATGAATAATGTAATGTGAAACTTGAGGAAAAAAAAATTGTACAAGATTCCATTGATTTATTTCATAAGGAATTATGTAGAGACCCCTAAAAGCGTGATGTTGAGATTACCAATGATTTAATCCCTAATGTATTCTCTATATCATATAATATTTATAAAATGGCCACAATGGATTTAATGTATCCTAAAATGAAACTAAATGAGGTGAGTAATAAGGGATGTCTCCTCCCCAGAGCATCTCCAGAGGGATCCCATATTCTATTTTTTATAAATAAAGGTTGAACTATGAGGCTATGGAATTACAATACTGAAATTAATGTTATTACAATAATGAAAAAGTATACTCGGCATCGCATTGGTTATTTATTTGATCCCATACATAGTGAAAAATATTTTATTTTATGATTAACCATCATTCTGTGTATAATATATTATGATTAAAAAATGATGATATTTCAATGATCGATTTTTAGATGAATCATCTACATTTTTTGTTTACAGTAATTCCATTTGGATTCATTAAATAACCCTCTATTCTCAGAGATATAATGATCATAGAATTAAAGGGTCATCAAAATGATTGTATAGTAGTGTCCATTGATGACATTAAGTTGTTGTCTAGAATTTATGGATAATAACGAAATCAGTTTGGATCAATATTGAGACTCTTAGATAAATAAAGTTATATGGTAAATTTATAAAGTGTGAATTTTGGATTCAATAAAGTTATTTTCTGGAACATATTTACTCTATGGATGGAAAAAATTTTGATCGTGTGATGAAAAAGGTAATCCATGAGTGGAATGTTCCAACAAACATAATTGAGGTACGTAGTTTTATTAGTTTAGTAGGTTATTAAGGTATGTAGTTTAATTTTTTGGAATCTTTTCTTGATTTTCTAACCCATTATCCAATCTCACACATAATGTGGTTATTATCCTATGGAAACAAAATGTGATTACTTTTTGAATAATTGAAGAGAAAATTATTAAATGCTCCAATTTTGACTTTATCATCGAGAATTAATTGGTTTATAATTTACAATGATACATAGAATAAAGGACATGATTGTGTCCTTATGGAAAATGATAATGTTCTTACAGATGCCTCAATTTAGTTGAAGATTCCTGAAAAAATTATTGAAAACATGATCTTGAGTTGGTAGCTGTAATATTTAATCGAAAGATATAGACAAACTATTTATATATTGAAAATGCTAGATATATACCAATCACAAGTTTTTTAAATAAATTTCTATATAGAAATAAATCATCACGATGAAATAAATATGGCTCAAGTTCCTCAATGATTATGATTCCTCAACACACCACCTCCCAAGATATGAAAATAAGGTATAACATTCCGTAAGAAGAAAATATCTTTTACATCTTAAATAATAAGGAATAATAAAGATCATATTTCTATGTATTTTGAAATGATTGATATAAGAGTTGTTATAAAAGGGTATAACCATTCCTTTTTAAAATGATTGAGAAACTATATTTATTAGAAAATAAAAATACATTAATCAAGTGATGATATTTTTCAAAAGAAAATTAATTCCATTAAGGATAAACAATTTGTAGAATCTGTGTTTAAAGAAATAATTATGAAATTTGGAATGATGTTTTAACACCTTGTGAATTTGGAAAATAATTTTTTTCATGTTATCTTATATTTTTTATATGTTTCATTTCATATGACACTATAAATAGTTATTATATATTAATATATATTAAAACCCATAAATGAATAATACATTTGACAGGGAACCTAATTGGCTTGCACTAAACACAATACCAAATTGTCTGGTAGTACAAGAAATACTGACTTAGCTTATGTTAGATGCAATACCAACATGACATGTGCTACACGCAACACTGTCTTGACGTATGTCACATGAAAAATTGATGATTCCAATGTAACATAATTTAATTGTTAAATTTTATTAATCAAGATAATTATAAGAAAACTATTAAACAATGTAATATGAATATTAAAAGAAATATAAATTTTTTTATAATGCTTTTACATATGACATATTGACAACTGACGTTTTAATTTTTTTTACTAAAATCCTTATACTTTTAGCTATACTATTTTTTCAAATTAACTACACTTCATGTACTACGAAAAAAAATTAAGTCAATTTGGGAAATATATAGAAATTTAATTTGATAATATATGATTTATTTTTGAATATATAATTCTGTAGTAGCTTAGTGTTATTTTTTGAGATTTTTCTAATAAACATCATTTTTTGATGAATGGTGAAAAATTCTACATTTTATTAAAAATGTGTCTTTTTAATTTTAATAATTATTAATATTAAATTATAAATTAAAATTAATTGAAGGTATCGTTATATCAATTATAAATATTTTAATACAATTTATGTCTTTATAATCAATTTTAATTTGAAATTGAATATAAAAACATAATAAGTATTTGATAATTTCACATTAAAACCACGCTTTCTCGTTACATCTGCAAGATTTACATTAATCATTATTTTTCCACTTCTATGAATTGATTTTTTTAATTAATAAAACATTCTAATAATTATAATATTTAGAGTCAAATAATATCAACTAATTTTTTAACTATAAATCTTAGTAAAAGTGATTAAAATTAATCATAGCGATTACGGTCAATTTATGTATAATTATGGAATTAATAATAATATTAGGGTCCCAAAAAAGACTATAAATTTATCCAAAACCCATTTTATTTAGATATTTCATCCATAAACGCTCCATATATTATTAATGTGGAATTGTTATGAAATGTTTTATGTAATAACTAGTGTACACCTAAATTGTTTTCAAAAATTCAAATAGAGACTTATTTCCATTCCTATAAAAGGCCACAACCACTCCCAATTACTAACACCACTGAAGACCATAGGTTACCTGGAATATCTAAAATAATCTTCCAATATTCCTCTCTTAATCCTTGAATCCTGCCTATTGTCATAATGTCCACAATGGAATCCATTTTCAACAAACAAAAATGAGTTACCTGATTAAGAAGTAAAATCTTCTCTCAAGATCTATAGTTTCACTTATACTCTCCACCACCTAAAATATTATATTTCACATGATTATATAAAAAACCATTATCATAAATATAATACTATGTTTTATGTAATTATTTCTACCTATACTTACACACACCTCCATCTAATGGGTAACTAATATAAAATTTCTGTCTGTGGAAGGAAACTGCCTCAAAAGAAGATTATGGTTCATTTTTCCTTTATAACAGATTATGGTGGCCATTACGATGCAAAAAATATTTTTATATTTCTTCTAGTATATTTTTTATTTACTTAATATTCAATATTAGTTTTAAAACCCATATCTCTTCAATATCTATTTGGTGTAAATCATATAATTTCATTTGAGGAAGTGTGGACAACTGCCCCCTCAATGTGAAGTGATTCATTCACACAATAAATGTAATGTATTAAGGATGGTTTTAGTGAACATATATGATATATATATATATAATTATAATTTATTTATATTATATACATATATGCTTATAGTTATTTTTCCTTTTCTTTTTCTCTAATATAACAATTAAAACAGAAATAACGTTCATTTGTACGTATGACTTACCTTCACCATGAATGATGTATTCTAATTCATACATATTTATTCTATAAATTATTATAATATAAAAATAATATTTATATATAATATTTATATAATTATTTATATCATTCTAAATATGATATAAATTTAAGGACGAAATATAGAAAAATTAAGACGCATGAAAAGAACAATGTGGTTACATCCTGAAGACAAACCATAACATATGATAATTAAAAATTTGTTAATATAACGTAATAATTAAAAAATATGTGGTATTATATATAATAATATTAATCTTTAATTTATATAATATAAATTTATATTTATTATATAGGAATCATGAATGACAATGACTAGAGTCAAGACACAAGCTAAGGGGATTTCATCGCACTTTATATTATTCGGAGATACATTCATTGTTATCCAATCCTTCCATTTTTGTGGTGTAAGTATTGAAAATGATATTATTATATATATATTATTCCTAAATATATTTATATTAACGAATAATTTTAATGCACATCCATTAAGAAGGATTTTGTTTTAAAATTAACTGAATCTGTAAAAATGTTTTGTCTCAATTTCCTTTTTTGAGACTCATGTTTTGTTACACACCTAAACTCTTTTTTGAGGTGTATAATCATCCATTTTACATGTTATATCATAAAAATACTTATTTTAATGATATTTGTTTTCATGTTATTTATTTTCCTTATATGGAGAGTAATAATCCATGTAACCATGTAACAATAGTTTATTTAGACAGTCTCTAATGTTTTTGGGATTTTTTACGATTATGATTCCTTGAATGAACTCATATATTCCATATCTCAAGACATTCATGAATTTATTATGATATAGTTATTAATGATAAATTCCTATAGTTTTTCCATTTTCTTCTCATCGGTACATAAGATATTTAAAAAAGTGTTCTTATGAAATCTATTCATTTCCCTCTCGTCGGTTGAAAATATTATTTCCATCAAAATCCATTTTTCTAAAAAGGGTTTTGAAGAATATTTTGGAAATCTATAATTATAATTAAATGAAAATTTAGCCTTTTTTATTTTACAAATTCTTTCATTGAAATATTCATGTGTCTTTCGGAATGAGGTAATTTTTTATTTTTTAAGATGAAAAAGGAGTTACCGTTTTAACTCACATGAGATGTATAGATTTAAAAAGATTCATCCATTTGAAACATTATTTTCACATTTAAAATATATTTTTTAGGAAATTACTTTATAATATATTTTTACGAAAAATCATTTTCAAAATTTTATTACGGTACTTTTATATGATTTCAGGGAAAATGGTTATCAAAATATTTTAAATTTTTATTTATATGTTTTAAAAGTATTTAAAAATAAATTGGATTCAAAACATTTTAATGATTTATTTCAATGTTTTCAATATAGATTAAATAAAATGGGTTTCAAGTCAATTTCATTTATTCATTAAAATTATTCAATGTAAATTTCAAATTATTGGTTTCGAAAAAAATTTAATGTTTTATTTATATTTTTTCAAATTTATGGTTTTCAAGACCTTTTCATTCATTCATTATACGTTTTCAAAATGATTTCAATAAAAATGTGTTTAAAATTTTTTAAATCATATTTTATAAGTTATCAAGGGAAATGTTTTTCAAAATTATTTCATGTTTTCTTTATATGATTTCATGATATTTTCTAACAAAATCTGTTTAAATGGTTGTATGTATTAAAAATAATTTTTCAATGAAAAAATGATATTATCCACATGAAATTATTTTGGTAGATGATGAAAAATTATTTTACATATATGATGACATGAGTTTATCTTACTCATGTCCTTATAGGAATTGATCTAAATATTTCATTCATAACCTTATTATGAATATGTTTTTATTATTTTCATGGTATTTATAAAACAAGTTTCTATTCCATGGGTTATATGTTTATTTAAACTATTTATCTTCCACTTATATTATGTCAATGAGATATTTTTTTCAACGTGTTATATGATTTTGAAACCCGCTTCTTTTCATGAGTTTTTCTTTAATGTAATAATTATGAAACCTATCACATTATTCATAGATAATTATGTGATAAAATGTCAACAAAACTGATTTCATTTTTTGGGATATAATTTAACTTATATAAAACCCATATCTTTTCATTGATCATGATATGATTAATGGTTTTGAGCACATGAATGTATGATTTCATTATGTGATGGGTGGGACCTATATCTCCCTGTAATTCATGGGTTAATGATACATGTTTTATGAGATCAAAGGGTGCATGAGAGGACATCCCAATCTAGAAACAATAGAATACACAAGAGAACATTTCAGGCTCGAAACATGTGGGTATATGGGAGGAAATCCAAAACTACACACCGGATGGTAATCAGGATGAAATTTATAGCCCAATACCAAATAGTAAATTCTATGATGTCCCAATCCTGAAACTAGAGTGTGTACGAGAGGATATCCAAATCCCAAAATAAGAATGTTAATGGAGGGAAAATCAACCCCAAAACTAGAGGGTTTGTGGGAGGAAATCAAATGCTTGAAAAAAGAGGGCACATAAGAAGACATCCCATTTTTGAATCAGGTAAATGGGTGATTATCCCAAACCTTAAATGTTAAAAAGTCCTTGGTAGTCCACCTTGACATAGGGTTTTTATATGATTATGTGTTTTCCACAATTACATTATTTATTCCTAAGTTATTAATTCATGGCTTGTATTATTTAGTTTCATAATAATTTAAATTATCAACTTCCAATACATATTATGATCTCTAATATATAGGTTATGAAATTTAAAGTTTAATAAAATATTAAATACCCTTTTTCCATGTTATGATTAATAATTTTCTTTATTTACCCTTACTCAAAATCTAAGATCACCCATTTCTTATGTTTCCTTTCTCCAGGTTATGGAGAATGGTTTTAGGTATAAGTTCTAAAGATATTGATATTTATAGGATATGTTTATGATATTTCATCAGGATAATATATTTTTTTCAATGATTCCAAATACCCCAAAACCTTTTTGTTCCTTGGTCATGTAGTTTTTCAATGTAGTATATATTAATCTAAAATGATGTAATATCCATGAATGTTAAGCCTGGGTCACCATGGTTTTTATCAGAGGAATTGTTTAATCATCCATTTATAACTAGGTTTAAATAAAATTAGTGATATACCTTGTATTATTTTAAAAAATATGTATAGGGATGATTATAAGGATAAGTATAAGAATGAGATAATTTTTAAGAAAATGTCATGGAATTTTCTAAAGGATTTAGTAAATTGATTTCTAGGAATAAATCCCTATCTAGATACTAAATATTGATGTGGATATATCATAGATGTACATTTGGGTAATACCACTACAATGATTTACTATGCCTAAATTAGTGTAATCTAGTACATGACAATGGGCCCTGCTTCACACCAAGTTTGACACTCCTAGGGGATTCACATAGGTAATTCACAATGTGTTCACAAACCACCATGAATGATTTAATTAAATTTTGGCGATGAATAACCTAGGGTAAACCTAAGGGGTCATTGATTAAAGACAATGTCATAATTTATAAATCCAATATGTTATTTCTCATTAATATGTGGTACATTATTCTGATTCTTGATATATGATTTTGGATTTATGAAATGATTGGAACCCATAAGATTCAAGTTAATGGTAATTTTGATAGAAAATGAAATTAATATAATCAAAAATATATCAATGTTACAGCAGTTGGAATACACTACATCATTTCTTTATTATAACAACCTTCTCAATAGATGAATCATGATGGATTTCTAAATGATCAAAGGAGTAAACAATGTTATATTATGCCTCTGTGAGGAATATTCCACCTTCATTCAGTGGGTCATATAATCCTATAGTTGTTGAATAGTATATCAATACTAATGAAATGATATTCTATATTATCCAGTGTTCATATAATGGGAATTTCATTCTAGGTATTTATCTGTTAGAAGGTGAAGTAGGCTAGTGGTGGAATCTCATCAAGAATACAAGTTAGAAAGATGATATTGAATCCATGTATGATAATGAGTTCATGAACTTATAATTCAATAATTATTTTTCTCATAATCATTGATGAAAGATGGAAAATTAGTTCCATCAGTTGAAGAAAACTAATGATGAATCAATCAGTGCATATGAGACTTATTTCACATGACATAAGAGATATGATTACTGTATTGACATACTACCTGAATTTAAATATGAAACATTATTTAGTGGGTTAAACCAAAGTATCTAAAGGGAGTTTTCCATTATATAATTTAGTAGCTATTAATAGGTTGTGTGTTTTGTAATCAAGGATGAAATGTAGGTTGGAGTAAATTTTTAATCTCATTGTTTTGATAAGAAATGGAAGATAAACATAAAAGTAAAATATAATATCCATGGAAAAAAATGTGCCTTAATTTATTCACAAATTGTGGGAATAAACATGGAGATAATTTATTTAAAGGGGCTAATAAATGGTTCATCTGTGTAATGTATGTAAATCGAGTAGTTGACTATCAAATTGATGTCTAATGTCTCGGTTCTAGGTGCTGCCCAAAGGTGCGTCGATCAAAGTTGGTCACATTATCTCAAGCACATTTCCCCAAATACCAGAGGCTTCCAACTAGCATCAAGATCCACGGTGTGATAATGTGTTAACTATTCCCTCATTGTCAGAGTGTTCATAGTGGAAGTAAAATAATAAATAGTAATGGAAACAGTAATACCATGCAATAAAAATAAACTGTATAAGACTAATAGTAATTTAACAACTGGATAATATATAAATGACGTATGTCACAAGTGTCTATAAAAGCATCCAAACAAGTCACAATGCTAGAAATAAAATATTGAAACCAATGTACTGAAAATTAGTAAACTCTAGCAACATCACGTGCCTCATGTTGGACCCTTGATCTTCATCCCCAAAAACAATAATGTACCTGATGAAGAAGGTTGTTTGACCATATCTATACCTATAACCATATAACCTATTTTGACCCAAAAGCATGACCCAAACTGGGTGTGAGATGAATCCCAATTGGAAACCACCAAAATATCGATGCCTAACAGTCAATGAATATCTATATCAGGTACTATATAGAAATGAAACAATAAATTAATAAGTACTCAAAAGTAAAAAATCACACAATTTTCAATTACATTCATCTTTAGTTATTATTAAAATAATTGAATCTTATTAACCTTGAGATCTAGCCTAATCATTGTATCCCATATTTAATAGTAACTACAGATGTCATATAAATCCTTTTAAACAATCAAGTAAGAAAGAGTCCAAGATTTTTCTTTGGCTTGGCATACTGGGCAAAACATTCAATTATACAATTATTACCCTTTAGTAATGTTATCATATTCTAACACCAATGGTCTAACCTAACAGTAATTCATTTAATAATGACCCTCTAGGTAGCTCTCATAGTCCCACCCCATTGGTATCACATGGATCCAAACATTTACAATTGACCACCTGGGTATCTCACATGGTCAGTAACCCTTGTTCAACATAGCCTCAATTCATAAAATATTGACCCTCTTAGTATCTCTCCTTGTCTAACCCTTGTGTTCTTTGATCACTTGGAAGCCCCCACATTCAATACATATGGGTAAACATGACAACAAAACACACATAGGTGACCCTACCTTGGGAATCACTCACAGTAAATTTCCCCTAGGTCTAAAATTCAAAATTTTTATCACATTCATCTCATATAATCATCGATCCCCTCTTAACAATATGG
This sequence comes from Viscum album, assembly GCA_963277665.1. Classification (NCBI taxonomy): domain Eukaryota; kingdom Viridiplantae; phylum Streptophyta; class Magnoliopsida; order Santalales; family Viscaceae; genus Viscum; species Viscum album. The sequence goes on along the minus strand of OY728153.1, from coordinate 301,199,120 downwards.
GAACAAAAAACATGAAATGTATAACAGTATTATTAGACCAAGCAGCCAAAAAATATTAAATTAGAGAAACACACCAATGGTGTCCCACAATCAATGTATATAACCTTATTCATAAGAAACTACCCTTTAATCAATCAACTAATCATAATAGGTATTAAAAAGGGTCTAATTCCAAACAACCAAAACACCAAACATAGTTATATGACACTCTTAGCATATATAATCCAAATACAATCATCAAATGGCACAAATCAACTACCTTGATTTCATACGATAAATATTCATAAATTTTGACACATGAATCACCATAAAAAGCCGTATATCTAAAAAAATGGTAAAAACAATCATCCCTTGATAACTCACGTGAGAGAAATAATCAAGAAGATTATCTCTAAGAGAATTGAGAAAACAATTCATGGATTGCAACACACCCAACAAAATCTCAATCGAAGGTCAGACGGATAATCAAGATCGGTTCAATGTTGACGATCATTCTGTAACTCTATTGTATGAACATAGGGAGGATGAAATATATCCAGGACATTCGAAGTGACAATGCTATGATTAATCAAATAAAAATAAACGTACATGGTGTGTTTATAAAATGCACACACCGTGTATTATCCTCAACTATCCTTGGCTTTATGTGGTCTTCCAAGTCACCACATGCCCTTGTACTCATCCATTACATAGCCAGTATGCGGATGTAAGTGATAACAAGGTACACCCCTTCTCCTCATAAGTACATTGGGTGTACATAGAATATTCCCATTACATAGGTTTTACTCAAAAAAACTCTGAAATCATGAGCCATACCACAAATGGAGATTTGGGTTCTTACAAACATTCCCCTTTGAAGCAATTTTTCCTTGAATTCCCTTCTAAAGGTGGTGAAGAATAAACATCAAACAACTCTGGACACTAGGATCGTATGTCGGTCACCCTCTCCCATGTATCATCTTGTACTCACCTATTATGCCATAGAACCCATACTACAGGAACATACTATCCTCGGAGAAGCTTCAGGCTACGATCCAAAATCTGAATAGGGTTCTCAACGAAGGATGAATCCACCTACAACTCAAACTACATAGGTTTAAATGCATGAGATGGCATTGAAAAGTAACTCCATAGCTATGAAACATGATAGATATCGTGCATAGCCTTGTACCTTAGAAGTAGTTTCTACCAATAGGAAACTGGTCTGAATCTCTCCAAAACATCAAATGGCCCGACATATATCAGTGAAATCTTCCCATGTCCCCTAATCCTACTCTGTACCAACCTCAGTGTGACACGTATGAAGACCTTATCTTTGACCACAAGATCTAGAGTATTTCTCTGTAGATCAGAAAAAATATGTCATCTGAGACTGTGTAGTAGTCATCCTCTTCCAAATCAACTCCACATGCTCAGTGATCTCATGGACAAGATGGGGTCCCTACATATCTTTCTCTCTTGTCTCCAACCAATATAGGGGGGATCTGTATGGCCTACAATAGAAATCCATATAAGGTGAAATATATATCATTGCATGTAAACTATTATATTAGGAAAAATACACTATGGGTATGTGTCTCTCCAATGAGCCCCTGAAATCTAGGACGTATGCTCGTAGCATGTCCTCGAAAACCTGAATGTGCACTTAGACTGTCCATCTCTCTTGGGATGGAATGATCTACCCAGAAGTACCTATCTACCAAAATCCCTCTTTAGTGCCTCCCAGACATGAGAAGTAAATTGGGTGTCCCTATTTGAAATGAGAGAGTGTGGAACCCCAAAGAAGAAAACAATCTCTCAGTTGAAAACAACCCAAGATCATCAACACTGAAGGTATCCAAAATCAGAATGAAATGTGAATCCTTTGTGAGTATATAAAAAGACTAAAAATACATCATTCCCTCGAGGAGACCTCAGTAATGCTGTAAAAAAATCCACTACAACATCATTCCACTTCCACTCAAGATTCGGTAACTGCTTTAATATCCCTAAAGGTCAATGATGCTCCAAAATCACCAACTGATAGGAAGAACATCTCATAACAAATACAACCACATCCTTCTCCATACATGGCATCCAATATTATTGGTGTAGATATCAATACATCCTGGTGACCCGAGGATGAACAACCCAAACTGAGAAACAAAAATCATGCATCAACTCCTCACGTATTTCTGATGTCACCCATACTCTTCCATGAAAATGAAAGACCTTATCATAACCTACGGTCCACCCAGGAGTAGGGTCCTTGCCAGACAAACAATCCCTTACGACCAGGCCATTGAAATCCGATATCTTCTTCATTCTTACTTGATCCATTATATTAGAGGTAATAACCATAGTAGAAACAATTTTTACCCATGTTTGTTATGCACCTCCAAATGCATATATGATAACAGAGAAATGAGACGCCACTCACAACTAGCCTCCTTAACAACTTGTATCTGAGTTCTCAAACTCAACACATCAGCCAATGCATTACCTTTCCTAGGCGTGTGGGAAATATCAAAGTCAATATACGGATGGTACTCAACCCAACATCTCTATCTCAAATTCAGATCATGCTGAGTAATGATATACTGGGGACCTTTTTTCTCTATGTAAACCTCAAAAATCTCACCAAAATATAATGTATCTAATAGTGTAATTCATGCACCACTTCCTCTAACTCAAGATCGAGCATTGGGGATTTCCACTCTTCTGGCCTCCACTACTGAGTCCCGTATATAGTGACTCTTTCCCCTACATAAAAACTACTCCAATCCTGATACCTAATTCATCACAGTAAATGGTGTAACTCTTTCTCAGCTCTAGAAAAAATAGTATCGGTGTTGAATTGAACCTCTCATTCAACTCTTTAACTGTTGAATCACATGAATCATTCAACAAGTACTTCTCACCAATCATATTCAGGCCCGCCAGTGGCACTGTTAAGCATGAAAATTTCGGTATATAGCACATGTAGTAACCATCCATACCCAGAAAACATTGTACCTCCAATATTTTATTTGGATTATCCTAGAAAACTAATTCACTAACATTCTTTGGTTTTACTTATAATCATGTCTCGGACATAACATGATGCCTGTAGTGAATATGATCTACCTAGATGGGGAATTTTGAGATATTAGCATAAAATGAATTATCTCCAAGTGAAATTAATATGATATAAAGATATATATATAATGGTTGTATTGATTGTGAGAGTACACCAAGATATCTTCAATGAAGATGGCCACAAAAGACTCCATGTAAGGATGGAACACTCGGTTCATCAGTGCCATGAAAACTACTGGTGTGTTCATGATACTGAATGACATAACCAAATATTATTATAGAATATACCTTCTCTGAAATGTTGAGAAAAGTATATCTGATGGGATAATGTAAAAATTATGTTAAATAAATATCATATCAATCAACAAGAACACTTATTCTCCTCTAAGATAATCAAATAAATCATTATAACTCAGTAAGGGATATCAGTTCTTGACTGCCAACAGGTTCAGCTTCTGATAATCCATGAAACTTCTAAGTGTACCATTCACCTTCTTCACAAAAAGGATAGAAGAACCCAATGAGAAGTATTGGGTTAGATGAAACACTTTTATTGCAACTTCTCAAAATAATTATTGAGATACTGTAACTACGGTGTAACAATCCTACTTAGATTAATGGACACTAGAGCCACTCTAGGCCCCTAGCCATCTAGAAATAATCTATTAATCTGGGCAATAATTATTCCCAACCCGTAATGATAATGTTTGGATTTTCGATCCTAGTCATCCTATTCTCCCTTGTTTAGAAAATACCTTCCCTCTAGTATTGTAAATCTCACCCTTGGATGATAGAAGTCCTTAAATTCTTGGAAAGAGTCCAACCATTCAATTCCAGTAATGACATCGAAGCCTAACATCTCTATGAAATAGTGGTACTAGAAGAAGTGACACCATCCAACCTCAGTAGGGTACTCCTTACATTGACATACAATATCCTTCCCAAGACCTAACATCGTGTATATTGTCAAAACATTATTTTTGACGCTTTCAGCTGAGGTGTGCGCGCGCGTCCGTCACGCAGGGGAGGACGCATGGATTATTGCCCTGCATTCCTGCTTTCAAAAGGCGAGCGACCTCCGTTCCTTGTTCAGAGACCTCTAGTCCTAGATCGAAGCCGGGATGATGGGATGTCTATTCTTACTTCCGTGGATTTGTCCTTGGAGCTCATCACCTAGTCCAGGTCTCCCTCATAGATTTAAGACGTATTCATGAATCTCGGTCCCAGTGACATATCTTCATGGACACCAGTTAATTATTTTTCTTCCATCGAGACGCTCCAAGGGGTCTAGTTGGGGCAACAACCTTCAATGAGGAGAATGGTCGCACTAGAGTGTCGTTGGCGTGTCTTGATGATGGGGAATTGGCATGTTAGTCTTCTATCCTTTATTATAGGGATTCTCGAGGGCCCGGAATCCTGAGGCATCCCACATCAAATGTGGGGAATTGGCATTCCATAGGCATGTATCTGAGGTTTTCCTTAGCTTCCCATGTTTATCATTAGGTATGACACGAGTTTAATGTCTTGTGGAGATGGATCATACTGATCGGAACTCTATGAGTGGATTAGATAAATGGACCCCCTGAAAGGAAGTTTGATGTTGGGGTTAGCATGTGGACAACTTCCCGAATACTGTGGAGTGGAATGAGGAGCCATGATCCCATCGGGATGTGGCGGCCCGGGTAGGAATCAGGATGGGTGATGGAGTGAAGGGGGCTTGAACGTCGTGGAGGATACCTACGTACCATGATTTAGCACGGATCGAAGTCTACCTAGTTCAATCATATAGTTTAACATCATGTGAGATGGTGGCACATGGGGCTTACTCTCTAAGGTGTCCCACAATGGGTGGATATGGAGCTTACACTCTGAGGTGGCCCACAACGGATGATATGGGGATTATGCTCTGAGGCGGCCCACAGTGGTGGATATAGGGCTTACGCTCTGAGGCAGCCCACAATGGTGGTTGGTGAACCAAAACTAAGGGGTCGTAATAAATGAGTGATGGGATTGAACATTGTGGAGGCTACCTACGTAGCAATCTTTAGTACAGATCAATGTCCACATAGTTCGGGCATACAGTTTAACGTCATACAGGACGGTATACAGTTTAACATCATGCGGGATGAGACATACAATTTAACATCATGCTGGAAGGTCATATAGTTTAACATCATGCTGGATGGGAAATTTGGGGCTTATGCTCTGAGGCGGCCCAAAGTGTTGGCGAACCGATGTAAAGTGTTCGGAACGACCGAGTGGTGGGCTTGAACCTCATGGAGGCTACCGACGTACCATACTTTAGCACAGATCAGTGTCCTTGTAGTTCACTGGTATGGGTCTTACGCTCTGAGGCGGCCCACAGGAGGGTATCATGGTCCCTAATCACTCTAAGCCCATGTGAGTCATGGTCAGTGTGAGAAACAAGAGGTAGTAGGGACCAGACAATCACGTTGCGAAGGGTGCATCCGTGAGAAGCCGAGAGGGGCTTACGCGTTGAGCGGCCCATGGTGTTAGGACTTATTATAGGATGGAGGCCGGTGATGCAACAAAGCACAAAGGGAGATGGATTTGGGACTGGAAAAAGGATATTCCTCATTCCCTATCACACCGTCCCCTAGTCTTGGCGGTGGGGAAGTACGGAGGTGCATGGGTGCTACCTTTCACAAGAGAGGCTAGGGGCTTATGCTCTGAGCTAGCCCTTCCCCCGTGGACAAAATCCACTCTGAGAGGGAGGATATCATTCAATGTGAGGAATATTCCATTCTCGTGGAGACGAGTAGTGTAAAGAATTTCCGAGCCGGGGGGACCCTGCCTGCAAGTCATGGGGTCAGATCATAGTTTAACGTCATGTGTTGAGGTCGGGGTTCTTGGCAGTTTAACATCTTGCAGCTCGGATGAGGTGGGTTCTCTCCACACCCATAGGGCTTACATTCCCAACACCCTCTACCCTTTATGGGAGGGAAGGAATCGATAAGGCCATGGTGAAGGGGGGCCACAGGGCGAACCATCGTGTGGTCCACGTTAGCGTGGCTTTGTGAAGAAGCAATAACTGTTAGCGTGCCTATGTGAAGGAGCATAAGGCCAAGCAACGCAATGGGAAACACCACCCAAGGGACCTTGAGGTTACTTCGTATGATCATGGAATGTCGTACAGGAAAACAAAACATGGAGTGCATCCCCGATATAGAGGACGTCGGTCACCTATGTAGGGAGGCACCCCGAGGGGCATTAAGGTGAGGGGTCCTAGGGTTTGCGCTCAAAGAGAAGGTTTGCGCGCATAGCACCAGGATGGCACACAATTGGGGCAGAGGGATTGTGTTCGGCAAGGGAGATTGAACGCAACATGATTGGATTGTGTGTGGGGGAAATGACGGATCCCTAATGTAGGGAAAAACCTAACGACATGATTTCCGCACAATTGGGTTTCACACGCAATGGAGGGAGTCTGCACAATTGAAGTGATTACGCGCAAAGGAGGAAACCTGATGAGTTTACAATTTTATTTATGTCGGTGGGATTGTGCGCAAAGGTGAACCTCAGGGCAAGGTTTCCTGAAAAGGGTCAATACCTTAAAGTCATTTTGTGTGTGTGGGAGTCCAATTTCTCACACGGGAGCTGGTTCGAATTCCGAAACCCCGAAACGGAAGGGGTCTCCTTCTATTTATATACCCCAGGAATCGTAGAATATTGGAAACACGCGAAATCATCCATACCAGGACTGGTATGCCCGAAAGGCTGCACCGTGTGAAATCAGGCGCGCAAAATTTCGTGCCCCACAGGCGATTTTTCCCGAATCCCAGAATTCCTTTGCACGTGTATCATTTTTTCATGCAAGCCCTTGTTAATTTCCTTCACCACTTCTAGGACCTGCAGTCCGAGACTTCGGGTGCGAATATGACTTCACTTCATCACTTTGAAACATACATTTGGAATTATGGACTTTTTTGGCGTCTACAAATGCTGCCCCTCATAATTGGATCTGCGAGAGGCCGCAATTATTGTATTCCGAGGGGAAATGTAGAAGTGGTGGATTTTTTGGGCACTTTGCATACAAAAGCCAAACGGGGCACGCAAAACTCCGGGTCGGCGTGGGATTCACTTTCCATGCGGCCATGAACCCCAGCCTCATCTATAAAAATTGGCGCTGGGTCCCATGTTCTGCCCTCAATCATTTCAACGTGATAGGATCCGAGCTCTCGTGCGTGCAATTTCCATGGCGACGGGACGGAAAACATGCAGTGTTAGCGCATAATTCCATCAGAATTCGGGCAGCATTTACGCGTGAAATTGTGATATTCCTTGCCATGTGCTATGATTTTGCGCCTAACTCTTGGATTGCACACCGAAGACCCAAATTTCTTGCCACTATCTCTGATTCTGTGCACCTCATCTGGATTTTGTTCAACTCTCAAAACATTCGAGATGGCTACGAACCTAGTCGATTAGGGGGAAGCCACCGCTCATATAGTTGAAATGGAGGAGAACGAGGAGGTTTATGACACCAGAGTGGACGTTTCCAACAAACTTACCTTGTTCAACCTACTGACCCCTGCCTAGAATGTGTATCCCTGGTCCAACAACCTCCCGCTCTAGAACATCAGCATCCTGGAGGAGGTCCCACTGTCGAGCATCGAGGTGGACACACCACGGGCTTGGGTGACCCAGGAGGACAACCTTCCTCATTACGACATCAGCAACCATGGGAATCCTACTAGAGATACCACACACATGGATGTGTCTATACTAAACCTGAGGAATAGGGCCCTTGATGGAGGTGATCCTGTTGCGGAATGCTCCACGACCCTTTATGCGAGCTCATTCCGCAAGAATATCATAAATGCCACTAAGGGCTGGCTGCAAGATTGGGACTTGCGGTCCGGGGGAAACATCACCAGTGAGTGGGCCTGGGAATACTGGGTTCGCCATACGTGCGACCTATTCGGGGCTGAGCTGCGGCACATTGTTCTGTTCGAGGCGGTGTGGTTGTCGCAATTCCACTTCTACCGTCAACCCAAACTCTGGCTAGAGCTGTTTACCCGATGGTCCCCTAACACCAACACATTCCATCATAACCATGGGGATGTTGGTATCATCCTCTGGGATTTTCACTATGTCGGAGGTATCCTGCTGGAGGGAAACCAATATGACGAGTTCATCTCTCCAATTAACACCTGGGGAGACAGGTCACGGTCCCCCATGCTGACGTGGCACATGTTGGAGCTGGCCAAAGAGGGGTTGGTGGTCAAGGACTTCCTGAAGGATATTTCCTACAAGTACTGGTTCAACCAGTTCCTAGAGAAGGACCCAGCCATCCAGATTCTAGGGAGGGTAAAACGGTGCCCAACCACGGCTCAGAGGAGCAAGAATGGATCGTATTGGAGGACCTTGGAGGTAGGCCAATGCCAATCATAGGGCTACCACATCATTGAGGCTCGAGACCTAAACATCTAATATTCCGGGTTCCTCGCCACCTTTCTGAGTGGAAGGCTCCTGTCAGTGCGGGACATAAGAATGGGAGTCCGTCCAGCAACACTGGTGATGGCAGGCACCATGGCTGCCGAAAAAAGGTTCATCCTGGGGGTCCCCTTGCTAGCTAGGTTGTATGCCATTATGGGATGCATCTCTAGAGGGGGGTTGCCTCGGAGGGTGTGTGGCCCCTTTCAGATCTTTCACGGCTGGGTGGCGGCTCATCTTGGCGGATACACCTTCCCGAACACCGTTCATCCTCTGGGAAAAGGCATGCGGCCATCTATCTTGAATATTGTCGGGGTAGCATTGATGACGCTCGATGAGCAGGGTGTAAGGATCCAAATCGGTAACCACGCCAATTTCAAGTTCAGCACGTCCCCCACCCCGATCGAGCAGATGGTGGATAATGGGAAAGGCTCGTTAGAGTAGTAAGAATACATCCAGAGCATCCAAGCCAGGCTGCTTGTAGCTCGGATTGATAGGAAGATCACCTGTGAGCATTGCATGTCGTCCCGGTTCTCCAGGAAGTTCAGGTGCCTCCAGCGAATGTCGAAGAAGTTATTCACGGACATCCGGGAAGAGAAGAATCACTGCGTCCTTTTCCAGATGTGGTTTTTGTTCACCACTTACTGCTCTGGTGACATCATTACCCTTCCTCCCACAAGGGTCGATGCTGGCTTATCAACCGAGTAGGCCGAACACTGGACCATCGCATAGCCTGAGGGGATTTTACGCAAGTGAGTCCAACAACATGAGACTACCCACTTGGAAACTGGGAGACGAGGGAGTAGGCAAGGTGCTGCTCGGAGGGGGGAACCAGGGGCGCATTAGGTAGCCAAGCCTACGTAGGTTGGGACCTCAGTAGCGGGGACATCACATGGTGTCACTGTGACCTCGTTGCCCAGAGGGGGGTCACACGAGGCAGCCAGAGAGCTACCCGGGAATCAGATAAGATAACTGCTTGAACCTTCCCACGATGCAATATTCCCGGAATTGTGGTCGGCCTGGATGACCCTATGGAAATCAATGAGCGTTGAAGCCATCTGGAAGAAGATAATACAGGATGGGATCCATCTTCCAGAGGTCCGGCTCATTTGAGTTACCAACCAGGTAAAATTCCATCGGCAGCATGAATATCTAACAGCCATGGACGCATACACGCGCCAAAGGGGTCAGCGTGCGGAGACACCTTTCCTGGTGAAAGCGATGCTCGTCCAAGAGCATGATTCAGATGTGATGCCTCCGGGAGAAGGCGGCAGTGATGAGGAGTCATAGGGGGAGGAGGAAACATGAGAAGATGAATGCGAAGGAGAAGATGAAGGAGAAAGTGATGGAGAAGGAGAACCCGAAGGTGAGAGTCACAAGGGGTGGCCTACCAAGGGAGTCTCTGGGAGAGCGGTGAGATCGTCCGCTCTGATCTCAACATAACCAAGATACTCAAGGTTTGTCTCTATCCTTATTCATATTCCTTCATCATTCATTCAGTTTAGAAATTTCTAATCAATCTGTCTATTTCACTCAGGACCACATAGGTTCTAATCAGACATCCCCAATAGAGGATGGAGGAGAGGAACTGGTAGGATAGGATGGGGCTCCGACGCCCATTATTGAACTGGCAAGCGTAGAGGGGTCTCCTGCCACGACGGCTCCTATAGAATCCAACACACTGGAGGATAACTCTCCGGGTTCCTTTAATTCCTCTGCATCTCTACTGATAATTATCATTATAACACCCAAAAAATCGGGATGTGCCTCGTATAGTGATCTCAGCGTTGGAGGCTAGTCGGGCTGCTGAGCCCGGGCCATCCTTGAGTGGACTAGTGGCGGACGTACCACCTCTTCCAGAACATACCTCCAAATCTGAGTTGGCTCCGACTATTGGTGAGAAGGGGGCAGCAGACCTCAGTGGTGCTGTCATTGGAGCAAGGCCATAAGCTAACGGAGGCACCGCCGTTGTCCGGGTGAGAGAGGAAGGTCGCCCGGACATCGAGTATCATATTACTTGTGGAGACATCCCTGAGGCAGACCCTACTGCTAACCTGCTAGCTGCCTTTCATGTGTACCGGCTCGTTGATCCTGAGGAGATAAAAGATTCAGCCTCGGAAGCAGCCAAGGAGAGGCAGAAGACACAACACAAAGGGTGGACGTGTATCCAGCGCTTTCACAAGCAGCCTCAATATGATTGGATAAGGTGGATGTGATCAATCCAGACCTCGCTACACATCATGTGTGATGGAGGGGCTGATGCTCAATTCCTTCATTTGATGGTCTGTGATTACATGGCCGAGAAGATACATGACAGCAGCCGGAACACCGATGTTGCCCAGTGTCAGAACATACCAGTGAGCAGCCGATTATTCCTATGGGTGGAGCAGGAAGTCTGGCTCTTCGAAGGGTAGGTGGTAGAGAAGGAGGTCTTCATCGCAACATGCTATGAGCTCGTGGAGCAACTGACGGCCCAGATGGATGACGCCCAAGAACAATTGATGGAGGTGTGTCACCAGGTGACCATACTTCAAACCGAACTGGCGCAGGTGCAAGCTTGGTTTGGAGAACTACGCTATGAACCTTCTGATGTGGAGAGAGTCTTAAAGGAGCAGGAATTAGACCTAGAGGCTACCAACCAGAGGGTAGAAGCATTGGAAATATCAATCATGCACGCTGATCCTTAAGGGCTCTGTTTTGGCAATCCCACGAACTTTTTTCTTTCACTGGTAAATATTTCAATCCAATGTGTGGACCAATCTATTTATTTGTACCTTTGGTTTAATGTGCTCAACCATAATCCTGAAATAAACAACAACTCACCCCTATGATCATGTGGGTCACCCCCAATGTTAGAAACAAAGGGTGCTCATGTAATCATTTCGTCTGACTGTGGGGCGTCAACCAAGCTTCAGACATTCGAAATCGGGCCTGGAATTCTTAGAGGAGAGGGAGGTCCAGCCAAAGGGAGGGGACCTCAGACCAATCGATATATAATCTTCTCAATGTGTTGTAACACACGATCAGGGCAATGCCAAGGGCATTGAAATCCATCTGAACCTAGGGAGATGAAAAAGGTGAATCACGTTACCCAAATTATGAATAGTATGGGTGGGCGCGATGATGGAGGATAACTATTAACCGTGGAAGAAACATAGCATCCATATCGCATTGGCCTGAAATGGGGGAAACAAATTTGGGCTGACCACTAACCATGTTCTCAATATGGGTCCTAACTCAAATATCATCGATCAATCTTCTGGAACGTTGGCTCATGATAGAAGGCGGACCGTAGGTCGATCATCCATATTGTTATAATAGGCAGACCAAAGGTCTGTCATCCATATTGTTACAGCAGGTGGACAACAGGTCTAGCATCCATACTGTTAGGGGGTCCCATCAAACATGACCAGTCTTACGGAACGTTGGCCCAGGATAGTAGGCGGACCGTAGGTCAATCATCCATATTGTTAAAATAGGCGGACCAAATGTCTATCATCCATATTGTTACAGCCGGTGGACCACAGGTCTGGAATCCATTATGTTAAAGGGTCCCATAAAACATGAAGGGGGATGATGATCCGAATAAAGGGGGAACACAAAGTGTGGAAAGTGGAGTGGTGGTTTGTTCGAACAGAATCCAAGACTCCCAAAATTGCACCATCATGGTGGAGGCGCATTAGGCAGACATATTAATCTAGACACAGATCATCCCAATTTTCAGAAAGGACCTCTCTGGTGGGATAACTGTCTCTTCCCAACATCACTATGGGGAATCCCGAACTTATTCGAGGTAAATGTCACAATTACACCACTCCCCAAGAAGCCAGGTCAAGGGGTCGACAGTGAGGAAGGATAGGATTTTGTAATCCCTGGGGCTAGAACCAAGACGAAATGTTTGAGCATTCCTACATAGCTCATAAGGATGAGAATCAAGCAATACGTAGTTCTATAAAAGGATATTAGTTTAAGGTCTTACAGCTCGGACCAAAGAAGTAAGGGAAGTTGGGGACATATGGTAAAGTGGTTGCAAAACCCGATGTGAATGGGGGCAAGTTCATGCTTAGCATGTGATCCTTGGAGTCGTGTTTAGGTCAAGGGACAGAACACGAAAGTTAGGATGGGCCTGTGGGGAAGTGCCCAGGCGCTCCTATGTATCTCATAAGTATGAGAATCAATCCCTACGTAGTTCTTGGGGGTACCTTTTAACGACGTGCAAGACAAGAAACGGGAGGGATAATTATCATAACAGGGCGCACGCGATGTGGCTATCGCAAACCTAACGTGAATGAGGACGTAGTCCTGCTCATCACACCATGTGGCCCCGTGGTCATGGTCCCAAAGGGGGGACATACACGATGAATTAACGGACCCAATGCTGGACCCTTAGATGAGAGGTCTGGGCGTTCCTACATAACCCATAAGAATGGAGATCAAGCTATACGTAGTTCTTGAATGGTGTCATGAGACGACACGGAACTCGTGCAAAGGATGAAAGAGTTGTGCAGGTCTAGCCCTCGCACCAAAAGAAACGGCATTTGATATGTCGTGTTTGTCCTTGAAGGTGAATGTCTTTTACTTCGTGGAATAACTGACATAGGGTAGAGACTCCTGGCATCGCCATAAAAATAAAGTATTATATTTTCATTGAAAAATGGTATGGTAATTGACCGATACCCAATGTGATGTCCCCTATTGGGAGGTGACCACAATCCAGTGTCGTTTTTCATCATGCGGTCAGGATGATATCATCACAGTTTATGGTCGTGGGGTAGGACTGATCAGCACATTTTAAGGTCATATGGCTTGGACCTAGGGGAATATGCAAGATGTGATAAGGTGCACCCAATGTAGATGAGGTCATATCCACCTACCATCATGGCACATGATTCCGGGAGAGGCGCCTTGGGCCAAGGAGATGACGAGGGTCCAACAATCAGGGGGGCAGGAGGCACTAGCTTCCAGCTGAGCTCGGCTCGGAACGCAATGTCTGGGAGATTCCTCGTTTCCCATGGGGATGAGGGTCAAGCTAAGCTTTATCCTCAGAGAAAACCCAAGAATATAACCTTGGCGCTCGGATCACAGGAGCCCTGAGAGACGCGGTCACACAGCTTTTTCCGCATGACGTGTGGAGGTGCACTGAGGTTTAGTGCAAGGAGTGTCAAGATTCCACCTTGATACGATGGGGTGGACCATAATGTGAATCATGTAACCAACATTCAGGTCCTAAAGGAGCGGCGTGACTACTGAGGACTAGTGCTGACCATGTTCTCAAAACAACATCATGTTGCATTAGGCTAAAATGGGGACAAAAAATGACTATCGACCGCTAACGATGTTCGCAATGAGGTATTTGTATCAATTTGTTGTCTAAAACCCTCGAGGGAATTGGCGCGTGACGGTTGGAAATCCATAAGGCATTGTATCCAAGATGTTCATGGGGGTCCCTCTGAGTGTGAATGATAATGGGGGCCTGGATGAAAAGGAGAACAAATCTTGAAAAATAGACAAAAACTTGCCTAAGTCGAATCTGACACTCCAGGTCCTAGACCATAGTACTCCAAGCACAATAGAAGACCATTGGAAATGCTTTAATGGCTCAGTTTGATGGCAGTAAAATGTTGGCAGATTCCCGGGAGAAGTGGGCAGAGTCTTAGACACCTTGTATCGCATCTTTATATCCCCCCACCGGGAGGGACATGCCAAGGGATCGAGGTGACCGAGAGATCGTGGGATCTCCTAAGAGATGGGGCTGGACCTGAAACCTAGACGTTCAGGTGGTCCTACGTATCCTATAAGGATGGGAATCAAGCTTCACTTAGTTCTAGAAGCACAGTTTAATTCCTTGTAGGATGATGAGAGACATTTCATCCATGAATGTGCATGGCACGCCGAGTAACCCATGGTGAATGAGGACATAGTCCTACACTACACCACATGCTCTGGGAAAGGACTAGGGATAAGGGGCCCGAGAAGGCCAAAGGGCCTAAGGATAGGCCCCGGTTAGGAAGTCCTGACCAACTTGCAGTTTAACGTCTTGTAGTGAGGACGAGCATGCCGTTTAAAGTCATGCTAGACGACAAGGATCCTAGTTTATGGTCTTAGAACTCATACCAAAGGGGATCAGATGTAGGGCCAAGTGCAGTTTAAGGTTGTGTTGGACCAAATGTTGTTTACGGTCATGCAGGACTGAGTGCAGTTTAGCGTCATGTGGGACCATTATCCATTTTAATGTCATGGGGGACCCCTATAGGTTCAGGAAAAATACTGATTTAGGAACATGGCGTTGGTTGGTGGAGTGACACTCTCTCCATCCATAGTCACCAGGGAGTACCGACCATTGTGATAGACCTTATGGATGATGAAAGGACCCTCCCATTTGGGGTCCAACTTGGGTGGTTTCCTACCGGGAATCATTGGCGCCTTGAGGGCCAGTAACAGGTCACCTTGAAGGAAAGAGCGGAGGCGAACCTTCTTATTGAAAGCTCGAGCCATCCTTCTCTGATGCCTTTCCATGTTGTGAAAAGCGTGAAGCCTATTCTTGTCCAGTGATTATAATTTCTCAAGATGGATTTCAGTAACTCTATATGGTGCTTGCTTGTCGTAGACCTCCATGTGCAATGAGGGCATCTGAATCTCGATGGGCAGGACGACCTCAGCTCCGTACACCACTGAATATGGGGTCACTTGGGTGGAATTATGAGTCATCATCCGATAATCCCAGATAGCATTGGGGAGCTTGTCTGGCAAACATTTCTTGTTCTCACCAACCATTTTTTGCAGAATTCTAAAGAGGGTTTTATAAAATTCCTCAATCTGTCCATTCTCCTACACATGATAGCGAGAGGTATGGTTAGTGAGAATTTTGTACTTGGGGTACAATTTCTTCAGCTCGGCTACTCGGAAGTTGGTTCCGTTATCCGTCAGGATAGCGTGAGGAACTCCAAGTCAATAGATGATGCTGGAACTCATGAAGTCAGTGATAGAACTGGATTTGACTTCCTTGAGTGGAATTGCCTCTTCCCACATCGAAAATAAATTAGTAGTGGTCAAAATGAACCAGCATTGGCGAGCTGTCGCCGGCGGGTAAGGTCCTATGACATCCAAACCCCAGATTACAAAGGGACAAGAATACCTGGCAGTGTGGGGGGATCCATTGGCCGATCCACAAAGTTATCATGAACATGGCATGGATGACACCTCTTTGAAAACTCGATGCAATCATAGATCCTGGAGGGCCAGAAGTACCCCAGCCTCCAAATCTGGTGAGACAACTTCGACTCGGCCTGATGGCTGCCACATTAACCAGCATGAACATCTTGCATGACCTGACAGATCTCGATTCCTTGAAGGCAACGGAGAATAACACCATCAAATCCATGTCATTAAAGGATCTCGTCAAGGCTGGGACTGCTCTGAAAGGTAAACTATAGTGTGCAGCATCAGACTCACTCGCGCTCGGCCCAATCTAATGGATGATTACCACGTTGGAAGTATTCATCAAAGGGTTTCCTCCAATCAATAACTATTTTGTTCACCGTTTTTGAAGTACCCAGGACTCCTGACGTAGGGGAACCAGCGGTAAGATGGTTCACCCGTATGACACAATCATCCTCCATGGTAACAGGAGCAATGACTATCTGGTGTTCTATGTAGATAATCAGGTCGTTCTGTTCAGGCTCGGCAAGCAACACGGACAGGATCGCCAAAGAATCTTCTTGACTATTCTACAACTGAGGAATGTGAACGACCTTTGTCCGAGAGGGGAACTGATCCATTAGATGGAGGGTGCACTCCTGCAAAGGCACGAGTTCCGGCCTTCTGACAACATAGTAACCATTGATCTGCTTGATGACCAGCTCGAAGTCCCCTTTCACGTGTAGATGGGGCACGTCAATATCGATGGCCAGCTCGAGGCCAGTGATGGGGGCATGATATTCGGCCTCATTTTTGGTGCAACCCTCGGACAACAGGAACGAATATGTTAGGATGGATTTCATTGAGGTGATGAAGATTATACCCAGGCCCACTCTGTTGTGCCTTGGATCATTGAGTCTCCTACTGGTGGGGCATCAGGAGGCACCGTCAAAGTGCATCTGGCATCATGGGACGGAATGATGGACCACGAGGATTACCTCATCAGGAAAACCAAGGTCCAGTGGTTGATCTGCGGATGTTGGGTGGGCATCTTGAAAGTCTTCCAATTCCTATCCTTTGATTGCCTTCTTTGGTACGAACCTAATGTCGAACTACTGGAGGATCAACACCCACCGCACTAGTCGGCCCGTCAATATAGGCCGGTTCAGGATGTACTTCAATGGGTCCACCTGAGAGACCAGCTATACCTCGTGGTGCTTCAAGTAGTGCTGTAATTTCTGTATGGTGAATACGAGCGCTAGATAGCTCTTCTCGATGTGAGAATATGTAATTTCTTTATCGAGGACCATGCGGCTGAGGTAGTAGATGTTTTTTACTGTTCCCTCATTGTTCTTCTGAGAGAGATGTGTGCTGAGGGACTGTTCCAGGGCGGTCACGTAAAGGACCCACGGCTTCCCGGAAACGGGTGGCATCATGACCGGAGGCTGGAGCCGATACTACATGATTTATTCGAAGGTGGTCTGACACTCTTAATCCCATTCATAGGTGGAACCTTTATTAATGAGTTGGGAAAAGGGCATACACTTTCCCTTCAGATTCGCAATGAATCGATGTATGTAGGCTAAGTGGCCTTGAAGTCCTCGAAGCTCCTGAATATTTCTCGGGGGAGGCATCTGGCTGATGGCATTGATCTTATCTGTGTCGATCTTGATACCTCGGTATCTGACAATAATTCCAAGAAACATCTCGGAGTTGACCTCGAAGGAATACTTCAACGAGATCAACTTTAGGTGGGAGGAACGGAGGAAGCCGAACACTTTCTCAAGGTCCTTGAGATGGTCCTGGAACTAGTGATATTTGACCACCAGATCATCCACGTAGCATTACACCAACATCCTATGAATTGGGTGGAATATGTGATTCATGGCCTGCTGATAGGTGGTGCCTGCATTCTTCAGGCCGAAGGGCATAACCTGCTAACAAAAAGTACATTGGGGGGCCGCTGAAGGCAGTGAACTCTTCTTCCTCGTGGGCCATCCAAATCTGGTTGTATCCAGAATACCAATCCATGAAGGAGAGGGCTTGGAAGCCATCCGTGGCATCAATCAACAACTCTGTCACTGGAAGGAAAAAATTATCCTTCGGATAGTGGTGGTTGAGATCGCAGAAGTCGATACAGACCTTGATCTGTCCGTTCTTCTTCCTGGCCGACACAATATTTTCTATCCACCGGGGGTACTGAACATCCTTGACGAAGTTGGCTGTAATAATATTTTCAACATCGGCCTCAACCATGGAACTATGAGAAGGGTGCATCTTTATGGGAGGTTACTTGAACCCACGATGGTTTGCTGGAAGGCCAAGGAGGAGGACAAATACCAGAGGATCTAGTCCTAGAATATCGTCGTCACTGTAGCAAAACACGTCACAGTGCTGTTTAAGAAAGTCCACGTTCTATTGTTGTGCCTCGAGGGACATAGTCGCACTGATCAATGTGCCTCTCAGATCTGAATTGATACCAAGGTTCACATGAACCAATTCAATGACCGTGGTAGAGACGCCTTCTTCAAAGGGAGGGGGAGCATCCTCCATGTCATCCTCCAACTTGTAGAGGGGTCATCCGCGGGGGGAGCTACATCGGGGCTACCGGCCCCTGATGGGAAGATGGTGCCAGCTGGGGCGGAAGTTTCCATCATATTAGGAGACTCACACGCCACTAAGACCCTATCGATGAAGGCAGCCGATCCAATACTATCTAGTCTTCGGGCCAAGGGGCCACGATTGATGACATCAAATCAGTAGTGGTGCGTCTACTTGAGCCAGTTAATTCCAGCCTGGTAGAAGAGACATGTATGACATACTACCGTTTCCTTGAGCCCGATGTCTCAATACCGTATAGGGGTTGGAGGTTCGGGAATCACCTGAGCTTGGATGGGGTAGGAGTATGAGGTGATTTTCTGCCATCGCTTGGACCTCGGAATAATGCCTTCCTCTTGTACCTGAAACCACAAAACATTTCCCCATGTCGGTGGTTGTGGCCTCCAACTGATGGATTGGGAAGATGTAGGAGTCATCCAAACCGGCCCAGGGATCACTTGTGACAATGGCGGGCTCAACCTCACCTTCCAGAATTTTCTTATCCTTGCTCTTGTAATAGTAGGCGTCCAGATTAATAGGATTTTCAAGAGGAAAAAGGAGACGCATCTCCTTGGAGCACGCTTACTCGACCATTATGGGATCATTTGAGGTATTTTTTATATGATGAAGGGACCGTCGCGTGAAGGTGGAGCCATGGCCTACCCATGAAGGCATTGTAGGTGGTGTCCTGGGAGACAACCAGGACTTCAGTGATGGTAATTAGTCTATCGAACTGGGTAATCAAAAAAATCTTTCCAACTGGAGTTTTCTCGGTCCTATCGAATCCCGGAATCCTGAGGTCAGAGGGAGTTAAATCAACCTCATACAGACCCAGCTTCCGTAGAGTCCGTGTTGGGATTCGGTTAATCCCAAAACCCATGTCAACAAGACAGCAGCGGACTTCCACGCCATTGAACTAGCCAATGATGTATAGTGGGCGAATGTGCCCCTATATGGGAGGGTCTTCATCATAACTGGAGAATGAGATAACCGCCTGGCATTTGGTGTTCTCAATTGCCTCAGTGTGGAAGGCTTCTGCAGCCGCTACCTCCATCTCAAACTGGCGGGGGCTCCTTAGGGCCACAGTGAGTTCCTCACTCATTTTAGATGACACGAGAAGAACCTCAAGGATGAAAAGACTTGATGTAATACCATCTAGGTGCTTCATAACATCATACTTACAAGAAAAATGCGAGCCCCTGATTTTAGGAGGATGCTATGTGATTGGAGGCATGACAGGCCCTACCGACTGGACTGTTGGCTGACTGGTACTAGGAACATCTCATTGTTCAATAGTCGAAGCCTAGAGAGTGGCTGCCTGATTAGGAATGGAAGGCTAGGGTCAGCTGGTAGCAGGGTGGAGCTAGTCGTGGTACGACCAAGGTGGTTCTTCCTGATCCAGCAACACAAATAGTGGCGGAGGCAAACCAGTTGACACCGGACGAAGGGGCCGCATGTGCTGAGCTATGTACTGGGCTTGCTTCCTGGTCTCAGTGGTCTGCACGTCCTGGATCGAGGTGCCAAATGTCATGCCCCAGTGATTTATGTAGCCACGGATCCGCCGACGTTGGGGACGGCTGGGGACATTGGGAAGTTCCACCTGATGTCCCTCATTGTCGGGAGTCAAAAAGGGATTTACCAACTCTACGGTGTTAACTGAAGCATACCCCTAACTATCACTCGATGAGTCATCCATTACTAGGGGGAGTCTCGATGGGATCCCCATTTCTAGGGGAATGAATTTTCCAATAGTGAGGCATGGCGACGGAATTGGAAGGGCGCATTATTTCTTCTTGCGCCGCCGCTAGTTGCTATTCTGGGAAGAGGCAGGCTGGGACGACATTGTCGAGGTAGAAATTACATCTTCTGAGGGCTCTGACTGACTCAAGAATGCACAGATGATGCCATGGGCACGGAAGACCATCTTATGGGACATCCAGTCATTATACATCCAAGACCCATGGTCGAAAACCTGCTGCCATTTAACCTCGTCGCGGTACCACCCTATGATTTCAAAAAGTCACCTACTACTTGTGTCGGGGATGGGCCCAAACTGACTATATTGTTTTCAGTCTAGTCATGGAGCCAGTACATGAACACGCATCATCGCTAGATGGTGTTCCCTAGGGTCCGGTGATAAGGGCAGTAGTTGGGGTGATCAGTGAGATGCGCCTCTTCCGGCTTCCGGCACTCAGGAAGCCACACAATTCTCTACTCCAAAGCACTACTGCAGTTACCGGGGACCTATGCCTCGTCAAATGAGTAGTTATGATTCCTTCTATCCGGAAAGGGGCCTCTAGGAGGCCGTCCCTGATGAGGGTCCGGAGGAGCATGTCGAGGAGGAAGAACCTGATTATCACGCCTAGGCAGTGGCAGTGCGTTTTGTGGAGGCACATGCTGATTTGTGGCAGTCGCTGATGGGCCGGAGGCTGTGCCCGTGGGCGGTACCCCTATGGGGCTATGGAGATGGCCTCACTGGTAGAAACTCTAGCTACCTGGGGTCCTCTATTTGGGCTACAACAGTGGGCTCAGCTCTGGAAGCTCTCCTTGCAGGGATTACTGGAGGTAGCGAGTGTGCCTGACTAGCCTGTTGCAGGGCCTCTTTAAGGTGTTGAGCCTTGTCTGAGAAGTCCCGGAACCCTGTAGGGTAATTCTGAGTGACCAGAGAAGGAACCATATCTACCTTGATGTTCCCTATGTACATTGTTTGTAATTGCTCGTGAGTTAGTGGAATGTCAAGGGAGTATGTGAGCCCCTTCTACCGGGTGATGAAGTCCGTGACTCGCTCATTGGGGCTTTTATTGCACCTGAAGAGGTGTGAGATGTTCGACTTCTAGGTTGTGGAACTGAAATGGTAGAGTAATTTCCTGTGAATGTCCTCCCATAAGGTCATAGATCCGATCGGTAAATGGTTGTACCAAAAAAATGATGGCCCTTCTAGTGTCGGAACAAAGCAACGGAGCATGGCATCCTCCTGCTGCGCCGGAGTCCCTAACATAGGCCAAAACCTTGAGCTTAAGTGGGCAAGGTGATATGGCGGGTCTCCTATCCCATTAAATGGGGTGAAAGTGGGGTTCCCAAATCCCGGAGGTGCTGGCATATCATCCACCCATGCTGGGAATGGCTTGCCGTCCCGTGGGATTTCCTCCTGTCAAGTTTCCAAAGCCTCTATGGGAGCAATGAGTACCACCATCAGAACATTTGGACCCAGGTTCTTGTCCTGACGGGGATCCCTAACCATAAACGCATTGTCGGGCTCTTCAATCTGGTACTCAAGCTCCGCAGCTCGCGGGGCGGCTGGTGGAGCGACTCTTCTGGCAGCAGGAGGAACCAGGGTGGGGTCTCTTGGGCGATCACACCATTCAGGAGGGTTTGGATAAATGTATCACACCCTCATTCCATGAGTTGTGGCCTCTCCTCTATCGGTGATCACGACATGATCACGGTTTCCCTGGAGAATCTTATCGAGGGGTAGTTGTTCATGCCCCTGATGTCCCGACCTATGATCACCGTAGTCAGGCCGCCGCTCTGCAATGCATTAGGCCAGAAGCTCATCAACCAGCCTCTTCTGCACAACAAGCTGTTGGCGTAGCATGGCCTTCTCGAGATCTTCCTCTGCCTTCTACACTATGGCAGATGGGTCGGTGACCTTGACAACCCCGACGTGTTCCTTACCATTGTCGATGATCCAACTTTGTGTTAATGCCTCAGTGGGTGCGGGGAGACCTAGGAGGTTTCTCTGTTGGTGAGTAATACTCTAGGATAGGTCCAGTAGTGGCCTGTCCTCAGGGGGTGAGTCCCCATTGAGAAGTTCCAAACCGTTCCCCTCTGCTGACAGGTCTGCCATGTTAATCGCTGCTGCCATCGAGGGCAAGAACTCAAAACCGCTTGGTGAGTTGGGTTGCCGGTGAATTGTACTAAAGAGAATGGCAGCCTACTGCCCTCATCCATGTACATGCACGTGGGGGTGGATTCCTCGATATCTTTGATGAGTACTTGAATACTCTGGATGCATTGTTATTGGAGGGCCATGTGGTGACCAGGTGACTCAGGGTGTCGAACCGCGAGGATCATGGCTAGGTCGACCCGAAGACACTGCTCACCGATATCCTCGAGATGTGCTGGAATCCTGGGATAAGTCACTTGCCGATGGCGAAGACGAGAGTGAGTCGCTTAGAGAGTCTTGCAGAAACATTCAAACTCTCCCGGGATGAGAAATCTTGGTATATCAATATCTGATCCTGCAACCTGCCCAGACTTATCGGAGAAGTGGCCTACTGCGAGGAAGGTCCAGAAGCTCCACAGCTCAGGTTCAAGATCCGGCCCTTACTGGACCCGCTCATCAACTGAGAATGGCTGGGGAACTGGAAGTGGTGTCGAGGCAGTCCAGTGGGCCGGTGGGCTGACCGGCAGAGAATACGGTGTGCTGCCTGATTGGCCCCCAAATACTAAGTCTTCCTCCCAGGGTTGTAGTTTCAAGGTTGTCACGTCACGATAGGATGGTCCGGTGAGCGGGCCTCCAATCATAGTGTCAGATCTTGCCGAGGGCGTGCCATATCGCGACTCTTCTGTCTGTCCCCAGAAAAGTTCTCCACCCTCTCTAACCGAGGTGGAAGGTGCTTCCAAAAAGGCCAATGTTTACTACAAGTTTGATCCATGGGGTAATATCATGTCCTCTTCCTCTTGGATATACCTTCGGAGGGAGGCGGGGATCATACAGAACACGCATTCAGGGAGTACGAGGTTGACTCGCCGCATCCCTATCCCTTCCCTTGACACATAGGACCGGGGGGAGGTCTCCATCGCAGAGTCGTAATCTACCTCATAGTCTAAGAAATGGGCTGGTCTGATTTCCATCCGGCCATCGATGGCATTTCCCTTTTGGTGACGACATCCTGCCTTCCTGCCCCTGGGTGGATCTTCTGGGAAAGGATGATTCCCATCATGAAGTCCTCAAGACGTAATGGTACTGGGGTCGAGGGGACATAAGGTCGGGGTGCGACGAGCATCGGGGCAGATGTCGAAAGAGACATGGGGAGAACCTCCATGTGGGTGAGTGACCAGATATGCAATGGCTCCATACTCGCAGTCAGCGGTAGGGGAAGTGGCCCCGTACCTAGCGCAATGAGCGCTAGAAAGGGACACACCCAGAGCATAGATATCACGGGGAAGACTTCTGGTTTCTAGAATGGTGGCATGGTGTAGGACTTCATGATGGACGGCACTACCATGAATTGTTCCACGGTGTCCATTGCATGTGCCAACGACCGAGAGAGTCGTCCCAACTTGCCCGCGGGGCGGTCGAGGCCTCGATTCGGGTCAGTCATATAACTGACTCTGCTCAACATGTGCAGGGGTTTGATGACCAGATCCAGCAGTGGCTTGGGCCACAGTGGTTGCTGACACTGATGCCCCATGGCAGGCATCCTCTTCTTCGAGCGCCCGACACTGGCATCAGGTCAGATGGGTTGGATCCGGTGGTGCGGGAACATGGATTTCTTGATCATCAGCATGGGGAGTCAGACAGTGGCGTCGACATGGCCTGGCGAGGGCCCTTTCCATGAACCCCTAGAGAGGGTCCCCGATTGGGCGAACTCAGACATCCCCCACCTCATCGGCATAGGGAAGGGAGGTGTCGAGGCGTTCTGGGGATAGGATCTCGAAACGGGTGAACGTCGGTGTGGGAAGAAGTGGCTCCCTATGCGGACCTCGGGGGTAGCGATGGCAGTGAGGCACAACTGCCTAGAGATCCAAATGGGCCATTTCTCTGGTCGGGATGACCCTTTCCTCCTCGTACTTACACAAAAGGTCATTGATCACCCTCCGTTGGATAATCTTTGAACAAGAGGGGGCTCAAGCACCAAGCAGTTGCTGCGGTCGGAGCAGCTATGGGAAAGGCGGGACTGCGTAGGGTGGATGCGTTGGTACTTCCCCTACCCCTGCGTCGGTGGGTAGGTGGCGATCGAGCTCTGGATGCAGCGACCTGATTCCTTAAATTAGAAAGATGAACCCATGAACGCTAGCAAGAAAATGAATCGACCACCAATAGCCCAATTTCATTCTGCCTTCGATGGTCAATAAGGGGATCCACGATGACGATGTCGCAGAACTGAGGGTTTAACGCCCAGACCGACCCAACCCCTGGAGGGTTTCACGTCCTGGTGTTGGGTGCCCGGACCTGGTGATATGCTAATCTTCTAACACCCGAAATGCTACCGGTCTCCGTATTGAGGAGAATAGATTCATGTTGGGTTCACCATTTTCTATTTCCGATGATTTCTAGCAGGGCGTGCACGCATGTCCGTCATGCAGTGGAGGTCGTGCAGCTTGTTTCCCCACATTCCCGCTTTCCAATGGCGGGCATCATCTGTTCCTTGTTCAGGGAAATCTACTCCTTGATCAAAACTGGGATTATGGGATGCCGGTTCTTCCTTCCATGGATTTCTCCTCGGAGCTCGTCACCTAGTCCGGGATTCCCTCATAGATTTAAGACATATTTGTGAATCTCGTTCTCAATTCCATGTCTTCATAAACACCATTTAATTATGTTGCTTCCATCGAGACGCTCCAAGGGGTCGGGTTGAGGCAGCAACCTTCGGTGAGTAGAATGGTCATGCTAGAGTGTTGTAGGCATGTCTTGACGTTGGTTAATAGGCAAGTCTGTCTTCTATCCCTTATTATAGGGATTCTAGAGGGTGAGGATGCTCGAGGAATCCCACATCAAACGCAGGGAATTGGCATGCCATAGGCATGTATATGAGGTTTTCCTTAGCTTTCCATGTTTAACATGGGGTATGCCGCGAGTTTAACATCTTGCGGAGACAGATGGGACTGATCGGAACACTGAGATTGGATCAGATAAAAGGACCCCCTGAAGGGACCTCCGATGTTGGCTCCAGTACGTGGGCAGCTTCCCGAATACTGTGGAGTGGAATGAGGTGGCATGATCCCACCGGGATGTGGTGGCCCATGTAGGAATCATGATGAGAGATGTAGTGAAGGGGGCTTAAACCACGTAGAGGCTACCTACGTTCCATGCTTTAGCACGGATCAAAGTCCACGTAGTTCAGTCATATAGTTTAACATCATGAAGGACGGTGGACCTTGGGGCTCACGCTCTAAGGCATCCCCCAAAGGGTGGATATAGGGATTACACTCTGAGGTGGCCCACAATGGATGATATGGGGATTATGCACTGAGGCAGCCCACAATGGTGGATGTGGGGCTTACACTATGAGGCGGCCCACAATGGTGGTTAGTGAACCGAAACTATGTGGTCGGGAACCAAGTGATGGGGTTGAACCTCGAGGAGGCCATCTACATACCATGATTTAGCATGGATCAATGTCCATGTTGTTCGGGCATACATTTTAACATCATGTGGGACGTTTTATAGTTTAACGTCATGCAGGACGAGGCAGACAGTTTAACGTCATGCTGGACGGGCATACAATTTAACATCATGTTGGACAGGTAATTTGGGGCTTACGCTCTGAGGTGGCCCAATGTGTTGGTGAACCGAAATGAAGTGGTCGGAGTGACCGGGTGGTGGGCTTGAACCTCGTGGAGGCTACCTACGTACCATGATTTAGCACGGATAAATGTCCTCGTAGTTCACCATGATGGGGCTAATGCTCTGAGGCGGCCCACAAGAGGGTTTCATGGTCCATTCTCACTCTAAGCCCCCGTGAGTCATGCTCGGTGCGAGAAACAAGAGGTAATAGGGACCAGGTGATCACGTCACGAAGGGTGCTTCTGTGAGAAGCAGAGAGGGGCTTACACGTTGGGCGGCCCATGGTGTTGGGACTTACTCCACTATGGAGGCCTATGATGTGAAAATGCACAGAGGGATAGCGATTTGGGACCGAACAAAGGAGATGCCTCATTCCCTATCACACCCTCCCTTGGCCTTGGTGGTGGGGATGTACGGAGGTGCATGGGGGCAACCTTCCGCAAGAGAGGCTAGTGGATTACGCTATGAGGCAACCCTTCCCCCCATGGAAAACACCACTCATAGAGGGAGGATATCATTTCATGTGAGGAAGATTCCATTCCCATGGAGATGAGCGGTGTAATGAATGTCCGAGCCGAGGGGACCCTGCGTGCGAGGCACGGGGTCAGATCACAGTTTAACATCATGTGTTGAGGATGGAGTTCTTGGACGTTTAACATCCTATAGCTCAGACGAGGTTGGTTGGATTCACAACCCTAGGGCTTACATGACCAACACCCTCTACCCCTTTTGGGAGGGAAGGCATCGACAAGGCCGTGGGGATGGGGGGCCGCATGGCGAACCATCAAGGGGTCCACGATAGCATGGCTATGCAAAGTTGAAATAGCTATTAGTGTGGCTATGAAAAGGAGAATAAGGCAATGAAACACAATGGGAAACACCTACCAATGGACCTTGAGGTCACTTCATATGAGCCTGGAAGGCCGTATGGGAAAAAACGCATGGTGTGCATGCCCGATATAGAGGACATCAGGTGCCTATGCTGGGAGGCACCCTCGGGGCGTCAAGGTGAGGGGTCCTGGGGTTTGCACGCAAATAAAAGGTATGCATGAAAAGCACCAGGATGCCGTGCAATTGGGGAATAGGGATTTCATGCGGCTAGGGGTATTGTGCGCAACAGGCTTGGATTGCGCACGGGGGCAACGGTTGATCCCTAAGGTAGGGAAAAACCTAACGATGGGATTTGTGCGGGATTGGGATTCATGCACAAAGGAGAGTGTGAACGCAATGGAAGTGATTGCGTGCAAAGGTGGAACCCTAAAGAGTATGCGATTTTATTTATGCCAGTGGTATTTCATGCAAAGGTGAACCCCGGGGCAAGGTTGGGCGAAAAGTGTCAATACTTGAAAGTCATTTTGCACGGGCAGGAGTCCAATTTCGCGCACAAGAGCTGGTCCAATTTCCGCAACCCCGAAACGGAAGGTGTCTCTTTCTATTTATAGACCCCAGAAATTGCGGAATATAAACGACACGTGAAATCATCCACGCCAGGACCGTTCGGTGGGAAAGGGCGCACCACGCGGAACCGAGCGTGCAAAATTTCACCCCCCTCCAATGCTTTTTCGCGAATCCCAGACTTCCTTCGCATGAACAACATTTTTTGCGCAATTCATCCTTAATTTCATGCACCACTTCCATGCCCACCAGACTGAGCCTCCGGGTCTGAATATGAATTCGCTTCGTCACTTAGAAACATCCTTTAGGAATTATGGACTTTTTCGACATCTACAAACATCTTCAAAAGTAAACGTACAAAGCCTAAGGATAACTACAATGCCAACAGATATAAAACTATTATAATCCCCCATATCAAAAGGGCATAAGTTATGACTGAGGGAACTATAATTGTATCACTATCTATAGAGGGTCTAAGATCCTCCTCACGTTGGGTAAGCTCCTCTTTAAAAGTATGACCAATATCATAGTCTAGGGACCTTGCCTGACTACCCTGATTTGATCCACCCTATTATCACTTAAAACCTGTAGCCTTCCTAGCATGTTCATGAACACCTTTTCGACCTGAACGGCCTAATGAACTCCAGTTCCATGAGAGATGAGAAACAAGTGGTCCTTGTCCTGATCATGGGATCATAATAGACCCTAATCACTCACTACTGGTGAGAACATCGGGTAAAAAAGTTGAATAGGGCCCATCATGCTAAAAGTTTGACACTCGACAGATTACTTCAATAACTGTGGTCTTGTATTCCCAATCTTCCCACATTGGTTTTCTTCCACCTGTCTAACAAAAGTAAAATCTCATGAAATCTCCTTATGGTGCTCCCTACAGCATGTCGAAGGAGTACTAGACTTGGATGTTGAACCTCCTAGGCTCGTAGCTCCAAATTCACTTATATTGTACTAAATAATAAACTCTAGTTTCACTATACTCATCACATATGCCGTCCTAGAAATATTAACCCACAATTGGATGTCATACTTGAGACCAACCAAAATTTTCCTAGCCAAGGATAACTCGTCACCTCCCAGAACAAGTGTGACTTGATGAAACTATATAAAATAATATGTGTAATCCATCTCTGAAAGATCGACCTTCTCCAAATGCATGAACTCTCAGTCTCGATTAGCCATAAAAATCTCGAGGAAGAGGTAATAATAGAAGGTCCTCTGAAGCTATTCGCATGAAATATATAGATGATGAACCACCAATGTGAAAATATCACAAAATCTCTTGGTGGAATCACATATCATATAGGACACATTCTTCACTCTCCTCTCCGGAGACATATCCAGATGCTCAAAGATAGAATGCATGACCTCCATCCATGACATGGTATCTTGTGGTCCTACATCCCCTAAAAAAGTGGTTAGATGCCACTGCTGGAACACCAGAGTCAACTTTTCCATAGATGTGGTAGGATGTGGTGCTCTCTGAAATTCTGCAACATCCCCAAAAATCATTCATGGAACTATACATCAGCACATGTGTCCGATAAAATAGCTGGTTCTAAAACTGGCACAAAACAAGGATCTCTTGGTTGTCCTAGATCTACAATTTCCAGTGTCTGATCATCACCCTATACCTTGAATAAAACCATAGGATGCCTTGGTGGCACAGATATTCAAGATAAAGTGCACACCTCATTTCAAGATTATCAAGGACATTAATATAAGAGTTCAAGAATGGAATACGATAAGAAGGAATTCAAGTCTTACATAATACGGTTACACGATGTGTACAAGCACTACACATCGTGTTCCCTTATACCTTAACAAGGGTGCGTAAATCTACCAACTTAATCTTGTTACCCCCCTTGTGCAAGGAACATTCATCAGGAGACATAGTGTGTACTAGAATTTTTCCTCCTACCTAGGTTCTTCTACATGAATATGACTACCATGTTCTCTCACAGTGTAACACTACCCAATATTCTCACCCTTGAAACTACATGTACTACTTAAGCTCTATCCTTTCAAGTAGTTAGTCAAACGACCGAATACACGATCGATCACCACATAGTGTGTACAAGCTAGACATTTCATGTACCATCTAAATTTCATCCACCCATGTCGTTATTTACACAACCAGATACGTGGTCCCTACAACACGACATGTGCATACAGTACATGGTGTGTTCAACCAAATATTTTTGAACCCCATGTCTATGTTCACATTGTATGTCACACGATCAACACTACCAGGCATGTACAAACTATTCATGGCATGTAATAAATAAAATATTTTTCTTCTAGAATAGAATAAAACATGGAATGTGTTTATAACATCCCACGACTTTTTTTATGTGTTTCCAGATAGTAATCCTCAGATACATCTCTTAAACCCTTACAAAAAATAATATTTTTTACAACGTATGAAAAATTACCACCCATGGAAGCCCATAATCAATGGAAATCAATGTTTCAAATACTTTTTCAAATAATAACTTGAAATTTTTTTATTAATTTTTAAACATGATCCACCAAATTCTGATTCAAGAGGGTCCATAACACCTTAGGGACCAATGTTTGGATTACATCCAAATGAACCTTTACATATAACACTACCCTATAAAAATTATCAGGTATTTCTATTATGAAATATATCTCAATTATATGCATATAAATAACAACATCTATAAAAAAGCATGCAATTCGTAATGCATCCTAAATGGCATGATAGGAATGAATGTCACGTGATCTCTAGCATGTTCCTATATGATTCATGAGATGGAATACCATAATCTCATTGGGTTTCAAGAGAAAAATAACCACAATGATATCAAAAATAATAGTAAAAACAAGTATTTTTCACAGTGGTGAAATAAAATCAAAAATAACAATTGGAAAACTAGAAAAAAATTCAATATTCAAGGTAAATTGACTTTTCCCTATACACAGTTTAGCTTCTCCTTTTCATAATTTAATACCAATTAACTATTCATTTTAATTTAGGTCTTTATCTTGGAAATAGTAATGAAAATCAGATAAGAACTCCCCTTTGATACCACTTTGTAATATCCCAGTTCTATGTGACACTGAATGGTACATCTAACCTGGTTGGTCACATGACCTCATGTGCATTTCCCAAAATTCCGGAGGCTACCGAATTACATCAAGGGACATTGTGTGATACTAATGAAACTATGCCGTAATTGGTAGAGTGTACATAGAGGAACAAAAATAAAAAATTGGAGTAGAAGTTGTAATACCATAAAACAAAATTAAACATTGAGAGACTGATTATAATATAAAAACTGGACAATAGATAAATGATTCATGTCAAATGTTTCTAGAAAATAATCCAAACAAGTCATAATGATAGAAATACAACACTGAAACCAATGTACTAAAAAGCAGTGAACTCCATCAGTATAACAAGCTTCAGCTAGGTCCCATGCCCTCCATCCCCAACAACAATATAGTACCTGTTGAATAAGGTTGCTTTCCCTTATCTATACCTACAACCATATAATATGTTGGGGTCCAAAAACATGACCCAAATTGGGTGTGATATGAATCCCAGTGGGAAACCACCAAAATATTTGTGCCTAACTATTAGTTAATATATATAACATTTAATGTGTAGAAATGAAATAATAAACTAGGAAGTACTATAAGTATATAATCCTTATTTTATAATTTACATTCATTTTCAATTATTATTCAAATAGTTGAATCATGTAATCCTTGGGATCTAGCCTGATATATGTATCCCCTATTTGATAGTAACAACAATCATCTTAGAAGGACATCTAAACAATTAGGTAAGATAGAGTCCTTGCTTGTTAATTGTCTTGGTAAACTCCTCATAAACATTCAATTATTCAATTACAACCCATGGAAAAATTTCTCACAGTATAATACCCCATGTGTAATATAATAGTAATTCATTTAATAACAACCATATAGATAGATCTCAAGGTCCAACCCATTTGGTCTAACATACCTCTAAAAATTTACAAACAACAACCTTGGATTCTAACACTTTCAATACCCCTTTATTAACATGACATCAATTCATTTATTAAGGTACCTCTGTGTAGCTCTAAACAGTCTAACCCCTCTAGACTATTACCACCCAGTATTTATAAGATTCAATACTTGTTTATCAAAATTTAAAAAAACATACATTGGTGACCCAACCTTGTGAATCTCTCATTTCAAGAAGAGAAACACACCCATGGTGTCCCATAATCATTGTATAAAACCTTATACAAATTCAAATACCCTTTTATCAATCTATCAACCATAACAAGTAATAAATAGGGTATAATTACAAAAACACAAAACCCCAAACATAGGTATACTTCACATTTATCATATTTTATCCAAATACAGTCACCTAAAGGCATAAACCACATACATGTCATACGATCAATATACTTGTACATCAGCCCTTGAATCAGTCTAAAATGATGTATATCTACAAAAAGGTTAAAAAAGATCATACCAAGATAACTCATGATAGAGGAACCACCATGAAGAAAGGCTCTATGGGTATTTATAACTCACCTGTGGGATTCCGACACACCCAATGGCATCTCAATCAGTGTTCAGACCGAGAATTAGGAGGGGTTCAATGTTCGCGCCCATTATATCGCTCTAATATATGAACCAAGGGGGGTATAAAATATTTTTGGTATATTAGACGTGACCTTTCTCATACGAATTATATAGAAAAATTACACGATGAGTTCATTAAATGTACATGTCGTGTATTAGCCTCAACCGGGCCTCGCTCTAGATGGTCTTCTAAGTCACCAAATTTCTATGCACTCATTCATTACATGTATAGTACATGGATATAAGTAGTACCCATGTACTGGGAATGTTCTCATAAGTACATGGTGTGTACATAGAAAATTAACATTTCATCCTTTTTCCTCAAAACAATACTGAAATCATGATATATATCTAAAATGATGATCTAGGTTCTTAGATAATGGGGAGAAGTTATACGTAGACGTAATCAATGATAAATCTCCACACAATGACCCATCTACACTTTTGTATTTGAATTTCATATAGTTTGGGTATTATTCTAACAAGTGACCCAATTCAAGGATGAATTAGTATGATAATACACATAAACCACTAAATAAAATGGAAAAAGGGAAATCTTATGCAATCATAATGGATGATGTGAACCAATATAATTAATATGTTTTTATCCTTCCTTCCATAGTTTTCAATGTTATGATTTATACTCTATGAATAATCCCAATGAATTTCTTATTTCTCATCATTTGTAGTGACTTTATGTGATTATCTTTCTCTACAAGTATTAGGGAATATTAAAATCAAATTTGATATTATATCATTATAAGTATGGAATCAATGTTCTAATATAAATGTTTTTTTATTTACAGAAGAGCCTATTTTAAGAATAATAGGTGAATTATATTTTGGATGGGTTATAAGGTTAATAATTTATTAGAATTTTTAGTAAAACTTCATATGAAGTTGCTAAGATTAAAGTGTTCTCATTCCATTTGAAGATTTAGGCATAGGATATATCTCATTCAAAAAAATTTGGTTGATTATAATTGATGGGACAGAATATCATGGGTCTCACAATCTTTTAGTACATTAGGAAATAAAAAATTCACATTCCTCTTTAGAGAAATGGGTAAAGTGGATCAATTAAATACCCAGGGTTACATTCTTTTTAAATCATGGAAGTATATATTTACATGAAAATTCATTAAATTTATGAAGTGGGATGTGGAAACCAAAAATGTTTTCAATGTACCATTTTTTCCAATGAATCATAACGTCCCATAGTTCATCGAATATTTATGGATTTGATATTGTAAACTTTTTCCAGACCTTGTTCTCTACCACCCTCCATCTGAACGTAATAGTATGATTTATCTATCATGTCCATGTTTTTTTTCCCACCTATGTTCTACTGTGTGGAAACCTCATTATGATTTACTTTGGATAACTTCTATTTTTCCAACAACCCATTTCTATGTGATCTTTTAGTATTAATTTTTACATTGTGGGTTTATATGAATGAAACATTCAATCACTAACCCATTTATAAATTAAATGAATTTTGAGGGAGAAAACCATTTTATGGGGGGTAGAATGTAACAACCAAACACTTTGAAATATTTTTTTTACAAATTAGATAATATTTTTATATGTTTCATTTCACATAACACTAAATATAATTTTTATATTTATATATACTAAAAACATTAATTCAAACATACATTTCACAATGAAACGACTAGTCTTGCACTAAATTTCATTTAAACTCGTCTTGTGAAACATGCAATACCAAATTTGATTTTGCTACACGTAACACCTTGAATCCAAAATCCAAAAGTTGGTCTGTTATTTTAATAAATTTTAATAATTACTAGGATTCATGTCCCAAAGGATAGATTAGTTTAGTAGTTATGTAAAATAGATACAAACATGAACTTTAAATTACAAATTAAAACACTTCCTAGAATCCTTGTGAAGTAAAACATAAGAAAGGGGTGATCTGATATTCTCAGTAAGGGTATACTATACACTAGTATAATTCATAAATAATAATTAATATTTAATGAATGATATAAAACTGAAACAAAATCCTTTTTAACATAATATTTAGTACAATGTTGAAATAGTAAATCAAATAATTAAATTTAAACATTCATATAAAGATTCTCCAAGACTAATAAACACATTTAATATCAATAATTAATCTCATAATTAGGTAATTTATAATGTAGGACTTCTTAAACATAACATCAAGGGTTCATCCAAGACACCATACATAATTGGGTATGAAAATAGCCAAAACCCAATTATAATTGTTACATGAGACATACCATTACATGGAGGGGCTATAAAAAGCCTCAAAAAAATCTTTCAAAGTATAATGCATTCTTATTATGAATGTGGTAAAGCATAACATAAACATTCATAATAAAACTACCTTACCAAATTTTAATACATTAACTATAACCCAGGAATGGTATCAAAATAGCATATCCATATCCCTTTATATTGTAACCCCTTCATTAAAATATGTAATATTTTATTATAATAAATCATCCTCAATTAATAATAAAACCAAAAAAGGTTGTTTAAATAAATGAAAATAATCCAATAGAATCAATTTCACTATTTGAGAGAAATATCCCCTTTTTATTTTGAAAACATTAAAAAGTGACACTATATATAAAAGAAGAATATTAAAAGTATTTTTTGAATCAATGCTTCCACTACCACATAGATTCTTTAGAAAGAAATTAAAATTTTCAAATACTCAATACCATATAAATAAAACATTAAAACCATTTTAAATACATGGATATTAAAGATAAAATTTTTAGGAGAATAAATCAATTAAACATTTAAAACAATGATTTATTTAAAAAATCACTTACATATAACCTTAAAAATATTAATTTTGTAAAAATTTGAATGAAATTTAAAAGAGACATAAAACGTTCTTTATAATACTTTATATACATTTAAATATATATTTATCATAATATCATGAATATTTAAAAGGGGAAAGGATTGATTCATTAAACATTCAATGCATCCCATACAGAATTCAACATTTCCATAATCAACCGAATATCATCATATGGATATTTAAATATCATGAATATGATTGTTTTAATGATATAAAATAAAATATATGTAGTACATACACCACACACATGAAATAGGTTTTGATAATTCCTTATATCTCACAAGAAATTACGAGTGAGATGAAATTCCATAACCTCGGGTCGAATACTCTATATACAAGTCTGAAACCCTTATATATTATTCTTAAACATACAATCAACATATACCAGAATCATAATAATATTTATGGTATTGTATATTATTTGTTTATTTTTTTATATTATATATTTATTAATAATTTCCTTTTAGAGAAACATTTCATGTAAGAACTGCTTTGTTTATCATACGTGTTTTGACTAGTTATTTTTATCATATTACATAGATATGATTTAATTACTAACAGATTGTATAAAATTATTTATATATAAAATAAATTCAGTATATAAATATATATTAGAGATATATGTGAAATTTAATACACAATTCATGGAGATGGTAGGTCGTACATATGCGTGTATGTTGTTTCCGTTTTCTTATTATACTGAATTGAAGTATGTGAATAACATAAATGTAAAAACACACACATATATATATATGTATATATATTATAGTTTAATTATAATAAAATAAATTTCATAATTACTAATCATTTCTATAATCATTATTGAATTATTAATGTTGAATAAGAATCACATCACGTTGTGGAGACAGAAAGACATATATATGCACGCGATGATATGTCTTACGTATACACACATAGTGATGTTGTCATCATAGGATGAGTAAATGAATTAATAGAGATGTACCATAATCAAAGAAAGTATCATCATATATTATATAACTAATTTATTATTTTTTTATGGATACACATTAGTAAAAGTCAGTAGAATAGGAAATGAACATTTGAACAATTGGCCAACCAATTACCTCATCTTCGATTATCTCAATTTTATTTATTCAATAAGAATCCTTATGATGGAATAATGCCCAATATATGAAATCTACTATGTACTTAGAGATTTTGGGAGAGTTAATTTTTAGGGTTTATCCATGCCAATGTTATTTGGATGTGTGAATTAAAGAGAAGGACGGGTCCCTTTCCTAATAGTTGTGAGGTGCTCTATTAGAAAATCTTATAATATTAATTTATTATAAATTAATTTTTGGATTCAAAAATCTCCAAAGAGATTTATTTTGAGGCTAATATATTTATTGGCCTAAATCCCCTAAACCTATTATTTCTAGATATGCTTCGGTCATAAAATTAACAATATTTTGTTAGGTTTAACTGTTAGTTAAATAGTTTAACTCTTACAGTGGCTTCTTGTATTTTTATACAACACTGTTTATATAGTAACTATAAAATTAAAAAATCCAATTAGAGATTTCATGACATATTTGAAACTATAAATGTTAGTTGTCCAATCCTTATTTTTTTAAGACATTTATGTAATTTAAAAAAAATAGTATTTATTTTAAAATATCATTTATGTCAATTTTTATACTAATCAATATTTTCATTTTTAATAATATAAAACCAAAAATATAAATTATAAAACATAATTCCAATAATATTCTAATAGGGAAAAAAATGTATATAAATTTTTTTATGTCATTATTTAAGTAAAATTGTATTTATTTTAATATTATTTATATATTTCATTTGAGTCTTCCTTTGATAAATCAATTACTGCATCATCATTGTGTCATAACTAAATTTAATTATATAATGTCTAAAATTTATAAATTAATTATCTTGATGTATAATATTTTCTAAGATTTCTAATGAATATTTATATTCCAATTTATCTTATGTATAAAATCATATTAAAATGATTATGTTTTTAAATTTTGAATAAGTCACTTTTAACTCATCTTTAAATAAACATTAATAAATGTCTTAATTTAATAAAGGAAGGATAAAAAAGATATAATATTCATTAAGATGAATATTTGGATCGAAAATACTAATCCAATGAAATTAGGAGACATTTTAGTGTAAATATATATTATTTTAATATTATTTTAACTTTTAATTTCCCTATCTACATGTAACGGGGCTAAAAATATTCAAAAGTTTTTATTCACTGTAAATTAAATTGATCTTATTAGACAACAAACTTTCATTCTAATTAAAACCATGTAAGTAGTATTTTCAAAAAACAATTCAAAAAAGTGGTAAAATTATCATTAACTCGAATATGCAAATGTGGATACAAGTCTGATTAAAAGACATTAAAAAAGATCAATAGATTTTTGATATATTTGTATTATGAAAATTAATCATGTTACTTAAATTGGGTTAACATATTAGATATTTATCTATTGTGACATTAAAATAAATTTAATGTCAAATAATTATTTATGTGAAATAATTTAGTTTTTCAATAATAATGATGGGTGTTTCACTATTAATACGAAATTGAATGTCTTCAAAAAAAATAATCTAAAATTTACCCTAAAATAATTTTGAAATTTTGAATTCTAAATTTAATGAGATTTACAAAATTCTGTTTCTAAGAGTTTCTAAAATTAATATTATTTAAGTTCATAAAATGACATAAAAATTAGCTCCTTTAAGAAAATAGTATTTTCTAAACATATAACTCTTTTACTGAAACTTATACATTTCATAATTAATATGTTTTATTTAAGTGATAAAATTACAAATAAAATTTTAAAATTATTTACTACTATTTATTTTAAAATATTAAATGGATATTTTATGAATATTACATTTAAATAATTTTGACACTAGGTTCTTATTTCGTAGAAACTCAATTTTTGGTGTTACAAAAGCAATGTAATTGTTGCGTGGAAGAAAATATATTTAAGATAATGTACCATGAAATATTGGGGTGTTACAGTCTCTCCTCCTTTAATGAATTACATCCTCATAATTTAAAAATTTAAATTAAAAATAAAAAGCTGATAATAGAAAATTCATTTGTGGGAATCCAACATAATATATTTGGTTAATAGGACCACCATTTTAAAATAATTAATGTGAAGTAAGAAGGTCACTTGAGATAAAATATACTAGGGTTACCTGTTAGAAAAAATGATCATTATAGAAACATTATCAATAATGTTCTGATGGATAGTTATAGCGAACATTATTTGGAGAAATTTAACATCCTTAAATCTAGAAATCTATGATGATCCAATGAACTGTTTATACAAATCAAAAAATAGAAATTGGAAAACATTTTTTGTCATATGATATTTCTCATAGAGTTTATGAATTCATTTACATCGTATACTGATAAAATAATGATACATACTTAATTAATTAATAATTATAGTTTCTCCTTTATCAATTCCCACCACTAACACGTATTCTTATCTAAATTATGACTTTTCAAGAAGAATGTTTTACACAGGTAACAGTAGATTAAACCTTTAGATAATCTCATAATTCATAAAATAAAAATTATCTTATTCTACTATATTTAGTCATCAACAAAAATAATATCACAATATAAGCTAATTACCAAAAAAATTCATAAAACAACTGTAAAACCCAAAAGTACATCATTTATCATTTAGAAAATAACTAAACTTCATAAAACATATTCTAGATTAACCTTGAAAACCAATATTTAGAATGATTTTAAAGCATAGTCTTCCTAGATAAACATTAACGTAAATATCAAAATAAAATAATCACTCACAATGTCTCATACCAAAAATAAACTAAACTAATTACATATTCTCTATTATAAGTTAATAATTTCCCTAAATTACAAAAATTCTAACAGGTCCACAAAAAAATTATAGACTTTTCCAAAATAAAATTCAACAATTACTCCTCTAATAAAGTCCCATAGTATTATATTTACAATAATAATATAATGTTTCAAAAATAAATAATGTCATTAAAAATAATATTTATCAATTAATTCTCAAATCATTTTCCAATAACAAGAACATCCATTTGATAAGACATAAGTTCCAAAAATCAACTTATTCTTATTCCTTCAACTGGATTAACAGAAAAATATAAAGTTATACTAACTAGAGACTTCATGTAGGGAAGCGGTATGTTCTTAACCTTTATCTCCCTTTGGTTGTGGGCTCAAGACCCACATTCATTTCAAACACAATTTGTAGTCATCCATCGTACGAGTTGTCCTTTTTCTAAAACTATAAAATTTTTATATTCTAAAAATAACCATAAAATTGTTTTAACATTAAACAATACTATGTAATGTTCAATATAATCCATTCCAATATTTAGAATTGTCCAAAACACTACTATACTTACACATAGTCCAATAATTATGAGGAAGGTTACCAAATTTATCAAATCAACATAACATAATGTAAATCCCTTTATTTCACATACCAAACATGCCAATACCATCATCATGTATTCTCTTAAAACATGGTAATAACCTAAATTACCATAAATACTTATTGAATATGTTCATTCTTCTTTATTCCATATATAAAATATAGAATATTGGATGCACTCCTTAAATCTAAAAAAATGTAAAATCTAACAGACCATTAATCTGATCCAATGTAGTCAATAATATCTAATATACATTAACAAATAAGCATATCGTTATTCCCACATTATTATCTTAGTATCAGAATCATATTATGGGATATAATTCCCTCAAATATATATTTTTCAAAACATTTAACATGATATTGTGTCACTTTTCATGGTACCATAAAATCTCAAATCCGTAATGAATTATTACTACAATACAACCCTTATGTACTATATAATTATTATTACAAGTACATTTTTAATAAAATATTCAAATGAAATAATTCTTGAATAGAATATTAATGATTCCTTTTCATATATTTAAGTATCATAACTTGATCATTACCGAATAGAAAAATCATGGGTATACCTCTTTGACAATTGGGACATTGATTCGTATAGTGTCTCTTCTCATTGTAGTGAAAGCATTATACACTGGAACCATTTTTCATACCCTTGAAATCATGAACATGGTGTCCTTTTTCTCTAGCTTTTAACAAAATCTCATTCACTTTAATAATTTACTAGGGTGATTCATTTCACAGTAATCACATGTGGTAAAATCATTCGTTCCCATATTGCATTAATCCATCTTTTTAACTTCCATCATCTTTATCTCTTCCTTTCATTCAATTCCATGGTATTGAGAGAAATATTTACTTATCTTATAAACCCATGATACTAGTTCTTCATATGATTAGAATAGATGAGAAACAAATTCTATTATATGTGTTTTTTCAGACAATAAAATTTATCAGCCTTCATACTATAAGGATCATGTTTATTGGTGGAGTTCTCATTCCTTATTATAGGTTCCATTTATATTTTATGGAATATAATAGATTAGTTTATAAATCTATATAAACTATAAAACACTAAATATATTATATCACATAACATAAATTAATGAATCATAAATCCAAGAATCATAAACTTTCATGACATTGGAGGCATATTTACTTTTAAATCCTTCATAATGGTTGAAAAGTAACATGTGAAGTATCCATGGAATATACACGAGGAGTCTCAAACCTGGTATACAGTAAGGCTCATTGTAATGTAATAGGTTACCCCATGTCATTTCGGGAACAACTTGTCGATTTTATTTGTTTCATGTACATCTATTCTAGAACCATTTCCACTTGTATTATCAATAAAATGATGTATTTTCTAGGAATAGACATATAATACCTACTTTACCAAATTTTTTGGATGTTCAAATATACTTATTATCAAATTCAATCTTAGGGTTATTATCCATAACCGATTTTTCTAAATATATTTCCAATGATGATTCTAAACATCCTTTAATACCAACTGTAATGCCCCAACCCCAAAATCCGATAGCCGGTGCATTAGTTTAATACATTTTTATGATCACAAATAATCATGTACTAAATGACCGATCAGTTTGGTAACATTTAAAAATATATTTCATAAATAAACATTACATTTCAAATCAAAACATAATATACTACATAGATGATTCTTTTTGAACACCATTATTCCTTTATGTTAACCCTTTATATAAATACAAATACATTTTTGGGCATCTTGGGAAAATGAAACACATGAAAGCGGTGATATCATATGATTAGTACGGGTAAAAAAATACAGTAAGAGATTTCAAAAATAAGTATTAACATTTAATTCAACATATAAAACCAAAACACAAACCTTCTAAACATAATATTTACTGTAATATGGAGAAATAAATCAAATAATTCTATTTGAGCATTCACATGCATATTCTATTAGTCTAATAATAACATTTAATATCAATAACTAATCCCATAACAAAGGAATTAATAATACATGACATCTAAAACATATCATCAAGGCTTTGAACAAGGAACCATACATAATTGAGTAAGAAATTTTCCAAAACCCAAACATAATTATCTCATGAGACCTACTAATTCGTCTATGGGCTATAGAGGGCCCCGCTTGACACTTACAAAGTCCAATTCATTACTCATATGAATGGTGTAAATCATAACATAAACATCCGTAATAAAATGTTAATACTATATGTTAAAACATTAATGATAAACCATTAATGGTATGAAAATATAAAATCCACAGTCAAACAGACCATAATCCCTTCAATAAAATATGGAGCATTTCATTTTAATATATAAATATCAATTAAGAATAAAATCCAACCAAGGATGTCGACATAGATGAAAATAATTTAGTTTAATTATTATAACACTTTGAGAGAAATATCTCTTTTTACATTGATAGCATTAATAAGTCTCGCAATTTTTAGGTGATGATATTTAAAAAGATGTTTTTGATTCAAAGTTCCCCATAAGAAATTAAATATTTTGGAAGTAATTAACATTTTAAATCATCCATGTCTATATAAATAAAACCTTAATACAATTTTAAAAACATGGATAGTAATTATATGTATTTTAGAACATTAAATCCTTAAAACTATTAAAATAATGCTTTAGTTAGAGAGTCCCATACTTAAAACCTTAAAAATATTAATTTTTAAAATATTTGAGTGAAATTAAAAATAGACATAATCTGTTCTTTATAATCCTTTATGTACATATAAATAAATATGTATTATAATATCAAGAATACTGAAAATTTGAAAGGATTGATACTTTAAATATTTAAACTATCCCATACCACATTGAACATTTCAATAATAAAACCAATATCATCAAATGAGTCATTAAATACCATGAATATTATTTTATTCATAATAAAAAACGAAATAGGGATAGTACATACACCATGCATAGGAAATTGGTGGTGAACATTGCTTTGACCTCACAATGTTTAAGAGTGAGGTGAAATTCCATTACCTTAGGCCTGATACTCTCCGTACGTCTCTTAAAATCGTGTATAATATTTTTAAAAATATTATTAACTTACAAAAGAGTCATAATAATATTTTTTATATCATATATTATTTTTTATGGATTTATATTATTTTTTATTATAAATTTCTTATTAAAGCCTTGTTTCTGGTAATAATTCTCTTTTTATCGTAAGTGTTTGACTTTTTATTCCTGATCATATTATATAGATCATGATTTAATTACATATAGAATGTATCAATAAATATAGATATAGATATATATATATATCATATATACTAAAAATATACATATATATATATCACATATATATTACAAATGGAATACAACATTCATAGAGATGGTAGGCCGTACGTACGCATGAACGGTGTTTCAGTTTTCTTATCATATTCAATGTGAGAAAATTAATGAAATGTATGTATATAAAAATATAAATTATTATAGTATAATTTTCATATTATATGTTTAATATGTATTCATAAATTTTATAATAATTCACGAATAGTGAATGTGGAAGATGAATCGCATCATGTCGTGGAATCGGGTAGTTGCATGAATAGTCAAGGGACGATAAAATTTCCTTAATGATTAAATGGAATGAAATTAGATAGAATAATAATTTTATAGATATAATATAATTTCATATTTATTATTTATAGCCTTTTTATTTATCATTATACCCATTGAAATTATTTATAGTTGAAAACTGTTTACACCATGGGGTAGAGAAGGTAAGTCGTACGTTCTGATGCCTGGTGATAAAATTTTTAATTGGATAGATAAAAGGAAGAATATGGTTGGAAAATAATAAATAAAACATATAATAGGATATTATATATTAATGATTTTAATTTACTATTGGAAAAACTTAGTAAATAGAAGTAGAATAAGAAAATAAAAATGAAAGAATTAGTAAAATAATTACAACTTGTTCGAGTATCACCTTTTGATTTTCTCAGAAGGACTCCATAGGATGGATGTTTGGACAATTTATGGACTTTAGAATGTATTTAGGTAATTCTGGAGAAGTAATGGAAGGGTTTTTTCAGATCCAAATGGATATAGATGTTTGAATTAAATATAAGGTGAAGTTTCATTTTATAAGAGAGGTGAGGGGCACTTTTGGGTGATCTTAAAATATTAATATATTAAAAATTGATATTCTTTTTTAAATATATACAAAGAGATTTATTTACATTATAATATAAGGATGTGAATAAATCTCCTAAAATAATTAAATTTAGATATTTTTAGGTCATAAAATTAACCTTAACTTTTGGATTTAACCCTTAGGTTAATAGTTTAACTCTTACCGTGTCTTCTTGAATTTTGACACTATATGATTAATATAGTTACTTTGAAATGTTAAAATAACCCCATATGGATCATTAATGAAATACTAGACATTTAAAAATTAATTTGGATGAGGCATTTAGTTTTTTGACTTTTATATCATTTTGGTCAATTATAATACTATTCAGTATTTTAATTTTTAAATATATCAAACCAACATGAAAACATTGAACCAATAATTAAAATATTTTTATAGAATTATTTGTTTTCTATAAAGTATATTTATTTGATTAATTCTAATTATATTAATTTTAATATTACTAATTTATTTTATTTGATTCTTCCTTTAATAAATCAATAATTGCATCGTCATTGTGTCACAATTCAATTAAAGCAGTTTATGTCTAAAAATTATAAATAATTTATCACGATGTATATAAACATGATATATTTCAAATGAATATTTATATTATAATTTATATTATGTGTATCCTTATATTAAAAATGATTTATTTTATAAATTTGAATAAGATACTTTTTACACATCATTAAATAAACTACAATAAATACCTTAATCTAATACAAGCAGCTTAAAAAGATCCTATTTTCGACCTAAGGATTATTATTGTTAAACAATACTGTTACAATTTATATAGTTCAAGTTTTAAGGAAATTTTATATTTTTATAATATCATTTTTTACCTTTTATTAGCCTCTTATCAATTAACCGTGGTCAAAAAATTCCAAATTTACTTTTCACCAAATATTATTTTAATTTTATTAAACAAAAATTGTCATAGAAATTACAAAAATTTATATCATATTTTTTAAATTAAATACATAGAAGTGATAAAATTACTTTTAATTCTAATAAGAAAATGTAGCTATAAGGTGTGTAAAAGGTATTTAAAAAATTTCAATGATTTATTATATCTAATTATATTAAAAAAAGATCCAATGAACAATATTGGGTTAATATATTCATTATTTTTATATTTTGACATTAAAATTATATTAAATAAATATAATTATTTAAATAAAAAATTAATGTTTTTATAAACAATGTAGTGTTTTTCATTATTCATTAAAAATTGAATGTTTTCAGAAAACTACCAAAGATTCACCCTAAGATAATTTTGATATTTTGAATTCATAAATATTATATATTTAACAAAATTAAATTCTGATGAGTGTTATAAATTAATTTTATTATTATTGAAAAAAGAACATATAAATTATATACTTAAAAAATAGCATTTTCTAAACATATAACTATTTTACCGAATGTTAATCATTTCATTAAAAAAATTATTTATTTTTGTCAAATAATTAAAAATAAATTTTAAAAATTATTTATTACTATTTATATTACTATATTAAATGGATATGTTATGAATATATAATTTATATAATTTAAAAAATGAAGTATTTCTTCCC
Source organism: Viscum album (assembly GCA_963277665.1). Lineage (NCBI taxonomy): Eukaryota > Viridiplantae > Streptophyta > Magnoliopsida > Santalales > Viscaceae > Viscum > Viscum album. The sequence goes on along the minus strand of OY728153.1, from coordinate 301,154,242 downwards.
AAAAACTCAATATTGCGTGTTATGCAAGCCAAGTCAGTGTTGCTTGCAGCACATGATATTTTAGATAACATACCATGAAATATTGGTTTGTTACATTACATTCAATACCAAATTGTATTGTGATACCCTAAACTCTAACAAGCCTTATGTTACATGAAACAACGATGTTTCTTATGAAACAACCTTTTATTGTAAAAATTATTTAATTAAGATTACTATATCCTATCTTCTTGGAATTCACAGGCTTTCCACACTTGCCGAAAATTAAAGGGCCTCTTCTAGAAATAGAATGAGGTATAAAAACACCTATCTTTAAGAAACAATATTATAATCCTCATGCTACATTTTTTCCTTTATAGTTATTCACGTTGTTTTTGGGATAAAAAGGAACTCCCTTCAACCCTTACATTCTATCCCAATACATTTCATCCATCAACTCTCTATCTAGAACATAATTATAAGTGAGAATATTTAGAAAAAAAACTAATAATGGATTTAACATTTAAATCCCATCTAAAACCATCATGTATTTATATTATTATTTGATATTATCTATGTTGAAAAATATACAAGATCAGTAAGACTATTTTCATGTTAATTCAATATCTTGTTATCCTTCTCATGATTGAAATATACAATTTTGTTGCCAATACCACTGATTATTGATAGAAAATTTTTGTGAAAATGGATTTGAAGTATTACCACTTTAATACCTTATTACTATTCGTCCTCAAAATAATGCACCTCAATCTCTTGGTCAGTCCTTCAATCAAAAATGTGGCACACTGCACCGTGATTTTATCATGTCTCTCCGAGAACTCAAATAGATGTTCAACCTGGATCAACCATTCTTAATCATCTTAAGGATCAATGGATCATTTTAAATCTTTTCGATTTTGGTGAAGGAAAACCTATTAATGATCATAAATAATATCATTATGAGGTTCCTCAATTGGATCATAAATCATAAGAGGAGGTGGTGTCAGTCCCAGATCTTTGACAGCACGTACAATCACCACAACCTGACTTGAGCCGAAAAGAAGATTCTCTCAATGAGGTTCATTTTTGGCTTCCACCTGGATCAAATTAATAAATCTTATTATATTAATGATTCTATAAAAGAACATTGGAAAACATTGATGAAATAAATAGATATATACATGTAAATTAATCCCAACATGTAGAGAGATAATATCTTGATTTCAATTTTACAAATCTATGTCAAGGAAAAGCCTAAAACTAATTATCAAGATGTATTTCCCAAACCACCCCTAGTGACATAAGGATAATTAAAATTAGTGGTTGTCCGAAGTCCAATGAAAAATACATCCTTAGCCCCAACAAGATTACACAAGTACATGCTAACATCAAGAAAAAAACCTGAACCTTGAGCTCTAATACAACATTATCCAGAATAAGTCAGGGTTCCCTGGAAACCTGGTAATTGATCTGATTCCAGCATACCCCAAAATGGAATTATTGATCCCCAGAGGATGGGGACTAGAACCTAGAATCATACATAATAAAATTTGGAATGAAATATTCCACAAACATTGCCAATGAAATATAAACAATTCACTATTAATACAAGGAAATATCAACATGGACAGAAATACCAGAATTCAAATAGCCATAAACATCCCAATATACTATAACAAGTAAAAGGGATAAAAGATAAAAAATAAGTCCCATTTAACACAACTATTCTACCCTAGGGATCAACAACAACTACCAGGTTAACTTGTTGCCTTTCCCTTGATCAAACTTGGAAGAAAACATTATACATCCAAAAAAGGTGCCAAGTAGCGGTGAGATTAACTCCTTGTATGGATTGGCCATGTATTATTTAATATCTTGAAAACATTTAATATAAGTCCCAATCATTAAACATTACATATTATTGATTTTTGATCATGAATATTCCTTATTTCACATAGAGGATGTTTTTCAGGTTTACAGTATTAGAGAATGAGGCCAAAAATTTAACATTACATCTCCAATATCTCAAAGTAAATACTTATAATCTATCGAATTTTATCTCAATAATAAAAATTATTAAATAAAACAATAATTTTTATCTTAATAAATATTTTCTTGAATTCTTACTTTCTTATACCCTTCTTTATGGACTGTGAAACATTTCAAAAACCATGGGATGATCATAAAAATAAAAATAGCAGATATAAAACAATGAAAGAAAACACTAGTCCATGAGTATATACAAATCAATGTAATCATACTTTTTACTCATAAAACATATCTTCTTTAACATACCTGATGAAATATTAAGATTTATGAATAACTCAAGAAAAGTATAAATCATAATGGAAACTAATGGAATCCATGACATACTTAATTTCATTATTTCCCAACTATATTGGGAGTGACCATTAGGTTTACGATTAGAATACCAACCAAAGTATATACCCTAAATATCTTAGGAGAAACATTAATTTTTTCCATTAGCACATTACCCAATGAATTGGAGAGCTATCACGAGCTTCCCCTCCCTAAGATTATAATAGAACCACTTGCATTTGGTTGATCATGTAACTACCCATCAAATGTCCATGTAACATTATGTAATAATAACACGTAAAATACTAAAATTATCAACATTTCACACATCAATCGCAAGAAATCTATTCAAGATCCATTTCAAAAACCATTTAAAATATTCGAAAAATATATTCTTGAATCAAACTGTCATGTACCACTTTGAAACATATAAATGAATTGGAATTTTAAAACATAAATTTCCATATAATTAAATCCTTAAAACAATTTTGAAAACATGTATATTAATGATAATGATTTATAATATTACCTCTTCATAACATTAAAAATAATGTTTTATCTAATGAGTCCCTTACCAGTTGATAAAATAATTGAATAAAACTATTTAATTAATATCATTAAAAAAACATATAATATCATGAGAATAAGAATATCAATGATATAATATTTCAAATGGTAGTATATATACAATAAAAAAAGTAATTGGTGTATAACACCAAATATGTATGAATGGAATGTAAATTGGGATTAAATCCCTTAAAAGATCATATACATAGATTTAGGATAAATCAATGAAATCATTATGTATGAAATATATAAATAAAACTAATGTATGTGATTATACAATGTAAAACAATCATAGGTCATCCACATGTATTCTTGGAAAAACAAATCAAATGACATGGATATTTAACTCAATGAATGGAAATTGATTTTTGATTTTCCCTACAACATTTATATAAATGACATAATAATTTATCAATGTTGTGATTATGTGTAAAAAAATTATAACAACACAATGAGAAGTGGAAATTACACCCTAAATAAATAAATTGGGATTCCATAAAAATTTTTATGAGAATATAATCAATCAAGTATGCGTAAAACCCAATGAGTTGAAATTGAGTTTAGAAATTTCCTTACAAAAATAATTTTGTTAATAAAATTGATTAATTAAGCATATTAAATATAAATACCCATAAATAAATTTTATATAAAAGATAATATATCAATATTCATTTCTCACATAATTCTAGCACGATATAATCATGAAGTATATGATCAACCCAAGGAATATAAATTAGGTTTAGAAGTTCCCTTACCTTGAGTTAGACATGTCTTGTTTGGACTTTATATTCCTAAAGAATAATATTAGTTTAATTTAATCTTGATTTAGATAATATTTCAATTTTATTATTAATTTTATTTTATTTATTATTATGATTTAAAAATTACATAATTATTTAAGTTCATATTAGTCGTTTTTTCTATATTTTATACTTGAGTTGAAAATAAGCTCGTTTTGATGTAAATATATCATATGGTTAGAGTAAATAATCTCTATAATGTAATGAATGATTTTAAAATAATATATATATAGTATATATGTATTTATAATTTACATATTATTTGGAGATAAGAAATGAAATGCATTGTTCATGCAGACTGTAGGTCGTACATACGCATGAACACTAATTTCATTTCTTTTTCATATTAGAAGAATAAAAACAAATTATATAAATTTATATTATAATACCAATATTATATTTCTATAATTTATTTCTCATTGTTTTGAAATAACCATACTAAATTCATTCCATGTATATCATGAATGAGTCATATCACTTTGAGGGGGTGGTAGTGCACATTTCCTCAAATAAAATTACGATATTTACATGTTATGGAAAACATAAAGAAATGTTTTAAATAAATATTACCAAAGCATATAAAAAATATAAATATAATTTATAAGATATATAAAAATAGTTCCATCATAATGGAAACCATGATAGGTTGTACGAGAGAATTGAAAAATCATCATTTCTTAAGGCGTTAGTTATTTGTACAGAGAAATAGTATGTTTGTATCCATTAGATGATGTTCATTATAATTGTAGTTATAATTTTTATTATAAAAACATCCATGTATATTGAGGATACTGGTGTTGTTATGTAATAAAATAACAAAAATATCATAGGGAGTGGAGAAGGAAGATAGAGGAAAGGAACTTGAGGGAAGACGTTACCTCTAAATAGGGTAACATATTTTGATTTGAGTCAAAAGGATTTCTTGATTCGCCTTATTCTCAAGGTAAGGATTATAGTTGGAATCTAGGGAAGTTGGGATCGACTTTTAGAAAAATTTTGATGATCCAAGGGGCTTGATAAGTGTGAGTAAGTGGGAAGAGTTGGTGGTGTTCTATAAGAGGGAGGAGGGGCACTTTAAGAATGTCTAGAAATATTAAATTATTAAAAAAATACATTTCAATAAAAATGGACCAAAGTCATTTAATTAAAATATAATATTATTTTAGTTATAATACACATAAAAAAATAAATTTTAGTCAGTTTTTGATTATTTTGTTATCATTATCATTTTTGATTAACCATTATTTTATCCCATTTAATTGTATTGTTATATCATGTTATTTACACATTATGGGTTAATGTAATTACCATATCATGTCAAAAGACCCAGAAAAATCCATTTATTAAATACATGGACATATCAAAACCATATGGAAGAATAATTTGTTTTAAGAAGTTAATATCATTTAATAAATTATTTTATATATTATATTAAGAAATATATCAATTTTTCTCACTATTAATACATCAATTTATAAAACATTTATAACAACCTTATTCCTTAGAAAAAACATTTAATAAATAATAACATGTTATATTAAACTATAAAATTGGTGGATGGCATAAATTATGTTATATAATATTTAATTTAATATTAATAATATCATTTATTTGAAACATTTATTAATAAAGAAATCACTACATCATCATTATGTAATAATAAATTTGTTTAATTAATGTCTAAAAATTATAAATAAAAAATATTGATATATAAAGTCTTTTTATGTTAATAATTACTATTTATAGTCACATATATATCTTATATAACTCCGTATAAAATTTCTTTTATTAAAAAGATATATGTCTCCGTTATTTTTCTCTTTAAAATATAGTAACTATTATAACATGTCATTATCACTCCCATGTGGATCCATGGGGCACTAAAATTGACACATTGATTTTTATGTACATAAATTTATCATATAATATGATTAACAAATGTTTAATGTATTTTTATATTATTATAATTTTTTATCGTTATTTACCATATTTTCCTTTTAACCAAGGTAAATGAAAATAATTTCTGAAGTTACTATTAATAGTGTCCAAATGTAAAAGGTTCCTATTTAAATAATTAGGATCTAATAATTCAAAATATGGAAAATATTTTTTAAAATAAAAAAGATGGGATTGGAAGAGATTAATTGAAAATTAATTTCTGTTGTCGAAATAAAAATGGTGTTTTTAAAAAGTAAAAAATGTCACACAATTGACATGCGTTAATGACCTATTTAAAAATGAAATTAATTCCAATGACCAAAATTGTATTTAATAATAAAAATGTATTTTATTTATACATAGAAAAAATTAAATAATATTATTTTACCACATAAGTTATATCAATTGAAAAAATCTGTTTTCAATTAAAATTTAGCATATTTTTACTATTCATCAAATCTTGATAGTTATCAAAAAAATATGTCTAATATTCATCCAAAGTAAATTTATATGTCTTTATTCTAAATAATATTTTTAATTCTTCATATAGAACATATAATGTTCTTTGAAACAATATTTGAAAAGGGTTCTCCATCAAAATGTGGTAAAACTAAAATTTTAGAAAAAATAATTTTTTTATCTAAAAAAATTTTTCTGGTGATTATATCATATCTAGATAACATAGAAGATAAATTTAAAACAGTACATAACAAAACAAATTAAATAAATAAAAATTCATAATTAATAATATGATATTATAAAAACAATTATGATCTTTTTATATTATTTTTCATAAAAAACGTCATTTATATTCAATTGTGTTTTATTTCAATTTTGAGAAAACAAGGTAACCAATTAATCAATATTTAAACACGTGTAAAATATATTTTCATTATTCTGTTGATATATTAATTCCCTCCATTCCAACGGCTTGGTTATATAAGTAACATTTAAGTAATAATTTTTATTTGTTTGTTTACTCTCGATACTGCATATCATGTATGCTATTGAAAATAGTGATTCATTATTAGAACGTAGGACGTTAAATTTAATTATGAAATAATGATTTAAATTATAAATAAAAAGGTTTGTAATTTTAAAATAAAAATTATATCAATTCATGCTCCAAATATCATCTATTGGATACACATTAAGAAATGATTTAATTTTTTAAAATAGATTATAATAATTATTATGACTTGTAAAATAGTATACATCAATCATTGGAAGATATATTTTAAATAAAAAAAGTGAGAAAAATGGTCATATTTTGAAATGTATGATACATCCAGCCTACGGGAATTCATACACTCAAATATTTTTCATGATGTAATATGTACACACGTCCCTTTGGAACTTGTCATAGTTGACTTGTAACCATCCCATTTGTGATGTGACAGTTGCATATGTATTATTAATGTTTTAAATCATAGAGTATCTTCGGAATAACTCTCTAACTACCAATGATTTCATGTCCTATAATAAAAAACATTCATTGAAAATATATTTTAAGACTAATTTCAATTCAATTCATCTCATTCTCCCATTTCAAATATGTTAATTTCATATCATTAGACCAATAAATGATTTTAATAAAATAATGGAACTCCACATCATAAACCCAATGGGTTTATATCAATGTAATTGAAATCCATTTTCTCAATTATCAATTTGAAACCAATTCTGAAAATCAATTTAATAATCATTGGTTCAAAAAAATGATACACAATTTAATTCAACAAATTGAATTCCACAATTTCTATCAATTTTCATAATTACTCAAAAATTAAATTAAAAAGGGGGTCCCAAATTCTTGTAAAATAAAATTTAAAATCCTTGATTCAATGGAATTGGATTTTTAATCAACTAATCTAATGAATCTCTCTTTATATTTAGTAAATAAATTTAAAAAAAATATTGAATTTAAATTAATATATTTAGAGTTAACGAAAGTTGGCGATCATTATGGAACCAACTACTTCTGGATCACCGAATCACAAAACACAAATTCCTAAAGGGGAAACTCTAATGAGTTATTTCATCAATGATGATTTTAGAATCAACCCTTTATTGAAGATCTTAAACATGAAATATATGATCATCCCACAACACAAAGATCTGAAAAACCCTATCGAGGAAAGGGAAGATAGTTATAGAAAGTGAAATTGATGAGGAAACAAGAATAAGGATGATTTAACACCACTCTACTAGCATTATTCTTCATCTATAAGTGTGTATACGGGATGAAACCACCACTTGGGAGCTCCAATAGAAGAAGAAAACACTATGGATTGAAATATGTTTATTGGGAAACATAAATGAGGGTTTTTGGTCATGAGAATAATTTTCTTATTTATAAATAACATACACATGGTTCTTTGGGTAAGGAAGTACATGTTGAAAAACAAGTGTCCAATTCGTACACCCTTTTAAATGGGGTTTCAATGTTTATCATAGGTGAAACACAATTTTCCAAACTGTGCACTTTCCCTAAAAAACCCCACATTATGGACTTTCATGGTTTTCCCTTACATGAACATGGGTTGGGAAAAGCATTCACCAACCATGCACAACCCATAATCACTGAAAATATAACAAAGTCTCAGCATATGTATCCCCAAACAAAACCCAACCATGGAACAACCAAAACATGGTTTTAGGAATACTTGAAAAAAGTGATAGTATTTTATCGGGTGGCTAGAATATTTTACATCACATATGTAAAATTTAATTTTATATATACAAATGGTGTGAATTTGATTATATTTGTAATTAGGTGAGGAGAAATTTTAATAATAAACCAAATTAAGTGATGTTGTTTGAAAAAGTTTCCTTGAGAATATCACCTCCTCGAATAAAACCTTAATGAACATAAGGCTGATATTTTGTGACGCGAGAAACACTTAGATGTGGGGATTGTGGATTTTAGAGAATTTTAAGGAGATTCAAAAATATTAAAATCATGTGGGGTGAAATGGGTTGAGGGGAGTTGTAATTGTACTTGATTTAGGGATTTTTTAAGATATTAAATAAAAATTAGTTTATATTTAAATACAAAAACATTTTGTTGGAATTAATTAAAAATAATTTTAATGATTATTACAATTGAAAATAATATTTACATCATGAATCATAGAAAGAAAATTTATAATGTTATATTTTTTTAGTTATTTTATGCTTTTACCATTTAACATTAACCCGCTACATTTTTTTACTTGTATGACGATATTTCAATTATTTAAAAAGTTAAATTTTTGATGCCTATAAATATAAAATACCCGATAAATTAAAATATACATCATTATACCAAATAATTAATACATATTTGAATATTAAAAATATTTATGTTTATAATTTTCATTTAAAATTTAACTATAAAAATACAATGAAAATAAAGTTTTTTTGATTGATTTTTTATCCAAAAAATATAAATATATAAACATAATGTATAATGAATTTTATAATATATTTTATTATATTTTATCGAATAAAAAAATTATTTAGTAACTTTTATATTAGTTTTTAGTTATAAAATTAATTATATATATATATATAATCAGAGTTATATAAAAATTAGTATTTTTTACAAGTCACTAGAAAATAAATCATTACATAAAATTATGAAAAAATAATCCTAAAATAATTTATAAATTTTAAATCAAGAATTTATGTTCATTTTATCAATGATAATATCAAAAAATTTAAATAATTAATAATATCTATTTTCTAATAAGATGTCACAAAAATATATTTATAAAGAAAAAAATTCACTAAATAATAAAACTATTTTACAAAAAACTAATGTGAATATTTATAAAGATGAAATTAAAACATTAAAATTAGTTGGGATGATATATATTTAATAATTTTGTAATTTCCATTTATTAACACCAATTTTACATCTTTTAATAATGATCTTGTTAAAATTATAATAATTTAGTGTTCATTTATGATAGGTCCTCAATGAAGAGTTATCTATAAAAGAGAATAAATATATTTAAACAGAGAAATGATATAAAATATTTTTTATAAACATCAAATGATTATATATCCTATAGAAAATTGTTTCAAAATTACTATATTAAAACAACTTTCTTTCCAGTAATTCTATAGATTTATTTTCAATTTCTATCATATGTGAAATGTTTTATAATCAATATTTATTAAGTAATTACAATAAATTCCTATTTTTCCAAAAAAAAATCAATCACATAAAAAATAAATATGAAAAAGAAATGAATAAAAACATGAAATTATAATGTTAATGAACTAAATTCATCCCCATTAATTTTGATGATATATTTTCACTGGTTTGTTATATGGTCAATTGAATCAGCTCAAGAAATCCATTCATATGATATGCAATTGGAATGATGCTTCACAATCCATTACTTTTCAAATGTAGTCACATGATATTCATAGAACCCCTTATAACATCAGCTATTTTATTAAGACAAAAAATATCCAATTGTTTTCTGAATGGTATTAACACTATCTATTATATTTAAATATTTTATAACATTTTTCAAGACATTTTGGTTTTTATAACATTAATGATGATATTATTGACCAATTACATCCTGATATCTCTCTCTTATTTATCCGTTATTTTTTTTTTAATATCCAATGCTGTAATATAGATTTAAATGAAGTAAAATTTAATCATACATGTATAAATGGATTTCAAATATAAATAGACTGTATCTAAAGAATAATGAGATTAACATCGTAAAATCACCCAACAAATTAAAATAAAAATCCCTTTAATTTAGATTTCACTAAAACCCAAATTTAAATTCATTTCAAACAATATATAACCTTTACATTATATTCTTTAAACATAATTAGCATAAACACATAGGTAAAAGTTTTTTCAAAAGTAAAAAGGTTTAATATGAAATTGGTTTATATAAATGGCCCTCCCAAAACCTTATCTACGTAGTCAAAAGTGGATGAAAGCAATGAATCATCTATAAATGAAGAGATATAAGTGATTCTGTAGAATCTAGTGTGTGGTCATGGGAGTATGAAATAAAGATGAACAATGTGTCGGATTTTATATAGAGAACAAAATTTAAAAAATGAATGACAACAACAACAAATTCAATATAACAAATAAAACAGACAAGTCTATCAAAATGTCACATAATAAGGTAACATGATATAAGATAATATATATTGAATTGTAATATTGAAAAAATAGTCGTTCTGATTAAATAAATGAATGGGATGTCATTACCCATTCTCCTTACATGACACCCTCAACATCACCCAATATCATCAATTAATAGACCAAATGGTGTCATAGAGTGGAGTTCAATAAAATATGAATAATTTGTATGGGATCAATCATTCGTAAATAGTTAATCTATAAAATATATATATCCCTAACTAATGATTTTGGGAGTAAAAAAGAAAATTTCTATGTGATCATCTATTTAAGTCTTTCACTACATTTAGTTATTATTTTCATCCAATGAATCTTATCCCTAATAAATAGAAATAGATTAAAAAAAATAATAGGTATGTATGTTGTCAATATAGACCACTACTAAACATATAATGTATTTATTATTTTAAAAAAATAACTACAAAATATATTTTCAACCATTCTTAAATTTCTTGGGAACTCATCAATAAATAACCTCTACTAAAAATATTTTCATATAGTGTACATTTTAATCACAACATATTGGATCACTCTCTATTATTTCAATAATCATATTGTCTCTCAATCATGAAAAATAACATATATTTGGAAAAAAATTGTTAAAAAATGGATATCTTTTTTATGTTTATAAATATTAATGTTAAAATCACTTATATGTATGACCATTTATCATATAGATTATATTGTCTAATTCTATGTCCTATTTTATAGAATACACCATTAATAATTTAAAACAACCAATCACTATGAATGTACAATGAAAATAGATTTTGGAAGTGAAAATTGATTTCAAAATAATTTGGGATGTTGATATCTTCCAAGACAATGATGCATATAGTAATCAGTGTAACCACATAATCACAAATTAATAATATTTGTAAAATGTGAAATAAAGTAACCTGTAGGTTATGTAATGGTATGTAAATATGGAATGTGTTTATTAATGATTCCATGAGAGATGGTTCTGGGGAACCACAACATGAAAATATAAATTTAATTATTTTCTAGATGACTTTTATGTCATAGGGGCCTATGAAATGAAATTATCTTCAATGTTTCTTCTATGAAATATTGAATTTTTTTTTCTTATTATGTGATACCTAATCATCAAATTTCATATATAATTATTCATTCTCCCCCATCAATTTTCACTATTAAAATCAATTCCATTATTTAGTACATCAAAGATTATTTTTTCCTTATTGAAGCTAACAAAATCATTATATTGAAGAATTCAATAGAATAAGATTTCTTTACTTTTCACTTCATTATTATGGTCCACATATTATAAAAAAGGTATTTCAATGTTTTTCAATGGTACATTCGGGTTGGATTGTTTCAAATTATATATTTTTTCTTAAACTATCATTATTCGAGGAGTAAACACACTTTTTTCTTTACACATTAATTATTTTCATTAAGAAAATGATATATATATATATATATTATAGAATCCTTAATTGAAGGATTTTTCCTCTACTCCACACCCCATTCTTGATATAAATTATAATTTCATTAAATGATAATTAATTAATGGATAAATTTAAATAGATTAGAAGGTACTACTTATACATAAAATATTTTCTATTGGTGATAATATCATTCACATAATTGACTCTGTAAAGTATTTTTACAAAAATGAGGGAAATTTTAACTATAAAATCCATCATAAATTCATATTTTTAACGGGTAAGTGGACTTATATTGAATTAATTCCTTCTCTAGGTTATTTTATTCTATTATGATTATTTTTTTAGTATTCCTCATCTAAATGTCACTAAAAGTGAGGAAATAAAGTGTCTAATACTCTCTAAGGTACTTAAATTTACAAATTTTAATGTAAGGTTTATGAGGGAATTAATATTGTGGTAGTAAAACTATTCTGGGGCCACTATGAGGTCCTTAACATCTCATAAATCATTTTTTGGATTATTAAAGGATCCTTCCTAATTGGAAATAAAAAACAATAAAACAATTTATTCTCAATTACAACAACTATATATTCAAAGAATACAATTTATATTGATTTAGTATTTATGCCTCCTTGAAAAGATATGACCAGGTAACTCAATATTATGATAGTGTTTGGATATTTTCAAAATCAACATCCCCTATAATAAAATTGTTTTACCATTTCATATAGAAGGAATATGTTTTTGAACAATGATGAATTGATTAATAATATATATGGAGTTATTAGTAACTTGAAAATTTAGTTCCCTTTTTATGGTGGACATTTTATCACAAATAGTTTCCTATAATTAATAAAATATAATAATCAACTATTATCATAGTTTTATAAAATTAAATTAAATTAATTAATCTTTTGTACAGATCATTTTTTATAAATATATTAAGGAAAAATGAAATTAGTCTCATAATAAAATGATAGGAATCCCATTACCAGAACATGTGGTCAACACTTGAATCCATGTTTGAGTAATGTTTTGCGTTTTGGAAAACATAATAGAATAATACATCACAACCCCCAAAGATTTGGAGTTTCTAGCTAGGAATGATATTCTACAATGGGAAGGATTTAATAAATTACATATGTTTATTTCCTTACAAAATTTAATGTAACATAACTGCATTAATCAATATTATGTTAGAAAAATCATGATTGGTTATTTGTATGGGAGACAAAACTAGTTGTTCAGCATAGTTAGAAAAACATATTACACAATATGGAATACAAAAACCACAATATTCCCTTTAACATTATAATGGATAATCAGAAATTTTATTTATATAGTTGTTGATTAAGAAAAAAAATAAATCATGAAAAACATGATTATATATTATTATTATTATAATAAATTATTCTGATGTATAATTTTTTATTCATTCCATTTTAATTGTAAACATTTGGTTGAATTGAATGTGATTTAATTGAAATCATTTTAGTGTGTATGTAATTGATAATATTATTTTACATGGAATAGGTCTATAAATTTAATTCTCAAACCTTATCATCATCCCTCATGTTAAGAATCACCTAGTTTAGTGTATTATTAATAATAACAATGAATTTAAAATGATTTAATTTCATTTTAGATGACCAATGACAAATGAAATCTATCAAAAAATGATAATGAATTATTAATAAATAAAACTACTATTCCATGATCGGATTCTACATTTCATAAAATATAATAAATAAAAATTTATATTTATATTTCATAGGTTAATAGGTCGGAGATTTAATTTAATTTTCAAAATGTAAATTCCATTATACTTCATGACCAATTCCATGAACATATGTATGTGCACGAGTATGTTAAATGGGAACATAATTTGAATATAAAAAAAATATATTTCAACCGAATAATTCATAAAGGATTTAATTTTATTTATTCAATTCCAAAAAAATGTATCTTTAGTTATTTTATCAAAACTACCTCTTTCATAGGTGTTCAGATTGAAAATAATTTGGACAAAAAACACTATTTAATAAGAAACAATTTCAAAGAGAGAGGTAAAATGCATTAATGAAACATGAAATGCGAAATATGATTTGTATTGAGAGCCATCACACACAATTTTTAATTTTTATTTAAATTTCCAAGGGTGGGTCATTTAACTATTGAGGGATGAAGAGAATGTATATTAGTTAATGATAATGCTGGTTAAATTTTAAATATTGATTTTTATAATTAGAAAAATCTAAAAATGTGAGAAAGTAATGCCTACCCAGTCCTTCTCAAAGAATAATATGTTTTAGAACAATTTATAATGGATAATAGGTGACATTGTTGGGATGAAATATAATATAAAATATTAGTTTATTCACAAACATATATGAGTTTATGATTACATGATTCATGTTTCACTTAGAATTGTCTCCCTCAACCATAACTATAACCACATATAAATCATCATAATAATAAAATATGATTCTCTGGAAGAGAAAAAATGGGATTATGGTATTGATTTGGGTGTAAATTATCATAATACCAAGGTATTCTGATATAATTCATGAGAACATATTTTATTAAAATTATGTAATGGGACCTCAATAGAAGTTATTAGAAAATGATCTTGACTGAAAAAATGATTATTCATTGGTATGTTTTTTTGTGAAACTATAAAATTATTCATGTTTTTGGATTTTATGGATTGATGTTTTGATCTTATACCATATATATTCTCTTAATATTGGTGTTTTATATTTTAATTTAATTAATACTGATTAATTGATTTTATAATTTCATGATTATTTTTTCCATATTTCTGATAAAAATTTATTGTTTCCACTTAATTTTTTTCATTAAAAATTAAAATTTCTGTGTTATCCATCATCAAAACAAGCAATATTTTTTTCATATTTCAAATTTTAGTATATATGTGTTTAAAATATATTATTTGAACTTATTAATCAAATTTTATTTACTATTAATAAAAAATCATGAAAAATAAATATAAAAATTCTTCTTCAACTGCTCCAATTTCTCATGTAAATAATTTTACTTTACACTGATATTAAATTCAACTGAACAAAAGTTTTATATGTGGAAAAAATTAAATGTAACTCTATAAATTGTCATTCTTGAAAAAATAATTTCCAAGGTAATCATGGAAAGAATAATTTGAAGACATTTTTTTGAAAAAATTCGAATTACTATAAATAAGAGTTTCACATGATATTCCTTATTATGGTGTGATTTTTAGTTAAAAAAACAAATAAAAATAATCATATATTAGGACATAAAATTATATAAATTATACAATAAAATAATAGTAAACACATTTAGGAATTTAAAATTGGTTTTCAAATGTAAATATAAGAAAAAAAATAATTCCATTATATGGTTATTTTTAATAAAGAATTTTATATTTCCATAAGTTTTTAAAAGAATAATATTCTAGGACGAATCATTAAAAATATTAATGAAGTCACCTTGAAGATACTCTATTATGTTCAATATTCTATCCTATAAACTTATGAATAATACTCACAAATTTATAATGAGGATATGGAAATATTATTAAAAATTGTAGAATAATATCTTGAAATATCTCACATGCCCAATTATCTATACAAGTTGCTATATTTTTAACACTAGTTGGAAAATATTAATCAATGATTCCTTTGATAATTTAAAAAATCATAACATCTTGATATTAAAATATATTATGAATAGTGTTGGATAAATATGATGATGTTCCTTGTTTCATCCTCTTGTTCAACACTATATTTATAATACAAGTGAACAATTAAGAAATTTATTCAACGTTAAATAATATTTCCATGTATGGATTCCCAACTCAAATTAAGCGAGTGGATTTAGGGAATCATAAATGTAGTAAATATATTTATATGAAATTAAATAAAAATACAAAAAACAAATTTCCCTATTTTTTTAGTTGAAACCCAAACTAATATTGAGCTCATTTTCCAGAAACCCCTAATTAGAATGAACAGAATTTTAAAAGAAAAATGCATACATGATTATAGTTTATATCATAGTTTTCTGGAATGAGAATTTGGTTTATATCCCTGATACTCTAAATATCTTGTAATTTTAATTTAATGCATATAAAATCAATTATGCATCAATAAAAAAATAGAGTATGTGATGATGAATAATCATGGGGGTGAGGTTGTGTGGGAAGGTGATGTTGTAGAACTATTTATGTGAGTATAGTTAGATATCATTGGTCTTGGGTTTAGTGGGAAAAATATAAACTATGTGGGAATAAGGGAGTCAATGTATTAGTGCAATGAATGGGGTATGAATATTTTTTTCTAATTAATTTTGATTTTAAGACTATTCAATTTTATTTATTTATTTATTTATTTATTACATTATATTATTTTTTCATGTAAATAAAATATACATTAATTATATTCCAAATATAATTTTTATTGGATATTTTTTTAATTTATTCAAATTATGAAACTAAGATCATTATTAATAACAAAAAGAAATTGGTGATTAATTAGAAATTATCTTTATATGTATATCTATTTTTGATATTAAAAATATTGTTATTTAGTAAATGGTTAACTAATATAAAAAAATATTTACTTAATTTATTATATTTTAGAATAAATAACGGAAAAAAGTTTCTATATAAAAAAATTATTATTTATAATTATTTAAAAATTTTGATTGATTTGATCTTAGAAAACTATTTGTATTAATATTATAATGTATAAAAATAGAATTATTGGGAAAAATTTCACTAAACATGAAAATGCTTCAAAAAAATGTGTTGGTAAAATTAAATGTTTTTATTTAAATTAAATACAAAAAAACATAATATCTATTCTAAATATTACATTTTAAAAATGTATAAAATATCATTCAATAAGTTTCTTTTAGTAAAATTATTTTTATATTTTTTATGATGATTTAATATTAATTTTCTTCTTTTAGATGAATCTTTATTACTCTTATAATATAAATAAGCATTGTTTATATGAAATTCTCATAATTTATTACTTTAACTCATTTACAATATATTTTTACATTAATAAATTTTGAAATTTTTCTTAGTATTGTGGTTTATGTTAAAAAATATATTAAACACATTAATGGAATAAAAATTTATAGTGTTTTATTAAAAAAATAAATTAAATTACTCCTTCAAAATTTCAATACAAATATGGAAATTGTTAAGATTACATTTTTCTCAAAACTTATTCGGGTTCCCATGCCACTTCCCTAAAAAATTATATGTCCAAATAACATTGGAGAGATTAGTGATCACATTTCATATCAATTCATCTATATAATCTAAGATATCTACCAATTAATTATTATAAAAGTGAACATGTTTTATTTTTGTGGCCTGTATGTATATAACAAGTTATCGATCATGTGTTTACATCCTCAAAAGTGATAAATACATCATATCATACACTTATTATAGGATCAATGAAAATGTATAGGGATAAACTATTATCTCTACCCAATAAATGATATAGAAGGATTTGATATATCATGGGATAAATATTCCTTTTTTAATTAATCTCACAATAATATTCTATTTTCATATTCAAACGAATGCTCTATTTCAATATTCAAACTCCCAATATCACCAAGGATTATAAATATATCTTTTTTTTAATTTGTGTTTCAATGATATTTCACTGAATATATTAAACATGTATTATAACTTATTAATAAATATTGGGTCCCAATATTATTCTCCCAAAAATTTATTTCCAATATTATATGATTTTTAACCTCTTTATATATGTAAACAAGTATGGGAAAAATTTAATGCTAGATTGTTAACAAGAACTCCTCCAATGGATGATGTTAATCCATACATCATTTGAAATAAATGGAACACATTCATAGAATATATTATAAGGTATAAATGGTCCATCAATATTTGTAATCAATCTTTGGATTATTAGTTGAGTTAGATCTCAAAAATTTATCCAATGGTTTTTTAATATTATTTATAAAATCAATTCAATCCTTTTTATCATTAACAATATTGAAAGGGGTACTCCTTAAAACCATATTTCTTTTTTAATATCATTTAATGTTGACCAAGTGATAAATATTCTACAAAGTCAATGAATTTTTTACTTTATAAGGGAATTAACAAAAAACCCAAATGGAATTATGTAATTAATAAGTCATTGAAAGTCTTATGATTAAATATATATGGATTTTATCCTAATTCTATATTAATGGGGGTAATACATGAATTTTGACCATATACTAATGATGTTTTACCTCATCCTATTATCTAAAAAATCATCATTATGTATACATTTCAATCTGTGACATTATGTCATCACCTTTTAAATTTTCATATATACAAACACACACATATATATATATATATAATTTTTATTCCTAGAAAAATAAGGAGTGCTTATTTTTGGAAATCAATCAATAAATCCCACCATGCTTTCAGTTTTTGTGATTTCAAAATCATTAAATGAATATATTAAAACTATCATTATCCTCGCTGAACTCAATAATATTAGTTACATTTTTATATATCCCTTTATTTATATTTTAATACATATTTATTTATTAATACATGGATAGATCACCAGTTAAATGTGAATGATTATATATCCCTATTTCATTTATGATTTTGAGATCTCAAATATATAATTCCATGAGTATTTGGTCTCTTTCATTGCTCATCGAGTATGTAGTTGCATGAGACTTCCTCCTTAGAGAATCATCACCATTGTCTTATAGCTTAGAATGGAATGTATTGAGAAATTATAGTCCATGATCAAACATGGCCATATCCATTAGTTCATTATCAACCCTCTTTATGTGATTACATATATCATGTTTTTTGGTAAGTATGTATACATCACAATTTTAAATATGTAGGTATTTTTAAGTAGTTGTAATGAGAAAACAATATAATAATCTAGAAATTCTATGTTGGGTAGTTTCCAAATAAAGAATGTATTAATTTGAGTTATAAAATCCCACTATATAATTATTTATAATGAAACATCCAAATTCATTAATTTATGTATCATTATACATCCCTTACCCTTATCCATTATATCATAGTATTAGTATTGTTGTTGTGGCCATTCTTCTATTATTCTAATAGAAATTATCTTTTACACCATGTCTCTAAAGGAACATTAATCCCTTATGTGTTAGCATGGTTAATGGATTTTAAATCTTGATAAATATCGTACAATGAGTTGGTTGAATATTTATATTCCATGAAAGTACGGGTCTACAATGTAATTGTTAATTTATGCCATACCTCAGTCACTAAATTAGTTCAATTATCTCTATAATTTCTCTATTGTGTTATTACAAGACACAATAATGATACATTCAATATAAATAATTCAATCCTTCAAAATACGGTATAAAATATTTACATTAAAAATTTATTCCTCGCTATCCTCAAATAAAAATCATGATCATACTATCCCTAATAATATATGGTAATATAATATATAAAGACTAATAATATTGATAAATTTAATCTATAATGACTCTATTATCATACCCTTGAATTATTTCAGAAATTTGTATGCCTAAAATCCATTACTATGAATACAAAGCATCAATATCTAAATCCAAAATTCATATTTCTAATAACCACTTTTATCTAACAATATTATTCTTATATGGATTGAAGGTAAATCATTGAAATGTATTGACAAACGTCTAGTTGACTGAAAAATTAATAAATTAATAAAATTGGATAATAGCTCTTGATTATGATCTTAAATATTCATGATCATCAATGAAAACCTGAATTGATTCATCATCTTTTATAACAATGAATACCGGTACCCCTATGGTGAATCACATGGTCCAAAAAAAATTATCTAGATTCCATTAGTATTTATTATTCTGTTCAAATTATTTAATTGGGTATTTTTTTAAAAAAATTATTAGAGAATTCTAGGTCACATCATTATATATTTATTTACAAATCAACCCCATGATCTCGATAATATCTTGTTATGTTTTTAGAAAATAAATCAACACATTCATTTGAAATTGTAATATAATAATTACTGAAATCATCCACAACCATTTGGATTAAATATTACGTTTCAGTATGTATCAAAATATAAAAAAATAAAGTATCTTCTATAGATATTTCTTGGTCACCCTTATATTAACATAGAATAATGGGTTGATTTTTTTTCATAATATGTTATTTTATTATACAAAAAATTGATATAGGATCTATATATAGAGAAATACTAAATTCTAAAATTCCTGTAATATTTCATTAATGAGAGAAAATAATTTAGTATAAATCAATTTATCATAAGACACATTAGGGGAATATTTATAAACTGCATATTTAATAAACACAAATCTTGGAATTTTTATTTTATGTCAATATCTATTATATGAGGTGGTGGTTTAATTATACTATAAATCATTCATGATTTAATATAGTGAGTTTAACCAAAGGGAAATATTTCATTTTAAATTTATCAATGGATCCTAAGTGTACCTTTCACCACATACTTTTAATGGTCAAATTCAGTGTTTCTAATTCCAATGTCCTTCCATCTCTCTAATGAATTTGAATGTTATTGATGAGTAATTTTCACAATAACCATTTTATTTGGGAATTGGTTTGAAGAATATATAAACTCTAAACAATAGAATCGTCAAAGGGTAGGTTGTATAATAAGGGGATCTTTTACATATTCTTGTATATTGGTCATCCTCTTCTTATCACTTCTGTATACATGTGCTAGATGAATTTCTTCTTCAAAATATTGAATTCCCATATTACATTAAAGATATTCTATCTATGATTCTACCAATATTTTATACTTATAAGAAGATTAATATTATTTCCTAAATATGTTGTATCTTCCGAGAATATAAAAATCAATGTTCTATTTCTTTTCCCAAAAATGATGATAATAGTTAGAGGCTTGAATTTCTATTTCCACCTTGAGAAAACATCAAGAACAATTTCCTAACTACCAAAAGTCCTTATATTAAATTCCATCTAGAGGATTTAATTTAATACAATTAATAAATTTTTTATTCATATTTTGGTTTCAATGAAAAAAACCTAAGTTTACCATTAAAATCAAGTCATCTTTTCATAAAAAATGAGTAATAGATCCTAAATTAATCAATATATATTTATTCCATTGTGAATTTTGGAGAGTGATATGTTTCTTAATGATTTTCATATATTTAGATAGTTGTTTGATCATTCTTATTGTATCATTTAATCAAGCTCCCATCCACTTGGTATACTCAATTTGAAAATAATTATAATTAATAATGAATTATTAAATAATTTATATATTTTTTATAATTATAAATAATTTACTTTAATAAAATCATTCTTAAATAAATATATATTTTGTTATTAAATATCATATTGCATAACAATTAGTAGAAAAAATCATAGATATGTATTTTTATTTATCATATTTAAGAAATTATTAATAAACATATGAATTTTATATATTTTTTTAATATAAAAAATATATTTTTTATAAATCAGAACATGAATATATGAATTTTAATTAAAAAAATATTTAATAAAAATAAATATTTTTAATAAATAATTTTTCATTTTCTATGAATCATTGAATCATTCTTCCGTGTACAAAAAATAAATATTTTCTTATTTTATCCTCAATACCTTTAACGTTTTCAATATACTTAATTAAAATCATTCTATGAATGTAAAAAATTTAGTTTAAAATATATTATATAAAGAATAATCACTATAATAATATATATTTTTAATAATAATGTAGTATCATTTTATTTTCATTAACCTATATTATTTTAAGTTAATTATATGCCAATTATTATATCATCTAGATATATCTTGAATATAAATATACCCATTGGCAACTTGATAGAACATCGACCAAAAATTTATTGAATATATGTCCCATGTTCATATATCGTATGACCATATAATCAAAAAACATATAACGGTCGCATTACATTACTATATATGACAATATAGGCTAAAAAATCATTAATCCAATTAATATTTACCTCACTAAAAATGCATGTAATATTTATAATTTGTTTCATTCTTTAAATTATTATAATTGATGTTGTGATCCTCACAACTATGAATGATGACTAATATATCACATTCATGCTGTTTTTTCCTCTTGTAATTTCTATAATGATTATTAATATTTCATTCGCATAATGTATTATTCACTATATTTTAATACCATATTTTATCTTAATAAAATATTCAATGGTTCTTCGTAGTTTTATGTTTCATTTCCTATAAGATATTCATGATGTAAATGGATTGAGAATGTTAGGTGACATATACTCTCGAACTAGAGTACCGTTAATTTAATCCTATATATTTTCATCATACATTGTCATTTTTAGTTCATAGTTGTCCACAATGAGTTTCTCCATTCAAATTTATTCATTAAAATAATATGTGTCTTGCTTACTATTAACATTGGATATATAGTTTTTTTAAAAGTTGGGGACGAAGATTCATTTTTATTAATAATGAAAAGAAAAGGCCTCTTTTTAACTAGGTAGAGGAAGACCCATTACATAGTCCAAAGGCCTAGGGGGCTTGTATCCCATTATATAGCTCATAGGCCCAAATTTTTGGCCCAATTCCCATTCTATGAATAGTAACATGGCTGCTACAGTACCGCACAGTACCGCTGCCGCTACAGTGCCCTGCTGCCGCTACAGTATCGGCCAATCAACAATACTGCTGCTGCTACAGTACCGCTACAGTCGTTCTACAGTAACAAGCACCCAATGGGTTTTGAACCCCCATTTTTCTTATAGTATTACTGAGTGATTTCCACTAAGCCAAACCCCAACTACAATATAGGATATATAGTTATTTCTCTATCTTTTATCACAATACCTTTAATAAATTCCCTCTTCATAATCTCATCATCATTTCAATCTTAGAATATAGAACAACCACTAACATTGTGCATTCTTTATTTTCCCAAAACGAGGGTGTAACATTTTAAGGGAATATATATTAACTTATTCCTACAACCATATGATATGTAACAATTAGTCTATATCATTTGAAAAATATATACACTTTACTTCACAACATTTTATTTTTCATTCATTGACTAAACATTTTTTTTATCTCAATTCAAATCTAATACCCACCTATTCTATATTAGGATATTAATTTTGGTCTAGATCATTATTAAAATTTATCAATTTGACCAAAATATAAATAGTTATACATGAATCTCCAATGTCGGAATTAGTAATAACATTTACTTTCATCCCCAATACTAGTTTCATATATCAGTATTGATATTCTATTCATGTCTGAATAAATGTGTTAAAACATGATGAATGAAAATAAAAACCTATAAAAAGGGTCTTGAATTATAATTTTCAAATCAACTACAAATACTAAACATCCTAAGACATGTTAAAAAATAATAAATTCCAAAATCGATTATCCAAGAAGAAATATTAGAGTAATATCATAATACTGGATATTGAGATCAATATTAGAATTTCAATTACTAATTCATGTAATTAGAAAATGAAAAATGTAATTTTTTCAAATATAATAAAAATTAATTAAAATTTATGAATATGAATAATTTGAGTACGGATTAACATTCAAGTGATTCAAAAGGATAATATTAAAATATTTATTTTCTACCAAACATAATAAGAAAAACATAAACAAAGGATTGATTATTATGGAATATATTTTTTTCAATGATATCCCATTATTTGATGGTGAATCCTATATATGTCTTCCACTACCAAGAGGACCTCGATCATTGATGTTGAAAAATTAGTTGTACAATACCTAGAAGCTTTGTAAACAAACTAAAAATACTAGCACATCTTTAAATCCCCTATACCAAGTAGTATCTCAACATAACTACTACTATAATCTGTAAAATCATAATTATTATTCCAAAAATAAGTAAAAGAACCTTCATAATGAAACATATCACGTGTAATATCATGGAAGAAATAAAAAATCGGAATAATCTGTAGTACAATAGTCAACCAGAAGATATAGATTTTGCGTGATTGTTTGTCTTAGTATATTCACTACAATTTTTTTTGTTTTGTGTGGAATGATCTAATCTATGATGTAAAACCCTATTTATAGATTATCCTCCAACAGCTAGATTCCACATATATTGTAAAAATATGCAAGGGAATCAATATTATCTTATTATTCCGAGTAAAATGGAAATATAGTCAGATCACATCTATCAATGATGTCGTTCACCACAACTATAGTGTTACACAAATTATGTAAACACATATATATATATTTATATATTACAAATCTATAGACAATAATTATTTTTAAATTCTATAAATCATTGGTTTTTTCACAAATCTACATATAATTGATACTTTAGATAACCCTAGGTTATCATTATATCACTCAAACAAATTACAAAAAAGAATAAACTCTTATTGAAAGACTAATTTTTTAAATTGTATATTTATTTTAAAAAAATGTGAAAATATACTTTTACATAATAATATCAACCTTTTGAAAAAAACAATAACACATAAAAAATGATTGTGACATTCTTGATCTAAAAATAAAATCCTTAAACATGTCCAAAAATCCACATGGCCATAAGATAAGATAATTTCATTTCCTCCTAAATACATATTTTCTATTATAAAACAAATAATAAATTTACTATATATGTAGTTTTCAGAAAATAATAATTTGTAGACCCTCCCAAAATAAGTTAACCTAAGGGGTAAAATAATTATTATTCATGGAAATAGAAATATAGAGGAAGGATTCTCATTTGAAATATTCCATAAAAAATATTTATTCAATTAAATCATCAAAATAGCTCAAAATTATTACGTTATAAAATAATAAAATTGATAATCAAACTTTATTGATTGATTTCATGATCATGAGATATATATTTTTAATTCATTTTCATTTGAAAGATATCATGAAATTATAAAAATTAATCTTCCTGTCAAAATAAAATATTTCACAGATTACAAAATATATTGATACTCTTCTAACTAATCATTGTCATAAATATTTTCATACATATAATAAATATTCTTTATTTTTAAATTAAATTTATCCAGTTTCTCTTAAAAAATTAATTTTTTCAAAACTATAAAACCATTTTTAACTTCTATAAGATCCGTTAACTATTCAAAAGAAGAAAAAATATCATCAATGTTATTTTCAAGGAATTTAATAACTTCTTTGAGAAAAATTTAAATTACACCATGAATATCATAATTCTGATGTAGTAAAATAGTTTTCACACTATTATTTTTGATAATGTTATAATGAGATATTATGTTTTTTTTGGAGTTTCACAATATCTTTTAAAGATAATCATTATATTATCCGAATAACATTAGGAACCCCGTTTATTTTTCTATAGATTCTTCCAGGTGAATATCAAAATATAAATATTGAACATGATTCATATTATTTGTAACTACACAAATAATTTCTCAATGTGTTTGTGTAATATAAAATATATTATCAATTTTTTCATCATTTATAGAATCTGGTTATAAATCTGATATGAATGGTCTCACTAAAAAATATTTTTTTATATAAAAGATCGATAAGATATATAAAATTTCATATCGTTTTATTATATAATAATAGGTTAAATTATTGGTGATATATCTTTTTTATGGGAGGGTCCTTCAATATTAATGGATTTTTATCGAATAAACATTTAGAATATATGGTTCTCTAAGAATAATCTAATTAATACATGATCTGGAATAAGATATTCGTTGAAGGTAATTTTATGTATAATAGATTTATTGATTCTGAAATTATTTTTCTACTGGACATATCTCTTTTTCAATATCTATTCTTTATGATTATGATAAAAATATTCCCTTAATACCCTTTCATATTCTTTACCAATTCAAAAATCTTATTTCCATTCCTCTCCCTCTTCATTCCTTTTTTGGAATAATAATTTTATTCCCCAAAAATATGATATTAATTTCAACTCCCTTTTATAATTTTTCATCTGTATAGATGATCTAATATATTAATGCATTAATCATCATTTGAACTACGTGTTGAAAATATTTTATTTATTTTCCCTTTTATACCTCAATTTCATTTTCATCAAGATCATTCTAAAATAATTTTAATGTATTCCTCTCAAATGACTTGTTAGTGTTGGTGATGTCTTAATCTTATATTTTCTACGATTATTTTACATATTTTTCATATTATTACAACTCAATTACATTTTTAATTGTTGTAATTTCTATTATTAAATATAATTTGGTAAGTATTTCTAATATAAATTTACATTTTAATGTCATTATTGAGAAAATTTTGTTATTGTTGAGGTTTTCATTCTTCCCATTAGGAAGGAATTTATTATTAATAATCTATTATTTTTATCTCTTATCAATGAATACGTTTAAAACCCATCCATATATTATAAATATCATATTTACAATTGAAATACTGGATATCTTTTATATTTGGGAAAAAGGATATTGAAATGATAAAATTTAAAAAATTCACCTATAACTCAAGTAAATTTATATATTAAATTTAATTAGTATATATTCTACTATTCCATGGTATAAGAAGAGAGGGATCCCATGGGAAAACAATTTGTACTTACGATGATCAATGAATGGTCATATGAAATTTTTCTCTTTCCAAGAAAAAATTATGACTAACTTTATCATTAAGATATTCTCCATATACTATTTAGGGTTATCTAAAACCAAAAAATGTACTATTTTTTAATTCAAAATATATTGATTCATAAAAAATTTCTAATTTCATAGTATAAGTATGAAAAAAATAATGAAATTCACCTTCATGATTGAACATTAATCAAAAAACAATATCAACCAAGAAAATTTTCTCATTAACAGTAAATAGTTTTATTTGTGAGTTAAACTATCAAAACATGATTGATAGATCTCTGAATTTCACATATATATTATAACATCAATTCAAAAACTTTGATATAATCTGAAAAAAAAAAATTTCTTTAATAATTTCTCTCGTAGTTAGTTATTAAAAATATTTTTTGGTCAAATTGTGAGATGGTAAAAACATTTGGAAAAAAAATTATTTTCTCTTTAAATAGAATTGAATGAATCTAATGAACTCTATATCCACCTCTTTATAATATAGTAATGGAATATGAATCATCATATTCAGTTTTTTGATCTAGTAAGAAATTTTAAATGGTTCCAAAACACATGATTTCTTATTTAATTTTTATGGAATAAATAATTCCCTATTTAATTTTTATATATATTAAGAATAACTTTTATATTTAGTTAAATAATCATGTCATCTAAAAATTGATGAACTGATGAAAAAGTGGTGTAATAAATTTGGATTTTATTTTACATTTAAGATGAGCTTGATATTTTTATTCGATGATGTTTCTAAAAATAATTTATCAATATATTTAGGTTATATGAAAACCTAAATTATGATGTTCAGCAGTTCAGAATTTATAATCCAAAATACCCCCTAAATAAAATAAATTAATGCAATATTCTAAAAAATCATATTGTATTGAAATTACATTAAATTATAAAATAATTTCAAATACCAAAAAAACCTCTTGATAATTATTTATCTTTGAGTGTGGAAAAACTATTATCATTATATTTATTTCATTATATAATATATTTCTTGTAGTCGAGATATATTTATAAATAAAATTTTTGAAACCATCATTTGTGAATTTTCATAGTGTTTATAAGAACCGTGTTCAGAGGAGATAAATGATTCATGATTCCAAAATATTGAACATTGTTGGGTGAATAATTTTTCCACCATCGAATTTCTTTTTTGGAATAATGTATAGATAAATTCATTACATATTAGAAAATAAATTTTCCATTAACAAGAACATATAGATTAATTTCGACCAAAATAAAATGTATCTTTACTCAGTATGATCATGCAATAAATTTAAAGACCTTGACCCTACCAGTATGTAGTTGGTGCCTTAAATTATTATATTGTTATAGATAATGGTCTAAAACCCACTTGAAATCAATTATTTTAGTATTACTGGTAGTAATATTACATAAATAAACATTAAATGACATCTTCAATTGAAAAACAACATAGAAACTCTTTTGGAAACATTGTTAACACCTATACTATTCATGCTAGTCCTTAATAATATACATATTCACATCCTGAGATAAAATAATGAATTATAATGTTTTCGGATAAGGTAATTAGTAATTTTATGTAACACACTATAAATTAATATAATTAATAAGGAATGTTGGATTAATAAAAACACTTACCATTTTAACATAATATTGAGCATATTATGGCATGAAAAAATTTAATAAATAATGAAATGTTAATAAACACATGAGACTAAAACATAACCATGGATATTATACTAGTATAATAATCACAAGTATAATAAATTAATAATATCAAAATGAGGTAACCAATAATTCAGAACATCATAAACATAACATTCAGGCCTCCAACAAGACATCTGAATGTAAATTGATAAGGCCTCGACCAAATCCATTTATGTATTACCTCATTGGACCTACCAATGCACCGAGGGGATATAGCTATCCCCACCCATCACGTACCATGTCCAATTCATTCCTTGTATAAATGGGTTTTAATATAATCAAAAAATACATATGAATCATAAAAAATATTCCCCAATCAGTAAATATAACCACTCACTATTATGAATACTATGGTGAATGGTATCCAAATAGCACATCCCCAATCAATCTGATCATACAAAATTTAAAATATATATTTAATGATTATAAAAAAATATCTAAAATTGATAATATAAAATATTATTTTAAAATGGATAAAAATAATTTAAAAAAATCATCAATGAATTATTGATATAAATACTATTTTTCTTTTCATAAAAGAGTGTATTATAAAAAATCTTTTATATTATTCATTATTGTTTAAAAAAACTAGAAATAACAAGATATAATTCTTTTAGGAAAAAGTATATATTTTATAAAAATAATTGCCTCTTAAAATATTGTATGGAAGATACTTAAAAATGTATACAAAATCTAGATATTCAGTTTAATTATGAATGAATATCAGGAAAAAATGAGAAGGGAACCATTTCAAATATTCATTTCTCCACAAAAAACATAAAATGATATGGATAAAAATGGATGGATAATATAAAAAATTTTATATGAATTATAGAAATATAATTAATACATTCATGTTTTTAAATTGAATGAAAACGTAACCCAAATGAAAAATAGAGAATTTGAGAGAAACCCTTACCTTATATCTGAATGTTTTCTGAACGCGTATTTGACATCATGGATAATTAAATGAGATAAACTAATTATATATTTAATAATATCATCAAAATGAATTTTTTTTAATATTATTTTTCTCAATTATGGCCTTTTTGATGACTTTTGAGATTCAATTTCATCGTTCAAGAGTGTTCTATTCCTTTGTTTTCATGATCTCTTTAGTTTTACACGTATATGGATGGTTATGTAAAATATAAATAATTAAAGCAGAATTAAAATTATATGTTAGTGATAATCCTCAAAAAATATTCATGGAATTTTATATTAATATTTTTCCCACAAATGAATATGTTTCATTATATAGGACATTAATGATAATCATTTTGATCATTTATGGGGTTTTTTATTGTCATGAAATGGCTTTAAATTTTAATTAATATCATGTATATATACTGGTTATAGAATGATTATTAACATATAATATGAATAATAAATTTTTTTTAACAATATTTATTATTATATAACTAGCCTTTTATTCATTATTGGAAAATGAAGTCACATCATCCCCGCCATGGGTAAATCAGCACATCAAGGCCGATGTTTTAATTTTTTGAATAATAGGGGAATGAGATGGATTTTTAAGATTGATCATACATTAACGTAATAAAAATATCGTATATATAAAGTTACAGAGTTATCTATACTTATGTTAAAGAAAAGTCATGTATATCAAAAGAAGAAAAAAAATTAAAAAAAATAAATGAGAACGAAAAACGATTTACCTCTTGAATTATTTTCCTTGAGAACATTCTTAAGAAAATTTGAACTGTATTTTCTTCTTACAAGAAAGACTATAATGTGATAGATAGTTATATTAAAGTAATATTCAATAATATAAGAAAAAATAAATGATTTTTATGTGTGAGGATAATACTAGGTGAGCGTTGGTATTTATAGTGGTAAGAGATAAGTGTATTTGAACATTTTATTCATTCGTATAATAATTTGGTATAATACTCTAGATAGTTTGAGAACAATTACAAAATAATTTGAAATAATCAAGGATAGTTATAAATTATAGTCTTACATATTCCATACAATATTTATGACACAATAATTATTTTATTTATTATATATGGAAAATTACCATGTATTACCTTTCACAAAAAATTCAGGTATTTTAGAAAAATCGTAAAATATCACCCATATCATTTCTCAACATTTTGAATAAAAAAAATGACCTCCATTATTTGAGAATAATTTTCTAAAGATGTTAAGTTTAATTATTAAATAAAAGCATCATCTACTGAAAAATTATGAATTATAGTCTAATAACTATATGTATGAGTCGTTGAAAAATTATATAAGATCTCCTATAACTATCATATAATAATAAGTCAATAAAATATTTATTTATGAGTCTATTTTTATGAAAATATTTTTTATCTTTTAAATAATTATATTAATGATTAAATTGTAATTAAATATTTGTGACCTATAAAAATAAAAACACATAATTTATCATTTTAAATACATTTATTTACTTATTCTATAACATAAATATACAAAATTTTTATTAATAGAATACCTATATTTTATTTTCACATTAATGGGAAATTTTACTAGTATATTGCTCATAGTACTATTCCTAATGTTCACATTAAATTTCCAATGGTCATATTTAATAGTATATTACAATTTCAAACTATTTGTTTCATGAAGAATAAACAATCAAGGATGATAATTTTTAAAAGGGACGTGTCATTAAAAATTTAGTTGTTACATTCTCCCCACCTACAAAAATATTATATATGTTATTTTTAGATGTTCACCTCAAAACAATTATTCGTCTAGTTCATAAACCTTATTTCCTCTAGTTCTAACATTGGATCTTTAATTTTATGATTTTACCTGTGTACCATTACCTGTAAAAGTATGATGATTCCTCAACACCTATTCTCTAATGTACAAAATCTAGATAGGATATTCATATTACAATAAATTAGGTTGCAATTCTATTCCATCAAAAATGAGGAAATGCCTTGGTTCATGCATGAAATTCTATAATAAAGACACTTGTAAAAAAATTTATTCTTCAAAAATGATAGGTGGAATTTCTAAATGATAGGACACAACTCCAATTATTTAATAGATTTCAAAATTTCCAATTTACCTTGGGCATAATTTCCTTTTCTTTACAACTCGTATAACACCAATCCAAGGAGTTAATTTTTGAAGAACCTGATCTCTCACTTGAAACTCTAAATCAATTCATCAGTTATCTACAAAGCTTCATTGCCTAATTTTAGACTATTTTATATTGGTTTGAATAATATTTACACTTTATATTATTTTATGCACATGTTCTGGAATAGCAATCTTCCATTTATAATCTCCATCCCATAATGATGGTGATTGATATCTACTCCCATAAAATGTCACATATGGTTCAATTTAAATAATTGAGTGTAAAGGATTATTATAATAAAACACTACAAATGGTAATTTCTAAACCCACATACATTTAATGTCAAGTGAGAAAGATATCAACATTTATTATAATGATTGGATCATACTTTCTAACTAACAACCATTTTGAGGCCGATAAGTAGTACACAAATGATGCTCATGATCCAATTTTTTTTTAATACATTTCTAGAATTTCATGATTAATAGTTGATCATGGTAATACACATTATAAATAGAGGCTACATGAAGTCTTAAAACATTATTAATTTATATTCTTCCATGGAACTTTAGTAGGTGATCCTCCGTTATAGTGAGGAAATATTATTATTTTGTATGTTGATCCACAATTACCAATATTGCAACATTATTTCATAGAGTTTTGGGTGTTTCAATGACAAAATCCATAGTATGTTCATTATATTTCCATTTATAAATAGGAATTGGTTGCATGAATATTTTAAGATGTTGTCTTTTAGCATTCACTTATTGACTGAATATATATCTTGACATATAATCTGAAATTTCCTACTTCATATTATCTCACCCTTAATGTTCCTTATAAATTCTATAAATCTCAATGCTACCAGCGTGTAAAGAGATATTTTTCATTAAGCATCATCTAATAATTCTCTTTTTTTATTTGGTATAGACAGAACACAAATAATCTTCCCAAATTTCATAATTCCTTCCTTATACACAATATTTACCAGTTTCCCATCATTCATAGAAATAATTTTCCTTTGAAAATTCTCATCACCAATTAGAGAACATTTAATTTTTTTAATAAAATTATTTATACAGATAATTGAAAAAGTTACGAAGTTTCGCAATCCTTGATAATTCCAATATACATTATTATTGTGTCCATTTAAACATGATCCTTGTGAATCCTCATATTGTCCAAAACATGATGGTATATTCATCTCCATTAATCTTATACCTTATTGACTAGCCCTGGGTGGTAGTGTATTATAAAATAAAAATCGATAGGTAATTTGATATATCACCTTTTACCATGTTGATTTTTTTTATAAAAACTATTTCAATCACTTATGATATTTCTATATCTCACACAATTCACCATAGAGATAGTTTCTCCATATATTTAGAGAAAATATTATAGCTTCTAACTCATTATCATGAGTTAGATATTTCTGTTCATGAATGTTTTGTTATCCCAATTCTTGGGTAATTAATATTTAATAATACCCAAGAACATTTATAATCCCTTTCTTTTATAAATTAATAAAAATTAGAAATCCATAATTTGAAAATGTGATAGTCAATATAGGATCATTTAATAGTATATAGTTCAATTCATCAAACAATACATCACATTATTTTTCTTAAAAATAATTACCCATTTGTTTGTATGCTTGGATAATAGCTTAGCTAATCAGGAAAGATTATGAATGAAACACCAATAATAACATGTTAAAAATATTAAACAACATACCTCGGTTATGTTCATTGGTGTGGGACATTCCAGGACTACATTTTTCTTCATAGGATGAAAAAATATTCTATGCATTGATCAAATATTTCATATAAAATAAAATGTTTGAAGATATAATAAACACTTGCTAAACATTCCATATAAATATTTTCATATATTAGCCTTAATACAACCCTAATCTGTCTCTCACTGTCCTAAATTATTTTTATATTTCAATATACAATCAATAGATACTCGAAATAAATAATCATGATAGTCCGTTAAAACAATTTTCATTAGATCCAAAAAAATTTGGGTGTATTTGTTGGTCCAAGTGGAATTATTGTAAAATTGTAATGTCCATGCCTGGATTGAAATGTTTTCATTCTAATAGATTCTTCATCCCAAGCAATTGATTATATTCAGATCAATGGAATATCATAGAAATATATTTGGCTCCAAAAATTTGATCAAATAAATCATCAATGTGAGGTAGGGAATAATTGATCTCTATTATAATATCATTGATCTCTCTATAATTAATGCACAACCCCATGGATTAGTATTTCTTATTTAGAATGTGAATAGGGGATCCACATTAAGATACACTAGAGAGAAAAAATATGTTATCACTTAAATCCTATAGTTGATTCCTCATCTCTAATAATTCAATTATCGAAATTCTATAACAAGTATTTGATATAAGTCCTGCACCAGGAATTAAATCAACAAGAAACATAACTTCCTACTATATCGGATGTCTAGGTAACACTTCCAATAATAAATCAATGTATTATTGAAAAATATTTACATCTATAATTTGATGATCAATATTTGAGTTTATCTCTTTCACCATAAGATTTTAATTATGAATAGCTACTGGTGGTACATCTGGATGGGAACGAGATGATAATAATTCTGCTCTAAATATAAATGACTCTACATCTATCTCATAAATTAAAACTTCTTTATTTTTTAAATTGATTATCCTATAATATTTTTAAATACATTTCGTAACATGGATTGTTTAAAAAATAAAAAATAGGCAATGAACGATTACGTTCCATGAAGATGACTATCCAACACATTCTTTTTGAAATGAAACCTCTCATATGTGTTTTTATTAATAAAGAAATTATTATATCAAAAGGGGGAAGTATAATTTTTTATAAAATAGTGATGATATAAAATAATGATATGATATTTAATCAGATAAATAATTATCTACATTTGTAGAAATTATTATATTACCTCCCACCACCTCATTATGTACATCAACATCTATAGTTGTGATCCAATAAGCACTACATTTCACCATTTTAATTTTCTACTGATTTTATTTTTAAAGATTAAGAAAAATATTTTCATACTACCACATCCACCAAGAATTTTAGCATTGTACATTAGTAGCTTCTTTCTTTCTATTGAAATCACAGGCCAAATTGCCTTTTTCACAACACCTGTAACATACTAATTTTCCATTTAAACAGGCACCATGGTGTGTTCTACCACAATTTTCAAACTTCAAAAAATTCACTTTTTCATTCTTCCCCTTATCTGTTATTTCTTCTTCCACCATCTTCTTCTCTAATTTTCTCTAAGATACATAATACATAGATAATTATTTCTCTATATTTATTGAACATGATACTATATCTTCATTTGATGGTGTATTTTTGGATCCCTTTTACCTTCAAATAAATGAATTTAAATCATCAAAAATTGTATCCACCTTTCTACCAGTATTATGAATTTTGTAACCATAATGGTTTTATAATCTTCAAAGTTTGGATTCATTCTTTGCAACATTTTATTACTCTTTTGGATTCAGATGAAAGAATTTCATCTTCATATCCTCTTTTAATTCGTGAGGGAATATTTTTATAAGAAAAGTACGTTAAAATATCTCGATTTAGCATCTTCAATTTCAACCATATCCTCTATGTTTTAAATAATCATCCACCATTGATTAATGTCACATGAGAGATGATAATCTATCATGACATATTTGTCTGTTTCATTACATCCCAAAGTGATAAATGACTTCTCTAAGGAACTTATCTAGTGATCCACTATAAATGGATTTTTAATGCCATTGAATAATGGATGATGTAATCACATAATGATTTCTCATATTTACCTTCCTCATTATGGATTAAGGATTCTCCATATGGATAAGGTTATTTTTCCTAACCTATGCCAAATATCCCAGTACAGTAATATATTTCTCATCACTAGTTTTAGCTCCATCGCCAGCATAATTATACGAAATTGGATAGAAACCCCTACAAGGAATATGCTCATTGATATGGTTCACATTCCATCTACTAGAACCATTTCTAAATAATTGAATACGCTATATTAATTTATGAATCACAATTAATTATTTTTAACTATCCAAAAACATAACATAAATTGGAAATTTATTAATAGGTAATCAGAGAATCATAAACATGGTTTCTTTAAGGAAATATTTAATTTTTGTACTTTCATAATAATTTGTAAATGAAAATCGAAATATCAATACAATATCACCATGAATTTTCCAACTAGATTTGTTATATGGCCTGGTTTTTTTGTACCAAGTTACACTACGTTAGGCTCAACACACCATGTCACTATTGATACCTTTAATTACATCTATTCTTGATCCATGTACACTTGTAGGATCCAGATAGAAATTTTTATTCGGGGAATACCAATATAATATTTATCATAAAAAATTCATGGATGTTCTTTAATTCTTAAAATCAAATAATATATTAGGTTTAGGTTCCGTAATCATTTCTTTCTAAATATAGTATCTATAGACTCTAGTAAAATTCCTCTATTGCCTACTATACTGACCCTAAACTTGGTATCTTAGATTAGATACATTAATTCATTATATAATCATAGACACAACACTAGATTCTTAAAGGAATGATAAGTTTAGCATTTTTGGAAGCTTGAGTGCATACAAAAACATTACCTTACATCATTAAATGATAAAAAAATATAGAAACTCCATTATAGCCCTCTAGAACCGATATATTATCCATGCTAGTCATTCACAATGTATATCATCATAAAATATTGAAAAATAAAATATATCAAAGGGGTGATATCACATTCTTAATATGGGTATTTAATTTAATGGAAGCTTATATAAATAAAAGGCATGATGAAGGAAAAACCACATTCTATTAGAACATAATCCTGATCACAATATGGAATGAAAAAAAGGATGAATAAATAGTTCAATATAAATAATCACATAAGAATGAATCTTAACCGTAGATATTATACCAGTCTAATAATCGAATGGATTATCAATTACTAATATAAGAATGAGGGAATATATAATTTTTGGCATCATAAACATAATATCGAGGCCTCATACAAGTCATCTGACAATAAATGTTCAAGGCCTTAGAAAAATATGTTTCAATTAATTATCTTGAGATAAACTGATTCATCAAGGGGCTACAGACAGACCCAAATATCACTTAATATGTAAAATTAATTACTAATATTAACTATTTCAATAATATACAACATATACACACACATATATAAATATATATGAAACATAAGAAAAATTCCCTAATATCTAATTATTATCACTTACCATTCTCAGAAGAATGGTTAATGGTATAAAGATATCATATGAATAGCCAAAGTGGTCAAGAACCATTTAAAAAAATATGATATATGGTTATCACTATAGACCAATATAAATAAATAATAAAATGTAATATAGTTTTTGAATTTGTTAAAAATACTGTAATAAAGTCATTGAGGAATTTATGGGTGAAATTTCCTTCTTACATGGAAAAGATGATTTCCTATAGATATATCATTTATTTTTGTCAGTATTGTTTGTATAAAACCATAAATGAAAAGGTATTTTTTATAAGATGAAAAATAAATTATTTTAGAAAAATAATGGTGTATTAAAACCTATTATTGATGATAATTGAAAATCTGTATGAAATTGAGATATCCCCTTTAATTAAACATTCATAACAAAATTAATTAATAAGAGAAAATTTTAAAACCTATATTTCCCCATAAAACAATGATGAATTTTTTTTGATATATGAGTTTGGAATATTTAAACTTAATTTAGAATAATTATATTAATAATTAAGAATTACATTGGGGGTAAATATAGAGAAAAGGTAACCTGAATGAAAAATGGAGATTCAAGGAGAAACCCTTAACTTATGTCCAAATGAGTTCTTCAAATTTAGATAACATCATGGATAATTAAATAATATTAATCAATAAAATAATTAAGAACTACTTGAACATATATTAGATTTATCATAATTTTATTATGCTTAGTTATGTAATTTTTATGGAGTTAATAAATTTAATGTCACCGTTCAGGTGTGTTCTTTTCCTGGGTTTTTAAGATTAGTTTTTTTAAATGTGCATGAAAAATCTTGTAAAATTAAAGTAAATATCTAATATTAAAATTAAATGATACTAATTCTCATCTAAGATATGAAATTTTATTACATATTATTTTCTTTCTAGATATTACTTTGATTTATTAGATGTAACATTAATGATAATTCTTTAGATCATTTTTGTTGGTTTTCGACTGTCATGAACACGTTTTCTATTAATAAATAATATTAGGTATGTATTATGGTTCTAGAATTATATATTACTTATAATATGTTTATTAAAATATTTTTAAAAATAATTATGGTTATATGACCAGCATTTACGGAGACCTTGGAAAATGATGTCGTGTGATACACGATGATATTAAATCGGCACATCACGGACAATGATTTATTTTATAGAAAAAGGGGGGGAGATGGGTATGATGATGTATCATAAATTAACATAACAAAATTATAGTAAATATAATATAATGTAGTTATCAATATTTCTTTCGAAGAATTTGTAAAGATAGATTAATAAGAAATAAATTAAAAGAAAATAAAAGAGAATGAAAAATGATTATCCTCTTCAATTATTCTTTGTGAGAACATCATAAAATAACATTGAAATGGTCTTCTGGTGAGATAAAAAATACTAGAACATTAGTAAGAGTCTTGGGAATGGATAATGGAAAATATTATCAATATTTAAAAATATAGAAGTTTGAGTAGAAGATTATGCAAGGAGTGTTATTTATTGTGGAACGAGAGGAGGGGTTTTCAATATTTTATTATTTTTCTTAATATATTTGTATTAATAATATGAGTAGGATGACCATTTTTACTAAATATATTAATATAATGAATTATATTTTTAATATATGGGCATAAATTTTCCATACCTAATCTAATACTCAATAATTCTGGAATTTTAAAAATACAGTAAATTTTTGTATTTTAGTAATCACCATAAATTCAAATATTTTATAAAAATAAAAAATATTCACCCTAACATTTTTCAATATAAAGAATTAAAAATTTAACCACATCATATATACATAATTTTCTAAATATGGTAAATTTATTTTATATAATCTAATCATCTTTTTTTGAAAAATTTTGATTTTAATAATCTAAATAATTTTATGACACTAAAAAATTAATCAAGGTCACATAAAATTATTTTATATTCTTAAGACACCAAAATAATAATTTATGAGCATATTTAATAGAAAATATAATTCTATTAAATTATTATATTATTAATAAATCATTTATTAAATATTTATGAATTAATAAAATACAGACATTTATTTTATAAATTTTTAAAAAATTATTTACTTTTTAAATAATATAAATATTCAATATTTTCATTTATATGATACCAAAAGTTTATTTATACATTAATGGGTGATTTTATTATTATATTGTAATATTACTATTAATAACGGTCACAATAGTATTTCAACAATAATGTTTAATAGTATATTCCTTTTCTAAACTGCATGTTGTGTTAATCATAAACAATTGATGTTGCTAACATTTTAAAGGGTCATACAATATAGTCATGGGGAGTTACAATAATGTTACATGAATTATTTACTGTTAGTTGAAATATTTATCATCAATATTTTTATACACCTATTTCAAAACTAGACTAAGAAGAAATTATCATCTTTGGAAAAATTATTAGTCTTTTTCATTTCATTCTAATTCTAATTATTTTAGTCATATCTCTTAATAAAAAAATATAGAAATTTTTATTTACATTTTAGATCGATATTATGTTTTATATATTTTTATTTCTACAGATTTAATTCATTAATAATATTTTGATTACCCTTCTTTATTTATATAGTTTATTCCTAAGCATTCAAAAAATTATTTTTCTCTTTAGAGGATATTTATTTACAATCAGTATATAACCCAAAAAAATGATACATATCTTCACAATGAATAATATAATATCACATTTAATTTATACATTCAAGAGACCCTTTATTTTTAGATAAACTAGAATAAAATAAGAATAATAGAATCTATTTTAATATTATAAAAACATTTTTAATATAGATATTGATTCACAAGAACATTTTTAGTTATTTTTCCAAAAAAAATTTAATTTTAATATCATTTAAAATTATTTTATTATTATGACATAATTTAGTAAAACTGTTATAATTAGTATCACATTTTATATAATTATGTCTTACAATCATTTTAAAACATTTCTAATTGTTTTTTCAATAATATTTTCTTGATTTATTTATATATTATCTTATTATCTCAGGATAATCTCAATTAATAAGTCCTAGTTGTATTCATTTATAGTAAGAATGTTAGGTGAAATTTTTTTAAGAATAAAATTAAAAATTTTATCACTATTAATTTAGGAATAATATTTGTATGTAACTATTATTAATCATCCTCCATGGAATATTTTAAAGATAACCTTTTATAGGTTTTCCATTACTTGATTTTTCAATTATTCATTTAAATTTTCTATGTGGGATTACATTATATTCTATGATATTTGAAATTATACTTGATATAAAAGAATCTCCATTGTTATTTTTTCACTCTTTGTGTATCACTTTAGTTTACTATCATACTACATAATAATTCTCTTTATATCATCTAGACTAATTTTAATAATATGGGTTGTATCATCAACAGTGGTTCTTTTAGATTCACACACCTTAGGTAAAATATCATCAATATTATCAATAAGTTGATAATTTGATTATATTTCTCTCTATGATATTTTTTTCTATTAAATATTTCATGAATCTATTATCCATTTATGTAACTAATTAACTTTGAAGATAATAAAAACATGATAATATATCATAACATAGATATTTTAATTCCAATTTTTTTGTTTATAAAATGTGTAATTTCAAAAAATTTATAAAAACCATTCATAATGAAGAAACCCAATATTATATGTTTCACTAAATGTAATATAGAAATATAATTTTGACAATGTAGTTTAGATAAAATTAATTATTTTCATCTCAGGTAAAATTTTACAATACATTATATGTTACCTTGAAATCACCAGAAATGATAATATAGATTTAAACTCTAGTTTTTCTAAAAATATTTTCAATCATGTATGTCTGATATTAGAATTCGTTTCTATAAAAACTAGATTCTTAATTGGATTGAGAATCCAAAATGTACAAACATGTATACTAAACATAATGTAATAATTCACTATATAATATTTTGTGATGGAGAACAAAAATTAAAATATGATAATGTAGTGGAAAAAACAAAAAAAATATCATCATTAGTCTCAAATATTGATATACCAATGATACCACATAATGGATCAAAATTACTATAAGGAAAATGAAATATAAGGGCTGGAAATTAGTTTGAAAATAAAATAAATGTTTTTGAACTCATAAAGTATTTAAAAAATATAAAAAATCTAATATCCCACAAAATTTGCCTAAGTAATATCAATGAAATATTTGGTAAAAATAACTTTTCTATTTAAATTAGTTATTATTGTAAAATCATTGTAAAAAATAATCTAACAGAATTTCATAAAATACCATTAAAATAATTAACACATTTAAAATAAAAAAACTTGAATTATGATTTACCCACCAACTAATCCTAAAGGATATCATTAAATTATTCACTTTTAACCTAATATGAAAGGGGAAACATAAGATTACTTAAAGATATCCTAGACTATAAACTATTTAAAAGGAATCATCATTTTTTTTAAATCTTTGATCTTCCTTCTTATACATGGAATCCCTTTGCCTTTTATATCAAAAAATCCCCACTATTATAACTAGTATATTAGAAGATTACCTTCAAAAACATATGTAATTCACCGCCCATAAATCCAGAAAACTAGAAACTGTAGAATAACACAACACAAGTCCATAGTCGTCCCCCCCCCATCTGATATAGGAATCCAAATAATAGTAAGGGCATGTTAGGTTATTAAAAAGAGAGTATTGCCTCGTGTTATAGTTATTATAGCACTGAAAGTAATGAAAAAAATATTAATCAATCCATATATCAATTGTATAAAAAATATTGGATTATTAT
This sequence comes from Viscum album, assembly GCA_963277665.1. Taxonomy (NCBI): domain Eukaryota; kingdom Viridiplantae; phylum Streptophyta; class Magnoliopsida; order Santalales; family Viscaceae; genus Viscum; species Viscum album. Next base: position 301,112,405 of record OY728153.1, on the reverse strand, counting down.
CATAATTAAATTTAGTTAAAAAATGCATCCCAATGCGTGGTCTATACACGTTAAATATCCCTAATATGTCGATCATATATAATGATAATAAAACTATAAAATAAAAATCAACTCAAATACACTCAAACCTGGTCTAGAGTCACACTTGGATCTATCCACCAATCCGATATTAGGATTTAGAGCCACATTTTCTAAATATTACACCTTACCCTATAAATTTAACTTCTGATAAATTGTGATATTTTCGTCGGTACAAAAGTTCCATGTTTTCCAAATGAGAGTGTGAAAAAAACTCTAAAGGCCACCACTAATGAAATCCTAGAAAAAATTAAAACAATAATAGTGATGGTGAATGTTTGAAATGTAAACAGTTTAACATATTAAATGATACAAAATAATAAAACAATCAATGATTCCCCTAGTTTACATTGATACTCTAGGTTAGATATACAATTTTCGATCCTTAGGTAGGTCTCAATGATCAACCCACCCTCTAAAACAAGTGTCTGGGTTCTTATGAAAAGGTATCATGGACATTTACAACCATAAGTGACCACATGGAATACAACATAATTTAATTTTATGAATTATACATTTTTATTAAATTTAATTTCATAAATATATTGTATTACCTAAAACAACTACATATAGTGAAATATGAAATAAAATTATTTAAATATGACCAATAAGACCTAGCATATGAAGTTGATGGTATACAAAATATTATATATGATATGAAATAAGTATATATATAGGACCCACTAAATAAACAATAATTGATGAATTTTTACTAAATATATTCTCAATTATTATAAAAATATTTTATTCTTTAGAAATAAGTTGTCATAAAAATGATTTCTTATGAAAATATATGAATATAAATTTCAAATTATACTTCCATGTTTTCTTTAGTGGAAATAACATTATTTTTCTTGTCATAATATAAAAATAATATTAATATGATTTTTTGGACATTTTTTAGAATTTTTATTTTCCTCCCAATAGTTCAAAATATTAAATTTTATTGCCAAATATATCGTTGAATAATAATTTTAAAAAGTAAAACATTTGTAGAAAATTATTAAGGAAAAAAATTATTTTTATTTTATTATAAATATAAAAATGAAATGAATTTGAATAATTTATATGGTTTAGTTTGTTTAAAAAAATTATACATAAATAAGCATTTTCATATAAAAATCATTTTTTGTTAAGTATTTATATTAATATTATGTTATATAAAATATAATAATTTAATTCAAGGAAATGAAAATTAATTTCTTATTCATAATTTTAAATTTATATGAGGAAATTGTTTTGCAATTTTTAATAAAAATTTTGAATTTTTAGCGAATAATCAAATAATAACAATTTTTAGAAATACAACTTATTTTAAAATATATCCAATACATATAAAAAATATATAAATTAATGAAACATATTGAATTAATAATATATGTTAAAATACTAAAAATTATACAAATATATTTATAATATATAAATTTGAAATTAATTTATAATAAATTTGGAAATAATTTTCAATGTCGAAGCAAAGCCTGCACATAACTTGAAAAGTAATTTTTTTTACCATAAATATAATATTCGAGATCGAATAATTCAATTATCAAATTGTTTATTAATTATTAATTATTATATAGTGTATTTATGTTCTTCAAAAAAACTTAGAGTTGTATATCTTGTTTATTATCCAAATTATTGTGAAATGCTTATGTAAGGATTAAAACGTAAAAAAACATATTAAATAATTTACAACCATAAGTGACCACATGGAATACAACATAATTAAATTTTATGAATTATACATTTTTATTAAATTTAATTTCATAAATATATTGTATTACCTAAAACAACTACATATAGTGAAATATGAAATAAAATTATTTAAATATGACCAATAAGACCTAGCATATGAAGTTGATGGTATAAAAAATATTATATATGATATGAAATAAGTATATATATAGGACCCACTCAATAAACAATAATTGATGAATTTTTACTAAATATATTCTCAATTATTATAAAAATATTTTATTCTTTAGAAATAAGTTGTCATAAAAATGATTTTTTATGAAAATATATGAATATAAATTTCAAAATAAACTTCCATGTTTTCTTTAGTGGAAATAACATTATTTTTCTTGTCATAATATAAAAATAATATTAATATTATTTTTTGGACATTTTTTATAATTTTTATTTTCCTCCCAATAGTTCAAAATATTAAATTTTATTGCCAAATATATCATTGAATAATAATTTTAAAAAGTAAAACATTTGTAAAAAATTATTAAGGAAAAAAATTATTTTTATTTTATTATAAATATAAAAATGAAATGAATTTGAATAATTTATATGGTTTAGTTTGTTTAAAAAAATTATACATAAATACGCATTTTCATATAAAAATAATTTTTTGTTAAGTATTTATATTAATATTATGTTATATAAAATATAATAATTTAAGTCAAGGAAATGAAAATTAATTTCTTAGTCATAATTTTAAATTTATATGAGGAAATTGTTTTTCAATTTTTAATAAAAATTTTGAATTTTTAGCGAATAATCAAATAATAACAATTTTTAGAAATACAACTTATTTTAAAATATATCCAATACATATAAAAAATATATAAATTAATGAAACATATTGAATTAATAATATATGTTAAAATAATAAAAATTATACAAATATATTTATAATATATAAATTTGAAATTAATTTATAATAAATTTGGAAATAATTTTCAATGTCGAAGAAAAGCCTGTACATAACATGAAAAGTAAATTTTTTTAACATAAATATAATATTCGAGATCGAATAATTCAATTATCAAATTGGTTATTAATTATTAATTATTATATAGTGTATTTATGTTATTCAAAAAAAAATTAGAGTTGTATATCTTGTTTATTATCCAAATTATTGTGAAATGCTTATGTAAGGATTAAAACGTAAAAAAAACATATTAAATAATTTTTCATGACAAATATATGAGTTAAAACAAATATTAAATTAATATCAATGGATATTTGGAAAAAATTATTATATTTTCTTGAAAGTTATTTATTTATATTTTCACTATATTAAATGTATACCTTAAAATGTTATAAAATGCTAAAACAATAATTTTTTTGGTAATGAAAAAATTAAACAAATGAAAATAAAATTCAAAAAAGTATTATAAGGTGATATAATTAATATTATACATGAATTATTAGATGAATATGACATGTAATATATATATTAGAATATTTTGTTTTCATTTTACTTGAGTAAAAGATGTTACTAAATTAAATGTTATAAATATACCTAATTTTTTTTATTAATGATATTTTCGAATAAATAATATTTTATTAAAAGATATAAAATTCATCAAAATATTATAGTTTTCCCACTAACTAGGATATATCTTACAGTATCAATCAAATTCTGTTAATTGTATATTTTTCAATTATATTTACTATATTGACCCTCGATAAATAAAATCTCATATTATCATTGTTGGATTAAAAAGTATTATCAACAGTGATTTCTTTCAAATTTTGGGTAGTTATTTATTTACAAAAAATAATTATAAAACACTGATTCAGTCTTTTTCAATAAAAATATAATAAATTTAAAAAAAATTAAAAACATTTAATGTTAGAAAATTTCTGTGTTATTTTAATTTTATTGGTTAATATTTTATAATAATATATTTTTAGATGATTATCATAGAATTTAAATATTTTATTTATCCATGTTAAGTTGATTTGTTTTTAATTTTAAAATAAATATATTTACCGGAATAATGTTTTGTTAAACTATATAAAAATGAATAATTATAATAATCTAGGAAAAAAGTGATAATATATAGAAAAGTATTTCAAATATTTTTAATATATAGTCTTTTTGAATAATTTTTATTTAGAATAAATGTATTATATCTTAAACTTTCCAGAAATTCCAATGGTTACCCTAATCTCGTTTATAACATTACTCTTACTCTCTCACTTACATACTAAATGTTGATCCTTATTTAATAGAATAACTCTACAAATTTACTCCCTCAATATCCCTAGTGACTTTCAAGAGGTAATAATATTCGAAAAATACCAACCCCATATCCCATTTGAGAAGATCTAAATGTGTCTTTTCAGATACATTATAATAGACTAAACTTATCACATTCATTTATACTCTTATTTGCCTCTAAAAAACTGGTGTTATTTATCATATAATGAAAAAACTCTAGTTTTATAAATATTCTAAAATGTTATTATGATTATCAAAATGTCATTATACACCTTTCCCCCCACCAAAATAGAATTCAAAGTATCGTTTTGTATACAAACATCTAGAAATCTACATGGAGATATACAATTATTTTCTGATTACAAAATTTTATCAATGGATATTACAAAGGGTTTAATATTTAAATATATTATTAAAAATATAATTACACATATGGAATTATCATATCAACCAAACCATTTGAAAAGGATAAATGCATTCAAGCGTATGTGTGGACAACCACCTCCACAAGACAATTTGATTTATTTTAGGTTTCCATTTTCTATGGATTGTAATAAAGATATATTTAATAAATAAATATGATATATTAAAATATAAAATTATTATATAATGTTGAATTATCAGTTACCTTTATGTTATTCTATATTTTAAAAAATGAATACAATATTTTTATGTATGAACAATATACTGTCTCCTTGAAAGATGTAATTCATTTCCCTATTTGAAAATTCATAGATATTTATAACTATGTATATAAAGAATATATATGATATTTTTATAATGATTAACATTATGTATGTTTTGTAAACAATATAAATGATCATGTACAAAAAATAATGAACTAAAGTGCTTATGAATAAATGAGGCATGGGACACAAATAAATAATGATTCATCAATAAAAGGGTTGTATAAATTTTGTAAAGTAATCATATAAAATATTATATCAATGAAAATTAACATGTTAAATATCTATAATAAACATCATTATACCATATCATAGATAATTTTCAAATAAAGGAAATCATGAGTCAACAGATTTTTATCTCATTTCTATTTTGTGGGAAAAATTCCATGTTCACCTTTATCATCCATTTTGTGGTGTATATAATGCCAAAGAATTATTTTTGTGATTAAATGTATAAATTTTGTAGGGATTGAAATATTCTTATATTTATATTTATTTCATTGGGATTACAATTAATAGGATATAAAAAAATTATTGGTATTATGTTACAATCTCGCTATTTATATTGAGTGTTTATGATTATGTTCAGATTTTGAAATCATATAATATAACTCCCATGATACTCATAAATATTATTGTACTATGATTATTTCATTAATAGACATATTTTATTATCATTTTCCTAATAATATTTATTCAACAGACTAAAAATATGTTTTCATTTTAAATTAAATTCATTTTTCTCTTCAGTTGAAAAACATTTTTTTATTAACTATATTTTATTTAAAAACAATAATATTTTTACTATTAGATTATATTTTATTTTCATTTTCTCTTATTATTCTATTTTTTTTTACAAAATAGTTTGACTAGATTCATCTATATTTTTCCGAATGAATGACTTTATGACTTTGGAAAAAAATATGGATTTTATATAATTTTTACATATATAAAATGAACATTTTTTCCTTCCCTCATCAGTAAAATTTTATTTCAACTTTTATTTTCATGTTTACATGATTATTTTCAAATAATTTTCTTTCCATTCTATGATAATATTTTTATATGAAAATGGTGATTCCAAATTTGAAATTTTATTCTCATATAAATCATTTTAATGATCTATTAATGATATTTGTATTAATAAAAAATCATCCTTTGATTATACATATGATTTTTTATGGATTTGATTTATGTTAACCATCCTTATTATTCATCAAGATGGTTTCTGTTAATATTGAATAGTTGTTTATGAAATCCATTTTTCCAATGGGTTATACTATGATGAGATATTTATGAAACCCATTTATTTTCATGGGTTTTCATATGATGAATGGATTATGGTATTACGCAAAAAAAGTTTAAATTTTCATAATGTTATGGATGGGACATGTATCTCACCTCCTTAAAATGGAAATGTTTTATATATCAGGAGATAACTATAATAAGCAAGTCAATGTTTATGATGTATTGTCGGATGAAAGTTAATATGATTGATCTACGCTTGGACATAAGTGGTGATGCTTGATCTGTTATGGTTTTATGGTTAAGTAAGTCATACATGAAATTATAAAACTCTTGTGATACCAATTTTGGTCTCACAAATTTAGGGCATGATATTATTGTCATTGATTGAATTTTAATTATTTTAATAATCTTGTTATTCATTTATTTTGGAATTTTTATTTTTATTCCATGAAACATTTTTTTTATTTATGAAATATTTGGTGTCAACATTTTAGGTTATGTTAATTTTTTCATAATATTAATACTAACTTATGATTTCATATGATTCTGGATTGATATCCCCAATATTTAAACATTCTGAGCATCAATGATCACCTTTTTGTATATTTTTGTTTCCCCTTATTATAAAGAAATTTATTAAGTATAATTTTTATAAGAAGTGTGGTAGTTATAAAATATTTAGAGGGAGATGATGTGGTTTATTATTCAACTAGATATTTATGTTTCTAAATTTCCAAATAGAATAGAACTAAAAGACTCTTTTTCTCATAGAAATATATATAATTATTATTCCTGTATTTAGATGTAATATATATGCCTGAAATATATAGGTCACTATATATAGAATCAGTTAAATGTTTAATGAAGCTTCAAAAATAAGGATCATAAAACGTTTGTGAGAACCCTGGGATAATTCTATGTATATGATAAAATACAAATTTTTTTAGAATAGTATTGAATGACCTAGTTTACAACTAATATTTAATAAAATAATGTTTCATGATTATTCATATTTTCAATCATTTATCAAGATTCATTGATTTCCCACTCAAATTATTTTTTCTCACCCAAAGATTGGTATTCTCTTGAATGGCTTCATCCAGAAGGAATTTAGTTAATACTAAACATTATTAGAATTATAGTGATTAATGGGAAACCAATTGAAGTAATTGATAGAATATAAATCCATTTTATTATACATAATCATCAATCTCCATAATTTATTAAAAACTTCATCTTGGGTTTGTTTCATAGCATGCATAATATGGGAAAATGGAGTTTTATAAAGACCATGGAGGAAAAGATTAATCAGCATCCATTGTGTAAATATTGTGTGAATAATCACTCAATCGAAGGTGTTATATGAACATGAAAAATTATTTAGTGTTGAAAATAAGGACATGAAGAATATAATTTATAATGAAAATTAAAATAATATTGAACAAAATGGAAGATGTTATATGTATCCCAAATATATCCTCTATGATTCAATTATTTCAATGAAAATGGTATTGTAATTATAAAAATATATTTCCAATTGGGAAATATCGATAAAATAATTTACAAGTTTGTATGATAAAATGTTTTTATAATGACTATAATGATACTAAAAATTCCTTATGAATCAAATATTCCTATTTAACCATATTTTAATGTCAAAATTAACAAACACAGCTAAATTTAGATAGATGGTTCTTATAGAATTATTAATATTTCATATTATAAGAAATAAGTATCATGTAGTATGATAATGAAATATTCTTTTTGTTTTGGGAAGGAAGTGCAATGAATGATGTATTTATATATTTGGATTCAATAATTATGTTTTATATTTTTAAAACTATTGATATTCGGGTAATAAAAAATCATGATTCGTTTATTGATTTTCCATGATAGTTTATCCTTGAGGATATGAAATGTGAAAATGAATATTTGGGGTAAATAGATGATTATTGTTAATGTGATGGTAATTAATACCATGAAATTAGTTAGTGATTTGATAAAAAAGTAATATAGTTCATCCATTTTCGATGATTTCTATCGTATTATTGTATTTATCGATCATATTCAATAGTTTGTGAGCATAACTTAGAAATAATGGTTTCTATTTATTTTCTGTATCATTAATTTATTCATAAAATGGACAACATAATGGGGTTATAAGATTTATTTGGTCATGATATTAAATTATTGGACACCATTAAGGGGTTTTATGTTATTAAATTTTGAAGTGATTAACATTGTATTTGGAAAATTTTATTTTGCTGTGAAATTTATAAACCATTTATTGAATTTGTGGTGAGATTTAATAAGAATTTATCAACACATTTTATATATATGATGGAAGGTATAAAATAACAGTTATGATTAAAAAATTATTTGATATTTATTTTATTGATTTTTTTTTCAAAAAAATCATTCAATTTTATAAATGATTATTATATATTGGGGCCTATGTAGATAGGGAATATACATTTTCATAGATGCTGTTATGAGTGGATAAAAAATAATTTAGATAAAGTACAATTTAATATCATAAGAATAATCAATCAAATCCATCTTAAATATTGGTTTCAAAATTGATAAATTGTATTTTGAGGAATTATAGAATAGTTTTTTAGGGTGGATTTAATTTTAACATGCATTAATAATACTGAATTTTAACTAAATTTTTGTAACATTTCATATAATGTTTTATTAGTATTAATTGTTATATTAACTGGTGATAAATGTTTTTGTTTCAGTAAAGTTATAGATAATGGAGGATGATGTTGTTATCCTTTGACGCAATTATATGATATTTAGAAGTAATTTTATACTTCTTGGCATAACAAATTCATTTTGAATAGTTTGTGTTTTTTTGAAAAAGATGATAATATTATAGAAATTGATTGAATAATGGGATTATTTGTGTTTAGTATATATATTTAATTATATAATTAGTCTAGGTAGTAAAATAATCCACGAACAATGGGAAATTTACATTAGAAATTTGTCATATGATTAATATGCATACAGTGAAATCTGTGGTCTTTTATGCTACCCAAAATTTATATTTTGTAAGGGTTAAATTTTATAACCATGTTATATAATAATATTTAGAAGTATTTGGGAGTTAGTTTTTTCTTCAATATCATTGTTTTTACAGCTAAATAATATTATAATATTTGGAACCAAGATTTCGGTTATTCTGAATGACCAACCTATTTATCATTCTCATTTATCAAGAGGAACTATTATTAACCATTTTATATGAAGTTTTTTTAATAAAAAAGAATTTATAAATGTAAATATTTTGGTAATTGATCACAAGAAATAATGGTGAGGCAAAAAAACTATTAAAGGGGGATAATTTATCACCAAAAAATATTATAATTTATTGTTTAGCATTTAATTTAATTTCATTGATATTTTGTGTTAAACAGAACAGAGAACATGAAAAACAATGAAGTGTTAGAATTTAAATATAACCATTATAACCAAAATGTTCAATTTTCATATTTAAATAGTATTAAACTAATTATGATATATATATATATTACCTTCTTAATATAAATAAATTTAATAATTATTACAACATTAGTGACAAATTTTTAGTGAAAATAATAAATGCTTCAACAACATGCATTATTCATAAATGATGTAGATTGTGATAAATTTATAATTCATTTATAAAACATTAAATATTTTAATTTATTCAGTATAATAATATTTTTATATTGATCTACCAAAAATATCTTACTAATATATTTTGGATTTTTATAATGACTTTAATTTTTCACTAGATTATGAAAAATGAAACATTTTATAAAAACATGTAAAATAGTTTAAAAATTTAACAATGTTCTAAATTTTATGAAAATTGTTATAATGTAATATTATTTCTATTATATTATTAATAATCCTATTAATTTTATTTTTATTATTTTTATTTTTTAATATGGAATTAATGAATTCATAGATCTAAAAAATATTATTTAGATTGGTTTTTCATTTAATATTATGTATTTATATTAGTAGTAGGTTATATCACATATTGGAATTCAATTTTATGAAATGGAATTTATTTTTTTGATTTATATAAATAAATTTATACTGGGATAATTTTTTTTACATTTTTCTAATAATATTATATTTTTAATTAACATAAAAAAAATAAAGTTTTGATGAAATGAATCATCTTTTATGTATCATAAAGACATAATCATAATATAAAATTTTAGAAGAAATTTTAATGAACTAATGTATTGTAAATTAGTAACATCATTAAAAAAACAAAAACATATAAATTTCAATATCATACCAAATAAATATCAAAACATTTTCATTATTGAGGTCGAGTATGTGAAGTTCTTGAAAAATCAGCATTAGTACCCTAAAAATAATATTTGAAATAGAATAATACATTACCAATAATTAAAAATTGAATATATAATTTATAAATGAAACAATTATTTGTATTAAATTTGAATAAAAAAATGTGGATTTAAAACATTAAATAGTGAAAATTCATTATACACAATATCATATAATGTCAAAGAAAATACAAATGTAATGTAACTCAATTGAAATAAATTCAGTTAAATTTTTTTAATAATGTGATAGCTTTTAATAAAAATAAACATGGATGAAATAATTCATATTGAAATATAAAATATAATGGTTTTATAAATAAATTATATTATATGTCAATGGGGAATTATATGGACCATATAAAAGAAATTAGGCCCATAACATTATAATCTACCTTAGTAAAGGGAAATTGAGATGAAAACATTTATTTCAAATTTACTTTTGGTTGAATGTTAATCTAGATATTGTAACACGATTTTGAAAAATATTTACCATGACTGTATTATATTTTTAATATCAAATATGTTCTTATTATAAATTTTACGGCCTATTGTCTAATAATATTTCGTTATTTTCATTGTTCTGGGAGTAAATTGGCTTGTTTTCTCTAACGTTTGATGTTCTATATATTCATGATCATTGTATAACATATAGATACATAAATTTAAAAAATTTATTAATTTTATAAATATAACATTTACTCATTAGATATATTTTTTGTTTTATTCATGAATATTAGTCTTGGGAAATGAACTCCATCGCTTTGGAGAGATAGTAGGTCGTACGTACATGTGAGTGACAATATCATTACATTAATGAGTGAATGGATAATTAATTGGATGATATAATTATTTTAAATAATCCATATCTATTCATATATATCCAATATATTCATTAAATTTACCCTTGTTACCTTCCATGTAATGAAAAAGATACAAAAAATAACATCACATCATGAGGTAGTAGTCTGCCTTAAACTTGAGAAATATTATCAATTTTTAAATGGAAGTGAAAAAAGATGATATATTTGATATTTAAATTAACAAATACTTATACTATAATTTTTATAATATATTTGTGTTAATTCCGTCATTATACCAATCCAATAATTGAATTGAATTGGGTGAATTATTCAGGTTTGAGTTGTAGTAGTACGTTGTACAAACGATAGACAGTTTCATTTCCCATTTGATAAAAGAATATGAAAATATAAGTAAACCCATTAAAATATTAATAAATTATTATATAAGAGATAAATTTTATTTTATATAATCAAGGATTAATAAAATATTATGATAGTGGAAGAGGAAAGAAAATTAAAATTATCATTTAAGAACGTTATCTTTTCTTCAGAATACCACATTAGGTTTGCATCAAAATCAAGCATAGGATGGATTTATGATAAAAAAAATAGATATAGGTTATTTGAGAGATTATTTATGTAATTTCTCATAGTTTGTTTTGAGTAAATTCCCTTAAGATGTTTGAAGAGGGGAGGATATAGGGTCTTTTTTAGAAGTTGGAGAGAGAACACTGATATAATTTTTCAAAAGAATCAATTATAGACGTGTCTTTATCATGCCCAATTCTTTCAACATTGTACATAATTGTAGAATATATGTTAGAATTGAAATATAATTCCATTAATAGGGTTATCTAAAATTTTTATAGTCATTTTAGCAATTATATTTATTGTTTTACCCTTGGTGAATCTGCTTTTACATTAACTATGGTAATTAATAAATTATACTTATTCTATTCATAATGGTAAAAAATTAATTTGAAATTTTTATATTATATTAATTATTATTATTTTAAAAATGTAATACATTTATCCAAATTATAATAAATAATTTTCAAGAATTCAAATTTATATTATACTTACATATGTTATGAAAAAGTTGTGTTCGAAAGAGAAAATTATAAAAAATGTAAATTTTTTTAATATAAAAATTAAATATATAATATATTACACTACCCAAAATTAGTTCATTTAAATTTAATTACCAAATTTTACATTATAAAAATATTTAAAATTTAATTTTAAAATTTAATTTATTTAAATGAAAATTTATTGTTTTATAAAGTTCTGTTATCATAATTATTCATCAATTAATCAAATGTTTCTGAGAAATCACAAAACAAAACCCTAAAAATTGATATGCTTATTTAAAAAATTATATTTTGATTATCCATAAAAATTTAAAGTGTATAAATTAATTTCATCTTATTTTTACAAAGTCTAGTTATAATACCTTACAAAAAAATATATTTTTTCATAAAACATTTGTTTTTATTTCAAATGTTTTTTATCTTTTTATACTAAATAAATTATCAATCAAAACTTGTAACCTTACATGTTCATTAATATTTTTTATATTTTTACACAAAAATATAAAATCTATATTATAATGATAACAATTTGAATAGTTATGTTTTAAAAGAGTATATTTTTTTCAGTTAAACTAGAACTCTCATGCATTGAATTCTACTAAATATATGAATATATTTAAAAAATGATATCTAGTGATGTATATAGTTGTTAAATTTTCTTCCAATATCGGTCTTTCTTGTCATAAATTTTGTTTAGTCGAATTGTGTTCTTTTAAAATATCAGGTTCTTAAAAATATGTCATGTTAGATATATATTAAAGTTATTGGTTCTAATTATACATGATTTCATCAGGTTTTTAATATCTAAGTACTGAGTAGTTTGAAAAATTATCATTAAATATACTTTTGAATAAATAATTTTTATTAATTGATAAAAATATTCCTATGAAACCAAAATTCAACCATGTGTTTATGATTTTATTTGTAATATAGACCATTTTTCATTAATGTTTATTTGTATTTTAATTGTAACTATATTTTCCCTCAATGAGTAAAATTTTTTTTGTAATGCTATGTCTGAAAAGGGATAAACAAAAACATAAGTGAAAAAATATTGTAAAAAATTGAATTATTTTCATTTGGTGAAATAATTTAGACCCTCATCACTGTATGATTTTAAACCAACAGTTATATAGAAACCAGTCTATGAAACTATCTTTTAATCATTTAAATCAATGGTTGATTAAAAAGATAACCCTATTTTATTAATATATATTATTGGTTCGAATTTGTAAAAAAATAATTTTTAACCTACAAGAATTTTCATTTTGTGCATAAGAAAATTATTTTTAGGATTGAAATTTATGTATAATTTTTTATAATGATTTGATTACCAAAAATTCTTATAAAATTTCGATGCAATATTTTTTCAATTAATAGAAATATATAAAAAAATTCTTAATTTTATTAAATTAAATATAAAATTAGTTATTTAATGTGTTTAATGATTTGTATAGGTCAGTATATTAAATTTTACCATTTTTAATGTATTCAATTGTAATTTTAACTACTTTTATATTTATTTTTTGTCAGATTAATTGAAATGTGATTTAATTGATTACAATGGTCTATTACAGTAATATTATTTTATTATTAGATAAAAAATACAAAAAACAAAAACATGACAAAAATAATTATATTTGGTCCCAAATTTCATCGTTTATCAGTTCATAATCCTTTTAGAACCATTAGTATTGATAAAAAATTTATTATAAATTAGTCATTTGATAGATTCAAAAAGTGTGAACCATGTAAACTATAAAAGTAAATATCCACCCTAAAATTATTACATAAAATTAATCATTCTAGAATAAAAAAACTATTACATTATATTTTAAATTAACTAAGCCCAATTCCAGAGGTCACTTCCCAAAAGACCCGCCATAGTACCCTTTAGGGTATATTTAAAGGATTAATTTCCAATAAGTGGGGATAACGTAAACCAATATAATTTTTCCACATTTTATTGTCCTCTTATTAATATTTTTTATTTAACATCATATATAACATCAGCATCACCGTTATGTTGAAATTTTATTATGATTATTAAAATTCTATTATACACACTATTTTTTAACAAATGAGATGTGAATGTTTCACTCTTGCGTACAAACTGCATAATTTACCCTTGTGGGGATATAATTCATTTATCATCACTACCATATATAAGGTTATTAATATGCATTTAAAATATTTATATTTTACATATATCATACTAACACTTCTCAAATTATAATATCTATCTTATTAACTTCAAAACTGTTGGAAAATGACAACATTCTTCCTGCATACATGCGAAATAACACCTCTATTAATCTATGTGATTCATTTTCTATTTCAAATTTACATTGATTGTAATAATAAAATAGTTAAGGGATTTATATATTATATATAACAAGATAATTATTAGGAAATGTATAATTATAATTTACCATTCATTCATTTCATCCACTACAAAATAATATATGATTCATTCGTATATAAGATACACCGTCACTATGAACAGTGAAGTTCATTGTATTATATCTAACTTCATAGAAATATATAATTAGGTATATAATTAATAAATATTATTTTTATATCATTATGAATAGTGTAAATTTTTATAAACTATGATGAAGATATAAGTATTGGAACTACAAAACTGAATTCCTAACGAATAAATGAAATAGATAACATTCGGAAATAATTATTTATTAATTAAAGGGTATTGAAAAGATTTAAAGGTATAATATGTGATACTACATATATGAACACGAATCTATTATATAATTATTTTAAAAACAATTTTACAAGTTCTAATATTACATTCAACAAAATGCAAGCTGCAATTAAGGTCTATTTGTCTAAATTTTATTTCTGTGGGAAAATTTCCATATTAACCAATAACTTCATTTCTATTGTTAAAATATACCCCAATAATTAAATTTAGGATAAATTTTATGAATTATATTTGGATTTACATATCAATATATTTTAAATTTTTTCATAGGTATTACAATTCAAATGTTTCCAAGGCATTAATTATTTTTGTTATAATATCATTATTTTTCATGATTATTTATGATTATGATATGATGATGAAATTTTATTATCCACATCCCATGATTCCCATTAATTTTATCATCGTATTATTATTTCTTGAATATAAATGGTTTCCATTATTTTTAATCACCTTATGTATTCTACCCGATGAATAAATATTTTTAATGAAAATCAATTTCATTTCCTTTTTTAGTAAAAAAACTAATACTTACACATCCATATTTTTTAAAAAAATGTTTAAAATATTTTTATAAATATTCTATTTTTATTTTTTAGAGTTTGTTAATAGATTTTAGACTTTTTAATATAAATTTTGAATGGAATATTGTTATTATTTTTAAAATGAGATTATTTTTGAATTTTATGATTAAAAATTCAATGATTATATTTTTAATATATATTTTATGAATGGATTTTATATCTATCATGAATAATTATTATCTTTATAGCATCCATTATGTGTTAATATATTTAGTTTCAAAGAAAATAGTTTATTTTATATTTTAAAATCATATTTAGTAATGATTATTAGATAATTTAAATCATTTCCCCCAATGATTATTTTATGGATCAATTTGTGGTAAACCTATTTTTCAAAGAAACAGCCCATGAATTCACTTATGATTTAGTGTGGATAAAATTAAAGGATATCATTCTTATTATATAATTAAATTGATTTTTTTATGATGATTATATTTTTATGAGTCTCATTTCATTTAGTTCGTTATTCATTAAGGAAATGAATATGAAACATGTTTATTTTCATGGGTTCTAATATTATTACCGATTTTCATCTTGTGGCATGGATATTTATGATATTCATTATGTCATGGTTGAGAAATATATATCCTTAAAATTTATTGGAGGATGTTTTATATCTCATTAGATAACAATGTTATGCAAGTCAATGAGATTTATCTTATATAGGATTAAATACAATATGAAATATATACTATGTGATATCAGTTGTGATTCCTAATTTGTAACGGTTTAATGGACTTTTTAGTGATCCTTGAAATAATGAAAAAAATAAAAATTATGGTACCATAATTGTTTTACACAATATTATGGTTCGTGACTAATTTATGATTATTTTTACAACTATTATGATTCATTTATTTTTAAATGATAATTTATTTCCATGCCCAATCGTTAAAAGAAATGAAAAAAAAGTTATAACACTATATGTTTTTTTCATGATCTCATACTATTATACTTTTATTATTTTTTCATATGATCTTGGATTTCCATATCTAATTTCTACCCATAGTAATAATCTGATATTAACCTTTAATTTGTTTTCATTTCCCCGGGATATGAGGAAAGGTGTTATGTATGATAAGTCTCAAAATGTTGCTAGTAATGAAGAACTTAGTGGGGGTAAATGATTTATTTATGAACTAGTTTTTAAGATTATAATTTCTATTGATACTATACCTATAGGATACCTATGTGGATAAAATTGTTTTTCAATGAATATTCATCTATTTTCATTAATTTCGAATTTACGAAAATATCGATCACTATATGGAAACCAAGGTTTTAACCTTGCATTCCCTGTATCCAAATATATGATATAGAATATGGGTGCTCAACCCCATATTACTATTCATATTTCGACAAATTAAATCAGGGATCCCATATATACATTTTAATAGAATACAATCCAAGACCTCAGCATTCCCCATCATTACCTTGAAATTTAGTATCCCATGGAATCTAGAGTCTCGTATTGGAATTACCATGGAATATTTATTATTATCCTAACCTTCCAAACAGTTCCAAAATCATTTTTCCTAAAAAATATATGTTTTTAACAGGTTATTACTATGTAATGTAACATATATCATATGGAATTTTGGAGCTCATCCATGTCTTCCAAATTATCATATGTCAATTTCAATATAGGATGGCATCCCAATGTTTCCATGTCTTAGGCATTGTTTTAACAATTTTTTTCATCAAATTATTTATCAATTATATTTTCCATTATCCTATATACATTATAAACCACAAAAATAAATTCATGTTTTAATTACCACTTCTAAAAAAACATACATGACCCTTTTAGAAATCAATGGAACATTGTAACAATTAATCGGAACTATGAGTTCATTTATAAAAATAACGCATGGGGTACTACTTCTAATCAGTAACGAAAATTTCCAAATTAATATACTATTTAATTTTTTTTACATAATTTGTTATAAAATTTAATATAATTTAAAGCATAATTCAATTTCAACTTAGAAAATATTACATCAAACTTTTCAGTCCCCTATTAAGATCATCAATGGTTGTGAAATTCAATTTCACACTTAGTTAATTAAAACATAATTAACCCTTATAAGATAACATTAAATATAACCATTTTACATCGTGAATTTATATTAGGAATCATTCACATTTTATTTGGCCACAGCATGGAGAACTCCATGACTGTTACACTTCACTAGGAATTCCTTTTTCTACATTGAAAATTGTACATAATCATAGGTGACTAACTAAATAACAAAAAATAATACAATACTAAATGTCTGTTAGATAAATGATAAATTTGGATGATATGAACACATAATAAATAATTTAAAATGTATATTACTTTGGGTTCTTTCTAGGTACACCTACCTCATGCCAATTGAACCCCACATGACCAATATCATTATCTTTTTTGGAATAGAATGGATGAAACTGAAGTAAAATAAATCACCCCTTCAATATATAATATAATTCAAAGATATAAAAATGCTAAATGATAGGAAAAAATAATCAATTGTAGGAATATGAGTGGTAGAATGAAATTTTTTTCTCTAACACAATTTATGAAACTTGAAATAGAAATATAATGAAGAAAATATTTCATCGGAATGATATAGGGTATAGGGGGTTTATATTTATTGGGTCAAGATAATTGGGAGGTGAAAATAGTGTTTACTACTAAAAATTCTAGAGGGTAAAATTATAATCATTCTATTTATAACAATGCAAAATTTTTGGATGCACTATTCACTAAACTGTGGGCCTAATATACAAACCTCAATTTTTAGGACATGCAATTTTCACCAGTGGACCAAATGGTTTAATAAACAATACACCAAAAATGTGAAATGGATATAGTAATTCATTCAGTGTTTTCCATATATTTTTGGATCCCCTAATAGGGTATAAAAACCAAATGCATATATAAACCAGTACACATGTAACTAGACATCTTGATAGTGATCTAACTATGTTCCCTAACATCTAATGGTCATCAAATCTTAGTCATAATTTGTGTTCCCTCAAAAAATTCCAACCGTGATTCAATTGTTTTACTCTATACACAAGGCACAAGTCTTCTTGAACAAAAGGTGAAACATTCATTATTATCTAACCTCTAGAAGATATATCAAATCCTATGTCTATAGTCAGACACAATAAATGTTATCATCTAAATAATAATCATCCTTTCAGTGAAATTTCATAGTTAAATAACTTATCACTCATACTCCCTATCATTATCTCATCAATGAAATAGTATTCAACAACCCTAAACATATCATGTATTATATATTCTTATCTATAACCTTAATAATCCCCTAATATTATTTTTTAATCACAATGATATAAACTATTCAATTCAAAAGGAAATCTATATTACTTTAAATGTGCATGTTCAATAACAAAAATTGTCATCAAAACCATGAAAATAAATCTATAGAATATCAACATCCTATCTACACTAAGGGTCACACAACCCAAAACCCACCAATCTCTGAACACAATGGAAATACTGTAATGATAAAAATTTGATCAATGAAAAATCACATTTTATAATTATGTTATATATTATAAATAACATAAAATCAAATATACAATAAAATAAAAACTTTATAAATAATGAATGAATGAAATTAGAGGTATTACAATAAATTAATGTAACTATACCAAAAGAATATTTACTTAATCATTGGAATAGTAACGTGACATTAAGAATAATAAATTAGACACTATAATAGTACCATCACAATTAAATGAATAAAAATAAATTATGAATCTTATAGATAAAAACATTATATATCTATATCATTGTATCAGTTAATAAATGTTTTGAAAATTATATATTAAGTGTTAGTAATCTTTTAAAACATCAATGTTTATTTTGATTTTTATAAATAATGTAATTAATTATAATAAATTATGTTTTAACTAAATAATATTCACTTAAAATATATTATTTTATCTAATAATTGAATCATAATTTTATGATACCGTAATTAAATATTGTATATGTTATAAAAACAATTACGATAATAAAATTGGTGTTTTCTTAGTTGATGATGTTTTTAAATAAAAATATTTTTTTTCATATTTAGAATATTATTTTCCTAAAATTGATTAAATTTTTACTTATATTAATTGAATAATTTTTAGTCTTTTTATTTGGAATTTTTTCAAAATTATTCAATTTTTTGTGAAAAGTGAAATATAGTACATTACGGTATATGGTAAAAAATGATATCTTGAGTAAATATTGATTCATGGGTGATATACAGGTCAATTGTTTTAAAATACCAGGAATGCGCAATATTAATTTAATTGTGGCGTAATTATCAACTAATGAATAAAATAATGATAAAATGCCCCTCTCCTCGCTTATAAAAAACCACCAATCAGCACATCATCTCCTCACTCCTATGAATATATGATCCTTGTCTACATTCAAAAAAAATACTCTATACAAGCCCCTTTCATATATATAGGAGGTATTTTTCATCCATATGCCAAAGTAATTACTCTAAGAGGGTTCTTAAGGAGAATAAATTTAGGAGGAAAATTATTATTTCATTTTCGTTTAATTTATTTTTAGTTTCATTTCATTTATTATTCTCTCCTAACGAACCATATTCTTAATGGTATGATATCTCTAGTAATAAAAATATGATAAAATTTTATTAATATAATGTAATAATCCATCATTATTTATTTTCCCACTCTATTTTTACGAAAAAAGAGAACATCATTTGTAATGTGTTAATTTATCACATTAATGCACAAAAAAGATTGTAATTATGATTCCCTCCATAAAAACAGATCCTAAAAACGATTTTTACTGTTAAAAAAGGTTTTAATATATTGATTATATCCTATTTATAGTTATTAATACATTTTATATAAGAATGTATTAATTAATAAAACAAAACTAGTTTGTGTTGATAGAAAAAACACCAAAATAATCTAAATGATTATCTCTATCATATTAGTTAATTATTCATCCCCGCACAAAAATTACTAAACAAATTATATTAAAAAATAATCCTATTTGTTTTCAAAAAAAAATTTTTCCAACTATTCTCATTTTACATGATTTTCCAAACATATATTCTAATAAACCGATCATAAAATCCTAATGAAACCAAAAATCTGAAATGATGAAATTATATCATAAAACTTATAAAAAAGGCCATATATAAACTTAATAATATTAATATAAATTAAAAATTAATAATGGTTCTTAATTAATTAATTAATAAATTTAATTTTATTATCAAGGACATTAAGATCAATTGAATATCACTTTCAGACATAAGGAAAGAGATTTTTTATGAACCAACATTTTCTCCTTCAGGATATACATTCCATGCCATTTATCCAACGTAATTGTTAATTAATATTATGTAATCATACTAAATTCACCATGTATGTTCACACTATATCTTTATAGCTCCATTATTATTTCTATGAATTGAAAATACATGTTGTTATAAGGGTCCATTCACAATTCTTCCTAATAAGCAAGCATTATCAAAGAGAACATCTAAATGTATTACCCATTTTCAAGTGCATTCCATAATCTAATATATGCCAGATTTTTTTTCTTAAATTTCTATTTCTAATGTGAAAAGACTATCTTGTATCATTTCTATTTTTGTAAAAACAATACAACCATTTTTGTTTTAATAAATCATGAATACATTTCCAGAAACAACAATAAAATGTTTTTTTTATAATGCTTCTTAAATTAATTTTGTTACAATTACTCACTTTAATTTGAAATCAAATATAATTATTTATAACTATATCACGTTGTAAATTTTTATGTTTGATCAAAATCCATTAATTCATAGATAGCACTGTTATATTCCATTTTGGTGTTCCTTCTGACCTCATTATGATTCAAAATTCATTCCATCGGTTTTACTTATTCTTATGTTTGATTAATTATTTATGAATCATTATGTTGAAAAAATATTCATGAGCATGTTATGATGGGTATTCTTATACATAGCTCCAATTCCTTAGGTAATGTTTAGTCTCATGAGACTTCGTGTGCAATGGTCTTGGTGGATAGCATTGACTCTTGATCCATGTGAAATGTACATGATGGTTATTCTTGACTCATGCTCCATGTGAAATGGTCTTGGTGGTTATACATGATTCATTCTTATGTATGTAAAATTAACCTTGAATCATGAATATTTTATGTTTTATTTGAAAACCAAGTTATTATGATTCCATGATTACATGATCCCACGTTCTCTATGTTATGATTCTATATGTTTATTCCATCATATGTAATCATATTATTCACTCTATCTCATTTTCTAGGTTGAATATTTATCATTATTTTATTAGATGTATTTTTATCTCATTACATTATTCATGTATTCCCCCATCTTATCTAATAAAAATTTATGGGATCAACAAATGTTAGGATCATCTTTATAGAGATTAAGTAAATGTTCTTTTTATTTTTCATCCACATTTTATGTTTTATTTACCTAGTCCTCCAAAGACACTATTCCTTGTGAGAATTGGATATTATTTAATGGTTAATTATTCTTAAAATCATAATACCATATATGTATTAGATAGGGCCATTAAAGCTGGTATTAAAAGCAAGGATTAGTAATTTTTTGAGATTATGACTACACCACTTTAGTATAAAAGCATCGGATATTTAAATTAACATGGATAGCATTGATTGATTATTTTCATATCAAATGTTAGCATATACTTTTACATTAAATTTTTATCCTTCTCTTTTAAAGGATCCCTTGTCTTATTAAAATTATTCCCACCCCTAATTTACTTTATTTTCCTTAATTAATGAATGGAAATAGAAGAACTTATTCCAACAAAAACTGTGATTTGTAATGTGATTATTTCCCTAATAATATGAATATTATGACATAAAAGGGTTCCCAAAAAATCATGTTAGAACTTGATCAAATGGATCATGTTTTGAATAATAACTTGAATATTGTTTAACACACTCCTTATGTATAGAAAGATCATGTTGTGGTCTAATAATTGACAAGTTAATATCCTCAGATGTTTATTCGATATTCAAAATCCATTATCATGGAAGAATGGATTAACTAAATCAATAAAATAAAATTTGTCGTCTAGTATTCTAAATAATTGAGAGTTTAGGTGGAAGAATATAATTTTTTTGGTGTTTGTGGATCAGTGTTTGGAACTGATCAAGAAGACAATGTCAATTATGTAAATTTTTTACATGGAATATAACAATTTCATGAATATATTTTTACAGAAATATTATCACCAAATCCTCCATATTATAGTGTATAGGGAGTTACATCTACTGAATCATAGGGACGATGAGTCTATTAAGGAATATGAGAAAAACTTCACAAGGAATTCACGATACACCTCTAGTTTATCATGAACTCTAAAATAAGGTTTGTTATATTCTTTATAGGACTAAATACAAGTCTACGAATATTTTTAGTGATTTAAGACCATTACATCTAGAAATAGATTGTCTGTTGTTCCCTTAAGGATGAAATGGAAATCATAGACTCTCAGTGGTCTCAATGGCCCATTGTGAAAAATAGGAAAAGAGAGTTTAATCTGGGAGGATAAATAGATAAATCCCATAATGAAAATAAATTCCAACCTTCCACATATCATAATTTTGGGAAAAGGCATCATGGGATCTATCTAAATATGACTAGGAAATTCTTACAATATTTATGAATAAGGAATCAGGCCAAAAACCACCAAAGGGAAATGAGGAATCCCACTAATGTGGATAAAGATGTACTGGTTCAGATCAACACTCAACCAATAGATTAGCGTTACAACAGTAAATGACGTAGGAGTTATATAAACCATTTTCAAAAGAAAATGGTTATTATTGGAAATCCATAGTAACAACACCCAAGGTAGTATATAAGGGAATATGGTAACACTAATATATAGATAGGGTCGGACAATGATGTGTTGAAATGTAGGTTGGTAATTAATTCCAGAATAGGGAATGTAATACTTTATTCTATTTCATTATTTCATATCTATCATGTTTATTGGAACTATTCCATCACCATGTAAAAAATAGAGGTGAGTTATCTATGAGAACAGAAATATTGGGAAATTATTGCACCCATAGTATATAAATCATCCCCAATAAATGTGTCTTGTTTGGACCTCCTATAAAATATTATCCTTCATATTTTAGTAGAGTTTCATGATATATTTGGGTGGATTTTATTTCATTATAAAATTCCTACATTGGTAGTAGGGAAAGGGAGATCACTATTCACATCTCAATGCATCCACCAATTGCAAACAAGTGTACGGTGGAGGACGAATCTCCTTCAGTATCATTGTAAAAAATGTAGATATTATTTACATATAAATTCATATCAAAATCAAATGATTGAAATAAAGTATAGAATATTGTGCAATGACATTCCAATCATGAGGGATTACAATATTGTATTCTGTGAACAATTTATTAGCCTCAACCTAATTTAGAGTTTGAGTTCTCAGTTGAAATTATTCAAGTGTCTCTACATATATTAAAAAACTGTATATAATGTCCTTAACTAAACTAGAAAAACAATTGTACTGGTCTCAAGAGAATCTAGAAAAGTGTGTTATGCACCTGAGTTCTTCACTATGGGTTGTTCCAGTTCTCATTGTGAACAATAAGGATAAATCAATGAGCCTCTTCAATGAATATCTTAGTATAAAATATCATGATAAATTGACAGTATCCCATTCAACAGATATATGACTTGTTCATTAAACTTTATAGTGATATGTATTTCTCAATGGTATACCTTCGATCGGGATATCGCCAATTAATGGTACGTATGGTAGATTTTCCCAAGGATACCATTCAAACAAGGTATGAAAAAATTGAGTTCATATTTATTCCAATAGACTCACTAATTCTTCAGTAATATTCGTGGACATGATGAAATTATTTTTTGATATTAACTACACAAATTTCTCAGATTCTTTACTGATGATATAATGATACACTCCAATAGTATGGATGAACATGAGGTGAATTTGAATACTATTCAGTAGCCTTTGTGATGGGAGAAACTCAATACCATTTACATTAAATGTGAGTAATGGAGGAGGAACTATCAGTCATGGGGCATGTTATAACCCTAAAAATAATATCTATTTACTTTTCCATGAAAAATGTAGATGAAGAACATTACAGGATAAGATCATCAATGGTGATCCATAGTTTCCTTAGTCAATCTGGGTATTAAAGATGATTTTTGAAGAACTTATCATGATTTTAAAACCCACTAACCATGCTTACTCATAATGGAGTGAAGACTATTCGATGAGTTGAATGTGAATACTACTTCAAATATATGAAAAATTATCTTATCATAGTTCTATTACTCACACTAATAATAGGTGGATAATTATTTGTGGTATACAACGATGCTTCAAAATGTGGAGTAGGTTGTGTAGTGAGGAAAAATAATATTTTGATATCCTATTCCATAAGGAAGTTGATTTCTTCAGCTAAACTATCCTACACATTTTCAGGAGTTTGAAGCTCTGATCATTGCATTGAAAATATGGTGTCATTATCATGATGGGGATAAATGTGACATGTATACTGATAAAAATATTCTCAAATATATATTTCCAAAAAAATTTCCAATATATTCTAGTGGAGATTGTTAGAGGTCATCAAGGATTGTGAACTCTCAATTCACTACCAACCTCGTAATGTAAATTCGGTGGAAGATGATCTATGTAAGAAGGATCATGTCTCTTTTTTCAATGATTATAATTGGGAAGGACCCATTCTTCTATATCATGAAATGGATGAATATGGGAATATTTTTTAAAAGTACATCATCAATCCTTTATCAATTTATTTCTCAATCATACATCATGGAAACAATAATGTATTCTAAATTCAATACTATTGAAATAAAAAATAATGGGGAATCCATGAGAAATGGGAAATCAGATCCATAGTGATTGAAATGCATGAGGAAAAAATTTTGAGATTCATGTACCAACTATGTGTACTATCTAATCGTGAGATAAAGAAAGGCCTAATTTATTATGGACAAAGATAACAAATCTATATTCAACCAGGTAGAAACACGATGTATCTAGATCTATGGGAAAGAAATTGGTGGGATTATATGAAGAGAGAGATCACAAGATATAAATTAAAGTTTTTGGTTTGTCAAAAAGTGACATATGGATGTAAAAGGTCTAAAGGGATGATGCAAC
Source organism: Viscum album (assembly GCA_963277665.1). Taxonomy (NCBI): domain Eukaryota; kingdom Viridiplantae; phylum Streptophyta; class Magnoliopsida; order Santalales; family Viscaceae; genus Viscum; species Viscum album. The sequence goes on along the minus strand of OY728153.1, from coordinate 301,086,629 downwards.
CATTACCAACGCCAACATGGAAATGAAAAAACAATGCCATGTAATTTGTCATTGTACGTATGAATACATCCAAGGGATATAATTCAATATGTTTTATTTTGGATCAAAATTCAATGATAGTCTGGTTTATTGAAATTCGAGGGGAATTATCACTGGATCCAATAGCATAGATATACATCAATGAAGTGGTAAGGATGCATTGAGTACCACTCTTTATTATTTTCGTTCGGGATCCTAGATTCAATTCTATTTTCTATAAAAGTATCTAACATGCTCTAAAAACTGATTTGAACGTCAGTATGTCCAATCATCCTCAAACTGATGCCAAATCTAAATAGAAAACTCATACAATTAATGAAATTTTGAGACCATGTTCTATGGACTTCAAGTTAGTATTGAAACAAAATCTTCCTCTGGTCGAGTTCTCCTATGACAACAATTTTCACTCAAGCATCCAAATGGTTATATAAAAAGAATATAATGGGGAATGATATATAATGTGGAGATGGTGGGATGAATTAAGTGAATGTAATTTCTTAAGATGTAGAATAGTTGATGAAATAGTACAAATGGTGATGAACATTAATCATAACGTCTAGGCATCCCAAATATGAAACATGAGTTATACAGACAATCTTTGATGAGACATACAGTTAAAGGTTTGAGACATTGAATTCCTTTATATATCTCTATAGAAGAGGATCATGAGATTTGGAAAGAATGTAAAGATCATTCTATGATACATAGAACCCTTTTAGAATGTTGATCTTTCTAGAGTAGTGGGATATCAACTAGAACTTCCAATAAACATATCTCAAGTACATGATGTATTCCATGTATCCCTCTTGATGAGGTACATGCCACATAACACACATGTACTGAAGTCATTGGTGTTATAGTTGGAAAATAATCTCCCTTACGATGAGAATCCCGTGAAGATCATTGAATGTGGATATAAAGTTCTATAAACAAGGATACTCACATGGTCATTGTACTATGGTAGAACTATAAGTTCAAAGAGGAAACATGAACTCCATGATAGTGATTTCAAATAATCTCCCTCCCAACATTCCGGAACACCTGGAGGTAGATCCTTCCTCCGATCCGGACCCTCCAGTGATTGGTGTCAGTTTGGCAGGGCACCCGGTTCTCTCTTTCAAGGAGGCTCTCCTTTAACAACGAGTAGTGGGCGCAGATCTGGGGCAGAATATTGTGGCAGCGGCCCCAGCGGTGGCAGAATCTTTCTTGGAGCTAGGGAACCCAGTGATCAAGGTCTCTGCGTCTTCATTTGTGGCAGCGACTATGGATCCCTGGTGGGAGCTTGTTGCGCAGTTTGGCATGATCATTCCTCCTCTAGCACTCTTCCAAGATTGTATTTAGCAATGGGGCCTCGATCTACCTTCTTCAGTTTCTCATCAGGGTCGCAAATCCTACTGCGTCATCTTATCATCTAGAGCGGACTTCGTCACTACATCGTGCAGGAGTCCCACTCTATTGGTCGATAGAGGTTATCCCTCTCGTGGTCGTCAATGGATGTTCACCACAGCCATGAATGCTTCAGTGATGCGGTATTTATTTCTCTTTCTAGATTTCCCATACCCCTTATGAATGAGGCCCTTTTCAAGGTCATTGCTGATTCACTAGGCCACTACCAATTCTCTTATATTCGCACTACCCATATGGTCGAGGATTAAGTGGCTCAGATTTGCATGGGGATGGATCTCGGATGACTACTTCAAATTCATCTGGTTCTCATCATAGAGGGAATCAAGGATCTTCAGCAACCTCTAGTTTATCTAGTCTACCCCAGGTTCTATTCAATTTGCAACATCTCTGGTCATTCATTTATGGTTTGTACAAATTCTCGCTCGAAGGGAACTTAATACAGTATGTGGTTGTGGTCTCATGAGCAGACTCCTTCAGATGGCTCTATGAACTTGTAAGGAGAAGTTGACTCAGGGACCCAGGATCAGGGTTCTGTGGCTCCTTCTTTTATCTAGGCAGGGGTGGGGAGGGCCCATTCCAGGAGTGATCTCATTCCAATGTGGGGCTCTATTGGTGGTGACCAAATTTAGGCTTATGAGGCTGAACCTCTTGTCCGCAGTTTTGATCTCATATGGCTTCACCTTCATATGTACTTGTTGGAAGAACAATGGATCCCCATGAACCCATGTTTTCTTACATATACCTTGATTTTTTCTAGATGGAAGGAGCAGGAGGTTTGGTTTTCTTCTGAATCTATCGAGCTAATGTTATTAACCCCAGAATCATGTCCAGGGGAGTCCTCATTTTTTCCATGCGTTGTGGCTCACCCAGATAAAATTCATCCACCACCACTCACTTTTTCATCCCGTAAGCCTCATGTTATGTCCCCTGATCAAAGTAACAGACTGGTTGGTCTATTCGTCTCTCCAAAAGTCATAGGCAGGGTGTTGGTAAGGGGTGGTACCACTTTTGTTTAACCTTCCTCATAGGTGGTGCCAGGGTTTACTACTAGATCAAGAGACAGAGCAGATGTTAACATATGTGCATCAATTTATTCTAATGGAAAGTTGTCAGAGTCTGGGGCCAAAGCCAGAAGGATCCTGTTTAATGTTTAAAGCCATATTATGGAATGTTCGGGGTCTTGGAGCCTGGGTAAAGTCTGACATTTTTGTTAATGAATTGGTTAACAAACAAGCTTCTTTGGTGGCCTTTTTGGAACCAAAACATGCACTCTGAAATATTTCATGAATATTCCCAAAAGCATATGGTTCGTGGTTTTTTACATGGGGATCCTCTAAATTCTCACATTTGGAACTTCTATAAGGATCACATATGCATGGACTTCATTAGTGCATCCATCCAGGCACTGAATACTATGATATATGTGGAACTTCAAGAAGTATTCTTCTCTTCCATATATAAAAAGTGCAACCCACAGGATCGTGAGGTGTTATGGGGTGACGTTAAAGGTTTCAACCCAGAGGATTCCCCCTTGGTCATCTGTGGGGATTTTCACATCATGGATAGTTCAGAAATGAAGAAATGGGCTGGAGTGTTCCCCTAGAATCTTATCCAAGCTTTCGTCTCTTTCATGGTGAGAAGTAGCTTGTTTGATGCATGGTGAGAGGGAAGTATTTTCACCTGGTGTAAGAATCAAGAGGGGGAGAATATCTTATGGTCATCGTGATAGATATCTGATGAATTAATCGTCTATTTCTATGATCTTATATTCCAAAGTCACTCATTTGGCAAGGAGTCTCTCAGTTCATTCTCTGTTATGTATTTCACTGTGTGTAGGGGCAATGCGGGAGGACCATGTCTATTTCTCAGAATCATGGGTACATGAACTGGGTTTCCAGGAGGAGGTCATGGAATCATGGGACATGCAAAATTGGGGGAATCCTTGGATTACCATTTATAATAAGCATAGGTGGGTCAAGAATAGCCTTCGATTAAGGGGGAAAATAATACCTGATCATGACAACAATGTTGCTGGAATCAGTGAGGAGGTAGACAGACTAGAAGTTAGACTGGAACAAGAATGGGATAAACCAACCTTTACTGAGCTTAGAGATAAGAAAGTTGCTTTAGATGATATTCTAATGAGACAGGAAGGGCTGAAAAGATAAATCAAATGGGTGATATGGCTTTGAGAGGGAGATCGGAACTCGAGGTACTTCCATGCTTTCATTAAGGAACGTCAAATAATACAATGGACATACATTTGGAGGGAGGACATATATTTCTCTTCTAATCGGGAGAATGTTGGGGCTATGGAAAATGTAGAGATCCATATTTTAATGGCTATTCCAAATACGGGAAAGGCTGGGGGATACCCGAGGGGGGGAGGAGTTATTTGAGGGTATTCATAGTACTGTATTAGGGGTCATTGATGAGGGAATGAGGAGACTTCTGGATGAGGACGATGTGCATGAGGTAGTTTGGTCTTTCAACCCATACTGTGCTCAGGGTCCTGGATGGATTTCCTGGATCGTTTTATAGGTCGACTTGGGACATCATTAACGTTGATCTTGTTCATGTTGTCTAGGACCTCTTCCAGGGAGGGTCTCGTCCTCATATTGCATGTGCAACCAAATATGTTCTCATTCCAAAGGTGAGTAATCCTCATTCCATTGACCAATACAGGACCATTACCATGTGTAACTCATAATACAAGATCCTGGAGAGCATACACAATAGTAGAATGTCCACTCACTTGGATTTATGGATTAATCCTGAGCAGCATGGATTCATTAAAGGTAGGTAAATCAAGGGAACAATCGGTTTGGCCCATGAAATGGAAAGTGGAATCAATAACAAGTCCATTGGGGGAAATCTTTTGGGAAACATGGATATGAGCAAGGCGTATGACATAATGGAATGGTGCTTTGTCCTAAAACATTTGAAATGCATGTGATTCTTCATTTGGACAATTGATCTCCCCATTCGTTGCTTCAGCTCGGCATGGATCTCTACCACGTTCTTTGGTAAAAAATTTGGCATCTTTGCTGCCTACCGAGGTCTTAGGCAAGGGGATCCTTTGTCTCCCACCATCTTCATTCTTTAACAAAATTCCTTCAACTGCTACATTAACAATAGCATTGACACAGGGCAGATACTTCCCTATCATAACAGGCATTCCAGGAGGGGTATCTCGCACTTGATGTTTTATGATGACACAGTCCTATATATTAATTGTAGTTGAAGATCATTGATGGAGATGATGAGGATTCATAGGGAATAGTTCATGTAGAGCGGGCAAGTGGTGAATTCTGACAAGGTCCTTTTCTACACACCAAGGAGTGCCTCTCCAAGGAGGGATCAGGACTTAAGTACCTGGTTGAATATGAGTAAGGGACACTTTACCATGGATTACCTTAGAGCACCGGTAAGCCCATCTTGTCTCAGGGTGACGAATTTTGAAAAGCTCATTAGGAAAATTACTAGGTGTATTCAAAACTGGATAGACAGGTTTCTATACTTTGGAGGTTGTATCACCGTAGTTAATTGTGTGTTAGTCTCTACGACGATGCATGTTTTTTCTACCTTGAAGGTCCCAAAAACTATGATTTCAAACTTGGACAGAATAATGGTGACCTTCATAGGGGACGAACAGTTTTATGGCCTTCATCATTGGGATCCAGGTAAATGGTTGTCTACAACCCTTTCAGAAGGGGGAATTAATTTAAGAAGTTTGTCTTCTTCCATTCAAGGACTGCATGCCAAGCTTCCTTGGGAGGTCCTGGGAATCCGATCTCTCTAGGGTAGAACAATGCAGTACCTCCATGGCCTTAGTGTGACTATCCATAGAAGGCATCCCTCAAAGAGACAGTACCTGGTACAACCGCATTTGGAAATTCTGCAAAAACACTCACGATGGACTATCGGATGGGGGAATATGAACTTCTGGAAGCAGTATTGGGGGGTGGGGAGGCTGTGGTTCTCGGGCTGTCCAGCCCCGAATATCACATTTAAAGAAGCTAACTATCATAGGAGGTTACTCAATGTCATCCTCGAAAATAATTAAATGGAGATGTTTAACTCTATAGTCTCAAATGATGACGATGTATGGTAATTTTTCACAGATACCTCATCGGGTGATTTATCTGTTAAAGACATTGATAATTTGATGAGGGAGGTGGTGAACGTCGATCTGTGGTGGAAGATTCTATGGTGCAAAGTGATCCCTTCAAAATTCAATTTTTTGACGTTGAGAGTGCGAAACAAGGCTCTACCAACAGCTGCTATCCATCAATAAATGGGAATCCCAGTTGTTTCCCGGTTCTGGTGTTATAGGTCTCCTAGCACAGAATATGTGGGGAAACATTTTTATGAATGTGAATGGGAAAGGGTGGGTCTGGCAGAACTTCGGGAATTTTTTTGGATTGAATGGATTTGATGGTAACCCAGTGGTCTTTCTACACTCCTAGTATAGGGGATCTGAAAACCAAGGTGCTGAAAGGAAAGCAAGGATGCTAATAATCACTACTGGCTGATGGTCTATATGGAAGTCCCAGAACAACAAGCGCCACAATAATGGCTATATATCTCAGGTCACTAGATACATCAGACTAAAAAATATTGTGTTCGATCTGCTTAAACTATGCCCGGACTGCAATTATGATCCCTCCATGTGCTCTATTTCTTCTGGTAGCTGTGCAAAACGTCGGGTCATCCCTCCTGGTCATACAAAGTTGGTGCGAAGGAGGCCACCGATACATGGAATGAAACTTAACATTGATGGTTTACTAATCATAGGGGAGATGCGAGGAGGGGGAATCGTGCATGACCACACATGATCTTTCTATGCAGTGTTTACTACCACGTTTGGGGGAGGTGATGCACTTCAGGCAGAAGCTTAGGTCATGTCAGCAGGTCTGTAGATGTGTGTGTGATTAAATTAGGTGGGGTCTTCAATGGAAATTGATTCCCTAATGCTATTCAATGTGTTTCACAACAGAGGCAAGATTCCATGGTGCATAATTTATACAGTCAGGCGATGTAAGGATTTAATGGGGGCATGCATGGAGATCTCTCTTACCTAGAGGGAGGGTACCATGGTGGACATCATTATGGTGTCTATGGAAACACCAAACAACTGTATTTATTACTTCTCATATTTGGGGTCATTTCCCCCTAAAGGTTTGATGTTAGTCAAAAATGACGATTTGGGGTTGTAATACTTTAGACCCCCATGACTCTTCTATTTGTATTGGGATTACTGTTTTTAATAAAAATGTTAACCTTCAAGTAATAAAAATAAGAAACATGGGAATTAGGGGATAAAATTAAAGATAATGACCCTCACCTTTTTAGTTTTTAAAATAAAATTTCAATTGCGAAATTTCATTAGGGTGGAGGAATGTAATGACCCAAAATATTAAGAATAAAAATTTCCTTCTTATAATTATTTTATACAGTTTAAAACCCATAAAATTAAACAGAAAACACAAAAAAATATTTATAACAAATGAATGAATTAAATTATGGGTATTTATATAAATTATGGAAAATATACTAATTGAATAGTAACTTGATCACTTGAATAGTAATGTGGCACTTAAGAATATTAAATTAGATAATATATCATTAACCTAACCTATGAGTTTATATGAAACAAATCAGAATATCGATGAAAAAAAAATTTATATATCTATATCATATTATATATAAATAAATATATTGATAATGGTACATTAAGAGTTGGTACTTTTATAACATTTAATTTTTATTTATATATTATTAATTAATATAATGATTTTCAATAAAATTTATTTTCATAAAAATTATTTATAAGTTAATATTTTTTTCCAATGATTATAATAGAATTTTATGTGACATTAATTAATTTTTAAAATTGTTATAAAAATAGTAACAAATTTAAAATATGTATTTTCCAAATAAATGATGAATTTAATTAAAAATTAAATTTCACATATTTCATAAATGTTTTTCATAAAATGACCCCATTTTTTAAATATAAAAATTATATAATGGTAATTGTAACACCCTAGGTAAATAAAGAATATGGTATTTTTATATTTATCTATATTTGTGAGTAAAATATTAATATTACATTAAATGGGATGTTATGCTCGATGGCGTACCCAACACGCAACAACGAGTTTCTTGGTAATCTTACGTTGCACCCTAATAATAAAATAATATTATTTTAAATAGTAGTTAACGCCTAGCCATTGTAATGGTGGGAATGAATAGAACTAACTACAAAATGATTATATATGTTTGTCAAATATTTTTACTTTTTACAATAAATTTTAGAGGATTAAAAATGCGAATGAATCCAATTTTAAGCGTAAACATTCTATTATTCTTTAAATGGTCGATTAACAGCCTTTTAATGGCGAACCTCTTTGAAATACACTTTTTGACAATTTGATGTGTTATATTTGACAAAATAAAATTCTTCATTATAATCGGGACATCAAAATTTACTTTGTGTAAATTTTTGGTATTTTTCCAAAAAAGTTCAATTTTTAATGAAGAGTGAAAAATGTTGTATTTTAATTCAAAAGCTCATTTTAAAATAATTTATTTATATGATTATATTATATTTTTAATTTGATTTAAAGTGAAATTAGAATATATGTTTACCATTTATTACAACAGTGGTCGTTGGAATTAATTTCACTTTGAAATTGGACTTAAACTAGTGTCAATCTTTTGATACTTATTGTTTCATAAAAACACGCTATTTGTTCTGACAGCGGGAATTAATTATTAAATTAATTAATGAAACAAATATGTTTTGAATTTTGTAAAATAGACATCATTTTTGAATTTGGAATATCAAATATAGATTAGGGTGAAGTTTTGGTATTTTTCTGAAAAACATCAATTTTTCATGAATTGTGAAACCACTAAGTGGTACTTATAAAAACTGATTTTCCGTTTAAATGAAATTTTACAATATTTTTGTTTTAAATTTCAAAAATCCAACATAAATGGTTGTCATTAAGAACTAAAATGTGGTTTAATGGGATTAAAATAATTTTTTTGGTGAATAGTAACTTATTAAGTTTTAAATCTTGATTAAAGGTAATTAGTGTAGTTTAAGGTAAGAATAATGTTTTAATAAAATGAAATTACCTAGAAAGATGTCCTACCCTCATTGTATGTGTCATGGACGACCAAGAAAATCCATGGGTCAACTTCGGGACCCCATGGAGCCACTTTGGTTGGAAAATGACATAAATATCTTTGTATTTAATGTTAAAGTAAAAATAACACAAACATGAGATGTTTTACTAAAACATTTGTTATGTGGGGTTATAAAAGTGATATTTTTTACTATAAATAATAAATGGAAAGCTAAAAATATTTTATACATCATAGTATTTTTTTTATAATTTTTAGAAATTAAATAAATTAATTTTTTTATGACCTCATGATGATACAGTGATGACCTCATTATTTAACGATTTAAATAAAATAGAAAAATAATGTAAAATCGAAGACCTACACATGTTCAAAACCTATTGGATGGGTGTATTTCGAAATCGTATCACCTTTCCCTCGAATTATATCAATTTGGGACCTTTTAAATCCGAAACTCATTTTCAAATAAAGTATCATTTCTTTACATTCCAAAAGTGTCCCTCCTCTCCTCTTATAAAAGGCCCCCACCTCTACCTCCTTACCCACAATTCCAAATCCTTTGGCTCGGCCAAACCCTACCCATTTTTTCTCTCCACATCCCTCTCTTACTCCTTGAAGCCTCACTTTGGGCAGAAGTCTTCCTATGGAAGCCTTTGAACTCAAACCAAAGGGAGTTACCCGATTTTAAGGTAATGTCTTCACTTGAATCCTTTTGTTTTATTTTGCTTCTCCAACCCCCTAAAATCATTTTATTCTATTCTTTTGTAACAACTACAGTATCTTAAATATACAAGGTTGTTTTTATAAGAGGGATTGTAGCTTCACTTACACACACCTACTTCTAATGGTTAAAGAACATACGGTTTCCGTGGAAGGCGAATTTATGCCTCCCGAAACGATGATTGTTCAACATTCTTCTAACAACTTCAAAGGTGGCCATTAAGATGACACTATATTTATATATGATATATAATATGTTAATGTTTTACATTAGCTTCTGTATTTTTCATTTATGGAATACCTTTATGGTTTCCATTATGGGTAAACATGATATCTTCATTTAAGGAAGTGTGGACTACCGCCCCCTCAAAGTGATTTGATTCGTTAATACCATATGTGGTACGTATAAATGATATATTTAATGATATTATATATGATACCATACTGAAATTAAAACTCTATTATGTATCTTTATGTTTTAATTCCATTAAATATGAAATAGAAATGGAAGTAGCATTCATGCGTACATACAGCTTACCGTCTCCATGAACGTTACATTTCACTTCTTATCTCAAAATGTTATGTACTATTATAAGTACATATTTATAATGAATATAAATGTAATATATTACATATATATGATGGATATCATTCTGGAATTATAACATATATATATATCTCATTTTATTTTAATTCCATTAATATGAAAAAAAATGAAAGTAGCGTTCATGCGTACGTACGACCTACCGTCTCCATGAAGGGTGCTTTTAATTTTTATCACAAATGATATGGAATAGTATAAAATTAATATATAATGGATATATATGATATTTAAAACATCAATACTATTCTGTATATGATGAACCTATAACTACATGGAAAATTATTTTCCAACAAGTTCAATTTTTGACTCATGTACCAAACATTGACAAAGACGTCTGATATGAACTCATATTATTAACCTATTATCATAACATTAAAATATGTGATATGAACTGAATAATAATCTTTATAGGAGGTCCTTAAGCAATTATAAATTGACCAAAGTTTATTATTCATGAATATAAAGAAACGAACAAGACATGTTGGACTTGAGGTAGGGGATCCTACTCCTCTCTTTTTAAGTACACTCTTTTATGTCATTCCTTTTAAGATCATATTTCTTATGATTGGGATGTTCTTCAATATTACTACTAATGTAATTCTTATGTTCATATTATGAGAGACACTAGTTTCTCTCATAAATACATTTTGTATTTTTTGGGTGGTGCCGTTAGGCTGCCGATTTTTCGTAAGAGATCTAACCTCTCTCTTTTTTTTAAGTACTCTCATTTAGGTCACATCTTTTATGCTCCTATTTGTTATGATGGGGGATGTTTTTTTTATTACCCTTGTTTTAAATTTTATTTTAATATTATTAGAGACCCTATTTTATCTCATCAATCCATTTTTGGATGTTTTAAGTTGTGTCGTTAGGCTGCCGAGTTTTCGTAAGGGATTTTTCATCTCACTTTTATTCCCGTGGGATTTATGATACATTTGCCACAATTTCCATTGAGTGGTGTATGTACTGCCCATTATTTTACTCATTGTGTAATATAATTTCATTTATTAGTATTTACATCAATTTTGTAATGTCTTTCTTTCACGAGATGTATGTTTTGAAAGATACCCAAGTCGGTAAGGGAACCTTTCACCCTCCTCTTTTTAAAAGACTTCTTTTGTTATGTCTTTTAATTTTCATATAATTATGTGGGGATATGTTCTTATATATCCTTATTGATGTAAATTTTATGTCCATGTGATGATATACCCTTTATCTCTCTCATCAACTCTTTTTCTAAAATTTTATGTGACGCCGTTAGGCTGTCGAATTTTACCAAGAGTACTTCTTAACCAAATTTAGATTTCTTTGGGTTCAACATGTAGTTATTGAATATGTAATCATTTGAATATGTGTGAATGACCTTTGATTGTTTTAAACTCAATATCCACTTATATTGGGTGTATTTATATTTGTCACACATAATTATGAGATTGATTTATCCTTGATTTAAGGATACCTTCTTTATTATGGATTTTATCTCATTTTACATTTCTATTGAGACTTCATTGTTTTTATGCACCAGTTCACTCTTATATAGTGTATATACTGTCCTTTGGAATATTATATCATGAATCCCTCTATTCTCATGATATTATAAAGTTCTAATTAGATGTTATTCCTCAATTATTGTTTTCAAGTGTCTCTCATTTTGTTAAAAACACTTTAACTAAAATATCGTATTAAATGTTTTAATTATTTATTCTTATAAATGTATCTCATTAATATCCATTATTTCAAAATGGTTTTACGGATTTATTTATATGGATATTAATGGTTTAAAATGTTAAAAGCTTCAAAGTGTTATGGGACACTTTGATTCAAAAATCTCTTTATTAAATGTTTTATATGGTTTTAAAAATGGTTTTTAGAATTTTGTGCTTAGGTTATTTTCTATGATTATGTTATGGTTCTTGGGCATTGTTTATGAATACAGGTGGTTCCGTAATAAACTAAGGGCGGGTGATCCCGATATAGTTCTCCAATGCATTTGTTAACACGAATGAGTAAAATGTTATGGTTTATCCGAAGAGATTTAGGGAATATACTGTGGTGGGTATTCCAAAAGTAACCAAGAGGGTTACTCCCTATGTAAGAATGTTATGAATGCCTCAAATTACCTTTTATGTCTTATGATTTCTATTATTTATTCATTTTTTGATGAGGTATGTTAATGTGCCTATGTTTTATGGGTAAAGTATGATTTCATTCTTATGTATATATGAACTCTTGTTTCCTTTAAATATTTTTGATAACCCTTACTGTGCTTTTTATGCTCATCCCAAGTTTTTTGAAATGTTTTTCACAGGTCAAGGGAAAGGTACATGATATGATGATAGTGTCAAAAAAGTGTAAAGAAAGAATCCATGTTTTTTTTTAAATATGTATCCGTTTATGGGAAAAATTAATACTATCATATATATAACCACTTTGCTTAAATGTGGAATGTAATGAAAGTTTCATGATCTAATACTCTAAAACCATAAACCTGAAAATATCCTCAATGTGTAATCTTGTAATAACTCAAGATTAAGTAAGGTTTAAGGCTGGGGCCTTATAGTTGGTATCAAAGGTCAGTTTAGATAACTTTAGAGGTTAGGGTATCCTCTAAGCATAAGTGACATTACCATAACGGTTAGGATTTCAGAAAGAGTCCTAGTTTTAGATAAAGTGAATAAGTGAGTATAACTTAGTGGTTATATTCCTCATTAGTACATGATGGTTTTGTTGATATACTCACACTGAATTTTCTATTTTTAGTAAATGGATGGATCTAGATGGAACCAAAGTGACAATAGGTTTGAAGGAAACTGTGGTGGTTCTATGATTAAGAGACTGGATGAAATGGTGGATTCAATGAGGAAACTCATGTTTGTTCTAAACCAACTATCCAGGAGTCATGATCAACCACTTTTACCTTGGTATGTTCTGTAATGCATCATGTACGAGATGACCAATCGATGTGGAAGTTCAGGTAATAATTATAAATGTAACCATTACGGGTTATATGATCCTTACTTTTGAGGTAATTATGGGTTGTTATATGTTATGATGGAAAATGAAAGGCATGAGATAAAATTGAGGTTAAAATATTTTATGATTATTTTTTTGAATATTTTATCTCAATTTGGGGAATGTTTTATGAATTATATAGTTTTGGAAAAAGGACAACACGCAGACCATGTGACAACCCGTCACGTCGGACAAAGATGCGGGAATCGAACCCACAACCAAAGTGTGACTGGTATTTATGGCCTACCACTGGATTACGTGAAGTCCCTGGTTTATTTTGACTAATTCTTTTTAGTTAGATGATTTTATTAATTAAGAGTAATCTGATTTTGGGTTATCTATGGAAATTTATTAACCTATCATGGAGGATATGTGTTTAGGTTCATTACTTTTCAATACGAGACTTTAGGAGAAACTAATGTTGTTTTGAGATAAATGTTACGATTTAACGTGGAAGACTATGCGACTAAATCCTTCAAATATTTGGATTTCAATATTATTTTGGTTTACTTTGACGTATTTTATGGACAAATTGTTTATCGAATGGTCCTCGTTGAACTCTGGGTTTTGTTGGACAAATTTTGGAGATTTAGAATAGATTTTCATTTTTATAAAGGGTTATCCTTTTCTGAATTATCTGATCTTGTACTAACCTTTTGGGTTTTGGTTTTGGTTAGAGTTTAAAGACATGGGAAGTATATAGTTCTCTTTTGTGGATTAGGTGATTCTCTAGAAGTTGATTATTGTACTCTTAATGTGAACAAGTCTTCCTAAATAATCGTCTTTTGGAGAAAATATGAGTTTGTGTAAGGAATCTAATAAAAGTTTAAAGTCAACATGATAAGTGATTATGTTTCCTTACGAATAAATTCCTCAATAAAAAGTAACTCAAAACAAAAATGTTTTCTAATAACTTTTCCTACCGGGGAATCGAATACCGTTTAACCCATCACAAGTTTGTGATTTTCTTGTGGTTAACTTTCTCCTAAACTTGTATTATATCACTCTCCATCAAAACACGACCCTTTGTTTTTTCCTCCATGTCCATATTTTCATACTTGGAATCCAAGTATGGGTTAACTCGGGTGACCTTTGTACTTATCTTTCTTTATCTTAAAGTGATTGTTTTACCGACTCATGTTCCGATGTGGGACTTCCAAGGATGTTTCCAAGCTCAATTTTAAAATTGCGAGGACGCAATTCCCAAAAGGGCGGAAGGATGTAACACCCCAGGTAAATAAAGAATATGACATTTTTATATTTATCCATATTTGTGAATAAAATATTAATATTACTTTAGGTGGGATGTTATGCTCGATGGCGTACCCAACACGCAACAACTAGTTTCTTGGGAATCTTACGTTGCACTCAAAAAAAATAATATTATTTTAAATAGTAGTTAACGCCTAGCCGTTGTAATGGAGGGAATGAATAGAACTAACTACAAAATGATTATATATGTTTGTGAAATATTTTTACTTTTTAAAATAAAATTTAGAGGATCAAAAATGCGAATGAATCCAATTTTAAGCGTAAACATTCTAATATTTTTTAAAAGGTCGATTAATAGCCTTTTGATGGCAAACCACTTTGAAATCCACTTTTTGACAATTTTATGTGTTATATTTGACAAAATAAAATTCTTCTTTATAATTGGGACATCAAAATTTACTTTGTGTAAATTTTTGGTATTTTTCCAAAAAAGTTCAATTTTTAATGAATAGTGAAAAATGTTGTATTTTAATTCAAAACCTCGTTTTAAACTAATTTATTTATATGATTAGATTATCTTTTGAATTGGTTTTAAAGTGAAATTAGAATATATTTTTACCATTTAATACAATAGTGGTCGTTGGAATTAATTTCACTTTGAAATTGGACTTAAACTAGTGTCAATCTTTTGATACTTATTGTTTCATAAAAACACGCTATTTGTTCTGACAACGGGAATTAATTATTAAATTAATTAATGAAACTAATATGTTTTTAATTTTTTAAAATATACATCATTTTGAATTTGGAATATCAAATATATATTAGGGTGATGTTTTGGTATTTTTCTGAAAAACATCAATTTTTTATGAATAGTGAAACCACTAAGTGGTACTTATAAAAACTGATTTTCCATTTAAATGAAATTTTTAAATTTTTGTTTATTAAATTTCAAAAATCCGACATAAATGGTTGTCATTAAGAAGTAAAATTTGGTTTAATGGGATTAAAATAATTTTTTGGTGAATAGTAACTTATTATGTTTTTAATCGTGATTGGAGATAATTAGTGTAGTTTAAGGTAAGAATAATGTTTTAATAAAATTAAATGACCTAGAAACATGTCCTACCCTCATTGGATGTGTCATGGACGACCAAGAAAATCCATGGGTCAACTTCGGGACCCCATGGAGCCACTTTGGTTGGAAAATGACATAAATATCTTTTTATTTAATGTTAAAGTAAAAATGACACAAACATGAGATGTTTTACTAAAACAATTTTTAAGTGTGGTTATAAAAGTCATATTTTTGACTATAAATAATAAATGGAAATCTAAAAAGATTTTATACATCATAGTATTTTTTTATAATGTTTATAAATTAAATAAATTAAATTATTTATGACCTCATGATGATGCAGCGATGACCTCATTATTTAACGATTTAAATAAAATGGAAAAATAATGTAAAATTGAAGACCAAAACATGTCCAAAACCTATTGGATGGGTGTATTTAGAAGTCGTATCACCTTATACTTGAATTATATAAATTTGGGACCTTTTAAATCCGAAACGCATTTTCAAATAATGTATCATTTCTTTACATTCAAAAGTGCCCCTCCTCTCCTCTTATAAAAGGCCCCCACCTCTACCTCCTTACCCACAATTCAAAAGCCTTTGGCTCGGCCACACCCTAACCATTTTTTCTCTCCACATCCCTCTCTTACTCCTTGGAGCCTCACTTTGGGAAGAAGTCTTCCCAAGGAAGCCTTTGAGTACAAACCAAAGGGAGTTACCCGATTTTAAGGTAATTTTTTCACTTGAATCCTTTTGTTTTATTTTGCTTCTCCAACCCCCTGAAATCTTTTTATTCTTTTATTTTGTAACAAATATAGTATCTTCAATATATAAGTATGTTTTTATAATAAGGATTCGAGCTACACTTACACACACCTACTTCTAATGGTTAAAGAACATACTGTTTCCGTGGATGGCGAATTTCTGCCTCCCGAAACGATGATTGTTCAACATTCTTCTAAAAACATCAAAGGAGGCCATTAATATGACAATATATTTATATATGATATATAATATGTTTATGTTTTACTTTAGCTTCTTTATTTTTCATTTATGGAATACCTTTATGGTTTCCATTATGGGTAAACGCGATATCTTCATTTAAGGAAGTGCAGACTACCGCCCCCTCAATGTGATTTGATTCGTTAATACCATATGTGGTACGTATAAAGGATATATTTAATGATATTATATATGATACCATACCTAAATTAAAATACTATTATGTTTCATTATGTTTTAATTCCATTAAATATGAAATAGAAATGGAAGTAGCGTTCATGCGTACGTACGGCTTACCGTCTCCATGAACGTTACATTTCACATCTTATCTCAAAATGTTATGTACTATTATAAGTAAATATATATAATGGATATATATGTAATAAATTATATATAAATTATGTATATCAATCTGGAATTATAACATATATATATATATATATATATATCATTTTGTTTTAATTCCATTAATAAGACAAAAAATGAAAGTATCTTTCATGCGTACGTACGACCTACCGTCTCCATGAACGGTGCTTTTAATTTTTATCTCAAAATGATATGGAATAGTATAAAATGAATATATAATGGATATATATGATATTTAAAACATCAATACTATTCTGGATATGATGAACCTATAACTACATGGAAAATTATTTTCCAACAAGTTCAATTTTTGACTAATGTACCAAACATTGAAAAAGACGTCTGATATGAACTCATATTATTAACCAATTATTATAACATTAAAATATGTGATATTAACTGAATAATAATCCTTATAGGATGTCCTTAAGAAATTATAAATTGAACAATGTTTATTATTCATGAATATTAAGAAACGAACAAGAAAAGTTGGACTTGAGGTAGGGGATCCTACTCCTCTCTTTTTAAGTACACTCTTTTATGTCATTCCTTTTAAGATCATATTTCTTATGATTGGGATGTTCTTTAATATTACTCCTACAGTAATTATTATGTTCATATTATGAGAGACACTATTTTCTCTCATAAATACATTTTGGATGTTTTGAGTGGCGCCGTTAGGCTGCCGAATTTTCGTAAGAGATCTAACCTCTCTCTTTCTTTTTAAGTACTCTCCTTTAGGTCACTTCTTTTAAGCTCCTCTTTGTTATTATGGGGGATGTTATTTTTTATTACTCTTTTTGTACCTTTTATTTTAATATTATTAGAGACCCTATTTTATCTAATCAATCCATTTTTGGAAGTTTTATGTTGCGTCCTTAGGCTGCCGAGTTTTCGTAAGGGATTTTTAATCTCACTTTTATTCTCGTGGGATTTATGCTACATTTTCCAAAATTTCCATTGAGTGGTGTATGTAATGCCTATTGTTTTACTCATTGTGTAATATAATTTCATTTATTAGTATTTACATCAATGTTGTAATGTCTTTCTTTCATGGGGTGTATGTTTTGAAAGTTACCCAAGTCGGTAAGGGAACCTTTCACCCTCCTCTTTTTAAAAGACTTCTTTTGGTATGTCTTTTAATTTTCATCTTATTATGTGTGGATATGTTCTTATATATCCCTATTGACGTAAATTTTATGTCCATGTGATGATATACCCTTTATCTCTCTCATCAACTCTTTTTCTAAAATTTTATGTGACGCCGTTAGGCTGTCGAATTTTACCAAGGGAACTTCTTAACAAAATTTCGATTTCTTTGGGTTCAACATGTAGTTATTGAATATGTCATCCTTTGAATATGTGTGAATGACCTTTTATTGTTTTAAACTCAATATCCACTTATATTGGGTGTATTTATATTTGTCACACATAATTATGAGATTGAATTATCCTTGATTTAATGATACCTTCTTTATTATGGATTTCATCTCATTTTACATTTCTACTAAGACTTCATTGTTTTTATGCACCAGTTCACTCTTATATGGTGTATATACTGTCCTTTGGAATATTATATCATGAATCCCTCTATTCTCATGATATTTTAAAGTTCTAATTAAATGTTATTCATCAATTATTGTTTTTAAGTGTCTCTCATTTTGTTAAAAACACTTTAACTAAAATATCATATTATATGTTTTAATGATTTATTATTATAAATATATCTCATTAATATCCATGTTTTCAAAATGGTTTTACAGATTTATTTATATGTATATTAATTGTTTAAAATGTTAAAATCTTCAAAGTGGTATGGGACACTTTGATTCAAAAATCTCTTTATTAAATGTTTTATATGGTTTTGATAATGGTTTTTAGAGTTTTGTGCTTAGGTTATGTTCTATGATTATGTTATGGTTCTTGGGAATTGTTTATGAATAAATGTGGTTCCATGATAAACTAAGGGCGGGTGAGCCCGATATAGCTCTCCAATGCATTGGGTAACGTGAAGGAGTAAAACGTTAAGGTTTATCTGAAGAGATTTAGGGAATATACTGTGGTGGGTATTCCAAAAGTAACCAAGAGGGTTACTCCCTTTGTAAGAATGTTATGAATGCCTCAAATTACCTTTTATGTCTTATGATTTCTATGAATTATTCATTATTTGATGAGGTATGTTAATTTGACTATGATTTATGGGTATAGTATGATTTCATTCTTATGTATATATGAACTCTTGTTTCCTTTACATATTTTTTATAACCCTTACTGAGCTTTTTATGCTCATCCCAAGTTTTTTGAAATGGTTTTCACAGGTCAAGGGAAAGGTACATGATATGATGATAGAGTCAAGGAAGTGTCAAGAAAAAATCCATGTTTTATTTTAAATATGTATCCGTTGATGGGAAAAATTAATACTATCTTATATATAACCACTTTGTTTAAATGTGGAATGTAATGAACGTTTCATGATCTAATTCTCTAAAATTATAAACTTGAAAAGATCCTCAATGTGTAATCTTTTAATAACTCAAGATTAAGTAAGGTTTTAGGAAGGGGCCTTATAGTTGGTATCAAAGGTTGGTTTAGATAACTTTCGAGGTTAGGGTATCCTCTAAGCATAAGTGACATTAACATAATGGTTAGGATTTCAGAAAGAGTCCTAGTTTTAGATAAAGTGAATAAGTAAGTATATCTTAGTGGTTATATTCCTCATTACTACATGATGGTTTTGTTGATATACTCACACTGAATTTTTTTTAGTGAATGGATGGATCTAGCAGGAACCAAAGTGACAATAGGTTTGAAGGAAACTGTGGTGGTTCTATGATTAAGGGACTGCATGAAATGGGGGATTAAATGAGGAAACTCATGTTTGTTCTAAACCAACTATCCAGGAGTCATGATAAACCACTTGTACCTTGGTATGTTCTGTAATGTATCATGTACAAGATGACCAATCGATGTGGATGTTCAGGTAATAATTATAAAGGTAACTATTACGGGTTATATGATCCTTACTTTTGAGGTAATTATGGGTTGGTATATGATATGATGGAAAATGAAAGGCATGAGATAAACTTGAGGTTACAATATTTTATGATTATTTTTTTTGAAGATTTTATCTCAATTTGGGGAATGTATTAAGAATTATATAGTTTTGAAAAAGGACAACACGCAGACCATGTGACAACCCGTCGCGTCGGAAAAAGCTGCAGGAATAGAACCCACAACCATTGTGTGACTGGTATTTATCGCCTACCACTGGATTATGTGAAGTCCCTGGTTAGTTTGACTAATTCTTTTTAGTTAGATGATTTTATTAATTAAGAGTAAGCTGATTTTGGGTTATCTATGGAAATTTATTAACCTATCATGGAGGATATGTGATTAGGTTAATTACTTTTCAATACGAGACTTTAGGAGAAACTGATGTCGCTTGGATATAAATGTTAAGATTTAACGTGGAAGACTATGTGACTAAATCCATCAAATATTTGGGTTTCAATATTAATTTGGTTTACTTTGAAGTATTTTATGGACAAATTGTTTATCGAATGGTCCTCATTGAACTCTGGGTTTTGTTGGACAAATTTTGGAGATTAAGAATAGATTTTCATTTTTATAAAGGGTTATCCTTTTCTGGAATATCTGATCTTGTACTAACCTTTTGGGTTTTGGTTTTGGTTAGAGTCTAAAGACATGGGAATTATATAGTTCTCTTTTTTGGATTAGGTTATTCTCTAGAAGTTGATTATTGTACTCTTAATGTGAAAAAGTCTTCCAAAATACTCGTCTTTTAAAGAAAATATGAGTTTGTGTAACGAATCTAATAAAAGTTGAAAGTCAACATGATAAGTGATTATGTTTCCTTATGAATAAATTCCTCAATAAAAAGAAAATTAAAACAAAAATGTTGTCTAATAACTTTTCCTACAGGGGAATCGAATACCATTTAACCCATCACAAGTTTGTGATTTTCTTGTGGTTAACTTTCTCCTAAACATGTTTTTTTATCACTCTCCATCAGAACATGAACCTTTGTTTTTTCCTCCATGTCTATATCTTCATACTTGGAATCCTAGTATGGGTTAACTCGGGTGACCTTTGTATTTATCTTTCTTTATCTTAAAGTGATTGTTTTACCGACTCTTGTTCCGATGTGGGACTTTCAAGGTTGTTTCCAAACTCAATTTTAAAATTGTGAGGATGCAATTCCGAAAAGGGGGAAGGATGTAACACCCTAGGTAAATAAATAATATGGCATTTTTATATTTATCCATATTTGAGAATAAAATATTAATATTACTTTAAATGGGAAGTTATGATCGATGGCGTACCCAACACGCAACAACGAGTTTCTTGAGAATCTTACATTGCACTCTAATAATAAAATAATATTATTTTAAATAGTAGTTAACGCCTAGCCGTTGTAATGGAGGGAATGAATAGAACTAACTACAAAATTATTATATATGTTTGTCAAATATTTTTACATTTTACAATAAATGTTAGAGGATTAAAAATGAGAATGAATCCAATTTTAAGCGTAAACATTCTAATATTCTTTAAAAGGTCGATTAACATGCTTTTGATGGCGAACCTCTTTGAAATTCACTTTTTGACAATTTTATGTGTTATATTTCAAAAAAATAATATTCTTCTTTAGAATCGGGACATCAAAATTTACATTGTGTAAATTCTTGGTATTTTTCCAAAAAAGTTCAATTTTTAATGAATAGTGAAAAATGTTGTATTTTAATTCAAAACCTCGTTTTAAACTAATTTATTTATATGACTAGATTATCTTTTGAATTGGTTTTAAAGTGAAATTAGAATATATTTTTACCATTTAATACAATAGTGGTCATTGGAATTAATTTCACTTTGAAATTGGACTTAAACTAGTGTCAATCTTTTGATACTTATTGTTTCATAAAAACACGCTATTTGTTCTGACAGCGGGAATTAGTTATTAAATTAATTAATGAAACTAATATGTTTTGAATTTTCTAAAATTTACATCATTTTTGAATTTGTAATATCAAATATATATTAGGGTGAATTTTTGGTATTTTTCCGAAAACATCAAATTTTTATGAATAGTGAAACCACTATGTGGTACTTATAAAAAATGATTTTCCGTTTAAATGAAATTTTTCCATCTTTGGGTATTAAATTTCAAAAATCCGACATAAATGGTTTTCATTAAGAAGTAAAATGTGGTTTAATGGGATTGAAATAATTTTTTGGTGAATAGTAACTTATTATGTTTTTAATCGTGATTAGAGGTAATTAGTGTAGTTTAAGGTAAGAAGAATGTTTTAATAAAATTAAATGACCTAGAAACATGTCCTACCCTCATTGGATGTGTCATGGACGACAAAGAAAATCCATGGGTCAACTTCGGGACCCCATGGAGCCACTTTGGATGGAAAATGACATAAATATCTTTTTATTTAATGTTAAAGTAAAAATGACACAAACATGAGATGTTTTACTAAAACAATTTTTAAGTGGGGTTATAAAAGTCATATTTTTTACTATAAATAATAAATGGAAAGCTAAAAATATTTTCTACATCATAGTATTTTGTATAATGTTTAGAAATTAAATAAATTAAATTATTTATGACCTCATGATGATGCAGCGATGACCTCATTATTTAACGATTTAAATAAAATGGACAAATAATGTAAAATCAAAGACCTACACATGTCCAAAACCTATTGGATGAGTGTATTTCGAAATCGTATCACCTAAGCCTAGAATTATATCAATTTGGGACCTTTTAAATCCGAAACTCATTTTCAAATAATGTATCATTTCTTTACATTCCCAAAGTGCCCCTCCTCTCCTCTTATAAAAGGCCCCCACCTCTACCTCCATAACCACAATTCCAAAGCCTTTGGCTCGGCCAAAACCTACCCATTTTGTCTCTCCACATCCCTCTCTTACTCCTTGAATCCTCACTTTGGGCAGAAATCTTCCCAAGGAAGCCTTTGATCTCAAACCAAAGGGAGTTACCCGATTTTAAGGTAATTTCATCACTTGAATCCTTTTGTTTTATTTTGCTTCTCCAACCCCCTAAAATATTTTTATTCTTTTCATTTGTAACAAATCCAGTATCTTCAATATACAAGGATGTTTTTATAATATGTATTACAGTTACACTTACACACACCTACTTCTAATGGTTAATGAACATACTGTTTCTGTGGATGGCGAATTTCTGCCTCCCGAAACGATGATTGTTCAACATTCTTCTAACAACTTCAAAGGTGGACATTAATATGACACTATATATATATATGATATATAATATGTTTATGTTTTACTTTATCTTCTTTATTTTTCATTTATGGAATACCTTTATGGTTTCCATTATGGGCAAACGCAATATCTTCATTTAAGGAAGTGCAGACTACCGCCCCCTCAAAGTGATTTGATTCATTAATACCATATGTGGTACGTATAAAGGATATATTTAATGATATTATATATGATACCATAATGAAATTAAAATACTATTATGTATCATTATTTTATAATTCCATTAAATATGAAATAGAAATGGAAGTAGCGTTCATGCGTACGTACGGCTTACCGTCTCCATGAACGTTACATTTCACTTCTTATCTCAAAATGTTATGTACTATTATAGGTACATATATATAATGGATATATATGTAATAAATTACATATAAATGATGTATAACATTCTGGAATTATAACATATATATATATATATCTCATTTTGTTTTAATTCCATTAATATGACAATAAAATGAAAGTAGCGTTCATGCGTACGTACGACCTACCGTCTCCATGAACGGTGCTTTTAATTTTTATCTCAAAATGATATGGAATAGTATAAAATGAATATATAATTGATATATATGATATTTAAAACATCAATACTATTCTGGATATGATGAACCTATAACTACATGGAAAATTATTTTCCAACAAGTTCAATTTTTGACTCATGTACCAAACACTGACAAAGACGTATGATATGAACTCTTATTATTAACCAATTATTATATCATTAAAATATGTGATATGAACTGAATAATAATATTTATAGGAGTTTCTTAAGCAATTATAAATTGACCAAAGTTTATTATTCATGAATATAAAGAAACGAACAAGACAAGTTGGACTTGAGGTAGGGGATCCTACTCCTCTCTTTTTAAGTACACTCTTTTATGTCATTCCTTTTAAGATCATATTTCTTATGATTGGGATGTTATTTAATATTAATCCTACTTTAATTCTTATGTTAATATGATGAGAGACCCTATTTTCTCTCATCAATACATTTTGGATGTTTTGAGTGGCGCCGTTAGGCTGCCAAATTTTCGTAAGAGATCTAACCTCTCTCTTTCTTTTTAAGTACTCTCCTTTATGTCACATCTTTTAAGCTCCGCTTTATTATGATGGGGGATGTTATTTTTTATTAATATTGTTATAAATTTTATTTTAATATGATTAGAGACCCTATTTGATATCATCAATCCATTTTTGGAAGTTTTAAGTTGCGTCGTTAGGCTGCCGATTTTTCGTAAGGGATTTTTCATCTCACTTTTATTCCCGTGGGATTTATGCTACATTTTCGACAATTTCCATTGAGTGGTGTATGTACTTCCCATTATTTTACTCATTGTGTAATATAATTTAATTTATTAGTATTTACATCATTGTGGTAATGTCTTTCTTTCACGGGGTGTATGTTTCGAAAGTTACCCAAGTCGGTAAGGGAACCTTTCACCCTCCTCTTTTTAAAAGACTTCTTTTGGTATGTATTTTAATTTTCATCTTATTATGTGGGGATATGTTATTATATATCCTTATTGACGTAAATTTGATGTCCATGTGATGATATAACCTTTATCTCTCTCATCAACTCTTTTTCTAAAATTTTATGTGACGTCGTTAGGATGTCGAATTTTACCAAGGGAACTTCTTAACCAAATTTCGATTTCATTGGATTCAACATGTAGTTATTGAATATGTCATCCTTTGAATATGTGTGAATGACCTTTGATTGTTTTAAACTCAATATCCACTTATATTGGGTGTATTTATATTTGTCACACATAATTATGAGATTTATTTATCCTTGATTTAATGATACCTTCTTTATTATGGATTTCATCTCATTTTACATTTCTATTGAGACTTCATTGTTTTTATGCACCAGTTCACTCTTATATGGTGTATATACTGTCCTTTGGAATATTATATCATGAATCCCTCTATTCTCATGATATTATAAAGTTCTAATTAAATGTTACTCCTCAATTATTGTTTTTAAGTGTCTCTCATTTTGTTAAAAACACTTTAACTAAAATATCGTATTAAATGTTTTAATGATTTATTCTTATAAATATATCTCATTAATATCCATGTTTTCAAAATGGTTTTACGGATTTATTTATATGGATATTAATGGTTTAAAATGTTAAAAGCTTCAAAGTGGTATGGGACACTTTGATTCCAAAATCTCTTTATTAAATGTTTTATATGGTTTTGAAAATGGTTTTTAGAATTTTGTGCTTAGGTTATGTTCTATGATTATGTTATGGTTCTTGGGCATTGTTTATGAATACAGGTGGTTCCATGATAAAATAAGGGCGGGTGAGCCCGATATAGCTCTCCAATGCATTGGGTAACACGATGGAGTAAAACATTAAGGTTTATCTGAAGAGATTTAGGGAATATACTGTGGTGGGTATTCCAAAAGTAACCAAGAGGGTTACAACCTTTGTAAGAATGTTATGAATGCCTCAAATTACCTTTTATGTCTTATGATTTCTATGATTTATTCATTATTTGATGAGGTATGTTAAAGTGCCTATGTTTTATGGGTATAGTATGATTTCATTCTTATGTATATATGAACTCTTGTTTCCTTTACATATTTTTTATAACCCTTACTGAGCTTTTTATGCTCATCCCAAGTTTTTTGAAATTTTTTTCACAGGTCAAGGGAAAGGTACATGATATGATGATAGAGTAAAGGAAGTGTCAATAAAGAATCCATGTTTTATTTTAAATATGTATCCGTTGATGGGAAAAAAGAATACTATCTTATATATAACCACATTGTTTAAATGTGGAATGTAATGAAAGGTTCATGATCTAATTCTCTAAAACTCTAAACCTGAAAAGATCCTCAATGTGTAATCTTGTAATAACTCAAGATAAAGTAAGGTTTAAGGCTGGGGCCTTATAGTTGGTATCAAAGGTCAGTTTAGATAACTTTCGTGGTTAGGGTATCCTCTAAGCATAAGTGACATTAACATAACGGTTAGGATTTCAGAAAGAGTCATAGTTTTATATAAAGTGAATAAGTAAGTATATCTTAGTGGTTATATTCCTCATTAGTACATTATGGTTTTGTTGATATACTCACACTGAATTTTCTGTTTTTAGTGAATGGATGGATCTAGCAGGCACCAATGTGACAATAGGTTTGAAGGAAACTATGGTGGTTCTATGATTAAGAGAATGCATGAAATTGGGGATTCAATGAGGAAACTCATGGTTGTTCTAAACCAACTATCCATGAGTCATGATCAACCACTTGTACCTTGGTATGTTCTGTAATGTATCATGTATGAGATGACCAATCGATGTGGATGTTCAGGTAATAATTATAAAGGTAACCATTATGGGTTATATGATCCTTACTTTTGAGGTAATTATGGGTTGTTATATGTTATGATGGAAAATTAAAGGCCTGAGATAAACTTGAGTTTAAAATATTTTATGATTATTTTTTTGAAGATTTTATCTCAATTTGGGGAATGTTTTAAGAAATATATAGTTTTGAAAAAGGACAACACGCAGACCATGTGACAACCCGTCGCGTCGGAAAAAGCTGCAGGAATAGAACCCACAACCAAAGTGTGACTGGTATTTATCGACTACCACTGGATTATGTGAATTCCCTGGTCAGTTTGACTAATTCTTTTTAGTTAGATTATTTTATTAATTAAGAGTAAGCTGATTTTGGGTTATCTATGGAAATTTATTAACCTATCATGGAGGATATGTGATTAGGTTAATTAATTTTCAATACGAGACTTTAGGAGAAACTGATGTTGTTTGGAGATAAATGTTAAGATTTAACGTGGAAGACTATGAGACTAAATCCTTCAAATATTTGGGTTTCAATATTAGTTAGGTTTAATTTGAAGTATTTTATGGACAAATTGTTTATCGAATGGTCCTCTTTGAACTCTGGGTTTTGTTGGACAAATTTTGGAGATTAAGAATAGATTTTCATTTTTATAAAGGGTTATCCTTTTCTGGATTATCTGATCTTGTACTAACCTTTTGGGTTATGGTTTTGGTTAGAGTATAAAGACATGGAAAGTATATAGTTATCTTTTGTGGATTAGGTGATTCTCTAGAAGTTGATTATTGTACTCTTAATGTGAACAAGTCTTCCTAAATACTCGTCTTTTAGAAAAAAATATGAGTTTGTGTAAGGAATATAATAAAAGTTGAAATTCAACATGATAAGTGATTATGTTTCCTTCTGAATAAATTTTTCAATAAAAAGTAACTTAAAACAAAAATGTTGTCTAATAACTTTTCCCACAGGGGAATCAATACCGTTTATCCCATTACAAGTTTGTGATTTTCTTGTGGTAAACTTTCTCCTAAACATGTTTTTTTATCACTCTCCATCAGAACACGACCCTTTGTTTTTTCCTCCATGTCCATATCTTCATACTTGGAATCCTAGTATGGGTTAACTCGAGTGACCTTTGTACTTATCTTTCTTTATCTTAAAGTGATTATTTTACCGACTCTTGTTCCGATGTGGTACTTTCAAGGATGTTTCCAAGCTCAATTTTAAAATTGCGAGGATGCAATTCCCAAAAGGGGGAAGGATGTAACACCCTAGGTAAATAAAGAATATGACATTTTTATATTTATCCATATTTGAGAATAAAATATTAATATTACTTTAAATGGGAAGTTATGATCGATGGCGTACCCAACACGCAACAACGAGTTTCTTGAGAATCTTACATTGCACTCTAATAATAAAATAATATTATTTTAAATAGTAGTTAACGCCTAGCCGTTGTAATGGAGGGAATGAATAGAACTAACTAAAAAATTATTATATATGTTTGTCAAATATTTTTACATTTTACAATAAATTTTATAGGATTAAAAATGCGAATGAATCCAATTTTAAGCGTAAACATTCTAATATTCTTTAAAAGGTCGATTAACATGCTTTTGATGGCGAACCTCTTTGAAATCCACTTTTTGACAATTTTATGTGTTATATTTGAAAAAATAAAATTCTTCTTTAGAATTGGGACATCAAAATTTACTTTGTGTAAATTTTTGGTATTTTTCCAAAAAAGTTCAATTTTTAATGAATAGTGAAAAATGTTGTATTTTAATTCAAAACCTCGTTTTAAACTAATTTATTTATATGATTAGATTATCTTTTGAATTGGTTTTAAAGTGAAATTAGAATATATTTTTAACATTTAATACAATAGTGGTCATTGGAATTAATTTCACTTTGAAATTGGACTTAAACTTGTGTCAATCTTTTGATACTTATTGTTTCATAAAAACACACTATTTGTTCTGACAGTGGGAATTAATTATTAAATTAATTAATGAAACTAATATGTTTTGAATTTTTTAAAATATTCATCATTTTGGAATTTGGAATATCAAATATAGATTAGGGTGAAGTTTTGGTATTTTTCTGAAAAACATCAAATTTTTTTGAATAGTGAAACCACTAAGTGGTACTTATAAATAATGATTTTCCATTTAAAGGAAATATTTACATCTTTGTGTATTAAATTTCAAAAATCCGACATAAATGGTTGTCATTAAGAAGTAAAATGTGGTTTAATGGGATTGAAATAATTTTTTGGTGAATAGTAACTTATTATGTTTTTAATCGTGATTAGAGGTAATTAGTGTAGTTTAAGGTAAGAATAATGTTTTAATAAAATTAAATGACCTAGAAACATGTACTACCCTCATTGGATGTGTCATAGACGACCAAGAAAATCCATGGGTCAACTTCGGGACCCCATGGAGCCACTTTGGATGGAAAATGAAATAAATATCTTTTTATTTAATGTTAAAGTAAAAATGACACAAACATGAAATGTTTTACTAAAACAATTTTTAAGTGGGGTTATAAAAGTTATATTTTTGACTATAAATAATAAATGGAAATCTAAATATATTTTATACATCATAGTATTTTTTTTATAATGTTTAGAAATTAAATATATTAAATTATTTATGATCTCATGATGATGCAGCGATGACCTCATTATTTAACGATTTAAATAAAATGGACAAATAATGTAAAATCGAAGACCTACACATGTCCAAAACCTATTGTATGGGTGTATTTAGAAATCATATCACCTTAGCCTCGAATTATATCAATTTGGGACCTTTTAAATCCGAAACTCATTTTCAAATAATGTATCATTTCTTTACATTCCAAAAGTGCCCCTCCTCTCCTCTTATAAAAGGCCCCCACCTCTACCTCCTTACCCACAATTCCAAATCCTTTGGCTCCGCCAAACCCTTCCCATTTTTTCTCTCCACATCCCTCTCTTACTCCTTGAAGCCTCACATTGGGCAGAAGTCTTCCCAAGGAAGCCTTTGAGCTCAAACCAAAGAGAGTTACCCGATTTTAAGGTAATTTCTTCACTTGAATACTTTTGTTTTATTTTTCTTCTCCAACCCCCTAAAATCTTTTTATTCTTTTCTTTTGTAACAAATAAATTATCATCAATATACAAGTATGTTTCTATAAGAAGGATTCGAGCTACAATTACACACACCTACTTCTAATGGTTAAAGAACATACTGTTTCCGTGGATGGCGAATTTCTGCCTCCCGAAATGATGATTGTTCAACATTCTTCTAACAACTTCAAAGGTGGACATTAATATGACACTATATTTATATATGATATATAATATGTTTATGTTTTACTTTAGCTTCTTTATTTTTCATTTATGTAATACCTTTATGGTATCCATTATGGGTAAACACGATATCTTCATTTAAGGAAGTGCAGACTACCGCCCCCTCAAAGTTATTTGATTCATTAATACCATATGTGGTACGTATAAAGGATATATTTAATGATATTATATATGATACCATAATGAAATTAAAATACTATTATGTATCATTATGTTTTAATTCCATTAAATATGAAATAGAAATGGAAGTAGCATTCATGCGTACGTACGGCTTACCGTCTCCATGAACGTTACATTTCACTTCTTATCTCAAAATGTTATGTACTATTATAACTACATATATATAATGGATATATATGTAATAAATTACATATAAATTATTTATAACATTCTGGAATTATAACATATATATATATATATCTCATTTTGTTTTAATTCCATTAATATGACAAAAAAATGAAAGTAGCGTTCATGCGTACGTACGACCTACCGTCTCCATGAACGGTGCTTTTAATTTTTATCTCAAAATGAAATGGAATAGTATAAAATGAATATATAATGGATATATATGATATTTAAAACATCAATACTATTCTGTATATGATTAACCTATAACTACATGGAAAATTATTTTCCAACAAGTTCAATTTTTGACTCATGTACCAAACATTGACAAAGACGTCTGATATGAACTCATATTATTAACCAAATATTATAACATTAAAATATGTGATATGAACTGAATAATAATCTTTATAGGAGTTCCTTAAGCAATTATAAATTGAAAAAAGTTTATTATTCATGAATATAAAGAAACTAACAAGACAAGTTGGACTTGAGGTAGGGGATCCTACTCCTCTCTTTTTAAGTACACTCTTTTATGTCATTCCTTTTAAGATCATATTTCTTATGATTGGGATGTTCTTTAATATTACTCCTACTTTAATTATTATGTTAATATAATGAGAGACCCTATTTTCTCTCATCAATACATTTTGGATTTTTTGAGTGGCGCAGTAAGGCTGCCAAATTTTTGTAAGAGATCTAACATCTCTATTTCTTTTTAAGTACTCTCCTTTATGTCACTTATTTTAAGCTCCTCTTTGTTATGATGGGGGATGTTCTTTTTTATTAATATTGTTTTAAATTTTACTTTAATATGATTAGAGACCCTATTTGATCTCATCAATCCATTTTTGGATGTTTTAAGTTGCGTCGTTAGGCTGCCGAGTTTTCGTAAGGGATTTTTCATCACACTTTTATTCCCGTGGGATTTATGCTACATTTTCCACAATTTCCTTTGAGTGGTGTATGTACTGCCCATTATTTTTCTCATTGTGTAATATAATTTCATTTATTATTATTTACATCAATTTTGTAATGTCTTTCTTTCACGGGGTGTATGTTTCGAAAGTTACCCAAGTCGGTAAGGGAACCTTTCACCCTCCTCTTTTTAAAAGACTTCTTTTGGTATGTCTTTTAATTTTCATCTTATTATGTAGTGATATGTTCTTATATATCCTTATTGACGTAAATTTGATGATCATGTGATGATATAACCTTTATCTCTCTCATCAACTCTTTTTCTAAAATTTTATGTGACGCCGTTAGGCTGTCGAATTTTACCAAGGGAACTTCTTAACCAAATTTAGATTTCTTTGGATTCAACATGTAGTTATTGAATATGTCATCCTTTGAATATGTTTGAATGACCTTTGATTGTTTTAAACTCAATATCCACTTATATTGGGTCTATTTATATTTTTCACACATAATTATGAGATTTATTTATC
Source organism: Viscum album (assembly GCA_963277665.1). Classification (NCBI taxonomy): domain Eukaryota; kingdom Viridiplantae; phylum Streptophyta; class Magnoliopsida; order Santalales; family Viscaceae; genus Viscum; species Viscum album. The sequence continues at coordinate 301,055,225 of OY728153.1, read as the reverse complement.
CTTGATTTAAGGATACCTTATTTATTATGGATTTCATCTCATTTTACATTTCTATTGAGACTTCATTGTTTTTATGCACCAGTTCACTCTTATATGGTGTATATACTATCCTTTGGAATATTATATCATGAATCCCTCTATTCTCATGATATTATAAAGTTCTAATTAAATGTTATTCCTCAACTATTGTTTTTAAGTGTCTCTCATTTTGTTAAAAACACTTTAACTAAAATATCATATTAAATGTTTTAATGATTTATTCTTATAAATATATCTCATTAATATCCATGTTCTCAAAATGGTTTTACGGATTTATTTATATGGATATTAATGGTTTAAAATGTTAAAATCTTCAAAGTGGTATGGGACACTTTGATTAAAAAATCTCTCTATTAAATATTTTATATGGTTTTGAAAATGGTTTTTAGAATTTTGTTCTTAGGTTATGTTCTATGATTATGTTATGGTTCTTGGGCATTGTTTATGAATAAAGGTGGTTCCATGATAAAATAAGGGCGGGTGAGCCCGATATAGCTCTCCAATGCATTGGGTAACGCGAAGGAGTAAAACGTTAAGGTTTATCTGAAGAGATTTAGGAAATATACTGTGGTGGGTATTCCAAAAGTAACCAAGAGGGTTACTCCCTTTGTAAGAATGTTATGAATGCCTCAAATTACCTTTTATGTCTTATTATTTCTATGATTTATTCATTATTTGATGAGGTATGTTAAAGTGCCTATGTTTTATGGGTATAGTATGATTTCATTCTTATGTATATATGAACTCTTGTTTCCTTTACATATTTTTTATAACCCTTTATGAGGTTTTTATGCTCATCCCAAGTTTTTTTAAAAAATTTTCACAGTTCAAGGGAAAGGTACATGATATGATGATAGAGTCAAGGAAGTGTCAAGAAAGAATCCATGTTTTATTTTAAATATGTATCCGTTGATGGAAAAAATGAATATTATCTTATATATAACCACTTTGTTTAAATGTGGAATGTAATGAAAGGTTCATGATCTAATTCTCTAAAACTATAAACCTGAAAAGATCCTCAATGTGTAATCTTGTAATAACTCAAGATTAAGTAAGGTTTAAGGCTGGGTCCTTATAGTTGGTATCAAAGGTCGGTTTAGATAACTTTCGATGTTAGGGTATCCTCTAAGCATAAGTGAAATTAACATAATGGTTAGGATTTAAGAAAGAGTCCTAGTTTTAGATAAAGTGAATAAGTTAGTATATATTAGTGGTTATATTCCTCATTAGTACATGATGGTTTTGTTGATATACTCACACTGAATTTTCTGTTTTTAGTGAATGGATGGATCTAGCAGGCACCAAAGTGACAATAGGTTTGAAGGAAACTATGGTGGTTATATGATTAAGAGCCTGCATGAAATGGGGGATTCAATGAGGAAACTCATGGTTGTTCTAAACCAACTATCCAGGAGTCATGATCAACCACTTGTACCACGGTATGTTCTGTAATGTATCATGTACGAGATGACCAATTGATGTGGATGTTCAGGTAATAATTATAAAGTTAACCATTATGGGTTATATGATCCTTACTTTTGAGGTAATAATGGGTTGTTATATGTTATGATGGAAAATGAAAGGCATGAGATAAACTTGAGGTTAAAATATTTTATGATTTTTTTTTTGAATATTTTATCTCAATTTGGGGAATGTTTTAAGAATTATATAGTTTTAAAAAGGACAACACGCAGACCATGTGACAACCCATCGCGTCGGACAAAGCTGCAGGAATTGAACCCACAACCAAAGTGTGACTGGTATTTATCACCTACCACTGGATTACGTGAAGTCCCTGGTTAGTTTAACTAATTCTTTTTAGTTAGATGATATTATTAATTAATAGTAAGCTGATTTTGGGTTATCTATGGAAATTTATTAACCTATCATGGAGGATATGTGATTGGTTAATTACTTTTCAATACGAGACTTTAGGAGAAACTGATGTTGTTTGGAGATAAATGTTAAGAGTTAACGTGGAATACTATGTGACTAAATCCTTCAAATATTTGGGTTTCAATATTAGTTTGGTTTACTTTGAATTATTTTATGGACAAATTGTTTATCGAATGGTCCTCGTTGAACTCTGGGTTTTGTTGGACAAATTTTGGAGATTAAGAATAGATTTTCATTTTTATAAAGGGTTATCCTTTTCTGGATTATCTGATCTTGTACTATCCTTCTGGGTTTTGGTTTTGGTTAGAGTCTAAATACATGGGAATTATATAGTTCTCTTTTGTGGATTAGGTGATTCTCTAGAAGTTGATTATTGTACTCTTAATGTGAACAAGTCTTCCTAAATACTCGTCTTTTGAAGAAAATATGAGTTTGTGTAAGTAATCTAATAAAAGTTGAAAGTAAACATGATAAGTGATTATGTTTCCTTATGAATAAATTCCTCAATAAAAAGTAACTTAAAACAAAAATGTTGTCTAATAACTTTTCCTACTGGGGAATCGAATACCGTTTAACCCATCACAAGTTTGTGATTTTCTTGTGGTTAACTTTCTCCTAAACATGTTTTCTATCACTCTCCATCAGAACACGACCCTTTGTTTTTTCCTCCAGTCCATATTTTCATACTTGGAATCCTAGTATGGGTTAACTCGGGTGACCTTTGTACTTATCTTTCTTTATCTTAAAGTGATTGTTTTACCAACTCTTGTTCCGATGTGGGACTTTCAAGTATATTTCCAAGCTCAATTTTAAAATTACGAGGACGCAATTCCCAAATGGGGGGAAGGATATAACACCCCAGGTAAATAAGGAATATGACATTTTTATATTTATCCATATATGAGAATAAAATATTAATATTACTTTAAATGGGATGTTATGCTCGATGGCGTACCCAACACGCAACAACGAGTTTCTTGAGAATCTTACGTTGCACTCTAATAATAAAATAATATTATTTTAAATAGTAGTTAACGCCTAGCCATTGTAATGGAGGGAATGAATAAAACTAACTAAAAAATTATTATATATGTTTGTCAAATATTTTTACATTTTACAATAAATGGTAGAGGATTAAAAATGCGAATGAATCCAATTTTAAGCATAAACATTCTAATATTCATTAAAAGGTCGATTAACAGGCTTTTGATGGAGAACCTCTTTGAAATAATCTTTTTGACAATTTTATGTGTTATATTTGACAAAATAAAATTTTTCTTTAGAATCGGGACATCAAAATTTACTTTGTGTAAATTTTTGGTATTTTTCCAAAAAAGATCAATTTTTAATGAATAGTGAAAAATGTTGTATTTTAATTCAAAAACTCGTTTTAAACTAATTTATTTATACGATTTGATTATCGTTTGAATTGGTTTTAAATTGAAATTAGAATATATTTTTACCATTTAATACAATAGTAGTCGTTGGAATTAATTTCACTTTGAAATTGGACTTAAACTAGTGTCAATCTTTTGATACTTATTGTTTCATAAAAACACGCTATTTGTTCTGACAGTGGGAACTAATTAATAAATTAATTAATGAAAATAATATGTTTTGAATCTTTTAAAATATACATCATTTTTGAATTTTTAATATCAAATATAGCTTAGGTTGAAGTTTTGGTATTTTTCTGAAAAACATCAATTTTTTTATGAATAGTGAAACCACTAAGTGGTACTTATAAAAACTGATTTCCATTTATATGAAATTTTTCCATCTTTTTGTTTTCAATTTCAAAAATCCGACATAAATGTTTGTCATTAAGAAGTAAAATGTGGTTTAATGGGATTAAAATAATTTTTTTGGTGAATAGTAACTTATTAAGTTTTTAATCGCGATTATAGGTAATTAGTGTAGTTTAAGGTAAGAATAATGTTTTAATAAAATGAAATGACCTAGGCACATCTCCTACCCTCATTGGATGTGTCATGTCTGACTAATAAAATCCATGGGTCAACTTTGGGACCCCATGGAGCCACTTTTGTTGGAAAATGACTTAAATATCTTTTCATTTAATGTTAAAGTAAAAATGACACAAACATGAGATGTTTTACTAAAACAATTTTTACATGGGCTTATAAAAGTCAGATTTTTTGACTATAAATAATAAATGGAAAGATAAAAAGATTTCTGACATCATAGTATTTTTTTATTATAATTTTTAGAAATTAAATAAATTAAATTATTTATGACATCATGGTGAAGCAGCGATGACCTCATTATTTAACGATTTAAATAAAATGGAAAAATAATGTAAAATCGAAGACCTAAACATGTCCAAAACCTATTGTATGGGTCTTTTTTCGAAACCTTATCACCTTATCCTCGAATTAAAGCAATGTGGGACCTTTTAAATCCGAAACTCATTTTCAAATAAAGTAACATTTCTTTACTTTCCAAAAGTGTCCCTCCTCTCCTATTATAAAAGGCCCCCACCTCTACCTCCTTACCCACACTTCCAAAGCCTTTGGCTCGGCCAAACCCGGCCCATTATGTCTCTACACTTCCCTCTATTACTACTTGATGTCTCACTTTGGGAAGAAGTCTTCCCAAGGAAGACTTTGAACTCAAACCAAAGGGAGTTACCCGATTTTAAGGTAATGTCTTCACTTGAATCCTTTTGTTTTATTTTGCTTCTCCAACCCCAAAACACTTTTTATTATTTTCATTTGTAACAACTCCAGTATCTTCAATATACTAGGATGTTTTTATAATAAGGATTTGAGCTAAACATACACACACCTACATGTAATGGTTAAAGAACATATTGTTTCTGTGGATGGCGAATTTCTGCCTCCTGAAACGATGATTGTTCAACATTCTTATGACAACTTCAAAGGGGGCCATTAAGATGACACTATATTTATATATGATATATAATATGTTTATGTTTTACTTAAGCATCTGTATTTTTCATTTATGTCATACCTTTATGGTTTCCATTATGGGTAAACGCGATATCTTCATTTAAGGAAGTGCGGACTACCGCCCCCTCAAAGTGATTTGATTCGTTAATACCATATGTGGTAAATATAAAAGATATAAGTAATGATATTATATATGATTACTTACTGGAATTAAAATACTATTATGTAAAAATATGTTTTAATTACATTAAATATGAAATAGAAATGTAAGTAGCATTCATCCGTACGTACGGCTTACCGACTCCATGAACGGTGCATTTCACTTCTTATCTCAATATGTTATGTACTATTATAAGTACATATATATAATGGATATATATGTAATATATTACATCTAAATGATGGATATAATTCTGTAATTATAACATATATATATCTATCATTTTGTTTTAATTCCATTAATATGACAAAAAATGAAAGTAGCGTTCATGCATACGTACGACCTACCGTCTCCATGAATGGTGCTTTTAATTTTTTTCTCAAAATTCTATGGAATAGTATAAAATTAATATATACTATATATATATGATATTTAAAACATCAATACTATTCTGTATATGATGAACCTATAACTACATGGAAAATTATTTTCCAAAAAGTTCAATTTTTGACTCATGTACCAAACATTGACAAAGACGCCTGATATGAACTCATATTATTAACCAATTATTATAACATAAAAATATGAGATATTAACTGAATAATAATCTTTATAGGAGGTCCTTAAGCAATTATAAACGGACCAAAGTTTGTTATTCAGGAATATAATGAAACGAACAAGACAAGTTGGACTTGAGGTAAGGGATCCTACTCCTCTCTTTTTAAGTACACTCTTTTATTTCATTCCTTTTAATATCATATTTCTTATGATTGGGATGTTATTTTATATTACTCCAACTATAATTCTTATGTTAATATTATTATAGACCATATTTTCTCTCATCAATACATTTTTTATGTTTTGAGTGGCGCAGTTAGGCTGCTGAATTTTCGTAAGAGATCTAACCTCTCTCTTTATTTTTAAGTACTCTCTTTTATGTCACTTATTTAAGCTCCTCTTTGTTATGATGGGGGCTGTTATTTTTTATTCCTATTTCTGTAAATTTTATTTTAATATGATGAGAGACCCTTTTTATCTCATTAATCCATTTTTTGGATGTTTTAAGTGGCGTCGTTAGGCTGCCGAGTTTTCGCAAGGGATTTTTCTTCTCACTTTTATTCTCGTGGGATTTATGGTACATTTGCCACAATTCCCTTTGAGTGGTGTATGTACGGACCATTAATTTACTCAGTGTGTAATATAATTTCATTCATGAGTATTTACATCAATGTTGTATTGTCTTTCTTTCACGGGGTGTATGTTTCGAAAGTTACCCAAGTCGGTAAGGGAACCTTTCACCCTCCTATTTTTAAAAGAATTATTTTGTTATGTCTTTTGATTTTCATCTTATTATGTGGGGATATGTTCTTATATATCCTTATTGACATAAATTTTATGTCCAATTGATGAGATACCCTTTATCTCTCTCATCAACTCTTTTTTGAAAATTTTATGTGGCGTCGTTAGGTTGTCGAAATCTACCAAGGGAACTTCTTAACGAAATTTTGTTTTCTTTGGGTTCAACATGTAGTTATTGAATATGTCATCCTTTGAATATGTGTTAATGTCCTTTGATTGTTTTAAACTCAATATCCACTTATATTGGGTGTATTTATATTTGTCACACATAATTATGAGATTGATTTATCCTTGATTTAAGGATACCTTATTTATTATGGATTTCATCTCATTTTACATTTCTATTGAGACTTCATTGTTTTTATGAACCAGTTCACTCTTATATAGTGTATATACTGTCCTTTGGAATATTATATCATGAATCCTTCTATTATCATGATATTATAAAGTTCTAATTAAATGTTATTCCACAATTATTGTTTTCAAGTGTCTCTCATTTTGTTAAAAACACTTTAACTAAAATATCATTTTAAATGTTTTAATGATTTATTCTTATAAATATTTTTCATTAATATCCATGTTTTCAAAATGTTTATAAGTATTTATTTATATGGATATTAATGGTTTAAAATGTTAAAAGATTCAAAGTGGTATGGGACACTTTGATTCAAAAAATCTCTTTATTAAATGTTTTATATGGTTTTGATAATGGTTTTTAGAATTGATTCATTAATTCAATATCTTAAAATGTTATATTGTTATTACAATGTTGGAATGTTATCTTTTTTTGTGCATAGGTTATGTTCTATGATTATTTTATGGTTCTTGGGCATTGTTTATGAATATGGGTGGTTCCATGATAAACTAATGGCGGGTGAGCCCGATATAGCTCTCTAATGCATTGGGTAACACGAAGGAGTGAAACGTTAAGGTTTATCCGAAGCGATTTAGGGAATATACTGTGGTGGGTATTCCAAAAGTAACCAAGAGGGTTACTCCCTACGTAAGAATGTTATGTATGCCTCAAGTTACATTTTATGTCTTATTATTTTTATGATTTTTTCACGATTTGATGAGGTATGTTAAAGTGCCTATGTTTTATGGGTAATGTATGATATCATTCTTATGTATATATGAACTCATGTTCCTTTAAATATTTTTTATATCCCTTACTGAGCTTTTTATGCTCATCCCATGTTTTTTGAAATGTTTTTCATAGGTCAACGGAAAGGTACATGATATGATGATAGTGTCAAGGAAGTTTCAAGAAAGAATCCATGTTTTATTTTAAATATGTTTCCGTTGATGGGAAAAATGAATTCTGTCTTTTATGTAACCACTTTGTTTAAATGTTGAATGTAATGAAAGTTTCATGATCTAATTCTCTAAAACTATAAACCTGAAAAGACCCTAAATGTGTAATCTTGTAATTACTCATGATTTAGTAAGGTTTAAGTCTAGGGCCTTATAGTAATGGTGAATTTTTTCAATTTCCTAAAAATACTAGAATTTTGTGAATAGTGATATAATATAATTTATGGTAAAAGGTAAATAACTGAATTATTTTGTAATGATAATGTCATGAATGTTGTAAGTGTACATTTGTTCGATATAAAATGTATTAGTTTCTATATTTAGTCACGTGAATCCACACTATCCTTAGTCTTATGTTAATATAATAATATGATGAATTATATAATGAGAAAACACACCATCACCATCCCTATAAATACCGCTCCTTGCAACCTCTTATCCCGAGACCTCTCAAAATTTTATACATGTCAAAGTGCTACCAATACTCTCCCCTAGAAACTTACCCATATCTAGGAACTCTTGGTCACATTAAAATACCAAAACCATTTTTATATAGAGGTTCTCAGGTTGGGGAAATTGAATAGGTTAAATCATCATTCCTTTTCATTTAATTTCTTTTCATGTTCTATTAATTTATTATTCCCCCTCACATAGCATCATCCAAATGGTATGATAACTCCATTAACATAAATATAATAATATTTTTTAACGATATTGTATCAATCAATCATCATTTATTTCCCCTCTCCAATTGTACTGAAAACGAAGACATCATATGTAATGTGTTAACTTTTCACATTCGAGGATGGTGATGTTTTGAATTTCAATTACCACAATTAATACTTTATATAAAACAATTTTTATCATTAAAAATATTATAATATATTAATTAAATTCTATTTAATGTTCTGGGTCCATTTCATATACATAATATTTAATAATTAAATAGAACTAGTTGTGGTGATCAAAAAACTGCGAAAATAATCTACACAATTATCACTTACATCTTATCAAAGGATTTATAATTCCCCTAAAAATAATAAAATGAATTATATAACCATTTAATTTTATCTATTTTCATGTAACTTCAATTTTTGGAATCCATTTTAATTTTAAATTATTTTTCAAACATGTTTACAAGTAAACTGATCATTAAAACCATGGAAACAAAGACTCCCGATGGACTAAATTGTATACTATATCTTATAGAAAATGCCTTAAATGAATGAAAAATAATTGTAATAACTAACAAACATATAATAATTGTTCTGGATTACCTTACTAATGTAGTTATTTTTATTATCCATGACATTATGGACAAGTGTATATCACATTCGGACATAAAGTTAGGGATTCTTTCCAAAAGTCAATTTTCCCATGGTAAATGATGTTATCCCTTTAATCCAATGTAACTGTTAATTACTACAATTTAATCCATGTGTTTTCCCCTTGTATGTTCCATGTATATTTTTCTACATAAATTACTCTTAATTTTATTGTAAAATAAATTTTTTACGGATCCCTTCTCAATTCTTCTCAATAATAAAACTCGATCTAAGGGAAAATCCTTGTTTCATAACATTTTTCAAGTGCACTAAATAATCTATTTTAATCCAACATTATTTTTCTAAAATAACCCATTTAACAATAAAATCATTCTTGGTTCGTTTCTAGTTTTATATAAACAATTATTTCATTTCCGTTTTAAAGAACCAAGGAATGATTTCCATAAACCTAACTAATTTTATTTATTTCAAATGTTTCTTAAACAATCATTTTAAAGGTTTTCAAATAAATTTGACATAACATATAACAATATATGATAAATTTCTCTTATAAATTTCCACATATTATGTATGTGCATTCCTTTATCGATGGAATTATGATATTCCCATTTGATATAAAATCTAACATGATTATGAAACCCAATACTCTCCCCAGGTTATCCTTATGATTATTTTTTACTCCTTATGTATTATTATTTATATGGAACAAATATTCTAGAAACTTTAATGGTGGGTGCACCTATATATGGTTCTAATGAATTGAGTAATGAGTAGTCCCATGAGAGGTCTTGTGCAATATTCTTGGTGGTCTACATTTACTCGTGCTCCATGTGACATGGTCTTGTTAGTTTTCCTTGAGTCATGATCCGTGTGAACTATTATTTGTGGTTAGCCATGAAATGTTCTCCTATATGTTAAATGATCCACGAATCATCCTTATTCCATGTTTTATATTTCTCCACAATTTTATGATTTAATGATTACAAGATCCCATGTTCTGTATATTATGCTTCCATATATTTATGCTTTTTTATGTTAGAATGTTATTCCTTTTAACCCGTATTCCATGAATTATTCTTATTTTTATTACAATACTATGCTTTTTTTCTCATCGGTTTATTAATGTTTACCATATGGTTATCATATACAGTTTTATGGTCTTAAAATATGTTAGGAGAATCATTTTACATATTAAATATATGTGGTTTTTAGGATTGTTCCATGTTTATATTTTTATGTACAAAATTATCCAAATAAACTATACATTAATATCATTACATTGTATTTAATTGATAATTATTCTTAAAATAATAGAAAAATATGTGTAAAAGTCTAGGTCTATTATATTTACATTTCAAGACATTATCATACCCAATGTCCCCACCAAACATTAGTAATGTTCATTACCGATTCATAGAACGCAAACTATAATCATGTCTGAGAATCATTAAATAAAATATTAAACCATCCTTAGATTATGGAGACTCCCAAAAAAATATATTTCCTTACTCTATACCATAAGTACCAATCCTCTACATTTCATGCATGACCAAACACATTTCACTATTTCTGAGCTACAAATGTAATCTAATCAAAAGATGACCATCATTGATCTATTGGATCAATCAATCCAAAACATTTCAATATAAACCAATACTATCCTTATCAACTATGGTATTTATCTTTTTAGAATCATCCATTAGGAATACAAGATAGAATTGTTCTTATGCTCATCATCTTTTGACTCAGACAAAACAACATTCCAACAAAAAACCAAGTTTTATCTTTCAAAACTATTGTAAATTTCATTTCTCCCATGAAATAAAATAAAAAACTCTCCCACCCTAAATGAATAGTTATCCTGACTTATACTCCCATGTGTCATTTCACAGATGAATAGGGATATAATGATTAAAATACTAGACATGATCACATTCGGGTCTTCCATACATTATCAGGTGTACACTGAGTAATACTCTTAAAATTCATGCACATCACAAGTTCTAGGGTCTATTATATAACTTCCTATCAACATAAATCATGTCAAAAAATTTGGGCATACAACCCCACTATGACCAAGTGGATTGAAGTGTACATAAAAATTGACATTACTTGGTAGTCAAGCGTTCATTATATATACCACCAACAATAGAATTGTGCACTATAACCCAGAGTGATTTCAATAATAAAACTATTGATGAAATATCTATTCAAATTCCAAACAACTAGTTTTACCCCACATGCACTAAACCATAACCCATGAATCAATTTGAATACATTCATTGAATGGGTTCACACTCTATTAATATATGATATCATTGATATCTAATAGATGCATGTCACATGATTACCAACTTATAGAACTCATATAATTATTCAATGAGTAATGAATAACCAATTCATATACCACACTCTTAACCATGAAATTGACCAAGTTCTTGGCATGTCAATTCCACTATTCAGAGTCATCCCAAATTCAAAATTACAACATACCTCATTCAGAACATGCATCATGTCTATACATGAATCTACATGACATTTGTATCAACGTTTCTAAAACACTAAACTTCTTTCCTACACAGAAACCACATAAAAAATATCTTCCATAAATTGAGTTTCTTAGAATCCAAATTATCATATCCTTTAAATATATCCTATACACAATTCCATATCACCATACATGGTTAAGTAAACCTATATCCTAATTTGAAGACACAAAACATGAACGAGTTTCAAATGCTGAGGAATCCACCCAGCCAGAAAACAATAAATAAATATACCATGAATTGTTCAAATCCACTCAAAGGATAACCTTGAGTGTCATAAGCTACAGACTCCCAAAAATCAAGTCACTCTCATGGGTCACATTATTCTTTTACAGGGACCATAAAATGTGATCACTATAAATATATAACTCGCTTGATGACCCTTGTCCTTGTATCGTGATCACACAACATTTATCATAAAAAGAATAAAAATCATGGTTGTCACAAATCAAACACTCCCTCTTGCCCCTCTTATCCTCTCTTGGATCATCACTATAAAAAATCACCACATTATTGGATCATCTACCCTCAGGAAGTCACAAAATTCTTAGTACCCATACACCTTGTCATACCAATATATAATGTATCATGTCAACCCATCCACATGAGGGTTAATCTCATAAAACATATTATGTTATGACTTAAAAACTTCATAAGGTTGATATTTCATAGTGGTTAAATAAAATTTCATTCACTATATATATATGAATTAATATTATTAGAAGCCTATTAGAATTTCAATTAACCAAACCATCATTTTATCACGAAACACACTTTCCAAATAAAATCCATTACTCTAGCCCACTAGGTCAAATTTTAAGTGGAATAAAAATAAAGTAGGGTTAATATTTACACATTCTTAAGGCATGAGTAAGTTTTTTTCCATTCATATTCTATAGAAGAATACACATTTTAGTTTTCTCACCAGCAATATTTTTAACCAGCTTCATCATTTTTCAACACATATATATTTTCCAAAAGATCAACTTTTATTATATTTATGCTCTCCAACATAAGAAATAATTCCTAAAATTCTCATGGAATGAATAATATCTCCCATGTGTAGTGGGTAAGGGATTTAAGTCTGATATAATGGTTTCTTGTTGAATGGGGGAGAAAATAAGAGGAAACATTAATAGTTCTAAAGTGAAAACTTTTGATTTTTACAAATTTTAAGAGGTGCATCATTTGGATACATGGTTTCCCAAACCGTTCACCAAACAGGGGGACCAAACTATTTTAGAAACCCTTCTTTCAATTGGTAGGCAATAATATTTAAGAAATCGTGCACCAATTATGTGAATGGTATTTGAAATTTATTATAGAGTTTATCATGTTTTTTTAGATCCCCTCACATAGTTTAAACAAACAATGGGCCTAAGAATTCCATGAAACATGGATAGGGTTTATGGTTTCCACTAACCATGTGATATAGGATGGTCTTTCCAAATCCAAGATACAATCCCAAAGCTATCTAGACCTACCCAATAACTTGTGACACAAATCAAGCCTCAAACAACATCTGAAAAAAGCCATTATGACCTCAAACATATTAAATCATATATCCACAACACATTTTAATAATTGGAATGTTAACCAAACTGAGATGTCATATTTTTTACATACCGAATTTATAATAAATACACTGAAACCATTCCATGTGTAGCTCAATAAAAATCATATAATAATAGGTAGTTTAACAAACCCAATAACATGACTGTTAAATAAGTATAAATGATTAAAAAAGAAATGATTGAATAATTTATAATGAAGCTAACTGAGAAAATAATTTATAAAACAATCAAAAACTATGAATAATTATACCTACAGTAGTGGAAAATATTTTATAGACATCAATTTATTTCAAATATTGGAGTATTAATTATCATTTTTTGTTGACGGGTTATTGTTATCCAGGAGCTGCAGATATTTTTAATTAATATCATACCATGGATGAATTCATCAAATCTCATATTTATTTTCAATGATATCAATAGCAGATTATTTTTCGTCTCCTAAAAGACATAGATGCTCAAAACTCTACTTTGGATTTGTGGCAGCACCACCATTAAACCGTTTCGAATGATTTAATAAAAATAATATATATATATAGAAAATGGAAACATAGAATGAAAATATTTCAAAAATCATGATATCATTGTATTTCAGTAAACCCTTAGACAATCATTACTTATTAAAGCATCATGATATAGATATTTCCATTAAATGTCATTATAGAAAAAAAATACTCAAGTAGATTAATTAATTTAGTAAACTATTTATTTATTATAAAAACTAAAATGAAAATTGTGTCGTTGTTTTAATATGGTATTGTCATGTTGGATAAAAATATCTATTTGGTTCTAAGATCACAAAATATAAACTTGTATTCACAGTGTTGGACCATGTAATATATCCATATAACAATGACCTAAATATTTGGTTTAATTTAAAGACCATAATATTAAAAATAATTATTAATACATCTTTTAAAATAAGAAATTATAAATAAATTCAAAAATAAATTGTATGAAATTTATAACTATGATAAATACCTCAAGGGATTATGAAAAATATAGAGTAAAGAAAATATAATGATAATTTTTATAAGACTAATATAATTTCCCCATAAAATTCATATTATGATCACTATGTAAACAGATCGTGGGAAATGATATGTCTAATCATCAATAAATGGTTCTCACGCCAATTTTTGTTTCTAAATTGAAATTTATTTATCATTAAATATGTTGGGAGTCAACCCCCCCCCCCCCCCCCGTTATTTTACCATTATCAATTTACCTGAAATTTTAGGGGTTATTTTTTAGAGACATACTAATAATAAATAATAAACATTAAATTTATTACTCAACATGAAAAAATAAAATGTTCACTCTAGTCATCATCTACATAAAAATGATACTAAAACCTACCAGAATTGGTACCTCAAATGATCTTCCAAATTATAGAATTTATTATTTTTCTTGATCCTTCAAAAAGCTACCAATGGATAGAACAATTTAATTATATGTATGGTCTATGATGGAATACATATGATACCATGTAGCTTTTATATTTGACTAATATTAAAATATATTTTCTAAAATATGTGAACATAATCAATTTTGAATGTAATTCTAGAAGGATATTACCTTACACATTCATGAATTGTTTTTTCTATCGGCTACAAATAAATTCAAATTTTAATAAATTCATATAGTCATGGTAATTGATTTGACCATTATTAATGTTGCTGGAAGCCTCTGGGTCAATGCTATATTTGTTGAAAATATATTAATCGTTGTTGATAAAATCTGTTGATATCTATGATAGTAAGTGTTAACAATTTTTATTCTAGATAATAAATCTCTCAAAATTTGTGAATTTTTGAGATATAATGTAGGCCCATTCCTAGTTAATGTTTTTTAAAAGATAATCATAAAAATTTGATATAGTTATATCTGTTGTCAAAAAGTATTGAATGATGTTGTGTGAGATTCAGTTTCTACATTATGTAATTTTTAGTGATTAGAAAAATTACCTCCAAACAGAGTAAGTTTAGAAGTGGTCCAAAATATGGGATTATCTTGTAAGGTAAACTAAATTACTTATAATGGATTTTTAGTCCAAAAATGTAAATTATTACTAGATTTTGACGTATTTTATCTATGAAAATGTAGTTCAGTAATTTGGACCTATAATATAGTGGATTGGTGAAGTAGGAAATAAACATAACATGTAGATCCCCATGGTGATATTTTATAAGTCATTTTAGGACTATAAACAACCATTATTATCATACTGTTGGTTTTTTTGGGGAGAGTTTGAGTAAAAAACACTATAGAAAATATAAAATGGCGTACACTAAAAAATGGTACGAATTTTAGGGAATATGAAATATGAAATGTTATATTACATGCTTAGTGGTATGAATTTTTGGGAATATGAAATATTAAATATTTTAGTACTCATCTGGTGTAGTGATCAGAAAAATGATTAAATCTAAACTAAAATAATGAGCATGTGTACTCTATATCATAGAGTTGAGAGTTTTACAATTGGGATTTTCCAATGGGAAAGAGTGAATACCGGAATTGGTATATTGGACCTCATGGAGGCCATAGTGTATGTCAAGAATATAAAACATTAGAGAAATGGATGGTTAGATTCCTTGAATATATGTTCAAGTCAAAATGGGGAGCACCACACCCACTCACTTAGTGTGTTGACTAGAAAACCCATATCATACATATAAAATGCCAATATGTGTGTGGATATTTATATGTTTATATTCTATTGGGAATCACAATTGGTTCATAAGGTTCATAACTTTTAGATAATTGATGCATAACTAGAAATATATGAATGAAAACTTCATAGTGTTGGGTGTAGTGAGAATCATAGTATCAAAAAGAAATTGAAACATAAAAGTGAGATTGGTAAGATTCATTCTAGAAAATTTATCATATATAGTAACTTAATAAGATTTAATTATGGTGGATATTCTATGGTGGTAGTGATTTGGAAAAAAAGGAATAATGTCTCATTAAGATGATTTACATATTGTTTTTAAGTGCCTCTAATATCCCATCCTAATTAAAATCATTGATTCAAGGAGAATTAGACGGAAAATTTGTAGAGATATTTCATTGAATTAAATATGAAATATAAATGCATGAAAAATTGCGATACATATCAAAAATCATTTATATTAGTTCATATTGAAATGTTGTGTGACAATCTTCCTTGAAGGAGGGATATTTATTGAGATCATGGATATTTTTTGATGTTAATTGATTTTTTCTTATTTGAATTTATATTTAAAGAGGTTTCATATTCTATGAATAGTGGACATGGGTGATGTAATCAATGTTAACTGGGTGAGACTTGTGTGAGTTCTAAATAAAATATAATGAAATAAAATTTAATGACCTGAACTATTGTAAATTGATGTCAATTGGTACTATATTATTGTTTTTCTAGAAATAATGTTTCACATCCTAATGGACCTAAAAGTTTATATATCAGGGTAAACAAGACACATACCTGAAATAAAAATTAAATTACAAACATAAAATACAAATAGTGTATTTTGTTATAGTTTTTATTCCGTGAATTACATCCTTATATATTAATCAATGTACACATGCTGGTATCTAGGGGAAAATAAAAAATAAGAGGGCATTGAGATTATATTATTGATAATGGAATTATTATATTGGATTATTTCATAAACAAATAATAATAATAAATATGGATATTTAAATTACTAACACTTGTGGGATTTAATTAATAATCTTACCATAATATGGTAAAAATAAATAATAATCAAATAACACCATATAAATATCCAGTGGAGATTGAAACATATACATGGTAATTATAACTAATCAAATAATAAATTTTACCTTGGTTCCTTATGTCACAACAAGTGAGCACAAAATGGCGAACATATAAAACATTCAAGACCATTAACAAGGAAATTTAATTCAATGGGTTGGAAATCATCAAGTTTGACTAACTCATTTTTCTCCAGAGTCATGTAAATTCATTAAGGTTCTATTGATAACAACATAACACTTGTAATAACCCACTAATTCTCACTCTCTTTAGAGCTAAAAGAGACATTACATTACCTTAAGAGACATCCCCAAGAATCCTAAACCTCACAGTAAATTCCAAAGGGTTTCAAAGTAAGTGGGGATGATTTACACTTTAATTTAAAAAAATTAAATGTAGACATATAATCCACAAATTTCTCACTATATGATGAATGAAATGACTAAGAAACTTCAAATCACTCAATTCAAAACAAATATCCAATGTATGTTACAATTGAATACAAACCAAAATAAAAGTAAATTGCAGAAAAATGTCAATTGAATGCCAAGAGATAATAAGACTCTATGTTCCACAAGCTCCATGATCCAACATCACCATGAGGTCCAAAGTATCATGATGTGGTGCTAAAGAAGTGTGATGCATTAACTTTTCCCAAGTCCTAGAAGGTAGAATCTACAAAATCAACAATGTGACAAAGTAGGGGTGAGTATATAACTCAGTTGGTTTCTCCCAATTAATTCCTTACACACACCACTAAGATAGAATTTTTAGATCTATTTATAAAAATGTTTATATAAAACAACATACCAAAATATATAATAACCAAATATAAACATGTTTGAAAACCAATTATATCCATGTTAAAACAATGGTAAATGAAAAATATTTACATCAAGTAATTTTCTAGAAAATATCTAATCAAAACTTAAAAACCAATTCTTATTATTATTTTGGCATAACCCTTCAGTAGTTCACAACACTCCCACACATGCATTCTTCATCCGAAAGTTCCTTACTCATGAGTTGTCTATTGTCCAATTTCTAATTTTCCTAATGGCACAAGCCCATGATCAAGGGTGTTGTAGGTTGTACCCCAATATTAAATGACCCTTATTCAGTGTCATGTAAAAAATGAGCACACACAAACCCCAATGTATGATAAAATAGTTCCAAATAACCATTTTAATAAAATAGTACTATGAATGAAACAAAAATAATTGAATTTTAAAAACAACCATTTCATGTCAAAAAACATCAATTTTTTGTTGAAGATTTATACGCAATTCCATGTCCCTAAATTATAGAAATCCCCATTTTAAAATCCATATTTTAAAATAAAGAACAAAAACTCATTATTCAAACATAATAATTTTCTAGATTTCTACAATTTTATAAGCCATCACAAAAAGAAGGATTTTGAAAATTCATGAACATCAAATTCCGGACCAATTGATAACATGTAAATCGATTTGATTGAATTTCAATTTTTTTGATAACTCGAGTTGAGAGGGAAGCCCCCTATCATGATGGTTTTTTTGAGAAAGGTTACATGGACGAAGAACGCTTTAATAAACCTGGTCGATTCTTCATAGAAACTCCGTAGATCACTTCTCCTAGAATGATCAAAGCCATATATCAACTTATTTTTCATCCACACTCATAGATAAACCCATAGCATGTGTCGGTATAAAAATCCAAGAATAAGGGATATATAGATCTAGGAAGATCGTAGAAACTGATCATGAATGATGATGAAGGATAACATACCTCAAGAATCTGGGTTTGAAACACCAAGATAAGCTCTAATATTGACTACAAAACACTAGGTAGAGGTTCATCTACCATCATGGAAGATTAATACCGAGTTATGGTGGATGAGTAGAAAAAATTAGCCACTTAGAGGAAAAAACATTTGAGGTTCCCTTTTTTATGGATCTCACTTAAACCATCCACATAGTTAGTTCACACAGTTAGACAAACTATGCACTATCTGTGTGTTATGTACTTCCTAGAAAGACCCTCACATAGCCTCATCACATTATCAGCCAAGCTATATGCACAATCATCCAAAGAACTCTGGATCAAACCTTCCATTTCGCACAGTTTTTAATAGGATGGACACATGTTTTGGATAAACTATGGTAGCTCATGCACCTCTCCTTTAGCACACAAAACATAATGAAATTTCACCAAACTCTCCTTAACTTACCACTTATAAATTATATCTGTAAAGACACGAAGAAAGTGTTACATAACAGGAATCATGGGTTCTACATTCTCCCCCCATTGGCCCTTCGATCACCAAAAACTAGAAAATCATTGCTTCTCTAAAAGTTTTTTGGTTATTTATCTTTCATTTCATAATCATGTTCCCAAGAATATTCCTAAATATGACCATGCTTCAACAAAACCAATACCATACTAATTATATTCCCATGATTTACATCTTCTTTCATGTCTAGAATATGTACTGGGATGTGTATCAATGAAGCATCCAACTCTAAGTCAATGTGATCCCTTCTGATCGCATGGATAGGATCATGCTGATACTTTTTCAGTTGAGATAAATGGAACACATTATGCACTGAACTGAACCACGGTCATATTGTCATCTGATATGACACCTCTTCAACCTATTCTATTATTTAAAAAGGGTCGATTTATTGAAGATATATATTTCCATGATTATCAAAATAACAATGTCCAAGCCATAGAGAGATCATCAAGAAAAACTGATAACTCCTGGAAAGAAACAATATCCTTCAGTGATGATCGGAATTTGAATTATGATGACTCTGAGCTATCTACATCTTCTTTATGACAAAATAAATCTTCGCCATTATTTCTTTGACAATGCTCAACCCAACTAGTGATGTTTCAGCTGTTTCCACCCAGCATAGTCGACATCAAAACAGTCTCCTATACAATGCTTCAAAAAGAGCCATATGTATCGAGGCCTAATAGTTGTTAATATATTAGAACTCCACTAAGGGTTTGTTCTCCTCACATGAACCACAAAAATCCATTACAAATGCCCACAAAATGATTTCAAATATTTTTTTTGTATGTTTGGATTGTCCATATATCTGAGGATGATACATTGGGCTAATATTGAACTGATTGATAAGGGATTTCTGTACGAATTTCCAGAAATGAGAAGTAAACCTTAGATATATATCTGAGAGGATTGAAGTGGGTACCCCTTGTCTCATTACAACTTCATGGATATATATTTTGGATAGATCCTCCACCGTATGTGTTTCTAGAATAGGGATCAAATGGGACGACATGGTAAGTTGATCTACTATCACCAAAATGGCATCGTGTTTCTGAACCATTCTATGAATACATTTAACAAAATCAATTGTCATCTACTCCAATTTGAACACTATAATAGGTATAGACTCTAACATACATTCAGGTATCTAATCCTCATCTTTAACCTATGGACCAGTTAAGAACCACGACACACACTTGGACACCTTTCATTTCATGCTGCTCCACCAAAACTATGAATTCAATGCCTTACACATCTTTTTTTCCCTGGATGTATATCCTATATTGAATGGTGGTAAGTAAGACGGATTTTTTTCTTGAAAAATAATAGGTACAACCATCTGATATCTCAATCACAAAACTAAAAATCAATCACATTTCCATCCCTCTATGGTCTCCCCACCATTGTGTTTTGAACTCATAAAAAGACATTCTCCATTAGATGTTTTTTCATCATTGAACATATTTTCCAAATCAGGAACACGCATACCTCAAAAATAAAAATGCAACATCACATCGGTCTTCACATTACAAATGCATGTTGGCTAGGACCAACATCAACTACCATCCATATAAAGCTTCTTCCAGCAACTAAGCATCCGACTTTTTACTCAACACATCCTCCTCTAAATTTTGTTTCCATGGTGTATACATGAAGTCATAGTCAAACATCTAGAGATACTCCGTTCATATCATCTAGATCACATTATATTCTTTCATTGAGAAAAGGTGTTTATGGCTCTTATAATTCGTAAACATAATAAATTTATCACCAAAGACATAATGTCTCCATGTTTTCAAAGAATTGGTGACTACTACTAACTCTAAATCATGTGTTGGGTAATCATTCCCACACACCCTCAACAGCCTTAAAACATAAGCAACCCCATTGTCACTGTGATTTTTATCATAGTCCAACCCTAATATCAAAGAATCACAATACACCACATACCCCTATCCTAATTCTAGTAAAATAAAGATAGTTTATTATGTAAGATTAAATTTTAGTTCTTGGAAAGACTTCTATAATTCCTCACACCCTTGGAATGGAGCATTCTTCTTTTTCGGAGAAATAATTGGAGAAGATTGTTGTGAGAAATAATGCACATAGCCTCGATAATAGCCATAAAGACCAAGAAAACGTCATATTTAGAAGATATTCTTTGGTGGTTTCCATTAGATATCATCTTCTATCTTTTCTAGATAAAAAAATCATTTATCAGAATTAACAGTGTCATGAAAACATACTTCTTGTATCCAAAAATCATAAATTGATGGTTTTTCATACAAAATGTGATATCAAAAAAATAGCACTATTTACAAGTGTTCCCCATGGTCAAACTCTGTTTATAAATACACTAAGATAGCGTCTACAAACACCACAAAAATATAATCTAGATATCACACAAATATCCGATTCATCAAATCCATGAATACCATTGGAGAATTTGTCAAACTGAAATTCATAACTATATATTTTAGTGGCCATATTTGTTTCTATATGATGTCTTTGGAATATCTTCCATATGCACTCGCAATTGGTGATATCGTGATCAAATGTAAATTTTAGTGAACCATTTATCTACCCTAAATTTATTGAATGGATCATCAATGCATAGAAGAGGATGTAAGTTCTTTATCATAACTTGGTTCAAGATATGATGATCGACCCAGAACTAAAGAGTTCCATTAGCATTCTTCCTGAACAATATTAGTGTTGTCCTTGGAGATCTATTTGGCCAATTAAAATCTTTTCATTCCACATCCTCCAACATCACATTCAGTTCCCATAAATATTTTGGTACCATCCCATAAGACGGAAAGTATATAGGACTGGTCCCTATAAGAATATCAATAGTATGCTCCACCTCCCTTATATGTGTTAATCCATAGATTTTTTTCAAGAAATACATATTGGAAATGATCCATAACTACTAGAAAACTATTTTCCTCAATCTCTTTTAATGATTCCAAATACAATATAGCCAATTGACATGTCATTTTTTCCACCATTGATGCCAAAAATCTCTTTTCAGTTTTCTTTTTCATTATATATCCCTTGAAGAGAAGCTCAATGTCATCTTAAGTCATGAATCCAATTCTTCTCCTATAAAATTCAATGTGATCCTTGAATGTTGTCAGCTAATCCATAACTAGGATTAAATCATTGATTTCTATTTCCAACACCAAGAAGTCTCATTTTAGCTCAGGTCCATCAACTGTTATAGCACATGCTCGACACACAAAAGTATGAAATTCTTTTTCTCCATGTAGAGTTTGCAGTTTTAAAATAGAAGGTTTCATTTCCAACTATTAACATTGAAAATCCATATGACGATAATCAATGAAAGAAAGAGATGCACTAGTATTAAATAGAACATTCAAAAAGGTAGAATTCAAAAGAATCATACCTCTCACTATAGATGGTCCAACATAATCATCAACAATAATCTACACAGCTTCATACAATTTCTTGGTCACTGCACTAATCTCTTTATTTCCTTGTTGAGGTATTTCTAGTTGGGGTGTAATTTTATTTCTAGAATCACCATGGAATGATATACTCTATGTATGAGACTAATTCTGTTATGCACTCCCTACCGAATCATACATTTTTTGTGACTCCAGGGAAGTGTATCGAGCACCTGACCATAGAGCACTGCGACAATAGCACTAATGATGCCCTATACAATTGATGTTATAAGAAGCTATAGGCTGTTATGTATACTCTCACTTTATGTGTCCAAGTGAACCACACTGAAAACAACCTGAATTACTCTTGGGTCATTGAGGAAGGTTCACTAATACACCTGTCTGATTCTGATTTTCACTTCCTCGTTGGAAATAGTTGTCCCTTTTTTACCTGCTCCCATCATTTGATTTCCTACTATTCCATGAAGGTATCACCATACCTCCTCCCATATTTCCCAAGATATCAAGTTCATCCACAGCCACCCTATTCACAATCTCTGTATAATCTATAATACAAAGTATGTCAATCTATGATCGAATCACCTTATATAGCCCAGATTTGAATATGAGTACCTTCAAGGACACACATCCCACAAATTCTGGTGCAAATCACACTAAATTCATGAATTTTTCTACATATTCCATGATTGAGAGGTTATATTGCTTCAGGAAAACTAAGTCCACCATTTTTTGGATTTTGAGTGCATTCAGATAGAATTGTTTTTTGAAAAAATCTTCAAAATCCTCCCATGTCTAGAATTCATCCAATTTAGACTTCACCACTAAATCACACAACTGGAATGGATGATACCCAAGCATATATGTTTCTAGATTGAATTTGAGCTCTAATGGTGTGTCGATGAAATTGAAGATACAATTCATCGTACTTATCCACACCTCTACTTTTTCAAGTTTATCATCACACAAAAAGTTTAGTGGTTTATGCTTCATGAACTTGATGGTAGGATCCACATGTCATGGCTTATTCTTCCAGTTCCCCATATCTATAGCTTAAAAATATGGGAAAACAATATGAATTAGCTCTGGGTTCCCGCGTGGTTCAGGTAATACCACATTCTTCGTAGATTCCCCTAGTTCGTTTTGATAACACCTATCAGGTGCCATTTTCTAAACCAATTACAAACTTCATCAATCTCATTCTCCTACAACTGATCACTTATCATTTAAAAATCATTCACATCAATAATCACAATTTTTTTATCCCAAAACAGCCTTTTTCTATTTTCAACCATTTTTGAAACATTCAACATGATTTTTGAAAAATAAATATTTTTCAAGATATGTAAACTAGGATTTTTCAAAGTCATTCATTTGAAAAAAACATCATAATTTTTAATAAATCGTCAATTTATACACAACATGAACCATTACACTAAATGATATATTCACTCCTAGTGGGAATCCGTTCTTCTACAATGCATGTCAGGCTCGTCTCATTGGCCAAACCAATGGAAATGAGGTTTCAAAATCATATAAGTACATCTAAAAACATATGTACCCAGCAACCTGGTAACACGAAGATCAGAATAAAACGGTTACCTATGTGCTTTTATGTTATATATTTCATGTCAAAAAAGTCATAGTCTTTTCATGCATTCCAATCCAACTATCAAAAAATAAATAATTTGAACTCCATAATCATGAACACAAATGACAACTTGTTAGGTATAGACTGAAAAAGTAGAAACCATTTGTATTAACCCACTAATTTCATTAGCTGAAGAGTACAATGAGTAACTACTTGGCCTTAGGCGACATCCCTAAGATGCAAACGGCTGGCAGTAAATTTTGACGAGTTTCACAGAATGTAGGGAATGATTTACCCTTTATTGTCTAAAAATGACAACTTGACTAACCATCCACAAATATCTCACTATAAAAACCAATTATTATTATCATTTTGGCATACCCATTCTATAGTTTACAACACACTTATACTTATATTCATCATCTGAAACTTCTATACTCATGAGAAGTCTCTTGTCCAATTACCTTGTGTCTAAATGACATATGCCTCCGATCTAGGGCTGCACCCCTTATACCCCAAAGGTACAAATAACATATTCAATGGTATATCAAACATGAAATCACACAATCCACAATGTATGACAATACATTTTCAAATAACCATTTCAAACCATTTCAATTAAACTATTCTTTTATTAAAACCCAAGGAATACGAATTTTAAAATAACCATTTTGTTAAAAATAAAACATTAAATTTTTAAATAAAACATATAATAAAACAGATGTGCCACAATTCTAGAAAATCCCTATTTTAAATTCTGTTTTACAAAACTAAGAACCAATGATCTTTATTCAAAACACGCAATTTTTCAGATTCCTACAATTTACCAAACCATCACAAAAGAAGGGTTCCATAAATTTATAACCAACAAAACAACGATATATTAATCACTTGGAAATCAATTTAAAATAATATACATTGGTTCAACTAGGTGGAGTAGAGAGAGAATCCCATACCTCTATGGTTTTTTGCGAAACATGACGTAGACAAAGACCGCTTTAGAAATCCGAGTCGATTCTTCAAGGAAACTCCTAAGATATCTAATCCTAGAAATATCAAGACCAAATATGAACTAATTTGGAATAAAAACTCATATTTATATATCCATAATGGGTATAGAAATCTGAAAACAGGAACAGAGGAGAAGTAGATCTATGTAGATTTCAGAAACTGGTGAAGAACAATGAAGAAAAATCACATACCTCAAGAATCTAGGTTCAAAACACCACGAGAAGCATTCATATAGGCACCAAATTTCTTGGGAGATGTTCTTTTACCTTAAAGGAATATAAATCCCTATTTATGAACACGTAGGATCATAAACAAGCCACTTAGGGGGAAAACATATTAGATCCCCTTTTTTAGGATCTCTTTTAAACCATCTGCATAGTTAGTTCACACGGTTAGACAAACCGTGTGCAAACTGTAAATTATCTACTACCTCAGAAGAACCCCTCACAGACTCCTCACATTGTTTTCCAAATCATGTGCACACCTTGCAAAAGCTCCCTACCTAAATCCAAACTTTTCACACAGTTTCTACATGGATGGATGCATGGTTTAGATAAAAGTGTGCATCTTGTGCACCTATCCTTTAGCTCCCAAAACATACTTAATTTTCCCCAAACTATCCCAAAATTCCCTATTATAAATTATATCTATAAAAACACAAATAAAGGGTTTTGTACCAGAATCCAGGGTACTGAAACACCTATCACATACATTGTTAAATGAATTCCTCATATGAGTGGGGAGAAACATAGTAATTATAATCATTTTTATTAAAAACTATCATATGAAATGTTGAGCCATACCAAAATAAGATAATTTTGATTATAAACTATATTGCATAATATAATGAATTGTAATAAATTTTTTCATCCCCATTAAAAGTGATCATTATCCATAAAAATAAAGAATAATAATGAATCAATAGAGAATGTCCCCATTTTAACATAATTTCAATAATGGGCTCATGTTATTAATTAATATAAATACACAAAAATTGTAGTTAAAAATATTTTTGAGGAAAATAAACTTCTCACATTCGAAATATTTAATAAAAATGAATTCAAAAATTATTTTGATAGTTCTTTTCCAAAATAATAACATTTCAAAACATATTAAATATGATTTGAAACATTGGGTGGTAATAAATTTAGAAAATTTAATTCATGCAGTAGATGTTAAAACAAAGATTCCTTTTAGAATTTTGGTAAAGGCCTGACTTCCATGTTTTGAAAACAACCCGATGATTTCATTAAGAAAATTTTAAAAAAACTTGTTTTATTTTATTTAATAAATAAATTTTAAATATATATATGCATTTTTGAAAACATATTCTTATAATATTGTTTTTTATGGAAAATGATTTCGACTGAAGAGAGAAATAAATATTGTTTTCATAAAAACAATTCTTAACCATTTTATGTACCAAATAATGAAAAGATTCTACATTTAAATAAAATATATGATGTATAAATGTATAATAATAGAATATATTTATTTCATGAATAATATGACAATTAATTACCGCATTATAGGCTTAATATAAAACTATTATCAATAATTATGAGATTTAGTAATTAACCCTGACCACTTTGGTGAATTCTTTATCATAATCCCCATAAATGAAAAAAATAAGAAATTAATATATCAAATATAATGAAGAGACAATGATTTATAATATAAAATATAAATAGTGGAAGTTCTTTCACCATATAAAGGAATTAGTGGTTAATATGGCGTATGTCACACGAAATTAAAAGTATGATGAGAAACTGTTACCGCAGGTTTGAAATCCATCATTTGTTTCTATAACTCCATTATGATAAATTTTCGATCATTATACATAAATTAAGTAAAAGACATTAATATATATCATAATATATATGATATACATTTATACTTTTATCACCCGCTTGTTAGTAATTATTTATAAAAATCATTGTTTTCGTTGATAAATGCTTAATCTTTCATGTTTGTTTTTGTTTGATAGTTTTGGTAATTATAATTTGATCATGGTTAAATATTATAAATAATATTAACCATGATATAAATATCATATTTTTTAATTATATATTTATTTATATTACTCTAAAAAGTCTAGAGGTATAAAATGGTTTGAATCAACCATGGAGATAATAGACTCTATGTTTACATGGATGATGATTCAATTGTTCTCGAAAAATTTATGAATGAAAAATAAAAACTAATTAATAAATATGGAATTATTATTTTACGAATAAAAAATTAATATTAACTAAATATGTTATTTCTTCCATCAATATAAAAATAAAATGAATAATAATTCACATTGCTACGCAGAGGCGGTAGTCTATATCTACACGTAATAAAGATTATAGTATTATAATGGATTGGATAGTAAGAAGTTATAATTGATATAATATGTTAATAATTATTTTTATATCATAAATATAGCATACATTTATTATTAATAACCTTATTTAATATCATGTACATTGTTAGTGAAAAATGAATCTCCTCGCCTCATGAAGCGGCAGCCCGTTGTACACAAGAGAGACATTATCGTATACCCCCACAGAATAAAAATAAGACATAAAATGTGATATAATAATTCAAGTGGTATAATAACATCATAAATATCATATAAATATGCTAAATTTTTTCATTATATCCAAATATTAATGTTATTGATGGAAAATGAGAAATATTGGTTCGCAAGGAGGTAGTCCATTGGATACCAGATCAAAAATTTCATTTCACATTTAATATATATGATGAAGTATCTAGGTTATTAAAATAATATAATAAAATCATAGTTTATATTAGATCATTTTTAAACATATTATTATAGTCTAATATGTAATTAATGATTGGGAATAATAAATAACCGATATACATTCATTTATTTATTTTCCTCTTCTTTGAAGAGCCTCTATAGGATTATACCAATAGAATTAACATGTGGAATTTAAAATCATTATAAGGCCCATACAATGTGGTTAAATAATAAATTATGGTATTATGGTAGTTATTGGAAGATAAAAATGGTTTTGGGTCTCTAAATATTGGGCGAGAGGGGTGTCCTTTTATAAGTGCAGGAGAGAACACAAATGGAATATTTGAAAAAGGGAAAGTAATACCAAGCCATTTAAAAACACCTGCATTATGGCTGTAACAAATTTAAAAAAAATTATCATATCATTCTCGAGGAAGTAATTTTAAAACACTAATGTCATATAAATTTTTTTATGAACTTCCAATAAAAGTATTATATATAATTACTTTATATATTGGTTAAGAGGGATCGCTGATATGACCAGAAGGCTAAAATTCACATGGTCATAAAAATACATGTATTATAATAAGAGTGGAAAAAATAAATTTGAGTGTTATTAGACCTAAATATTGCAAAAAATCCCTCATATGGCCATATGGACAATTTTTTGGATTTAAATACCATTCAAGATGAATAGTATGAAATATAATTATATTTGTATATAACCTATAGTCAGTTCCATGCTAATACTATGATACAATTCTATTATAATATTTTAAGAATGTTTTTCTCACCTGGTATTGTACCTGGATTCCACACAATATAATAACGTGACTTTAAATCATAGTTTATCCCCTAGAAAAATATGTTACTATCATATTATATAATTTAATATAAAATCAAAATGAAATTTACCAAATATTCTCACACATAATCTAATGACCCATAGAATTGGATCCATTAAACATTATATTATATTATATTCATGAATGTAGTAAGGCATATTGACATTACTTTTATGATGTCTTACCAAATAAATTAATACATTTTTGTATAAATTATGTATTATCCACATCATATGTAATAATTTTTAATACCATTTAAAACTTATTTTCAATAAACTCTAGGAAAAAATTATAGCATCAATTTGTTTAAAAAAACCTAATTTAATTTGATATAATTAATTACCTATCCAGACTGAATTTCATTAAAAATTAATATAAATTCATGAATTATTAAATGTATAAAACAATAAACAAACTAAAATTCATCATCTGTACTAAAGATACGGAGGGATCTAGTGGGATCTTCCTCAAACACATGTATCATTATACACATTTACACAAACCACACCATATGCTAACATTTATTCTCATAACATCACATAAACAAGCGACACATATTATCCCAATCTTATATAGTCAACACATACAATATTGGTCCTCTTATTATAGACTAATGAGTTTAATGAAAACATAATATGTCAGTAAACTTTTTAGATGACCACATCACATAGCCCTCACACGATCGACAATCAAGCCAAATTAATTACATGAGTATAGATGTACACTTCATCAGTATAACTCATCCAATGAAAATTTATTTTTATAAACTATATTTGTGTACTAATCCCCACTCTATTAATATCCAATACATAAAATTATCATCATCATACACAAACTGACAAAAATAAATAAAGCACAAATACTATATATGAAATGTATAACATTTTGAATTTTTTCAAAAAATGTATATATATAAATTATTATATTATAGTAAATATAATTATCAACCATGAAACCAAAGTATATAATTGATATAGTATATTATACTAAATGTGGTTTATTTCACTGTCTATCCAACGCACAAAACCCTTTTTCTTCATTATGAGCATATTTTTGGAATTCTGATACAAAAATAAAACTAATTTTTACCATATCATATACTATAATTATATAATACACCTTAAAGTATAGTAGTCATGTATAAAATAATATCATTCATTGAGTGGTAAATTCTAACATCGCTTTATGATATAAACACGTGTCTATGTGTTCCCATTTTGAATGAATAATAATTTAAATATATCACACTACAAAGACATGATATAATTTATATGCTTATAATATGTCAATGGTATATAAAAATAAAATTCACAAGATTTTTTTTTCCATAAAATCATAAATGATATATTGCTAGATCATCATTTTGATTGATGATTTTTTATTGTTTTGTTTGAATTAAATAATATCTATTTTGTTCTTTTCTAAATAACTTGTTAAAAACTTAAAAAAATACCCCCACCAAACAATTTAGTGATTGAAAATATGAAAAAAGATAGTTGGAATAATATTGAGGCTTATGATTCATTTTCCTAATGTTAAAATATTTTAACAAATTATCAGAGCTCCTTAAAGTCAAAAAATCATTTTTCAAAATGATAATAATTTTTTTCCAATTATAACTCCTTATTTATTTAAAATTATCATTATTCATAGAACCCTTTCAATATGTATTTTTTCTAATAATATAATGGTAAATAATGAAACACTTTACATTAATATTTCATCAACAAGTCCTAATCCAATGATTATATACAATTATTTTTCATAAGAAAATTACTTTCTTCGTAACTTCTGAATTCATAATATCCAAAGAGACTCCCACTATCATCTTAGAAAATATGTTCTGTTTAATTTATCATTTTAGGATACAAAAATTTCATTATGTTATGAAATTAATAATTATTTCCTATTAGGGGAATATTTGACATGAAGACAATTATTTCTAGTGGAAGCATTACTCCTCCATCCAAAAAAATGAATTAAAGTTCCAATGAACTTCACTAGATACTTATAGAAATGATATTGTACTTTTTGACTACACTTTCTCTTCTTATATTTATCTTTTATCAACGTATGATGTCTATATAGTACCCCAAAAAATGCATTACATGTACATGTTTATATATACATTAGTAACTAATAAAAATCAATCTTTTTTTTGAAAAATCATTCACATTTTTTCGAAATTACAAACAATGATATCAATAGTAATTTCAAATATAGAAAAACCCAATATCTTTTGTCTCAATGAGTCATTAACACTAAGTAATATTGAGTGTTTTAGTGGATAGTAATGTCGCATGGGTCATTTTTCCTATAATCCCATTACAACCATAATTTAATACTTTTAGGATGATCAAAATCATCTAAAATTGATTATTGAAAAATGAATCCATATAATATTATTTGGGAAGTGATTACCCTTGACAAATGAATTGTTTACTATTTGTAAAGAACATTTCTTCTGTTTTTTACTAGTTTAAGAAGCATCTTAAATCATAATTTCATTTTCCATATTTTGGTATAAAATAAATGTTTTAAGATACCAATAATATTATATGAACAAAAGATTATTTTATCATATAAATATAAATACATCATTTTATTGTTCAGAATATTAATTCAATGATCCCCCATAAAAAATATGATCCCTTTCAAAATATATGATATACATTAATGGGAAAAGATCTAGATTTCACTAATAATGGACTGCAATATTTTTTTAACCTCATTAAATACATATTTAGGTGGAAAATTTTATAGATTACATCATATATGAGTATTGGACGGCTGAAGTGATAAAACATTATCTAATCCATTATATTGAAAAATTCTACACCATTCAACTTTTATCTTAATTCATGGAGTTTATTTTGTAAATATAACCATAATTAAATGTGGAATATAATTTTATTGTCACATAATTACTTTTTGGATTTATATATAATAGTAATAGATTCTACCTTTTCAAATAACCTACCAATTTTACGAGCAAGGACCTCTGAAGTAATCATTTTAGATGGAATATGACACATTTTAATTTTAATGGGTATTTAATACCAAAATATTGACAAGTGTTATTAAATATAACTGTATGAATTCTACTATAGATTTTGTTTTGGAGTCTTCTTCCTTCTATAAAAAAATAGTTTAAAAAATATTTATTTTTTTCCCATTACAAATATCATAGCTTTTATTACAGACTCTTACTAAAAGATAACAATATTTATAAAAATCCAAATAAAAAATATGAATAATGTATACGAAACCCTTTTTCAAAATTCATGTAGTCATTATTAATAAATAATCAACATAACAGTTCTCACGGAGAATTGAAATCATACACCAATATTTCTAATGAAGAAATAATCATTTAAGCTAGTGAGTAGTAAGACCTAAACACCACCTATAAAATGATCCACTACCAAAGAGATACTGCAATTTCATCATAATTATAGCACCTAATATGTATAAACTATAATAAAATATATAATTAAGTCCCATAACATGGTAATTCTATATTCAATTTAGATAAACTAAATTAAATACCTTACCATGTACGTAACTCTTTATATACAAGTCTAATAATTTTAATAACTATTATACGAATATATATTAATTAATATTCATATTATATGGCACTCAGTTAATTAAAAAACCAATAAATATAAAATCATTATCAATAATTTCTATATCATACAATTCATTGGTCATTTTTTATTATATTATAGAGTTTTATAAAAGATTATATAGAAATCGTAAAATTTTTACACAGTTTCAATTTTTCCAAAAAAACATAAACTATATAAAGACATAGTATCTTCATTCAAAATAAATCCCATATATAGAAATATAACACTATTGAAAATTTTAACCATCCTTATGTCCATGGAAATAACATTCTCAAATTATAAATGAAAAAAATATAATTAATTGATATAAAAAATATACCTATTAGTCCATTTATAATCAGGTAAAATCCAAAATAATGTTTTCCTTTTCACAATAAACATTTGATCTCAAATATAAATTTACATATTCATAAAAAATAATTAATTAATGTATTTAAATAAAATTTGACATACATTCACAAAAAAAATCATAATGATTTAACAAAAAAAGACGAAAAATCATGAATACCTTTCGAGGAAAACAACTGTTTCCCCTAAATTTTAAAAAACGTTTACTAACAGTCATAAAATAAATAATCTCAGCAAGCTACATTTTGAAATCAATTTTTTCTTTGATAATAAATTTCAATGATATCATTTATGTCACTTGGGGAATTATCAATATATTTACCCTTATTATACACATTAAAATGGAATTACCTAACAAAATAACTCCTATATCAATAATTAGTATCTTATAACTTGTATACATTGTAACTATTCCAAATTCATTGGACTATTATATTAGGGTCAACTTTTGTCAATAAAAAATTAATAATAATCATAGATTGAATAAAATACACATATCATTAAATTTATTAATTAAACCCATTAAATTTGAATTCATGTTCATAATAAACAATACATTTAGTGATCTAAAAATGTTGGGAAACATTTTTAGAATTTAGAATAATAAATTTTTTATATAATGTTAAAATAATCTTGAAATAATGATTTGATTTGAAAATACCCAAAGAAACATTGGAATTACTATTTTTAATTAATAATTTGTATAATGGTGATGAACAGTGATCATTCCATATATGTTAGAAATAATTCATTATCACTTTTGTAAAAAATTGATGACTTGACATGTATGGAAAATATTAAAATAATTCAATTCAAATACATCAAATAGAAAGTCAATAGAATACTCAAATAAATTTGAACATTATCTTTTTGATAAATATGCTTAATTCTGTGAACAAATTTGACATGAATATGAAGGACAAATATATTATAGAAATAAATTATACATAGGTTTTAAAGGAAAATCATTTACATTATCTGTTTCCATTATTTATACATAATCATCTCCAAAGTAAATTGAATATTATA
This sequence comes from Viscum album, assembly GCA_963277665.1. NCBI lineage: Eukaryota > Viridiplantae > Streptophyta > Magnoliopsida > Santalales > Viscaceae > Viscum > Viscum album. The sequence continues at coordinate 301,021,438 of OY728153.1, read as the reverse complement.
TTTTTTACCTGATGAAGAACCATTTTTAGGTTCATTATATTATATTTAATCATTATATTTCATTTATTACCAATTTAAATTTAGCTACTCCCATGGTTTGGTTCACATTTTATGTTATGGATTTGTTCATTTTCTAAACCTAACACCACCTCTCTATCATGACAATGGTCCAATGGGTTGTTGTCGCATGAAATATAATATATTAACCAGGTACTAAGTATCTAATATATAAATTAGATACCTATTTAAAACCACTAGGTATGGTTGTTAGGAAAAATGAACAACCTCATTCAATGGAGAAAATATTCCATGCATAAAAATAATGAAATTTTCCATTTTTAGTAATTAGTGGGAATGAAATATATTGTATAATATTTTACATTTTAATTATCAATAAAATTATAAATTTATTACATATTCATTTGTTGCATCCTTATTATCATCCTTATCAGGTGAAAAATAAAATTGGTTCATATTTCATTATGGAGGTGGTATTCAACACATACACTTAACTATATCAATATCAATTAAATTGAAAGAGGAAAAGAGTAAATAATTTATTATATTTAAATTAAAATAATAATATCATAAATATCATATGTTTTCATATGTTTATTTATTTTATCCATCCATGTCATATGTTGATGAAAATTAAAACACATCTATTTTTTGGAGGATTCCGTCTACATGTATGCATGGGGGATGTTTCAATTTGACATAATATTAAATAGAAGATAAAAAAAGATTATCATAATTTAAAAATAAAATAAAATTATATTGAAGATACATATGTTTTAATATTATAATGGTTTAATAATATTTCAAGTAGAAATAAACTTAAAATATATCAGTTATGACATTTACATTCTTTTATCACATCTCACATTGGATTACAACTTATGAATTCAATAACTAGTATTTTTAAAATACCATAAAGTGCTATAAAATTATAATGATGATAGGGAGAGTTTTGAGTAAGGAAAGTATGAGCTGGAGTACCCAAATAATGTGATATAGGGAGGATATTAGGTTACCTATTATATGTTAGGGGAGTATAATACTTAAAATTTTTGTAATAATTCAAATATTACAATGAACTAATCTTAAAAAACTGGATTTTGAACTATCCAATTTTGAAACCATGGTTTAATGGGTATAAATACTATTACATGGTAAGGATTTAGATTTTTTTAGGACTTATATCTTATTTTTTTACCATCCATATCTTGTTATGCCCTTTTCTAGGGGGACTCATTTTTACCTTGGTTACTATTCATAATGGCATTAATTTATACAGACCTAATTTTATATTCGGAAAACCTTTTTACAAATACAAAATAAAATTTTCAAAATTAAAATTTTATAATTGGTAGAAATTACTTTCAATATATATGTGAAAAACGCAACCAAAAACTATTTTTAGACTATTTTGTTTTCAATTTTAAAAATAAACTTCTATCTAATTCAAGAATAAAGTTAATTAAAAAAGAATTATATAGATTATTCATAAAAATAAATCATAAAATACTTTAAAAACAAATTCAAAAAATAATGGATCTTTTTTGTTACATTATTAAACAAAAATAAAGGAATTTTTTAAAAAATAAATAGGTATTGTTCCCTATTCACTAAAAACAATAATTTTAGAAAATTTTCAAATACTCGTACAATGATATAATAGATATGTGAATTCAAAAAATTAATTCCATATAATAAAAGATAATTTATAAATTTAATAAATTTATTTTTCAAATAAAATCATGTAAATAATTAGAAAACAATTTTTATTTATAAAAAATCACATTTGAAAAAAAAACTTCTAATAATATTATTTTTTAAACTAGGATGAATATAATTCCATAAAATTAGTACCAAATAATAATAATACTAATTTCCTTTCAGGGTTACCTATGTTTCACATATTAATAAATTAATATTTATAAATATTAATAAATCATAAAATAGATGAAATAATTGAAAATTTTATATATTTAAGGATTAGATAAATAGTTTTTAAAATTAATATGCCAGGAAATTATAAATAATTTATAATTCTATCCACGAATTATATTATGGATATTTAATAATATATTGGATCTTAATATTATTACTAAATGTGGTTGGAAACTAACACATCCACGTATCAAAATGACTGATGCCTTAAACAATGGATGAATAATTGGATGATCTAGCTCCATGAATACCTTGAAATATAAATCCCATAACCACTGCTCCTTATTATTCATGATTTGTGTTTGTTGGTAATCTTAAATTAGGAGGCCTAATTAAATCCCTCCTTCATGGTTTATGAGACTGTATAACTCTAGTTATTATATTGGGTGAATGATATCTAAGAGGATAATTAATATAATGATATAAAAACCATTTTTACTTTTTATACTATTTATATTAAACAAAATGAAACCCCCCGATCCCCTGAATTAATTGGTTCATTGCATAATACATTAGTATATCTCATATGGTTACAAAAAGTAACATTTTTTCATAATAAAAAATATTAAAAAAATTTAATTATCCATTTGTGAAATTATAATAATGATCCAAATTTTAATAGTTTACCATTCAAAAAAAGTAAAAAACATCATATATAATGATTTATGATTTTATCTAGCTAAATCATTTGATATATCCATATCATGTCTTATCAAATTATAATTGATGTAACATGTTTTCTCATCACATTCGATATGATAAGCATATATCATACAATATGATATAAACCTGCTATATCTTATAAAAATGGGAATTAGGGAATCTCTTCTAATCACCTTTTTCAAAAAATTCAAATAGATTTATTACCATTTAAACTTATATATTATCATATATACTTAATTTTGAAACCATACACATTACTAATTATTAATATTACAAAAATATTTTTTGATGGATATAATTGACATCATCTGGTATTGTAAAATATGTATTACTTTGTGAAAACCCCTTAAAAATAATGGTATGAAAATTATAAAACAATTTGACAACATATTAGAGTGAAACCCCATCAACATTAAATCAATCACAATGTGTAAAACCTTAATCCATTTTACCTTTGATAAAAAATAAAAAATTAGATATTTAGATTTATAATCAGCGTTCGGCCTCTTGTAAAATATTAATACTCCTCCTGAAATAAATGGATATAGCTTGATCTCTATCAAACATAGGTATATCCATTATTTTTCCTGATATCTACATAATATGAATGAATTCATTTTTATATTATCCTTTAATACTTAAAATCTAGTTACTGGGATACATGTAATATGAGTATCAAATATATCACCATAACAAATTTTTTATTTTCTGATTATAGACTATCTAGAACATTGGATTAATATTTTCTAATTCACCTTTTTTGTAGAGCACATCACATTCCTCTCAATGGATAGATAAGACCATCATATATATTATTTAGGTTCTGTCTTATTTTTCCTCAATTTATCTCTATTAAGGGCCTTGATTTCAAAATAATCATAGGAGAATACATATTCTATATTTGTTAAGCTCCAACAGATTATTTGATCAACAACATACTCAACCACCCCAAAATTAGGTAAGTTTCAATGATTTTGGTGGAATGGTATCAAAGTATAAATTTTCTCATTATATATATATTTCATAACTTCTGTGGTGGGGACATAAAATATGAACCCACATAAAATATAAACCATTCACCCCTAATATATCTAATACATAACGTATAACACTCGTTGTGGTATACATCATGGGCCATCTTATTGACAAAACATATTTTTTTCCTCATGAACATATTTCATATCCTCACACAAGAATGTTCCACATTATCACAAAAATAATTTATTCAAAACCTATAGTAATCCATAATGTCCATCAATTAGGGTTATCTCAAAGTCATACTATGAGAAGTCAATTATCATTACCCTTCGTAAAATACACATTAATATATATATATATATATAGCTAGTACGATAGAATGATTATCCAAAGATCAAATTTTCTTTAACATGATACATTCTAATGACCTAATAACTAAATAAAAATAACTAAAAATTCATACCACAATGAATGTATCACGTATCATATATTATTGGACACTATATTAGTCTTATTTTTTCCACAATTTATTGTGTTTTTAACTCAAAATATTCAAATGTAATTCCTACCTAATCTCTATATGATCATCTAATAGAATTGATCCACTATACTCTGTATTGTGTATCATCTACAAATAATAATATTTTGAATTATGGTGAGGCATAAGAATTATATTCCTAATGTTCAACTCCTTAAATATATACCAAATCCTTAACATCACAACATAATATGTTGTTATACTAGTAACATATATTATCTATTTGGGATATATTATTTGTTTTTCAACACCAGGAAAACCCATTCCATGAGACAATTCCATTGATATAATTTGTAACCTAGTTCAAAATAATATGATAATATATTAATTACATATTCTAAACCATTTATAATATTAATGTTACATACAATTTGACTACAATACAATTTGAATTATCATATTTGGACATCCTTATAGAAAAATATTCAATAATTAGACAATTAGATATTATATTCCATCTGGAATATATTTTTAAAATAAAAATACCACCATTTAACTAATATATAACTAATAGTTAATTATATGTGAATATTTAGATAAAAAACAACATTATTTATAATAAATAAGAATTTAATAGGTTTAAATGATTTTATTGTAATTAATATTAATATAAAAAATATTACACTAATGATGGTGAAATCAAATGTAATGAACATTGTTTTAATAAAGGTATATATTCTTAGTTATTTTATTTGAATCATTAGTTTAATCTTGGTAAATTTTTACTATGACCTTAGGATGGTTCCAAGAGTGTATAGGGATTGTTTGGATCATGGAGTTCAAGAAAAATGGGAAAATACTAGACCATATAATTTGGAGAAACATTGAATCCCGGCCCGAACAATTTCTTTGAAACTGTATGGTTGCTGACATGGTCACATTTATATCATGTTGTTTTTCTAAATCTATAAAACTCTTGTAGTATGGAAATATACATTACCTATGGTTTTTAGAGAGGTTTCATACATGGTTTGCACTCAGTTTGAAAACCAATCACCTAAATCGTGAACCCACTTATTATAGGGTTAAATGAAATTATTTCCACTCATTTAATTCTCAAGACTATTTTTTTCTCCCCTTATACAAGTAGTGTCTCACATAGTTTTCTTCTCCCATGGGTATTTTTCTCCCTTGATCTAGGATCTCCTAGATCCCTCTCATTTGACACCCAAATAATGACATAAAGGAAGCATTATATAGATTATGGTATGATCTATGTTCCATATATGTTATATTCGGGTTTATAATTGGATCTATTTTACTATTTAAGTATAGGATCATTTTCCCGATATTAAGGGCATTGGACCTTGTCTCATATCCCTTCCATCATGCCTTAGATCTGAAGATGATATCGAATTTGGAAAATTCTATGGCCCTGATGTAGGTGGTCACATCGTTTTCCTATTGATATTTGCATCATATCATTACCTATGTACCGCATGCTAGTATTTGTTTAGAATCCCAATTATATTGATTTCTTCTTGTAAAGTTGAACATTTCACATTTTCATACACTTACTGATCATATTTTGGTTGCATCATGGTTTTATAAACCATATATTATCACCCCTTGTTAGTGCAATGTAAAATTTCCCATCTTGGATTACAAGTTAAATTTAAAGGAATACTTAATTAAAATTCATCTTAGCATTTAAAAGATATTTTACTTGGAACATGAATATTACATGTCACAATAGTCTCCTCTTAGTTAGTTTTCCAACTTATATTGGGAATTTCCCAAATGGGAAATTTCCTAATTTGACTAAGGATCCTTTATATGCCTTTGAGTATTATTAATTAAGTTACCATAACATTGTGAACTAAATGGATTGTGGGTATGGGTTGACTTGTTCATGATGTAAGTAATCCTTTAAATTTTATGGTTTAATGAAATATAATGGATAATAATGTGTTCATAAGGACATTAAATTGGTTATTTTCTATTAACTGCATACCACTAATTGTCATGTCATGCTATAAATGAAATTTTCCTTTCAGATATATGAAATGTTTTTTATCTTTCATTATGTTATAAATATGATTATTCCATATTTATAGGTGAATGTGAGGTATGAAAAATGCCCATGGGAGGTTATTAATTATTCCAATTATAATAATTAATATGCCTTTTTATAGGTGGTGAATAATGGTAGAGGGTATTGATCACGGTGGAAAATCACACCCCCTTACATCAGGTGTTAGGTGTTGAATCTCGCACAGGTGAAAATATATGGTCATTTGGATTTATGCACAATGTTATAGGATTAATGTGATTCCATCATGGATCACTCAACATCATGAGTTTTTTTTCTAGATGTATCACATTATTCTTGGGATGTAGGGCATGTACTATATTACATGAGCTTATATGATCCTTAATCTTGTTATGGATGTCTAAGTTATATCATTGTCCAACATGAACTAGTATTCCAGGTATATTCCCACTTATTTTTGTATGTACATTGTTAATATTTGTGGATGAATTATACACAATTAAACGATATAAATTTTTACTATATATATTAACTAATATAACTTCTATACTGTCCATGGGAACGAGTAGGTAGAATAGCTAGGGTTCTTAAAGAAAACTAAGTAGGCCTTTTATTTATTTGAGCATTTATTTCCTTTTTATTAATTCATGCACACTGTTTAGTATTGAGAACCACATGGAAAACTAGTTGACATAATTGGTAGTGCCCTATAGAGAATTTTTTCTCACATCCTGCTCGAGTTGTCTTTAGTCACTAAGAAGATTATATCTCTTTGGATTGACATGGGAAAGGGCTTTACTGTTAGATGTTGACATGATTACCTTTTTGGATAATATGAGTAGAGGACCAATAAAACGAATGGGATTCTAGGGGAGCATATTTTTTTATTTATAATTTTATTGTATAGTATGATTAAATGCATGTTCTTGTTTCCCCATTCTATATACCAAGATTTCATGAATCATGTACTAACACAACCATTGAGGATATTTATTGTATTTCACTCTGTTGTGCAGTTTACTATCTTCCATAACATATTTATTAATTCTATGAGTTGTTTATACTTCTGATATTGTTTATTATGCATGTCTCAACTCCTCACAACTAATTAGAAGGTATTTTCACCCCCACCGAAACACCCTTGCAGCTAGTCAGAATCCTCTAGAATATAAGGGAGTGAACTTAAGACATGTGACCCACCAGATCGAGGTGCTGATTATGTGAACACTAGGTAGGGATCTTACAATGCAGTTTTAGAGCCTTTTTAATTTGTCTTAATAATGGGACATTTCTAGGGATACATGGTGTTAAGGGATTTAGAATTTACTCTATGTCTGGATGAACCTTACCCATTTATAGGCGAAATAAAAATTAACTATGAAGGGAACTTGTTTCTATTTTTCCCATGTTAGGGTTGATATTACTTCAAAATTGGGTGACACTTACATCATATGATGTTACTAATATTTATATTATTGAAATGATAATTTATTTACGTATGACTAATGAAATTAAGAAATTTCATTAGTTCATGAATCATTATTAGGTACACTAGGATAGTATGCCATTATTTTTGTTTCTATTCCAAAATTAGTTTTACTATTAACTTGGTTGTAAAATATTTATAGTGACTTATTTATATATTGAATTTCATTGAATCATTTTCAGGGATTGATAAAAAAATGGATACATAATGGTTCTTATTTACCCAAAATTTGTTTTCTAGAATTTGTTATAGATGACACCTTAGACAATAAATTATTGAATATTGGTCAATAGACAATTGGTAGAAAGTGATGAAATTAGTTATGGTGTGGGTCAAGTGGATGCCATGTTTTGTTTCATAAGGTTCTTGGGACCTTGTGTACTATGAAATGGTAAACAAACAGATTCAGCCATTTTACATTGTTTAAATACCTAATCAATAAAACATTAAATATTAATATTACTTATAATGAATGATATGTCATCTTATATATATATATATATATATATCAAATATAAAGGATTTGACTCAAGCCCAACCATAATAGTGGTCATTGGGTATCTTTGATTATTCTTATGAACAATTATGGTCTCTTTATATCGTCTAACAAGGTCAGTTGAGCAAGAAGATAAGAGTGATTGTTTCTCAAGGAAGGATATATAACTATAATAGTTTATTACATGAAATCATTAAATTTTATTTAATATATTATGAGGTGTTAATTTTTCAATGTATAATTATGAATTCAGGATGAATTCCAGTCGCATTCCCTAAAGTGAATGATGACCATGACCCTCATGTGGCAGGCCAAGAGCCACTAGTGATTCCTATTATAGAGCCACCTATGGATCATCGTTCAGTTGCTGATATGGGAACTGATTCTTGGTTTATAATAGGGTTTTATAATTTGATTTATTATATGAATAGAGTTGTTAGAACAACCCCAAACACAAAAGAGTTGACTCATAGTAGCAACATCCTACCACCTTTTCATGGGTTAGAGTACATTATTCTTCGAAGTGATTGATCGTGGATATCTTCGTTATATTTGTGCATCTCGAGATGCCTCCATAGTAAAGGTTCTTACTACCATATTATATTTTGTGTGATTTAGCCCAGTGGTGGTTGTATTCTGTCACCCATGTGTTTTGGTATCGTGATATGAACTCAGATGATTTGTAGATTATATTATGTGACTATTTTTTACACTTACCTCTAAGGGAAAAACTATATAGAATTCATGATCCTACATTAGGGGAGTATGAATTATATGGAATACACCCTCATTGTACACATATGTTGATGTGTTCCCCTAATATTGTAAGATATGATCTTATGACTATTAGGAAATTATAGGATGGTTTGGTATATGCTATTTGATCGCATGAGAACTTGTTAAAGTCAATTATTATCAACAAAATAATAAACCATGCCCTAATACAAATTAATAATATAAGTGAAGGTGATGGTTCTAGTCAAGGAGGTTCAACACTTAAAGATATCATCACATATTCTTTTAGAAAAAATATTTTTTTTAGACTACTCATGAAATTATTATTTTTGAGGCTCCATGTATAGTTATTTTTATAATTTTTCACTAGTTCTGGAAGTTGGGACACATGAAGCCTCATTTTTTATTGGATCTAGTTGAGTGCATAGCTTGCGGTAGGATGTATCAAATTCATCCCTTATATAAGACATTATTTCAAATTAAGAGATAGGAGGTATCTACACCTACTCATTGTTTAGAAGTGTTGATAGTAGTATCAGTAATGGTTGGAATCTAGAATACCACCAGCCAATCTGTCTGAGGTGGTGGTCGAGGGAGAGGCAGTCAAACATATGATTCTTAGGGCAATCAGAGTGGTCATTATTAGGTATGTCAACTAGTTAATTTGGGATTAGGTACATGCTAGTTACATTTAGTCTATCATATAAAAGAATAAAAGTGTGTTAGGCCTTCTACATATTGAGAAACCATTTTATTTTCTTCCATATTAGTGTCTTATCTATTTTGAATAAGTGTTTCTCACTCCTTTAAATCTAAGGCTATAATGGGATGTTGAGTCCTCGATATCAAACAAATTCATGGTTTCATGATTATAGATACACTGTTAGGTATCCAATTAGAGGGTTTTCAACATTGTAATGATTTATCCCTTGATATAGAGAGTTACCATTTCAAACGAAATCCTATCATTCTCAATATGGAGAAATTTGATGCAATCATTAGGATGGACATGTTAGTTCCCTATAAATACCTCCCTAACTTTTATCATCGTTCGATGTCATTTACATCACTTTAGGGAATTAGGGATGCACGTAAGGGAGAATTTGAAGTTAGTAACAATATATTTATACCAAATTAATAAGGGATGGGTTGTGTTACAACTCAAATTTCTAGTATTTTCTTATATTAGTAGGGGTTACAACCCTTTTTTTTCACACCTATAGTGGAGAATTTTAGATACATAATATCATAATGAATTCTGTAGTCTACCTCTTTCTTGAGAGGTATATGTTACCATTAATCATGAATTATGAGAACCCACAGTGAGAATTCTACCTAATAGGATGAAATCTAATAAGCACTATGAGATGAATAAGAAATTGGAATATTTGGAGGCCAACAGATTTATATAGCCTAGAACTTCTCCATGGGGTTCACCTTTTATTTTTCCAAGATGGAAGATTGTGCCATTATAATTTTTGATGATTAACATCATTTGAAATATATCATTGTAAATAATCAATATGAACTTCCTAAAATAGACAACCTATTTGATTAGCTCTAAGGATTATGAGTGTTATCTAGGATAATTTTGATGTTTTGATTTCATTAAGTGTGTTTTTGGTCTTCATACATAGCATTCACAACATTCATGAGATGGTCTGGACATTACAAATATAATGTTAAGCCATTCAGACTAAAGAAATAACATGTTTCCTTCATGGATATTATGATTTTTTCCAGATGAATAAAGAATCATTTATTAGAAACATTTGTTGAAGATATCTTGGTGTATTCATTCTCTATATAGTACCATAGAACCCATCACGAGATAATGATGAATAAACTGAGAGTGTTTCATCTCTATGCTATGCTCAGTAAATTCTATATTTGTATTGACAAATCCCACTTCATGAGACATTTCATCTTAGAATGAGGAGTTTTAGTGGAACCACATAATATGAAAAGATTAGCTTTATGGGTGAATCCCAATATCATAATTGAAATCTCTTGTTTCTTTGGGTTGGTTTGATATTACAGACTCTTCATCTTGTAATTATTACACCTTTGAGTTCCACTTACAGGAATGGAAAATGAAGGTGTGAAATTCTTCTGGTCGGAAGCTTGAGAAGAGTCCTTTCATTTTTGGAAGGGTAGACTAAATTTATTACCGATAATGATTCTTCCATTTCCTGAAGGGAGATATATTGTATAATGAGATGCATCAGGTATCAAGATCTATTCTATTTTGATGTAGGAAAAGTGAATCATCATGTATAGGTCTCATTAAGTGAGTCCTCATGAGTTTAATTACCCAATGCAGGACCTTAATCTGGCTACAATATTTCATTACATACATTGTTGGAGAAACAATCAACATTAGCTGATTCTGTGGTATTCACAGATATCAAAGGCCTCAAGTACATATTTACACTGAATTATTTCAATATCAGATAGCATAGGTGGGTTGAGTAGCTACAGTTATTTGATATCGAGCTATCCTATAAACCTAGTAAATTATATTCAGTGGTCGATGCTCAATTCTATATGACTATAAGACATGCAGTTCAATAATCTATTGCTGAATTGTAGCTTTTGCCAATATTTTTGGATATTAAAATTGATGTTCATGAGGACCATGGTCAGTCTGAACTGTCAACCTTAGTAGTGACATCTACTCTTCTGGAACGGGTAAGAAGGATATACCCATCTAATCCCAATGGTCTTTTCCAAAGATATTTTTTTCCATACGATGATAAATATTTATCCTAGACAATGGATGAGGATAACATATTATATTCCCCTAAGTATGTATAAATCATTGTAGGTATTATAGTTGATATGATCCAATAATACCACTCTTAATAATGGTCAGCTCACCCTTGTGCCACAATTATATATCAATATCTATAATCCCAATATCGGTGGCCTAGTGTGAAATGTGATATTTTCGACCTCATTCCTCGATGTTCCACCTCAGAGTATGTGAAATTTAAACATCAATGACTCATTAGGATTCTATATTATTTTTATTTTTTGATTGAATATGGGATTATTTATCAATAGATTACATGAATATTCTAGATGGCTCCCCACATGGAAATGATGTGTAAGGACCCGGTCATAAACATTGCATATTCTTGAATTGAGTTAATAATTCATATTGAGGATCATTCCAGGTTTACAGATTTAGATAATTAAGTCATAAAAAATACTTAACAACATGAATATTACATGTAGACACATCTACCCAGTTTCCGTTTTTTTCACACAAAACAATTCTTGAAAAAAAGTGTCATGTCTAGTTCTAGGTTTTAGATAGAATGGCTTTTCCTTGATCTCATCCATAACCCTATTCCACTTTATGTCCTATGAAAAACATTTCAAGAACATGTGATGAGAATAAAAGTTTTAGTAAGGGATACACATAGAAGGAAAACTGCTAGTTTTTTAATGTAAACCATGCATACTTTATCATATGTAATAGTTTTTACCTTTATGGAGAAGTAAATACTCTTCTTTAAATAAAATATGATCACATAAACTTTTGTAACAAAAATTTTACCATGAAACCCATATTAAGAACAGATAACATATAATGGTAACTTGGGCCATAAACATATTTAAATGGAATAACCATACAATCGACTTCCACACATTTTACTAAATGGAATAGCCATATGGCCAACATCCATACCCAATTAATTGGAGGTTATAACGTAACCACCCATCATGGTTTCTCACAACACCACCCGTCATTTGGTTTATCATGTAACCAACCGTAAAATGTCCAAGTACCATTATAAAATCATAACACATAAAATAGTTTAAATAAAAACATTTCACTAATAACATTTCCACATGGAAATTACAGTATAACATTTAAAGATATTGACATAATCAATTCGTAATAAAACCATTTTAAAACCCATTTAAAACATTAAATACGTATATTTTTTAATCAATGTGTCCCATACCACTTTTTTTTAATGTAATTAATGTTTTAAAACATTAATTTCCACATAAATAAATAATAAAAACCATTTTGAAAAAATCACATTAATGAGAAATATTTTAGAGAATAATTCATTAAAGCTTTAAAAACGTTTTTTTAGTTAAAGAGTCTTGTAACACATAAGAAACACTTGACTAAACATAATAGAATAATACAAAAAACAAAACTAATAATATCATGATAAAAAGTATATTCAAGATATAATATTCCAAAGGGCAGTACATACACCATATAAAATTGAATTTGTCATAATGACAATAATGTCACAAGGGATTGTAAATTGAGATGAAATCCCTTATAAAGATGGTATCCATAGATTAAGGATAAATCAATTACATAATTTTGTGTGAAAAATAAGAACAAACTAAATATAAGTGTATATTAAGTGCAAAAAAATAAGTGGTCATTCACACATATTTATAACATGGCATAATAAAGAAGTATAAGTTTAACCCAAAGAATTGAAATTGGGTAAAGAAGTTCCCTTACAGAAATTTGACAGCCTATTGATGTCACATTAAAATTCAGAAAAACAATTTGATGAATGAGAAAAGTGTATATCATAACATGGACATAAAATTTACCTCATTATGGTTATAGAATATCAAATTCCAACATTATAAGATGTAAATGAAAAGACATAACCAAAATATGTCATTAAAAAAGTGGAAGATGAAAGTTTCCCTTAACAATTTGGTAACTTATGAAACATTCACCATATGAGAGAATGATAATAAAAAGAAGATTTAATTACCCCTAAATTAATGAATATTACCCAATGAATACAATAATGGGTAGTACATACTCCACACCAATGTAAATACTGTCAATATTTCACGAATATCCCAGGAATATAAAGTGAGATAAAAATCCATTACCACGTTGTAATCAATCGAGTCGTATAACCAAAAGCTAATAACCACCAAATGATTCATAGAATAAAATTAATATAAATATAATTATGATTATTTATATAAAATTTCAGTACAAAATAAACCACATGCAATAGAGTAGTGGTGAACAGTGGAAATCTCATGGAATTCAAATTGAGATAAGGAACACCTTACATCATGTCCAACTTGACTTGTTTGTTCCTTGTTCATCTTGAATAATAAAAAAAAGTTAATTTAAACCTGATTAAAATCCATTATCATGTTTATTATTCTTTTTATATCACGTATTACCATGTTATCAACATTATTCAATCATTTAAGTTAATAATGGTTTTTCGGCAGATATTTGGTACTTGATTCAAAAATTGACTTCTAATTTTTACAAGTTGTCCTTGTGGTCAATAGAAAATTATCTCCAAAATGATATTTATGATTTAGATAACATATATATATATTATATATCAAGTATATATAGTAATATATAATATTACATAACAGTTAGTGGTAAGAAATGAAATGCAACGTTCATGGAGACGGTAAGTCGTATGTACGCATGAACACTACTTTTATTTCTATTTATTATTTTAATGTAATTAAAAGATAATTATACACAGCTATACTATAATTCCAATATTATATAATATATAATATTATAAATTCAATTCATTATACATCCCACATATGGAATTAATGAGTCATATCACTTTGAGGGGACGATAGTCAGTACTTTCTCAAATGAAATTATCATGTTTACCAATAATGGAAACCATAATGGTATGATATAAATGAAAATTACAGAAGAATATAAACAGTATAAATATATTATATGTTATAAATAAATACAGTTCCATCATAAATGGCCACCATGAGATGCGGTTGGAGATATTTTAACAATCATCGTTTCGTATGGAAGTAGTTCGCCGTCCCAATACACAGTATGTTCATTACCCCATAGATGAAGGTTTTTGTAAGTGAAGTTATAATAAATCTCATAAAAACAACCTATTTTATTTATGTTACTGTTTTTATTATCAAATAATTTAATAAAAATAGTTTATGGGGTTGGAGAAGTAAAATAAGACAAAATAATTTAAGATAATATGTTACCTTTAATTCGGTTAACTCTCTTTGGATTGACCCAAAAGGACTTCTTGAAGTGCATTATGAATATGGTAAGGATTATATGTGGAAGAGAGGAATAAATAAATATTATTTGGGTAGGGGTCTTATGATCCATGAGGCTTGTGATGTGTGAGGACTAGGTTAGATTTGAGGGCTTTTTATAAGGGGGATGAGGGGCCCTTTAGGAAAGTTTGGAAATATTATTTTATTATATAATAATATTCGGTTTTGAAATGTCCAAAACATATTATAGTATATGATAAGATGATTCATGGTCGAAATAATATCATCCTATAAATATTTAATAGGTATTGTATTTTATTTTAATCATTATAATCTTATTTTTTTAAATCATTTATTAATGAGGAAAAATTGCATCATTATTGTGTCCTAAATAATTTTAGTTATATGATGTTGAAAAATAATAAAAAATTACTATCATGTAGTAAATATATTTATATTTCCAAATAATATTTATAGTTTAAAAGATAACTTTTATAACCCTACATAAAAATTAATTTACTTAAAGATATTTGTTTTTTCATTTTTGTCTTTACGTTATGTTAATTAAAATAATGTGACATTATCACCCCCATGTGGCCCCATGGGGTCCCAAAATCGATCCAATGATACTCATGGTCGGATGTGTATCAATATATAGGATAATAACACATGTTATGGTAATTTTATATTATTATAGTAATATTTTTTTACCATTATTTACAAGATTTACCCATTAACCATGGTAAAAAATATATTTACTTATGTAATTATTAATAATGTCTAAAAATAAACACTACATATTTACACAATTTGTACCTCTTGATTCAAAATATTGAATCCAATTTTATGAAATCTGAACACATAAGTGTCATAAATTAATTTGAAATTAATTCCCGTTGTCAAAACAAAAAGCATGTTTTTATGAAATATTAACTATCTAAAGATTGACACTTGATTATGTCCATGTTCAAAGTGAAATTAATTAAAATGACAAAAATTCTATTAAATTGTAAAAATATAATCTAATGACACTTTAAAAACAATTAAAAAGATATTCTAAACATATAAATAATATAGATTAAAAGGTAGTTTTGAATTAAAATACAGTATTTTCCATTATTCATTAAAAAAGGAATTTTATCAAAAAAAAAAAAATTACCTAAAGTAAATTTTTATATCCCAATTCTAAAGAAGAATTTTATTTTTTCTAATAGAACATATAATGGTGACAATAACTAGATTTATATAGGGTTCTCCATCAAAAGGTGGTAAATAAACCTTTTATAGTAAATTATGCTTAAAATTAGATTCATTCACATTTTAATCCTCTAAATTTTATTGGATAAATGTAAAAACATATAACAAAAATGTATAATAATATTGTAGATAGTTATGTTCATTCCCGACAATACAATGGCTAGGTGTTAACTACCATTTAAAATAAAAATATTATATTATTATTGTGCAACATAAGATTTCAAAGAAATATGTTGTTGCGTATCTAGTACGCCATCGAACATAGAAATCACTTTAAGTTAAAATTAATATTTAATTCAAAAATATTAGTAAATATGAAAATTTTATATTTATTTAATTACATGGGATGTTACATCCTTCCACCCATTTAAAAATTATGTCCTCTCAATTATAAAACTAGTGTTAGAAACATCATTGAATGACCCAAATCAGAAAAGAGTCGAAAAAACTATCACATTAAAAGAATGAAATAGATGAACAAAGGTCGCTAGAGATAACCTATACCAGGATTCCTGTAGGAAAACATGGATATGAAAGAGAAAAAAACCGTCAAGTTTTAATGGAGAGTGATAGAAAACAAGATTAGGAGAAATATAAACACTAGAAAATCACAAACTGATAATGTGTTAAACTATCAATGATTACCCAGTAAGAAACATAAACCAACGAATTTTTTGTTTTACATTCATTTTCATAATTTTGAGGAATTTATTTGTTACATAGAATAATAACATAATAAAATATACATACCTTCATATATAGTTTTATCCTTTAACAATTTTCTACCATAAACTAATATTTTCTCCAAACAATGAGCATTCAAAAAGACTTGTTCACATAAAAAGAACAAGAATCATTTTCAAGAGAATCAAATAATCCACAAAAGAATAAATATATATTACCCATGTCTATAAACATCAACTAAAACTAAAATGGATAGTATGAGATCATATAATCCTGAAAAAGGATTATCCATTATAATAATAAATACTACTATTAATATCCAAAATTCAACAAATAGTACCCAAAGTTCAAGAAAGACCATTCAATACACCATTGTCCTTAATATTATTCAAAATAATCCAAACTAAGATTGAAACCCAAAACTCAGAAGTAATTAATCACATAGTCTTCCACAATAAACTTAACATTTAACTCCAAATACATTGACTACTCTTAGAGTCTCATACTGAAGCATAGTTAACCAAATCACATAATCTTTATGATAGGTTAATCATTTCCATAAATATCTCAAATTCAAATATGTTAACAATAAATATATATATTCTTCCATAAAAAAATTTCTACCCTTACTCCACAAATTTAGTCTTACAGTATTCAATTTATTTAAGCATACAATTTTTACAAAGGAGAGAACATCTTCCAAAATCAATATTATAACATAATCACCAAATACTTTTCTTATTCTAAGGACATCCATTTGATAAAACATGAGATCCCAAATCAAATTATTCATGATCACTAAAATCATTTAACTAAAAAGAATAAGTTATACTAACCAGGGACTTCACGAAGTCTAGTGACAGGTGATAAATCCAAATCAAACTTTTAATGTGGTTTCGATTATAGCCGATTTGTTCAACACAATGGGTTTTCACATTGTCTGAATTTTTCCATTTTTATAAAACTCAGATATAACCCTAACAAGTTTTATCCTCAATGGTTTCCTTACAACTCTCATTTTCATCCCAATTCATTATGATCTCAACATCTTAATTCTTGATTTCTTATAAAAATTTGCATTTTTTTATTTCTCCACCGTATGATGAAATAAAATGATCCCCAAAATAAATTACATCATACCTTGATCATGGTGTCCACTTTTTTCATCGTAATCTTCTTAATGTAGGTAATAGGTCCATGCATTGAAACAATGATTTATAGATCCTTCAGAAACATTATTTTCCTTCATCCAAATACACCTTGTACAACATGATTCATATGGGTGTTCATAGAAAAAATGTTTTGGAAAATAATCATGTATGACATATAATTTCAAAACATCAAATAAAATATGATTTCAATAAAATATTCAGATGTAATTTGAGTTGAAACATTTAACTAATTGTCTTTTTAAAATACCATAGGTATATTCTGAGAGACTATATTATAAAAGCATATAAAAATATGCTACTTAAGGGTCTCTTTCTTCAATACCCTTTTCAAAATCATAATCTGCTTCAAAATCTTGTGATAAGGTAAAATATTATAAAATGACTTTATAATATTTACCATTCTTAAAAATTTGAGAAAATTGTAAAAATTGGATTTGATTAAATAAAAACCATGATCCAAGATGATAACAAGGTATAGTGGAGGTTTTTGATATCGTAATCAACTGCATGCAAGTGAGTTGTAGGCTAGAAATTTTTTCACAATCATCCAAACATGGTTTTGTAATAATTATTGTAATCAGGTCATCGAGAAGAGATAGGAAAGTCGTTTGAGATCTGTCTTCCTCCATTGGTAACTAGCATTCCTTGATTTGAAAATGTTATAAAACATGGATTTAACTGAAATAATAGACATAGGGACTAACCACGTGTCTAACAGAAACCACTAATCCCTAAAGTTGTCTAAACCGACCTCTGATACCAATTGTAAGGACCTGAAATATAAAATTTTCATATTCTTGAATTAAGTTAATAATTCCTATTGAGGATATTTTCATGATTAGAGCTTTAGAGAATTATGTCATAAAAAATACATAACAACATGAATATTACATGTAGACACATAAACCGAGATTCCATTTTTTTCAAAAAATAATTTTTTTATAAAAATATTCACATCTAGTTCTATGTTTTAGACAACATGACTTTTCCTTGATCTCGTCCTTGATTGTATTATACTTTATGTCATGTGAAAAACATATCAAAAACATGGTTTGAGCATTACCAACTCAGTATGGGATACACAAAGAAGGAAACCTGTTGGTTTTTTTTAAAACAGCATGTAAACCATTCATACCTTATCATAAGTAATACATTTCAACTTTATGAATTATTAAATACTATTCACTAAATAAAAGATCATTTCATACACTTTTGTAACCAAAATATTACCATAAAACCCATATAAAGAACATATAACATATAAAGGTAACTTGGGAAATAAATATACATAAATGGAATAACTATACGATTGACATCCATGCATATAACTAAATGGAATATCCATACAGCCGACTTCCATACTGAATGCATTAGAGGTTATAACGTAACCACCTGTCCTGGTTTATCACAACACCACCAGTCATATGGTTTATCACGTAACCACCTGTCAAATGTCCAAGTACCATTATAAAATCATAACACAGAAAATATTGTAAATATAAAAATTTTATTAATAACATTTCCACATTTCAATTACAATATAAAAATTAATGATATTGATATATTCAATTCTTAATCAAACCATTTTCAAAACCATTTAAAACATTTAATAAAGAGATTTTTGAATCAATGTGTCGCATACCACTTTGAAGATTTTAATAAAATTAATGATTTTAATCGTTAATGTCCATATAAATGAATACTAAAAACAGTTTGGAAAATATAGACATTAATGAGAAATATTTTGAAGAGTAATTCATTAAATCTTTTAAAATGATGTTTTAGTTAAAGAGTCTCGTAACTCTTAAGAAACACTTGACTAAACATAATTGAAGAATATAATTAAAAAAAACTTATAACATCATGGGAATGAGGATATTTAATATATTATATTCCTAAGTGTAGTGTATTCACCATATAAAAGTGAATTGGTTCATAAAAACAATGAAGTCTCAATGGAATGTAAATTGAGACGAAATCCCTTATAAAGATTGTTTCCTTATATTCAGGTTAAATCAAATACATAATTATGTGTGAAAAATAAGAATATAGTCAACATTACTGGATATTAAGTGTCACACAATCATAGGTCATTAACACATATTTATAACACGACATTATTAAGAAGTATACATTTAACCAAAAAAATTGAAATTGCATTTAGAAGTTCCCTTATAGATGTTGGACAGCCTAGTGACGTCACATTGAAATTCAGAAACATAATTTGATAATAATGAAAAGGGTATATCACCCCTTGGACATAAAATTTATATCATTAATGATATAAAAGAACATATCCCAAAATTATAAGATGTAAATTAGAATATGTAACAAAAATCAATCATTATATAAGTAGAGGGTGAAAGGCTCTGTTTACGACTTGGTTTTTTATGAAACATTCACTATATGAAAGAATGATGATAAAAGAAATACTTAAGTACCCATAAATTAATTTATAATACCAAAATAATACTATCATTGGTTGTATCTATGTAAAGTCCCATAATTTCCATGTAATTGTTTTAAATATATGGGAATTTTATGAGTTCGTGAAATCTGACGGCGCCTGATTCTGAGGCTCGGAGTGCCCAGAATGATCCGTTGATGTTTTGTTGCGCTAAAGTTGATGTGCTTAAGTAGTTTTCCTGAAAATGTTGAATAACACTTAATTGGAAACTCAAATTAAAAATATGAGGGCACATTTGCACTCATAATGGCGGGTTTACCCGAGGCGCGACTTAATATTAGTCAGCGGGGGCCTCTTGTGAGAAAACCCCAAAATGGCATACTCCTAAATAAAATAATTAAATAAATTATTTTATTTTTCAATTTCTTATAACTCAAAAATGGTAACTCGTAATAAATTATGAGATCACCGCTGAACTCGTGAGAGTATTATTTCTTTATGTAGACACAAACTTTGGCCGGCTCTGGACACCATAGAAAGTTAGTTTTTGACCGAAAGTAAGATAATAAAGTGAAAATTATTTTATTGTAAAATTTATAATTTCTAAATGGTAACTCAGATTGAAAATCCAAGAGTACAATTGGGTTATTTTTGACCTGTTTCACCTAATTTGAGCATAACGTTGACTGGCGCGGGTTGAGGGTGACTAATAATAGTTTTCCGAAATTTTGTTTTTGGGTACGTTCAGTATATGTGCGAGCCGCATTTTATAAATTTTGAACCGGTGCTTGTAATTGAAATCTGAGGCCACCATTAAACTCAAAACACTAGTATTCGATTAAGGATACATTCACCTCGACGGTAGTGGGCCGAGAATGAATGTTTGTTTTTGGGTTTTTTTGTGGAAAATAATTAAATAAAATTATCATCCCTTTATATTATTTTGAGCTTCCATGTGGATATTTCAGGTGGGGTCCACCAGAACTAAACCTCCACCTTGAAGTTGGAAGTGGGGACCACCACACCTTAACCTCCCATTAGAGGTTATGGTGGTAGGGACCACCTGAACCATAACCTCCCATGAGAGGTTATGGTGGTGGGGACAACCCGGGTTTTTAACCACTCTTGAAACCTACCATTAATTTAGGGAAACCTCTCAAATCACTATTAAATTTGGGGGGAGCCTCTTGGTATCATTACAATAATATTAGCCAATGCACCTCTTAACTTGAGCCAACATAATTTAATAATCATTCACCTTTTAAATTTAAATAATTTCATCGTTGAAATTTAGGAAGATTCCTAATAAATGCACCATCATAAATTCCAATGATTATTACCTACCTCCCTCCATCTCCTATATATAAGAAGCATGGGCGAAGGTTTTGGGACGGCTCCACCAATCAAAAAAGCGCTTGTAAAGTGATGAGAAAACCAACACTTGGAGGAGTATGCTTCCTCCATGAATAACGCATTCTTCCATCAAAGAGCGCCGATGAGGAGTGACATTGACTTCGACATCCTTCCTCAGAACCTACTCCGACGTAGAACTTCATTTACTATGATTAGTCGACACCCAAACTGACGATCATGGAAAATGATGACAACACCGATGTTTGTATTTTCCCAATGATTAGTCTTCTTCCCCATGCCAATGTCGAAAAAATTGAACAAATGTAGGGGGTTTATTTACATGTTAATGCTTTCGTTGACTTTCTTTTGCGGATTGGAAGAGAATCGTTGTGGAGGATATATAATTTGAAGTTCATCATTCTCTTTTCATGAAGGTTCATTTGCTATCATCCTAAATGCGGAGGGAGAAGGCCAAAATAACATGGCTTGGCTCCCTCCACTGATCTCTTTGTGATGTTCTTCGGCATGGCGATGAAATGAAGAGGAGACATAGCTGATAGGAAATGACCACGCTAACCACAGACTCCACAGCCCGTGCATCCCACATGGTGCTTCGGCCAAACTAGCTCCCGGTCGTCGCCGACCTCCCGTGCGCCGCATCCCTCACGGTTCCCAGCTGTGCGCTGGCCTTCCGTGCGCCATGGCCGAACTGCGCTGGCCCGAGCCATGGCACCGTGTCAGCCCACCCCTCCCGGTCGCCTGGACAACCGGTCACCTGTACCACCTGAGCGCACAGGAAAACCGTGCCACCGGCCGGCCCGGTCGCACTGCACCCTAGCCGATCCGGGCCCAGTCCAACCCGCGGACTCCCAGCTGAACTGGCCTCGGCTGCACCACCACATCCTCCAGGATGAGCCGCCAAGAACAGCCCCCTCACGGTGCCCTCCCGTCTGAGCCATCCTTGCCTCAAAATACTGTTGGTCCATGCCCTTGTGTCCATTCCATGCCCTAGCGGCCATTCCATGCCCTAGCGGCCATTCCATGCCCTAGCGGCCATTCCATGCCCTAGCGGCCCACCGCAGCCCCTCGTGGCCTGATGGGCTCGGCCCAGCAGGCCGGGCCGAACCCATCAGGTCAGCCCATGCAATGTGACATGCCAGACCAAACGGGTCAGGACGCATCTACATGAACTAGGTCAGCCCAGACTAAAATGGGATGAGTCTGTCACACTGGGTCGGACTAAACCTGAGCCTACTACTGACCCTTTACTTTCTTTTGTACATATCATTGGCATCAGACGTCCGTTTGACAAACATTCAGGGGCACTGGTGATCATGGATAATTATGGTCTCTTTGAGTATAGTTCATTAATGTATGAGGTATAGTTGAAATATGGTCAGGTTGGATCGTTCATGATTCCAACCAGGCTCCTGAGACTGAAAGGATAGTAACTCTCAGACCGGGCATCTGATTAACGCACCTTCTGTTTCTTTGACACCCCTATGATGAGGCCGACCTTCTGGTTAATTTCATCATGGGACTTTTTGGAAGTTGATTTATCAACATTGGTTTAAGGAGTGTACCCTCCCAGAATCAAGCGTGCTTATGGGGAAACCCTATAGTGTGATGCTCTCTGACTTCTATTCTTAGATCCTGTGTGGGTTCGAGAGGTCTGACGACTCTTCCTGGATCCTGTGTGGGTTGGACAGATCTGACTTCTATTCATGGATCCTATGTGGGTTTGACAACTTTGAATACTATTCATGGATCCTGTGTGGGTTTTACAGCTCTGAACACTCTTCCTGGATCCTCTGTGGGTACGACAATTCTGACTACTGTTCCAGGATTTTATGTGGGTTCAACAGCTCTGACTACTGTTCCTGGAACATGTGTGGGATCGATTGTTCTGACTACTGTTTCTAGATCCTATTTGGGTTCGACATTTCTAACTACTGTTCCAAGATCATGTGTGGGTTCGATAGTTCGGACTGCAATTCCTAGATCATGTTGGGATTTGATAGCTCTGACTACTTTTCCTGGATCCTTCATGGGATCAACAGGTCTGACTACTGTCCCTGGATCATGTGTGGGTTCGACAGTTCTGACTACAATTCCTAGATCCTGTGTGGGTTCGATATCTCTGACTGTTGTTCTTGGATCCTATGTGGGTTCGACAGCTCTAACTACTATTCATGGATCCTATTTTGGTTTGACAGCCTAGAATATTGTTCCTGGATTCTGTGAGGGATAGATAACTCTGATTTTTTACTAGGATCCTATGTGGGTTTGACTGAATAAATGGTATGGTGGCTACATCTAATCATATCTAACTCTAAACAAAATTTGTATAACTATGTGAGATGAGTCGGAAACTTTTGTGTTTACCTCATGATTGAGATGATTTACATGATAACTTACTTATATGTATGGGAATATTCCAATTTGGGGTTAACTGTTTATTTCATACCTTGTGGTTTATCTTTATTTGATTTAGTAAGACATTGAAGGTCTCAGGGTCCCTATTGAGTATCGTTATACTCACCCCTTTACGGGCTATGACTGCACCTCATTGTCTTGGATGTAGATGACTGACAACGCTGACTGAGGTTGAGTGTACCAAGACTGGACGGTACCTGGAGGTGGACCAAACATCATGACAGTAGATGGAGGAGACGTACGGACCTGGAGTGATTTTGAGGCTACCTATACCTACCCTTCAGGTAGGATTTCACGGTGGATGATCTAGGAGCTGTTTCCCATTATCTTGTTTTTGTACTTTATAGTTGGGCTTGTATTTTCGACCACTTTTAATTTTCAGCACTCTTTTGTTATACAATTTTACTTAGTGTTTTGCTCCCATCTCATACTCATTTGTGTGTGTTATTAGGTTATAAAGGCAATTACTTCCCAGTTTTGGTGATTTACACCTTTGGTGGTAGTTGGCAGCCCCTGGCCTATGGAAGGCGGGTGTTGGGTACTCACGGCACGAGCCCCGGGAGACGGGTCATGAGAAATTGGTATTAGAGGATTCTGTTGTTCCGCAGAACTTAGGACTCTGTTCTTTTCTGTGAAGAAATTGTGTTAAGGTTACTAAGTCTGGTTTTTAGTTCTGGGAGTCTAGTGATAATGAGGTGGCCAATGTATCCATACACCAGGACCCCGACTTAGAATTTCCAACTCAGTGCACAAAAACACTGATTACATGTGTATTATCCTGTGTTATCCTCGTGATGTCTTTATTAAACTCAAAATTGTATAACTTATTGATAATGGTGCATATGTATCTTTTTAGGATGCCTCCATGCTGACAGACATCTAGGGTTTTGAGAGTAGTACGTACAGATAGTCCACCGAGCGACGAGTTCTCGGAGCAGGGCCATTTTTTAGCGGGGGCACCGGTTGTACCATTCCCCATTGGGCCCCTAATTACACCAGCCCTAGAATTAGTGAGTGCATGATGACTGATCATGTTGCATGAGTTACATCAATAGAGGCCTCTTATATTTTGAGTAGAGACATTTTCCCACGCAGTTGAGGGCTGGCTGGAGGCGAAAGTTAGAGTTTCTCGTCTAGTTGTGATGCCAGCAGAGCAGAAGGTGATCATAGGTGCTAGTTATTTTCAATGCCTAACCACAAGGATGTACTGGTTAGTGATGAGGCTTCGGTACGTGGACAGTTGGACGAGATAGTACCTTCGGGTAGTGTGCCAGCTATATCAATTCCCATTGACAGCGGTTACAACCGACGGTACCGGTAGAGGACACATGTAGGTTAAGTTCCTTGCACGTGTTTCAGCATCAGATTACCCTTAGGTTTTGAGGAGAGCTTGAATCATAGGCAGTTGAGGAGTAGCTCGACATGGTGGCAAAGAGTTCCATATAACCTTTACAGCTATGACTAGATGACATGTCAGTAGCTGAGTATTCATCGAGGTGTACAGATCTTTTTTGGTACTCGATGAATATGATACAATCAGTACTTTAGGAAGCATACTTCCAATCAAGGTGTGTTTAATGGAAATCCATGCCAGCACTATTCCTCTATATATTCATACTTATGCTAGGGTGTAATAGATAACCCTTGTGGTTGAATTTTCATTGGATGATCAGATACAGTCAGGGAATGTTAGTAGTAGAAAAGTAAAAAAATGGCACCAGACTCAGAGACTTGGGCTTGTAAAATGTAATGGGAATAAGAAGTGTTTGGAAAAAATGAGTCTTCAGGGCAGTAGACTTGGAAGCAGAGCTAGGGGGACAGCATGAAGTGGTGTACATTTCTACATGTTACAACCACTACCCATTGTGATCCCCACTAGGCTGTGGGATTTGGAGGACGGGGGTACGCGAGTATCTGCATGTGGTTTAAGTGTGCGACCCTAGGGCTCTATGAATGATTCAATTTACAATATATTTCTACTACTAGATTTCGCATCAATAAAAATAGGTACCAATAATTCCTTCTTTTTAAGAATCTTGTCCAAGACCTTGAGTTTCCATTTAAACTATGGACTTTACCCTCACGTATGGTGATACCTTTGTGAGGCGACTCAATATAACACATATTTTGACGGTGTAATCTTACCCTTGAGGTGAGAGTTTTGGTTGGAACCTCTTGGTGGTAGCGTCGAGGCCTTACGATGTTAGTTTTGGTATGACTGGAAATCCACAATTTATACTCATATTGACTGTATTATGCAAAAATAGGTTGTGGTTTATCTACAATGTTGGGATGTGGATTTCCATGGTTGGAAAAAATTTGAAGCCCATGTAGAATCAGATAAACTCATTCATAGGAGGGTGAAACCATTAACTTGTGAGTCAGCCAATCTCACCCTCATTGTAGAAAATGTTGAATTTGAAATAGTCTATAATTCTAGAAAGGGGAACATGGTAGTAGACGCACTAAGCAGGAGGTCTAGCCTACATTTGGTGAGTGAGGCGACAGAGCAGCTAGCCTTTTTGTAGATATCCTTTGTGGTTAGAGATAGAGTAGTTTTTCTACAGTCACTCCCCCACTTATTTAGTGATACAGGGAGGCAGAGCATGGGGATGGTGACAGCGAGAAACGACGTGCTCAGATATCCACAGGGTAGGAACCTGATGGATTTTTGAAAGGTGGGGAGCACGTCATCCCATTCAAAGAATGCACTATGGTACCAGTATCACTTCTGGAGGAAGTGTTTAGGGAGTTCTACATATCCCCTCTAGCGGTACATCCTTGAGTGTCGATGATGTACCAGGATCTGCAATGACAACACTGGTGGCTGGAAATGATGAAAGTAGTTGCAGAGTTTGTCTCTCGATGCCTCACTTGTTAGCATGTGAAGGCAGAACTCCAGGTTCCTGTTGGATTGGTTCAGCCTTTAGAGGTCCCAAAATGGATGTGGGATGGGATACCTATAGACTTCATGATAGGACTTCCACGTACATTCAGGGGTCACGACATGATTTGGGTGGTCGTTGATTGACTCACCAATTAAGCCCACTTCCCACTGATCAGAGAGCAAGGTTCAATGGGGTGCTTGGGATACCTCTATGTGTAGGAGATTGTGAGGTTACATGGACTACCTTTGACGATTGTCTCCGATCATGACACATATTTTTCTTCTTATCTATATAAGGGGTTGCACGAAGCCTCCAGGTTGCTTCTTCATTTGAGCACTGCCTTCCATCCTCAGATGGATGGCCAGAGTGAGCAGACCATTCAGACCCTTAAGGACGTGATACATGCATTTGACATTGACTTTGATCATATCTGGGAGGATCTCTTACATTTGGTAGAGATTGCGTACAACAACATCTATCACTTTACTATAGGGATGACACCTTTTGAGGTGTTGTACGAGCGACATTGCAGATCATCTTTGTGCTGGAAAGACCTAGGGGAGTCAGCACATGTGGGACTAGAGATGGTAAATTCTACCATAGAGAAATTCTAGACCATCTCGGTGTGGATGAAGACTTCACAGAGTAGGAAGAAGTTTTATGCTGAGAATAGATAGAGACCTCTAGAGTTCAAAGATGGAGACAACATTTTTCAAAATGCCTCACCTCAATGAGGATTGTGGAGATTTGGCCGAGGTGCCAAGTTATCTCTGAGGTTAATCATACCTTTTTAGGTCCTTAGTAGAGTGGGTGAGGTGGCATACTGCTTAGCTCTTCCACCTTTTTTTTCATGGGTGAACGACGTCTTCCACATACCCCAACTGAGGAGATATGTGAAAGACCCTTCTCACGTCATCAAACACGGAGAGATGGATGTCATTGATGGGGAAACATTTATGGAGGTTCTAGAAGAGATTGGGGATCGATATGAGCAGGTCCTTCATGGACGGTCAATACCTCAAGTGCACGTTCTATGGAATCACCGAAACCTCCTGAAGAGTGCATGAGCGTGGGAGGCTCAGTTACGTGCTCAGTACCTCCACTTGTTCAATTAGTTTGAGTTATGGCTTATGAGGATGTAGTTCACTAAGGTGGGGGAATGTAAAGACCTGGAATTTCATTTTAATTTTCTTTAAATATATGGGAATTTTTTGAGTCCATGAAATCTAACGACGCACGATTTTGAGGCCCAGAGTGCCAGGAATGATCTGTCGAAGTTTTGTTGAGCTTAAGATAATGCACGTAAGCATTTTTTCTAAAAAAGTTGAATGACTATTAACCGGTAACTCGAATCAGAAATCTAAGGGCACTGTTGCGCTCAAAATGGCAGGTTTACCCAAGGCGCAACATAAGTTTAGTCGTCGCGGGCCTCCTGTGAGAAAAACTGAAAAAATGGAAAAATCGTAAATAAAATAATTAAATAAATTGTTTTATTTTTCAAATTCTTATAACACATAAATGGTAACTCAGATTAATAATCTGAGAAAAGATATTAACTCATGAGGGTAAGATTTATTTATGTAGACACTAACTATTTCAGGTGCGGGACACTAGATAAAGTTAGTTTTTTTACCACAAATAAAATAATTAAGTGACAATTATTTTATTATAAAATTAATAACTTATAAACGGTAACTCGGATTGAAAATATAAGATTACTGTTGGGTTCATTGGGGTGTTTTTCTTAGGTAGAGCCTAACCTCGATTGGTGTGGGTCGAGGGTGACATATAATTATTTTACAATTTTTTTTGGGTACATTCAGTAAATGCCCACACGCCGTTTTATAACTTTTGAACTACTAGTCAGAATTCAAATTTGAGGGCATCGTTGAACTCACAGCACCAAATTTGTCTTAAGGAGACATTCATCATGACAGAAATGGGTTGATAATGAAAGTTAGTTTTTGGGTTTTTCATGGAAAATACTAAAATAAAAAGATCTTCACTTTATTTTATTTTGAGTTTCAATGTGTATATTTTAGGTAGGGTCCAACAGAACTAAACCTCCACATGGAAGTTGGTAGTATAGACCACCACACCATAACCTCCCATGATAGGATATGGTGGTGGGGTACAACGGAACCATATAATCCTATAAGATTTTATAGTGGTCGGAACCACCCGAGATTCGTAACCCCCTTGAAACCTCCCATTAATTGGGAGAAACCACTCATGTACCTATTAAATGTGGGGGGAGCCTCTTGGTATCTTCCCAAGAATTTGAGCCAACACACCTACTAAATTCCACCAGCATAATTTAATAATCTAGCTCCTTTGATATTTAAATAACCTCATCGTTGATGTTTAGGATGGTTCCTAATAAAACAACTGTCATAAATTTCAACGATCGTTACATTCCTACCTCCCTATCCTATATATCGGAAGCTTGGGATGAGGTTTTGGGATGGCTTCACCAAGCGACGAAGCACTGGTAATGTGACACAAAACCCAACACTTGGAGGATTAATCTTCCTCCAAAAATAATGCATTCTTCCAACGATGAACGCTGGCGAGGAGTGACTTCAACGTCTATTTCATTCCTCGAATCCTACTCGGATGCAGGACGTCTTCGACTACAATGATCTGGCACACAAACCGACGATCGAGGAAACCACCAATGACAACAACGTCCGTCTTTTCCGAACGATCAATCTTCTTCCCCTCACCAACGTCGACAAACATCGATCAAAGGTAGGTGGTTTATTTTCATGTTAATGCTTTCCTAGATTTTTTTTCCGGATTAGAAATGAATCATTGAGGAGGCTTTATAATTTGAAGACCATCATTCTCTTTTCTTGATCGACTATTTTCTATCATTCTAAACGCGGAGGGTGCAAGTAAAACTAACATGGCCTTACTCCCTCCCACTATCGCTTTGTGATGACATTCAGCTTGGCGATGAAATGACGAGGTGACAGAGGAGACATGCAACGACTGTTCTACCCACAAAATCTGCAACCCACATCTCCCTCGCGACGCATTGGCTGAACCGGCTCCCGGCCAACGATGACCTCCCGTGTGTCGTTGGCCTCCCGTCTCCTGGCTGACCACCCGCCTTCGGTGCATCTCAGCCGAATCGCGTCGGCCCGAGCCACTCCTCTAAGCTGGCACACGCCTCTTGGCCGCCCAGCCCCCGACATCCCGACCTCCCACCTCCCG
Source organism: Viscum album (assembly GCA_963277665.1). Classification (NCBI taxonomy): domain Eukaryota; kingdom Viridiplantae; phylum Streptophyta; class Magnoliopsida; order Santalales; family Viscaceae; genus Viscum; species Viscum album. The sequence goes on along the minus strand of OY728153.1, from coordinate 300,991,147 downwards.
AAAGCCCTAGCCAAACCATGCCACCCGCTGGCCCGGTAGTGCTGCGCCATGGCCGCACCATCCACCAGCCGACCTGTGGCCTTCCGGCCAAACCATCCTCGACCGCGCCGCCTCAACCTCTAGACCGAGACGCCCTGAACCGCGCCCTCGCGGTGCCCTCCGGGCCGAGCCGCTTGTGCACCAATCTACGTCTGGTTTTCTCACTCGCGGCTGGTCTATTACGTAGCGTCCATCCGCGGCCCCTTAAGTCTTATTGGGTAGGGCCAACAGGCTGAGCCAAATCCAATGGTTAGGCCTAGACTAAGACGGGCTGAGTCGGACCGACAGGGTCAGACCGAACCGGGCCTACTTTTTGACTCAAATGTTCTCTTTTGACATCTATATCTTGTTTTGGAAATCAAAAATGTCTTTTATCATACTGATCGTACTGACCAGGATGATCATACTGATCATGCTGATCGTACTGACCATGCAGATCATACTGACCAGTCCAATCATACTAACCATGCCAATACTTCTGACCATGCTAATCGTACTGACAATAATTTTCGTACTGACTCTGGAAGTTGTATTGACTCCATTAATCGTACTATGTATTATAATTCTACTCACTTGGTGTCAGTTCAAAATATTACACAGTAATACTTATAATACTAATACTTCAATTACATGATGGTTTTGATACTTAGTCAAAAACACAGGTTTCATATTAATCTTACTCCTCTTTATCATCTTCATATATCTTTTGTTTTAACCAAAACTATGTCGTTGAGTTAGTTACAAACTAATCAAAACGAATTCATGTTTTCTGTTTCAATATGACCGTTATAATGTCAGGTGTCTATGTCCCTCCATGTTTTTCGGAGAAATTTGACTGTTGGAGGTAATATGACTGTTGGAACCCAAGGCCTATAAATAGGTGGTCATTTGATGACAAGAATTAATGTATGCGTATATGAGACTGATAATTTAGTGCTATCAAGTTCTAGAGAGAGATATTGTGACTTCTCATCTGCTTCGTGCGAAAGCCTTGAAACTAAAAAATGTGAACGAATCGTTCTTAGTTTCTGTATTTCTATAAGTGCATTGTTTATGCTTTGTGAGATTGATCATCATATTGAGGGCTGCTGAGGATAGGCAGACAGAAGAACCGATCAATGTATCGAGGGTTGCCGGTGAGATGCAGACAGACGAACTGATCATCATATCGAGGGCTTCCAGGGATAGGTAGACAGATGAACCGATCATCGTATTGAGGGCTTCCGGGGATAGGTAGATAGATGAACCAATCATCGTATCAAGGGCTACCGAGGATAGGCAGAAAGAAGTACTGATCATCGTATCGAGGGCTTACCAAGGTGGTGGTAAGATAGACCTTTTATCCTAGTGAAAAGTATAACCCTTCTCTTTGGGTTAAAATAATTGTAAAACATTTTACATTTCCACTGCTAATTTTATTAGAAAGGAGAATGTTTTTTTCCTTTTCTATTTCATATACATTTTTAATTGTTCCAATTACACTTTTACTATTACATTTTATATTGTTAGATTCTATACGCTTTTGATAGAATCTCACACTTTTGTATTACTCTAATTATTATATTCATCTTGAATATAATTTTTTTACTTTTCTTGTAGTATTACATTGTATCATACCTCTATATTCCATAGAATTGTGGTTGTTTGTTTTTACTGTGAAATGTATTAGTTTAAGATCACATAAACTAATTTCTTAAGTGTTTTGAACACAAAGTTTTTAACATACAATTCACCTCCCCTCTTGTATAGTTCCATATAATATACATCTACATATACATTTTCTATCCAACAATAACAATTGGTATCATAGGAGGTTTCCACTAATTTCTATTAATTTTTCTATTTCATTCAAACAATCTTTTTAAACTACTTACTACACTAATGTGTGGAGTGGAAAAGATTTTTCTTTTATTAGACGGAATGAATGATTATTGGGTCGACTGACAATATAAATCATTCTAGACCACCAATCATTGATGGGAACGATTATGAGTACTAGAGAGATTGTATGAAGACATTTTTTATCAATACCGGCATAGACAATTTTATTATTCTTACTGAAGGTTACAAAATTCCTGACAAGGAAATCAGTACTTTCATTAACCAAGAGAAACAATAATATCAACTGAATTACAAGGTACACAATACATTATTATGTTCTATGACCATGAATATATACAGGCAGATATCTTCTTGTGAAGCAGCAAACTGTATTTGGATGAAATTGGAAGTCACACATTTTTGTACATCCATGTTTATAGAAACAAGAAGTGAAATGCTTCGAGTAGAGTATCATGGATTTTTTTCCTTATGGAGAGCCAGTGTGTAATGTTCAACAAATATTTATGACAATTGTCAACAGTTTACAATATATGGGAGAAAAATGTCTTGATGATGAACCGTCTGTAGATAATATTATAGACATAATTCCAAATGAATGGGAGTAAAAAATGACAGATAATGATGAAAACATTAATGTTTCCCAGATTACTCTTGATGAACTCTTTGGAACTCTTCTACAGAAAGAAACAAGAATAAAGAGAGATGATGCTTTCAACAAGAAGAAAAATGGAAATAGAAGTGTATATTTTACATCAAAATCTAAAACACTCGAAAGGATAACAAGATCCAAAGACAATAAAGTTGTTTTATCAGAATCAAGTGATAGTGATCACTCGGATAATGAGATAGCCAATCTTGCACGTAGGATGAACAAGATTGTAGGAATGAAAGACTTCAAATACAGATTCAAAAAGAACGATAGGAAGGACAAGAAATATTCAGAGGTAACTTGTTATGAATGTAAGAATGTAAGACATATAAGGCTAGATTTTCCTTTACTGAAGAGAAAAGACATAAAGGAGAAAAATTCTGAAAGAAATAATAAAATGTATTAAAAGAAAAATACAATGAATTTCTTAAAGGAAAATGATACATGGAGTGCAAGTGGAAGTGATTCTTCAGATAATTCTTTAGAATATGAATCCTCGGGACAAAGAAATATTGGACTTATAGCCAGACCACCAGTTAAAGATCATTGTCTCATGGATAAGGCCCACAATTCTGAAGCTATTACAAATGTTTATCTAAATACAAATTATAATGATAATAAATATTATGAGCCTTTGAATGATGATTCTTTGTCATCCGAAGATGATATATTATCTTCTTTTGATAATGTGTCTAGATTTTCTAAATTACTTGAGAATGATAATTCTAAACTCAAGAAAAAATTTGATAAAGAAAATTATAGAATTTCAATTTTAATTAAAGAAGTATCAGATCTTTCTAATGATTTTGATATGAAAACTTCAGATTTTGAAAGTATTTTAAAAAACCTTTAGAAAGTAAAATCTGATAAGGATAAGCATTATAAGGATCTAGAAAATGTAATTTCTAAGAAAAATGTTTTAGATCCTAACTCTATTTTAAAATAATAATTTTTCGAGGATAAAAATATAGTTGTAAAAATAAAGACAGAAATAATTTCTTTGAAATTTTTTTTTCAAACATTACTTATGGATAAGAGAATTTTGACAAAATTTATTCCCAAATCCAGCCATTGAGAAATCATTCTGGACTTGGTTATACTCATTCCAAACTAGTTTTTAGTAATAAATTTTGTTTTCCTCAAAATATCCCATTTTTTCTAAGTGTCAATGTGGTGGACATTGGAAAAGGGAGTGTTCTTTAAACAGAACTCAGTCTTTAAGATTTCATAAACCTCATTTTTTAAAACAAATGTGGATTCCTAAAATTCTTTTATCTAACACTTCTGGATCGAAGAAAGTTTGGATTATGAAAAACTAATTGTTTCATTTTCAGGAAACAAGAAATGTACCAACAAGAAAATTTGGTACATGGATAGTGGTTGTTCTGGACACATAACTGAAAACAACGATTTCATTGAAAAGATTATTAAAAAAAGTGTAAAGGTTGCCTTTGGAGATAATTCTCAAGGAAATATTGTTGGGATAGGTAATATTATTTTTCTTGGAAAAGTACTTATTTAAAATGTTTTGAGCGTTAAAGGTCTTAAGCACAATCTCATCAGCATAAGTCAAGTATGTGATGAAGGTTACCTTGGGAATTTTAGAATTGATAAATGTTTAGTTCACAATTACATGGATGAATTCATTCTATCTGCCCATAGGCAAGAGATGGTTTACACTATTAACATAGAAGTCCTTAAGAGCCAAAATTTACCTTTCATAAGTTCAATAGAAGATAAATCATGTCTATGTAATAGAATACTTGGACACTGCAACCTAAGAAACCATTTTAAACTCTCAATGAAAATACTTGTGAAGGGACTACCGGATCATAGATATGATTCTTCAAAAATCATTGATCCTTGTCAATTTGGCAGGCAACATAAAACTAGCATTAAGTCAATTAATGAACTTTCTACTTTTAATTCATTATGGCTAATGCATATGGATCTTTTTTGTCCTTCATAAAATAGAAGCATTGCGGGAAAATACTATGGATTTGTTTTAGTTGATGACTTCACTAGATTCACATGGGTCTATTAACTAACAAAGAAATCTGAAGCCTTTTCCTATTTGAAAACATTTAGAGCCCATGTTAAAAATTAGAAAAACATACCATTGATAACTATTAATAGTGATCATGGTAGAGAATTTAAAAATTCTGATTTTGAAACTTTTTTAGTAAGAAATGTATTACTCAAAATTTCTCAGCTCCAAGAACTCCTCAAAAAAATGGTGTTGTTGAAAGAATAAATCGTATTCTTCAGGAAATGACTAGAACCATGTTGAGTAAATACTCAACTGCTAAGAGCTTTGGGGATGAAGTTGTTAGTACTGATTACTATACTATAAATCGTGATTTAACAAGACCTATTCTTAATAAAACACCTTATGAATTATGGGATATCCGAATACCTAATGTTTCATACTTCAATGATTTTGGGTGCAAAGTATTCATTCTGAATACTAAAGATAATCTACACAAATTCACAAAAAAATCTGATGAAGGAATATTTCTAGGATACTCCACAACTTCTAAGGCTTATAGAGTTTCAATAAAAACACTTGTTCTATTGAGGAAACAGTAGATGTAAAATTTGATGAAACTGATCATTTTGTTTTAAAACTATCCCAACCTATATCCTCGGATGTGTTTTCAAAAACTCATTATCAACCATTGTTAGAAGATCCTTCTGATAAGTAAAATGTTCATGAAGATACTTCTGAAACTTTTACCCCAGAAGATTTTCGTCCATATGTTGATGAACAGGTTTTACAAATCCCAAATCAATTGCTCCTTAGGAATCATCCCAATGATAACATAATTGGTGATGTAAATCAACCTATAAGGACAATAAATTTCTTAATAACTGAAATAGAACATCTTTCCTTTCTTTCTCAATCTGAACCTAAAAGTCCTAGTGAGGCCTTAGGTGATGAAGATTGGATTAAAGAAATGAAAGATGAAATAAATGAATTTGAAAGAATCAATTCTGGACATTAGTTGAAAGACCTAAAGAAACAACTGCAATTGAAGTAAAATGGTTTTTCATAAACAAATGTGTTGAAAATGGAATCATTATACGAAATAAAGAATGACTTCTTGCTAAGGGGTATAATCAACAAGAGGTAATAGACTACGAAGAAACATATTCTCCGGTATCTAGACTTGAATCTATTCGTATTCTATTAGCCTTTGAGCATACATTAATTTCAAACTATTTCAAATGGATGTTAAATGTGCTTTTCTAAATGGTGTTGTTCAAGAAGAAGTGTTTGTTGAACAACCTCCCGGTTTTCTAGACCCAAAATATCCAAATCATGTTTTTAAACATTCCAAGGCACTATACAACCTTATACAAGACCCTAGAACTTGGTATGATAAACTTATAGGATTTCTCTTACAAAACAATTATAGAAAAGGTATAGCGGATCCAACCCTTTTTATAAAAATGGAAAATAACATTTTTTTGATTGTTCATATTTATGTTGATGACATCATATTTGGATCAACTCAGAAATCTTTAACTGATTCTTTTGCTAATATAATGAAATCTGAGTTTGAAATGAATTTGATGGGTGAGTTAACATTCTTTTGAGATTTTCAAATTTATCAAAAAGTAGAAGGAACATATATGTCTCAACATATGTATGTTAAAGACATTCTCAAAAAGTATGGATATGATAATACTAAAAGTATTAGTACTCCAATTGGTGCCTCAAATACACTTGATATTGATGAAACTGGGAAACCAGTAGATCAAACAATTTTTTGAGTTATGATAGGAAGTTTTCTATACAAGACAGCTAGTCGACCATATATAATGTTTTCTATATACTAATGTGCAATATACCAATCTAATCCAAAATACTCTCATTTAATAGTCATAAAGAGAATATTTCGGCATTTAAAAGGCACTATGGATTTAGGACTTTTTTACTCCTATGGAAATGATTCTGTTTTAAAAAGTATTATAGACTCTGACTTTGGTGGTTGTAGAATGGATAGAAAAAGTAAATCTAGAACATGTCATTTCATAGGAGATTCTCTAGTTTCTTGGTCCTGCATGAAACAACACTCATTAGCACTTTCCACTGTCGATGTTGAATATGTAGCAGTTGGACGTTGTTGTGCTCAAGTGTTGTGGTTGCAACACACACTCACTGACTATGGATTGAGTTTTTATAAAACTCAAATTCTATGTGATAACACTTGTGCCATAGCTCTTAGTAAAAACTCATCACATCACTCTCGTGCAAAACACATAGATAATAGGAACCGCTTTCTTAGGGATCACACATAAAAAGGAGATATTATTTTGCAATTCATCAGAACACAAGAAAAACTTGCTGATATTTTTACAGAACCATTACCTTACGATAGATTTAAGTTTATAAAACAGAATCTAGGAATGATTACATTAAAATAATCATTCATATCTACATCATGTTTTACATTTCTCCTTACATTAAAGAACTCCTCTTAGAAAGGGGGGGAATATTTCTTACTGTGTTTCTTTTTATCTTATGATCACTAATTATCTACTCTCCTTGTTTGTGTTTTTTTTTTCAGTTTATCATATTGACAGTTTTATTTTATTATTTACCTATTTGTTTATCGTATTGACTATTTTATTGTATTATTCACTTATCTGTCTATCGGCACGACCGTTCATGGTAATGAATTTCTTTTCCATCAGCACGACCATTCATGGTAATGAATTTCTTTTCCATTGTCATGACCATTCATGGTAATGAATTTCTTTTCCATCGGAACGTCCGATCATGGTAATGAATTTCTTTTTCATAGGCATGTTCGTTCATGGTAACAAGTATGTTTTCCATCGATTTTTTAGTTCATGGTAACGACTTTGTTTTCAATCTCCATGATGATTGATGCTATTCTTTTTCTTCGTACGCTTGTGTTCTTTCTTTCACTATTAATACTATTTAGTCCAACAATTACCTTAAGATCTCCGGATGGTATATACTTTTTTTAAAAAAAAATTCTTTTTCTTATTCTTTTTAATCCTAACTGTTGATTTCCTTTCTTCTAATATCAACTGTAGAAGGCCAAAAGTCATTTTTTCACCTAGAAATAGACCCCCCCTTCCCAAACCCACACCGATATCTCAGGATTTTTGGCGAAGCTCTACTCCATCGATTAAAGACTACGTACGATCTTTCAATCGGCTTCACTTATATGTCTCAGTCCTCTACTAATACTCCCACTAAAATGCCTTCAAATACTTTTTCAGACAAAGATTTTTCAGAGAAAGGCTAGTTTCTCAGGACTTTTTTGATTCATACGATTCTACAATCAGAAGAATCATTTTTTTCAAGGGTGGGAGCATTTAAGTGTTGAAAAATATATTTCTCAAGATCCGGTTTTTATTGATGAAGTAAGTCAGTTTTAAAAAGCTGTATCTTTTAATAAGAATATGACTATCAATTTTTCTGTGTATGATAGAAAGTTATCAATGTATGTGAAACATGCGGCCCATTTTCTAAATGTCCCAATAGAAGGTGATTCTTTCTGTCCATACCATAAACTACCAGAGGAATTTGGTTCATTTAAAAAGGAAAGTGATGAGAAGCCTTTATTTATTATAAATTAAGAGAAGATGAAAGTGGATCACCTTTCTCCAGATAATAGATTTTTGGCTCTTTGGATTCAATGTTTTCTTATCCCTAGGAATGGGGATAGAGAAACTCTGAAAGATTCTGATATTTTTATGCTTGACTATCTTGTAAAAATGATAAAAGTAAATCTCATGGGATATGTTTTTGAAACTATCAAGAATGTTAAGTCAAGAGCAATTAAGTCTCATTTAATTATGTATCCATCCATTCTTACAAAGTTCATTCTTGAGAGTATGGAGTTTTGTAATATTCCTTTGAAAGGAATCTTGGTAGATCAGAAGCCATCCTGGATCAGTAAGAGTTCATTGAAATAGTTGAATGTTTGTTTTGATGAAAATTCAAAGAATTTTTTGAATGATTTAGAAGCTGATTCAGCTCAAAATAAATCTGCACTTATGCCTGTCAAAGACAATCCTTTTGTTTTTTCTCCTCAAAAGTCAGATCCACAAACTAGTTCAAAGCCTAGTAAGAAACCGAAGTATAGTAAGGAGGTTGTGGCCAAGTGGAGAAAAGATAGTGAACAGAGAAAAGAAGGTGAACCAAAGTTCAGTCTTGACCCAGCTGATGCTTTTGTAGAAAGAATAAGGGTAGAGGAAACCCTTCAAGATGAAAAGAAAAAGAAGAAACTTTTGAAAGGAAAGTCTCAAGACTTTGATATCTCTAAAGTCCTGAAAATGGTTGAGGATTCTAGTGCTCAAGTAATGGAGGAAGTGCATCAAGAACCTATCGTACAGAGTCTTCAAGAGAAAGAAAATGGGAAACAGATGTTGTAAGAGATTCAGGAAGATGAAGAAGAGGAATGATATTTTCTTTTATAATTCCTTCAATCTTTGAAAAAGAGCAGAGAAGAATCTTACCAAATTAATAGTGAAGGTATTCAACAATCCCCTCATGTCGAATGAACACTGGCTCAATCCTTCGAAACTCCAGATAAAATTCCTTCTCAAGAATAGAAAGGTGCTCAATCTTCTAATACTGAAAAATTTATTATCATCAGTGATAAAGTGGAAGAAGAAACAAGGGAGAAAAAAAAAGGAAAACTGCCAGTCATAGATTCAAGCTGATCGAATGAACTGGATTCTTATGATGAGGATACCGATTCAGAGCAGACAATTTCTCTAAAAAATAATGATTACATTGTTCATGTGTTAAAGAGAATTGAGAAGACCATCCCTTAATTTCCCAAGAATGGGGGACAAATTGATTTCATTACTGACAATTAGAAAAAGAAGTTCGGCTCTATAAGAGAATTTACAAAGAGTGTTTTTTCAGTTGAAGCCAATTTGAAAGTTCTATCTGAAAGTTTGGAAGCTCATAAGAAGGCTTGCAGCAGAATGACCAAGTAGTCATACAAAATAGAGAGCTCAGTGAATGACCACGAGATAGCAATTGAAGACATAAGGAGGTTGTCAAATGATCATGTGACTGCTTTCAATAAACATTACAAAGAAACTATTGAAATACTAAATCATGTTACTAATGGAACCGATATTCCTTCAGTGAAATAATTGCAAGAGAGAATGAATGATTTTCAGTCTGAATTCTCGAAGGTTACATATTTCAGAGATGAAATAGTTTTTTTGAAGATACAAAATTCTGTGTTTTCCAATGATATCAAGAATTTTCAAAACAGAATTCATACTCATGAAGAAGTAATCAGAGTCCAGGAGGAGACCATCAAGAATCAAGATTAGATTTTTCTGACCAACAAGAGCTTCTCAGATCTCAGGGTGATTCAATTTCTAAAGACAAGAAAGAAATCAGAAAGATGAACGTTGTTCTTCATGAATTGTTAATGAATGAAAAGGAAATAGAAAACAAATGACTTGTATTTGTTTCTTTGTGAACCCTGTCGGTTATCATAATGAGATCTATGTTACTCTTTCCATTGCCTTGCAATTATTTTCTCTAACACTTTCAGGAATCTCATGATTACCCCATTCGTTTTGTAAATCACAAAGGGGGTGAATGTTTTACAAAGGGGGAATGTTTTAATCAAATAATTCAAAACCAAGGAAAATCTGTGAATACAATCCTTAGGAAAATACATACCTAAGGGGGAATTAGTAGAATTCAATTTCATATTATGAAGAGTTTCTAATAACTCAGCGGGAGATAAGTATTTCTTCTTGTTATTACTCTATGTTTTGTGCTTTCCAAAAAGGGGGAGATTTTTGAGTCAAAAGTTCTCTTTTTTTACTTCTATATCTTGTTTTGGGAATCACAAATGTCTTTTACTATGCTGATCTTACTGACCATGCTGATTGTACTGATTATGCTGATCGTGTTGACCATACTGATCGTACTAACCATGCCAATCGTACTGAACATGCTAATCGTACTAACCATTCCAATCGTACTGAACATGCTAATCGTACTGACCATGCTGATCGTACTGACTATAATTTTCTTACTTACTCTAGAAATTGTATTGACTCTATTAATCGTACTAAGTCTTATAAGTCTACTCACTTTGTATTAGTTCCAAATATTACACAGTAATACTTATAATACTCATACTTTCATTACATGCTTGTTTTGGTTCTTAGTCAAAAACACATGCTTCATATTAATCGTACTCTAGTTTATCATCTTCATATATCTTTTTATTTAACAAAAACGATGTCATGTGGTTAGTTACAAACTAATCAAAATGATGTCCTATTTTTCTGTTTCAATATGACCATTATAATGCCAGGTGTCCAATTCCCTCTGATTTTTTCAGAGAAATATGACCGTTGGAGGAAATATGACCGTTGGAACCTGAGGCCTATAAATAGGAGGTCATTTGAAGACAAGAAGTAATGTATGTGTATATGAGACTGATCATTTTGTGCTATCATGTTCTAGAGAGAGAACTGTGACTTCTCTTCTACATTGTGCGAAAGACTTGAAACTACAATACATGAATGGCTCGTTCTTAGTTTCTGTATTTCAATAAGTGCTTTGTTTGTGCTTTGTGAGATCGATCATCGTATCGAGGGCTACCAGGGATAGGCATACAGATGAACCAATCATCGTATCGATGGCTTCTAGGGATAGGCAGACAGACAAACTGATCATCGTATCGAGGGCTACCGGGGATAGGGAGACAGATGAACCGATCATCGTATCGAGGGCTACCCGGGATAGGCAGACAGACGAACCGAACATCGTATCAAGGGATGCCGGGGATAGGTATACAGACATACCGATCATCATATCGAGGGCTTAACAATGTGGTGGTAAGACAGACCTTTTATCCTAGGGAAAAGGATAACCCTTTTCTTTGGGTTAAAATAAATGAAATACTTTTTACATTTCTGATGCTAATGGTATTAGAAAGGAGATTGTTTTATTTCCTTTTCTTTTTCATATACATTTGTAATTGTTCCAATTACACTTATACTATTAAATTTTATATTGTTAGATTCTATATGCTTTATGATATAATCTGACAATTTTTATTACTATGATTATTGTATTCATCTTGAATACAATTGCTTTACTTTTCTTATAGTATTACATTGTATCATACCTTTATATTCAATACAATTGCGGTTGTTTGTTTTTAATGTGAATTGTATTAGTTTAATATCATTTAAACTAATTTATTAATTGTTTAAACACAATGCTTTTAAACCTACAATTCACCCCCCTCTTGTATTGTTCAATCTAATATACATATACATCTACATTCTTGATCCAACAATAACACTACTACCAACACTTTACATTCATTTGGCCATATCTTTGACACCAGACAACTGTTTTAGGAACCGCTAGTGGTGCTGGTAATCTTGGAGCATGATGGTCCCTTTGAGTATAACCCACAAATTTTTGGGGTATAGTTGAGATACAGTTAGTTTGGATCGTTCAGTAATCTGACTGAGCCCTCATGACTAAATGGCTAATAACTCTCAGACTGGGTGTCTGACTAACACGCCATCTATAGAGTTGATTCGCCTATAATGAGGTGGATATTTAGGTTATTTTTCATTATTGGACTTCATGGAAGTTGATGTATCGACCTTTGGCTTGAAGAGTTGCCCCTCCCTGAATCATGTGTGCTTATGTGGAAACCCTTTGGCTGGATGCTCACTCACTACTTTTCTTGGATCATTTGTGGGTTCGACAGGTCTGACTATTGTTCCTCTATCCCGTGTGGGTTCGATTGCTCTGACTACTGTTCCTGGATCCTGTGTGGATTCGACAGCTCTGAGTACTCTTCCTGGATCTTGTTTAGGTTAGAAAGTTCAGACTACTGTTCTTGGATCCTTTGTTGGTTCTACAATTCTAACTAATGTTCATGGATCCTGTGTGGGTTTGATAATTCTAACTAATGTTCATGGATCTTGTGTGGGTTCGAAAGTTCTGACTACTATTCCTAGAACTTGTGTGGGTTCGACAGTTCTGACTACTGTTCTTGGATCATGTCTGGGATCAACATCTCAGACTACTATTCATGGATCTTGTTTGGGTTGGATAGTTTTGACTACTGTTCCTAGATCCTGTATGGGTTTGACAGTTCTGACTACAATTTATGGATCCTGTGTGGGTTCGACAACTCTTGATACTATTCTTGGATCTTGTGTGGTTTCAACAGCTCTAAATACTATTCCTAGATTATGTGTGGGTTCGACAGATTAGACTACTATTTCTAGATCCTGTGTGGGATCGACAGCTCTGATTTATGTAATAGGATCCTACATGGGTTCAATAGAATAGATGATTTAGTGGCTACATCTAATCATCTCAAACTCTCTACAAAAGTTGTACACTTGTGTGAGATGAGTCGGTAACTTTTGTGTTTACATCATGATTGAGATGGTTTACAGGATTACTTAGGTATATGTATGGGAATATACCTATGTTGGGTTCACTATTGATTTCATACATTGTGGTTTATCCTTATTGGATATTTTGAGACCATGACGGTCTCGGGGTCGCAATTGAGTATCATTATACTCGCCCTCGCACGGGATATGCCCATACCTTATTGTGTTAGTTGTAGATGAAGGGATGTTCTTACTATGGATGAGTGTACCTAGACTGGACGGTAACCGTAGGTGGACCAATCATCGTAAAGGTACATGGAGGAGATGGACAGATGTGGAAGTCAGTGGAGGCAATTTGTACGTACCCTTTAGGTAGGATTTCCTAGTGGACGGTCTTGGAGGTTTTTTACATTTTTCTAGTTCTTGTACTTTACATTTGGGCTTGTATTTTCGGCTCCTTTTACTTTTTAGCACTCTTTTGTTATAAAATTTTACTTAGTGTTTTTCTTCCAGCCCATAATCTGTTGTGTGTGTTTTTAGGTTACAAAGAAAATTCCTTCCCAGTTTAGGGGATTTACGCCTTTTGTGCTTGTCACCAACCCCTGGCATATGGAAGGCAGGTTTGGGTTAGTCATGAAATAGGCCCCACGGGATAGGTCATGACAACCTACACTACACAAAATGAAATAGTATCAAAATAGCACGACTCTCATGGGAATAATAAGTGAGATAAAAATCCCATAACACATAGTAATCGATCGAATCATATGACCAAGAAGTAATAAACACCCTATGATTCACAAAATAACTTGAATATAAAGAGATTCCTGATAATTTATATAAAATGGTATAACACAATATACCATATGCAATAAATTATATGCAAATAATGGAAATATCACAGAATTAAAAGTGTGATAAGAAACCCCTTACCTTTTGTCTAACTTGGCTTGCTTAATCGTTATTATTATTGAATAATATTTTAAAGTAAATTCCTAATTTCATAAGAACCATTTTCATATTTTTTTTCTTTTTATATCACTTATCACCATTTTATAAACATTATTCTATCATTTATGTTGATAATGGTCGTTTGGTCGATATTCGGTACTTGAGTAAAAAATGGGCTTATTATAATTACAAGTTGTCCTTGTGGTCAATAGAATATTATCTACCGAATGATTTTTATGATTTTGTTATCATATATATCTAGTATATATATTTAATTATAAAATTACATAACATTTGGTGGTAGGAAATGAAATGCGCCGTTCATGGAGATGATAAGTCGTACGTACGCATAAATGCTACTTTCATTTCTGTTTCCTATTTTAAGGGAATTAACACATAATGATACATAGCTATGTTATAATTCTAGTATAATATAATATATAATATTATTAAATCTATCCCATATTACATTAACATGTCATATCACTTTGAGGTGGCGGTAGTTCGTATTTTTCCCCAATGAAATTATCGCATTTACCCAAAATAGAAACTATAAAGGTATGTTATAAATTAAAATTAAAGAAGAATAGATACAATATAAATATTATATATATCATATATAAATACAGTTCTATCATAATAGCCACCATGATAGGCGGCTGTTGATATTGGAACAATCATTATTTAGTGAGGCAGTAGTTCGCCGTCCACAGAAACAATATGTTTTTTTACCAATTTAACTGTGGTGCGTGTAAGTGTAGTTCGAATCCATCTTATAAAAACAACCAAATATGTTGATTATACTGGTTGTTTTATAAAATATATTTATAAAAACAGTTTATGGGGTTGGAGAATAAAAATAAAACAAAATTAAACAAAAGAATTTAACAGAAACCATTAACTTCAATTCAGGTTACTTCCTTTCGATTGAACCAAAATGACACTTTGAAGAGCCTTCTGCCTAAGGTAGGGATTCTAGGTGGACGATAGGGATATTTATAGATTAGTTGGGTAGGGTTTGGATGAGCCAAGGGGCAGATGCTGTCTGAGAAATGGGTTTTATGTGAGATATTTTTATAAGGGGGAGGAGGGGCTCTTTAGGAAAGTGTGAAAATATAATTTTATAATAGAATAATATTATGTTTATTAAGGTCCAAAACATATAGAGTCTAAAGATAAGACGACTAATGGTATAAATAAAGTCATCCAATACTAATTGGATAGGTATTGAATATTATTTTAATCATTATAAACATATTTATTTAAATCATTAATTAATGAGGTAAACACGGCATCATTATTGTGTTATAAATAATTTTATTTTTTTGATGTCAAAAAAGCATAAAAAATACCATGATCTATAAAATATTTTTATATTTCCAAATAATATTTATAGTTTAAAAAATAACTTATATAACCCTATTTAAAAATTAATTTATTATAAAATATTTGATTCTGTCATTTTTGACATTACATTAAGCCAATTAAATTAAACTATCATTATCACTCCCATGTGGCCCCATGGGGTCCAAAAATCGACCCAAGGATGACCAGCATCAGATCTTTATCAACCGTTATTATTAGGACAATGTTAGGGTATTTTATATTATTATTTTAATAACTATTTACCCTTATTTACCAAATTTAACCTTTAACCATGGTAAATAAAATATTTGAGGATGTAAATATTCATAATGTCTAAAAATAAAATATACCTATTTACACTACGAGACATCTTGATTACAAATATGGAATCCATTTTTTCCAAATTCAAAACACAGAAGTGGCATAAATTAATTTAAAATTATTTCCCGTAGTTAAAACAAAAAGTGTGTTTTTAAGAAATATTATCTATCAAATGTTTGACACTATTTTATGTCCAATTTCAGATTGAAATTAATTCCAATGAATATAATTAGATTAAATGGTTAAAATATAATATAATTACACTTTGAAACCAACTAATAAGATATTCTACCAATATAAATAAATTAGACTAAAATGCAGTTTTGAATTAAAATATAGTATTTTCAACTATTCATTAAAAATTGAATTTTATCCGAAAACTACCAAAAATTTACCCAATGTAAATTTTGAAATACCTATTCCAAATAATAATTTTATTTGGTCAAATAGAACATATAAAAGTGACCGAAACATGATTTAAAGAGGGTTCCCCGTCAAAAAAAAGTAAATCAACCCTTTTAAATAAATTATTCTTAAAATCAGATTCAATTCACATTTTTAGCCTCTAACATTTATTTGATAAATGTAAAAACATTTAACAAACATGTATAATAATATTCTAGTTAGTTTCATTCATTCCCACCAATACAATGACTAGGTGTTAACTACCATTTAAAATAATAATATTTTATTATTATTGTGCAACGCAATATTTCAATGAAACTTGATGTTGTGTATTGGGTATGCCATCGAACATAGCAACCCATTTATTGTAAAATTAATATTTATTTCAAAAATATTAATAAATTTGAAAATATCATATTTGTTTATTTACCTGGGATGCTACATGATTTGGTTTAGGTTGTAAAATATCATTTGACGAAGTTCAAAATCATTCTATATATTGAATAGAAATTATCGATAGATGTGATCAGAAAAATATATGATAGAGAGGTTGTAAATAATAATAGAGTTAAAAAATATATCATTATTGATATAGATATTCATTTTAGGTCATGGTTTTGGTAGGGGTTATATAAGTCCTAGGGTATACAGGTGATTCAAATCATATATTGTAACACATAGTCTGATGGATAAATGAAGTGTTTGATTCATGCTTTGGAGGACATGATCCATGAATATGTCCTTGAAAATAGTATTTCATTGGATAAACACATTCCCCTAATTAATTTTAATAAAATAATAGCTTTTATGCTACTATTCATATGGCTCTTTATGATGCCTTATATGGTAGGCCTTTCCACTCAGATCTATAATAGCTATATGAAGAGGAGGCAGTTGTTCATTGACCATGTCTCATGTATGGTACGATGAAGCAGGTCTATATGATTATGAACTAAATGTTAAAATATCCTTCATTACAACAATGACATGGAAAAATATGTAGTTTACCTCTCATGTTTAGGGTTAGAGATTTATATTTCTAAAAATTCTCTCAAAGGTTAGGGAATAGACGTATTCGATAGTAGGGTAATCTCTAACCAATGTTTTTTGGACCGTTTGAGTTTTTGAAAAGAAATGGACTAGTGGCCTACAAATTCATTCATACACAATGATTCCAATCAATTTATAATTTGATTCAGGTATCATAGCACCATTGATAAAATTTATATGCATCACATATCTTTTTGGATAATATTATTGAGCTAGATATGTAAACATCATTCACTGCGTATCTCATTCATGTTGTTGATCAGTGTGTGATGAAACTATGAGTTAGGTCATTCCATATGGTATAAGTTCTATGGAAACATGTTCGGGAATATGATGATACCTAGGAATAATTATATGATATATTATCACAGTGGATCAATGTATTCTATGAGGATACCTCTTTCTCATAGAAGACCAACTCGAGGATATGTTTCTTTAATGGTGGGAGGTTTCAATGACTGTTATTTTTAATATGGTTGGGTATTTAGTTTTTTTATTTGAATGTTTTATTTAATAATTATAAATTTGTATTATAGCCTAGGGAAGGTACTAGGACTCTCTAGGGCTTGTATGGATCCTAGAGTTCTAGAAAAATCAATTAAACATGAGGCCAAATAGTTTGGAGATACAGTGATGCATATCCCATATGGTTTCTCTGAAAATGAATAGTTGTAAACATGGGAACCTAAATATTGAAATTTTTTAATACACCCATGTCACTCCATGAGAAATACCATGTGCACAACCGTTAGTTTTTGGGAGTGGTCTCTCACATTATTTGTGCATTGTTTGTAAACAATGTACCTAAACTGTGTGCACCATAATTTTGGGGTTAAATGACATTCCTGACCTTCATTTAATTCTTAATCCTTTTTCTTTTTCTAACCTAATTCCTTTATAAGATCAATGGGTTTTCTCTTTATGAAGTTTGTTTTTCCTCTCAAATAGTTTATCATTTATCTCTCTCATCTGACATCCAAATCATGATTTGAAGGATGTATTATATTTAATATGGTATTATCTACCTTCCACTTATTTTCAATTCATATTTATATTCGGATCCATTGACCTAAATTTGTTCCGGCTCATTTGGCCTATTTTTAGGGTATTAGACTATTTCATAGATCTCTTATATCCTCCTTCAAATAGGGGGATGATATCAAGAGAGGATTCATCTAAGACCTTGAGGTAGGTGGTCACAAAATTTTCATTTTAAATTTTGTGTATCGTACCTATAATGTTGTTCACATTCAATCCTCAGCATTGAATCACTTTTTTATTGATTTCTATAAGTTTAATTGATCAATGCACCTAGATATACTTATGTTGATACTTTTGGTTCCTTTTTGTGGTGGAAAACCCCTTAAATTGTCACACCATTGTTGTTTTATGTTAAATTGGACCTTATGGACCAATGGTTAAATTTCCCAGAACACCTGATTTTCTTCTAGCATAGAAATTTAATGAAATTTCCATTGGAACATGTTTCTTCAATAGAAACCAAAGCCGTTCTTATTTGATGAGTCCACTTATGGTTGGGGTTTTCCAAATGGGAAATTTCCTTATTTTACAATGGAATATTTGCATGCCATTGATCATTATGAATTGTACTAGCTTGACATAGTGATATAAATGGATTAAGGGTATGGGTTGACATGTTCATCATGGTCGTCTTGCTTTTAATGATTTGGAATAAGTAAATTTAATTATTTATAATGATTTAAAATTCCCATGAAATTTTTTGTGTTTTATTAAATTCTTATCATGAATTGTAATGCCCTTCTATAAATGAACATGGATTTTCAGATACACGATATGTTTCTTTGAAATTCTTATATGTTAATAATATAATTATACCTTCTTTATATTTATATTGTCCAAATGAAAAAGAATCATGAGATATTATGCATCATGATAATTTTAATTATGAATATTCGTTTATATAGATTTTGTATGATGGTATGGGGTGTTGAGAGTAGAGGAATATAAAACACCATTAAATATGGTGTTGTGTATGGTATCTCATGATAATTACACTATATGGGACTTTGGATTTATGCACCATGTTCGATGATTATAGTGTTTACTTGATGGATTTTTCACTATCCTAGGTGTTTTTGCATGAAATCTCACACTCTTCTTGTGATTTAGGGTATGTAACCTATGGATTGAGCGTCTAAGCTCATTATACTAGTAATGTATGTCTGAATTACACACTTTTCTACCTAGAACTAATATTCTTGAAAAATATACACTTACATATACACATTCACTATTCATACAGGTGGACTAAATTTACATAATTAAATCGTATATATATATTATTACATATAGTAACTGATCAATATTTTATTCTAGCTAGGATATAAAATAGGATGAACCACCTATTTTCCTATAGGAAGTTCAGTAGGTCAGATAATTATATCATCATTTATTCCTTTTTATTAATGTCTTCCAACATTTTAGTTATGTTCACTTTATGGGTTACACAGAGACCCCATTGGTTGTGGCCTACAAATATTTCGATCATGCACCCTACTCAGTATTCCTTTTGTACCCAAATAAATTATAATTTGGTAGGTTTTCATAATGTTAAGGCCCCTATTATAGGTTATTGATATTCTTATATTATAGAAGAATATGAGAAAAGGTCTGGTAATATCCGTGAGATTCTAGTGGATAAATATTTTTGTTCTTTTGGTACTTTTGATATAGTATGGTTGTATTTTAGTTATTGTGTTCCCCATTTGTATATCATGAATATGTGCATTATGTATTTTGATAACAATTGGATATTATAATTTTATTGTACTCAGTTGTAAAATTTACAGTCTTCTGTTGTTTATTTAATCATTCTTTCATTTTTTTTTCTTATGCTATTTGTTTATTTTTAAGTTGGTATTTAATATGGAACACTTATTATAGGGTATAGTCTCCCCCCATACATCATTTCCAACATCTCTACTAGTTGGCATCCACTACTATTTTGGGATCAGCACATGAAGCTATGTGACCCACCAGATTGGGGCATAGGTCAAGTGGACCTCAGGTCAAGACGTTACATCCAATCCCCCATATTAAAAAATATATCTAGATACACACATTAATCCTATATAAAACTATGTTTATCAATGTATTCCTATAAGACCATGTTATTTAATCCAATTAATCATAAACTATTGGTATAAAATCCATTATCACATATTCTTTATAATAGCAATTTTTTAGTAAAAATATTCTCTTATCATATAATAGATATGAGATGAAGATTCATCTCTTTTATAAATATGAATCACATCTTGCTATATTTTTTCATTTTCACAACTTCTATGTTTTTACAATTTTCTTCACCAATTGAATTCAAACTAATTTTTTAATCAATTATTCACTTGATTAAAAACACTAGTATATTCAAATTATTTTTTAATTATACCATTTTAATAATATATCCTTCAATATAATATAAATAATTTCTATTACCTAAATATATGTTATTAAATTTAATAGAAATTTAAAAAATTCATCAGGTATTCTTGAAAAGTACCTTCAATAGAATAATTATTCAACATTGTTGACAACTCTATGTTTCAATTACCTTAATTCAAAACATGAATAATTTTTTTTGGATATTATAAAAAAATATTCTTCACAAACACAATATTAATCCACTTATATCATCAACATAGAACCATAAACGGGATATCTCATGATCTATTTCAAATAGTCTCAATAGTAGTTGAATATCGGGTAAATCTCACATAAAAACGGATATGGTAAAAATAATTCCAAATTTGAATACATATTGTAATAAAAAACAAGAATCATGCTTTAAATGATAACTTCAATCCCACAGTTTTATTTTAATACTCAATAACATTGAGTATATGAGAGGAGGATAATAAACCATAGGTCATTATGGAATTAACTAGTTTAAATCCATAATTGAATCATTTTATGAATTTTGTTGTCATATATTCACATATTGAATATCTTCAATAAGTTATTACTAAAAAAATTATATTCTCTAATAGATAAATTTTTATTACATATATTCCCATTTTTATAAGATTATAATATTATGCCTCTCATATTAAATTATTAATTTCAATGTCATGTTTGAGTATGATGATGTTATTATCAAAAAATCAATATTTTATCAAATGATTGTCATTATTTTAATACATTTAATAATGACTTGTTTTATATGTGATTCATTTAAAATAACTACCCCTTCTGATTTTGTTATATCAATTAGTCAACCATGATTCATATTTCACTAGGGAATGACTCTTCATTTTCATTTTCATTCTATGTAGTTATTTAGGTATGTAATCATCCTAGTTATACCGTATATAAGTCACATGGATAGTTTCGTTAACACATATTTACCTAATCCATCATATAGATAAACTCAACTCGTTTTCCTAGGCAACCTAACCCTATTAGGGTATCATGGATTAGTTTAATCAAATGAAAATCTCATAAATGGGAAATTAATCCTATTATGGTAAAACATTACTTTCAATAAATATACTAGATAATACATGGGAACCCATTATTGAGAAAACCGAAAGAGTTAGATAATCATTGTATGGAAAAGTTTTTCTTTGGATGGAGTCAAACAATTAATATTTTATGGGGTTTTATTCAACCCATTTTTTTAATGTCATGCAATATTACATGTATGGGTGATTCTAATGATATATTTTAGAATATTATTCCTTAATCAAAATCTATATGTTTGATTCATATTATTGTATAACTCTTCACAGAATTCATCTATGTTGTTACTAAACCAAATTAAAAGAAAACTTCACTCATTCATATCAAACTAAATTATATTAATAAGTTATATGGAAACAATTTATATAAAAATTTTAAATTAATGAAACCATGATTCTTCACATAATTATTCTGGTGTCCATATTTAGTGATCCCTCCCTATTCTAGAAATGGAATACTGTTCTTGGTCAGTGAGTAGTCCTATCGTAAACTACCTCTACCCATAGATTCCCTTTTCAATAGAGAAAATAATTCATTGTAAAATATAACACATAATATATTTAAATCATAATTAACAACAAAAATAAACCAAATAACATAATATAATTTAATGCTAAGGAAGAATAAATAAAAATCACTTATAATACCTAGTTACTATCTTTATAGATCATTATATGAAAATATAAATGTTTTTTACCTCATTAAAATAAATTATACACACAAAAAAATATAAAAAAAGTATATTTCTGGAATAATAGAGATGGGAATAATTAAATAAATAAATCTATATAATATTATTTTATGGCTAAACTATCCTTGAACAGTTAATAAATAAAAATTTATAAACATTGAATAGTTTAACCATATCTTTTAGAAATTCAATAATTTAAAATAAATGTAAACATATTATATATATTCTTAATACAAATAACATTATATTTTTCATTTTAGTACTTTTTTATTTTTGATATATATTATTAAGTGAATTATAAACTTTTTAAAAGAATAGTTAAATTATGTGTAAAATTTAAATAATTCATATAACATATTTTTAATGTAATTTAATCCTAAATAAAACTAATTACCAAAAGTCCTTTTATAATGGTTTAAATTATTTTTCATATAAGGCCTTTAATCTAAACATTTCAAATTATATATCAAAAAATCATAATTTTAAATGTTAACATTTTTATATTGGGAATATTTTTCTAAATTATATAACCTTAATAAATTACTCATAGAATATACTTATAACCTATAAATATCTAGAATTATAAATAATTCAAAATAACAAGAAGTAAAATATTTTAATATTAATAATTAATATAATTGGATTTTTTTATTAAATGCTTAAAAACATATAATTTAATTATAAATAGTTTATAACTATTAAATTTATAAACACTTTTGTACATTAATAGAAACTCTAAAATACCTCTTTATATAATCTATATACATTTTATAACACATATAATAATATTCAGAATTGAATTTTATAGTAATCATATTTTCCTACCAATTCATTTTTATTGACTTTTGTTACTACTATCAATCATCAAATATGATTAATAATAGTTCTTCGGTAAAGAAATAATTGTACATGGTTGTATTTTATAATTAAGTCATGAAAGATAGGTCTAGGAAATACCTTATATATTGAGCATAATATTAAGATTAAATTATTTTTTTATATATGAATAGTAAAACATTTTATATTATAAAATTGCCGAGTGTACGATAATTTAATACTCCATCCCAATGTAACTTATATTAAAATTTTAATTTACTTTTTTGATTTCAAGTGTGAGGTGAGTGTTCACAAGGCATTCAATATATGGCATGTATAAGGTTAAACCAATGACTTCTAGTATGACACAACCTATTTCAAGCATCAATTTCATACTTATGATACAATACTCTGTTATCAAGTGTAGAATGGAATTATCCATTGTTATAATGCATGAAATATCCTAAACTATGATTGCATATAGGATAATGTTTGATAAAGACCAAGTTATCTATTACGTTATCACATAACATATGATATGCCCCGAATGCATATTATACAATCAAATAACATAATATCATCCATGAAAATACTCTTTTTCTATTTTCCAATACGTTATGACATATAAATTCATATTTCCACATTTCTAACCTAATTATCGGAATCATACAACAATGTATATCTATAATAAATATTATGGGATTCTAGGGATTTATTTACTCTTAATGTATATAGAAAAACAAAAACAAAATATATAAATCCCAATATCAAAATTTATAAAATATAAAAACACGAATTAAAATGATGAATTGATTCTATTATTCCTAAAATACATAGAAGATTATAATACCACTATTCATTATTCAATAAATATTGTGGATAATGAGGATGTCAAACGAGTCATCTATGTTATTCCCTCCTTGGTTGTGTATCAATGTTTTAATTTTGAATCACCCTTCTCATTGGAAGGATCCTCATCAAACCCATGATATGAAATTCTCTAATCCAAAAAATGGGTGACTATAAGGTTATTTATGGGATGATTCCACATAATACAATGAAAACATTTTTATTTCCATTAACCATTTTATATTGTCCTTAACTACAATTTATGATCCCCATTAATTTATTCAAATATTATATAACACATAATAAAATAGAATTTTGATAAAAATTATTGATATAATTTATCCATCGACATAACTTCGAGATAAAAATTATCACCATGTTTTTAATGGTAATATAAAAGTATTAATGAACCAGAATATATATTCATAAAACTTTACTAGAAGTATCATAATTTCATATGTCAAGATGAATAATATTCTTCGGATGTTTCATATGATATAACCATATGGAACCTTATGATTCGAAAATAAAAATGCCATGTTATCTCATAACCTTCCCAATGGTAATCCATTATCCTCTCACATTATTTTGTCAACGATTATTATGTAAACTCGATAGTTATGGTATATATCCCTCGTAATTGGCATTCTGTAATCATAAAAATATAAACACTAAATAATTATCATTTATACAAACATCTAAATATTCCCCTTTTATATTGAATTTTACAAAAATAAATGATATTATTAAAAATATTAACATATACTATTCCAATTAAATTTCTAAATAATATAAAATAATCTAATTAAAAAATATTTATTATTATTTAAAATTTCATTAAATTTATTATCAATACAAAATGTTATATTGCTTCAACTATTTCCAAATAAAAGGCCTTTAATTTGAATAATTCAAATTAAATATTATCAAAAATTGAAAATGTAAAATAGAATAAACATTATATTATTCCTTAAATTTTTTATCATATACCTTTTATAACATACCCTTATATTTTATTATATAAAAAATTATAATATCTAAATTATTATGAATTATAAATAATTTGTAACTATTATTTTCAAATTATGTAGTATAAATATTTATTTATTTATTTATTCATAACTATAAAATTGATTATTTTCCATCACATTATAATTAAATAATTTTTAAACACTGTAATAAAATAATTAATATCCCAAAAAAACATTTATTGGGATTAGTAAATATTTAATAAAACATCTAAATCAATTATTAATTTAAATATACAAGTTAAAAATAATTATATGATTATTTATTATATATATATATCTATTAATTATTGATATATGATTGATATGTCCACAATTCTAAAAACATTTGAGAGATATCATTGGGATTTTATAAGTCAAAAATCTTGGTTCTGACCTCATGCATATGCTTTATAAGAATGATCAATTAAATATTATTGTCACAGTTTAAAATATGAAATTTATTTTAAATAAACTCGGTCCAGAATAGCTTTTGTATAACTAACCCAACGTATCATCAGGAGAGGCTTATAATTGACCATTTATAAGGGTGAACCTAAAGAACCATTCTCGAATTAATATTTCTTATGAGTTACCTGTTGAATTGATTCCCAAGTATCATTAACTCAGTTATTCATGTATATCTACCATCCATTTGGGACAGAGTAATATAAACATAGGGTGGGTGTTTTCATTAATGATTATACACGATATCATCGAAATGATGTGATGCTCAATATTTCTTAGACAAATAAACAACTTGGTAAAATATGATATCATATATTTCATCCTACAATATGAACAAACTAAATACTTTTACCTATTTTTCTATATATGATATCCCAAATAATATAAAACATGAATATTTCCAACTGATGATATCCAATATCACATAACCAACCTCAATAAAAAATACCATAATTATATGGTGACATAGAATATGATATAGAATCCAATAATAAATAAATTCATTTTAAATTTTATTTCCCGGATCCAATCATATTTTGTTACTCAAATTCCACTAATACACTTATATGGATTGATTTGTAGTTGATCCCCACAGTACAAAAAATAGGAAACCTCTTTGCTAATATATATTATCAACAAATAAAATCCATTAATTTTTAAACCGAAAAATGAGATTTTTGTATCTAATATCTTTAAGAATTCATGTGTCCTTAGTCAATAATATAGTTAATGAACAAAACTAATATGTTGATGAAGGATTTCATCCTTCATTGGGAATACATCAGATGAAACAAAATCACCAATCAATAGTGAATGACTATTTTCAACACATTAGATTCTAGTATCCCATGGAATTAAATAGAGGATGGGAAATATATATTCAAATTAAAATCTCAAAAATTCATCTGTTACTTCTTTTCGAGATTAGAATATTGAAATAGACTTCCAAGATACTCATTTATCCCCATGAAATTACCCATTGATTACAAAACACATGAATAATTATAAAATAGTTAAAAAAGTCTGAAACCTTTAAAACTTTAATTCATGAAATGATTTATCGTATTAAATGTTTATTAATTATATCATTTTATAGAAGATAATAAAAATTCAACAACTTAATGTTTGATTTGAAAAAATTACACATTGGATTTCTATATGAATCTTACAATATAATTATTTTAATTATGTATCATCTATAACGAAAAATATGACTAGAATAAATAGAAAGACAAATATCATATAACATTCCCAATTATATTCCTTTGAACCATACACGTCATTTAATTATACAAACACATAGTATTAACTATTATGTAGATGCATTGTAGAATATCAATAATAATAATGTTATAGGTAAAGGTTATTACTATATGCCATATTGAATATAAAGAAGGAAAATTCTATTTCAAGAAATAAAAATATGAGGGTAAAGTGAAATACATGTAGAATTATTTATCCACTCAATAAGATTATTGGGGTTTTAAATGTATTATAGGAAACTAGTTTTGGGAATAAAAACACAATATCCTTTTAAGTCAACTGTCTCTTTAATATACATTCACTCTATGAATTTTTGTGTAATCTAAATTTTGAAAAATAGTCGAAAGAGTTTTGGATGAGGTTGATAAAAGGGGAAGATTCATTAGTATTAGTGGAACCACATTCCTAGAGGACTTGTTCAGGGAACACAATACCCACACAAATAACATATAGTATTCTATTTTCACCACCAGGTACCCAGTAACCTAGAATGGGTACTCAATGGAATCGTAAAGTATTTATTTTATTGGAGATGTATAATTCTTCTTTTCAAAAAAATTACATTATTCTTGGTAATAATGGATCTTCTTCTAAAAAAAACCTATTATAGTCTCTCTTAATCTCCAATTCCTCTCCCTCTCATCTTATATAGACCCTTAATTAATCGTTAATATAGTATGATCACTATGGTATGGAATGAGATTCTTCAATTTAGTGATACCTTAGATCACCCCTAATTTTCATATTATTTATTCTCACATTCATTAGCATGTTAAAACCTTTCAACCCAAATCATATGGATTATATAACCACTCAATATCTTTATCTATCTTATATTTTATCAATTATGTGAGATTATCTTAAATGATATAAATTATATAATAGTTCAATTACTCAATATTATATATTAATGGGTGGATTATAGTTATATGTGGTGAATTTCCCTCCTTCCCTAGATCCCATAGTACTATCCTATATTTTATTTCGGTAGGTGTAAACCTCTTCCATATTAACTTATTAAATTTTTGGTTGGAAATAATATAGGTTTTAATGATTTTTTTAAAAAAATAAATGATTCTCTTAGTTTAATGATATTAATGTTTTTAAATTAAATTTTTTACTATAAACATGTTTTTAAGACCCTATTAAATTCATTGATAATGTTATTTTTATTCCATCCAATGATGATATGCATGTATACTAAAATAAGGTATTTTGTTTTTTTCCTTAAATTATTAATATATAAAATCTAAAATGTATTGTGATTCATTTTGAAATAATAAAATCATTCCTTATTGTAAAAATTTCAATCAATGGTCTATTTTTTTTATGTTACAATAAAATATTATGATATTTATATAGTTTATATGGTTTTGAGGATTTTTTGTATCAAAGAATAACTATCATGGATAATTAAAAATGAGAAGGGATTTAATTTCCTCAGCTTTATATATACATTTCCCATTTCCTTTCTATATGATTTTACACAAAATCATGTATACCCAATACTTTTTCGCATATATTGATTAAATTATATAACAATTTTAATTCATTCTTCAACTTTGGGATGGGATACAATATTTCCCTTCCAGAAGCGTAGCATTAATTCTAGGATAATCTCAAAGAATGTGAATTCAATTGTAGACCCTCCTAGTATCATGAATTTTTAATCTTGTTATATATTTCTATTTTTATAATAATGTTAATTATCTTACATGAATGGTTTTAACTAATGCAAGTTCAATATTATTACATTCATAAAATTGAGTTTTTGATAGGTATTTTAGGATGTGGTGGTGACCACCTATAGGGTTTTTGTGCTCACACTATACCCATACTATATGGATTGAATATAAATTTTATTTTTTATGATATTTGTAATCATAATACACTAAACATTTGATTTAATTTATTTAGAGAATATTTTATAGGTAAATTCATTATAACATTCTAAAGGGTGTAATGGAGGATATCATGAGTAAGAGGAGAAGCCAGAATTTCTATGACCACTATGAGAGGTGAATTAGTGGGAAACTCTTTGAAGGTTTTATTCTTTAATAGAAATTCTCTTATAGTTATAGGGAAATGAACCTACTGAAACAAAACACACAAGAACAACTATAATAATATTTCAATTTATAAGGTCCACTAATCAATAACAATAAATAGCTTTTAAAATGACATGGAAATAATCCCAAAAACAGTATCTAATATAATATAATCGTTTGTGGATTCAACAAAAATGGTCAAATAAACATATATTTCATTTCCCAGTATCCCATAAAAAATATGTCTGGTCCTCACAATGATAATATATTAATAATTATTTTTCTAAATTGGAATTAATATCAAAAAATATACTTCAACATTTCACCACTAGATGCTCAAATTATTCACACTTTTACTTTCACATGTTATATCATCCTCCTCTTATATTTACATCAATGTATCAAGAAAAAACAATGTCATATTCTTATTATATTTTTTATACATCCACACAATGCACACATACATTGAACTAAGATAAATATAATTTATATATCATGTTTTACTAGATACCTCTTCTATTTCATCATTATGAAAATATTTATGAAACTACATAAATATTTCCAAATTAAAATTACCATAAAAATTGAATCATGTCTTCGTAATAACATCAACAAGAATGTGTCAAAAATATTTTTAAACTTTATATAACCGTGAATAAATGACATTTCATATTCAATATCCATTAAAAATGTATTTTATCCATATTAAATCCTTATTTATTCATCTGTACATTAATTTTACACGGATCCTATTGTCCAACCTCAATCATATAATTCTTCCAAAAAAAATTAATCGAAATGATACCTCCTTCTTTACATGAGAATTTCAATAGTCCCCAATTTTTTTGGAAATTTTATTTTGTTTTAGGAATGTATTTTGATGTAAAATCATTTTTCCAATGAAAAATTCTTCCAAGAATATTTTTTTTCTTCCTTCATTGAAAAATTTATAAATAAGATCTTCTTAAATAATATCATTATTACTAACTAATCTAACATTTATTTTTCTTCCTTTGAAGAATGATATACACAACACATCATTATATTTATATTTTCATTAGCGCACAAGAAGATTTATACTAGATCTATATTATTTAATTATTCCTATTTTTTCATCCATCATATCATTTTCATGAATTTGTGTTTCCATTAACATAATATAAATTCTTCTGTAGATCACCTTAAATTAAATGTGATATTTGATTGTCTTTTTCTTTAGTTAATGTTGAATTGAAATTATGTGTTTCACTCATGGAAACTCCTCCAAATGTGGGAGTCATGGTGACTCTTTCTTTACAAATAGATGGTCCAATAGAATACATAGTAATGGTCTCTTATCAAAAAATATATACAGTCCCCTCGAATGATTTGTGGTCCTCATGGAGTATCCTTGATGATCTCAGGGACACACTAAACTCATGAACACTTTGAATGATCTATTTATTCCTATAAAAATTATATGTTGTTTATAATAAATAACAAAACTCGTGGAAGTTTTTCATTCCTCTAATGGATGTATATAAACATATAAAATGTACTTAACAATTATGGAATCACATCTCATGGATGTTTGACTCATTGATGTAGTCCTTATGGAACTCATATATTAGTACTTCGGTAATACCATTATAATTCCTGTTTAAATAATATTTTATCTTGGATGTTCAAGGACATATATATATATATATATATATCATATCATAATTATTAATTTTTGAATTAAATAAAACACTATTAGAAATTATAGTTTTTATTCACCTGATTCTTCCCCAATAAAAAAATTACTAAAATTAAATTGTATCAAAAATATCCTATTTTTATTTTCAATAAATTCTAGGAAGAAAATAATTTATTGATTAAATATCATGAAATGGATCACTAACCAATATTTCTAAACCTATGTGATAAATATCAAAATAGGAAAAATAATAATTAGAGAATAAAACCATGATGTTCATAACATAATTATAAAATATAATTACAAACTAAATTCATCATCATATATTCAAAAATGAAACATAAATTATCCTTTTACAAATACATCATGAATGTAGTTTGAAAGATTATTAAAACATTTCAATCATTTTTAAAATAATATAGAAACTATTTAATAAATCCCAAATAATAAATTATCTCACTAAAAAAACAAATCATTGGATATATTTATGTTTGAATATTTTTTCCACTTTAAAAATAATTTAAAAAGGACATGATAAGGGATGGTAATGAATATCACACACCATGTCCTTGAATAGGGTGATATTGGGCACCCGTTATCTACCTCATTTTCTGAAAAGTTTTATTGGATATTTTTAGTGGAAAATTTTATCCACCTACACCTTCTTTATAATAAAATATAATATGACATCAATTTATTCTACATTTTAATTAATGAATTTATATATATTAACATTTTAATTGGATCTAAAATGTTTCATCATATTCTTTGTGAGATTAATAACACTCTGATTAACATATCCTAAGAGATGGTGTAGTTTCATATTACCCAATGAATCTTCCATCTCTTTTTTCAACCATAAAAATGGAATGGTATTTTCTATTTCAATTATATACTTTTATTTTTTAGTGTAATGAATTATAACACTTTTCATTATTAAAATCAAAAATCAAAATTATTTCTGGCAAAAAGAAAACTCTACCAGATGATAAAAATTTATCATTGACATGAGCTTCCAATTTTGCATCTATATTTCCAAATTGATTCAATATATCGTTACTTCTATGATTTATCCAATAATATATTGTTATAATAAAATATCTATGAAATCCATTCGAAATGAAAAAAATTACAATTTATGTTGAACATTGAAATTGGTAACATCGGGTAATAATATAAACTATGTATGCTCTAGTGGTTATTAAATAAAATATTCTTCCAATAAATTTCCTAATATATTTAGGATAAAAATACATTAAAAGATCACCATTTAACAGCTTCATAAAAAATTATATGAGCCTATTATTGTTTTATAATCTTTAATGATTATTTGGTTATTCCCTAATTGGAATTTCGTTTGATTGAAATATATGATCTTTCTTTTGACGGATTTTCAAGGAAATAAAGTACCTCATTTATCATTGTATCTAAAATTAATACAAATTCATCATTTCATTCATCCAATTTTTTTGACTTAATCATTATTCTATGTAAATATGATATCATTAACATAGACCATTAGAATGAGAGAAAACTCTTGATATTTCTTTATATAGTAGTTGTTTCCACTCCTCACTTCATAATGATAATCTTCCCCAAACATGAATATTAGTTAGAATAATAGAATATTTGGATTCTTTCAACCCATATAAAGACATCATTAATATGTACCTATATATGTATATATATCATACTTACCTAGCATTAAGCCACCTATTTTGTCAATATATACTTATTTTTTACTAAACTCTTTTGAAAAACATTAATATACATATTGAATATTTTTTATTTAATTTCTATTAAAATATGATAAAAGATTTTGATTGTTTCAATTCATACAAACAGAACTAATTTTTATTCAATATCACTCCCTTAGTCCTATGAATATCCACTATAAAATATTTATGACTTGTTTATTACAACATCAACTCTTTAACAAAACTTGTCCGGAATGACCTACCTCATTCCAATATCATCTTTATCTATAGGTTTTGGTGACATCACCCATGTAATATTTTTCACAATCAGATCCAATTACTCATTAATGATCTAGATCCACTCATGATACACCAATTCCTCTTAAACATACCATTTTATAGAATGTGAAAAAATTGGCATGGAAATATATAATTATTATACATTGGGATTAAACTTATTCTTCATAAAAGCCAATGATATTTTTGAACTCCAAATCTATCCTAATCCTTATATGAGGTTATTGTGATTATCCTTTATCTCATAAAATTGAAGAATAATTATCATTATATTGAACTAAATCTAAATCATCACTTATCTCCAAAATATTATCTTGTTATTTAATATAAAAAACATCAACTTTACTTCAACTTATATCTTTATTCATTCATAATGTTCTAGTAGATTCACATAAGTAGAATAAATAATTCGTAATGTTTCCCTATTATTTAATAATAGAAACTAATTATTTTTAATCATATTATTACATTATTTTTAATAGAAACATCCATTAATTAAATCCCAATGTTCGTTTGGACCATATCTTTTGGAACACTAGATTAAAAAACAAAAAAGGACCCAAAAATGGCATTTTTCTCCTTAGTGATCTCCTAATTCTATTTGAGCTTCTAAAAGAACCAAGGATAACTTGTGGAATACAAAATATAATGGGGTGTCAAAATAAATCACATAATAGAACAAGCTTCATAAGGGACCATAACATGTGAGTCAAAGGTATAACATTATATGAAAAAATTGATGTCTCATGAGTAATCACGTGGATGCATAAAAAATAACATGTTATCAAAATATAATAGTAGAATAAGAAATTTGGAAGAGACGTAAAACATGACATAGAATATATTTAAGGGTAACTTCCTATGTATTATCAGACTGTGTAAAACATCATGTAATGAATTATGTTTACTCCCTAATCCTACAAATTGTGTATCATGAGACCAAAATACATTCCCAATGAATTAGAGTGCTACTTGGGTGAACCCATAATACCATGTACGTGATATTGTATTCCAAAAAATATACCAATTATAAGGTATAAATGTTACAATTACCCATGGAAATAAATTGGATGCAATATATTTCATTGTGAAAAAATCAAAAGAAATTTGATAAAAAAAGAAATCAAACGTAGTCTTCATTGAGAAAAATGTATTTAAAAAGTAATATGGAATATTTAGAGAAGAAAATAATATTTTTACCTTAAAATAACGTTTCCAAAACCTGAAAATTATATATTTATTATATAAACAATTCCATTGTAATTAATAATTGAAAATTATAGTTGATTGTTCAATCCTTGAGAGGTTAGGATGGATTTAAATTCTATTTAGACAGTATAAATATAAAGGAAACATTCCTTCCACACATTTATATAAAAAGTAAAAAATCATTTTATTTAAAATTTATAGATTGATTATTTTAAAACCATTTTATAAAAAAACCATACATTGGTAAATTTTTTTAATAAATCATTCCTGAATATTGATAATATTTTTTGAAAAAATTATGGAAAATATATAAATGAAAATGAACTATTATAGATCTGAAAAAAGATTCAAAATCAGTATTAAATGCCAAAAAAATCCTATAATTCTTTAATCAATAGATGTGGAAATAAAAAAATACATATAAAAAACATTTAAAAAAATAAGGGAATAAATGAGATTTTCTTAATGAAAGTAATTGTATATGCTTTACCAAAATGAACCCTTAACATAAAAAATCGTGAAAAGATATGACAATGTATCATAAATACATTACACTTTTCTTAACAATTGAATCAAATCCCCTTGGAAAATTTAAAATTAATTATAACATAATATATTATGATTTTTCAGGATTCATGACATAATATGTAAACATGATCAAATGTACATCCTATTAATTATATTAGGAACATTATATAAAAATATTCCTTAAATAAGGTAAATTGATATGAAATCCCTTTCCTCAAGTTTGAATCATCACATATGTACATTGTCTTGCAGAATAATAAAAAAATATTTTATTTTTTTATGTTTTTCAATAATAATTTTCTTATTTATTACTCCATTTATTTTATTGATATCCAAGTTATATTTATTTTACATACCAATTAAGGCCACATCATATGTTTTTATATTATTTATTTCATATGTCCAAAATGGCATTATTAAGTTGACTATTGTATGAGAAGTAATTATTCAATTATATAAAGAATAAAAATCATGAACTGATAATCATTTTTATACATGAATTTTTTCTCCAGACTATCCAGGATATATCTTTATGAATAATTAATTTTGATACAATGGATACGAGAGTTCATATGTATGCATTTCTATGTCTTCTAATTTTCATGGATCTGGATGAAAAAGTGGGTAAGTTTTATATTATATCTATATAAAGATCATTAGATACAAAATAAAATAATATTCCATAAATTCCAATTATATATACCATAAATGTGATGATATGATGAAAAAAATCACATCTTCCCATGGAGACGGTACTCCATATGTACCCATAAATGACAACATCATTTTTTACTAAATTGAAAAGGTAATAAAATAAAAGATATATTAATTTATTATAATTCTTAATATTTCATAAATATCAAATATATACATTAAATTGATATAAATAGACATCTATGAAAGGAAATGATGGAGAATTATGTATATCGGTTCATCAGATGGTAGTCGGCTGTACACAAGAACCATCGTTTTGTTTCACATTGGATGGAGGAAGAGTCCAATATAGGATTTTAAATATACATAATCAAATATAAATATAAGGAAGATACTGATTTTGTTATATCCTAATGGTTTCATGTGATTTTTTAGAGGTGGGAAAATAATGGAAATAAAATGAATTGTTTAGAATTATCCATATTTGTCTAAAAACAACTTTAGGTTTTCACAAAAATACTTCGAAGGAGGATTTTTTTTAAAAACTCTAGGATAATAAGAAGTGTTAAGGGTAATAAGATTCTATTTTTTTGGTATTGTATGATCCAAAAATAATTTATTTTCGGACAATATAAAAGATGGTGTCTCCTTTTATAACTGAGAATGAGTACATTTATCTTAAATTCCAAAAAATATTATATAATGGGTATTATCTATAATAAACCATAAATTAAATAAATTTATATTACATAAAAATTAAATAATATTCATTTAAAAAATAGAAACAAACAGATTTTATATGTGTAGTGTCATTAGAAACTAGGAGACATATAGAACTGGATCATAAAATAACTACTTTTTCTCCCACTTATTTCTACCTGACTAGACTTCTTTTGGAAATATCTTACTCAATACAATTATACCTGACCAAGAGAAAAGAAAAATAGAAAGTGTGTTCACAAATTATTAGTAAGTATAATTATGGGAGATATCAATCATATCTTAATCAAAGGACTTAGAAATGTAACATTATAAAATCTTATCTTGTATATGAATGGTCTTGATATCTTGCCATGGGAGAAATCATAAAAGTTAAAAACAATAAACAACCATTATTCCAAAAGTCATAACACAAGACATGAATTTTTGTTTCATAAAAATAATCATATAAATTTATTTTATATTACGTAAGGCTTACTACTAAGACCATCATAGTAGACAAAGTCAATTACTGAACATAGTTCACTCTTTATTAAAGTCTTATATTACTAAAACATGTTTACTTGATGTCCCAATCATGTTTATATCATGATATATAAGTAAAAAACCAATGAATTGGAGGGATATATATGTCCTACCAATTACATAAAGAAATCATTCCTACATGTGACACACAAATATATATGATTCATCATAGCATAACCGTAGGAAAAAATGGGTTTCTTGAATATATATCAATCATAACATAGTCCATGTAAAACAAATGGATGTCATAAATAGAATTAATCGCAAAGACAATAAAATCATATCAATAATAAGGATATTTTAATTGAGGCATTACCCAATTAAATAATTTCATCTTAGATGGAATATAATTTCTATATAACACTTGAAATTAATTCATGAGGAAAAAACATTTCATTCTTCAAAAATATTTTTTACTCAAAATTCCATAAAATTTAAAAAAATGAATTTATTTGATAATAAAATAAAAATATTTGTATAGGAATCCTCATTTAAATAAGGATTTATTAATGTGTAAAAATATTATCATTCTGGATAAGTTTAAAAGGGTTATCCTTGTACTTTTTCAAAAAAAGCCTAAAGGTACCTCGTATCGAATAACGAAAAATGATTCCTTTCAAAATATTTAATAAATATTCTCTTATGATAAAATTTAATTTAAAATATTTTATAAGAATATTATTAATATTACATATTTATGAAACATTTCTGTAGATGATAAATATACACCGAATAAATTATCACGTAAAAAAAATCTCGGATAACAATGAGATTGAAAAATTATGTCTTACCATAGGTATGATTTCCTTTGTATGTATATGAACCTCCCATATAATAATTTAAATAATTTAATTGAATTGTAAAAACATAAAAGACATTTTTATGAGATCATATATGATCATATGATCATTTTATTTTTAATAACATTATTACTTATCCACCAGGTATTAACTTCTTTATTTTCATATGAATGTTGGGTCGTTTAATTTATTGTTCCTCTTATTAGTTTACAGTTATATCATTAACAGATTTATGTTAGTATAATGTATATAATATTTATTAATTCCAAGAATTATTATATTTTTTCTTAAATGAAGATCATGTAGAATGAATCACATTCCATCATGGAGACGGTACGTCCAACGTACGCATGAGCGATGATATCATTTCCATAATTTATTAATGGTATTGAAGTGGATGGAATATAATATTTCATAATCAAAATAATTTTATAATAATAATATCTAGTTTTTACATCCATCATTATACCCATCCATGTAAATTGGTGTGGAAAAAACCAATTCCACCACGACATGGACACGGAGAGTTGTACCTACGCACACATGGTGATTTCATTTTTGTATGATGGATAAAAGATGGAATGTGGTTTTTTTATAATAATAATAAAGTCATAGTATATAAGAGATATTAGATTTAAAAATATTAAATTAAACAACTCATCATGTTAAATTATAATAAGAAAGAAGGTTGAAAGAATTTGTAGGGATGATTACCGCTTCTACAACGTCCTACCTACAAATCATGTTTTAGAGCACTAGATTTGGTCTTGGAAGAGGACTATAACCAAGTTATTGTTACAATGGAATTTTGTGAGAGAAATGTTCTGGGAATTTATCATCTTGAAGGTTCAAAATTCATTAAATAGGTGGGGGAGTATGTTCCCTTTTATAATTGAGGCGAGGGTCACTTTTGGAAACCCTAGAAATATTAATTTATACTAAGATAAAACCCCATTAAAAAACGTCCAAAATGACCCAATTCTAAAAAATGAGTTTATTTAGTGTTTAAATATTATCATATAATTAATTTTTTACATGTTTTCTATCAATATAAAAATCACATTTTCAATTAACACATTTTTATTCTATTTTATTTTAAACTTGGGTTACAAATAATTCAATATTAAAAGGGTGAAGTAATAACAAAACTGACACAAATAGACCATGAATAAATACATTAAAATATTTTCTACCATATATTAATTATTATTTATTTTTAAAAAGATTTTTTTATTTTTAAATAATTTTATAATACATAATTTTGAAAAATATTCTAGAGTGTCATTTTAGACAGTATTCCAATCATTGATTTTAAAAAAAATTAGATAAACAGTTAACTTCAAAAAAACTATTTTAAAATATTATTTATAGTTAATTGTAATCAATAAAATTAATTTGACATGTAAAATATAAATGAAGTGTATTTACATTATTATTTATAACAACTTTTATATGTTATCTTTATTAATAAAATAATTATTATATATAATTTGTATAATTATATAATATTCATATTTGTTGAGTAAAAATTAAAAAGAAAATAATATGATGAATATAAATCTATTATATTATATAAGAATATTTTTAGTCTAATTTATCTTATAGAAAATCCAATATTATATATGTTATACTTATTAAATTATGAATGTTACAACTTTAACATATCATTAAATAAAACAACATATGTGACATAATCCCTTCTATAAGGCTCTAAATGGTCAATAACTTGAACCATGTATAAATATGGTTGATATATACTCTAATAATAATATTAGATCATGTTATTGAGTTTTTAATGTGTATTATTATTTTAATAAAAATTGTATTATTGGTTTTTATTCTATTAAATAATTTCTATATCATTAATGTATAAGCCATTAAGGTAAATACTTATTTCCTAAAAATTAAAAATAAATTTGAATGATTATTAAAATCATATTATATTTAAAATTATTATTCATTTTAAAATTTATCTATTTTTTAACCTTATAATAAAAATGATTTAGTCGTTAAAATTTAAGTGAGACATATTTAACGTTTAATTAAATAAAATAATTTAAATTTCATCATATCATCTATGTCGATTCAAATGGATACCATTTCTACCAATGGATGATTTATTTTTAAAATAATTGAACCAATGAAATTAAGACAACTGTTTGTGTAATTTTTTATTATTATTATTACCCTTAATTACCCAATTTTTCCTTTACCATAAT
Organism: Viscum album; assembly: GCA_963277665.1. NCBI lineage: Eukaryota > Viridiplantae > Streptophyta > Magnoliopsida > Santalales > Viscaceae > Viscum > Viscum album. The sequence continues at coordinate 300,952,152 of OY728153.1, read as the reverse complement.
AATAAAACTTACTGATGTTACTATTTATAATGCCCAAATGTAGAATATATATATTTAAATAATTTGGACTGAATCATTCCCAAAATTAAATACATTTCATAAAATTAAAAACACCTAATTTAATGTAATTAATTTAAAATTATTCCCATCTTCATAAAGAGAGAACATATTTTAAAAGTTAAAACATTACAAAAACAATGAAATGTTTTAACATCTGAATTCAACGTAAAATTAATTCTAATGAAATTAAATATAGTGAATGATAAAAATATATTTCATTTCTACATTCAAAAAATTCCATATTATAATTTTACCAAATAAATTATTTCAATGATAAAAGTTTTTTTCGATTAAAATTTATTGTATTTTTACTATTCATCGTATTTTAAATGTTATTAGAAAAATACTATATTTTCATCCAATGTAAATTTTTATATCCATTATCCAATGAACATGTTAATTTTTTCATATGTAAATTATTAGTGTGTCCAACACTTAATTTAAATGTTGTTCTCCACTAAAAGGTGTAAAATTACCGTTTTGAAAGAATATAGGTTTTTATACATCAAATAGGGATTATTCATACCAAATTACAAAAAATATATATTGGATGAATATAAAAAATATTTTATTAAGAGTATAAAAGATATATTTCAATTAATTCATTTAATAAATGAAATTTAAATATAATAATATATAGTAACACCCCATTAATCCATGGTACTCTTTCTTTTTAAATAATTCAATAGAATGTGATGTACTTAACACTGAGTTCAAGCGCGCCACGACGTATCAAACTAGTAATATAAAAATAGTTTATGAATATTATTAACCAAATATTTAATTTTATATGTCCCATATAATTTTAAAATTCATATTTTGTGTTTATTAAACATAATATAAGGACAAGTTAAATTTTGTAGATTAAAGATGTGTTTTTAAAAAAAATCAGTTTTTTCCGACTTTTAATGGGGAACCCTTTTTATGACCTATACATTCACACTTTTATGTTTTCAATTTGATGAAAATAAATTCTCATTTATTATTGGGACTTAAAAATTTATATTGGATAAAATATTAGTACATTTCTAATAACTTTTATATTTTGATAAATAGTGAAAAATACAAAATGATAATTGAAAACAACTAGTTTAATCAAAATAATTTATTATGTTAAATTATAAATATGATTGTTTTTAAAGTATAATTAGATTATATTTTTTTCATTTAATATTTTTTAGTTAAATATGTGTTTTTTTATATTTAAATTTTTCATAATCACATGTTTATCATTGGATAGTTTTTACTTCTTAAAACACTGCTTCCTTGTTTGGAAAATGGGAATTAATTTTAAATTAATTTCTTCAAATTAGGGTTTTAAATTTAGAAAAATAGATTCCATGTTTGAAATCATAAAGTCAAAATGTTTTTAATAGGTACCTTTTATTTTTTGACATTATGGATAATATCTTTAGTAATTATTTTTATTTACCATGGTTAAAGGGTAAATCAAATAAATAAGGGTAAAAATAAAATTATAATAATATAAAACTAACCTATAACATGTACCAATACTATTTTATGAGATAACAGAGAGAATTATTATCCTTATGAAGATTTTGGGACCCTGTGGGAAAACTTGGGTGTCATAATGACATGTTATAGGAATTAATTTTTAGTAATGATAACTATAACATAAAAATATATATTTTACTAAACAAATTTTAATATAGATTTATATGACTGATTTCTTTTGCTAATAATTTTAAATAAAAACCTAAAAATATTTCCTACATTATATTATTTTATTTTTAATATTTATACGTTGAATAATAGAATTTATTTACGACACAATAACGATGCAGTATTTTCCTTATTAATTAAAAAACAAAAAAATGATTTTATAAATATTAAAACAAATATAATTTGAAATTTTTTATTCTATATAAAAATTTAATGCTTGATAAAGAAATATTAGTTATGATTTAATTAATTTTTTTATGTAATTTAGTTGTTATGACTTTAACAAACATCAATTACTAAATAGTGTCAGAATTGACATAAATGAATTTAAAAACAATTACTATTTTATTAAATTATATAAAACCCCTAAAAATATAATATTTGGGAAATTTAACTATATAATGTTTTAATTTTCATTAATTATAAACATTATTTTCTTTTATCACTTTATTGTTACTAAATTAATACTATAGTATAAAAATACATGAAGACATGTTAAGAGTTAAACTGATTAACTAAGGGTTAATTCCAAAAGAAAAGGATAATTTTATGACATAAACATGTCAAAAACATAATGGCTGAGAGGATTTATACCCATACTCAACATATCCTTAAAATAAATTAATTTGGATCTATTAAAACCTAATATAATTTTATAATAAATTTATATTTCAAGATTTTTTTAAATAGCCCCTTACCTTTCTTATAAGAGGGAACCTCCATTTCTCTATAATTCACCCCACCAAAGCCCGTTTGTCGGCTAAAACCTGACAAAAACCATTCCATTAATCCTAGAGGAATCACTTTGTACATAAATCCAACTCATGGAGTTCTTTTGAGAAAATTAAAAGGAGACACCCGAAGACGAGGAAATCGTTTTATCCATTCCTTTAATGTTCATTTCCTCTTCTACTTACTATTACTAAGTTGTTACCATAGTAAAATAAATAATCCAGTATCTACTATTTTTTGATTTTTTTTATGATTATGGTACTACTATATTCCTTTTTTACCCATCCTTTGAAAAATACTACCACCTTGTGTGCGTACGTACAACTTACCATCTATACGTCGTGGTGTAAATTATTTTTAATTTAGACATTATTTCCATGTGTATAACGCTGAATATTATAGATTTAAATAATAAATATAACATGATATTTATTCTTTATCATTTATATTCTTTCTGATTTCCAACCATTTACTGATTAATGAAATGATACTGTAACTCGTGCGTATGTACAACTTTCCGAATCAACTATGCAAGGAGACTCATCATCCATGTTCTCCTTCCAAGAATGATTATAAGAATAAAAAATATTAATTATTGTGAAATATATGACATAATAATTCTAATGGGATTATATATACATATATATACATATATTTCATTCACATACTTACATACGATCCGAAAACAGAAACAACGTTCAAGCGTACAAATTGGGTGTCAACTCCATGAACAATGTATCGCATTTCAAATATATATTTATTATTATATATATATATTATATATAAATAATTTTATAAATCATGGAATTAATAAAATAATTATATAAGTAATATGATCAATAATAACAAGTCAAAACATGTACGATAATCAAAGTGATTATTCCTATAAATGATGCAATAACATGGAATTATAAATAAATGGATTATATAAAGTCATAAAACAATGATATATGATAACGTAACTATTATTATTGTTCTTATATACGTTAATAACATGTTTAAACATATTATACAAGAGAATCAAACATGTATAGAGTGTTTCATACAAAAGGTAAGGGTTATTTTCTCAATTTCATTATTTTCAGAGATTGTTTATGTGTAAGTATTTATTGGGACATATTTATAATCTATGTCCTTGATTGTTGCAATTATTTTCAAAAGTAATATTTTACGATTTTATAGAAGTTAATCTTTAACTATATCATCATTTTGAAAGTATTAAATTTTTATGTTTCTAAATCTATTTAATTAATGTCTATGTCTTCAAAATTATTTTAAGTATTTATTTATATAGACATTTTTGTTTAAAATGTTAATTACTTTCAAAAGTCTATAATGGATATAGGAAATGTTGATTCCAAAATCTCCTTTTATTTATCCTTACAGAGCAACTGACCTCACCTTGTTCTTATGTTTTATTTTCCCAGGATTATAGGATTTGTATTATGATTTATTAGTAGGGGTAAGGTAAGAGAATAATGTAGTTATCAAAGGATTATTTATGTTGTGTTTTTTGTTGGAAAGTGTAATGTAACATTCATGTAAGAAATATTTTTTCCAGACTGGTAAATTGATCAATCTTTCAGGAAATGTTTTCTTATAATCATACCACTGTATTAAAATAATGCACCAGCCCTATGTAACAAGGGTTGGGGCGTTACATATATAACTATATAATTGATTTATATTTTTTTATACATTTTCATAAGTTAGTTATATTTATTCCTGATAACCTAATGGCTAGGGAATAATAACCATTTTATATTGTTTTTGTCTCGTAGTTCGTTTATACTCATTATTATATGAAATTAAAGATATAGAAGAATTAAAATTATTAATAGAAAATATTTCATCAAAACATTCTCCTATTACATTTACCCCCCCCCCTCCAACATAATTTCTCCCTTGAAATTCATCCCTTGGATACAAAGAGATGATGATACATCTACCACATCACATCCTCAAGTTCACACATATCTTCTTCAAATCAATGGTTCCACAACAAAACATTAACTAAGGGAGTGGTCTTGTTTCACATAATTATTTCACTATGGCCTAGAATATTAATCAGTTGTTCTTCAAATGAAATATTTTTCTCCAGTGGTATAACATCTAATTTTATTACCTATGAATGATCAAGAATGTACCATTTGATTAGAGATACATGGAACACCTCAAAAACATGAGAGGGAATCCGTAGACATTCTAATTGGTAAGAATCCTTCTCAAAAAATCCATAATTTCAAAATGACTGTTATACCATGGGTTTTGCTTTACCATCTTAAATAATATCATTACATTATTCCAGGGACTTATTTTTAGAAACACCATGTCACCCACTTCAATCTCTAGTCTTTTAATGGTTTTTAGTGTTCCTTTCTTCCGAATCTGATCTTCTCTTATGTGTTATTGAATAATCTGACATTTTCTACAATTTTATCAACATGATTACGTTGAAATATCTTTAATTCCACAAAATCATCTCAACATGTTGGATTTATGTAGTTATTACCATATAAGACTTTATAAGGATACTTTTTAATACTTGAGAAAAATATATTATTGTATAAATCTTCCACTGCTGTAGCTATTGATCCCATCCACCTGTTAAATCCATAGATAAATCTCTCAACATGTCATTTATAGATTGAATTTTCCTATCTGACAACCATAGGTATGAGAATTTCATGTAGTGTTGAAACCTAATTCTATATCTAGAGCCTACTAAATACTTCTATAGATCATTACAGTTAACCTAAAATCCCGATCAGATATAAGTGAAAGTGGTAATCCAAGAAATTTTACCACTACCTTTTATCCTATCCTTGCAAGATGGTCCAAAGAGAAATCTCCTCTAAGAGTAATGATGTGTTTTGACATTGTAAGGATATCAATTATAACCCATATAGAATTACGGCTTTTATATGTTTTGTAATGTTCTATGAAAAAAATTCCATAGGGATGTTTTCCCATTTCCATTATGGTATGGGTAATGGTTGTAACATCCCATTAGACTTCCTTCTCTCATCCTTAACTTTCTGACAATCCAAGAACCGAGAAACATATTCAACGTCATCTCTATTCATTCCATCCCACCAGAAATAAACATTCAGGTCCAATTACATCTTTTTTCTTCTAGGGTGAATAGAGAATGAAGAACTGTGAGCCTCATCCAATAGCACTTTCATTAATTCTGGTATGATATTAATACAAACCAAATTCATAAACCTTATTATTCCACAAAATTCAAGGTTAAATTCATAAACATATCTCACCTTCTATTGAAGTGGATGATCTTAATTCTATAAATCTACAATGTTCAACTGTATATATTTTTTGACATTCATTTGATAAAGGCATTATTTCTCCCACTCCCTTAAAATTTCTAGATCCACCCTTTACAAATCCATAAATATTGGATCTTATGTGATCCTCATCATGGATAGGCTATCATGATCATTCCATTCAAATAATCTTCCACCATGTTCACTTTCCAAAGGTAGTAATGTGTTGGGTAGTCGTATTCATTAATCAACTCCAACCACCTTATATGGTGCTTATTTAACTCCTTTTGTGTGAAAAAATAGATTAAACTCTTATGATTAGTATTAATATCACATATTTTACTATGGGTATAATTCACTCTTATCATTAACGAAAATATGACAACATATAACTCCAAATCATGTGTTGGGTAATTTTTCTCATGGATTTTAAATTTCGTCAAGGCATAAGCTAGCACCATATCATTTTAAAAGAGAACACATCCGACTCCTTCTTGGATTCATCACTATAGGTCACAAAATGTTCTCCATTACAATGCCGTGTGATCATTGGGGCACTGTCTAACATTCTTTTGAGATCATTGAAATTATCTTATCCATCCTTCATCCACATGAATTTTTCTACATTATGATTCATGTTAAAGAGTGGATTATATAATCATGAAAAATCCATCACAAGTAATTGATAATATCTATCCAAAACAAGAAAACATCAAATCATAGTTACAATTTTTTGTCTCAGATAAAATTCAATAATATCATTTTTTTGGATCCATAAATAACCAATCTCTTGTGATTATGTGACCCAAAAATGAAACATTCAGAATACATAATTTACACTTGGTACATTTTTCATAAATCTTCTTCTTTATTAGGGTATTCAGTACAATTATAAAGTGATCATTATGTTCTTCTTTTATTTTCGAATAGACAATAAAATAATCTTTAAATACTAATACAAAATGATTAGGATAGTCTCTAAAGACACTATTCATTTATACCATGAAGATAGATGGGAAATTGGTGAGAAAAAAAGACGTCACTATAAAGTCATAGTGTCTATACCTTGTACGAAATGTCTTCTTTAGTATATCCTCATTCATGACCCTTAATTGATTTTGTCCTAAACAATGATAAATCTTGGAATTTTATTGAGCTATGCATAGTTGTCTATATAATTAATCAATTCAGGAAAAATGATATTTTTCTTGATAGGGATCTTGTTATGTTCTTGATAATCAATATAGAGTCTCATTGATCCATCTATCTTTATAATAAACAGAACATGTACTCCCCAAGGTGATGTACTAGGGTGTATGAATCACTTGTCAACATTCTCTTTGAGTTCTTCATTTCATTCAAATCAATTCAGGATATTCTATAAGGTATATTTGAAATAAAAATAACACGAATTTTGAGATTTATTGATATCCAAACTTTACCAATTTGAGGAAGTCCTATTAATTATTCTTGAAAGATTCCATCAAACGACCGTACAATAGGTGTATTGATATTTGTGAGTTTCTCCCCAATAATTTTAGATATATTACCTTCATTTATAGGGATCAACAGACGTACAATATATGAAATTAATACTTGAACATTATAGTCATCCATGCATTGATTTATGATCATAGATTGATCCAGAATATAAAATGTGACTCCACACACATTACAATTGATATGAGATTCATATAGATAATGTTAATCCTTTCCATGAATCATATCAAATTCCACAATATAAAGGATCAAGATATTTGTAGGAATCACTTTCCCACACACTTTATCAAAAGAATAATTATGAAATTTTGATGTGACTATTGTTCCATTTGGAGTTGTCATAGGTAACTCAACATTTAATTGTTGGCTTATATGGTGATACCCATATAAAATTATTCTAAAAAATAGTGGGTGAATCCATCATCAAATGATACATTTTCTAATTTAGATTGGATGGTAAGTGTATATTTCACCACTTCATTATAATTCTCCACATCACCGATAATGATCTCATTTTATATTCTTTTGACATTGGATATATGATTTTAATGGCATCAATCATCAACAATAACCACTGTATTATGGTATTTGTGGGAATAATTTCTCTTTTCCTTGCACTTGTGGAGTTGAAACGTAGTAGGTGAATTATTTGTATCAATTTCTCTATATTCATCATTTGATATATTTTTCCCATCACATCATCAGTCAAATGCCTGAAAATATTATTCTTCAATAAATAAAACATTTAGTTGTCCATTTAATAAAATTTCCCCCATGTTTCTTTCCCCAATTTGAGAATAAGTGAAAACTTATCTTATTTTTAGTGTGATCTTTAGATTTTCTATTTAATTCCATGTTTCTTTTATAATAGAACCCATTGGACTAATGGGTTACTCCAATATACATCACAACCTTCAGAGCACATCAAATTATTTCCACATAAATATTAATGTACCTTATGTATAATTCCATTCAGATACTTGGTTTTATGCCACTAAAAGATCGATCAATTTTACTCTGAGATTGGATAATAATTCTTGAATAATATTGTTCATGTCTTGTAAAATTTTCTTCATAGGTACCGAATGATTCATTATCCTTTTTCTTATTTTCATGGAAATCATTCTACATCATTGTTCGTAGAATATGAGTAATGTAATTATTGAAAAATAAGTCCTTGAAGACATCCCATTTCATGTATACAATATCTTCTCTATGCCTCATATTCATGAGAATGTTCAACCATTTATCAGCATCACTATGCCAATGATAGAATGTTAAGATGACTTTATTATGTTTTTATCATTGGATAATTGAAAATATATGTTCTCTAATACTGATCCATTGTTTAACCACTAATGGGTCAGAATACCCCCTGAAAGCTGGTGGACGCTGCCCTATGAGGGACTCAACATAATTTTGTTCCCTATTTTTTTTGTCTTGGATGTCAAGCATGGTTCATAGCTTCAAAATGTTTTCTGTTCACAGTCATAATATTTTCATTATATCTATCATAAAATTTGGTTTCTATGGTGGAAAATCATTTCATTGCCCATAAAATTCATCATTAATGCTGTTCCATTGGGTTCAAAACATTGTCTAAAACCAAGAAGCATAGTTTGATCAACACTAATAATAATGGGAAAATATCATAATCAAGAATAAAATATCAATTTAAGGCACAATATAGGGGATCCAAGATCTTGTAATGGTATGTTCCTTTTTATGTTTTTGTGTGAATCCCTTGCTTTTTTGATTAAGTTCTTAAATAAGTGCTAAAGGAGGATTGGGGTTGTTTTGAGTGTTTGTGATGTGAAATATGGAGAAAAGGGATTTTCTAGGTAGGTCACACTGTCTACACATGGTTAGCACTAACCATGCTAATAGCTCGTGAAACCACGAAAGTAGTGTGTTTTTGGAAAGTGGCTTCCTCACGGTCTGTGCTTGGTTTGGAAAACAGTGACGGTACACCATGCAGACCAGAAACCTTTTAAAAAATTTCACTTTTTATACTCCTAGATTTTCAACCCCAACTCAGGATTTCATCCCATTTCACCCACATCACCCAAAGGGTGATCCAAATATCATAATATCTACAAGGGAACAATATTTATCATTTCTATGTTGTTTTCGGTGCTATTGGTTTCGAATCAACGCTCCAGGTAAGGCTAATCCCTTTTATGCATATATTTTTAGATTATGGTTTCATTCATTTTCTCCTCTCCTTGTTAATCTCTAAAAACCTACTCTATGGGTGAGATCTAGGTTGAATCTTCATGTGTTGGTTGAAGTGGAATCTAAGGGCTTGATCAAGATTGTGTTCACCCATGGAATTGAGTTAGTTGGTCAATAAGCTATATCATATGGTTTAGTGCTGAATTTGTGCATGTGTGGTTTTGTTCAAGGGTGCCTCTTGGTATTTTTTGATCATCATTGGCATGTTTATGTAAAATGGTTCTCAAAAAGGTAAATTAGGGCCCCCCCATGATTCCCATGGGATGTTCGGAGGGTGATGAGACTAATCTAAGACACCCATGGGGTATGCCAACTTTTCAAGACATAGGGTTTCTGGTGAAGAACAAGTGATATGGTTGTTTAATTATGTTGAGCCCTTGATAATGATGTTAAAGTGACTAATCGTGTTGGGTGGGAAGCTAGGTGATGCACTTTGGCTTAATAATAACCTAAGGGATATTGGGTTAATATGTAGAATTGATCCAAGACCATAATGGAATGAGTTATGATCATGGTAATAAAGCATAATGCGTTATGCATATTGAACAAAGCCTAGTGAGATAGGAACACTAAATCAATGCTTTGTGAGATACATGTAATAAATGGGAATTGGGATAAGTTTCTAAATAATGTGAATTATGGTAAATGTGTTAATGGTTTAAGGCATGGTGTTAACTCTCATTTTTTATGGTTTATGTTTCCTTGGTAAATAGTTGTGATGTTCTGTGAATGGTTGATGTATACATATATGTATAGCATGTGCACAAAACATGTAAGTGTGTGGTATTGACTATGGTTTTACTCTCATGGGTCGAGTTAGACTGAGGTTCTCATCTCCACTACTAATGCACAAGGTATGTATAGGGCAACTGCTCTGTTTTCCTATTGGTTGCATCCACCTGGACTGAGGCTACGAGGTGAGGATATGGTTTACATGAGTAAGTGATCCTAGTAAGATAAGACAATTGTGTTTTTTCCTCATGTATGTGTCTATGTACTTAATGATTGTGTAACTTGTTGTGTTGATGAAACCATGATAAATGTTTTGGAAATTGTATGTATTAAGAAATGTTACGAGAAGGTTAGATACAAAAATGATAATAAATGTTGTTAATGGACCTAAACTGTATAAGGTCACATAATCATTTTTTTTTCATTTATCATTCATTTCAAATTCTACATGAAAAAATGATTATACCTAGTATTTTGTAGGCAATGATGGTGGCGAACTGCTAAGTTGTACTAATAACCTGCTCAGGCCGTCATTGGGTACCTGAGTTGTTTTCATGATTGTAGGTCAGGACAATTGAAAGAGATCATTCTAGGGAGTTGGGTTGGAAATGGTATTCGTGGAGGATGACAAGGACAAGGTGATAGAAAAATTTGGGGATTTTTTCTGTTTTTCATCGTTTTGGGATTTGATAACTTTTTCACTTTTTCATGTCATGGAATATTTACTATTGGACATGTTTATACCCTATTTTGAGAATGGTTGTTTATTCATGTTGTTGTATATTTTGTTATTATTCTGTTAAATGTTTATCTTCTATTGTGGATTAATCTGATAAAAAGGGTGTATACTCTCCCTAATTGACAATTTGGACCCCCGCTGCTAGTTGGAAACCTTTGGCTTATGGGGAGGCACAGTAAAAGTCCTATAACTGCTCGGATCGAAGCACCGATTTAGTGGATTTCGGGTTGGAGTTATTATAAAGTGGAATCAAAAGTGGTTTTTCTTCTCCATCTTGGGAGTCTTGTTATTTTGGGATTGTATAAGGGATTTAGGATGTGTCGGTTCTTGGTAATGAGCTCGTGCATGGGTGTTTCTAACCGATGTACGAGAGAAAACACCAAGTCACCTAGGGTGGGAATTGTTATTCATTATTGTGCAATGTTACAGTTGATGATATTTCAACATTAGGTAATTCACATGTTGTGTGCTGTGATATTTTATGATATTTAGATATTGGCCTTAATGGAATGAGGTTGTTTTTTCATCCATCATAGTAGGTACCTAGAGAGATGGGTGGAATGTATCACGGTATGCACACACAAGTTGGGTGTTGAAGGCATGAAAGATAGAGTGCACCTTGCATCTTGATGATTGAAAATGGAAAATGAGGTAAATGAAACAATGCATGGGGGTTAAGATAACAGAATGATAAGTAATGATTAATGAAATATGTGTAATTAATTTTGTAATGAATTAAATTATTTTTGTAATAGGTGGTGCGAGCCTTGTGGTTGTGAATGGTTCTGTCTACATGAGGACCATGTCCCGTAGTAGTGATAGTCGGGGTGGTTTTTTCAGAATGTTAAGGGTTTTTGGGGTTGGAGATAATTTTTGTTATGATGTTATGAACGTTTAATTTTTTGTTTTCTAAACTTCATTCTTAGAAATGAAGAGAAATTCCACCACGATGTCGAGCACTGGTTGGAAAACAAGAGGATATTGATGAGAACACTTATCCAGTAGAGGAGAAAGAGAATGTGGTGATCCAGGAAATTTGGGAAGAGAATGTCCAACAGAATATGGCTCATTTTTATCACATTATTGATCAAGACCCAAGGTAGGTCACACCAATTATGTTTGCGTTGACTAGAGTGTTTCAGTTGTCTCATTATCCGACTGTTACTGCAGAGGGTGGGCTAGAGGAAACAGAGTTCTGGATATAGTTTCTCCAAACAATATGTGATAATCTAGAGACTCCTATTGGTATATGAGTCAAGTTGGTTTCTTATATGTTGCGAGGTTAGTTATTTTGTGGGTGGGGAATCTGGGGTCACACTGAGAAGGTTGAGGTAATGTTGTGTAATGATTCCTAGGAAAAGTTTTTAGACCAATTTTACCCAGATACATTAAGGAAAGATTGGGTGATAGAGTTTATGAGCCTATCATAGGGTTCTATGCCAGTGATGGATTATGTTAGCCACTTCAATAAACTCTAACACTTTGTTCTAACATTGGAGAGGTATGAGGTAGTAATTATGATGTGTTTCTAGGATGAGCTGAGACACAATATCAAGTTTCATGTTAATATATTTCAATTAAATAGGGATGTAGAGGTTGTGGATCATGCATTGACATCATAGGGGCTCCTGAAGTGAGCTTCAGGTAGTTTTCACGTTGTTCCAAAAGGGAAGAGAAGTGACATATTTTCTGAGGTCTAGAAGCATCGCTCAAGATGTTTTCAGCATGGCAGAATATTTTATGGTGGTCAGAATAGAGTTCAACATCTCAGGGTGGTGATCAGGTGTTCTGATATCAGAATAGAAGGTCGGGGCACATGTCTGGCCAGTGACCTTGACCTCTAGTGAAGTTTCGATCATGCGGAATATTGGGACACATGCAAAGGTTTTTCTGGAACCCTCAATAGGAGATTATTAATTTTGATGATAGAAAGATACTAATCAGAGAAAAGGGATCAATTCCACCTTATGAGGCAGCCAGTTTGGGATCCACTGGTCATACTGTCATGGGCGATAGATGAGGAACTCCTCGGCAGGATCCCCCACATCAGAAGGGAACTGTAGTGCCTGACATACATGTTGGATCCATGGTTAGAGGGGCAGGTTGTCTTCATGCAGATTAGTCTACACCAGGTGATGGTGAGGATGGGACATAGACAGTTCGAGGTACAATCTTTGTATCTTTTAATCTTCCTAGTTTGTTTTTTGATACTATTTACACATACTCTTTTATTTATGATCAGTTTTTGGTCACATTGGGTTTGACTTTGGAGAGTTTTTATGGGTAAATGTCAATTGAGACACTATTGTGGGTGTGAAATGAAGACAAAAATTAGTGAAAGGGATGTGCTCTGGTAGTTGGTGTGAACAGTTTCATGTAAGACTTTTTCCTTATATCTATTTCTGCCTCTGAAGAGATCTTTCGTATGGTCTGGTTAGTGTTGTATTGTAACACCCCATGATTCTACGATACGCTTCTCTTTGAATAATGTGATAGCGTGTGTTGTACGCAACAACGAGTTCTAACACACCATAACTAATCAAACTAGCTGTTATGAATAGTAATACCTAATTTTTGAAATTATATATATTTTATATTTCAAAATGGACTTTATTTTTGGATTTGGAATATCGAATTTAGCCTAAGGTGAAATTTTGGTACTTTTCGGATAACTTTAATATTTTGATGAATAACGAAAATTACTAAATTTTAATTAAAAACAACTATTTTAATCAAAATAATTAATAGTGATAAATTATGAATTTTAGTGGATTTAAAGTATATTTAGAATATATTTTTACCATTTAATACAATTCTGGTCATTGGACATAATTTTACAATTAAACCAGACATAAACAACTGTCAATCTTTTGATAGTTATTATCTCTTAAAAACACGATTTTTGTTTTAACAACGGGAATTAATTTAAAATTAATTTATGCCACTTATATGTTTTGAATTTGGAAAAATGGATTCCATATTTTGAATCAGGATGTTCAAATTGTGTACATAGGTAACTTTTATTTTTAGACATTTTGAATAATTACTTCGGTAAATATATTATTTACCATGGTTAAAGGATAAATCCGGTAAATAAGGTTTAAAAAATAATATTATAATAATACTAAATTAGCCTAAAACATGTCTTAACCCTATTGGTTGATACATGGCCGACCATGGGCATGTTTGGGTTGATTTTTGGACCCCATGGAGCGACTTGTAGGTGATAGGCACACTTAATTTTAATTAAGTTAAAATAAGTACAAATATGACATAAGCATATATCTTTTAGAAAAACAATTTTTACATAGGGTTATATATGTTGGATTTTTGAATATAATATTAATTAGAAAGATACAAATATTTCCTACATAATGATAGTTTATTTATAATTTTTAGATTTTAAATAATTTAATTTATTTATGACACAATGATCATGCAGTAATTACCATAATAGTGAAAAATTTAAATATTTGATATTATAAATACACAAATAAATATAATATGAGACTTTTTATGAATTAAACTAATTTTATAAGTTAATATGACTTGTTAGGAATGATTTAATTAAATTTTTTTGAATTAATCATTCTGTTATGAGTTTCACAAAAATCAACTATTGAATAGTGTCAAAATTGACATAAAAGGGTTTTTATAACAAATATTATATTATTATTGATATTAAATTAATAAAATTCTAACATTCGTCCAAGATACTTATATAATGATAGATGTATCATTGATGGACCACTTGAGGGTATTTAAGATTTATATAGTAAGTTTATTAACCATATAATATAAAAATACAAAGAGACATTGTAAAAGTGAAACTAATTAGCGTAGAGTTAATACTTAAAGATAAGGTTAATATAAGAACCCAAACCTGTCTAAATTCTATTGTTTGAGTGGTTTTAGACCCATCCCCACCTTAATCTTTTAATAATAAACTTTTGAGACATTAGAAACCGAATATGAATTTATTATAAATTAATATTTTAGCTTTTCCAAAGGTGCCCCTCACCCATCTTATAAAAGGGAACTCCTCCTTCTCATTACATCACACCTTCAAAGCCTTTTGGTTCGGCCAAACCCTGGCCAAATACTCTCTCAGCTTCCCTCACTACAACCTAGAGGCCTCATTTCGATCATAAATCCATCCTAAGGAGCCCTTTTGATCTAATCAAAAGGAAGAACCCGAAGAAGAGGTAATGATTTCACCACCCTTTTTCAAGTTCCTTTCTTCTTCCACTTCTTCTTCCTTTGTTGTTATCATTCTAAAATAATAACTCCAGTATCATATATATAATTTGATGTTATTATAAATATGGTACAACCATATTCACTATTCTATCCATCCTTTTAATAACATGTCACCATATGTACGTACGTACGGCTTAACGTCTCCACGTCATGGTGTAATTGTTATTCAATAAATTATTATTTGGATGTGTATAATAATGATGTGTAACTCATGTAAATAATATATATAACATGATAATGATTCTTTATATATTATATACCATCCAATTATATTTTATTTTAATATCAAAAGAATGATATTGTCGCTCGTGCGTACGTACAGACTACCGTCTCCACGAATGCGATGAGATTCATTCTACATTGTATCCATTCAAATATAATTATGATTTTATGATTAATAATAGTATCTAAGGACTTGATATCATTCTGGATATGGTTAAGATACAACATATCCATTACAAACATGGATTATGTGACAAAAAATATAAAATAAAATGAGTAAGTTAACACCTGAAACGACGATAATTCTAAGATATTATTAACAAGGCAATGTTAAAAGATCATATATGATATCATATTAATGTATATGATTATTGAATAACATAATAAAAATTATTTCACCATTATACAGGATGTTAACCTACCCTAACCAAGTAAAAGTACAAGGTTATGGTTATTTCACAATCTCTTTATTATCTGAGGTTGTTTATACGTAATAATCTACTAGGATCTCTTTATCATCCACACCCACGTTTCTAAAAAATGTATTTCAAATCATTTTTACTATTTAAAATAATATGGGTTAAAGTCATTTATACCCTTGTTTGACTTTTTATAAGAGTTTTATAAAGTAATCTTTCCGTCGTTTTCCAAATAAGGTGCTTTTAACCTTTTCGACAGAATTAAGGTAAAAATGTTTTTTTAACATATATGGCGGGTGCGGCTATTTTCCGCCATTATAAAATCGTCGAAGCTTCCCTTAAAAGATTATAAGAATACTTTCAATGAAAATTTTTCATTTTATATGACTCTTAAATTATTTCAAAATAAAAAGAGATATTTCTCTAAAAAGAGTTTTGATTTCATCTATGTCAACGTCCTTTGATGGATTTGAAGCTTATTTGGAGATGATTTATTATGAAACAAAACATCCATATTTTATTGAAAGTTTTGTGATATGTTTGATTATGGATATGTTATTTTCATGGTTTATGGATGAAGTATTTACATTTCGTATGCTATTTTTAATACGAATGTTTATGTTATGTTTAAACTTTTTCATATGGGAATGCATTGGACTTAATATGTGACGGGTGGAGCCCGCTATAGCCCCTCGATGCATCGGTAGGTCTCATGAGACAAACTAGTGTCTTGGCCCAAGGTCTTGACAAAATCTTATTTGTAGTCTTGGCACGAGGCCTTAGCTATGTGGTTATGATAGTCTAACATTATGCATTCCATCATTATGAAAGTTGTTATTGATATTTCATGTGATTATTCGATTAGTAGAAAATCCTTGTGAATATGTAAATGGAATTATTTCATTATACTTTTCCATACTATGTTGAAGTTCATGTTTAAGAATATTTTGTTTTAGTTATACATTGTCTTAAATTTTTATTCTTATTTATGAAGGTTTCCTCTATATTGTTATCCTTTCTGGGCATTTGATCTCACCCCTTTTCTATGTTTTATTTTTCCCAGGATGTGAAGAAGTAATTTATGAATGACCTGCAGGGATAGTATGTGGGGATATGAGTGTGGAATATGAAGAAAAGATGTTGTTGTAGTTTTCATTTTTATGATGTAATGTAAGACTTATGAATATATCTAGTATGTCCAAGGCTACTAAACTAATTGGTCTTTCGAGATTTGATATTTCTTGTGATCATGCCAATGTAATGTAATAATGCACCGACTCTGGGTAACTAGGGTCGGGTCATTACAGTTGGTATCAGAGGAAGATTAGTACAAACCTTGGAAGCTAGATTTAGATAAAATTTGATTAGAGCACATAGACCTAAGATGGAATTTGAGGGTTAGTATAGAAGAACTTCCTAGAATTTCGGTATTATAGAGATTTTGTGAGTTTTCCGAGCAATACATCCCTGTCTGGATAAGAGCACGTAGAGGCAGATCTGGCACAGATGTACCTAGGGGTAAAACACAAAAACACCGCTTCGAGTAAGACTCGAACGGGAACTGGTGCATGACAACAGGCCTTGCTGCACTCTTGGTTACGACACTCCCGGGGGATATGATTAGGATAACTCTAATTTTCATTACAAATCATTATGAAGTGTTTATGAGTATATACTTTCTCAAAGAAATCATTTTTATGATTATGGATTATATCCATAAATAGTTCAATTTATGTTAAGTGTTTTCTAAGTATGGGGTTATGTATTTTGATTCATAAACTAATCTAGTTTATTCCATTTTTTATAAATGGTTCCTAGTGGAAGAAATGGAAATTGTATCAATGCATGCACTCTATGTAGGGATTTCCCTCCTGATCAAGATAATTATAGTGGAGATGGTGATGCAACTGGTGCCGATCAGTTAATCACCATACTAGGACAACTCACTCAGGTTAGGAATAATAACCTTACCCATATGGATCACCCTGATCCGCAACATGGAGGATAAATGTTAAATCGATTCATGAGGAAACAACCACCAACATTCAATGGGAGTACAAATCCATTAGTAGCTGAGAAATGGATAAATTCCCTAGAGAAAATATTTCAGGCTTTGGGGTGTAGTGAAAGGGAAAAAGTTATCATGGCAGTTTACCAACTCACTGGAGATGCTGATCAATGGTGGACATTGATTCAAAACACGAAGGAAGATGATGAAATATCAAATATGGATTGGTAAGAGTTTAAAGATCTTTTTTTAGAAAAATATATTCCTCACGACCATCGAGCAGATATGGAAATGAAATTTCTAAGTCTGAGACAAAAGGCGGATGAGAATGTCACAAAGTATGAGGCTAACATTACAAGGTTTTCATGGTATGATGGTGATTATATACGTAACACAAGATGTAAGATTGGTCGTTTCTTTGATGGGTTAAAACCATTTCTTCATCGAGCATTACTCTCACAATCCTTCTCGTCGTACGATGACATTGTCTCATGTGCTATCAAGACTGAAAAGGAATTTTCTAAGTCTTATGACATTAAAGAAAAGCATGAGAAGAAGAGACCTGCATATCAATCTGGGAATAGAAATAAGGGGAAGAAGGGAAAGGTTGAATATCCATCATGTGGTAAATGTGGTAAGAAACACCCCGGTACTTGCTCGAAAGGAAGATGAGTCTGTTACAAGTGTGGTGAAAAAGGCCACTAAGCTCGTGATTGCAAGGGGCAGAAGGAAGCCACCAATTTTCAGTGCTACAATTTCAGGGGGATGGGGAATTATTCAAATGAATGTCCTAAGCGTTTGGAGAACAGACCCCAGAAAAGGCCAAGGGATCAAGGCCAAGCTTATGCTATCACTACTGCTGAGGTAGAAGTTCCGAAAGACGTGGTGGCAGGTAATTTAATGTTTTCCTCATTTTTAGCAAATGCATTATTTGATTCTGGATCATCTCATTGTTTCATATCTTCCCAGTTTTCTAAGAAACTCAGATATTTCCAATTTGATTTAGCAAGGGAGTTGTCAGTTAAAACTCCTAAGGGAAGTATCATTGCAATGATGTTTTGTGAATCAGTCCCCATTATAGCACATAATTGTTCTTTATCTGCTGATCTCATCATCATACCTATGATTGAGTTTGATATAATCCTCGGTATGGACTGGCTTTCGGACTATGATGCTAATATTTATTGTAAGAATAAAGAGGTTACGATTCTTAATGATGATGATAAGGAACACCTTATCTTTAGAGAAGAATCGTCACCACCTAATTCTTATCTAGATCCACCCCCTATAGCTCAACTATATTCAATTATTGGGGAGGAAGAGAATGAAATGACTGTGGGTGAGGAAAGAAATGTTAAAATAGAGGATGTACTTGTTGTGAAAAAATTTGTAGATGTATTTCCGGAAGATTTACCTGGACATCCTCTGGAATGAGAAGTTGAGTTTTCCATTATCAAGGCCTATATCAAAGACCCCTTATAGAATGGCCACTGTAGAATTAGTTGAACTAAAGAAACAACTTGAGGAATTGAGTAATAAGGGAATTATTCGCCCTAGTGTCTCTCCATGGGGAGCCCCTATTCTTTTTGTTAAAAAGAATGATGGATATATGAGGTTATGTATCGACTATAGGGAGATTAATGCCATAACAATAAAGAACAAGTATCTCATACCTCTAAATGATGATTTATTTGACCAACGGCATGTAGCTCAATACTTTTCAAAGATTGACCTTCAATCTAGATACCATCAGTTGTGTGTGAAGAAGGAAGACATTCCGAAGACAGCATTTCAAACCAGGTATGGGCATTACGAGTTTACTATAATGCCTTTTCGATTGACTAATGCACCCTTTGTATTCATGGATCTGATGAATAGAGTTTTCAAGGAGTATCTCGATTAATTTTTTGTGGTATTTATTGATGATATCTTGGTATACTCCAAAAGCTACGAAGATCATGAAAATAACTTGCGCATTATCCTGAAGACTCTGAGAAGACATGAATTATATGGGATGTTTAGCAAGTGTGAATTCTGGTTTCAGGAGATTTCTTTTCTTGGCCATTTTTTCTCTAATGATGGAATCTCTGTTGATCCTTCTATGACCAAGGCAATCCATGAATGGCCAGCACCTACGAGTATAACAGAGGTATGTAGTTTTATTGGTTTGGCAGGTTATTATCGACGATTCGTCCAGAATTTTGACTGATTGGCTAACCCATTAATGAAGCTCACACGTAAAGGGGTTAAATTTGTTTGGACAAAAGAGTGTGAAGAATGTTTTGAAGAACTGAAGAGAATATTAGTCAATGCTCCAATATTGACTCTACCATCGGGGAATGATGGGTTCGTTATATATAGTGATGCATCGAAGAAAGGACTTGGTTGTGTACTTATGTAGAATGATAGGGTTATTGTCTATGCATCACGACAATTGAAAATTCATGAACAAAACTATCCAACTCATGATCTTGAGTAAGAAGCTGTGATATTTGCTTTGAAGATATGGAGGCACTACCTCTATGGTGAATAATGTGAGATTTATACTGATCACAAGAGTTTGAAGTATATTTTCTCACAAAAAGAACTCAACAAGAGGAAGAGGAGATGGCTTGAATTACTCAAGGATTATGATTTTACGATACACTACCACTCGGGGAAAGAAAACAAGGTGGCAGATTCTTTGAGCAGAAAATACCATGGAGTTTTGAACGTGATGAGAATTTAAAGGGATCCAATTTTGATGGATCTAGTGAAGATGGACATGGGAATAACCAGGGAAGGTGAAACATCAATGCTTTTTCAAATGGTTGCCAAACCATCTTTACTATAAAGGATTAAGAGTTCTCAAACCGATGATGAAGAATTTCAAAAGAAGATTAAAGCTGTGAATAATAGTAGATTGAGAGACTTTGTGTAGGATGATGGAATTTTGAGATTCGGGAAGAGACTTTGTGTTCCCGATATACCTGATCTAAAAGGCGAATTGCTGGATGATTCTCATAGTTCCAATTTCTCTATACACCCTGGGAGCACCAAAATGTATAGAGATTTGAAGGAACATTTTTGGTGGGACAATATGAAGAAGGAGATTTCTGATTTTGTGTCAAGATGTATGGTTTGTCAACAAGTGAAAGCTGTAAGGAAACACCCTGGAGGAGTCATGAAACCTCTTCCCATGCTGGATTGGAAATGGGACAATATTACGATGTACTTTGTCATGAGGATACCAAAGACTCCTAGAATTAATGATGCAATATGGGTTATTGTTGATCGTCTTACCAAGTAAGCACATTTTCATACTATAAGAGAAGATCTACCACTGGAACGTCTAGCAAGACTATATATTAATGATGTTTTGAGAATTCATGGAGTACCCATATCGATTGTTTCGGATCGTGATCCCTATTTTACTTCAAGATTCTGGAAAAGTCTTCAGAAATCCATGGATACTGAACATTATTTGAGCACTGCTTACCACCCTCAGATAGACGTACAATCCGAAAGGACTATTCAAACCTTCGAAGACATGTTGATATCTTGCTCACATGACTTTCAGGGTATGTGGGATCAATATTTACCTCTGGTAGAATTTTCCTATAATAATAGCTTCCATTCGAGTATTCAGATGGCACCATATGAAGCATTATATGGAAAGAGATGTCGCACACCAACCAATTGGGACGACGTTGGTGAAAGAAAACTTTTAGGTCCAGAACTGGTAGAGTAAACAATGGAAAAGGTGAAGGTAATCCAAAATCACATAAAAGTAGCTCAAAGTAGGCAGAAGAGCTATGCCGATAATCGAAGGAAGGATTTGGAATTTCAAGTGGGTGATCATGTTTTCCTGAAGGTATCTCCATGGAAGGGAGTCATATGTTTTGGTAATAAATGTAAATTGAGTCCCAGGTACATCGGACCTTTCGAAATTTTAGAACAAATTGGGGTTGTAGCTTACCGATTGGAAATGCCGCCAAGTCTCTCCAAAGTTCACGATGTGTTCCACGTATCTATATTAAGGAAATACATGCCTGGCCCAATGCATTTACTCACCTATGAGGAATTAGAACTGGAACTTGATCTGTCTTATTGCGAAGATCCCATAAGGATTCTTGATAAGAGAGAACAAGTACTGAGAAACCGGACGACGCGTCTGGTAAAAGTTTTGTGGAGAAACCATAAGATGGAAGAGGCAACGTGGGAACCTGAGGAACAAATGATGAAGAACCACCAGTTTATTTTCATGCGATAATTATTATAGAAATTTCTAGGATGAAATTATTTGAAGGAGGGGAGAATGTAACACCCCAAGCTTCTACGGTACTCTTCTCTTTGAATAATTTGATAGCGTGTGTTGTACGCAACACCGTGTTCAAACACACCATAACTAATCAAACTATCCATTATAAATAGTAATACCTTATTTTTGAAATTATATATATTTTATATTTCAAAATTGACTTCATTTTTGGATTCGGAATATCGAATTTAGCCTAAGCTGAAATTTTGGTACTTTTCAGATAAGTTTAATATTTTGATGAATAGTGAAAATTACTAAATTTTAATTAAAAACAATTTTTTTAATCAAAATAATTAATAGTGATAAATTATGAATTTAAGTGGTTTTAAAGACTATTTATAATATATTTTTACCATTTAATACAATTTTGGTCATTGGACATAATTTTACAATTAAACCGGACATAAACAAGTGTCAATCTTTTGATAGTTATTATCTCTTAAAAACACGATTTTTGTTTTAACAACGGGAATTAATTTAAAATTAATTTATGCCACTTATATGTTTTGAATTTGGAAAAATGGATTCCATATTTGGAATCAGGATGTTCAAATTGTGTACATATGTAACTTTTATTTTTAGACATTTTGAATAATTACTTCGGTAAATATTTTATTTACCATGGTTAAAGGTTAAATCCGGTAAATAAGGGTTAAAAATAATATTATAATAATAAATCTAAATTACCCTAAAACGTGTCTTAACCCTATTGGTTGATTCATGGCCGACCATGGGCATCTTTGGGTCGATTTTGGGACCCCATGGAGCCACATGTAGGTGATAGGGACACTTAATTTTAATTAAGATAAAATAATTACAAAAAATGACATAAGCATATATCTTTTAGAAAAACAATTTTTACATAGGGTAATATATATTGTATTTTCGACTATAAATATTAATTAGAAATATAAAACGATTTACTACATAATTATATTTTATTTATAAATTTTAGACTTTAAATAATTTAATTTATTTATGACACAATGATGATGCAGTAATTACCATAATAGTGAAAAAATAAAATAATTGATATTATAATTACACAAATAAATAAAATTTGAGACTTTTTATGAATTAAACTAATTTTATAAGTTAATATGACATGTTATTAATGATTAAATTAAAATTTTCGAATTAAGCATTCTCTTATGAGTTTTACAAAAATCAACTTTTGAATAGTGTCAAAATTGACATAAAAGTGTTTTAAAAAAATTATTATATTATTAATTGATATTAAATTCATAAAAATCTAATGTTAGTCCAAGAGACTTATATAATGATAGTTGTATTATTAATGGACCACTTGGGGGTCACTTGGATGTATATAGTATGTTTAGTAACCATATAATATAAAAATACAAAGAGACATTGTAAAAGTGAAACTAATTAACTTAGAGTTAATACTTAAAGATAAGGTTAATATAAGTACCCAAACCTATCTAAATTATATTGGTTAAGTCTTTTTCGACTCATCCCCACCTTAACCTTGGAATAATAAACTTTGGAGCCATTAGAATCAGAATATGAAATTATTATAAATTAATATTTCTAGCTTTTCCAAAGGTGCCCCTCACCCCTCTTATAAAAGGGCACTCCTCCTTCTCATTACTTCACACCTTCATAGCCTTTTGGTTCGGCCAAACCATACCCAAATACTCTCTCAACATCCCTCACTACAACCTAGAGGCTTTATTTTTATCAGAAATCCAACCTAAGGAGCCCTTTTGATCAAATCAAAAGGAAGAACCCGAAGAAGAAGTAATGATTTCACCACCATTTTTCAAGTTCCTTTCTTCTTCCACTTCTTCTTCCTTTGTTGTTACGATTCTAAAATAATAACTCCAGTATAATATATATACTATGATGTTATTATAAATATCGTACAACCATATTCACTATTCTATCCATCCTTTTAATAACATGTCACCATACGTACGTACGTACGGCTTACCGTCTCCACGTCGTGGTGTAATTGTTATTCAATAAATTATTATTTGGATGGGTATAATAATGATGTGTAACTCTTGTAAATAATAGATATAACATGATAATGATTCTATATATATGATATAACATCCAATTATATATTATTTTAATATCAAAAGAATGATATTGTCGCTCGTGCGTACGTACAGACTACCGTCTCCACGAACGCGATGAGATTCATTCTCCATCGTATCCATTCAAGTATAATTCTAATTTGATGATTAATAATAGTTTCTAAGGACTTGATATCATTCTGGATATGATTATGATACAACCTATCTATTACAAACATGTCTTATGTAACAAAACATATAATAGAAAACTAGTAAGTTAACACCCGAAACGACAATAATTCTAAGATATTATTAACAATGAAATGTTAAAAGATCATATATGATATCATATTAATGTATAAGATTATTGAATAATTTAACAACAATTATTTCACCATTATACAGGAGGTTAACCTAACCCAACCAAGGAAAAGTACAAGGTAAGAGTTATTTAACAATCTCTTCATTATCCGAGGTTGTTTTTACGTAATAATCTACTGGGATCTCTTTATCATCCACATCCATGTTTCTTATAAATGTATTTCAAAACATTTTTACTATTTAAAATAATATGGGTTAAAGTCATTTATACACTTGTTTGACTTTTTACAACAGTTTTATAAAGTAATCTTTCCGTCGTTTTCCAAACAAGGTGCTTTTAACCTTTTTGTCAGAATTAAGGTAAAAATGTTTTTTTGTCTTATACGGTGGGTGCGGCTATTTTCTGCTGTTATAAAATCGTTGAATCTTCCCTTAAAAGCTTATAAGAATAATTTCAAAGAAAATGTTTCATTTTATATGACTCTTAAATTATTTCAAAATAAAAAGAGATATTTTCTCTAAAAAGAGTTTTGATTTCATCTATGTCAACATTCTTTGATAGATTTTAAGCTTATTTGGAGATGATTTATTATGAAACAAAACTTCCATATTGTATAGAAGGTTTTGTGATATGTTTGACTATGTATATGTTATTATCATGGTTTATGGATGATGTATTTACATTTCGTATGCTAGTTTTAATATGAATGTTTATGTTATGATTAAACCTTTTCATATGGGAATGCATTGGACTTAATATGTGATGGGTGGAGCCCGCTATAGCTCATTGATGCATCGGTAGGTCTCATGAGACAAACTAGTGTCTTGGCATAAGGCCTTGACAAAATATTATTTGTATTCTTGGCACGAGGCCTTGGCTATGTGGTTATGATAGTCTGGAATTATGCATTCTATCATTATGAAAGTGTTTATTGATATTGAATGTGATTATTCGATTAGTAGAATGTCCATGTGAATAAGTAAATGGCATTATTTCATTTTACTTTTGCCATAATATGTTGATGTTCAAGTTTAAAAGGCTTTTTTTTCAGTTATACATTGTCTTAAATGTTTATTCTTATTTATGAAAGTTTCCACTATATTGTTATCCTTACAGGGCATTTGAGCTCACCCCTTTTCTATGTTTTATTTTTCACAGGATGTGAAGAAGTAATTTATGAATGACCTGTAGGGATAGTATGTGGGGATATGAGTGTGGAATATGAAGAAAAGATGTTTTTGTAGGTTTAATTTTTATGATGTAATGTAAGACATATAAATATATCTAGTATTTACATGGCTACTAAACTAATCGCTTTTTTGATATTTGATCTTTCTTGTGATCATGCCAATGTAATGTAATAATGCACCGACTCTGGGTAACTAGGGTCTGGGCGTTACATGTATCGGGTGCACAAATATTGTTATAATCAAATGGTTTCATTCAGGTCACTTGGGGGATGCTTATGTCTATTTAAGAGAATGGGATATCTGAGCAGGTCATGCGGGGCCATTTTGTCAGCAGTTGGTTATTCTTATAGCTCAAATAGCATGTCTTGTTCTCGGTGATCCAAGAGGGGAACAATATTTTTCCCCCAATAGTGGATGAGTTTCAGGTTGTGTTTCCTATAGATTTCTTAGGGTTTCCACCTGAGAGGGATGTTGATTTCACCATCGAGTTGTTGCTGCTGGCAGAGTTAGTTTCAATTCCTTCATACCGAATGGCACCGATAGAACTCTATGAGTTAAAGCTTCATCATGAGAAGTAGGATCATAAGGGGTTCATACGTCCTAGTACATATTATTGTGTATTTCATGTGCCTTTTTCAAATAAGGCTAATAGGTTTTTTGTTTTTGAGATTATTATCGATAGTTTAATCAGAAGACTGTGAAAATTATTTACCATCTTCCACGAATTGATGACCTATTTGATCAATTAAAGGGTGATTCATTGTTTTCTATGATTGACCTGAGATTATGATATTACCAATGGTGGGTCATTCCTTTTGTCATATGGTAGATAGTTTTTATGTGTTGGTATAAGTTTTTAGAGTTTGTGGTAATGCCCTTTGGCTTGAACATTTCACCAGCAGTGTTCATGTATTTTATGATCAGAATATTTCAACATTTTATAAATCTTTTTGTGGATGAAATTATTGGGGAAATCTTCGGGTAATTGAAATCTCATGACAATACTTCCCAACATCATGACATCATCTTGAGTACCTTAAGATATCATTGGCTTTATTCTATGCTTTCAATGTGTCAGTTCTGGATTATAGAAGTTCATTTTCTGGGTCACATTATCTCTGAGGTTGGACTGTTGGTGGATCTATAGAATGTGCATGCTATTGTGTGTTTGGAGAAACCCATGATTATTCCAGAAGATATAAGTTTTTTGGGTTTTTCTGGATATTAACAAAGGATGATTTAGGATTACTTTCACTTGGAAGCACCGCTGTCGGGATTGAACAAGAACAGAATCAGGTTTTAGTGGTCTGAGGTTTGCAATAATTACTTCAAAGAGTTGAGAAACTTATTGAAGATTGCACAGATCATGATATTACCTAATCCAGTTAGGAAGAATGTCCTATTTTGTTATGTCTCATGTATCAGGCATGGGGTTTTCTGGATGCATGATGAGCAAGTTGTGGATTATGGGTCAAGGAAATTTGTACCCCACGATCTGAATTACCCCACTCATGATCTTGAGGTAGCTACAGTAGTGTATGACATAATGTGCTGGATGTAATACATGTTAGGGGAATGGATCACGTTGTATACTGATCACTATAGTCTTATGTATATCTTTTCATAGTGGGATTTGAATTTTCTATAGCAAATTTGGGTTATGTATAACCAATATTTCAAAATTAAGATGGAATATACATGGGGAAAAAGGAAAATTGTTGTTGATTATATGAGTAAGAAGGATTTGAAGCAGATGGTTTTGGAATACATAACTGACTGAAAGGTGATGGATTTTTTTGTAGAGATACACATACATGTGCGGGATGAAAACGATCAGGTGACTCTTGATTATAGGGTGTTTGAGTCGACAATTTGAGTCAAGTTATATATTGTTATCTCCACAATGCTGAATTTTTTTCCATGATGAAAAGGCTTAAAGGGGGGATCCACCCTTTGGATGGGCTGTTACTGTGGATGTGGTTTGTTTGTGTTCATGGTCGTGTCGTTGTGCCAGTTTTTGTGAGGGAGGAATTGATGTAGGAGTTACATGGATCAAAACAAGAAGTACATCCTGGTTTGATAAAGATGTATCAGTATTACCGTAGATATTTTTGGTGGCTGGGAATGAAAGTGTAAGTTGGGGGCTATCTGGCACAGTGCCTTACCTATAAGCAGATGAAGGTAGAGCATCAACACCCTTTTTTTTGTTACAATCATTTCCCATTCCTGAATGGAAGTGGAATAATGTGACGATGAATTTTGGGGTGCTTCTTTTGAGGATTCCTCTGAGGAACGATGCAATCTGGGTGGTTTTGGATTTGCAAAAAAGTCTCATTTTATATTGATTAAAGAGACATACATAGTTTACTAGTTGGGTGAGTTGTATGCTCAAAAAATAGTAAGGTTGTATGGTGTATTGCATACTATAGTTTCATATCATGATCCTTGTTTCAAAACACTCTTCTAAAAATGGATTAAAAAGTTTCTTGGTACTTAATAGCTTTTGAGTACGGCTTTCCAACCACATACAGACTGGCAGTCCGAGTGTACAACCCAAGTATTAGAGGACATGTTTAGGTCTTGTGTCTTGGATTTTAGTGGTTCTTGGGAGACACACCTGTAAAACCCCAGGTAAATAAAGAATATGACATTTTTATATTTATCTATATTTGTGAATAAAACATTAATATTACTTTAAAGGGGATGTTATGCTCGATGGCGTACCCAACACACAACAACGAGTTTCTGGGGAATCATACGTTGCACTCTAATAATAAAATAATATTATTTTAAATAGTAGATAATGCATAGTTGTTGTAATGGAAGGAATGAATAGAACTAACTACAACATGATTATATATGTTTTTCAAATATTTTTACTTTTTACAATAAATGTTAGAGGATTAAAAATGCGAATGAATCCAATTTTAAGCGTAAACATTTTAATATTCTTTAAAAGGTCGATTAACAGCCTTTTGATGGAGAACCTCTTTGAAATCCACTTTTTGACAATTTTATGTGTTATATTTGACAAAATAAAATTCTTCTTTCGAATCGGGAAAACAAAATTTACTTTGTGTAAATTTTTGGTATTTTTCCAAAAAAGTTCAATTTTTAATGAATAGTGAAAAATGATGTATTTTAATTAAAAATCTCTTTTTAAACTAATTTATTTATATGATTAGATTATATTTTGAATTGGTTTTAATGTGAAATTAGAATATATTTTTACCATTTAATACAATAGTGGTCGTTGGAATTAATTTCACTTTGAAATTGGACTTAAACTAGTGTCAATCTTTTGATACTTATTGTTTCATAAAAACACGTTATTTGTTCTGACAGCGGGAATTAATTTTTAAATTAATTAATGCAACTAATATGTTTTGAATTTTGAAAAATATACATCATTTTTGAATTTGTAATATCAAATATAGCATAGGGTGAAGTTTTGGTATTTTTCTGAAAAACATCAATTTTTGATGAATAGTGAAACCACTAAGTGGTACTTATAAAAACTAATTTTCCGTTTAAATTAAAATTTTCCATCTTTGTGTTTTTAATTTCAAAAATCCGACATAAATGGTTGTCATTAATAAGTAAAATGTGGTTTAATGGGATTAAAATAATTTTTTGGTGAATAGTAACTTATTATGTTTTTAATCGTGATTAGAGGTAATTAGTGTAGTTTAAGGTATGAATAATGATTTAATAAAATGAAATGACCTAGAAACATGTCCTACCCTTATTGGATGTGTCATGGCCGACCAAGAAAATCCATGGGTAAAATTGGGGACCCCATGGAGCCACTTTGGTTGGAAAATGACATAAATATCTTTTTATTTAATGTTAAAGTAAAAATGACACAAACATGAGATGTTTTACTAAAACCATTTTTACATGGGGTTATAAAAGTCATACTTTTTACTATAAATAATCAATTTAAATAAAAAAAGATTTCCTACATCATAGTATTTTTTTTTATAATTTTTAGAAATTAAATAAATTAAATTATTTATGACATCATGATGATGCAGCGATGACCTCATTATTTAACGATATAATAAAATGGAAAGATAATGTAGAATCGAAGACCTACACATGTACAAAACCTATTGGATGGGTGTATTTAGAAACCTTATCACTTTATCCTCGAATTATATCAATTTGGGACCTTATAAATCCGAAAATCATTTTCAAATAATGTAACATTTCTTTACTTTCCAAATGCGCCCCTCCTCTCCTCTTATAAAAGGCCCCCACCTCTACCACCTTACCCACACTTCCAAAGCCTTTGGCTCGGCAAAACCCTGCCCATATTTTCTCTCCACATCCCTCTATTACTCCTTGAAGCTTCACTTTGGGAAGATTTCTTCCCAAGGAATCCTTTGAGCTCAAACTAAAGGGAGTTACCCGATTTTAAGGTAATGTCTTCACTTGAATCCTTTTGTTTTATTTTGCTTCTCCAACCCCCTAAACTCATCTTATTATTTTCTTTTGCAAAAACTACAGTATCTTCAATATACTAGGATTTTTTTATAAGAAGTATTCGAGCTACACTTACACACACCTACATCTAATGGTTAAAGAACATACTGTTTCCGTGGATGGCGAATTTCTACCTCCCGAAACGATGATTGTTCAAAATTATTCTAACAACTTCAAAGGTAGAAATTAAGATGACACTATATTTATATATGATATATAATATGTTTATGTTTTACTTAAGCTTCTGTATTTTTCATTTATGGCATACCTTTATGGTTTCCATTATGGGTAAACGCGATATCTTCATTTAAGGATGTGCGGACTACCGCCCCCTCAAAGTGATTTGATTCGTTAATACGATATGTGGTACATATAAAGGATATATTTAATGATATTATTTATGATACCACACTGTAATTAAAATACGATTGTGTATCATTATGTTTTAATTCCATTAAATATGAAATAAAAATGGAAGTAGCGTTCATGCGTACGTACGGCTTACCGTCTCCATGAACGGTACATTTCACTTCTAATCTCAAAAGGTTATATACTATTATAAGTACATATACATAATGGATATATATGTAATATATTACATCTAAATGATGGATATAATTCTGGAATTATAACATATATATATATCTCTCTCATTTTGTTTTAATTCCATTAATATGACAAAAAATGAATGTAGCGTTCATGCGTACGTACGGCCTACCGTCTCCATGAACGGTGCTTTTAATTTTTATCTCAAAATGATATGGAATATTATAAAATGAATATATATTTGATATATATGATATTTAAAACATCAATACTATTATGGATATGATGAACCTACAACTACTTGGATAATTATTTTCCAACAAGTTCAATTTTTGACTCATGTACCAAACATTGACAAAGACGTCTGATATGAACTCATATTATTAACCAATTATTATAACATTAAAATATGTGATATGAACTGAATAATAATATTTATAGTAGTTCCTTATGAAATTATAAATTGGACAAAGTTTATTATTCAGGAATATAATGAAACGAACAAGACAAGTTGGGCTTGTGGTAAGGGATCCTACTCCTCTCTTTCTTTTTAAGTACACTCTTTTATGTCATTCCTTTTAATCTCATCTCTCTTGTGATTGGGATGTTCTTTTATATTACTCTTACTTTAATTTTTATGTTCATATTATGAGAGACCTTATTCTCTCTCATCAATCCATTTTGGAAGTTTTGAGTGGCGCCGTTGGGCTGCCGAATTTTCGTAAGAGATCTAACCTCTCTCTTTATTTTTAAGTACTCTCATTTATGTCACTTCTTTTAAACTCATATTTGTAATGATGGGGGTTGTTATTTTATATTCCTCTTTCTGTACATTTTATTTTAATATTATGAGAGACCCTATTTGATCTCATCAAACCATTTTTTGGAAGTTTTAAGTACATCGTTATGCTACCGAGTTTTCGTAAGGGATTTTTCATCTCACTTTTATTCCCGTGAGATTTATGCTACATTTTCCACAATTTCCTTTGAGTGGTGTATTTAATATCCATTATTCTACTCTTTGTGTAATATAATTTTGTTTATGAGTATTTACATCAATGTGGTATGACCCTTCTTTCATGGGGTGTATGTTTTGAAAGTTAACCATGTCGGTAAGGGAACCTTTCACCCTCCTCTTTTAAAAGACTTCTTTTGTTATGTATTTTAATTCAAATAATATTATTTTGGGATATGTTCCTATATATCCTTATTGATGTGAATTTTATGTCCAAGTGATGACATACCCTTTTTATATCTCATCAACTCTTCTTCTAAATTTTGATGTGACGCCGTTAGGCTGCCGAACTTTTGCAAGGGAACTTCTTAACCCAATTTTGATTCTTTGGGATAAACTTGTACTCCTTGAATATGTCGTTCTATGAATATGTGTGAATGTCCTCTGATTGTTTTACACTTAATATCCACTTATATTTTGTGTATTCATTTTTCAAACATAATTATGTAATTGATTTATCCTTAATCCAAGGATACCGTCTTTGTATGGGACTTCGTCTCAATCTCCTTTCATTGAGGCATATTTTGTTTTATACACAACCTTATTTTATACGGTGTATAAAACCCTATGACTTCTATGTTTATTCGAAAGGAATATTTTTTATACAAAGATTTTTACTAAACGACAAAAGGGAATGTTTTTGTCGTACGTATGCGGCGACAACGACTTCTTCACCGCCGTGACCATTATTTGAGTTTCATCTTCCTCTACAAGCCATACCATCTTTTTAAAAGAAAAATAAATAACATGTTTTACTTTTCTTTTATTTTGGTATTGAAAATGGTTTTCATAATGTTTTTATATCAATGTGTTGTATTGATATCTTGTGATTGACAAGTGGAAATGTTATGTTTCCTTTATGCATGTTTTATGTGATACGATTATGTTATGGTTCTTGGGAATTATTATGAAGATGGGTGGTTTCGTGATAAACTAAGGGAGGGTGAGCCCGATATAGCTCTCCAATGCATTGGGTAACGTGAAGGAGTGAAACATTAAGGTTTCTCCGAAGAGATTTAGGGAATATACTGCGGTGGATATTCCAAACGTAACCAAGAGGGTTACTACCTACGTAAGAATGTTATGAATTCCTCAACTTACCTTTTATGTCTTATTATTTCTATGATTTATTCATGATTTTATGAGGTATGTTAAAGTGCCTATGTTTTATGGGTAAAGTATGATTTCATTCTTATTTATATATGAACTCATGTTTCCTTTACATAATTTTTATAACCCTTACGGAGATTTTTATGCTCATCCCATGTTTTTTGAAATGTTTTTCACAGGTCAAGGGAAAGGTATATGATATGATGATCATGTCAAGGAAGTGTCAAGAAAGAATCCATGTTTTATTTTAAATATGTTTCCGTTGATGGGAAAATTGAATATTGTCTTTTATGTAACCACTTTGTTTAAATGTGGAATGTAATGAAAGTTTCAAGATCTAATTCTCTAAAACTCTAACCCTGAAAAGATCCTCAATGTGTAATCTTGTAATAACTCAAGATTAAGTAAGGTTTAAGGTTGGGTCCTTATACACCAGTCTCTTGTTAAATTTTTATAACACAATAGTTTTTAGGATACTGTAAAGATTGCACTATTTGAGGCTTGCTATAGACGGTTTGGAAGATCTATGATGTGTTGTATGGTGGCCTGTGAATATGAGTTGTTTGGTCTGAGTCTCATGTAGATGTCTTTAGAGAATGTTGAGTTGATTTGGAAAGGATGGAAACAACCCATTGTAGGAAGAAGAAGTATGTGTATTTGATCATTAGAACCCTTGAGATCATGGTGGGTGATAGTGTGTTACTTTGGATGTCACCAAGGATGGGTAAACGAAGGATTCAGACGTTGGGTAAGTTGTCCCTCATGTATGCGGGGTCATTTGATATTGGGGAGAGGATCGGGCTGCTGGTGTACCGATTGGCTCTTCCATAGTGGTATAGTGGAATACATGATGATTTTCACATGTCGCATTCCTAGTAGTATCACCCTGACCCAACCCACATGATGGATATTGAGGATGTTGAGGTTGAGGCTAATGCGTCCTTTTAAAAGCATATGGTTCATGTCATGGATCGTAGTGAGAAATTCATACGGGGAAAGTTTATTCTATTAGTGCGAGGACTATGGTATTATGGGATGGTTTATGAAGAATCATGGGCGTGATAATCCGATATGCAGGTTCAATGGACCAATATCTTTTCCTCATAAGTATTATGAAACATGGGAGCTTAGCTCGAGGATGAGCCATTATACAGTGGGGAGGTGGTAAGATCCCAGATCTTGGAAGGTATGTTATCATTTAAATTGTTGGTTTGAATGCCTAATTTTTGTTGATTAAATGTGTACCCAAGTATGTAATGATGCTAGTGGTTGTTTCGAGGGTTCAGGACATAAAAAGTGGAAAAAAGTTGGTTTTCTGGGTAGGTTGCATGGTCTACACACTGTTAGTGCTAACTATGAAGACAACCAAAGGAAACTATGAAAGAAGTGTATTTTTGGAAAGTGGATTTTACACGGTTTGTGCTGGGATTGGAATACCATGCCAGTAAACTGTGCATCCCAGAAACCTTTTTAAAAATTACAATTTTTTCACTCTGGTATTTTTAACCCAAACTTGTGATTTCCTCCAATTATACCCATCTTCACCATAGGGATAAACCAAATCTCCCAAGATAACCAACAGATCAGTCTTAATAATTAATAAGTCCTTTTTGGTGTCGCTGGTTGTAGATAGAAGCTCCAGGTAAGTCTAATCGCATCCTAGATTCCATGTCCTGTTTAGGGGTTGTATCTTATTATCTACTCCTTCTAATTCTCTAAAACCCTAATCTTTTGGTGATATCTATGTTGAAGTTTCATATTCTAGTTTAAGATTCAAGTGTTGGTTGATGTGGAATCTAATGGCACAATCAAATGTATGTTCACTCATAGAATTAAGGTAGGTGGTCTTAAATTTATATCCGATGGTTTTTTTTTGGATTTTTGCATGATTGATTTTGTTATTGGGTGTCTCTTGGTAAGTTTTGATCACCATTGACATGTTTAAGAAAAAAATGGTACCAAAAAGGGTAAATAGAGTCCCTCATGTTACCCATGATATGTGTCGAGGGTGATTAGACTGATCTAGGGCCTCCCATGTGGTGTGATGACTTTTCTGGACCTTGGGTTTTTGTGAAGAACAAATGATATTGATGTGTAGTTATGTAGATACATTGATAAAAATGTTGATGTGAATAAATTTTTTGGGTTAGATACTAGTTGATCCACCTAGGATTGATAGTAACCTATGTGATATTGGGATAATATGTTTAAATTATTAAAGACCAAAATGAAAAGGGTTATGAACATGGTAATGAATCATACTGAGTTAGGAATAATGAACAATGCATAGTGGGATAGGCACACTGAATGATCTATTATTGAGATAAGTGTAATAAAAGGGAATTGGAATAAACGGATAAATGATGTGAAATTTGTTAAATTTGTTAATAGGTCAAGGCATGGTGTTAACTCTCATGTTGTTTGGGATTATGTTTTCCATGGGAAATGGTTGTGATGTTCTATGACTGGTTGATCGATACATATATTTATAGCATTCTCATGTAGCTTGGTAGTGTGGGATATTGATTGAGGTTCTACACCCACATGTCAAGTAAGATTGAGGCTCTAAACTCCACCCCTAATGAATGGGGTCGGGATTTGACTGATGGTTTGTTTCTCTATCAGTTGCATCCACCCAGACTGAATCTCTAAGGTGAGGCTATGGATTATATGAGCAAGTGATCCGTGTGATATAGGAAAATTGTGTGTTTTCCTCATGTATGTGTTTGTGTACATTAAGCCCGTCTAATTTTTTATGTTGATGAACCCCTGAAAAATGTGTGGGAAATAGTAAGTAATTGGAAATGGGATGAAATGGAAAGATAGAAAAATGGTAATAAATGTTGGTAATGGACCTAAACTGGATAAGGGCACTTAATAATTTTTTTCATTTATTATTCATTTCTCTTTCAGGATGCACAATTGTTTATACCAGATATTTTGTAGATACTATTTGGTGGTAGCCTACTGAGTTGTACTAACACCCAGCTCGGGCCACTGTTGGGTACCCGTGTAGACATCAGGTTTGCAAGTCAGGAATAGGGAATGAACTCCTGCTTTGGAGTTGGGTTTTCATGGGTATCCATGGAGGAGGACCTGAACATGGTGTCAGGACCATTTTAGTGATTTTTCATTTTGTCCTTATTACAAGATTTGTACACATTTTCACTTGTAGCATGTCTAGACATATTTACTATTTGACATGGTTGTACCCTGTTTCGGGAATGGTTGTTTATGCATGCTCTTTTATTATTGGTTATTATTATGAAATTTGTTTTTATTTATTTGTGACTTAATCTGATAAAAATGGGGGAATAGTCTCTCTAATTTACTATTTGGACCCCCGCTGGTAGTCGGCATTGTTTGGTGTACTGGGCGGCACACTTAATGTAATGTAACCGCCCGGCTCGGAGCACCGGTTTACAGGATTCCGGGTCGGGGACGTTGATCATTTGGTATTATGATAAGTTATTCATTTGTATTTTTAAAACATTAGGATTGTGTCCTAAACATTGAAATATCTTTTGGGTTCATACTAATGTTTTCTCATCCTAGTTGCCAATGGTTAACTATACCTTTCCTCAAATACCAACTATAACAACACATAATTCACATACAATTACATTACATCAAAATAAAAAAAATATTAACTACAAAATATATCAAATCCTTGAGAATATCACATAGTCATATTGTCTTTAAAAAGTGTGAAGTATATACAAATGGTTTATAAAAAATCTATATTGTCTCCCACTTATTTTTTCATAACTAGATTCCATTTCTACATTTCATACTTAAAACCCTTCATCATGATTTAGGTAAATGATACATATAAAAGGGTGACCTAATATTATTAGTAAGGGTATAAAGGGGTGATACAATCATATCACGACCATAAGACATAACACATAACATTTTAAAATCTTATCATGTATATGAATGAACGTGATATGTTTCCATGGGATAAATCAAAAAAATTCGTAAGATTAAATGAATGTAATCCCTAAATTCAAAACATATGACATGATATTTTTTGGAATACACATAAGAAGAAAAAATCTGTCATATTATTCCATGCTCATTTCTAATACTATCATATCAGACAAATTACATTACTGAACAAAGTTCACTCTTTATTGTAGCACTGTATTACTAAGCCAAATTAACTTTCTATTCTGATTATGTCTATCTCATGAGATATAAATTTTTTCCCAATGCATTGGATGGATGTATAAGTCCCGACCATATCATAATAAGCTCATACTTGTTCCACAAAATAAAAAATCATTCATCAGAGCATAACTCAAGGAATAAAATGGGTTTCTTAAACATTATTTTATCATAACATAAACCACATAAAACAAATAGATTAAGTAAATTAAAATCAAATTAAATAAAATAAAATCCATGGAAAAATATGGATAATTTATATTAACAATAATATTATTAAATATTCCCATCATATATGGGAATTAATTTTGTTATAACACTTCTTGAGGAAAATATACATTCTTCTTCCAAAACGTTTTCTTTTACAAATATTTTGTGGAATTTTAAAGAAATGAATTTATTTGAAAATAATCATAATACAGTGTAGAAGAATATTTTTGTAAATATTGAATTATGATAATGTAAAAATATGATCATGCCTATAAGTTAAAAAATGTTATCCTCGTACTTTTTCTAGAAAATTTAAAATGAACCTCATATTGAATAAGAAAAACAGATCCATTTTATAACATTTTGAAAAAAATTCACCAGTGGGTAAAAATGAAATTAAAAATACGTAGATGATTACATATATAATTAAATATTTATGAAACATGGATTTAGATTATAAATATACTCTAATGAATACATTTGTAGAAAAAATCACTGATAATAATGAGATTGCATATTTATTAATTATCTTTTGACTTATATCCTTTGTATATATCTGAACCCCCCATAGAGTTACCTAAATAATTTCACTGAAATAATCCAAAATCATAGTCATTTTTCTAAAATCATATAATATCTTAATATCATTTGTTTTTTAGTAATATTATTACTTATCCATTGATTATTAAATTCTTTAATTTATTACGCATGTTGTGACAAATAAGTTCATGTTCCCCTTATTTTTTTATAGTTATATCATTTATAGAATGACATTAGTATAATATATATCATATATATTCATTAAATTCACTTATATTATATTTCATTAAAAAAGATCGTGTAGAATGTATCACGTACCATTATAGAGACGGTAAACCGTACACACGCATGAGCGAAAATATCATTCTTGTAATTGTGGATTGGTATTGAAGTGTATGG
This sequence comes from Viscum album, assembly GCA_963277665.1. Lineage (NCBI taxonomy): Eukaryota > Viridiplantae > Streptophyta > Magnoliopsida > Santalales > Viscaceae > Viscum > Viscum album. The sequence goes on along the minus strand of OY728153.1, from coordinate 300,913,946 downwards.
TGTATATTATTTCATAAATATAATAATTGTATAATAATCATATATAATTATTACTTAAATTATTATAACCAAAAAATTTAGGTGGTGGTGAAAAAATGGATTGTACCACGACATGGAGATGGTAATCCATATGTATGAATGTGTGTTGATTTCATTTTTCATAGGATAGATAGAATATAAAATATGATGGTTTCATATTAATAATAATATCTCAATATATATATAATAATATAATTATCAATTCATAATGAAACATTCATGAAGGGGAAGTGGACAAAGAATGATGTTTGAATTAATTGGTAGAGGAGATTACCTCTTCTTTGACACGCTTCCTCTAAATCTCCCCTTAGATCAATAAAGTTGTTAATTAAAAAGATTAGAACCTATATAATTTTACTTGGGATGTTTATAATGGAAAATTTCAGGGTATGGCCGGGCATGAAGGCTCAAAATGAAGTGATTACATGAGGGGGGAGGATACCTTATATAATTGAGGAGAGGGAATTTTTTTAGCAAAAAAATATATTAATATATTCTAAACTAAAACCACATCCAAAAACCTCCAAATTTTAACAATTTTAAATAAGATATAAGTTAGGGTTGTAATATAATCAATCAATTTTTTTTAATTTTTAATTCAATGTTAACCATATTGTTTTAATTAACACTTAGTTACTCTATTTAACATTTTAATAGGGTAACATATAATTCAATATAAAAGGGTAAAATATTTAGTTATTCGATGTAAAATAGACCATTAATAGATATATAAAAACATTTCTTACCATTCATTAATAATTATAATTTTTTCAAAAAAAATATTTTTAAATAATTTAATTACACATTATTTTGATAAATAATTAATAATTTTAATTTAGACACTATTGAAATCATTGATTTTTAAAAATATTAATATAAAAATTGAACTTCATACAAACTATTTACTTATATTCCTAATATGTTAAGGTCATCTATAAAATTAATTAGATATTTTAAAAAACCAAAATAGTAATTACATTAATATTTTTAATAATTTTTTTTTATCTCTATTAATAAAATAATCACAAATTCAATTTTTTTAATTAATTAATATAATTATATGAGTATTAAAATTTATAAATAAAATACTACTAGAAATATAAATTTTTTATTATCTAGAAGAATATTTTAAGTCAAATTTATCTTTTAGAAAATCAAATATTGATAATGTTATACTTATTAAATTATGAATGTGACAACATTAACAATAATTTAAATAAAATAATATAAGTGTCAAGATACCACATATAAGGCTTAAAATAAACAATAACATGGACCTTGGATGATTATGGTCAATATAGAGTAGACCAATATGATTTGGTCCAGTGTTTGAGTCTTTTAAGGGGTATTATTATTTTAAAAAAACCTTATTATCACTTTTTTCATCAATTAAATAATTTTTGCATCATTAATGTATAAGCTATTATTGTAATTATTTATTTCCTAAAATTATAAATAAATATTTGCGATCAATTAAAACTTATTAGATTTAAAATTTTTATTTATAGTATAATTTATCTATTTTATAAACTTATATTAAATATGATTTAGTTATTAAAATTTGATTGAGGCATATTTTACTTTTCCTTAAATTAAATAAGTAAATTTCCTAATCTCATATAAGTGGATTTGAATAAAATCATTTTCAACCAAATGATGATTTAGGTTGAAACACTCTCAACCTATTATATTAAGACAAGTGTTAGGGTAATACAATAAAATTATTATTAGCTATAAAGACCTGATACACCATATTACTATAAAAATAAAAATTAATGAAGATACTATTATCAATACTGAAAAAAATACATCTATGTACATAAATTAGATTTAATGATTTCAAATAGAGAATAAATATTTTAAAATTAAAAACACATATGATTTCGTAATTAATTTAAAATTATTCCCATTGTCGGAAAGAGAGAATGCATTTTAAAAGATAAAAAATTTCAAAAGAAGGAAATGTTTGTACAACTAAATTCAAGGTAAAATTAATGTTATGGTGTAAATTATATTCAATTATTAAAAAATATAATATATTAATAATTTAAAACCATTCAATATTATAATTTACCATATAATTTATTCTAATAAAATAATTCAATTAAAATTTCATATATTTTTACTATTCATCATAATATGAATGTTATTTGAAAAACACCAAAATTTCATAAAAAAATTTAAATATCCTTATTCCTAATAGCATGTTTTTGTTGTCTAATAATAATTGTTAATATGTTAGATGTGCTCTCCGTTAAAAGGCGTAAAATTCCCCTTCTAAAAATATATAGGTTTTTATACATCAAATCGGGTTTATTCAAAAGCAGTGGAAAAATTATCTATTGGATTAATATAAATAATAATTAATTATTTATATTACATATAAATTTAAGTAATTTCATTTACTAATAGTAATTCACATATACAAATAAATTTATATATAACTGATTTATATTTTTATATATTTTCAGAAAGTTAGTAAAAAAATTTTTTATCCTAATGGCTATGTTATAATGGTAATTTTATATTTAGTGTGTCTCATAATTTATTTAAATTCATGATTTTTTGCAACACAATCTATTGATGAAATTAAATTATTTAAATAAAATATTTCATTGAAATATTCATGTCTTATAGAATCCTCGAATAAAAGTTCCTTCAAAATTGATAAATATTGTATTTAATGGAATATAATATTTTTTCACACCTCCACCATTAAAAGGAAATATGTTTTAAAAAATATATTCTATTTATCTTTATAGTAACTTGTTTTTACCATTTTAGTTTTCAATATGGTAATTAATTTTTTTCTTATAAAATCAATAAATGATTCTTAAAAATAAAATGAGACATGTTAGGTAATTTATAACAAATGATTATAATTATAAAATATAATTTATCAAATAAAAGTAAATTTTTTTGTGCAATTAATTTTTATAAAATCTCTTGTAATGCACATAACTGAGTTTTAACATTAACTATAATAAATATTTTTTTACTAATTTTATTATTCATTATGGAATAAAGTATTTACAAATAATTACCAATTAAAAATTATTATTATTAAAAATATGGAATCCAATTAGTTAACTCCATTACAAATATTTATTATGAATTATTTTAAAATTAAACCTACAATATGTGACGAAAAGTAGTATTTAATGATAATGATTTTTTATGAAATAGATGATATTATATTAAATATATGACCAGAAATCGTCATTATATTAAAATAAAATCATTTATATAGAAATATTATGTGTAAATTTTATTTATATTTCTCTTCATTAAGGGTTATTTAATTACATAAAATGGATAATCATTATGGACAAAAAAATAGTTTCAAGAAAAATCTATTTTTATGTTAAAAAAATTGTACAAAAATCATGAGAATTAGTAATTAAAATGAAATTTTATGTATTATTATATATAAATATTCTAATATTTATTTTTATTACCAAATTTTAAATATAATGGGTTTTTAAATTACTATATTTAATAGTATGAAATTAAAAAATTGATAATTTTATAATTTTTTAATCAAGGAAAAATCGACAATTTCAAAAAAATCCAAACTGTTTTTAAAAAATATGTATTTTATTATATAAAAATTTATGTTCATCATGTCATATATATTTTCCAAATGTTCCAAAAAAAAATTTGAAATTATTTTCTCATGAAAATCAATAAGAATTATCTTTGAAGGAAATGTATTTTTTAAAAATTTAAATTTCTTCTTTATATATTGAGTGATTATTTCCTAGCCATTTATCAATACATTTATTTTAAGTAGGATAATCATATATATTTAATAAATCATCGACCCCTATTCATACTCACCAATTTAATGACTATGTCATACTATTTATATATAAATAATAATATTACATTGTTCATTTAGTTTCGAAGATTCATGTCATATATGATTTGAAACATATTTTTATTTCAAATATTTTGGGGCATTACACACCCCACCCACATTAACAACTAATATATACATAATTTGAACATTAACTCATTAATTGTTGTTATTAAATTTGATGATACCTTCATTGAAATCTCAAATTGTAAAATGTTTCAATGAAACCTCAAATTGAAATGTGGGAAAAATAAATATGAAGCTTATCACACTACTGGGTTTCAATATTGGATTAAATTATAGGAAATTGAAAATATATACATGGTGAGAAGTAGTAATATTCAAATTATCATGAATACTGATAGATAATATTAATCATAAGAAATTTAATTATTATGAGAATAATAATTACTATAGAATCGTTAAATAAAGTGTTGTGAAAAAGAAAATTGATTCCTGAAAAAATAAATATAATAAGATATGATTTTAATTTATTATATGATTTAATTCCTATAGTAAATAAATTCCATTACTCTATAGTCTATGATCCCAAGGAATTATATATAATTATAAATTTTCATTTCATCCCTTAATAAAATTTCACCACAATGTCATTATTTTCTCCAAATGATCAATATTGAAGTTGAATTTTTTATTACCAAATAAATATTTTTAACATATAATGGATCAAAAAATCCATATAAGGATAACCGGATAATATTCTTGTATTTATTCAATAACCAAAAAAAATCCTATCACATTATAAGGGGATTCCCCAAATGATTAAAACCTAATTTTATAAAACACAACTTCAGTCTTATAGGACTAAAAAACACCAAATATTCTAATTAGATAATTTGATAAATAAATAACCAATAAATCATCAAAATATATGTGATTAAGTTTTAAACCTAAATATAAGAATTTTTTGATCAAAATTTTATCTGAGATTTGTTTAAAATTTATCTACATTTTATTTTAGTCACTCATTAAGTCATATACACAAAAATTTATATGATATAATTATATAATATATAAAATATTCTAATTATTCTAATACATTATATAAAACACTATAAAGAGACATCAAAATCATATATTCTTCATAAATATAATTCCAAAAATTATCCTCATATAATATCCCATCCCCTCTCAGAATATTATTTTTACCGTTATCATATATGGTCCCATAATAGAAAACCTGTCACGACCCGCCCTCGGGGTCCGTACCGTGACTACCCCAAGCCCGCCTTCCATAGGCCAGGGGTTGGCGACTAGCACCAAGGCGTAAATCCCGATAAAAAGGGAAGGCATTGCCTTTGAAAAGTAAACAAACACCACAGAGTAAGCAAGCGGAAAGTAAACACTAAACAAAAGCAGAGTACAACTGAAAGTGCGGAAAAGTAAATGGGCCAGAATACAAACCCAAACTGAAAGTAAAGTACAACTCGAAAGGGAAAACAGCAACTGAAAAGTAAAAGCCGCTACTCCGAGCTGTCCACTGGAAATCCCACCTGAAGGATGGGTACAGATGGCTTATCTGCTCCACGGGTCCCACCGTCCGCTCCGAGCACGTCCCGCCCAGTGGTCCACCTCCGGATACCGTCCCGCTCTGCAAGCCCCAGCTAAGGTCAACGATGTCTGTCGTCTGCAACCAACACAACGTAGTGCGGGCAAAGCCCATGCATGGGTGAGTATAAGCTACTCAGTAGGGACCCCGAGACCCCTGAAGGTCTCTCAAATCCACTAAGGATAAACCACGAAGAAAGGTACAATCACAAAGTAACAACCGACACTGCTTAGTTATATGCCCATACATATACCTAAGTCATCAATTCAAATAAGCTCCAACCTCCGAGCCCAAGTACAACTCAGTCCACACAGGAAAGTAAACGTATTCCACACAGGAAAGCAAAATGTAATCCACACAGGATTGCACAACACAATCCACACAGGAAAGCAAAAGGATTCAGCTCACACAGGTATACTTCTTCAAAGGACGATAAAGATGATCACTGATCCATCTAAGTCGTCGGACCCACGAAGGATCGATAGGTAACTAACCCCCGCAAAGACCCACACAGGATCGGGCCCACACTGGACCTGTAGGCGCTGGCTCACACAGAACCGCTGAGCGCGTACCCACATAGGATCGGACCCACACAGGATCGGGCCCACACAGGACCTGTAGCATTGATCCACGTAGGATCGCTGAGTTCTGTAGTCGTCGTCGTCGAATCCACACAGGATCTCTGTACTGTCGTCGTCGTAGTCACAGTAGCAGCCGTAGCAGTAGTAGTCACAGTAACAGTCGCAGCCAGCACTAGGGTTCCCGCACACAGCAAGCTCGTTCGGGGGGTCCGCTCCACGAACCGAGAGGCTGATACATCAACTTTCACAAGACCAAAGTTGATGTATCCAAATGTTCCGTATCGTCAACAGGAACTCAACGCAACAGACGGTGCGTCGATCGGACGCCCGGTCTGAGAGTTATTGACATTTTCGTCCCCGGGGCCCGGTTGGTTTTTAAGGCAAAACCAACCCGACCGTACTCCACCTACGTCCAAACCTCGGGCGAAGTATGCCAAAAGATCCGTCTCACTAAGAGGAACACAACGCGACTGATGGCACGTCAATCGGACGTCCGTAGCTCAAGATATGAGCGTTTCCGCTCCGAAGGCGCGGTTTTTTTCGTGAACGAACCAACCCGGCCGAACTCAAAGTAATCCGAAACCTTGAGTGCGATATACCGAAACGACCGTCTCGATCCAAGGATCGTGTTGCAGCAGACGGTTCGTCGATCGGAGGTCCGAGGCTCAAGTTATGGATAAAAGACCGGAACTGGTTCGAAACGGGGAGGTCCGGGTCCGGGCCGACCCGGCCCGACCCCCCCTGGGGCGGCCCGGCCGGCGGCGGCGCGGCGGCCGGGCGCCGCACGGTGGCCAAACGCGGGGGGCAAAGCCCCCGCTGATTGGGAAGGCGGCGTGGCCTTTGTGCCGCGCCCTTTGCAAGAAAACGGCCCCCCACGTGGGGGCCAGCTTGGATTAAAACCGGGGGGGCTACTGGCCCCCTCCCTTCATGGAAACCGCCTCCCTCATAATGAGGGGGGTTTTGAGCGTTGGCCGGTGAATTAATTTTCCCCGGTTTAATGCCTTCCGGCCGGCCAGCTGGCCGGCCGGTTTTCTCCAACGGGACCGGAAAAATCCGGTCCCCTCTTCGGCTTCCAACGCCGGCGGCTCGGCCGCCGGTCTTCTCTTTCCGCCGCGGCCCGGAACTGGCCGCGGTGTTCGTCGTCTGGCGTGATGCGACGGCACCGCGCCCCTCCGCCGTGCCTTGATTTCTTTCAACGCAGCGCGACGGCGTCACGTTCTTGATGATTCTTCCTCGGCGCGCGCGTGACGACGTCGCGCAAGATAAACATACAATTATTCGCGTGGTGGGACGGCACCACGCCACCTTGCTTCCTCCCGCAAGATAAAACAACAAGAACGATGGAGGAGGTTCGGCCGTGTTCATGCGGTCCGCCCCCCCCTCACGTTAAAATAATAACGCAACTTTAAATATTCAAAAGCCACACGTTAGACTTGCTAAATCCACGATCAAGAATAAAAATTATTAAACAATAAACAACAACCCCTACCTCGTATATAGGTTCGAGGATTTGTCTATGTCCGCGGAAGTCGACGTCGCGAAGATCGGGCGTCGCGGTAGTCGTTCGTCAATTCCGTTGACGAAGAGATGCGTCCGATGTGATACGTCGTTGGCGAAACCTCTTATGTCGACGAAGGGAAACCGAGGAGGAAGCGGCGTTCCCTCTTGTTGACACGGAAGACGAAGAAGAGCGGAGCGGCGTTCTTCGTCGGAGCTTGAGCGTTCTTCGTCAAGATAAGCGTTCTTCGTCAAGATGAAGAAGATGGAGGAGGAGCTCTCAAAACGAAATCCACACAAGTTGGCTAACAAAATAAAATAAGGTCCCTCCTTATTTTATTTACCAAGCCAAGGAATTCAAAACTTCAAATTCAAAAACATAACACTTAATTAATTAACATGTCATGTGTAATTAATTAGATGTTAGGTTTACAAACATTTAAGAGGGAGAGAGGGGAGTTTAAGGGGGAAGTTGAGAGGTTTAGGTTCGTGTGGGTCCCACCACACTTAATCCTCTCAAGGGAGGTTAAGTGGGTGTGGGTCCCACCCCTAACTCCTTTTGAGAGGAGTTAACCTACAAAAGTGAAATAAAAAGAATCCACATTTTTTTATTCAACTTTTTATAAATCTCCCAAAAACTAACTTTCATTCCGCAACAAACGCAACTTCCGAAAGGGTCTCTTTAAGCGAATATCAGTGCTGCGAGTTCATCGGTGCCCTCGGATTTCAATTCCGAGCACCGGATCAAAAGTTAGGAATTCCCGCTCTTTCGTTCACTGAACGTACCCGAGCCAAACTTTGGAAATTGATTCTGGGCACTCCGGGCCTCAGAATCAGGTGCCGTCTGAAACCGCGCTCTTGTAAAATTCTAAAGAAAATTAAGAAAAAAATTTTCCTTGAATTTTACTGGTCTTTACATTACTCCCACCTCAGGGCTTTACATCCCCGTAAAGATACATCAAAACTAGGGAAACAAATGAGGGTACTGAGCACGCATCTGAGCCTCCCGCTCCCATGTGCTCTCCTGGAGATTCTCGTGCTGCCATCTGATGTGCACAAGAGGAATCGATCGCCCACGCAGGACCCGCTCCTATCGATCCTCTATCTCCACCGGGACCTCCATAAAAGTCGCCCCATCGTCAACGTCAAGCTCCCCATGATCAATGATGTGCGTCGGGTCGTGCACGTATCTCCTCAGCTGGGATACGTGGAAGACATCGTGCACCCGGTGCAACTGAGGTGGCAGAGCCAGGCGATAAGCCACCTCACCAATCCTGTTGAGAATCTGGAAGGGACCGATGAAGCGCGGAGATAATTTGCCGCCTCGGCCAAATCTCCGAATACCACGTCGAGGTGAGACCCGTAAGAAGACGTGGTCGCCATCCTCGAACTCAAGTGGCCTCCGCCTCCTGTCAGCATATGACTTCTGCCGGCTCTGAGCTGTCCTCATCCGCTCCTGGATGACCTGGACCTTCTCTGTCGTGGCCTGGACCATCTCTGGTCCCACGAGTGCTGACTCTCCAGGGTCTGTCCAGCACAAAGGAGATCTACAAGGTCGGCCGTACAACTCCTCGTACGGTGCCATCCTGATGGTGGAGTGGTAGCTGTTGTTGTACGCAAACTCCACCAAGGGTAGGTGGTCCTCCCAGCTACGACCAAAGTCGAGGACACATGCGCGGAGCATGTCCTCGAGAGTCTGAATGGTCCTCTCCGTCTGACCATCCGTCTGAGGATGAAAGGCTGTGCTCAGACGTAGCTGCGTCCCGAACGCCTCTTGTAACCCCTTCCAAAGCAGGGAAGTAAAGCGGGCATCTCGATCGGATACGATATATGATGGCACACCGTGGAGCCGCACAATCTTCTGAACGTAGAGACGTCCCAAACTCTCTACTGAGCCCTGCTCTCTGATGGGTAAGAAGTGTGCCGACTTGGTGAGTTGGTCAACAATCACCCAGATGGAGTCGTGACCTCTGGAAGTGCGTGGAAGACCAGTCACGAAGTCCATAGATATGTCGTCCCACTTCCACTCCGGAACCTCCAAGGGCTGTACCAAGCCTGCTGGTACCTGATGCTCTGTCTTCACCTGCTGGCAGGTAAGGCATCGAGAAACGAACTCTACTACTGCCTTCTTCATGCCCGGCCACAACTGCTGTCGTCTAAGGTCCTGGTACATCTTCGCCACTCCAGGATGTACCGCTAAAGGAGAAGTGTGAAACTCTCTCAGCACTTCCCCTCGCAAAGCGACTGGTACCATGGTACGTCCTCTGAAAAGGATGTCGTGCTCTGCTCCAAGGGAGAAACCATCAGGTGCCTGTCCGGAGGATATCTGTGCACGCTGTGTCTCACAGTCAGCGTCCCCACGCTGTGCCTCCCTGACCCACTGCAGTAGTGGAGGAGTGACTGTGAGATACTGAAGGAAGGCTGCTCCATCTCTATCCACGAAGGATATCTGCAAAGAGGCTAGCTGCTCCGTCGCCTCCTCAAGTAACTGGATGCCCGTCCTCCTGCTGAGGGCATCGGCTACTACGTTCCCCTTCCCAGGAGTATAGACTATCTCAAAGTCATAGTCCTGGAGGAACTCGAGCCATCGCCGCTGTCTCAGGTTCAGGTCCTTCTGCGAGAAGATATACCTGAGACTCTGATGATCGGAAAAGACTGAAAAAAAATTAGTATGCATTAATGGATGTAACTCTAAGAATACCACATAAAATCTTCCTTAAAAAACATTATGTTGATATCCTATATTAAGACTTATCTCTAGGGAAATTTTTTAATGATAACTAATCATAATCCCCAAAAATAAATAGGCATTTCTCACATATCAACTATGGTGGCCCAATCCTATTAAACATATAATTAAATGATATTTAATATAAAAATACATTTAGTACAACCAAATTATCACGAGTACTAGTGTATTTTAATGAATATATATATATTCAAAATAAACTAAACCATAACATCTTATTTTATAATTTCCATATTTTCCTACTAAACTATTTCATCTCCTAAAATTTTATAGGAATTACTAGGAATACAAAAATGAAATTGGTGAAAAAAATATCCCACTAATGTAATAAAGATGACAATGAATCATAACATGTGGGTTAGATGTATAACCTGATATCATAATACATAATTTTTATGAGTAATCACATTGAAGGATACACAAAAAAATGTATCATAAATTCATTGAATCTTATGAAATTTCGTATCAACATATAAAATGACATAAACATGAGTCAAGGATAAATTCTATAAAATATCACATAGTGAAAATTTTCTGATAATTGATTAGGTTTACTCACAAATCCTATACATATAATTTCATGAGACAGAAAAAATTTTCCCAATTTATTGGAGCTTAATCTAGGTGAAACCTTCCTAATATATGGATGATTATTTGTACCACATAAAGAAAATGAATCATAATAAATAAACATAATAATTAACAATGGAATGAAATATCTTGTATAATATTTACTCATGTTATAATCAAAGGAGAATCCATAGAGAATTCATTTGAAAAATAAAAATATGGAATGCATTACCCCATAAAATGAAGGGATATTGAACTTGTTATATATGTATGATACATTTAAATAGAATTTTGAATAAATATTTAACAAAAATGGTTTTCATAATGGACTAAAACATATTTATATTATCTAATAGAAAATTTCATGATGAAAATACACATTCCACAATGAAATCACCTATCTAAAATATAAAATTTTCAAAATACTATAACAAAATTATATTTAAAATGACCCTTCAAAAATTGGAAAGCAAGTTTCAAATTATCATGAGGAATTGTGATGTTAAATTCCCATCATGTGTATAATTTGAAATAGAAAAAATATATTAACACTTTTTAAAAAACTAAAATCATACAATGTTCGGAAAATGATAGAAATTTTCATTTTAAATAATTTTTTATATAATATAAAGCATGGGTAAAAATATCATTAATAAATTATTGGATTATAGTATGTAAAATATTGATAATATTATATGGAAAATATATACATTAACACAAAATATTCTATTTAGAAAAAAATGATATAACGTTTGTATTACAGAAAACAACTTTCTCGATGATGAATTAATCAATAATGACGGAAATCGAAACCAAAAAATAAATCATGATTCATAACTAGATGAGAATAAAATACATGTATTTTAATAAAATTGTTGAATTTTATTCACCCAAGGGAACCCCAGATTTATAAAATCATTAAAATAAAACAGATTATAACATAATTCTTCAACAGATTTTCAAATTGTATAATCAAATTCCATTAGATAAAGTAAAATTAATTGAAAATTAAATTACAATAAATTAAAAAGGATTAATGATATTATATTTTTAATGTGTGGAATATAAACCATGTAATATATAATATTTCTATTATATTAAAATAGGACTTGATGAAAATAAATGGAGAAAAATACGCTCTCTCCAATTTGAATTATGATGTACATAAATTATCATCAGGAATAATAAAAAAATATTGATTATTTAATATATTAAAAAAAATCGTTTTTATTATTCATTATATTTTTTATATTTTACAATATTATATTTCTATACATAAATAATTTAGTTCACATTGATAGTTTCGATGATATTTGGTGCATATGTCTAAAATCTCTTATGTAGGTCGACTATTATAAACAAATTCATTATTCCACCATATATAGAATAATAATAATAATAATTTTGATAATTTTTATTCTATCAATAATAAATTTTAAACGATAAATTATACATGGTTATGAAAAATCATTTTTTTTAAAATCATTGAGATAGAAGGTTGTACATAAGAAAGGGTAACATATCCATTTTTAAATGACAGTAATGGAATGTAAGCATATATTTTTTTAACTTTTAAAAATTATACTTATATAATAAATACCATATAATATTATTAATAAAATTATATATACTATCATTGGGATTCTGTGATGAAAAGGGAATCTCATTCTTTCTTAGAGGTGGTAGTTTTTTGTATTGCATGAACGGCGTTATCATTTTTCTATTAATGAAAATGTATAAAAATATCAGATATATTTGTATTATGGAATGATAAATATTTCAAAAACATCATACATTCTTATATATATATATATATATTAAATATGTCCTAATAAACTGATACGATGGGCGATTATGGTAAATGAATTACATTGGTTTGTGAGGTGTTTGTCCACCGGACTCAAATGCAGTGAATTAATATTCCATTTAATAGAAGAGAGTATGAATGATTGTCATTTGATTATAAAAATAAAATTTTAGTATATGGGATATACTTATGTAATTATATTCAAATGTATAAATTATATTTTAAGGAGAAGCATGAATAATTTAAATAGAATTCCCTATTAATAACGATACATGTAATTCAGAAAACCTATTTAGGTTACCACTAAAACAATTCCAATGAGGTTTCTCTAATAAAACCAAACCATTTATGAAAAGTTATTTTTATTATTTAATTAATTTTTTGGAGTTCATGACAAATCAGAAATGATTTTTAAGTGTGAGGATGAGGGGAGATGTGGTACCATTCTATAATGGAGAAGGATTGATATTTTTATAAATACCCAATAATATAAAATAATTTGAAGTTATTACAAGGGACAGTTCCTTAAAAATTGGTAAATTATTTAGTGGTGGAATCATAAGGTTTATAATCACATATTAAATAAAAAATAATCATTTTTTATTAGTTTTATTCCCTTTACCATAAAAATAACTCACTTTTACCATTGTAGTTTTCACCTGAGTAACTAGTTTTTTTCATGGTAATTTATCTATTAATAATTAAAAAATGATTCTTATATTATAATTTTAACTCACTGATTGTTAATAAAAAATTCAATTAATAAAAAAATGCATTTTTTGTTAAAAAACTATTTGTTGATAAAATTTCCTTTTAGGTGAAAACTGATATTTTAACCTTAACTGTTGTAATATAATATTTTTAACTATTCATTATTATATATTAAACTGACTATATTAATAAAATTCAATTTTTTATTTCCAAATATATAATCCATTTTTTGATATTCATTTCAGAGAAGTCGAATAATGTATTTTAAAACTATAACCACAACGGACATTGAATATATGTTTTTGGTAAAATGCATTTCTAAGCAATTGTTGATATTAAATTATATTTATAACTAGAAATCATAATTATAAAAATTAAAAAACATATAAATAGATATATAATATAAAAACATAAATATACTTTTACTATGTGTTATTTAAATTAATTAAAATGTATAATCTTGATGCGCTTAACAAATCATTGAAAAAAAACCATGTTTTAATGAATAAAACGAAATTTTTAACAAAATACTAAGAATTTATGATTCATGTGATATTAATTATATTATTAAAAAAATGGATCAAATGTTTTTTCAAAAATATTGAAATTAAATTTGGAATTTGAATTAGTTGATTTAATAGAATAGAATTACAATATTTGAGATATGATTACTATTCACTAGTCACTAAAAAAATCTTCTATTTTAGAGAAATAAAAAACATGACCCGAATATATTTTTGATATTATGATTGAAAAATTAAAGTTCATTTTATAAAATATATTTTTTAAATTATCTGGAAATTAATTTTAATTTATTCTCACAAATAAAATTGTTTGTTTTTTCCCAAAAGGTATATTTGGAAGTGTAAGACGTCTTAATTTAAAATTGATTCCTTATTTCCTAAGGATTTGTCATTTAATTTATATTTATAAGGATATTTATATATATATTATAATTTATTCAATCCTATTCATAGCTTCTAATTTAATGTCTTTGTGATATTTATTAAATTTATGTATTATAATTTAATGGTTCTTTTTGGTACTATATTTTATTTCATATAAACTATCAAATAAAGTATTTATTTTAAAATATTTGGTTTTTAAAATAATCTATATATTATTAAATGTTTAGAGTATTTAAGGAATGTACCATCAACAACTCATTGGTCAATCCTTCCAATATTTTCAACATTGATTTTCTAAATGCAGGGTGTACCAAATACTCATTATTATGGAAAACATGGAGTATTATTTAAATATAAATAATATAGAGAAATTTAATATTGATTTGGCATATTTCTACATTATGAATGTCCATTTTTCTACCAAAATATTTTATCTCAAATATCATAATTGTATCATGTTAAATCAATATGGTTTGATCCATATCAACAAATATTATATTTTATCCTCCAACCAAATTATTTCTTTTTTATGTTTATAATTCATTAAGCTCATGATGAATGCAATAATTGTCAGGATAACAAAGAAAGATTACATTTAATAATTTAGAACCATTATCAGTTTGGATCTTATTTATAATGTATCAACATTCCATTTCAAAAGTTATCCTAAACATTTGAACATCATGAGAGCCTCTAATTTATATTATTTAAAATTAAACATTATTTTTGTGGGAAATAATAAATGGAGTAAAAAATAATTATCTCATTTATAAATTTCATTCTTATGGGCCCACATATAGGATAATGAATAATCTCTAAAGCATTATATGTATATACATCATCCTTTTTGGGAGTAGAATGTAAAAATTACTCTTTATATCATAAAGAACAAAACCAATATCTATTTCATATCATATTATATTACCTAAGAACACTTACTCTATGTGTTAAAATGTTCATGTTTCTCAAGAACATATATCTTACCCTTATATTGAATAATTAATTATCCTTCTTCATATTATGATAACAAAAATTTTGGTCATCTTCAACATGGAATAACATCCCCTTTATCCTCTTCCAAAATATCAAAAAATCCACATCTATATGAATTTTTAAAATTAAATAATATATTCTACAGATAGACTCATATACTTCATAAAAAATTGAATCACCAAAAATTGTACTATAGTCTATTAAGTAATATTTAAACTCTATATTTCCACTATTTCCCAAATATTAGTATATCTAGTTTTATTGATTTTGTGAGACACATAATTTACAAAATCATGCATTCATTTTTTTTGTATTTTACATTAATCAACTACACTGAATTTCCATACATTATTGATGTACACATAGTTTAATAGATCCATGTCTGTTCTTATTTTTTTCACTCAGTGCAACATAAGAAATGGTAGAATTCCATTCAATCATTCTGACATGATATTTACATAACATTTTCCTTAAACCCATGGGTCACATGGCCTCAATCATGATTACATGTATTATAGAGGATTATAACATATAATGAGGGTCTCTAGTGGTATGTTGGGGATTCTATACCCTTTTATCTATGTGGCATAACAAATAATGAAATTAAATTTAAGTAGTGGAAGAAAAATATAATCAAAAAACACTTCTGAACAATTGACTAGTATCCCACTTTACATCATGCACATACAAGAGATATTAAAATAACATGTAGAATAAAGAATAGGTGAGATAATAAATATTAATAAGGAAATAAATAAATGATGATTCATATACATGATTTCATGGCATATATAAATACAAAAAGAGGAAACATGGGACAAACATATAGAACATTCCATAAAATATACAAAAAGGCTAAAAAACTTCTCCACTATAATATCAATTATATAATATATACATTTAATTCATGCTTCCTAAAAAATTAAATAATATCAAGTACCTATATCAAGAATCTTTCCCGATCGACACTTGGACACATGTAATATGCTTCAGTGACATTGGAGTCTATAGTAGGATGTGAGATAAAATCCCAACAGTCCACCACCAATATTGTCAACAATTAATTCAAGGTGAATAAATAGCTTAATATTGTAGAGATAATAGTAATAATAAAAAATCACTAATAAATAATCAACATACTACTCTAGATCAAATAGAAAACCTGGTGGCTCTACCAACTTTAGCTCAGTTTAGAATGATAGTAGGAATAGTAACAATATAATTATTGGTATAATTTATATAGTATAGTTATATACTACATCGACCTATAATATATATGTAAATGCAGATATAAGTATCCATATACCTAGAATACAAGGTTTTGGATATCCTGGGGCATAACTAATTCATCTACAACTAGTTTCAATAAGAATATAAGCTTAATCAGTTTACAATCCCTATCTATCAAAATGAATGAGAGAAATAATTTTCATCAAAAAAGATGGTGGGTAATTTATCAAGATAATTCCTAATTCAAATGGATCTGGTGTGTCATTCCCACCTTCCAAATAATGTTAATGGTGTGAGACATCATCCTCAACCATGGATGTAAGGGAGGGTGAATCTTTATTCCCAACAAGTCCCTTAACCATCATTCGACATCCAATAAAAATGGTGTACTCATAATTAAATATATAACATGAGTCATCGAATCATAATAATCATAATCTATAATACCAATATATCCATGTTAGTAAATTTGACATAAATAATTTAATATATAATGTAGTCATTGGGTTGGCCATTCCACCATGTAAAATCCATTTCATTTAGATAGATTAAAAAATAGATTCACACTGACCATCATCAAGTGATCTGTTCAATTAAATAAATGAAAATCAAATAATCAAAATAGGGAAGTTCAATTTCATGGATCAAAGAGGTTCTTAGAATATTTCATTATACATTACACAACTAACAATTAGATAAATTCATATTAAGGGAAATTTCATGTCAGTACACCCAAGTGGTGACAATGATTGTGTTAAACACTCTATAGCTAATAAAAAATATCTATAGGAATATAAAAACATGTGAAACATTTATTTTGAACCAAATAACACCTTTATAGTAAACTCATAGTAATGGATTTAATACCACACAATATAATGTTTGGAAAACAACTCACATGTTATATAAAAAATATAGACCAGGTACCATAGGTTTTTTGATGACTCATATTCCAATATCAACTGTGGATTTGAAATATATTGTATGAATTATGAACAATTCACAAAAACATTGAATATAAGGAAACAAAAGATCCACCAAAATAGATTAAGTGATTCAAAGAGAAACAAATAATAGAAGGAATTATATTGTAGAACTTACCTCAATCTATCTAATGCTTCTAGTAGATCTTGATTATGTCTTTGAATCTAAGAGTTATTGAAAACCCTAAGTTAAAGAAAATGTGACCTCATGAGTAGAGAAATCCAGATAGTCTCTTATAAATAATTTTTGAATGAATGAATTTATTCTTTTACTTTAATTAATAGAATATTGGATATTTCACCATTAAAACCAATTTTGCATGGTTTCCCTAACCATGTGCAAGACATGAAGAATATCTTTTTCCATGATGTCTAAAATCACACATAGTATTTCACCTCATGTAACATGTTTTCAGAAAAACCTGGTGGCCCCTGCTTCTCAAATGTTTCTAGCAATGGTTACCCAACACTATTAGTACTAATCCTATTGTAACCATGACACCTAATATGTTTTCCAATTCTAAAAGCTCTATGATCCAAAAAATCCTCAAACCCTCTTGGATTCATTCTTTGGCTAGAGTGTATGTTTACCAACATTAAACAATGGAATTCAAATTGAAAAAATATATGATCTATTCTTTATGAAAGGGTAGGTCGTTACAACCTCCTCTTCATAAATAAAATCTTCCCTAATTCGGCCTTTTGAGGGTAATGACTTATCATGATAGAAATTTTTTCACTGATATCATATATCATCTTCCCACTCTATAGTATCGTCATGTACACATCCTTGCAATCATAGAACCCATACTAAAGGAATTGACCAACCCCAAAGTTTTTTCGGGTTCTAAACCACAATATGCACTGGTTAATCGATAAAAAAATCATCAACATCCAACTCAACATCATCATGTTGAAATAAATGTGACAACACTATATAATATATATCAATATGAGACATGTGAATGACATCATGCATGTACTGGTATTTAAGGATGTGTTATCTGGAAAGCCACTGTTCCATTATATTTCAAACCCCAAAAGTTCCAACAAAACTATGAGAGATCTTACTCTACCATAAAATATGTAAATGGGCTAACCTGGGTGAAACACACAGGACAACCTGATCTACAACCTCGATCTCAATAGTTTCTAAGCTTTTTGGCATATGGAATATGTCTAGACCAAGACTCATGTTGTGATCTCTAATCAAATGGAACTTCTTTATAGTCTCCTGGATGATATGTATTCTAGGAAAACCTTCATCGGCTACACCTAGCTATCACAGTATGGAATGGAATGTTCTGCCATATAAGTTATCATTAAAATCTATCTAGATAGTAGCTTAAAAGTTTTTTATAAGAAAACATAACGATTGTATGTATTTATTCAAATAACACATGACGTCAATGGCACATGTATGTAGAACTTCTCTTAATAAAAACATCATATTACCAATATGTCCATTTTCCTAAGGGTGATAAGCTGTGATAAGAATCACTTGTGTACCCAAGGCCTTCTTCATCCCCTATCAAATCCAAAACATGAATCAAGAATCTCTTTATGAAATAATGGAATGGGGAGATCATTGAATATGTATATCTTACATTGTTTATAGACTCCTTTGATTTTCTTTCTTAAAAGATCTCTCACATAGGTAATATTTGTGAAACATTTATTTTAAAATAAAAAACAACCAAACCATATCATTTTGATGAGGTGATCTAGTCAAACTACTCACAAAATCCATAGAAACATAGTCCCATTTCTACTCAGGAATGGAAAATGTCCTTAAAATCCTAGTCAACCATTGATTTTAATCCTTCACAATATTATAAGGTAAAAAATATAGTGATTAAACCATAAATATCACATTTAATACTTGGCCACCAACACTAGGAATGAAAAATCTTAATACATCTTTGTTACACATGGATGTATAGCCCATATTGAGGCATTAAATTCCCACATCAACTAACCTATGATGTGAGATGGGGCCTATATGTACCCATGAATGTTTAAATTATCATACCCATACTTGTTTCAAATTAAATTTTAATCTTCATATGATATTATTTCCCTTATTACTAGACCATCAGGATCTGAAATTTTACTCATCATTAACTGTTCTAAGAGAGTATACGTCACTTTTACGGATGTGAGTATAGTCAACCAACGATCATACTAACCCACAAAGAGAACCTATACGAAAATTATATGAGAATCCATTTTCCACTTCCACCACAAATGTTTATGTAATGTGGCTTAAATCAATAGTTACAACATTGTCTTTCCCAGATGTATAAGAAAGTTCATAATTGAAGTATTTCTTATAATCAACCCATCTTTACAACCTGAGATTAAAATATTTTTGTGTAAGGATATACATGAAGATTTAATTATCCATGATTAAAAAAAATCTCTATATAAATTATTTATCAAACAGTATAAGGAATGTAGTAAAGAAGATAGCTCAAGGTCGTGTGTCTGATAATTCTTCCAGTGAGGCCTCAACAGATGTTAACCGCACACGACAACCTGATCATCCTTCTAAATAAATTCTAAATTAATACTTGATATCTCAAAATATATATTATATCTCCTGAATGGATGTTGAATAGTTTTCTATTAGAGCTAAAGACAATATTCCCTAAAACACCTGGAAGTATACATCATAAGAACCTGACTATAAAACATTCACACCATCCTTTGTCAAGAACTTATATAGTACTGAAAGGTGTGAGAAATCCTGGGTATAGTGTCTGTAGTATCTAGATTTCCCCAAAGAACATTTTATATCAAAGATATACATGGGATATTCTAATGAAATTATAGTTCTCCATTTCAGGGGGGGTACTATAACTGCTGATTCTAAGATGATATAACCTAGAATGTTTTAATTTTTTAAATCTATACGTTGAATTTTCTAATCGTTTCATAAAGATTTACTCCCTTAGTGTATTGAGAAAAATATCAATATTGTTCTCATGGTCTTTTCTAGAACCTAAATACTGTAAGATTTCATCCACATAGAATACATCAAATTAATCCATGTATGGGTTGAAACAAGATTCGTTCTTTCTATAAAAATTTTCACTATGTTTTTGAGTCTCAAAGACATGAAAATATGCTCATAAAAACCATACATTCTTTATAAAGATGTCTGAGGTGTTTCTTGGACCAGAAAGACACCTTATGATAGAATAACTAAAAATCAATCATTTAAAACACCCACACTTCTCAAATATGATCAACGTGGTCATCTAGTTTTAGTAGTATATATTAGTTATTGGATATAATATGATTTAACCATTTTAATAAATAGAAATAATGAGATTATTTCCCCCTTTATTGATGGAAAGGGCTCATGTACCCAAATCATATGCATTACAGCATAAAACCCCATAATCCTCCAAATGTAATATTTGTTTCTTAAGCTCAAGATAGCCAATAGGTTCCAAACTCTATAGATAAATGGTCACTAGTTCTAATAATGGAACTAGATAAATGGTAAATTATACGTATCACACTTGAGGTAGTCTAAAAATATTTTCATGAATGATGTCCCTAAATATATCCAAAATAAGATGGAAAGCAATGTGTCATGAACAATCATCATAAACGAATAAATTGGATATTTGAGTTATCACACTACCTGAGATCTATTTATTGGTTCCTGCATCAGATGTATGAACTTACCATTCTACCTTATGAGTATTATTTCTACCATGTAGTGATGTAAACATCACCTTCTAATGATAGAAGACAATGTGGGCCTAAAATAGAACAATTCATTCTATTGTGAATATCACATAAAGCAATATCTTGTTAAAGATGAAATGATACCATATGAAGAGGTATTCACCACTCTCAAATGGAAAATAATAAAACATGTGTAAAATCTTTGATTAGATAACTAACATGGTATCTAGAATCATAATCCCGCAAATGACTTCTATTTGGAGGCTCAGAATCTCTATAATTGATTGCGATATAAAAAATGAGATGCACTTTTGTCAAATAAATTAGATGCTAAATTGGAGGTAAATAGATTAGTACCTATAATTGTATATTTTATGGAACTCTTCTCCTCCATCGTAGGATACAATGAATGTAACTAGCATATACCATGACCCTAAGTCAGTACATGATTTCCCTGAGCAAGCTCATTCTGTTGGTATTGTGATTCATGAGTATCACTACATTTCCTCGAGCACTACCTTTAGATGAATGATTAGTTTTATTTGTGGTGCATGCCTTAAGAGATTGTACATTCCCCACTACTAATCATAGAGTAGGTATATATCTTCACTCCTTAAGAAGTAATGGAAATGTCCTACAGAATTTCAGGATATACCACATCCTACTATAACCACTGCATTTCATTTGATCCTATAAACATTGATGTCTCGTATATCCTAACATTTTTTTACAGTGAAATATCATGAAATATTAATCTCAATGAGAAATACTACAGTTTCTCAGACAAAAAAATCTC
Organism: Viscum album; assembly: GCA_963277665.1. Lineage (NCBI taxonomy): Eukaryota > Viridiplantae > Streptophyta > Magnoliopsida > Santalales > Viscaceae > Viscum > Viscum album. The sequence continues at coordinate 300,891,951 of OY728153.1, read as the reverse complement.
AAAATGATGCATGTGTCTTCTAGAATAACCACAAGTATATTTTGGTGTCTAACTGTCCCAACACACACCATTAGATTCACTCAGATTCCTCCCTATAATAAGGAAATGGTTGAGTATATCAGAACTAGTTGTTAATATAATGACATAAACCTGATATTGAATGTTGTAAATCGTCCCATCATTAAATCTCCCATTGGTTATAAGATCATCACCCACTACAGTATCAGAATAACATTGCAACTCAGTAATTTGAGCAGATTATTCAAT